>JASDDO010000010.1:357173284-358452888 GCA_030015575.1 Agapanthus africanus | reverse complement strand
TTTCTTTTTTTCAAAAAAAAAGGAAAATTTGGGCTTTTGGGACTGAGATTTTTTTGGGGATTTTAAACGATTAAACAAAGGATAAGGAACAACAACTTGATTAGAACCTATGAGATGCTAAAGAACCTTATCCTTTGAATGGAAGAATATGCAAGATTAACAAGAAATGGAAGATTTTTGAGAACTTGGAAGAAAGGAACCATAAATTAAACAGTTGATTTTGTTGGTTTGAGAGGCTACAAGGACTAAACTTGTCCAAGAAGAAGAAAACAAGAGCAAGAACAGTGCCTAATGCCCAACATGAGAAGAAGAAGAGGTACTTGTTTTTTGTTGGATTTTTTTGGCTAATGTGACAAAAATGTAGAATGCTAGCTAGCTAGCAAAACCCAAGAAGAGAAATCAAAAGAAACCCATGTTCCTCTCTCTCCCTCTCTTTAGTTTAGAGAAAGAAAGAGGGGAGAGAGAGAGAGAGAGAGAGAGAGAGAGAGATGTAATATAAAAAACAAGGTGTTTTCCCCCCTCCTCTCTACAACTTACAAGGAGCTGAGCTTAGTACCTGCATACTTGTTTCCATGGCTGAAACCAAAAAAAAAAATGAAAAAATGAAAGTTTTATGAAGAGGTTAGAGGAAGAAAGAGGAGAATAAACAAAGAAGAGGTTTTGGCTGGAGAGTTGTGAGAGTGGTGAGGCACTAAACAAGAGGCTTATAGCTGTAGTGAGACAGGACAAAATGGAGAGAGAAAAGGAGATTCCCCTCCCCCCCCCCCCCCCCCCCCCCCCCCCCCCCCCCCGCGCCCCCCGCTCCATTTTTCTTTATCTTCTCTTGTGTTTTATTTAGATATTTATTTATTTGCTAAACAGGGAGCAGAAAATAAAGTGTGGGGTGTTTGCTTTGCTTGCACTATCAGGAATCAAAGCTTATTCCGCCATGGACGAGAGAGAGGACTGTGGGTGTCAGAAGAGAGAACCCACAGTTAGAAAAAAAAATTTCAAGAGAGATTTGAAAAAAAAAAAACCAAAATACCCTCATGATACCAAACTATTACTTTTGGAGAAAAGTTATATTTTATTGATGTCTCAATATATTCAATATACATGTATATATATAAGTCAATGGAAAGATCTAGAATACAAGGGGGAAAAGTCTAGGATATACGGGCTATACATAGCATATCTTAATACCCCTCAAATTCACTGTGGATCAAATACCGGAAGTTTGGATAGGAAGTACTGCTGTTGAGCGGTAGTCTAGGCCTTCGTCAAAATATCAGTGAGCTGATCTTTGAAGGAGACATAGGGGAGTGGAAGGTGTCGAGAGGTATACTCCTGTCGTACTATATAACAGTCAACCTCTATATGCTTCATGCGCTCATGGAAAATCGGATTAGTAGCAATCTGAATTGCACTTCGGTTTCATAATGCAACGGAACCGGAAACGAAATGAGAACACCCATATCCTGAAGAAAGCGACAGAGCCAACGAACCTCAAGAGTAGTGTCCGCCATAGCACGATATTCAGCCTCAGTACCGAAGCTAGAGACCGTGTCCTATCGTTTGCTCCACCAAGAAATCAGCGAGGAACCTAAGAAGACACAGTATCCTGTAGTAGAACATCGAGTGTCAGGATCATCAGCTCGGCCAGCATTGGAGAAGGCCCGTAAAGTCAATGTCGAATCAGACAGAAACAAAAGAGAACGAGTGACAGTGCTGTAAAGATACCGGAGAATGCGAATAAGGGCAGCATAGTGGACATTCGTCGGTGTTGACATAAACTGACTAAGGGTATGCATGTTGTGAGAGATATCCGGTCGAGTCGCCGATAAATAAATAAGTGCTCCAATGAGTTCACGATTTTTGCTAAGATTGGGTAAGGGTTCACCATCCGATTTTCAATGTTTGAGATGAAACTCCATAGAAGTAGCGACAGCTGAAGATGATGCAATCGAGGAGTCAATAAGCGTAGCACGACTAAGAAGATCAGAGATACATTTCCGTTGTGAGAAAATATATCTGCGGGGAGAGTAAGCAATCTCTTTTCCAAGAAAGTAGCGAAGAGGTCCAAGATCCTTCATTGCAAACTGAGACTGAAGGTGTTGTTGAGAAACCGGATTGTAGGCAGATCATCATGAGTAATAATCATGTCATCAACATATAATAGAAGGATGGCTTGTCCACGAGAGAATGTACGATAAAACATAGTATAGTCAGCCCGACTCTCCGTAAACCCGATAGAAATGATAGACTGTCGAAATCGCTCAAATCAGGCCCTGGGTGCTTGTTTGAGACCATAGATAGCATGCCGCAGACGACATACATGCGAGGGCGGAGCATCAATACCAGGAGGGGGCAGCATATAAACGGTGCTAGGAACTTAAGCACACTAGCAAGCTAGTTTTAAAAGATAGCAACATGGATTTTAAAAAAATTCTAGTTTGCTAAAATTCCATGACCATGAATCAAACTAAAGTGCTAGAACTTGTAAGCAAAAAACTAGTGAGCTATGCTAATATACTATATTAGCAATACTCACATCCTCAAGTTTTCTTAAAGAGCTCCGGATCGTGCTTGCAAGCCCGTCCTCCTTCGACGAAGATGATCCATCTGAGAGAACCGATCTAAGCTCCAGTTTCACTTAGTGAAGAAACCGACGCTCCAAACTCGCTTAGAATGGAGAGTGGGAATGTAGGATTGTTCCACTATAATTTTCTCTCATATCTAAAAATTAAGCAAGCAAAGAAAGAGGAGGAGGAGGTGGAGAATAAGAGGTAGCCATAACCAAAATGAACTAAGTCATGGTTGCAAAAATGAAAGAATGTAGAAAGAAAGATTGCTTCATCATTTTTTTCTAACCATCCAAATAAAATATCATACCATTTTGTTAATAAACAAATGAAGCCCATTCATCTCTACACGTCTACAATCATGCTCAATACCACCTCACCCTCCACCTCATATGCAAATGATTTTCTAAAAAGAAAATCATTTAATGAGGTGTTCATCTTCTACAAGATACTCCGTAGAAATACGGAATACAACCGGTATACGAATCGAAATTCATATACGCATATCCGTATAAAAATACGAATAGCCAAGAGAAAAAATGAATAGTGAACAATAATACTAGAATACATATATTAAAAAATATATAAAAATTATTAAATCAAAACTTGATTTAATAATCCAGCTTAATTATAAACTGCTAGTATTATCAACCGTTCGATTAAAATCAGTGTAGCATGTACACATATTTAATCGGACACCTGTATGTACCAACATATGTCATCTACATCATATCGCCTGAACTGGAAAAACCCTTTGTGTGGGACTTTAAAGACTCGTCAATACGCTGGCAGTGAGTTTAACCACAAGCATGCCAGCGGCACTAGCTGTACGTAACGGCTACCTAGATATTGAGCGAAAGGAAGGCTAACAAGCAAACTCATCCGTACCACTACTGAGCCTATCTGTGACAATCTCTGTACAGTCTGGTCTGTTCGTCTAAGAGTATCGCATATCGGGTCTAGAGGGTGGATAAAATCAGACCCCTAATAACGCGATAAGTTGTGTCGGTGTGAAGCCCATCACCCACTGAGAAACTACTGATCCAAATCAGTAAATCTCGTCCACTTTGGCCAAGAATTTCTGGTGATGACCACCCGTGCACAGCGCGACATCTACCCCAAATACCTAGAGAGACGAATCCTTGACAATCCGCTCACTATCTCCATGTGGCTTGGGACTGTACCCAACTAAAACTTGTTTGCACGACTCTTTTGAGCCGTGGTAGGGTAGTAATCAAAGCACAGTAGGAACTCACACGAGACAAATGACGATCTCAGGTCGACATACTAATCTGTACTCATGTCACCAGAGAACTGTTATCTGACAATAAGTATAATACCATCAAGCATGTTCCCGGCGATTCCGTCCAGTGTACTCACCTCTAGTGAGTACCTATATACTATCTTAGGTGACCAACTGACACCAATAACTTGTGAGACTGGACACCGCCCCTTGTCGGGGTCTCGAAAAGTATACACCAGTCTACTCTGGAGTATTGATGTCCGATCTCGATACTCCCTCGACTAGGGAAATTTAAGGATGTGATTATAGACCATCCAACTCCCACGTATATGATCGTCATCATAATGCTGGTAGTCAAGCAAGAATCCTATGAGCTCTATCAATATATAACAATGATCTGTAATACCACATAATGCATGCACGTGATGATAAAAATGAACCAGATAGCATACTATCATCTCGAGTAAGATTGTTCTATCTGTATAAGTCTTCCCTCAATCATCATAATTATCTGCCTGCGATTACAATAATTGTTTTGAAGGCGCTATAGCCAACAAGCTCCCACTTGCACTTAAAACTAATTATTGCGGTGTCGCATACTCACAGCCCGTGTGCTACTGATCACCCAACTTCTATATTAATCAGTTTCACAAAGCATGTTTGCGAAACATTCGCGTTCGAGAAATAGCCTTAGTGAATGGATCTGCTCCAATATTTCTATCTTTATCACTTTATATCTCAACTTCGCGAAGAATAACCATCTTCCGAAATGAGCGACACCTTTCTCAGAACTTGTCTGGATATCTGATAGGACCCTGTTCATAACATGAACACCAAATCCAACAAGTTTCTTAGACTATATCCATTTGTTGATGTAATCAGTACCCAGCGCTATGACCACCTCAGTATCCTGCTTGGAAACTTGTCCAAAATATTGCACCTCAAAAGAGGGTAAACTATTAACTCTGACAGTCACTCTGTCATCCATGTCACTTTGGAAGCCTAAAATGATAACCGCCTCCCACAGGAGGCTGCTGTTATCATATACTAAGAACATCCTCTTATGTTTATAACTGCTTCCCAATATTTCTCCAAGATTGGATTAATATATGCTTATTGCATCTAGTGCAAAGGCAATATTTGCTATGATACTTGACATCTCATGATTGACTCAATTGCTTAAGTAAGTGTTAAGTCAATCATGCAAATCCCTTTCCTTATCAGTCTAGAAGACATCTCTTTAGAGAGGGGGACTCCATCACCTGCGGGTACACCACCACGCTAGGAGTCGTCCATTCTAAAACATTTTAGAACAGTATCAAAGTACCCGAGTTGGGACACTTCCCAAATCTAGATCTAAAATCATATATCTAGTCACCAGAATCCCTGATGTTTTGTCCAGATCCTATGTGAAGAAATACCTTGTGACAACCATAGTATAACCGATTGTAGTATAGGAATATCACTTCCTATCAGAAGTACGTCATCCAAATACCAGGACATCACTCCCTACTACATTCTCACCAGGTTCATCTGCTGTTCTGATGAAGTCAAACTCTATGACCGTCATATCAAAAATAGATGATCTATCTCCGCTATACTTGGTTTAGTCTATAAATAAATATAAGCTACTGGTCCACCACGCTTCCGCTGCTCCCATTGACTACAACAACCTTCTGGCATAGTCATATACACGTGCACTTCTAAATCCAATTTAAAATGGCATTATAGTCATCCACCTGCCAGATCTCATAGTCTAGCACAACAGTAATGGAAAGCTTGGGTTATCAAACCTCCATGACATCGTTTTTGAGGAGACCTAAATACCTCCCGGGTGGCTGAGATTACCCACAAAATCTGCGGAGTGGCTAATAGATTGTCGAATCCAATTGAATTCTTAGGTTCTATTAAATTTTCAGTAACCAATTGTAGTTCTGGAATCACTTCATGTTCTACCATACTTCCACTAATATTTTCTTAAAAGAATTCATTTTACTAAAAATGTGGCGAGTTAAGAACAATATAACTATTGATCCTGCAAATGGTAGAATGTTAACCCTCATTAAAGCCCAGGATAACCCATAATCTGCCATTACTGAAACGTGCATTGAGTTTATCCGGATTCTGGTTTTAAGCATAAGACATCTCTATATACCTTAACATCGTTAAGATATGAATCCATTCTATATACAATATAGAAACAAAGACACTAATTTAATTGGAACCAGATTCAAAAATCATGCAGCTGTTTCCAGTGCATATCGACTAAATGGAAGAAGACCAAGTAAGCATTACTCATCAAGAAGCACACCCACGGATGAGTAACCTGAGAGAGAAGAAAGTTCTCAAATGTATTGGTTACGACGGAATACTTAGCATAAGTATCTACTTCTTCGATCACTTCGAAGAATCCTGATATTTTCAACGCATGGTTCTCTACTTTATTCTTATACCTATAACTTCTCAAATTTTGGACCTTGTATTTCAACAAAATGCGTGTCTAAAAATAAAGAAGTCACAAGTAACTGGAATATAGTACGAGTACCAACCCTTTGTCCTTATGAACATTAGACAACATATAATATTTTATATAAGTCCTCTGAATTTAATAACTCAAACCCTGTGCATCGTAGGTTGAAAATTATATTATGGTTAAGAAGAATTACACCATTATTGAATGCACCTTTTCTAATCATTAACTGATAAAAGTAAATGTCATAAACATAATTTCAAAAAGTTATATCTCACTTTATAAAATAACGTACAGATATATATATCAGTTTGAAATTGGTGCATAACACGGATATTCAAAACCAAATATTTGCCGTTAGGCAAAGCCCAAGTGATTTTCTCAAATATCACCTATTACAAAGAATTTTGATATTGAGGATCTAATCACCCAATTCCAAATATTTTACTCCCACTCAGCATCTGTAACGCCATACATATATAAGATTCATGTATGGTAAATACATACCCTGAATTCAGAATCTAATTAGGAAAGCAGTTTTCAATTAACATCACACAGTAAAACTGAAACATGAAAATGTTTCGAGGGGATGGCCGGGTGTTTCTAGTAATGCCTCTTCCATTATCCAGATTCATGACAGTAGTCTCAATTTTCTTTGCTCTCACTTCAATCCTTTTATGTCTTTATTTTTTACTTTATGTACATCATACTTAGGCTAATTGGTTTTCTTCTTCCCTACCTTTCGACACCTGCCTAAGATTTGGAAGAAGACTATCCAATAAGCGTAATAGATGTACTTTCCTAATACTAGGAGCTCTCACAACTGAGAGAAGGTAAAGAAAAGATAACCGAATAATCATATTCAATTTCTCCAGAACTGGAACCATCCTTGAACTGAAACAAGTTTTTTCGAGTTCGTATGTAACTATACGATGGCATACCCAAGAAATATGGATTTTCGTAGTGATACAGAATGTTTTGGAGAAATACAGAGGGGAAGTAGGAGCAACAGGGATATATGCGAGTTTGTCGTGAATCATGACAATCAAAAAGCCAAAATGTGTAAGAATGTTCGATTAACTTGGTTCATGAGTTTAGTTTAAAGGTAAGTCATGGTCGCATAACCACAGAGAGAGAAAAGAAACACTCAGCGTGCACTCTGTCAAGATTTGATTGGTTAATCACTTCATCTAATTAGGATGACTCCTACTGTTTTCTCGAATTCTCCTTCAAACCCTAAAAGAAGAACTAGTCAGGATTATATTCACCTTACAAGTTCGCTATCCATTCAGCCATGCCAGTCTTGGTACTCCGAAGGAGGTCCCCCATGCTTTCGCATGGACCCAATTAAATAATCCCGTTTTCACAGAGGCGTAACCTCATTAACACTTTCTAGACACCTAATAGGTTAGCTAGTTGTGAAGTGAAAATCTCCTGAGGAGTAATACCTAATCATCAGTGGGAATCGAACCCAACTATCATTATTTGATAATTTTAACGGAAGCCGATCAAAATTACCATACTCCAGAAGGTATGCGCAAACATGGCAAGTTTCCTTATATTGAAACTCCCGATATGGTTTTTACCCCTAAGATCCAAGTGATCTTGACCCAGTCAACAAATCAAAAGGTCCTAGTCAAGTTCAACCCGTCATTATCTTGATTGTATTAAACCCACCAGCACGAGCTCTTGACACAGTCAACAAGGTCGCACGACTGTCCTAACCAATCGCATCGCATGGTACAAACAAGCACCACTTAGCTACCGCACACTACGCCTTGACGCAGTCAACAAACGCAGCACGAATACTAAGTACTATACATAGAAAATGATGAGGGATACGGCTGGTTTTTGGCGAAAAACCTTTAACGCAATGAACTTGATATCGTTGAAGGAACTCAAACAGTTTTGAAAAAAAAGAGTGGTTAAGGCTTCGCATTTTTAAAACCAATGGTTTTGTAGAAAACCATTGGTTTTGAAGAAAACCGAGTAGTTTATAGTCACGTAAACTTTTGCTAAAGAGGCCACTCCTTGCGAAGGGATCTAGGCTCTTTCCTTATCGAATGAGGTGCGGGATATTCCTAACTGAATATCTCGACGCAAAGCAAAAAGAAACGCCTATAGTTTTCAAAAATTGGTTCCAACAACATCATTTAGCTTTGTTTTCCTTGCATTAATCAGAATTAATGCAGTTCCATCAATTAAACATATCATACCAGAAAGAAACAAAAATAGACACACGCATATATGCCATCCGCATTCACTATAGGGTCCCGGTTCTTCACCGTAAGGTTACTTAATTTATGGCAGGGCGGGAACAGGACTAACGCGAATGCAAAACATATAGAGCATCTACCATATATATATATATATATAATATGAACATTCGTCTCACATATGATATCAAGCAGCATCACAGCAGAAGAAAACATAGTATGGAAATGCGGATAATCTAGGAAAAGTACATTTCAATGGAGCCAAATATGAAATGCAATTTTCCGGTCGTGTGGATAGCCCGTAATATTGGATCCTAGACCCCTACGAGTACGGCAAGCCACCCACCAATCCCAGAAGTGAGGCAACCCTAATCAACGAAGTGAGTAGGCCACCTAGCACTTCTAAAATCCGGTGACTTAGACACCCATCCGCGGGTCAACCCTATACCCCCTACGAGTGCGGCGAATAACCTGCCAATTCTAGAGTAATGCACCATGGTCTCAACATCATGAGATGGAGGCTCGTTGCCCTCTAGAACCCGGCTACTCGAGTACTCTGCCACGGGGTAATTCTAGTGCATGTAATGAAAACCTGAATATACAATAGTGACTACGTCCGCAACCAGGACGCACCCCAAAGAATAATATTCAAGCCGCAGCGACGACAGTCCACATGTCGGATGCTCACCACGCAATATAAATATACATTACATTACAGAGAACTACCTCAAATACTACATACACCGGGCTATCCATCACGACAAATCCAACATAACTATAATCAACGGAACAACACAGAACATCAACACGAATATCATATTCGTAAACCTGTCTGATTATACATATAGCAACTAGTCGGATTATACCGCGCTATAATATTCACATTGCATAAACAAATGCACAGAAAAACACGAATTTAAAATTTCGATCGATCAAAACTTTCCGCATTGGCCCCAAGTACAAACCAGTACACAAACAAATCTGGACCAAAACTAATCCAAAAATCACATTTCCATGTATTAGAGCTCCAGAAAAAATTTGGGGGCACT
Source organism: Agapanthus africanus (assembly GCA_030015575.1). Lineage (NCBI taxonomy): Eukaryota > Viridiplantae > Streptophyta > Magnoliopsida > Asparagales > Amaryllidaceae > Agapanthus > Agapanthus africanus. The sequence continues at coordinate 358,443,349 of JASDDO010000010.1, read as the reverse complement.
GTAGCCAAAATTTGGGCGAGGATCAGCGGCTAATGGGCATATTTTGCGGTCGTTCAGCGGCCGAATTTGGGCTTAGGTACCAATTTTTTTTCTAGCTCTAATTTTTCCTACACATATATTTTATACAACCTGAATTTTTTTTGACAAACTTTAAAATTCAAACAGCAAGCAAAGTTTTGCAAATGTGAATCAGAAAATTCCGTCGATCGAAACTATAAATTTATGCAAATAAGTCTAGTCTTTAGCTCGGCTCTGATACCACTGCTGGGAACTTAAGCACACTAGCAAGCTAATTTTAGAATATAGCGACATGGATTTTAAAAAAAATTCTAGTTTGCTAAAGTTCCATGACTATGAATCAAACTAAAGTGCTAGAACTTGTAAAAAAAAACTAGTGAGCTATACTAATCTACTATGTTAGTAATACTCACATCCTCAAGCTTTCTTAAAGAGCTCCGGATCGCGTTTGCAAGCCCGTCCTCCTTCGCTGAAGATGATCCATCTGAGAGAACCGATCCAACCTTCAGCTTCATCTAGTGAAGCAACCGACACTCCAAACACGCTTAGAATGGAGAGTGGGAATGCAGGATTATTCCACTATAATTTTCTTTCATATCTAAAGATCAAGTAAGCAAGCAAAGAAGGAGGAGGAGGTGGAAAAGAAGAGGTAGCCATAACCAAAATGAACCAAGTCATGGTTGCAAAAATGAAAGAATGAATGAATGTAGAAAGAAAAATCGCTTCATCATTTTTTTCTAAGCATCCAATAAAATATCATACCATTTTGTTAATAAACAAATGAAGCCCATTTATCTCTACACATCTACAATCATGCTCAATACCATCTCACCCTTCATCTCATTTGCATATGATTTTCTAAAAAAAAAATCATATAATGAGGTGTCCATCTTTTAGAAGATACTCCGTAGAAATACGGAATACAACCCGGTATACGTATTGAAATTCATATACGCGTATCCATATAAAAATACGAATAGCCAAGAGAGAAAATGAATAGTGAACAATATACTAGAATATATATATTAAAATATATAAAAAATTATTAAATCAAAACTTGATTTAATAATCCAGCTTATCCTAAGCTGCTAGTATTATCAACCGTCCGATTAAAGTCCGTATAGCCTGTACACATATTTAATCGGACACCTGTATGTACCAACATACGTCATCTACATCGTATCGCCTGAACCGGAAAAACTCCCTGTGTGGACTTTAAAAACTCGTCAATACACTGGCAGCGGGTTTAACCACAAGCACGTCAGCGGCACTAGCTGTACGTAACGGCTATCTAGGTATTGAATGAAAAGAAGGCCGACGAGAAAACTCATCCGTATCCTACTGAGCCTGTCCGTGACAATTTCCATACAATCCGGTTTGTTCGTCTAAGAGTATCGCATATCGGGTCTAGGGGATGGATAAAATTAGACCCCTAAAAACGCGATAAGTCGTGTCAGTGTGAAGTCCATCTCCACTGAGAAACTACTGATCCAAATCAGTAAATCTTGTTCACATTGGCTAAGGATTTCTGGTGATTGCCACATGTGCACAGCGCGACATCTACCCTCAATACCGGGAGAGACGAATCCCTGACGATCCGCTCACTTCTTTTATGTGGCTCGGGACTGTACCTAACTAAAACCTGTTTGTACGACTCCTTTGAGCCGTTGTAGGGTAGTAATCAAAGCACAATAGGAACTCACATGAGACAAATGGGCGATCTCAAGTCGACAGACTAACCTATACTCATGTCATCAGAGAACTGCTATATGACAATAAATATAATACCATCTAGTATGTTCCCGGTGAGTCCGTATAGTGTACTCACCTCCAGTGAGCACCTGTATACTATCTTAGGTGGTCAACTGATACCAATGGCTTGTGAGACCGGCCACCGCCCCTTATCGGGGTTTCGAAAAGTATATACCAGTCTACTATGGAGTATCGATGCCCAATCTCGATACTCCCTTCGACTAGGGATATTTAAGGATATACTTATAGACCACCCAGCTCCTATGTATATGATCGCCATCATAATGCTGGCAGTCAAGTAAGAATCCTATGGGCTCTATCAACATGTAACAGTGATCTGTAATACCACATAATGTATGTACATGATGATAAAGATGAACCATATAGCATATTATCATCTCGAGTAAGACTGTTCTACCCGTATAGGTCCTCCCTCAATCATCATAATCGCCCGTCTGCGGTTACAATAATCGCCTTGAGGGCACTATAGCCAACAGACGGTCTCAACAAGATCACCATTGAGGAATGCATTCTTAACATCCATTTGGTATAACTCCTAGCGGCGGACGGCTGCGACTGCGATAAGACTGTGAATAGAAATGATTTTGGCGACCGGCGCAAAAGAATCCTCATAATCAATGCCTTATTCTTGACTATAACCATGAGCTACAAGCCTGACTTTGTATCTCTCGAGAGAGCCATCCGGTTTGGTTTTGATCTTAAATATCCATTTACAACTAATTGGTTTCACCCCGGGGGGTGTTGGAACAAGATCCTACATGTGAGTACCCTGAAAAGCTTGAAGTCCCTCCTGTATAGCTTTCCGCCATTTGGGGTACTCAACTGTCTCAGTGTACGACTTAGGTTCCTGCAAAGAGTGAATTGTAGTAAGAAAGGAAACAAACTGTGGCGAGTAAGAATTTGTCAGACAGCTATAACGGAGTAGAGGATGGCGATTTCAGGAAGGATTGCGACATGGTGGTGGTAGTGGTGGAGTGGTGATGGGGATGGTGGCTGGTGGCAGTGATAGCTGTGTAGGGACCGAAGGAGTAGTGACCGGAGTGGCAGCAGACGGGTCTGCATCAGTGGAGGTAGTTTCTGGTGATAGTGATGGATTCAGTGGAAGTGGAGTGCACAAGAGTTAAGATAAGGAAGACATGGATGTATTGAGAAATGACAAGTCAAACTCGCTAGTTGAGGAATAGTAGTATACGTTTTCAAAGAAAATAACATGACGAGATATGCGAAGACGACGACTAACGCGATCATAATAACTATAACCTTTGTGACTTGGACTGTATCCTAACATAACATAACGTGCGGAACGAGCAGATAACTTGTCCCTCTCATGATGTGGTAGGAGAACAAAACATACAAAACCAAAGACTCGAAGTTTGGAATAGTCAAACATGGTTGAGTAAAGACGAGAGTATGGACAAGGGTTAGAAAAAAGAGAAGAAGTTGTGACATTAATGAGTAATACTGCTGTAAGAAGGGCTTTTGCCCAAAAGGTTCATGGAGTGGAGGCTGTTAACATTAGAGCACGTGTGGTTTCAAGAATATGACGATGTTTGTGCTCGGCAACACCATTTTGTTCAAGGGTATGAGGGCATGATTGTTGATCTAAGGTTCCATAAGATTTAAGGAGATTTTGTATCGAGTGAGAGACATATTCGCAAGCATTATCAGATCTAAACACTTTAATTCTTTTATGGAACTAAGTATGAATCATGTTTGTAAAATCTTTGTATATATCAAACAACTCAGCACGAGCATGCATGAGATATACCCAAGTGTAACGTAAGAAATCATCTAAAAAGCTCACATAGAATTTATAACCTGAAAAAGGCACAATGGGCGCATGACCCCAAATATCAGAATGCACTAAATCAAAAGGTTTAGCGGCAATATTATTATGCAACGAGAAAGGAAATATAGACTGTTTTGCAAGCCAACTACCAGTACAGTTATTTGGAGCATGAAAAGGAAAAGACCCTAAGATTTCCGAATCAACTAGTGTTTTGAGACGAGAATTAGAGAGATACCCTAACCGTTTATGCCAAAGTGTGGAGGAGGAATAGCTAAACCCAATAGGTGACGAGGATGGAAGATGAAGTTGCTCCAATTGATACAATCCGTCCACTCTACAACCGGTCCCAATCCGCTGGCCGCTGCGGGTATCTTACACAGTACAAGAGGTGGAATTAAATGAGATGGTATAACCTAAATCAGGTAATTTACTGATGGAAATGAGATTCATGGTGAGTTGTGGAACACATAAAACAGAGGATAAAGTAAATGAAATGGACGACCCAGAAGTTGGTGTAATGTCGCCACACTTGGTAACCGCAAGAAAGGCACCGTTAGCAGTATAATGAATGAAGATTTCATAGGAATGCAATTTTGAAGTATAGAAGAATCAGAATTCATATGATGAGAAGAACCTGAGTCAAATATCTAAGGAGTTGAGTTATCCGAAGTGGCAGACAATGCAACAGGAGTGGAAGTAGAGGAAGCACCAGTAAATCCAAAGTTCTGAGCAACGAGATTTGCAAGCTCCGATAGTTGAGAAGGAGAAAGAGAGCTAAAACACTGTAGAGGCTATGGTGCAGAAGATGATGAGATGTTTGTGAGTTGAGCGTTTGCTAGAGTGACAGAGAAAGCAGCTGTAGGACGGGTACGGTATGACGATCAAGTCGGACAGTCTCCTAACCAATATCCATTAAGTTTGCAGTTAGGACAGGGACCGGGAGGAGGACGAGATTGTCCTCGACCATGATTATTATTGTCTCGATTAAATACACATGGACGAGATTTTGCAGCAAGTATTGTTGCAGGAGTAGATGTGGAAGATGGTGCAGTCGCCTTAACAAGTTGCAGGTGTGTCTCTTCTGATGTAAACTCTGCAACGGGATCAGTGAGTCGTGGAAGTGGAGAGCGATGAAGAATGTGAGCCCGAAGAGGCTCGAACTCGGGATGTAAACGCATCACAAGATAATAAAGACGTTGTTGATCGCGCTGTGTCTAAAATTCTTGAGCAAACTCAAGAAGTGTTAGAGAAATAGTAGCTTTCATAGTCTGTAGTTCTTCCCAATAGTTGGAAAGAAGGTTGAAAAAAATCTGAATAGATCGATCATCCTGACGGGCATCGTGAAGAGCATGATGTAGCTGATACTCTCGTGCGGCTCCTGTCTGCACAAACATCCGAAAGAGGGCTGCCCACTGTTCATGTGAGGTAGAAAGTCTACCAATGGAGAGGCAGATGGAGACTGAGATTGATCGCATGATATGAGTCATGATTTGCCGATCTGTGCGAATTCACTATTGATATGTAGGTGATGAATCAACTGAGCCAACAGACGTTGTATTGGATGAAGACACGGCGGGTTGAATAGGGCACGATAGAGAACCATCAATGTATCCCCATAGTGTAAAAGCGCGAAGATTATACTGTATGGTTAACTCCTAAGCCATATAATTTTCAACTCCGATGAGTTGAATATCCACTACTGTCGGAAAGTTATATAAGCCCTGCTTGTTCATTTTTTTTAACTCAAGTCACCAAATTATATAAATATGAAGTTAAGATATGATCTCATAACAACAAAGCACCGACAATAAGGTAATCTCAAAGCAACGATCCACACAACAAATTTAGATACTAAGAATTTTAAAAAAATAAAATTAACCTGATCGAAAATTTCACTCGAGCAGCACCTTCTTCATAGAGCGGTGATCTGGCGATGAGGGTGGCGATTGATAAGAGGACGGTGATCGATCAGAGGACAATCGATCAGAAGACGGTGATCGATCGATCAGAAGGAGGTGAGGGTGTTGGCAGCGAGGTCCAAGGCGACGACGTCGAGGGCGTCGGGGGTTGGTCGAGGGATGGAAGTCAGTGGATTGGAGGAGGGAGTTGTGGACGCTGGCGGCTACGACAAGGCGCCTGAGTGGCCTTGGAGTTGAGGTTGGCCTCGATGAGGTAGCGGGCAACGGCGGAGCGCTGGGAGGTGTTGGCGAGGCGGAGCTCGTAGAGGAGGTTGGTGCCTAAGGGGTGAAGATGCGGCATTGGGTTGAATGAGGAGGAAGATGGAAAATTAGGGTTAGGGTTTTGTAATTAAGGCTCTGATACCATATTACTTTTGGAGAAAAGTTATATTTTATTGACGTCTCAAAATATTTGATATACACGTAGTATACAAATCAATGGAAAGATCTAGAATACAAAGGGGAAAAGTGTAGAATATACGGGCTAAACACTACATATCTTAATACCAACAAAATTAGAAGGGGGTTGTGTACTTATGTCATCTCTTAGACTTAAATCCCTTTGAAATTACTGCTTGATCCCTTTCATAATTTCATTAACTGATTTTTGCTGTCATGGATGCACTTTTAACCCTAACAAAGGAGAGTTCACAGGTCAAGCCTCTCATCCAAGGTGAAATTTTTTTGATCTCCATATCGAAATTTTATTTTTTCAACAATTTATCAACAAGATGTATGCAACAAGGTCATTCATTTGGGATGGAATGCCTGAATCATAAAGATAATCTCAATCTGAAAGTGAATGAGTTTGATGATCAAGACTTTACTTCACTAGTTCGTAAGTTGATATTTTACCACAACACACTTTCTCCAGTTATTCATTGATGTATGGTGAAGAAGGAGTAGGCCATGGAAGAACTATTTTTAGACCGAAACGAGTCTAAATGATAAAAAAAAAAACAACACCACATATATATTTAGGTTAAACTTCAGAGTCTTACTTTAGCTCGTTAATATGATACTTTTTCTAAAAGTTAATTTCGATCTCTGATAGCATCCACTCCCTCAGTGGGATAAATACCTAAGTCAGCCAGCATAAAAATGAAAACTAAAATAATAATAATGCAATAATCCATCATCTTTGTGCTCAACTATATAATATAGAGCAGGTTAAGAAAAAACCATAAATCATATCGTTTAAATTGAGATAAATCCATATGCCAAGAAAAATGGTATTCATTTATAATCAACTTCTGGAGCTCATAACTTTTGATCCCTATCCTATCCACGTCGACATACCAGCTTAAAACTTGGTTGTTTCTCTAATTCACCTTACTAAGCATGCATGCAATGCAATGATAATTCCATCAAAAAGAGACTAGTACTATCTTGTCATTGTGATGCTTTCATGGGATCCAAGGCACCATCCACCCTCACTTAGGTGAAGCCAAGGGAAGTTAAAGACAAATAGAAGTGAACTTGTTCAACAATGCAATGAAATGAGAGGATGAGAATAAGACTTGACATACTCTTTCCATTTCGGTCATTACTTATATTAAATTTAATTATACATGATCCACGTGACTTCGTGCTCCGTACGATCCACGTGACAACAACGTTGCACGTGTGGAGGGTGTTGGGATGTGTGGATTAAAATAATTATACATTGGAAAAAAATATAAGAAATGCATGAGTATAAAATATAAGATGGGACAAATCTCAAAAATGCTTAAGTTTTATTGTTGGAACCCACTTATATTAAAAACCCGTGTACACTCATGAATAAAATATATAATCACCTCCTCATTCATGCAGAATTAAATTTAATAACTTAGATCGTGGGTTTTCTAACTTAGGTTAGCCCTATCCTTAACCATGAACAAATTATAAGGCATATGTGTCTAATGTATTTTTTTGTCAAATCATACCATCCATTCAAAATTCATATGATTGGTTGCATGATTCTGATTTGTTCAAGGCTTGGCCACCCCCTCAAGGTCTATAAAAGAACAACAAGGTTGGATTGTGGAATCCTTTTTCTATGGGCCCCTACTATTTAAATAAAGAATTAATTTGTACTAACCCTTGCTATATAAACTAACATTAAGGTTGTCTAAGGTACACTATCCTCTGTTAATTAACAACTTGCTACTTAATCTTGTCAAATATGGCGCTTAAATCCTTTTTTCCCCTTTATTCAAGGTTAAAGCTATAAATCATTGAATAGTTAGCCCACAATGTCTCATCACATAAATTATATGTTACATATAAGAAGATCATGAAACACGCAATCCACGAGAAAAAATCAACCCTAAAACAAATAGACGTAGACGAAACTTTATTAATAATTGAATATCAGAGGAGTACAAATCGATGGAGAATACAAATTCATTTCAAACCCTAGATCTCTCACAATTATTAAGGGGTTCTTACAAATTAATAAACGCCTATAAGATCTAGGTCTAAAATAAGCTATCATATATATAGCATACAAAAGATTTCCTCAAAAACTAATTTCCAAACAAAGAAAATATCCGGCCTAGACATACGGCAGATGTCTGCTGAAGGAATCGGCAGACGTCTGTCATTTAGTCACGAACTAACAGAGCGTAAACCAGATGTCTGAGCAAGAGATGGCCAGACAACTGGATTTATCTTCCAAAAATACAGAGCACTCGGCAGACGTCTGATTTTCATCGAGGTTGACGTCTGCTCAAAATATGCTCGTGCATACAGAGCAGAGACAAACATCTGGCACTGGGACTGCCAGACGTCTGACTTGTAAATGACATCAAATCTTTATATAGTTTCGTGATAACTCTGGATTTTTGAGCAGGATAGGAAATTTTAGAAGATCGAAATGTGAGGCACATCTAACATTATATGCTCCTACATTAATACCACATAATTATATGGTCATATGCTCAAAGCCAATAATTTGATAAAGTTTCAAATTTTGCCTTCAATTTATATACACTCTACTTATTTGGAAAACTATGTAATAATTCAAAGAATCTAATTTACATATCCTGATATCTTGAGTGGGTCTTGATTTTGAATTTGAGCATCTTGTTCTCTCCAAAGGGAAAAAAAGATAAGTTGGAGATCCCAGGATATGTCCCTAAAAAAATGCGAGGATGAATCTTTTTACGTGGAATTACGCGATAGATCGAGGATTTTGTAATTTTGTTTTGTTGTTGAATTTACTTTTTGATAATTCAATTGCTTTTCCTTTTTGTCTAATAACTTTTTATGCAAACATATACCACTTTATTCTGCTCAATCGTGTTCCTTATTCTGCTTATCAGTATTCAAAGGCCTTTGTTTTCTTGGAATTTTTGCCTTTCTTTGTTTTGTTTCATCTCCTTTATCATCTAATTCTCTTTATCTTCAGGCTTGTGTGCCCCCCCCCCCCCCCCACCCCCCCTCTCCCTTTATTCCTCGTAAGTTTGATGCCTTTAGAATTGGTAGCAATTGGCAGTGATCTCTGAAAGTTTTGCAGAGACTTTGAATTCTTTTGATTCCTGATAGCTAGTAACAATTGGTATATTGCTGATGATCTCCTGTCCTAGTTACTGGTTGTTTTGTAACGAATTACAAAAAATGAGCTATATCTATAGTTGGTATAGGCACTTCCCTTCTTGGGGGCAGTGTGAGGTTCTAATCCCAGAAACTCCCGGCACTACTACAATATCCACTTGGCCCTATGGATTTAGCCGTAAGGGCAAACCGTAATATATCTCCGTAGGTCCAAAGGTCACATGTGCAAATTTTTATCTTGAACATACCCCTACGGAGTAAATATTGCCCCTACGGCGTAATCCGTAGAGCCATTTAACCCTACGGATTATTGCGCAGGAACATAATATTTTTTTAATTTATCCAAAAAAAATAAAATAATTGTACCTACGGAATTATACATAGAGAGCCTTCTAAATGCCCCTACGAATTATTCCGTAGGGGCAAATTTTGCCTATATAACCGAGTCCTTAGGGACAAAATATCAGATCTGATAAATGTGTAGGGGAAATAAATGGCCTTGCGGATTAATTCGTAGTTGCAACAGTTGCCTCCTACAGATTACTCCGTAGGGATATTATATCAGTATTTTTTTAAAAAGAGACTTTCCGTTTTTTTCTCGCTCTGTGCACAATAATATATATATCATATAACAAAATACAGAAACATTCATAAACATCTCACGCATAATATATAAAATAAATAAACAAACAGAATACGAAATCAATCTAAAATCATCTTAAACATCCGAATAACCACCGATATTGTTCAAAACATACAATATGTATCAAATAAGTACAACCTCAAAAATATAAATAAACCTATCTTAGCTCAGTCCAGCTCCTCTACCTCTAATAAATGCCGTAATCTGGCGCATCTTCTTCTCGGTGCAGTCCTGAGTCATCAAAAACTCGATTAATGAAGGAGCGGTTTGTGCAGGAGTCTGAGTGGTCTGTGCAGGAGTCTGAGTGGGTTATGGAGCTATAGGAGTGGCCTGCGCAGCCGCAGCCGAGATAGTGGCTTGCGGAGCCGCAGCCAAAGGAGAAACATGTGAAGCCGCAGCCGAAGCAACCTGCTGAATCTGTAAAATTTTGTGTTTATATAATAAACGAGTAAGAACGGTGTATTAGAATTTAGTCGAATTCTTATCATTATTGGATTATCGCGGAACCGCGAATTTATATATGCTTTGTTGAGATTCCGCACGTTCTGTTGAAATACATATGTTATGTATGAGAATTTATACATGTTGAAATTCCACACATTCAGGAATATGCTTTTTTCCCCAATCTAAAAATACTTAGGGACTTAGGCCTAATTTGAGTATCTAGTTTGGAAAACCGTAGTTTATTTTAAGTGGAGGTAGAAATGATACTTACTCTAACTTGTAAGCCCGTATCTCTTTTTAATTGTTTAGCTTTGATTGGATGCTTGGTTTTAGAATTATCTAATTTACAAAGCAATGTTTTCTTCTCAAGTTTTGGGTTTGGATAATCATAACTTTTTAAACTCCAACATGAAGAAAGATGTGGTATGATTATAATTATAGAGTTTAGTTTAATTAGATAGTTTTATGTAAGTTTGATTAATCAAACTTAAGTCTAAAACCAAATAAACTCAGGCTACTAATATTGCATATCCTACTATCTATAATGTGATATAATATTTTATTAATAAGTAATATATGTACCAATATTTCCTTCAACTCCTCGATGGTGGTCTTCAATGCAGCAACATCATACTCTAGACGTTGCTCACAGGGGTAGGGGAAGTAACTTCCAGAGTGGAGACCAACTTCATATCGGCCCTGCTAGGACTAAGTCTCCGGTCTCTCTCCCAACCTCCGTGGTGCCCTCCGTGTGCGGCGTCTAGGACTGGGGTCAGTATGATCGGATCGATCTGTCCACTGAAATCGATCCTCGATGCCCCCTCCTGCTCTATTACCCACTCCTACACCCACGTTAACCATTAAAACATAAGTATATCATTTCAATTTGAAATTATCAAAACAAAAATTTCATTCGAATTAGAATAAATATTAACACTTACGCAATACTCCTGAGTACCAGTGTCGGGGAATCGAAGCTCGCACGTGGCGGGATCTTTCGAGGTGCCGTGGATAGCAAGATACGCGATGAACATGCTCAGTGTACCACCTTGCGTCAGGGTCTGAGCTCTCTGCAATTCACCAAAAATTTACATATATTATAAAATAATTCTTAATATTGCATTATATCAAAATAGATCTATTGTAATTTACCAATGCCTCCATGGCATGAGTAATGTTGCTCGAGCCACTTGTGTAAGTGGGGCGACCTCTATTCGCCGACTTCCTATTCTCCTTATTTTGATCGGTCTATTTCTGCACAACACAATGAGATTTGGTTTTCTAATTAAGCAACAAAAAAAAATTATATAATAAGTAATGAATTACATTTAAATTACAAACCTGTTTGTGCACAGACTCATAATACTGACACAAGAGAGGCTATATATCACGTCGATTCTGGCAAAGGCCGGAGAATGTAGGAGAGCCGCTTTCTCCGCCTCGGGGGTCGCCAGCCGTAGCATGTAGCAATCGATTTTCAGCGCTTTCCTATTATATCGGATCTTAGATTGCATGTTCTTCATGAGGCCAGGTAAAGAGCGTGAAGATCGAGCACTCTGTTAGGATGATCAGGGTCGAGTACGGCTCAAAGTCGTAATCCAACTGCAAATATAAGAAAATAATGTATTTAAATTATAAGTGTTAAATAATAATAAATTTATTTGATAAGTCAAATAAAAATATATATTAATACCCAAGTCTGATTCCAGAAGAGGGCAAAAGAGCGTCGGTGCTGATCATCCCACTCAACATAAAGAGGATAGTTCTTTTAGATGCGGTTCTCATCTACCATATACCGGCCAAATCTCTCGGCATAATCACCGGTATAGAAATAATCGGGGGTAAAAAAGAGCAGGAATGGTGCCCCTAACTCTATCGGGCCTCAGCCTGTGGGATTGATTCGGCCCTCGAGTCCCCCTCTCGGGGTGGGGCTGTCCTGCATCTACAACAAATATCAAGACAAGAAATATCAAGACAAAACAATATTTAGAAATCAAGGATTGATGAAAATTGAAGTGCGATATTTACCTTCGGAGACAACAACACGAGCATGGGCCTGGACAGCAGCACGAGCGGGACGATAATTCCTCTGGTGAGGATTAGCCGGTAACTCGGCCATGGACGCATCCCTTTCAACTAGAAAATAAAATTGATGATAAAATTATATGAAGTTCTTGGTTATTCTTGTTGGGGTTCAATGCCCATGCCGCGGAGGCTGCAGCCAAGACGGAAGCGAAAACAAAAAACTTTATGCGAGCACCAAACACCCGCATACCCAAGAAATCGATCCATACACCTAAACTAGCAAGCTAAAACATACAAGGGTATGAAATTACAATCTTCGACGCGTGTCCACCCAATTGCGGATGACCCCTCCAAGCTTGTAGACGTCGAGATCGTACTTGAAATTCGACCACCTTCGCCAAAAAAGATCCACCCGAGGGAAACCGGAAAAGGCTCTGACCGACGATCCAGACTTGCTAAGGATGGATGGTGGATGATGTAGGAATTTTTCCACTAATCTTTTGTCTCAATAACCATGCTCTAGAGAGCAAGAAGAAAAAAGAGAAGAGGTGAGAAAATGGCTAAGTGTTTTTCTCTACCATGAGGCGTGAACTAGGATGCAAGAAAAACTCATCCAGTGTGGAAAGAATATGGCTACTAGCTTTAACAACCATGGTTCGATAAATTCATCCATACATCTGTATGATATTAGTGCCCTTAAGGCAATTATCGTAATTGCGGAAATACAATTACTGAATTCAAGGAGGGTTTATATCAAGAACAGTCTTACTCAAGATGATAGTGTGCTATCTGGTTTTTCTTTATCTGTCATGTGAATGCGTGTTACTAGTTATCGTGTATCGATAATACATGAAATAAAGCCCAAAGGATCTTTGCTTGACTACCAGGATTATGATAAGGATCATACTAGTGGGGCCTGGTAGTTTATAAGCACATCTTTAAATGTCCATAGTCGTAAGAGTATCGAGATAGGGCATCGGTACTCCAGTTTAGACTAGTGTATACATTTCATGACCCTGTACGGGGCAATAGCTGATCCCATAGCCATTGGTGTTTGACACTGATGATTGTATACAGGTGCTCATTGGATGAGTTACACTGGACGAACTCGCCGAGAACTCCTAGTTAGTATTATACCAATGTCAGATAGCAGTTCTCTGGTGACATGAGTACAGGGTAGTCCCTAGACCTGAAATCCCACAGTGTCTCATGTGTGTTCCCACTGTACTTAGATTACTACCTTACCACGTCTCTACTGAGTTTTGCAAACGGTTTTTAGTTGGGTACAGTCTTGAAGCACATGGAGGCAGTGAGCGGTTGAGGGAATTCGTCACTCCCGGTATTGAGAGTCGATATCACACTATGCAGGACACGACTATAGCCAGAAGTCCATGGCGATGGCAGTAAAGATAAACTGGTAAGTGTTACCAGTTTTATCTCTTTGGTTATGAGTCCTCTATCAGCACGACTTATCGGGTTATTGGGGGTCTGACAGATTCCACTCCCCATACCCGGTATGCGATACTCATTGACGAAGAGACCGGACTGTATGGTGACTGTCACTTATAGATTTTGTTGGGTTCGGATGAGTTCACTCGTCGACATGCCTTTATCTTGCTCATACCTAGATAGCCGTTACGTACAGCTAGTACCGCTGACGAGCTTATGGGTTAACCCGAAAAGGGGTTGAATCTGAAAGTGTTTTAGATTCAATCGGATACGATCCTGTATAACCTATTGCCAGCGTATTGACAAGTCTTTAGAGTCCCGCAACGAAAGTGCCTGCCCAGGCAAAATGCGATGTGACATACGTATAGGGATACATACTTGAGTTCGATAAAACATGTATATTGGATATACATGTTCAATCGGGCGACTATTATACTAGCCGGTTTCAAACTCAGAATACAAAGTCAAGTATTGACTTGATAACCATATTAATGGTACAGTTTCTGGTATAGTATATATGATACACACATTCTCTACTGTATATGATACTGAGAAAATATTGATAGCATTTCGTGCACGTGATAATGACGTGTACGTGTATAGGATATATGTACCAATAATTATATATATATATATATATATATATATGAGAATAACGGAGGAAAGAGACCATAGGAGGGGATTTTCTCCTATCGCGTCGAAAAAATACAACCCACACCATTTTTCCGACGATCGGCATCCATCATCATCATTGTTATCATTGAAGATTCGCATACACCAAATTTCATGTGATTTAATTACTTTTTCATCGTTGAATTAGCAATGTAAAAAGTTCTATTGTCGGTAAACCATTAATTTTGCACAAACTAAATCAACGGTGAATAAATGGTATAATCATATGAAATTTGGTGTATCCTCATCTTAGATGATAAAGATAGAAGTGATGTATGCCGATCGTTGAAAAAAATCATGGAGGGTGCATTTTTCCGACACCATAGGAGGAAATTCCCTCCTATGGCACCTTTCCTCCATTAACCTCATTTGAGATATATATATATATATATATATATATATATATATATATAAATTAATTCCCACCATTATGAATTATGTATAAATAAATATACAAATAAATATATATGTAAATGTATATATATCTTTATATATATATTAATATGTATATATATATATATATTATTATATATTTAATAAAATGGTACATGACATGGTTGGAAAAATATATGACACAATTCATTTTATTTTTACAAGCCATCACAAATGAAATACTTCTTCTTCTTCCTCATAACAAGAGCTTGAGCTCACTAGAAAAATGGCAAGTGTTGCCATGGTGAGGGAATGCAAAAAGTAGAGAGTACCCATTGTTCGCATCGCCTTCTTCCACGCTTAGCAAGCCTATGGAGGAAGTCTCTCCGACTGGCGACGGACTTAGAGCTCGGGTAGCCCATTTTCAACACGGATCATCTACGGCGAGGCGGTCGGCGTGCAGACGCGTTCGGAAGCTCACGGAGTTTAGACGGGGTCTTCCGGGATCAACCGGACATTCTACAAAGGTTATAGCACATCTGAACTCTTTCTTTATGCTCTTTATTTTAGCTAGAAACTAGTGTTTGGATGATTTTGGCATATGGTCGATCGCGCTCCTACGGAATTTTTGTTTTCCGTCCGTTCCCGCTTCCGCTGCTGCACGCGCGGGGCGCACCCATCTTTACAGTGGTATCAGAGCCAACCAAGCACTGAGACCAGCTTAGGCGACGTTTTAGTTTCGATTGACAATTTTCCGATTATGATTTCCTAGTTTAAGCCCTTCTCTGTTCGAATTTCAAAAGCGTTTTAATTTTTTTTTAAACAACTGCAGAATGTTGATTTTAATGTGAAAATGACATGGGAGAAAACTGGGGGGATTTGGACATGTTTGGGCCGGTGGTACCGGGTCTTGGCCGGCTAAATTTTGTCAAAATGCCCCCAATTTTCTCTGAGGGTTTAAACTTGTAGAAATAGGATTTTTGGTATTGTTTGATTTCCCCAGTATTGAGATTTGATCTCGTATTGCATTGGAAAGTTAACGATCAAAACTGTAACAACGTAGCGTTTCCGTATTCATGATGTTAAAGTGTTTAACTCAGTTTATACATTGATACATACTTGTTGATATGTATTTGTGAGTTTGTGATGTTCTATGTTAAGTTTGTTTGGTGCGGATTGGATCGTCGCGAAATGAATAGCCCTGTGTGTATTTGGATATTGCGATGTTATATGTTTCTTTTCATTCGTGTTGTAGCAAAAAAATGTATATTCTTCGGGACGAGCGGTCGACATTTGGCTGTCGCTTCCGCTTATTGTATTATTATTTATCGGGGCTCGATCAGGTTGCGATCAATGTCACCGTTGTATTAATACAGGTATTAGGCTTATCCCATGGAGAAGCGCACTAACATTCGGATTCTAGATTGCAGCGGGTGACAATCTCAAGGAGCTGCGACCAGTCCGCTCGATTCTAGGATTAGCGGGCTGCTTGCCGCGCTTGTAGGGGATTAAGATTGACCCACAGAAGAGTGCTCTTATCATCGGATTCGAGAAAGTGCTGGGTGGCTCCATCATGGTGATGATGCAGGGTTGCTTCGTTTATCGGGTTAGCAGATGACTTGCCGCACTCGTAGGGGTCTGATTTTGGCTACGCACGGGCTGTTCACGCGACCGGGGTATTTCGTGCTTCGTTTGTGGCTCGAACGAAATGCGGGATTCCTAGGTGATCCGACCATTCCAAACTCTGTGATGCTGTTTTTCCTCATGCTGTAATGTGATTATTTCTGTGTGATGGTATATTTATATTTGTCATATATAGTGTATATATATATTTATTAATGCTATATACATTTTGCATTCGCGCTAACCCTGCCCCCGCTCCGCCGTTAGTTAAGTAACCTAACGGTGAATGATGGGGCTCCATGGCGAATGCGGATGGCGTATATGTGCATTATATTTTTCCTTTTCATACTTTTCTGTAATGTTTGTGTGAGAAGGATAATAATGGATAATGAGATTATCTAAATGATGGGTTTATATTAATTGCATTAATACAAATTAAAATAAACCTATACGTTGTAAGAACCAATTTTTTTTATAAAGAGGAAATTTTAGTCGATTCTTTTGCTTTGCATCGAGAAATTCGGTAAGGAATGTCCTGCACCTCATTCGATGAGGAAAGAGCCTTGGTCCCATCACTGGGAGTTCGATTTTGGGCAAAAGTTTGTGTCACTAAAATTATTTTTGTAGCCGTATTCTTTTGCTTTGCGTCGCGATATTCGATTATGAATATTCCGCACCTCATTCGATGAGGAAAAGAGTCTAGATCCCTTCACGGGGAGTTCACTCTTAAGCAAAGGTCTACGCAACTATAAACTTTCAAAACCACTCGGTTCCTACGATGAGATCAAGTTCATTACGTTGATAGTTTTCTTCAAAACCAGTCGTAGCTCTCTATCATTTCAGGAAGTAGAGTAATGTAACATTTCAAAATAATAAAATATTATTTTTGGAAATTTTTATAATTTAATATTATTTTATTGATTATTTTAATATTAAATTTATAATTAAATACCGATAAATGGGAAAAATTATGGAAAATTCTAAAATAATGTATTTTATGGAATTATGTCATTTTTAAGTTTTTATGGTGAGTTATATGCTAATTTAGTGCTAATCGCGATTAAAAATCGTTAATCGGGTTTTTAGCTTTTTTGAGCAAAAACATGCACATTGTCATTTTTCCACACTTGTTATATTTTCTTACATGTTGTGGGTAGTTGGTTGCCTAGGGTTACCTTTGAGTGAGAAGGAATAAAGAAAAAGGAAAAGAAAAGAAAAAGGTTGGAATGATTAGGAGAGAGAGAGGAATGGGTCAACCCTTCTTTTTTTAAACCATCCCCCATCATTTTCCCCTTCTCATTCTCTCTCCTCTCCTTCCCTTGCTGCTGCAGCCCCTCCATCTTCTTCCTCCTCCCTCTTCAAGCTTAGATCCACCATGGAAACGACCCCGAAACCCCATTTCGACTTCACAATACTTGCTCACAAGCTCGAGAGGATCACATTGGACTAAGAAAGAGTGCATCTTGAGGACTTTGAGCAACTCAAGAAAATTCTTGAGTTGCCAAAGGAGGTAATTTCTGCACCCCTAGCATAGTATTTCAATTCTTATTGCATCCATACTAGTTTCATGTCGAGATGGTGTCGTTTGATAGACTTTTGAAATTTCAAGTTAGGGTTAGAAGTCGATTTGAGTTGTAAAGTGAAATTGAGGCTTGTAGTGACCTTAGAATCCTGTTAGTGATGTTACATTGGACCAGACCTGAGAGTTAAACCCAAAAATACGGAATTACGGGACTTCCGTGTCGGTTTGTGAGATGTTTTAGTGTGCAGGAAAATCTGGAATGTGCTGGGAGTTTTACTGGAAAATTAAACAACTCTAGGGACCCATTTGAGACCATAGGAACCCACTGTAGCGAGACGAACCCTATTGGATCACCCTGGGCCGGCCAGGCCGGTTTTGCCTGAAGAGGGGCTCGGCTACTTGGTGAGGGGATGGGTCCGGGTTTCTACTGTAGGTCGCATACACCCTATACATCACTCTAGACTTGTCTGCTTGCCTTTATTTTGCCTGAGACGAAATCTGGGATCATTTTCTTGGGTTGCTGCTTTGAAATGAGTTTTGGTTTTGCGTATTTCGATTTCCAGATTTTGATATTTGTGCGTTATCTATATCGTGTGACGTTTGTACGTCTATATCGAGTGATTTCGGGTTGTTTTGCGAAGGCTAAGCATAGGTTCTAACCTATAGGCCTTTTAGCGTATCGTGTTGGTTTTCGCGTGTCGTTTTAAGTTTTGATTTGGTTTTAATGCGATGCGATACGTGTGATATGTAGGTACCCCCACGGCGATCCGAGACGATGCAGAAGATGAAGGCGACATCGACACCGATACACAGGATACATGTGAGTAGATTTATATCTACGGGGAGAAGTCGGGTGGATGGCGTATAGCACCCCCGCAGTTCGTGGTGATGTATACGAATACGTATACACACATATATATTGATTATATATTGTTGAGTTTATTGACGATAAAGATGGATAATTGGTGTGATTGGATTAGTTTAGTGTTGCGAAACTCTAGAGTAGTGGTTGCACCACACATACACACGCACACCCATACTTGTATACATTCTTCCTTCATTTGTGCTTATGTGGGAATATATTTATATGTTCATATGGGTAAGGGACTATGTGTTCACATACTGGATTTGAGGATAGTATTTGGGATTTGAGGTGAGTCGATGAGATTGATTTGAGACCGTGAGATCGATGATATAGCAGGATTCGTATTTGAGATACGTCATGATGTTATAGCAGATCTTTGGATGACGATACCTGTTAGTGTATATGCCCTAGAGGCCATTACTGTATCATACTAGTTTATATATTACTTAATGGAAGCTTGGGATATTCACCTTGTATAAACAATCTTGCTCAATATAGTAGTATGCTACTTGGTTTGTTTCTACTTCAATGTGTACATGTGTTTATTTTAGTATATCACCTATACACATTAGTGGAGCCCTTAGGATCTTTGCTTGATTACCAGCGTTGTGATGGCAGTCACACTAGTGGGGGCTGGGTAATCTATAAGCACATCCTTATGCAGGTCCCTAGTCGCAGGACTATCGAGACTGGGCATCGATACTCAGGAGTAGACTAGCGCATGCGCTTCTCATCCCAGAGTGGGAGATGGTCTGTCCCACAGCCATCAGTACGTCGTACTGGAGATAGTATGCGGTGCTCGTTGGGTTATGAGTACACTGGACAGGACTCGTCGGGAACTGACCGGATGGTATTATACCTATCGTCAGTTATCAGTTCCCAGGTGACATGAGTACAGCTTAGTCCGCTGACTTGACACTGTCACTTCGCCTCGAGTGTGTTCCCACTGTACTTTGATTACTACCCTACCACGGCTCAAAGGAGTCGTGCAAACAGGTGGTAGTTGGATGCAGTCCCGAAGCACTTGGAGGTAGTGACGGTTAGACAGGATTCATCTCTCCCGGTATTGGGGGTTGACATCGCGCTGTGTCTAGGAGAGCCATTACACGAGTAGTCCCTGGCCAGGGCAATCGAGATATACTGGTAGGCTTCCAGTGTTATCTCAGGGTGTTTTGGGCTTCACTCCGACACGATTTGTACCGCTATTAGGGGACTGACGTTTACCGCCCCCCTAGGCCCGCCATGCGATGTATCAGACGAACATACCGGACTGTACAGAGACTGTCACATTCAGGCTCAGTAGGAGTTCGGATGGGTTTCACCTCGTCAGTCTT
This sequence comes from Agapanthus africanus, assembly GCA_030015575.1. Classification (NCBI taxonomy): domain Eukaryota; kingdom Viridiplantae; phylum Streptophyta; class Magnoliopsida; order Asparagales; family Amaryllidaceae; genus Agapanthus; species Agapanthus africanus. The sequence goes on along the minus strand of JASDDO010000010.1, from coordinate 358,423,322 downwards.
CTTGTCGGCATCTACCTGGGGACCGTTACGCACAGCTAGTGCTGCTTGCGGTCTGTGGTTAAACCCACTGCCAGTGTAGTGTCGAGTCTTTAGAGTCCCACACAGAAAGCTATTCGCCTTTAGGCAAAAGAGTAGAGGTCACATGGTTTTGCGACAGGTCACATGGTTTTGCGACAGGGTTCAGTCACATCCGTGCACTTGTGCACGTACAGTGTCCGGACAGTTAACACTAGCGGGCTTTGGTTTAAGCCAGATCCTAGTGTACGTTTTGGGGTTGGTTTTATCTCGTATGTATTCGTGTTTCTCGGAATGCGGATGCGGGTGTGTATGCACAGTTGATAGAGAGATAGAGGCAGAGTATTCTCATTGGGGTTGTTGACCGTTGACTGTTGACAGTTGACTGTTGACCATTGACTTTTGCTTAACCCTAATGAGAATAAGATATATGATTAATATTAATATTAATTAAGTATTATAGTGACATGGTTGTTGAGGGGTTGACATTGTTGACTTTGTTGACCGGTTGACTAGGTTGGACTAGTTGACCATCATCATGACAATGGCTATCATTCCATGGCAAAGACTTTTGCTTGCTTGTTTATTTATGCAAAATGAGTGCATGAAATGATATAGCCATTTTGACTTAAACCATTTACACAATACTTGATTACTATTTTTGTGATGATGGCTTTTGGATTATGAGAGGTGAGAATGAGAAGAGTATGGTTCATTCTATCATTTGCTTTCTCTCTCTAGAGCTCTCTCATTCTCAAGCTCTCCCTCTTCCTCTTGCTCTCTCTACCTCAAGGCAAACCATTCTCATGTGTTGAGACTCATTGCCTTATAGGTAAAAAGACACCAAAACATTCCTCTACTCATTCTAGTTCACAAGGCCTAGCAAGCCAAGTGATCTAGTTTCTTCGAAGTTCGAAGAAGAAGCCAAAGGTAGAAGCTTTCGGGTGGATCCATCTTCGGTGCAAGGAGACGACGAGGTGAGGCCGATCCGTACACCGGGAGGAGTCAAAGACGAAGGAGTTCAAGAAAGGTATAGCCCCCTAACCGAGTAGGTAAACTCTTGTTAGGTTGTTAGCTAGTAGTTTAACAAAGATCCGTATTGGTAGTCCATGTTACCACCCTCTTGAAAATCGTTTTTCACCAATTCCGCAACCCCGTAACTATCGGGGAAGGGTAGCATGGACTTATAGTGGTATCAGAGCCTAGTTAAACTCTATCTAACATGTTAGCAAAGTAACTAGAAATTCGATCGGAGAAAAAGTCGCGAAATACACCTGGATTTTAAACTTGCTGTCGATTTTCAAAGTGCTGTAAAAGTAATAAATCATGCTTCAAAAATTGACTCAGGGTTTTTATATTGCACTGAAGAAAAACGATCAAGTGATCTCATCAAAGCGCCGCGGAAACGCGGCAATAGCTTGCTATTGCCGCGGTTCCGCGGCCACTTTGACTCTTCTGTGGATTTTCTTCATTGCAGTTTGTTCAGTGGGGTATTTTGGGAATTTTGGTATATGTTTTTTTAGCCCAGATTTTCCAGAAAGAAAATTTTGTTTTTGGGGCTTTAAAAACCGTATTTTGATCGAGTTTCTTAAGACTTAAGCTGACGGGTTCATTTCTGTGATGTGATATTTGTATTGAACGTCTGCTAATCGCTATATGTCGATTAGTGGGGGTTATACAAATCTGTGATCTGTAATGGCATTGGAATGTGTATATGAATTCATTGGATTGTCGCGAGTGAATAGCCGGGGGTTGTGAGACGAGAGTTTTCTTTTCTTTCAATTCATGTAAATTTGTAATTTGATGTAATAATTATTTGTATGGCCGCACAACCGGGTCGGGGTTGTAGCCGTCATTGTATAATTTCTTTTTACTGTTTTTGCTCCTAGGATAGACCCATGGAGGGGGTGCACAAACTACCGGGTATCCCGAATTGCCGAGTGGCCTACTCACGGAGTTGAGGGAGGTTGCTTCGCTTCGGGTACTTGGCGGGTAGTTTGCCGCACCCGTAGTGGTCTTGGGTGGGGTATTGGTTATTCACCGCGACCGTGTAATCTGCTTTTCGTTACAGGCTCGTACGAATTGCGGGTTCCTAGTATATCTAATGTGTTCATCTGTGATCTGAAATGGCTATCATTGTAATATATCTATATATGATATTATTTAGGCGTTGCTTATGTTTTACAGCCGCGCTAGCCCAGCCCCCGCTCTGTTGTTAGTTAAGTAACCTAACGGGTAATGACGGGGCCCCGTGGCGAATGCGAATGGCATAAGCGTACGTCATATTTTGGTTGTTTTCTGCAATGGTAGGATTAAATGATGGGACGCATTAAAAGAACTAATGCAAGAATTATACGCATTAAAAGAACTAATGCAAGAAAATAAACCAAGTAAAAGTCGTTGGAACACTTTCGAAAAACCACCCGGTTCTTTTCAAAACTAACTTTTAAATGCGGAGCTTGAGCTACTCCTTTTAAAAGCTATCTCGTTCTATCGATTATATCAAGTTCACTACGTTCACGGTTTCGCCAAAACCATTCGTAGCCCTCCGTCGTTTCACATGAATAGTCAATAGTATTCAAGCTATGTTTGTTGGCCAAAGTCAAGGCATAGTGATTGGTAGCTATTGGGTATTCATGTGCAACATAGATAGATGTGTTGATTTAGAACAGTCGTACTGTCTTGTTGGCCAAAGTCAAGGGTAGGTACGGGTGGATTCAAATTAACCTGGAGAACGACGGGTAGAACTTGACATGCGACTTATGATTTGTTGGCCAAAGTCAAGGTCATAAGAGCATGGGGCAAAAATCCACATCGGGAGTTTCAAAAGAACTGAAACTTGCTAGTGTTGCATACCAATTTGGAGTGTGATGATTCTGGTAGGATTCCTTCAGTTTCGTCACGCAATGATATTTGGATCCCGATCCTACTGTGAGTATATGCTACTCCTCCGGAAATTTCTCACTTAACGATCAATGCTATAAACCTAGTAGGTGTCTAGAAAGGTGTTAGCGGGGCTACGCCCCCAGGGAAAAGAGCTTCTTAAATTAAGGAACTTCGCGAAAGCGTTGGAAAACCTCCCTCGAAGTACCGACACTAGCCTGGCCGAACGGTTAAGCAAGTATTGTACGGTGAGATTGATCCTGACTAATTCTTCCTTTTTGGTTTGAGGAGGGATTCGAGAAACAGTGGGAGCCATCCTGTTTAGACAAACTAAAAACCACTCTAAACTTGTAAGAGCATCATGCTGAGTGTTTCTTCTTCTCTCTCCTAATTGCAGCGACCAATCGACATGACTGGACTTAAGTTACTTCTAGATAAAAACATACTGACAGGGCCAAACTACAAAGATTGGCTCAGGAATGTCAAAATGGCAATCACTTACGACAAGCTGGGGTATCTTCTTACCACCAACGCTCCCCCCGTCCCAGGTCCCACCTCCAGCGTCGCGGATAAGGAAATCCGTAAAACTTGGGAGATTGATTGCGCGAAGTCCAGGTGCCTCGTGCTTGCCTTTATGGACAACGAATATCAGAGGATGCACGAGAATATGGACCTTGAGTCCATATTTCTCCATACAAAAGAACTGTATGGAGAGCAGTCTCGTATCGCAAGATACGAAGTGTCGAAGAAGTTATTTTCGGCAAGGTTGGCCGTCGGATCATCGGTAGCAGAACACGTGCTTAAGATTATTGGCTACATAAAAGAGCTCACGGACCTTGGGACTACGTTGGAGAATGAGCTCTATATGGACTTGATTCTCCAGTTCCTTCCTTCCACTTATGCCCAGTTTATCCTGAACTTCAACTTGCAAGAAAAGGAAGTTGAACTTTCAGAACTCCTCAACATGCTGAGGAGCGCAGAGGGCACCCTACAGAAAGGTAGGGAAACATCCACTTTATTTGTAGGAGGATCTTCCTCTTCTAGGTCCAAGGCGAAAGCCAAGGGAAAGAAGAAGAAAGCCCCCGCCAAACCAAGGGGCGGTGTTAGTAAAGTGGATACGAAGGGAAAAGCAAAAGCAAAAGCAACAAAGAAAGCGGTGCAGCTTGTGGATAAAAAAGAATGCTTCTATTGTCATAAGAAGGGACACTGGAAGAATGATTGCAGGGCTTGGAAGGCCAGAACACATGAACTGAAGCAGGTTGCGGCTTCAGCTTCAGGTGTGTATGTTATTGATAACTGTCTTTCAATAAACTCTACTTCCTGGATATTGGATACCGGATCAGGATCTCATATCTGTAATTCTTTGCAGGCGTTGAGAAACCGTAGGTTTTTGAAGGCAGGTGACATGACCCTCAAAGTTGCAAACAGAGCTAGCATGGATGCTAAAGCCGTGGGGGACTATCACCTGGGAATGTCAGATGGACATGTTTTGGTTTTGCGTAATTGCTTTTTTGTACCCAACGCAACTTGTAATATCATTTATGTATCTTTAGTTTCTAAAGAAGGTTATGAATTTGCGTTTGTAAGTAATGTTGTAAACATTCACCTTAATCAAGTTCTGATTAGGTCAGGTACAGTGAGCAATGGTATATACGTATTAAACCAACCACAGATTTTCAATGTCCAGAATATACACAAAAGAAAGTCTCCAGAAATCAATCAGACTTTCTTATGGCATTGTAGACTGGGTTACATCAATCAGAGAAGGTTGACAAAGTTACATACAGAAGGATATTTGAATCCGTTCGAATATCAATCGTATGCCACTTGTCAATCCTGTCTCAAAGGAAAGATGACAAAGACTCCATTCACTGGACACGGAGTAAGAGCGAGCGAGCTCTTGGGACTCGTACACAGCGACGTGTGTGGTCCAATGTCTACACATGCGCGAAGCGGTTATTCTTACTTCATTACTTTTACGGATGACTTTTCAAGGTACGGTTATGTCTTCTTAATGAAACATAAGTCCGAAGCCTTTGGAAAATTCCAGGAATATAAGAATGAAGTAGAAAAAAAAACCGGCAAAAGTATCAAGATTCTAAGATCGGATCGAGGTGGTGAATACTTGAGTTCCGAGTTCCTGGACTATTTAAAAGAGAACGGAATTCTCTCTCAGCTTACTCCTCCATACACTCCGCAACATAACGGTGTATCGGAGAGACGGAACCGAACCCTATTGGATATGGTACGGTCCATGATGAGTAACGCTGAGTTACCGCGATCATTCTGGGGGTATGCGCTAGAATCAGCAGCATACTGTTCCCGCCAAAAATTTCTGCGCAAAAGAACCCAAGGTATCAAATGGCGGCGATACGCTTAAGAAAATGGGAACCAGTATCTTCTGGGCTGTTTTTTTTGACAAACTCCCGAATGAGAAACAGATAAATTCTGATTGTATCGAAAGCGGCTCGAAAAACCCTTCGATTTGATATATTATGGGCCTCGTAATTCATCCGGGATCAAAAGTTATGAGGAATTACGTGTCCACACGTGATGGGCTTTTAAGAACTCGCTGGAGGAGTTAAAAGATACAATAAAAATTCAGAAAAGACCCCAATGGGGCATCACGTGCTCACACGTGACCATGGGTCACGTGCAGACACGTGATGGGCTTTTAAAGCCTCTAAAATAATTTAATAGAATTAAATTCTAAAAGTTTCTGAATCTTTCCAAATGGAAAAGGATTATGGGGACCGTTGGATTAAAGATCCAAGGGTGATTAAATATCACCAATTTATGGAAAAACCTTGGACAAGGAAAGATTTCCCTGAAAATCTCACCAGGATAACAAATAGAATATCTTTTGGATTTAAAATCCACGGTGAATAAAATTCACTGAATGATCTAAAGGCCCAGATTAATGATGAATGCAAATCAAATCTCTCAATGAGAGATTTGCTAAACAAATTTATTCTCTTCATCCTCCTATAAATAGGAGCCAAGAGAAGAGAAGAGGGGGATCTACATTTTTGGAGAGAAAAACAGAGGGAGGAGAATTTAATTCTCAAGAGAAGAAGAAACAGAGAAAGAAGAATTTAATTCTCTGCAAAAGAAAAACCCTAGGTAAGAAAAGAGAGGATTCAAAGGAGAATTTAATTCTCAAAAGAGTTTAACTCTTATTTAAAGAAAAGAACTTAGTTCTTCTTCTGGTTGAAGATCTGTACAGAGCACATCTCCCCATAGGATGAGAATTTAATTCTCATCGGGTTGAGATCCTGCCATGCAGATCCTAAACTTAGAAGGGGAATTGAGGTTTGAGAGTTTAATTCTCCTAAAACAAAACTAGGGTTTAACCCTAATCAAGAATTTAATTCTTTTACATATCTGGGAATTTAATTCCTTTGAAAAGAAATCAGGGTTTTATCCTAAATAAGAATTCTTTCACGATCGGAATTCAATTCCTTCAAAATCATAATTAGGGTTCAACCCTATAAAGAATTCAATTCTTAAAAGATCTCTGTTCATGAAAAGAACTAGGGTCACGTGCCCCACGTGACCCTTGAAAAGATCCCCTGCAAAGAACTTTGAAGCATCACCTCACGTGTTTCCACGTGACTCCCAAAACGCAGAAGGAAATGAAAGCTTTGGGCGCTCGCACGTGCCCCACGTGACCCCTGAACAGATCCCCCAAAAATGAGAAGAGGAAAGCTTTGAGGCAATGCCTCACGTGTTCCCACGTGACCCTCATTATATATGGAACAAAAGCAAAGGCAGAAACAATTCTGGGCGCTCTCACGTGTTAGCACGTGACCCCTAATAAGTGTTCTAATAAACCAGGGCATGATTATACATCACGTGCCCACACGTGATGGCTATGAAAATTAAGAGTGTTTAACACTTGTTTGCAGAACAAAATAAAGAGGATCTGGCCCCACTTTTTGATGCCATCACGTGCTCCCACGTGACTCCCAAAACGCAGAAAGAAAGATCAATGGAAATGAAGGCTTTGGGCGCTCTCACGTGTTTACCACGTGACCCCTTAGCAAACGCTTTAACAGTCAGCACATAGATCACCGTCACGTGTCAACACGTGATGCTCAAAAGATGAAGAAGTGTTTAACACTTAATTGCAGAACGAAGAAAAGGGATCTGGTCCCCCCTTTAGGGCGCCCTCACGTGTCCCCACGTGACCCCTAACGAATCCCTTTAGTATCGAATGGATGAATGCCTATCACGTGCCCACACGTGATAGCTAGGAAATTAAAGGTGTTAAATACTTACCTGCTGAATAAAATAAGGGAAATCAGGGCGCTGTCACGTGTCCGCACGTGATCCCTACCTCCTTAGTGTTTAACACTAATTGGAAAGCTCTATCTGCAATGTTTAACACTGATTTTCTTAGTGATTAACACTAATTTGAAAACACTGTTCCCAGTGTTTAACACTGATTATCTTTTAGTGTTTAACACTAACTTGCTATCTTATTCCCAGTGTTCAACACTGTTGGTTTCTAGTGTTTAACACTAGCTTCAGCCCAATTGGCTAAGTTTCAGAGGCAAAGCCTCTCTTTCAATGGACCAACAGAGGGCCAATATTTCAAACATAACTGGACTTACCCCAAACTGGCCATAAGTCCTCAAATCATCTTGATCTGAGCACATCTGCTCTTTCAATCAACTTTGGTTCAAGGGTACATCTCGGAACTCCTTTGACACCTGTCGTTGTAATCCTTCAACGTCGTCAGAGAGGTAACGGGTCCCGACAACCATACATTCAACGGACTGTGGGGTCCTTAAACTCATGGACTTATGCGTCCTTAAACCAAGATACGGACTGTGGGGTCCTTAAACTCATGGACTTATGCGTCCTTAAACCAAGATACGGACTGTGGGGTCCTTAAACTCATGGACTTATGCGTCCTTAAACCAAGATACGGACTGTGGGGTCCTTAAACTCATGGACTTATGCGTCCTTAAACTAAGATACGGACTGTGGGGTCCGTAAACCCGCGGATTTACGCGTCCTTAAACTCACGGACTTATGCGTCCTTAAACACACCCATATGGACTGTGGGGTCCTTAAACCCATGGACTTATGCGTCCTTAAACTACCCATGGACCGCAATGTCCTTAAACTACCCATGGACCGCAATGTCCCTAAACTTGCAATGGACCCTTATGTCCCTAAACTGGAACAATAGAGCCCTCAAATGCTCTTTTGTCGGATCTAAACGATCCCGTTTAAGTTGATCTTAGCCTTAAAAATGGCTAACGTATCCTTAAACCTTTCAAACAGACTGGACTATAGATCCCCTCCAATTAACTCTGGTTCAAGGGTACATCTCTGAACTCCTCTGATATATGTCGTTGTAATCCTTCAACGTCGTCAGAGAGGTGATGGGTCCCGACGGCCATACATACGATGGACCACTACGTCCCTAAACTGGAACAATAGAGCCGATACGCTCTTTTGTCGGATCTAAACGATCCCGTTAAGTTGATCTTAGTCTCAAATCAGACTAACGTATCCTTAACAAACGTTTAAGTTGATCTTAGCCTCAAATATGGCTAACGTGTCCTTAAACCAAACCCCCAAACCCAAATCTAAGAAAATACGGATTTGGACTAATCCACGTCCTACGGGCGACTACATAAATTAGTCTCCGTATACAATCCATGGGCAACCACAAACAAAACAAACACCCACGACACGAAGTGACCAGCTGGAGAAGGAGAAAGTTGTTACCGCGATGCGGTAGCGTAATTAACTGCAGGGGCTTGCGCCTGCAGGGAAGAGCGTCCCCACAATCAAAAACCCCTCAAACGAGGGGGAATCTGACGAAGTCTGCTACATCGGACGCATCCGTCTAAACCTCCGATGCACGTTGCCATAAATCAACTTGGCATCTTCGGAGAGGTGGACGGATAGCACCAATTAGCATCTGCCCCGAATCTCAGGCAAGACAGCCCATGTCTCGGCCGCTGTTCGGAGGGGAACAGATTCTGGCACGCCCGGTGGGACCTTTTCCTCTTTCCACTCCACACTTCGTGTGTCGTGTTCGCGAACGAATCGCGGTTTGATATGGTTGCCTGTGGATTCAAGATACTAAGATTTGGTGTCTTGCTCCGTGCAGAAATCAGAAGATCGATGGCTTCAAACTGCACTGCCTGCAACTGCAACTCTCGCTCGGTCCTTGCTGGAGGAGTGACTTATGGGCCCCAAGCGGCCTCCCTTTTCAAGATGCCAGTGGAGCAGATAACTCAGGCCACCACTGGATTATTCTTCGGGACCATGCTCCCACCGTTGAGCTTCAATTCCACAATGACGTTGAAAGAAGCCCCAAAGAAGTCGGTCTTTGATCGGCTTACCACTGCCGCGGCCCCTCTCAATGGGTCGCCTAGCTTCAATACCTCAGTTTTCAACAGACTGGGCCAGAACGTCCGCAAACCCGCGATACCCGAAGCTGCAATCCCAAAGCGGATAGCTATCCCGGCTCAAGCGGACGAAATCATTGGAAAGGCTCCTCCTTCCAAGAAGTCAGTTTTTACAAGGCTGGCCGTTCCGGTTGCTGCTCCAGGCGAGGTCCTCAAAGCTCCTTCCCCTACCCAGGTCAGGGGGCATGAAGAAGCTTATCAAACAACGGAGGTGACTCCATCCGCAAGACACGCCCGACGTCGCCACTGGCGTCGAATAAGAAAGGCTGGGGGCAACTCCCCATCTGGATTTACGCCACCAGCTCCGATGGTGGGGATCGATGTTGCTGTTCCAACCGGGAACAGCTTTGAATTGCTGAATAAGGTGCGCAAAAATTCTCCTACTGCGATGTTGAAACGAACTCCTTCACCTGTGGAGAACACTCCAGAGAGGAAGCTAGAGCAGCCGCCTCAACGGCTGTCCTCTAAAATTTACAAAGTCTGGCGACAGGTCCAGGAGTCGGTGATTGATGAAAACTATCTCCGCCAACAGAAAAAGATGAAGGTTCGGCAAGAGAAGGATTACTCCGTCAAGCCACAAAAGGCAATAGCTACTTGGGTGCCCACTACAACGGCCCCCTCAGATTCAACCACTCGAAAGAAAAGGAGGCCGCAAAAAGCCCCTGTGAACATGGCGAACTGTAAACGCGCTGAGCACAAACACCCCAAGTCTGGGGGCATGGTGGTGCACACTGTTTATATGGCTTCTGGAAAGGAGGAAAGCCGTGCTTCGACGCGTCACCAACCGCTCACCAGATCCGTAACAAAAGCCCAGGAGCAGCAACAGAAGCTTAAGGAGATGATGACTGCAATGGCCGCACTTACCGGGCCAAAGGAAAGTTCGGAGGCATCATCAGAGCAGCGTCATGAACAAGAAACTGACGCTGACTACCTACGCAGAGTCCTCGAAAAGAAGGACAAAGAAGCCGCAGAGCAAGCGGCTAACATAAAACAAATGGCGCTTCTCTTCCAAGATGTGGTAGGGATGATGATCCGGCAAGATCCTCATGCTGAAGATCCTCCGATTGTCCTTGAAGATGACAAAGGAGAGACATCGAATCCTCCTTCGGCTCTTTTAGCTACCAAGGAAGAAACCATTTCCAAGGCCGCACTGGATGACCATATAGCTCAGCAAATACGAGCTCACCAGGCAAATGAAGCGGCTGGGCAAATTGCTAGAACCGGACGGCCCTATCCGAGCTGGTATGACCAAATCAGTTACCCGCCGGGATATACGATCCCTAAGTTCCATGTATACAAGGGAACGGGAAATCCGCATCAGCACGTCGCTCAATTCAGGGCCTTATGCGGCAATACTGGAGGCGATGACAAATTGTTACTACGACAATTCGTCGGCAGCTTAGCAGAAACAGCCTTTGAATGGTATTCGGAGCTACCTGACGACTCTGTCAAAACATTTGCAGAGATGGAGCTGCTGTTTACACAAAGATTCGCGAGTGCTAGTGAACACACCCCGATAACAACACTAATAAATGCCAGAATAAGGCCAGGCGAAACGTGGGTCCAATACGCGACACGATGGCGAAACCTATGGTCGAAATGCGAACAACGCATAGAAGAGGCACCTGCGGTAGGCATGTTTGTGGGCACTCTCGATCCGCAGGCGACCATCTCGCAATTCATGATGTTCTTCAGGCCGACCACCTTCCAGGCCTTGATCGACAAATTAGCCTAAATGGACCAGATGGGCCATGGACCGTCTCCTCCAAGACTCGATTCCCGAAATGAGAAAGGAAAAGGGAAAGCGAGCGACGTCGCCAATGCTCAGCAACAGTCGAGCAACTTGAAGCCGGTTGTCCGTCAAAACAATATGCGCCCACGCCCATCCCTCGAAGAGAGGCTAGGACGTCCTTACTCATTTCCTCAGAATAAAACGAGGAGATTGTTCGAGCTGGCAGTGCGAAACAGACTCATCAATCTGCCGAATCCAAAACGTCCGTTGCAGCCAGGCGATGTCAGCGATCCCAATTATTGCCCTTACCACCAAACGATAAGTCACCCGATCGAGGATTGCTTCGTCTTTAAGGGATGGATCGAGGATCAGTACCTACAAGGCAAGTTTGCGCTGTCTGAAAAGTGGAAGGTAAACCCACCACAGCCGCACACTCCAAAGAAGACGGACACACCGGGGGCAAGTTGTCACATGATCTCTCACTCATTGATAGATGATGAAGAGGCTCCTTGCACCGAGAAACCGAGGGCGGGTCCCGAACCAGAACTTCTGTGGCCGTCAGACGAGATGATTGATGCATTCCTGAATGAAGCCCGTCTTAAAAGCAAAGCTGATCGCGAGCGTGAGATGGCCATATTTGAGAAAGCCAAACGCCGACGACTAGATGAAAGGGTCGAAACACTCTCACCGGATCAAAGTACATCCGTCACAAATAAAAGCAGGTTTAAGATGAGAAAAAGATTCGCCAAAGACATATCGATGGGAATGAAGCTGCCACCCTCTGAAGGAAACACTCCTGATGAAGCGGATGTACATCCTAGCTACTGCTTATATCATCGAAAGATTGCGCACCCAACCGAAGAGTGCAATGCCTTTAAAAACTGGTGGCAGGGATACGTTGCTCACCGGCAGCACGTTCAGCGATTGAAGCGCAAAGCTCATCGAAAACAGAGAAGCACGACAAATGAGCATATGAAAACTGCCGGCAACGGTCACATGGTTGATGGCAGAAAATCGCAAGCTCTCACATTCGGGAGAAATTCTGAAGAAGAAATGACTCTTAGCCCTCTCTTCAAAGAATCCACCTCAAGAAAAGATGAAGAAAAGAAGAGCTGCGAGAACGTTCAGCTGCTCAATCGCACGCTACCCGAAAAGAATCTCGAACCCGCAAACGACGGAGCAAACGAAATGAGAAAGGAGAAGGAAAAAACGGCCTTTGTTGCCAACACTCAACAACAGCCGAGTAACCCGAGACTGTTTTGTCGTCAAAACAACAAGCCGCGATACCTCAATGAGAAGTTGAAACGTCCTTACTCGTTTCCCAAAGATAAAACAAAGAGATTGTTCGAGCTAGCAGTGCGCAGCGGGCTTATCACTCTGCCAGATCCAAAACGTCCATTGCAACCAGGTGACGTTAACAATCCTAACTATTGTCCCTACCACAGAGTAATGGGTCACCCACTCGACAATTGCTACGTCTTCAAAAACTGGGTTGAAGACCAATACCAACAGGGTAAGTTCGCGCTGCCCGAAAAGTGGAAAGTAAACCCGCCACATCAACATGCTTCGAAAAAGGTGGATATGCCGGGGGCATCATGCTCATTCATAGGAAAAGCCCCATAGACCGAAATGTCGTTAAACTAACGATGGACCACTATGTCCTAAAACTGGCGTCGGACCGAAATGTCCTTAAACTAACGGTGGACCGCAATGTCCTAAAACTTGCAAATGACCGAAACGTCATTAAACTACCATCAACCCGCAGCATCCTCAGGCTGACGTGGTAAAAAAAAAAAAAAAAAAAAACGGTATGTCCACAAGCAAAATGGGCACGGATGAAAACCCGAAAAGGCTCCGTGAGTAAAAACAGCAGGGCTACCGGCGAGTGTTTGTGAAAACCCGAAAGGGCACAACCTCGTTAAAAGACACTTACAGGATCCTCTCGACCTTGTAAGGAGAAACCACCTGCGTGAGATCCTTACGACTCACAAGGAAACACCACACTTAGGGATCCTCACGATTCCCAAGGAGAAAATACACTTGCGAGATCCTCACGACTCGTAAGGAGAACTTTCTTATGGGACCCTCACGGCTCATAAGATTTGAAAGTCTTAAGTTACAGAAACCTTAACCTGTTCTTAAGCAACCCCCACAACCTTCGATATTGCCCTACAAGTGGTTCAGTACTGACCCTTGTATACAATCCACGGGCACGAATAAACATTTCCCTAACCAAGTCCCACCCGTGGCGAGGGATATGTTCGCACGGTGAACAACCCTTGTAAGTCCTCTCGGCTTATAAGGAGAAAACCCTTTTGTAAGATCCTTACGACTTATAAGAGAACATGCACTTAGGAATCCTCACGATTCCCAAGGAGAAAACACACCTACAAGATCCTCACGACTTGTAGGGAGAAATACCTTTGTGAGACCCTTACGGCTCATGAAGTCAAAAGCCTTAGCCGACAGGACCCTTAACCCTGTTTACTAAGCCACCTTTGTTCAACATCGACAGAGGCAAATGATGATTCGCTCCTGGCAATATCCCAGTTGCAGCGATGCTGATGCCTAAACCGGTATCAAATTCCAAGTCCTTTCATGGCAAATGATGATTCGCTCCTGGCTATATTCCAGTCGCAGCGATGCTGATGCTGAGATTGGCACCAGATTCCAAGTTCCACACTCGCGAAAAAAAATCAGCGAGCCAAAAAAAAAAAATGCATACGAAATAGCCGAAATGATGGGACAACTTGCAAACAAAATCAACAAGTAAAAGTGTATGCATGAAAAATAGCCGAAATGATTGGGCAACTCGCAATAAAAAGCAGCGAGTAAAAAGAAAAATAGTCGAAATGATTGGGCACCGCGAAAAATAGCCGAAATGATTGGGCCATCGCGATTTTCGCGATATAAAAAGCTGAAATGATAGAGCATCGCGGAAAGAAAAAAAAATGAAAGAATGAAACTTTTTGCCCTACAGGTGAAATCACATCGATCCCTGTATACAATCCAGGGACACAGATAAAAAGGGAACCATACCTTCCCAACAGGCTCCATCAGAAAGCGGAGCCAAATCTCGATGGTTAATAGACAACCTAGAGACAATCTCGACATTTATCGCAATATTGCAGACATAATGTCAACAAACGAAGCAAAAAGAAGATCCCGAGCTTCAGGGTCTCGACGTCAACATCGATAACTTAGAGATCACCAACAGCGTTCCTCCTCACTCCAGCCAGATGCAGACGTGACGTCAACAATCAACCTCAGAGTCGCAACGAAACGGAACCATGGCAAAGTCCTTAGTTCCAAATCTCAATGGCCACATCTACAGCCTGGAGACCAACAACGGCGTGCCTCCTCATTCCAGCAGGACACAGATGTTACACCATCAAGCGGAGCGATGGCAAAATCCCAACTCCGCCTTAGCATTCGTCTCGTTACAGCAGACGCAATGTTAACAACGGCGTTCCTTCACAGTCCAGCAGGATGTACATGCAAAGATAATAAAAGACCCCATGGTCAGCAAAGCGGAGTGATGGCAAAATCCCAGCTCCACCTCAGCACTCGTCTCGTCACAGCGGACACATCATCAAGCAAAGCGGAACAGTGGCAACTCCCAATTCCATGACTCGACGATGTACTCCCACAGAGAGTCAAATCCCAACTCCGTGAAATGCGGATATAATCAACAAAATTCCTGGTCACGTGGAACACGGATAACGTCACTCTTTGACCCCGTGGAAAACGTCCAGAGCGGATCCTGGTCCTCGCAGAGCACGGCAGTGAACCCATGCGAAGCATCCAGAGCGGAGCCTAGTCCTCGCCTAACGCGGCAGTGAAACCGTGTGAAGCATCTAGTGCAAAATTCCTGGTTACGTGGAACACGGATAACGTCACTCTTTGACCCCGTGGAAAACGTCCAGAGCGGATCCTGGTCCTCGCAGAGCATGGCAGTGAACCCATGCGAAGCATCCAGAGCGGAGCCTAGTCCTCGCCTAACGCGGCAGTGAAACCGTGTGAAGCATCTAGTGCAAAATTCCTGGTCACGTGGAACGCGGATAACGTCACTCTTTGACCCCGTGGAAAACGTCCAGAGCGGATCCTGGTCCTCGCAGAGCACGGCAGTGAACCTGTGTGAAGCATCCAGAGCGGAGCCTAGTCCTCGCCTAATGCGGCAGTGAAACCGTGTTAAGCATCTAGTGCAAAATTCCTGGTTACGTGGAACACGGATAACGTCACTCTTTGACCCCGTGGAAAACGTCAAGAGCGGATCCTGGTCCTCGCAGAGCATGGCAGTGAACCCATGCGAAGCATCCAGAGCGGAGCCTAGTCCTCGCCTAACGCGGCAGTGAAACCGTGTGAAGCATCTAGTGCAAAATTCCTGGTCACGTGGAACGCGGATAACGTCACTCTTTGACCCCGTGGAAAACGTCCAGAGCAGATCCTGGTCCTCGCAGAGCACGGCAGTGAACCTGTGTGAAGCATCCAAAGCGGAGCCTAGTCCTCGCCTAACGCGGCAGTGAAACCGTGTGAAGCACCTAGAGCAAAATTCCTGGTCACGTGGAACGCGGACAACGTCACTCTTCGATCCCGTGGGAAACATCCAGAGCGGATCCTGGTCCTCACACCAACATGGAGTGATCACCACCGCGACATTCGTCTCGATACAGCAGACGCGATACCAGCAAATGAAGCGAAGGCCAAATTCCTAGCTTCAGGGTCTTAACGGCAAGTCATATAAAGCCTGAAAGACAATTGGAGATCATCTCGCACCAGCGCGGAGTGGTCACCACCTCGACGATCGTCTCGATACAGCAGATGAAAGGTCACCTCAGCGTTCTTCCCCCAACAGGATTCGGACGCGCCAGAGCAAACGAAGCGAAGGCCAAATTCCTAGCTTCAGGGTCTTGACGGTAACTCATATAAAACCGAAAAGACAATCGGAGATCATCTCACACCAGCGCGGAGTGGTCACCACCTCGACATTCGTCTCGATCCAGCAGATGAAATGTCACCCCAGCGTTCTTCCCCCAGCAAGATTCGGACGCGCCAAAGCAAACGGAGCGAAGGCCAAATTCCTAGCTTCAGGGTCTTGACGGCAAGTCATATAAAGCCTGAAAGACAATCAGAGATCATCTCACACCAACATGGAGTGATCACCACCTCGACGTTCGTCTCGACACAGCAGACGCAACATCACCGAAAGGAGCCACGGCAAAATCCCTAGTTCCAAACCTCGACGGTTCACCAGCAACCTAGAGACAACCATGACATTCGTCTCGATACAGAGGACGCGATGACAGCAAACGAAGTGAAGGCCAAATTCCTAGCTTCAGGGTCTTAACGGCAAGTCATATAAAGCCTGAAAGACCACCGGAGATCATCCCACACCAGCGCGGAGTGGTTATGACTCATCGGGGCTCTCCAAAATGAGCCTAACCTCAAGTAAAAAGCGGCATGGCAAATTCCTAGCGCTTGCTCTTCCGACGGTCAAACTGCCAAGGAAGATTGCTTGAAGACGTCTTGTCCAGCCCCCGAAGGGATCAGAGACACGGCAGTCGCAGGGCTACTCGAACAGCACGATTGCCTATCGAGGAATACATCAGCTCATGCGACGGTACGACGGCCAACACCCTAAGTACCACAGACCCTAACGGACTTCTGTCGTAAAGAGCAGAGGTTAACTGTGACGTTAGGATATTCTTGCGAGATCTGCTCGATTCGTTTCGACTCGTGAGGAAAATGATGTCTTTGCGAGAACTTCTCGATTCGTCTCGACTCGTGAGATAAAGCCTTAGGCAGTAGGGATTAAAAAACCTGTTTCCTAAGCACTGGGATCCTGCAAGTCGGCCCAAAATGGTCTCTTGCATACTATCCACGGGTCTCACTCTCCGAAGTCGAATTTCGACAAGGAGGGGAACAACCGCTTACGGGTCCTCTCGACTCATAAGGGGGAAAAATTCTCTCATAAGATCCTTATGACTTATAAGAGAAAACACACTTAGGAATCCTCACGACTCCTAAGGAGAAAATACACCTACGAGATCCTCTCGATCCGTAGGGAGAAAAGTCTTTATGAGACCCTCACGGCTCATAAAGTTGAAAAGTCTTAGGTGGCAGATCCTAACCCTATCTCCTAAGCCATCACTGCCCTGCAAAGAGGTCAAGATGGACCATCTATGAGCCACACTCGCAAAAGCTACATGCCACTGAAACGGAAAAGCTACTCATGAGCATATAAACTACTTCACTCCAGAGTAAGATATAAAGAGATAGAAGGGTGCGGCTCATGGAGTTAAGGGTTTGGAACTATATCTCTTAAGAGTCGAGATTTGAGTCAATGATAAATGACGACGCTTGTGTCCGCTCGTTATCTTCTCAGATCAAGATTCTGAAAGTAATATACCAACCCGAAACTGGTCATACGCTATGCATTACTTTGCACTACTTCACCCACGTAAATACTTACGTGGGCAAAGTAGTGGGGGGCATTTGTTCCCGCCAAAAATTTCTGCGCAAAAGAACCCAAGGTATCAAATGGCGGCGATACGCTTAAGAAAATGGGAACCAGTATCTTCTGGGCTGTTTTTTTGACAAACTCCCGAATGAGAAACAGATAAATTCTGATTGTATCGAAAGCGGCTCGAAAAACCCTTCGATTTGATATATTATGGGCCTCGTAATTCATCCGGGATCAAAAGTTATGAGGAATTACGTGTCCACACGTGATGGGCTTTTAAGAACTCGCTGGAGGAGTTAAAAGATACAATAAAAATTCAGAAAAGACCCCAATGGGGCATCACGTGCTCACACGTGACCATGGGTCACGTGCAGACACGTGATGGGCTTTTAAAGCCTCTAAAATAATTTAATAGAATTAAATTCTAAAAGTTTCTGAATCTTTCCAAATGGAAAAGGATTATGGGGACCGTTGGATTAAAGATCCAAGGGTGATTAAATATCACCAATTTATGGAAAAACCTTGGACAAGGAAAGATTTCCCTGAAAATCTCACCAGGATAACAAATAGAATATCTTTTGGATTTAAAATCCACGGTGAATAAAATTCACTGAATGATCTAAAGGCCCAGATTAATGATGAATGCAAATCAAATCTCTCAATGAGAGATTTGCTAAACAAATTTATTCTCTTCATCCTCCTATAAATAGGAGCCAAGAGAAGAGAAGAGGGGGATCTACATTTTTGGAGAGAAAAACAGAGGGAGGAGAATTTAATTCTCAAGAGAAGAAGAAACAGAGAAAGAAGAATTTAATTCTCTGCAAAAGAAAAACCCTAGGTAAGAAAAGAGAGGATTCAAAGGAGAATTTAATTCTCAAAAGAGTTTAACTCTTATTTAAAGAAAAGAACTTAGTTCTTCTTCTGGTTGAAGATCTGTACAGAGCACATCTCCCCATAGGATGAGAATTTAATTCTCATCGGGTTGAGATCCTGCCATGCAGATCCTAAACTTAGAAGGGGAATTGAGGTTTGAGAGTTTAATTCTCCTAAAACAAAACTAGGGTTTAACCCTAATCAAGAATTTAATTCTTTTACATATCTGGGAATTTAATTCCTTTGAAAAGAAATCAGGGTTTTATCCTAAATAAGAATTCTTTCACGATCGGAATTCAATTCCTTCAAAATCATAATTAGGGTTCAACCCTATAAAGAATTCAATTCTTAAAAGATCTCTGTTCATGAAAAGAACTAGGGTCACGTGCCCCACGTGACCCTTGAAAAGATCCCCTGCAAAGAACTTTGAAGCATCACCTCACGTGTTTCCACGTGACTCCCAAAACGCAGAAGGAAATGAAAGCTTTGGGCGCTCGCACGTGCCCCACGTGACCCCTGAACAGATCCCCCAAAAATGAGAAGAGGAAAGCTTTGAGGCAATGCCTCACGTGTTCCCACGTGACCCTCATTATATATGAAACAAAAGCAAAGGCAGAAACAATTCTGGGCGCTCTCACGTGTTAGCACGTGACCCCTAATAAGTGTTCTAATAAACCAGGGCATGATTATACATCACGTGCCCACACGTGATGGCTATGAAAATTAAGAGTGTTTAACACTTGTTTGCAGAACAAAATAAAAAGGATCTGGCCCCACTTTTTGATGCCATCACGTGCTCCCACGTGACTCCCAAAACGCAGAAAGAAAGATCAATGGAAATGAAGGCTTTGGGCGCTCTCACGTGTTTACCACGTGACCCCTTAGCAAACGCTTTAACAGTCAGCACATAGATCACCGTCACGTGTCAACACGTGATGCTCAAAAGATGAAGAAGTGTTTAACACTTAATTGCAGAACGAAGAAAAGGGATCTGGTCCCCCCTTTAGGGCGCCCTCACGTGTCCCCACGTGACCCCTAACGAATCCCTTTAGTATCGAATGGATGAATGCCTATCACGTGCCCACACGTGATAGCTAGGAAATTAAAGGTGTTAAATACTTACCTGCTGAATAAAATAAGGGAAATCAGGGCGCTGTCACGTGTCCGCACGTGATCCCTACCTCCTTAGTGTTTAACACTAATTGGAAAGCTCTATCTGCAGTGTTTAACACTGATTTTCTTAGTGATTAACACTAATTTGAAAACACTGTTCCCAGTGTTTAACACTGATTATCTTTTAGTGTTTAACACTAACTTGCTATCTTATTCCCAGTGTTCAACACTGTTGGTTTCTAGTGTTTAACACTAGCTTCAGCCCAATTGGCTAAGTTTCAGAGGCAAAGCCTCTCTTTCAATGGACCAACAGAGGGCCAATATTTCAAACATAACTGGACTTACCCCAAACTGGCCATAAGTCCTCAAATCATCTTGATCTGAGCACATCTGCTCTTTCAATCAACTTTGGTTCAAGGGTACATCTCGGAACTCCTTTGACACCTGTCGTTGTAATCCTTCAACGTCGTCAGAGAGGTAACGGGTCCCGACAACCATACATTCAACGGACTGTGGGGTCCTTAAACTCATGGACTTATGCGTCCTTAAACCAAGATACGGACTGTGGGGTCCTTAAACTCATGGACTTATGCGTCCTTAAACCAAGATACGGACTGTGGGGTCCTTAAACTCATGGACTTATGCGTCCTTAAACCAAGATACGGACTGTGGGGTCCTTAAACTCATGGACTTATGCGTCCTTAAACCAAGATACGGACTGTGGGGTCCTTAAACTCATGGACTTATGCGTCCTTAAACTAAGATACGGACTGTGGGGTCCGTAAACCCGCGGACTTACGCGTCCTTAAACTCACGGACTTATGCGTCCTTAAACACACCCATATGGACTGTGGGGTCCTTAAACCCATGGACTTATGCGTCCTTAAACTACCCATGGACCGCAATGTCCTTAAACTACCCATGGACCGCAATGTCCCTAAACTTGCAATGGACCCCTATGTCCCTAAACTGGAACAATAGAGCCCTCAAATGCTCTTTTGTCGGATCTAAACGATCCCGTTTAAGTTGATCTTAGCCTTAAAAATGGCTAACGTATCCTTAAACCTTTCAAACAGACTGGACTATAGATCCCCTCCAATTAACTCTGGTTCAAGGGTACATCTCTGAACTCCTATGATATATGTCGTTGTAATCCTTCAACGTCGTCAGAGAGGTGATGGGTCCCGACGGCCATACATACGATGGACCACTACGTCCCTAAACTGGAACAATAGAGCCGATACGCTCTTTTGTCGGATCTAAACGATCCCGTTAAGTTGATCTTAGTCTCAAATCAGACTAACGTATCCTTAACAAACGTTTAAGTTGATCTTAGCCTCAAATATGGCTAACGTGTCCTTAAACCAAACCCCCAAACCCAAATCTAAGAAAATACGGATTTGGACTAATCCACGTCCTACGGGCGACTACATAAATTAGTCTCCGTATACAATCCACGGGCAACCACAAACAAAACAAACACCCACGACACGAAGTGACCAGCTGGAGAAGGAGAAAGTTGTTACCGCGATGCGGTAGCGTAATTAACTGCAGGGGCTTGCGCCTGCAGGGAAGAGCGTCCCCACAATCAAAAACCCCTCAAACGAGGGGGAATCTGACGAAGTCTGCTACATCGGACGCATCCGTCTAAACCTCCGATGCACGGTGCCATAAATCAACTTGGCATCTTCGGAGAGGTGGACGGATAGCACCAATTAGCATCTGCCCCAAATCTCAGGCAAGACAGCCCATGTCTCGGCCGCTGTTCGTAGGGGAACACATACCTTTTGAACCGAGTTCCAACTAAGACTGTGCCTACTACACCATATGAGATGTAGTATGGGAAGAGACCCTATCTTAATCACATTAAGATATGGGGAAGTCTAGATTTTGTCAAAAAGCAGCATGCGGACAAGCTTGAGGCACGCTCAGTACAATGCAAGTTCGTGGGATATCCAAAGAACTCCAAGGGATATTTCTTCTATTGCGAAGAGGAACAAAAGATTTATGTTTCTCGTCATGCCTACTTCTTGGAAACTGAATTTTTGGAAAATTAGATAAGTGGGAACGCAATGGAACTGGAAGAAATTCCAGAACCACGAGCTATTACTGAAAGCTTAGTAGAACCAGAGGGTTCAAAAGAAAATGACATTCCTACGCCGCTCCGCAGGAGTAGTAGGCAGTCTCATCCGCCCGAGAGATACTACGGTTTTCTCATAGACGGGGATAGAGAGGATTGCATCATAGATTATGATGAACCTACTAGCTTCCAGCAGGCCGTTCAGAGCGTTGACTCGGTAAAATGCTTGGATGCAATGCGGACCGAAATGGAGTCCATGTACACCAACAAACTATGGACGTTGCTCCAGACGGGGTAAAACCCGTAGGATGCAAGTGGATCTTCAAAAGGAAGATTGGTGTAGATGGACAGGTTGAGACCTATAAAGCTAGACTGGTTGCAAAGGGTTTTCGTCAAATACCTGGTTTGGACTAGGACGAGACCTTTTCTCCAGTAGCTATGCTGAAATCCATTCGGATCCTTCTTGCCATTGCTGCCTTCCACGATTATGAGATTTGGCAGATGGAAGTAAAGACCGCTTTTCTAAATGGAAATTTAGAGGAGTGTGTCTATATGGACCAGCTAGAGGGTTTCATTTAGAGTGGGAGCAGCCGAAAGGTGTGCAAGTTGCTTAAGTCCATTTACGGACTAAAGCAGGCATCGCGGAGTTGGAACATCTGTTTTGATGAGACGGTCAAGGAATTTGGCTTTATCAAAAATCCAGATGAACCATGCATCTATAGTAGATTTGTAGAGAGAACTGTAGTATTCCTCGTTTTAGACGTGGATGACATTCTCTTAATAGGAAATGAAATTCCTATGCTACAATCTGTCAAGGGGTTCTTGTCACACAGGTTCTCCATAAAAGACCTGGGTGATGCCTCAAACATTCTGGGGATCCGGATCTATCGTGACAGATCCAAGAGGATACTGGGACTTTCACAGTCAAGGTACATCGACACCATACTGAAAAGATTCAGTATGGAAGATTCCAAGCGCTGTAATCTACCGGCTTGCCACGGGATCACCCTTTCCAAAGAGATGTCTCCCAAGACTGATTTGGAGAGGGATCGCATGTCTATTATACCCTACGCTTCTGCGGTAGGCTCTATAATGTATGCGATGTTGTGTACCAGACCGGATGTAGCTTATGCACTGAGTGTGGTAAGCCGGTATCAGTCAAACCCTGGGGAGAAACACTGGATAGCGGTAAAGAGCATTCTTAAGTACCTGAGAAGGACTAAGGAGATGTTCTTGGTGTATGGCGGAAAAGACCTCCAGATCGAGGCCTTTGCTGACTCCATCTTCCAGAGTGACAAGGATGATTCCAAGTCCATGTCTGGTTTTGTCTTTACCCTCAATGGAGGGGCGGTGTGTTGGAAGAGTTCCAAACAGGAAACCGTTGCAGACTCGACGATGGAAGCGGAATACATTGCTGCATCTGATGCCGTAAAAGAGGCTGTCTGGATGAGGGAGTTCTTGAAAGAACTTCAGGTGGTTCCGTCCATTGTTGATCCAATACCTCTGAATTGCGACAACAATGGGGCTATAGCTTTAGCGAAGGAACCCAGGTCCCATCAGAGATCCAGACACATCTTGAGGCGGTATCACCTGATCAGGGAGATCGTAGATCGCCAGGAGATCGAGGTCCAGAGGGTTGCTTTAGAAGATAACACTGCAGATCCATTCACCAAGGCCTTGCCCTAGACTCAGTTCGAGCGGCTGATCGAGATGATAGGTCTTCGATACGCCAGTACATGGCCTTAGTGCAAGTGGGAGATTGTTAGTGTATATGCCCTAGAGGCCATTACTGTATCATACTAGTTTGTATATTACTTAATGGAAGCTTGGGATATTCACCTTGTATAAACAATCTTGCTCAATATAGTAGTATGCTACTTGGTTTGTTTCTACTTCAATGTGTACATGTGTTTATTTTAGTATATCACCTATACACATTAGTGGAGCCCTTAGGATCTTTGCTTTATTACCAGCGGTGTGATGGCAGTCACACTAGTGGGGGCTGGGTAATCTATAAGCATATCCTTATGCAGGTCCCTAGTTGCAGGACTATCGAGACTGGGCATCGATACTCCGGAGTAGACTAGCGCATGCGCTTCTCATCCCAGAGTGGGAGATGGTCTGTCCCACAGCCATCAGTACGTCGTACTGGAGATAGTATGCGGGTGCTCGTTGGGTTACGAGTACACTGGACAGGACTCGTCGGGAACTGACTGGATGGTATTATACCTATCGTTAGTTATCAGTTCCCAGGTGACATGAGTACAGCTTAGTCCGCTGACTTGACACTGTCACTTCGCCTCGAGTGTGTTCCCACTGTACTTTGATTACTACCCTACCACGGCTCAAAGGAGTCGTGCAAACAGGTGGTAGTTGGGTGCAGTCCCGAAGCACTTGGAGGCAGTGACGGTTAGACAGGATTCGTCTCTTCCGGTATTGGGGGTTGACATCGCGCTGTGTCTAGGAGAGCCATTACACGAGTAGTCCCTGGCCAGGGCAATCGAGATATACTGGTAGGCTTCCAGTGTTATCTCAGGGTGTTTTGGGCTTCACTCCGACACGACTTGTACCGCTATTAGGGGAATGACGTTTACCGCCCCCTAGGCCCGCCATACGATGTATCAGACGAACATACCGGACTGTACGGAGACTGTCACATTCAGGCTCAATAGGAGTTCGGATGGGTTTCACCTCGTCAGTCTTCTTGTCGGCATCTACCTGGGGACCATTACGCACAGCCAGTGCCGCTTGTGGTCTGTGGTTAAACCCACTGCCAGCATAGTGTCGAGTCTTTAGAGTCCCACACAGAAAGCTATTCGCCTTTAGGCAAAAGATTAGAGGTTGCATGGTTTTGCGACATGTCACATGGTTTTGCGACAGGGTTCGGTCACATCCGTGCACTTGTGCACGTACAGTGTCCGGACAGTTAACACTAGCGGGCTTTGGTTTAAGCCAGATCCTAGTGTACGTTTTGGGGTTGGTTTTATCTCGTATGTATTCGTGTTCCTCGGAACGCGGATGCAGGTGTGTATGCACAGTTGACAGAGAGACAGAGGCAGAGTATTCTCATTGGGGTTGTTGACTGTTGACTGTTGACAGTTGACTGTTGACTGTTGACCATTGACTTTTGCTTAACCCTAATGAGAATAAGATATATGATTAACATTAATATTAATTAAGTATTATAGTGACATGGTTGTTGAGGGGTTGACATTGTTGACTTGTTGACTTTGTTGACCGCTTGACTAGGTTGGACTAGTTGACCATCATCATGACAATGGCTATCATTCCATGGCAAATACTTTTGCTTGCTTGTTTATTTTGTTAGTTGTATGTATGCCCTAGAGGCCAGTATTGTATAGATGATGTATGTTATTGGATGCTTGGACATATATAGAGATGACTTTCTTGCTCGATATGATAGTATGCTATCTGGTTGCTCTTTATCTTAACATGTATACTAGTCTCTTTAAACTGTCTTATAGTTACATGTTGGTAAAGCCCTTAGGATGTGTACTTGACTACCTGGACTATGATGCAGATCATACTAGTGGGGACATGGTAGTCCATAAGTACATCCTTCAAGGTCCCTAGTCGTAGGTGTATCGAGACGGGGCATCGATATACCAGTGTAGACTAGCATATACGCTTCTCGACCTATGAGATGGGCGATGGATGATCCCATATCCATTGGTGTTTGACATACGAGATGGTATACGGGTGCTCAGTGGAGACTGGGTACACTGGACGGACTCGCCGAGAACTTCCAGATGGTATTATACCTCACGTCAGATGGCAGTTCTCAGGTGACACTTGTGCAGGTTAGTCTGTAGACCCGAGATCGTCATAGAGTCTTGTGTGATTCCCACTGTACTTTGATCTCCACCTTACCACGTCCATGAGGGCGTGCAAAACGGTGGTTTTTGGGTACAGTCCCGAGTCACATGGAGGCAATGAGCGATATGAGGGGTTTCGTCTCTCCCAGTATTGGGGGTTGATGTTGCGCTGTGCTCGATTGGCCGTAACAGGGAAGTCCCTGGCCAGGGCTGTTTCAGAGATTTGCTGGTAAGTGTTACCAGTAGTTTCTCGACCCGTTATGAGCCTCACATCGGCATGACTTATCGGTTATTGGGGTCTGACGTTTACCACCCCTAGGCTTGATATGCGACATATCAGACGAGGAGACCGGACTGTACGGGAAGTGTTGCCTGTTGGCTCGACGGGAGTTGTAGCAGGTTCGCTTGTTCTCTTCTGATTGCTCAATACCCGGGTGGCCGTTACGTTTAGCTGACCGCTTGCGGCTTGGGGGTGCTTGATATGATCATCACCCACTGCCGGCGTATTGACGAGTCTCAGAGTCCCACAATGGAGTTTCCTAGTCCAGGCGAAACGTTGTGGTGCACTTATGCGATATGCGCAAGGACCCGATTAAAATGCGCGTATAGGATACCGTATATTGATCGGGTGGCATGCTTTTGGTACGGGTCGTATGTGATATGGCCGGATTGATAAATCGAGTGTTGATTTATCATTTAACCATTAGCTTCTCACTTTAATTCCTTTCTTGTGATGGATGGATGTATGAATGCATGTATGTTTTTCTTTCATTCAAGTTTCATGCACATATGGATGTGTATACATACATACATGCATACATACATACATGCATACATACATTTTTCATGGTTGTATATATATGAAAATGGTGGCAATATAAGACTCACACCATGGTTTTATTTATGAATTATTATTGTATTTATATTTAAACATAAAAGGAAAGAAAAGGTTCATTATTGTTTTCTTCTACACTCTTCTTTTGACCTAACCATTCTCACCCATCTTTTAACCTTTGGTTAATTTCCTTTTGTGTTTTAACTCTAGTACAATAATGATTCAACCATGGTTTGAGATGATAGATGGAAAATATATATTGATATATTTTTCTATTTTCATTTAGAGTTGTAGTTATCATCTTCTTCAAAAAGCCATTATCTTCATCAACCTCTCTCTTTTGCTCTCTAGTTCTTAGTAGTGAGCAATATACTCATCAAGATTGGATTTTGAAGTGGGAAAGAGAACCACAACACCATTCTACACAAGTCTAGCCCACTTGTTTAGGGTGTTAACTTGATTCCGTTCACTTGATCGGAGAAAGTCGCAAGCTTGGACAAAGCGGACTCCGGGTGGATCATCGGTGACGTCGAGGAGTTCAAGCGGAGTTCTTTCAACCCCCAAGTAGCCGAGGAGTGTAGCGTAGGGAGCTACAAAGGTTGTACTCTCTAAATCCTAGCTTATCTTTCATATGTTGATATGGAAATTTTTTGAAACCCTAATCGATTCTAGGAACGATTCTATGTTCGTTAGCTTAGCACCCTAAAGACTACATATTTGGTTCATGTGATGCTTCCAAACCCTTCATGTAGTGCTATGCTGACCCAACATTGGTATTAGAGCCGACCTAGAACATTAGGCGATACCTTTACGAAGTTAAAACTCCGATCGAACCGAAAATACGGTTTTACGGGTGCTCTCTGGACTTTTTTCAAAATTTGGTTATTTTTAGAATTAAAAATATGTAAAAATTACAGCAGGAAAAACTAAGAATTACGGCATAAAATTTTGTTCATGATCCCTCTTTAATGCCGCGGAAACGCGGCCTAAGCTTACTTAGGCCGCGGTTCCGCGGCCTAAGCTCCTAGGTCACTTTATAATTTTTATGCCATAATGTTTAATTCTGCTAGTATAGTTTTTAGGGTATTTTTAATCTGTTTTTTGTGATGAAAAATTCTGGAGATGTTTTTAGACTCGTCGATTCGATCGGAATTTTGATTTCGTGACTTTTCCGGGTATATTAGAAAGTAGTGAAGTGTTTGAACGAGTATCATTTGCTCACTGTTCACGGGGTTTAGATCCTTTGGAGGTTCATGCGAGTCTTGTGGTGGTCCCTCTAGAAGACAACAAACCTTAACTCGATTATGTGACCGTCTTGAACTGCCCTTTGAACCTTAGGGTTTGGGGCAGTACGGCGTGCCACATGTGAGGCGTTGGCTTGACCCTTCAATGGCTGGACCGCTACTACTGTGTCACACTCCAAGTTTTTAAACTTCGCTCAAGTGTTGAGCTTTAGTGAATTTTGGGTATATGATCGGTCGTTCGAAAACTTTAATACTGTCTGTTTATTCGGGATGTGATGCAATGTATGGAATTCACATTATAAGACATGAAATACGAGGTATGTGATACTTCGCATTTACGATGTCTAGAGAGAATGTGGATTCCAGATATTGCCGTTTTACACTTTCTTTTCTGTAACCGTAAGTGTAGTATGTAGTGGTATCGCCGATTGTCGTTGCTATACGTCGACGACAATCGGTGTATGCATACTTACTTACGTTGATGACATGTGATGTTATGTGTTGCTGGATATATTATATTGGATTGTCGTGTTTGAATAGCCGGTTTTTTTTATGTGAGATGAGTGTTTTTCATTTTCATTCATGTAAAAACTTGTATGTAATATTCTTTTATTGGGGCACTTCCAGGTTTCGGAAGATGTCACCCTTTGTATATTATTTACTTTTCCGCATTAGGATAGACCCAAGGAGGGGAGCACAAGTAGCCGGGTTCTAGGGTCCAGTGGGAGACCATCTCGAGGAGTCGAGTCCGGGTCTCCTAACCCTAGAATTGGTAGGGTTGCTTGCCGCTCTCGTAGGGGTCTAGGGGTGTGGGATTGGCTATTCATCATGACCGTGGAATCCGTGTTTTATACTGGCTCGTATTGAAAACACGGACGTCCTAGTATATCCAATATTTCATATGATATTTTCTGCTGCGATATCTGTGATGTGATCATGTGATGTACTGTGATAGATACTTTATATAGTGTATATGATATATTATATAGACGTTACTTATGTTTTGCACCCGCACTAGCCCTGCCCTGCTCTGTCGTTAGTTACCTAACCTAACGGTGCACGAGGGGACATCGAGGCGAATGCGGATAGCATAAGTGTACGTTGTATTTATCTATGATGTTTAGGTGACTTAAATGATGGGACTTCATTAATGTGATTAATGAAAGAAAAGAAACCTAAAAGATATTGTAGAATCAAATTTTAAATAAAAAGGGTTGCTACAGTTTTGCTTTGCATAGCGGTATATATACCCTGCACCTTATTCGATGAGGAAAGGACCGAGATCCCTTTAACGGGAGTGACTCCTTTAGCAATAACTGGCAGATGCTACACACTCGGTTTGACTTTTGATTTCTTCTATAGTTTTTGCTTTGCACAGTGATATATATGATATATCCCGCACCTCATTCGACGAGGAAAGGGCCGACGATCCTTTCACCGGGAGTGACCCCTTTAGCAAAACTAGAAAAGCCTCAAAATCACTCCATTTCAAAACTTCATTTGATTCTACAACGATATCAAGTTCATTACGCAATAGATTTTCAGAAAAACCTGTCGTAGCCCTCTGTCATTTCAGATAAGTAGTAGTTAGTATTCGTGCTACGTTTGTTGGCCTGCGTCAAGGCGTAGTGTGCGGTAGCTAACTAGTATTTATCTGCTTATGCATATGATGCAGATTGGATTAGGGTAGTCGTACGACTTTGTTGGCCTGCGTCAAGGGTTGTGCGGGTGGGTTTAATTCAATCAGGAAATGACGGGTTGAACTTGACTAGCGCACTATGGTTTGTTGGCCTGCGTCAAGGTCATAGGACGCTAGGGGCAAAATATTATCGGGAATTTCAAGTGTTGAAATTTGCAATGAGATTGCATACCTTCTATGAGATAGTTGGATCCCGATACCCACTGCGAGTAAGAGTTACTCCTGGGAGAGTTTTGCACATTGCAATTAGCCGATCAAGTAGGTGTCTAGAAAGGTGTCAACGAGGTTACGCCTCTGGGAAAACGAGGTTTACATTAATTAGGTTCGTGCGAAAGCACGGGGGACCTCCCTCAAAGTACCGACACTGGTCTGGCTGAAAGATTGGCGAACTTGTAGTGTGTAATTAATCCCGGCTAGTCTTTCCTTTTAGGGTTTGAAGGAAGATTTGATAAAAACCAGTGGGAGCCATCCTGATTAGATAAGATAATAACCAATCTAATCTTGCACGAGCATACGCTAAAGTGTTTTCTTCTCTCTCTCTCCAGGTAGCGACCATGTCATGCCTTAATCAAGATAATAATATGGATGTATTGACTGAACCCGCATGTTATACTGTGCTGGGGAACGTTAGTTCCGTTCTTTCTTATAAGAGTTATAGGACTGAACAGGATATAGGGGAATACCAGGATTCCCATGCCACCCGAATGAAGAAAGTACATGTTGATGCATTTTCTTCGGGTGTGTTCGTTACAGAGAACTGTTTCTCCATTTGCTCTACGTCCTGGGTATTAGATACCGGGTCAGGATCCCATATATGTAATCAGTTACATGGGCTTAGGAAAGGTAGAGAACTTGGAGAAGGTGATAAAGACATTAGAGTTGGAAATGGTGCAATTGTTGCAGCTAAGACTGTCGGGGAATATCACCTTGTATTACCAACTGGTAATACATTGGTTCTGAACGAATGCTATTACATGCCGAACCTGATATGCAACATTATATCGGTTTCTTTGTTGGGTAAATAGGGATATAATTTTGTATTACAGGACAATGTTATGAACATTTTCCGTAACCAAAAGTTGGTTGGATCGGGCACGTTGTGCAATGGCATTTATGTTATAAATCAATCAACAGTTCTGAGCATAACAAACACACACAAGAGGAAGAGTTCAGAACTGAATGAATCCTTCTTGTGGCATTATAGACTGGGTCACATCAATGCGACACGACTGGCTAAGTTGCATAAGGATGGATATTTGAAACCATTCGAATTTTCATCTTATGACACTTGCCAGTCATGTCTCAAAGGCAAGATGACCAAAACTCCGTTTACGGGACACGGAGAAAGAGTTACCGAACTCTTGGGACTTATACATAGTGATGTATGCGGTCCCATGTCTACACATGCCAGGGATGGTTCTTCGTACTTCATTACATTCACTGACGATCTCTCTAGATTCGGATATGTGTTCCTGATGAAACACAAATCAGAAGCTTTTGAGAAATTTAGAGAATATAAAAAGGAAGTCGAGAACCAAACCGGAAAAAGTATTAAAATCCTTCGATCTGATCGAGGAGGAGAATACTTAAGCAATGAATTTCTGGACTTCCTAAAAGAGAATGGGATTCTCTCTCAGCTGACTCCTCCATATACACCACAGCACAACGGTGTATCAGAACGGAGGAACCGCACCCTATTAGATATGGTGCGCTCTATGATGAGCACAGCTGAGTTACCTATTTCCTTCTGGGGATATGCACTGGAAACAGCTGCAGACCTATTGAATATGGTTCCCACCAAATCCGTGCCAATCACTCCATATGAGATATGGAAAGGAAAGAGACCATGTCTTAATTATGTTAGGATATGGGGTTGTCCGGCATATGTAAAAACGCAAAATCCGGACAAACTCGCGGCAAGGTCCATTCTGTGTAAGTTTATTGGATATCCCAAACATTCGCGCGGGTATATCTTCTACCACACCGAGGAACAAAAAGTGTTTGTTTCTCGACATGCCACCTTTTTAGAAAAGGAATTTCTTGAAAAAGAGATTAGTGGCAAGGAGGTAGAACTGGAAGAGGTTCCAGCAATACAGACTACGACAGAAGATTTGGTTGAACCAGAGGATTCAGTAGCTCCCGATGAACCTCAGCCTCTCCGCCGATCTAGTAGGGTTCCTCGCCCACCTGAAAGATACTACGGTTTTCTCATGGATGGTGGGAGCAAGGATTGCATCATGGAGGATGATGACCCAACTAGCTTCGAGCAGGCCATCACGAGTAGGGACTCAGTGAAATGGCTGGATGCTATGCGGTCCGAGATGGAATCCATGTACACCAACAAAGTATGGACTTTGGAAGTTGCTCCTGAAGGGGTAAAACCCATTGGGAGCAAGTGGATCTTCAAGAAGAAACTTGGTGTAGATGGGAAAGTGGAGACTTTCAAAGCTAGACTTGTTGCAAAGGGTTTTCGTCAAAGACCAGGTGTGGACTATGACGAAACCTTTTCTCCAGTGGCTATGCTTAAATCCATCCGGATCATGCTTGCCATCGCTGCATATCATGACTACGAAATCTGGCAAATGGATGTTAAGACCGCCTTTATAAA
Organism: Agapanthus africanus; assembly: GCA_030015575.1. Taxonomy (NCBI): domain Eukaryota; kingdom Viridiplantae; phylum Streptophyta; class Magnoliopsida; order Asparagales; family Amaryllidaceae; genus Agapanthus; species Agapanthus africanus. Next base: position 358,391,507 of record JASDDO010000010.1, on the reverse strand, counting down.
TGGTGATTTAGAAGAGTGCGTGTACATGACTCAGCCAGAGGGCTTCGTAGACAGTGGGAGCAGCGGGAAGGTGTGCAAGCTGCTTAAATCCATTTATGGATTAAAGCAAGCATCGCGGAGTTGGAACATCTGCTTTGACGTCGTTATCAAAGAGTTTGATTTCGTCAAAAATCCAGATGAACCTTGTATCTACAAGAAGGTGGCAGAGAGTAAGGTTGTCTTCCTCGTATTGTACGTGGACGACATACTCTTGATAGGAAATGATATTCCTATGCTGCAATCGGTCAAGCTCTTCTTATCACAAAGATTCTCAATGAAAGATCTTGGTGATGCCTCCTGCATATTGGGAATTAGGATCTATAGAGATAGATCCAAACGGATATTGGGATTGTTCCAATCCAGGTACATTGACACCATACTAAAGAGGTTTAGTATGGAAGAATCCAAACGTGGGAACTTACCCACGATCTCTGGAGTCACTCTCTCCAAAGAGATGTCTCCCAAGACTGATTTGGAGAGAGCTCGCATGCAAGGGATACCCTATGCTTCGGCTGTAGGCTCTATCATGTACGCGATGCTATGTACCAGACCCGATATTGCATACTCATTAAGTGTAGTGAGCAGGTATCAAGCTGATCCTGGAGAGAGTCACTGGACAGCTGTGAAGAGCATTCTCAAGTACTTACGTAGGACTAAAGAGATGCTCTTGGTGTATGGTAACGGAGAACTCCAAGTGGAGTCCTTTACCGATTCGAGCTTCCAGAGTGATAAGGACGACTCTAAGTCGCAGTCGGGATTTGTCTTTACCCTTTACGGAGGGGAGGTTAGCTGGAAGAGTTCCAAGCAGGAAACCGTGGCAGACTCGACGATGGAGGCTGAATACATCGCTGCCAACGATGCTGCTAAAGAGGCTGTTTGGATCAAGAAGTTTATTACTGAACTTGGAGTGGTTCCATCCATTGAGCATCCAATACCTTTGTATTGCGATAACAATGGAGCAGTGGCTTTGGCCAAGGAACCCAGGTCCCATTAGCGATCCAGGCATATTCTGAGGTGGTATCACCTGATCCGGGAGATAGTTGATCGCCGGGAGATCGAAGTTAGGAGGGTTGACACGAAGGACAACACGGCGGATCCACTCACGAAGGCCATTCCCTAAATACAGTTTGAGAGACTCTTCGGGATGCTCGGTATGCGATACTACAGCAGCTGGCCCTAGTGCAAGTGGGAGATTGTTAGTTGTATGTATGCCCTAGAGGCCAGTATTGTACAGATGATGTATGTTATTGGATGCTTGGACATATATAGAGATGACTTTCTTGCTCGATATGATAGTATGCTATCTGGTTGCTCTTTATCTTAACATGTATACTAGTCTCTTTAAACTGTCTTATAGTTACATGTTGTAAAGCCCTTAGGATGTGTACTTGACTACCTGGACTATAATACAGATCATACTAGTGGGGACATGGTAGTCCATAAGTACATCCTTCAAGGTCCCTAGTAGTAGGTGTATCGAGACGGGGCATCGATATACCAGTGTAGACTAGCATATACGCTTCTCGACCTATGAGATGGGCGATGGATGATTCCATATCCATTGGTGTTTGACATACGAGATGGTATACGGGTGCTCAGTGGAGACTGGGTACACTGGACGGACTCGCCGAGAACTTCCAGATGGTATTATACCTTACGTCAGATGGCAGTTCTCAGGTGACACTTGTGCAGGTTAGTCTGTAGACCCGAGATCGTCATAGAGTCTTGTGTGATTCCCACTGTACTTTGATCTCCACCTTACCACATCCATGAGGGCGTGCAAAACGGTGGTTTTTGGGTACGGTCCCGAGTCACATGGAGGCAATGAGCGATAGGAGGGGTTTCGTATCTCCCGGTATTGGGGGTTGATGTTGCGCTGTGCTCGATTGGCCGTAACAGGGAAGTCCCTGGCCAGGGCTGTTTCAGAGATTTGCTGGTAAGTGTTACCAGTAGTTTCTCGACCCGTTATGAGCCTCACATCGGCACGACTTATCGGTTATTGGGGTCTGACGTTTACCACCCCTAGTCTTGATATGCGACATATCAGATGAGGAGACCGGACTGTACGGGAAGTGTTGCCTGTTGGCTCGACGGGAGTTGTAGCAGGTTCGCTTGTTCTCTTCTGATCGCTCAATACCCGGGTGGCCGTTACGTTTAGCTGACCGCTTGCGGCTTGGGGGTGCTTGATATGATCATCACCCACTGCCGGCGTATTGACGAGTCTTAGAGTCCCACAATGGAGTTTCCTAGTCCAGGCGAAACGTTGTGGTGCGCGTATGCGATATGCGCAAGGACCCGATTAAAATGCGCGTATAGGATACCGTATATTGATCGGGCGGCATGCTTTTGGTAGGGGTCGTATGTGATATGGCCGGATTGATAAATCGAGTGTTGATTTATCATTTAACCATTAGCTTCTCACTTTAATTCCTTTCTTGTGATGGATAGATGTATGAATGCATGTATGTTTTTCTTTCATTCAAGTTTCATGCACATATGGACGTGTATACATACATACATGCATACATACATTTTTCATGGTTGTATATATATGAAAATGGTGGCAATATAAGACTCACACCATGGTTTTATTTATGAATTATTAGTGTATTTATATTTAAACATAAAAGGAAAGAAAAGGTTCATTATTGTTTTCTTCTACACTCTTCTTTTGACCTAACCATTCTCACCCACCTTTTAACCTTTGGTTAATTTCCTTTTGTGTTTTAACTCTAGTACAATAATGATTCAACCATGGTTTGAGATGATAGATGGAAAGTATATATTGATATATTTTTCTATTTTCATTTAGAGTTGTAGTTATCATCTTCTTCAAAAAGCCATCATCTTCATCAACCTCTCTCTTTTGCTCTCTAGTTCTTAGTAGTGAGCAATATACTCATCAAGATTGGATTTTGAAGTGAGAAAGAGAACCACAACACCATTCTACACAAGTCTAGCCCACTTGTTTAGGGTGTTAACTTGATTCCGTTCACTTGATCGGAGAAAGTCGCAAGCTTGGACAAAGCGGACTCCGGGTGGATCATCGGTGACGTCGAGGAGTTCAAGCGGAGTTCTTTCAACCCCCAAGTAGCCGAGGAGTGTAGCGTAGGGAGCTACAAAGGTTGTACTCTCTAAATCCTAGCTTATCTTTCATATGTTGGTTTGGAAATTTTTTGAAACCCTAATCGATTCTAGGAACGATTCTATGTTCGTTAGCTTAGCACCCTAAAGACTACATATTTGGTTCATGTGATGCTTCCAAACCCTTCATGTGGTGCTATGCTGACCCAACATATTTATGCAAAATGAGTGCATGAAATGATATAGCCATTTTGACGTAAACCATTTACACAATACTTGATTACTATTTCTGTGATGATGGCTTTTGGATTATGAGAGGTGAGAATGAGAAGAGTATGGTTCATTCTATCATTTGCTTTCTCTCTCTTGAGCTCTCTCATTCTCAAGCTCTCCCTCTTCCTCTTGCTCTCTCTACCTCAAGGCAAACCATTCTCATGTGTTGAGACACATTGCCTTAGAGATAAAAAGACACCAAAACATTCCTCTACTCATTCTAGTTCACAAGGCCTAGCAAGCCAAGTGATCTTGTTTCTTCAAAGTTCGAAGAAGAAGCCAAAGGTAGAAGCTTTCGGGTGGATCCATCTTCGGCGCAAGGAGACGATGAGGTGAGGCCGATCCGTACACCGGGAGGAGTCGAAGACGAAGGAGTTCAAGAAAGGTATAGCACCCTAACCGAGTAGGTAAACTCTTATTAGGTTGTTAGCTAGTAGTTTAACAAAGATCCGTATTGGTAGTCCATATTACCACCCTTTTGAAAATCGTTTTTCACCAATTCCGCAACCCCGTAAGTACCGGGGAAGGGTAGCATGGACTTACAATACCATGTGAATAGTGATAATAATGAAGTAATCGACATGTGATCGTGTTATGAGATATGATATGTGCTGATGATATTGGTTTGTACGAGACTGTCGATCAGCGGTCAGATCATGATTATATTGATGATATTAGTAATGTACTAGACGTAGGTCAGTACCCTGGATTGTGATCTTGGATAAAGAGAATATCAGATGAATAAAGTGATGAATGTGATATTGACCGGTATCCAGATTTGGGATGCCGTACGACGGATTTACGTGCGAGCTATATTGATGTTTGATCCACACTCTTGACTTGGGAATAACTGATTATAAATATGGTATCGGATGTGATATTATCGAGGCGGGATCACCGACTTATATATATATATATATGTATCGACTCAGATGTTAGGCGGTTTCCTTACCTTCAGTTAGCCACTTAGCTTTGCCCTATAGTTTAGTATAGTTGGTAGACTAGATTCGACTCCTACCTATTCCAAAAGCTAACGAATCGCGGGTATTTTAAAGGACAGTCAAGGTATTCTACGGATATTTCAAAAGACGTATTTTTTCTTAAAAACACCGTAGCCCTCATTTCAAAACACCGCGATTCGTGTTATTTTTAAAAGGCACCATTGTTTGACTTACAGTTATTGTTGTGTCTAGTACTCTGCTCCCGCACATTATTGATGTTCGCTCCGCATCGCATACTTATTGTACTGCATATTCCATTATTGATATCATGCTGTTAGGACACCAACACCATTACCGATGATGCGTATGTACCACGTACACTTACTTGCTGGCTCACACACATTTTCATCGGTAATTGCCATGTCACGAACACTTTAGAAAATACTGTTTTATTGACATAGTTGTTAGCTAATATTTTAGACATGACATTAGTGTACTTGACTTATATGCCAGTTTAGACATTGTAGTTATTACTTGTCACTTCATGCATACTGTTATTCATTGTTATGCCGCATTCATGGATTTTTATGCCTATATTCACTGTTTACATGCTATTGAGGATTTGGATTCGGATTTCCATGAGATTTTCTGGATTTGGGGGAAAACCGCAAAACTTATATAAACTTATTTTCTCTCTTTTTAAATAAAAAGTGCGGTTTTTCCATGATGTATGAGTCGTCCACCATGAGTTTGCTGATGGATTTCGAGACCCGAGTTTGAGGAGTGGAGGAACCGTTTCGGGTATATGGTGGACCCGGTGCGGTACCCGGGGGCAAGGGGATCATAGATGATGGCGTTGAGCCTGGCAGGGGAGCACTACCGACCGGTGATTTTACCCGACGCGTCGGATATTCGGAGGATACCGTCGTGGTCTTGAAATGGATGGTAGGGGCCGGTCTGGACTGACGGCGCTCTATATATTGAGATTGAGATATTGAGATTTCGAGATATTGAGGTACTGAGATTTGATGATACAGGCCAGTCCGGATAGCCGGAGATTGAGATTTTGAGACATTGAGATTTATGTTTTGTGTCGATGCTAGACACTATTTATGCTGATTTCATTATGATACCTCATTTTAAAAATACAAAGGAAATCTCGCTAAATTATGAAAGCAGTTTCTTTAGTACATGTATTCTGTTTTCATGCATTCATACATCGTCCATATGATATATTGCTACCTGAGGCACTGGCACGGGCACATGTGATTACACTTGGGTTAGATATTTACCCCAGCCATTGTTATAGGCTGCTGGTTATATATTTGAGGATATATTATGATCATATGACCTAGGATTGCGTTGTTCATGCGATTTCTGTTCGTAGATGTTTTTCTACTCACGAGTTGGCAACTCACCCCCGTTGTGCCACAGTTTCTTGCAGGTTTACCGTACAGGTTTCATTACGGTTTTGCTGGCACTACTTCCATTTTCGCGTGATTTACTAGTAGGTGGGTTTATTGTATCGTACCCATCATTATACTTCGTATATTATTATTCTGTTGTTTCTAGAAGTTCCATCAACCAAACATGTATTTATTTTTTTCAGATAGAGACCAGCGTTGATTATTCATTCGACCTTAGAGTCGCGCGTTGTATTTCTATGGATTTCATGCTGTTTGAGTTTCCTTTTCTGTTGTGATCCTCGCTTTTTGGCGTTGTATATTATATTGCTTGTGTGGTTGTGACCGTCGATTGACGAAGAGCTAGCTCCTGCTTGGGGATGCATTTTTCATTATATATATGCTTTATCAGGTTTTGTACCCATTTGGGGTCAGTTTTTACAAAGGAAACTCTGCCGAAATTTTTAGAAAAGATTTGTCATTTTAAAATGCACATCTCGGCATATGTTGCAAACTATTTGATTTAAAATGGTTTTCCTTCACTCTATTAACTTTTCTTGGTTTGGATTGCTGGGTTTTTTTGGCTTACTTAGATTACGTACGCCTCGAGTCGTTCGTAGTTTAAGGGCCGGTCATGTTCCGTACTTTCGGGACGTGACAAAATTGGTATTAGAGCGTTAGGTTCTATCTTCGGAGCGTAGAATGACCCTTGGTTGATGGAATAGGTAGCTTGAGTAGAGTGACGTACCGTACGTATGTTCCATGGCATATTTACGATACGCTACTCTACTTAAGAAGCCTTAGGATGTACATTTCTTTGCTCAGTATTATATTCATTCCTGTCTAGCCTCGTCAGTACCAGTTATGGTTTGCTGCCACGATTACGGGCAGGGAGATCTACGGCTAGAGTTGCGGTCAGCACGAGCTCGTCACGAACGAGGACTGACCAGGGCATGATTCCGGTGATACACGATTGCAGAGGTGTGTCTTTTTATTGTGTTTTCATGCCACGAGCGTTTGATGGATCGCTGTATGAGATTTCTCGGACGTGCAGAGCGGCACCAGAGGATTGAGCCACTGATAGATGCCAGCCAGATTTTGATGACCGTTGGCGTATTGCTTATTCATGATGATTGAGGAACTGTTCAGCGTGCAGACGAGTGAGCCAGTTATTGCTGCGAACGACGAGATATCGCCCCAGGTATTGGAGCTATTGCAGTACAAGTTGTACTAAGAGATGATAGAAGGTCTCTAGTCATCGAGGATAAATGACTAGGACATGTGGATCGTTTGCCTACCCCGATGCGAGGTCATCAGATAGATTGATTCCAGCTAGAGACGACTTCACGTGAAGACGTTGAGAGTCGACAGAGACGATCGAATGTCAGAAACCTATTATTCCAAGTTTAAAGTATTCGGAAAGACGTGCAGGCAATTTTATGGACCCTCTAGAAGAATAAAACCCTAACTCAACTTAATGACCGTGTGAAAGCCTTTGAACCTTAGGGTTTGCGGCAGTTCCGCGGCGCCATTAGTGAGGCTTGGGTTTGCCCTTCTACGGCTGGATCACCGATGCTGTGGTATGTACTCGATACTATTAAACTGTACCCAAGACGTTGAGCTCTTGGGGCATTATGAGGTTTTGACGAATCGATCGAATGGTTCGAATTCATTCGGATGCTAGGTGGTGAGATACATTTCTTGGGAGACTCCAGATACGATGATAGACGTTGGAGCTCAGTTTATGTAGCCACGATGAGATGAGTCCGAAGCAGTCAACATTAGAGAAAAGTGGAGTAAGAGGTTCGCACGAGATCTGGATAAGATGACGTTCCACTCCGCCGACATCAGAGATGCGATACACATGCCGAGATATTGTACCTGGATATACCTTCCAAAAGGAGTCGTGATGAGTATGCAGCCGTTCCGGAACAAGAAACATATATAGTAAAGGACGATGACTTCCGGACAGTTTGGCAGAGACGAGATTTGGGAGAGACCTCAACAGGACCTTTATGGAATAAATTACGAGAAGACTTGGACCCAGGAGTGGTCATGTTACGCACACCAGCAGGCCAGATTTCAAGATCGTCGATAAGACATGATGTGGGTGACCAGGAGCAGAAGTGTGGTGAGCATTCAAAGGACCAGAGGTCGGCGCCAGTGACGCGCTGCTTTACGAGTGGTCGTGAGGATTGACCAGAGAAGTGCCAGAACGAAATCGTCCCCGTTAGCACACCTGACAGGGCCGATGAGTCGATGGATTGGGAGATTGGTAATCCACAGAGAAGATAGGACCCGGAGACCGAGGACGCTAAGCATGAGCAAGAGGCAAGTAGATATCTTGCGCTGCTAGCATTGGATGCACTGACACCTTCTCGACTACAAAGGAGGGAATATCGACGACAGTATTTATAATTTATGATTGTGTGATTCGATTATCACGTATCCGTCACTTTGGATTTCAGTATTTTGGGCGATTTATTCGCATGATTTGGTTTTGATGGCTGAGTTTCATGATATTTGTTTCTTTATACACCATGGTTGCACCTACTGAGTATTTATGATTTTTGCACAGTTGCTGCACTTGATATCGTTTTCATGCCTTGGTTTCACATGTTTATGATTTTATGGGTTTCATATAGTTGAGTTGATTTTGTGCATATGTACGCACACGATTTGGTTTTTGCACTCAGTATAGTTCACATATGCTTGCAGTGCAGTGATGCGCATTTTGTGCATTTAGATGCACTTGACTTTGATTTCGATTGTGATGCTCGATATTTGTTTTGTGCACCTTGTGCACCTGATTGGATGTCGCGCATGTTGGGCGCATGTTATGAGATACGATTTTGGTGCACACCAGATGCATTAAATCGAGATTCTTCGTGCATGTCAGATGCACCTGTTTTTGCCGTCAGGCACACCTGTTGCCCTTGATAGATGTTTCGTGCACACCCGATGCACTTAGATACTGTTTCTGTGCGCATGTATGGCACATATTTGGATTTGATTTCCGTGTGCACCAGACGCACAGGGTTTTCATATGCACATTTTGGGATTGATTCTTATGGAGAAGTACGTTTTTATGATATTTGCGATTTGTTTTCGTACCGAGCAGGACTGGTCAGAGGACAATACCTAGATATATTTTTCATGCATTGATAGTTATTGAAGGGATTTCCAAAAGCGAGCTATAGTCTCATTATTTACATACGTGTCCGATATGACACGAAACGTTTAAAACAGGGAACCCTTCTAAATTGTTTCCAAAGCGGCGGAACGTACATATTAAACAAAAGATATATACGTATATGGCTATTTTCTTATAGAGACGTCCGCCACTGTGTAGTGTTATGCGTATTGCACATCGACTTTAAAGAATTCGGCATGCATTTCCTTCAGATATTTACATGTACAGATTTGATATTTACATGTATAGTTCCGATTTATAGCATATCGGTTTTGCTTTGGATTTGGCATTCGTGTTTTCACCTTAACTCCAATGATTGCGGGATGCTTGGCGGAGTTTTGATTTCAAGTTATCTGCTCATTACTCATGCGCATGTATTGCGCTACGATGCGTTTTATGTATTGATGATTTCGGAGCCCCGACGACTTGGACTTTTATTGAAATGCTTTAGAATTTGGGGGTTTAAATTTAAATTCGGGGACCGAATTTCTTTAAGGGGGGATGATTGTAACATTTCAAAATAATAAAATATTATTTTTGGGAATTTTTATAATTTAATATTATTTTATTGATTATTTTAATATTAAATTTATAATTAAATACCGATAAATGGGAAAAATTATGGAAAATTCTAAAATAATTTATTTTATGGAATTATGTCATTTTAAAGTTTTTATGGTTAGTTATATGCTAATTTAGTGCTAATCGCGATTAAAAATCGCTAATCGGGTTTTTAGCTTTTTTGAGCAAAAACATGCACATTGTCATTTTTCCACACTTGTTACATTTTCTTACATGTTGTGGGTAGTTGTTTGCCTAGGGTTACCTTTGAGTGAGAAGGAATAAAGAAAAAGGAAAAGAAAAGAAAAAGGTTGGAATGATTAGGAGAGAGAGAGGAATGGGTCAACCCTTCTTTTTTTAAACCATCCCCCATCATTTTCCCCTTCTCATTCTCTCTCCTCTCCTTCCCTTGCTGCTGCAGCCCCTCCCTCTTCTTCCTCCTCCCTCTTCAAGTTTAGATCCACCATGGAAACAACCCCGAAACCCCATTTCGACTTCACAAAACTTGCTCACAAGTTCGAGAGGATCGCATTGGACTAAGAAAGAGTGCATCTTGAGGACTTTGAGCAACTCAAGAAAATTCTTGAGTTGCCAAAGGAGGTAATTTCTGCACCCCTAGCATAGTATTTCAATTCTTATTGCATCCATACTAGTTTCATGTCGAGATGGTGTCGTTTGATGGACTTTTGAAATTTTAAGTTAGGGTTAGGAGTTGAATTGAGTTGTAAAGTGAAATTGAGGCTTGTAGTGACCTTAGAATCCTGTTAGTGATGTTACATTGGACCAGACCTGAGAGTTAAACCCAAAAATACGGAATTACGGGACTTCCGTGTCGGTTTGTGAGATGTTTTAGTGTGCAGGAAAATCTGGAATGTACTGGGAGTTTTGCTGGAAAATTAAACAACTCCAGGGACCCATTTGAGACCATAAGAACCCACTGTAGCGAGACGAACCCTATTGGATCACCCTGGGCCGGCCAGGCCGGTTTTGCCTGAAGAGGGGCTCGGCCACTTGGTGAGGGGATGGGTCCGGGTTTCTACTGTAGGTCACATACACCCTATACATCACTCTAGACTTGTTTGCTTGCCTTTATTTGGCCTGAGACGAAATCTGGGATCATTTTCTTGGGTTGCTGCTTTGAAATGAGTTTTGGTTATGCGTATTTCGATTTCCAGATTTTGATATTTGTTCTTTATCTCGATCGTGTGACGTTTGTACGTCTATATCGAGTGATTTCGGGTTGTTTTGCGAAGGCTAACCATAGGTTCTAACATATAGGCCTTTTAGCGTATCGTGTTGGTTTTCGCGTGTCGTTTTAAGTTTCGATTTGGTTTTAATGCGATGCGATATGTGTGATATGTAGGTACCCCCACGGCGATCCGAGACGATGCAGAAGATGAAAGCGACATCGACACCGATACACAGGATACAGGTGAGTAGATTTATATCTACGGGGAGAAGTCGGGTGGATGACGTATAGCACCCCTGTAGTTCGTGGTGATGTATACGAATACGTACACACACATATATATTGATTATATATTGTTGAGTTTATTGATGATAAAGATGGATAATTGGTGTGATTGGATTAGTTTAGTGTTGCGAAACCCTAGAGTAGTGGTTGCACCACACATACACACGCACACCCATACTTGTATACATTCTTCCTTCATTTGTGCTTATTTGGGAATATATTTATGTGTTCACATGGGTATGGGACTATGTGTTCACATACTGGATTTGAGGATAGTATTTGGGATTTGAGGTGAGTCGATGAGATTGGTTTGAGACCGTAAGATCGGTGATATAGCAGGATTCATATTTGAGATACGTCATGATGTCATAGCGGATCTTTGGACGACGATACCATGTGAATAGTGATAATAATGAAGTAATCGACATGCGATCGTGTTATGAGATATGATATGTGCTGATGATATCGGTTTGTACGAGACTGTCGATCAGTGGTCAGATCATGATTATATTGATGATATTAGTAATGTACTAGACGTAGGTCAGTACCCTGGATTGTGATCTTAGATAAAGAGGATATCAGATGAATAAAGTGATGAATGTGATATTGACCCGTATCCAGATTTGGGATGCCGTACGACGGATTTACGTACGAGCTATATTGATTTTTGATCCGCACTCTTGACTTGGGAATAACTGATTATAGATATGGTATCGGATGTGATATTATCGAGGCGGGATCACCGACTTATATATATATATATATATATATATATATATATATATATATATGTATCGACTCATATGTTAAGCGGTTTCCTTACCTTCAGTTAGCCACTTAGCTTAGCCCTATAGTTTAGTGTAGTTGGTAGACTAGATTCGATTCCTACCTATTTCAAAAGCTAACGAATCGCGGGTATTTTAAAGGACAGGTCAAGGTATTCTACGGATATTTCAAAATACGTATCTTTTCTTAAAAACACCGTAGCCCTCATTTTCAAAACACCGCGATTCGTGTTATTTTTAAAAGGCACCATTGTTTGACTTATAGTTATTGTTGTGTCTAGTACTCTGCTCCCGCACATTATTGATGTTCGCTCCGCATCGCATACTTATTGTACTGCATATTCCATTATTGATATCATGCTGTTAGGACACCAGCACCATTACCGATGATGCGTATGTACAACGTACACTTACTTGCCGGCTCACACTCATTTTCATCGGTAATTGCCATGTCACGAACACTTTAGAAAATACTGTTTTATTGACATAGTTGTTAGCTAATATTTTAGACATGACATTAGTGTACTTGACTTATATGCCAGTTTAGACATTGTAGTTATTACTTGTCACTTCATGCATACTGTTATTCATTGTTATGCCGTATTCATGGATTTTTATGCCTATATTCACTGTTTACATGCTATTGAGGATTTGGATTCGGATTTCCATGAGATTTTCTAGATTTGGGGGAAAACCGCAAAACTTATATAAACTTCTTTTCTCTCTTTTTAAATAAAAAGTGCGGTTTTTCCATGATGTATGAGTTGTCCACCATGAGTTTGCTGATGGATTTCGAGACCCGAGTTCGAGGAGTGGAGGAACCGTTTCGGGTACATGGTGGATCCGGTGCGGTACCCCGGGGTAAGAGGATCGCAGATGATGGCGTTGAGCCTGGCAGGGGAGCACTACCGACTGGTGATTTTACCCGACGCGTCGGATATCCGGAGGATACCGTCGTGGTCTTGAGATGGATAGTAGGGGCCGGTCTGGACTGACGGCGCCCTATATATTGAGATTGAGATATTGAGATTTCGAGATATTGAGATACTGAGATTTGATGATACAGGCCAGTCCGGATAGCCGGAGATTGAGATTTTGAGACATTGAGATTTATGTTTTGTGTCGATGCTAGACACTGTTTATGCTGATTTCATTATGATACCTCATTTTAAAAATACAAAGGAAATCTCGCTAAATTATGAAAGCAGTTTTTTAGTACATGTATTCTGTTTTCATGCATTCATACATCGTCCATATGATATATTGCTACCTGAGGTACTGACACGGGCACATGGGATTACACTTCATTTAGATATTTACCCTAGCCATTGTTATAGGCTGCTGGTAATATATTTGAGGATATATTATGATCATATGACCTAGGATTGCGTTGTTCATGCGATTTCTGTTCGTAGATGTTTTTCTACTCACGAGTTGGCAACTCACCCCCGTTGTGCCACAGTTTCTTGCTGGTTTTCCGTACATATTTCATTACGGTTTTTCTGGCACTACTTCCATTTTCGTGTGATTTGCTAGTAGGTGGGTTTATTGTATCGTACCCATCATTATACTATGTATATTATTATTCTGTTGTATCTAGAAGTTCCATCAACCAAACATATATTTATTTTTTTCAGATAGAGACCAGTGTTGTTTATTCATTCGACCTTGGAGTCGCGCGTTGTATTTCTATGGATTTCATGCTGTTTGAGTTTCCTTTTCTGTTGTGATCCTCGCCTTTTGGCGTTGTATATTATATTGCTTGTGTGGTTGTGACCGTCGATTGACGAAGAGCTAGCTCCCGCTTGGGGATACATTTTTCATTATATATTTGCTTTATCATGTTTTGTACCCGTTTGGGGTCGGTTTTTACAAAGGAAACTCTACCGAAATTTTTAGAAAAGATTTGTGATTTTAAAATGTACATCTCGGCATATGTTGTAAACTATTTGATTTAAAATGGTTTTCCTTCACTCTACTATCTTTTCGTGGTTTGGATTGCTGGGTTTTTTTGGCTTACTTAGATTACGTACGCCTCGAGGCGTTCGCAGTTTAAGGGCCGGTCATGTTCCGTACTTTCGGGACGTGACAAGTACTTAGTATTTGTGTTGTGTTTGTTGATCTTTAGTCAAGGCGTAGTGTACGGTAGCTAAATGATGTTTTCCTGCTTGCATATGATGTGATTAGCTAGAACATTCGTACGACTTTGTTGACCTTTAGTCAAGGGTCGTACCGGTGGGTCTAAATTAATCATGAAATGACGGGCCGAACTTGACTAGAACTCTTTGATTTGTTGATCTTTAGTCAAGGTCATAGAATCCTAGGGGCAAAAACGACATCGGGAGTTTCAAGTGTTGAAACTTGCAATGAGACAGCATACCTTCTATGGAGTGGGGTAATTTTTTGATCTTCAGTCAAGGTTACCACGCCATGATAGATTGGGTCCTGATTCCTATTGTGAGTATTAATTACTCCCGGAAGATTTTCTATACAAAATCCCGGCTAGTTCTCCTTTTAGGGTTTGAAGGAGAATTTGACAGAACATTGGGAGCCATCCTGATTAGATAAATATACCAATCTAATCTAGGTTAGAATGCACGTAGAGTATTTCTTTTCTCTCTTTCTGGCAGTGGCCCTGGACTGACCTTTAACTAAGACTCATTTACCAAGTTGATCGACCTTTCTTCCAAATCGATAGCTTTGGAATGTCTGGATTGCCCTAATCTATGACATAGTCACATATGTCCTCACATATCCTACTTCCCCTTCTGCTAACTCCAGAACCCTCTGTATTCGGTACAGAGATCCATATTGTTTGGAAGGCCATCGTATAGTTAGATACGAACTCGATGAAACTATTTCAGTCTAAGGATGGCTACTGGTTCTGGATTAGATGAATTGTTTTTTTGTCTATCCCTCCTACCTTATCACAAGTTTGAGAGCTCCTTAAATATAAGGAGTGTAGACCAATTACGCTTATTGGATAGTCTTCTTCCAATCCCGAAGCTGGTGCTAAAGGAATGGAAAGGAGAAAACCAACTAGAATAAGTTCGGTATACATGAAGGTAAAATGGAGAGACATCAAAAGGGGTTGAAGCGAAAAAAGGAAATTGTGACTACTGTCATGAACCTGGGCAATGAAAAAGGCAATACTGGGAATACCCGACTAACAGATTTCCTGTGCGTCTGTGTTTTGAGAAACCATTTCTCAATAAACTCTAACTCCTGGGTATATAAATACCGGATTAGAATCCCACATCTGTAGGGCGTTACAGATGCCGAGAAGGAGCAGAGAATTGAGAATGAATGATTTTTATCCTCAATGTCGGCTTTCGGAGCAATTGTTGCTATTAAGGAAAATCATCGAGTTTTGCCTAAACAGCAAACTTTTGGTTACTTTTAACCAAAAGAATGTTTTTCAATTAACATTACATGGAAAATGAGTTAGTGAACTCTAGGGACTTATACATATTGATGTATGTTGTCCAATGTCCATACGGACAAGTGATTGGTTCTAGGTATTCCATATTGAGAATGTGATTCTCTCTCAGATTGCTCATCCGCTTGTGCGCTCCATGATGAGTAATGTCCTTCTTCAATTTTAAGGATGCATTAGAAATAGATGCATATCAATTGATACTGGTTCTATCTAAACAAGTGCCTCTTTTCTATATATGATATAGAGTAGTGTTCATCTTAATATTGTTAAGATATGGGGTTATCCGGTTTGTGTTTAAAGCCATAATCCGGATAAACTCGAGCCACGTTTCGGAAATAACAGTCTGTGGGTTATCCCAAGATTTCGTGAGGGATAGCTTCTACCATTTTTCAAGTTCAGAAGTGTTTTGTCCTTCACTCGCCACATCCTTGGTTAAGGAATTTCTTGCAAAAGAAATTAGTGGGAGTATGGTAGAACTGGAAATGGTTCCAGAACCATAAATAGTTACCGAAAGTTTAGTAGATCCTGATGATTCAATTGATCCCGACAGACCATAGCTACTCCACAGATCTAGTAGGTGACCTCAGCCACCCGAGAGATACTTTGGTTTTCTCATAAACGGTTACTAGGAGGCTTGCATCATGCGATGATGACCCTACTAGTTATCAGCATTCCATAGGAAGTGGTGACTTCTGACTGATGGCTGTATGCCAAGTTATCTATGTTAGACTCCATGCACTTCAACTAATTATAGACTTTGTTGTGTGCTCCTGAAAGGGGTAAAACTCATAAGGAGCAAGCTGATATTTCGAGATCAGTGCAAATGGAAAGGTATTAACCTAATAAGACCAGACTTGTAGTTAACATGTATTCATCAAATACCCGATGTGGATTGTGGTGATACTGTTACTTTAAAGTCTGTGTTGAAATCCGTACGGATAAAATTAGCCCCTGTTGTTTTCATGACTATGATATCTGGCATGAGTATGATTATAACGTGTTTCTAAATTGGATTTAGAAGTGTACGTGTATATGAATCTAACAGAGGATTGTCTTAGTCAGTGGGAGCAGCGGAAAGTGTGCTAAATTGCTTAAGTCTATTTATAGACAAAAGCAGGCATAGCAGAGGTGGATCATCTGCTTTTGATGCAATGGTCATCTGCTTTTGATGCAACGGTCAAAGTGTTTGACTTCATCAAAATAAGAGATGAACCAAATATTTGTAAGAAAGCTGTAGAGAGTACTATCTGATTCTGCATACTGATGTGAATAATATACTCCTGATAGGATGTGATATTCCTATACTACGATTCGGTTAAACGCTGGTAGTCACTTTTATTTCTCTTTTTGTAGATTATACATATGTCAATGATTCTGGTGACTAGATCTATAAGTTTAGATCTAGTAAGGGATTTGAGATTATCCAAATTCAGGTATAATGACACCATTCTAAAGTAGTTTAGAATGGAGGACTCCTAGTGAGGTAATGTAACCGTAGGTAATGGGGTCACTCTATCTAAAATGATGTCTTTCGGGACCGATGAAGAGAGAGACTCACATGAATGACATTCGACATGCTTCGGCAGTGAGGCCAATTATGCGATGTTAAATACCGGACCAGATATTGCTTTTACACCTGGTGTAGTAAGCAGACATTAATCCAATCCTGGAGAAACATAGGAAGAAGTGAAGAGCATATGCGATGTTCTTGGTGTATGGTAATATTAGACGCTTTCAGGAGGCAATTACCGATTCCAGCTTCCGTAGTGACAAGGGTGACAGAGTGTCTATCATGAGTCATTAGTTTACCCTCTTATGAGAAGCGGTGTATTGGAACAGTTCCAATAGAGATACCGGGGTAATCAAGGCGCTAGATGCTGATTGTAAATCAGCAGAGGATACATCCTAAGTATTTATTTAGATAAATACGTTCATTTATGAACTAGGTCCCATCAGCTATCCAAACAATATTCTAAAGTAAGTATTGCTCATTTTGGGAGCAAGTTGATCTCCGCGAAATTGAGATTCAGAGAGATAAAGTTAGAAACACATTAGCGGATCCACTCACTGAGGCTATTTCTCGAACACAGTTTGCGAAACTGTTAGTATAGAAGTTGGGTATGCAATAGCACAAGAGATGTGTGCATGCGATACCGCAATTATTGTCTTTGAGTGCAAGTAGGAGTTTGTTGGATATTGGTGCCCTCAAGGCAATTATCGTAATTGCGGGAATGCAATTACTGAATTCGAGGAGGGCCTATACCAAAAACAGTCTTACTCAAGATGATAGTGTGCTCTCTGGTTTGTCTTTATCTGCCATGTGAATGCGTGTTACTAGTTATCGCGTATCGATAATATATAAGCTAAAGCCTAAAGGATGTTTGCTTGACTACCAGTATTGTGATAAAGATCATACTAGTGGGGCATGGTAGTTTATAAGCATATCCATAAATGTCCCTAGTCGTAGGAGTATCGAGACAGGGCATCAATACTCCAGTTTAGACAAGTGTATATGTTTCATGACCCTGTACGGGGCAATAGCTGATCCTATAGCCATTGGTGTTTGATACCGATGATTGTATATAGGTGCTCATTGGATGAGTTACACTGGACGAACTCGCCGAGAACTCCTAGTTGGTATTATACCAATGTCAGATAGCAGTTCTCTGGTGACATGAGTACATGGTAGTCCCTAGACCTGAAATCGCCACAGTGTCTTGTATGTGTTCCCACTGTACTCAGATTACAACCCTACCACGGCTTTACTGAGTCGTGAAAATGGTTTTTAGTTGGGTACAGTCTCGAAGCACATGGAGGCAGTGAGCGGTCAAGGGAATTTGTCATTCCCAGTATTGGGAGTCAATATCGCATTGTGCAGGACATGACTATAGCCAGATGTCCATGGCCACGGCAGTAGAGATAAACTGGTAAGTGTTACCAGTTGTATCTCTTTGGTTATGATTCCTCTGTCTGCACGACTTATCGGGTTATTGGGGGTCTGACAGATTCCACTCTCCAGACCAGGTATGTGATACTCATTGACGAAGAGACCGGACTGTATGGTGACTGTCACTTATAGATTTTGTTGGGTTCGGATGAGTTCGCTCGTCGACCTGCCTTTATCTTGCTCATACCTTGGTAGCCGTTACGTATAGCTAATACCGCTGACGTTCTTGTGGGTTAACCCGAAAAGGGGTTGAATCTGAAAGTGTCTTAGATTCAATCGGATACGATCCTGTATAACCTTCTGCCAACGTATTAACTGGTCTTTAGAGTCCTGCAACGAAAGTCCCTGCCCAGGCAAAACGTGATGTGACGTACGTATAGGGATACATACATGAGTTCGATAAAACATGTATATTGAATAAACATGCTTAATCGGACGACTGTTATACTAGCCGGTTTCAAAGCCGGAATACCAAGTCAAGTGTTGAATTGATAACCGTATTAATGGTATGGTTTCTAGAATAGTGTATATGATACACACTCTCTACAGTATATGATACTGAGAAGATATTGATGGCATTTCGTGTATGTGATACATGATGTGTACGTGTATAGGATACATGTACTAATACTTATTTAATATATATATATATATATTAATTCCCACCATTATGAATTATGTATATATAAATATACAAATATATATATATATATGTAATTAAATGTATATATATCTTTATATATATATATTAATGTATTTATATATATTATTATATATTTAATATATTTAATAAAATGGTGGGGCCCGCCCTCTCTCTCATGTGTTGACACACACATGAGAGAGAGTGGGAGAGAACGTATATGTCATTTATATACATGACATGGTTGGAAAAATATATGACACAATTCATTTTATTTTTACAAGCCAACACAAATGAAATACTTCTTCCTCTTCATAACAAGAGCTTGAGCTCACTAGAAAAATGGTAAGTGTTGCTATGGTGAGGGAATGCAAAAAGTAGAGAGTACCAATACATGACATCGCTTTCCTCCATGCCTAGCAAGCCTCTGGAGGAAGTCTCTTCGACCGGCGACGGAGTTAGAGCTCAGGCAGCCCGCTTTCAACGCGGATCATCTACGGCGAGGCAGTCGGTGTGCAGACGCGTTCGAGAGCTCACGGAGTTTAGACGGGGTCTTCCGGGATCAGCCGGACACTCTACAAAGGTTATAGCACATATGAACTCTTTCTTTATGCCTTTTATTTTAGCTAGAAACTAGTGTTTGGACGATTTTGGCGTATGGTCGATCGCGCTACTACGGAATTTTTGTTTTCCATCCGTTCCCGCTTCCGCTGTGCGCACACGCGGGGTACCCCCGTCCTTACAACATCAATAAATGCACACATTAAAACCAAAACCATACTTTCTACATGCACACAACCATGCTTCACGCTTAATTTTCCATTTTTTTTCTAGAAAAAAAAAATATGAGGTGTCCTTCTTCTAGAAGCTTTCCCGTATAAATATGGAATACTTCACCTGGTATATGTATCGCTACATACACACGTATCCGTATAAAAATACGGATAGCACCAAAGAGTGAAAATGAATAGTGAACAATAATACTAATATATATATTATTAAATCATTACCTGATTTAATAATCCGGCTTAATCCTAGGCCCGCTAGTATTATCAACCGTCTGATTAAAGTCCATGTATTCAGCACACGTATTTAATCGGACCCTTGCATGTACCAACGTACGGCTCCTACATCTATCACCTGAACCGGGAAAACCCTCTGTGTGGGACTCTAAAGAATTAACAATACGCTGGCAGTGGGTTTAACCATAAGCATGTCAGCGGCACTAGTTGTACGTAACGGCTACCTAGGCACTTGCCGAAAGGAGGGTCAACAATCAAGTACGTCCTTACCCTACTAGGCCTGAATGTGACAATCTTCATACAGTCCGATCTCTTCGTCAAAGAGTATCGCATATCGGGTCTAGGGGATGGATAACGTCAGACTTCTACTAACCCGATAAGTCATGTCTGAGTCAAGCTCATCACCAACAGAGATACTACTGATCAACGATTAGTAAATCTCTTCCACCGGGGCCACGGATTTAGGATGATAGACAACTGAACACAGCGCGACATCGACTCCTAATACCAGGAGAGACGAATCCTTGACAATTGACTACTGCCTCCATGTAGCTCGGGACTGTACCCAATTAAAACCCGTTTGCACGACCCCTTTGAGACATGGTAGGGTAGTAATTAAAGTATAGTAGGAATTCACACGAGACAATAACAATCTCAGGTCAAAGGACTAACCTGTACTCATGCCACCTGAGAACTTCCATCTGACGATGGATATAATACCATCTAGAAGTTCTTGACGAGTCCGTCCGGTGTACTCACCTCTAGTGAGCACCTGTATACTATCTTAGGTGACACAACACCAATGGCTTGTGAGACTGGCCATCGCCCCTCATCGAGGTCTAGAAACATATACACTAGTCTACTCCGGAATATCGATGCCCAGTCTTGATACTCCCATAACTAGGGACATTTAAGGATGTGCTTATAGACAACCTAGCTCCCATATATATGATCGCCATCATAATACTGGTTGTCAAGCAACAATCCTATGGGCTTCATCAATGATGAAGATAAAGCAGATAGCATACTATCATTTCGAGTAAGACTGTTATACCTATATAAATCCTTCCTTAATTATCATAATCGTCTATTTGCAATCATAATAATTGCCTTGAGGGCACTATATCCAATAATCTTCCACTTGTACTTAAAGCCAATTATTGCGGTATCGCGTATCCACAGCTCGTGTGCTACTGAATGCCTAACTTCTCTACTAAGATGTTTTGCAAACTATGTTTGTGATACTTAATGTGTTCGAGAAATAGTCTCAGTGAATGGATCTGCTACAATGTCCCAACTTCATCTCTCTATATCTCAACTCTGCGGAGATCAATAATCTCCTAAACTGAGTGATACCCTACCTCAAGAATTTGTCTGGATACTTGAAGGGACCAAGTTCATAATACGAACAGCTCCATCCAACAAACTTCTTGGGTTGTATCCTCGGTTGAGTCATAACCAGTATCCTGCACCATGATTACCTCAGTATCTTTATTGGAACACTATCCAATACACTGATCCTCAAAAGAGGCTAAACTCAAAACTTTGACATCATCTCTGTCATCTAGGTCACCTTAGAAGCTTGAACCGACAACCGCCTCCCAAAGGAGGCTGCCGTTACCTTATACCAAGAACACCCACTTATGTTCATAATTGCTTCCCTTTGTTTCTCTAGGATTGGATTAATATCTGCTTACTATAGCAAGTGTATAAGCAACATCTGGTTTTTTATAAGACATTGCATGATTGACTTAATTGCTTAAGCAAATGATATGTCATTCATACCAGTCTCTCTCCTCATCAATCTAGAAGACATCTCTTTAAAGAGGATGACTCCATCACATGCGGGTACACCACCATGCCAGAAGTCGTCCATTCTAAAATACTTTTAGAATACTGTCCAAGTACCCGGATTGGGACACTTCATAAATTTAGATCTAAAACTATAGATCTAGTTACCAAAATTCTTGATATATTATACATGTCCAACGTGGAGAAAACACTATGTGACAATCAAAGTTTGACCGATTGTAGTATAGAAACATCACTTCCTATTTGGAGTATGTCATCCAAATCCCAGGACAATACTTCCTACATCCTTCTTACTAGGTTCATCTATTTTTTGGATGAAGTCAATCACCTTGACTGTCACATCAAAACAGATGATCCTTCTCTGCTATCTATGCTTTAGTCTATGAATAGACATAAGCAACTTGCACACCTTCCGCTGCTCCTACTGGGTATGATAACCCCCTGTCAGAGTTATACACACGTGCACTTCCAAATTCCCATTTAGAAAGACGTTATAGTCATCCATCAGTCATATATCATAGCCAAGAATAGCATCAGTACCAAGTCATATCCATATGGACTTCAGCGTAGACACTGAAGTAAAAGTCACACCACAATCTAAAACAGGTATTCGATGAAAACTCTTGACAACAAGTCTAGCCTTATTAGGTTAGTACCTTTCCACCTGCACAGATCTCGAAAGATCTTCTTGCTCCTACTGAGTTTTACCCTTTATAGAGCATCCAGCAAAGTCCAAAATTCCACGATTTGCTGAAGTGCATAGAGTCCATCTTGGGTATGAAGTATCTGGTCCTGGAAGTTACCACTTCTTATGACCCGCTGACAATAAGTAGGGGGAATATCAGTGCCAAGCCATATCTGTATGGACTTTAGTATAGACACTGAAGTAAAGTCTCTTCACAATCCATAACGGGTATTTGATGAAAACTCTTTACCACAAGTCTATCTTTATTAGGTTAACACCTTTCCACCTGCACAGATCTCGAAAGATCTACTTACTCCTAATGGGTTTTACCCCTTCAGGAGAACCCATCAAAGTCTAAAATCCATGATTTGCTGAAGTGTGTGGAGTCCATCTTGGATATGAAGCATCTGGTCATCTGGAAGTTACAACTTTCTATGTCCTGCTGACAACTAGTAGGACCATTATCACCATGCTGCTAACCTCCCTGTTATCGTTTATGAGAAAACCGAAGTATCTCTCGGGTAGCTGAGGTCACCTACTTAATCTACGGAGTGGTTAATAGTTTGTCAAGTCCATTTGAATTCTTAGGTTTTACTAAATTTTCGGTAACCTTTTGTAGTTATGGAATCACTTCCAATTCTACTATACTCCCACTAGTTTCTTTTGGAAAAATATTCCTTTTATAAAAAAGGTGACGAGTCAAGAGCAATGTAACTATTGATCTTGAAAATGGTAGAAAATAAAATCCTAGTGAATGCTTGGGATAATCCACAAACTTCCATTACCGAAGTGTGCCTTGAGTTTGTCCGAATTCTGCTTTTAAACATAAACCGGATAACTCCATATCTTAACATCTTCAAGATATGTAACCATTCTATGTCCAAATATAATTAAGGCATAAATTTAGATGGAGCCAGATTCAAATGTCATGCATCTGTTTCTAGTGCATATCACCTAATGGAAAAAGATCAATACAGCATTACTCATCAAGGAGCGCACCCACAGATGAGTAACCCTCGAGAGAATCAAGTTCTCAATATTACTATGATGGAATACTTAGCATAAGTATCTACATTTTCGATCACCTCAAAGAATCCTGATACTTCCAACGTATGGTTCTCTACTTTATTCTTATACCTATAAACTTCTCAAAATCTTTAGACCTTGCATTACTACGAATGCGCGTCTAAAACCAGAGAACTCATAGGTAAACCTGAATGAAGCGTACCAACCTCCTGTCCTGAAGGACACTGAACAACATACATTTTCATGTATAAGCCCCAAGAGTGTACTAACTCAAATTCCATGTTTTGTAAGTTGAAAACTGTATTTTGGTCGAGAATGTCATACACCGTTATTCCATGTACGTTACCTTATTCTCAACTGACAAAGGTAAATGTTTATAATACAATTTTCAAAATATATATATCACTTTATAAAATAAAGGAACGGATATTGCATTTTAAAATTTGGTGCATAACAACGATTATTTGAAACCAAATATTTGCCGTTAGGGAAAGTCAGGCGATTCAATCCAATATCACCAATCACAAAAAATTCCGATATTAGGCATCAAATCGCCCATTTCCCAATATTCTACTCCTACTCAACATCTATAACATCGTACTGATATGAGATCTAAATCCGGTAAATACATACCCTAGACTCAAAATTAATTAGGAAAACAATTCTCTTTTACAAGTGCACAGAAATACTGAAACATGAAAATGTTTCAAGATGTTGGCCAGGTATTCCTAGTTATGCATATTTTATTATCCAGATTCATGACAGTAGTCGCAGTTTCCTTTGCCCTTACTTCAATCCCTTTATATCTCTCTATATCTTACCTTCTGCACACCGCACATAAACTAATTGATTTTCTTCCTTTCCTGCCTTTTGGCACTAGTTTGAGGTTTGGAAGAAGACTATCCAATAAGCGTAATAGGTGTACTCTCCTAATACAAGGAGCTCTCGCAATCTGAGGGAAAATAAAGAGAAGAGACAACCGAATAATCCTATTCAATTTCTCCAGAACCTGTAGCCACTCGACTGAAATAACTTCTTCGAGTTCGTATGTAACTATACGATGGCCATTCTAAGTAATATGGATCATCGTAGTGATACGGCGTGTTCTAAAGAAAAACAAAGGGTATAGTTGGAGTAGCAGGGACATATGCGACTTTGTCACGAATCAAGACAAGCCAAAGCCTATAAAAAGGTTCGGTCAACTAGATTCATGAGTTTTTAAGGTAAGTCATGGGTCGTTGTACCGGAGATAGAGAAAAGAAACACTCAGCGTGCACTCTATCAAGATTAGATTGGTTATCACTTTATCTAATCTGGATGGCTCCCACTGTTTCCTCGAATTCTCCTTCAAACCATAAAAGGAGAACTAGTTAGGATCATTTACACTTTACAAGTTCACTAAATGTTCAGCTAGGCCAGTGTTGGTACTTCGAGGGAGGTCCCCCATGCTTTCGCATGGACCCAATTAATAACCTCATTTTCGCAGAGGTGTAATCTCATTAATACTTTCTAGACACCTAATAGGTTAGCTAATTGTGAAGTGAAAAATCTCTTGATGAGTAATACATACTCATCAGTGGGAATCAGGATCTAACTATCATCATATGACAACCTGACGAAATTCACTCAAGTCACCACACTCCAGAAGGTATGCACATGCCTGGAAAGTTTCCCATATGTTTGAAACTCCCGATATGGTTTTTGCCCATAGGACCCAAGTGACCTTGACTGAGCAACATATCAAAGGGTCCTAGTCAAGTTCAACCCGTCATTATCTTGACTACATTAAACCCACCCATACGAGTCCTTGACTGAGCCAAAATGACCGTACGACTGTCCTAACCAATCGCATCTAATGCTACAGAAAAGTACTACATAGCTACCGAACACTACGCCTCAGTTGAGCACGACATACGTAGCATGAATACTAAGCAATACTAATAAGAAATGACGGAGGGCTACGACTGATTTTTGGCAAAAAACCTTTAACATAATGAACTTGATATCATTGAAGAAACTTGAGCGGATTTGAAAATGAGTGGTTTAAGCTCCGCCTTTTAAAACTAGTAACATAAACCTTTGCTTAACAGCGAACTTCCAGTGAATGGATCAAGGCTCTTCCCTCATAGAATGAGGTGCAGGATATTCCTAACCGAATACTTCTATGCAAAGAAAAAGAATACGACTATGAGTTTTGAAGAAAACCGAGTAGTTTTAAAATTTGTTTCGATAACATCACTTAAGTTTATTTTCCTTGCATTATTCAGATAATGCGTTTCCATCATTTTAAGTTTCCAATCCACAAAAGAAATAACCAAAATAGCATACTTTTATATGCCATCCGCATTCGCCATGGGCCCCCATCATGCACCGTTAGGTTATTTAATTAACGGCAGAGTGAGACAGGACTAGCGTGAATGCAAAACATATAGAACCATCTACTATATATATATATATATCAACATCGCAGGCAGATAATAGAAATCACAGGCAGATAAAAATCATCACAGGCATGCGAACAACAAAATGGAACAGTGGATAATCTAGGAGCCCCACGTTTTATTTGAGCCATAAATGAGACACGACGTTCCGCGGTCGTGTGGATAGCCAGTGCAATGAAGAACCTAGACCCTATGAGTGCGGCAAGTTACCCGCCAATCCTGGAAGTGAGGCAACCGCAATCAACAAAGTGAATGGGTCACCCAGCACTTCACGGAATCCGGTAACTTGAGTAAACTTCCGTGGGTCAACCTATACCCCCTACGAATGCGGCGAATAGCTCGCCAATTCTAAAGTAAGGCCCCTTGGTCTCAACACCATAAGATGCAGGCCCGTTGCCCTTTAAAATTCGGCTATTCGAGCACTCCTTCGAGGGGTAATCCTAGTACAGAAAATAAAAATATATACAATGGTGACATCGACCTCAACCCGGTCGTATCCCAATAAAAGAATATACATACAGGCAGAAACGGAAGTCCATATGTCGGACGCTCGCCCCGTAAAAATGAATATACAAATGAATATGAACTGTACATCTAACATTGCACATAAGGCTATCCATCACGACAATCCATCCAAAAGATCAGTGGAACACAGAATATCAACGCGAATATCATGTTCGTAAACCTGTCTGATTGTACATATAGCAACCAGTCGGATTATACCGCCCTATGATATTCACGGTTGCAGAAACAAACAAATGCACTGAAAACCATGAATTTAAAATTTTGATCGATTAAAACTTTCCGCATTGGCCCCAAGTACAAATCAGTACTCAAAAAAATTTGGACCAAAACCAAATATTCCAAAAGTCACATTTCCATGAATTAGAGCACCGGGAAAAATTTGGGGCACTGTGGCCAAAATTGGACCACGAAACCGCGGCCAAATGGCATATTTGGCGGTGGTTTAGCGGTCGAATTTTGGGGTTAAGTGTCAAATTTCTTTCTGGTCTCTTGTTTTGCCTTCCCATAATTTTAATGCAACCTGAACAATTTTTTGAACAACTTTAAAATTCGAACAGCAAGCAGTAAAATTGAAATGTGAATCGGAAAATTCCATCGATCAAAACTCTAAATTAGTGCTAACTAGCTAGTTAAGCTTTATGGAGTGTCTGTAATACCATGTTGGGGTTCCGTGCTGATTGTAGAGATTTTGCGTGCGTGTTTTAAAATCAAAGTTAAGAATATACCGCAATCAATAACGGTGTCGCCTGTTAGCTAGCCGGTTGAGTACGGGTCGGTCCACAGGGAGATGGATTTCTTTTCTTTATGTTCTAACGAATTAATCCGATCAAATCGGGTTTTTTTTTATGATCTAAGAATGAGATTAAATTGATTAAAAGTCTTGCTAGGGTTAGGATTAGGTTAGTTTGGAAAAGGGATTCTACCCACTGCTTTCAATGCCATAGTGAAGAATATAGGTGTTAGGGTAATAGTCAACAAAGGGGATTAGCACGACTGGGAAGAAACTTAGTTTCTTCCTTTTGGTCCTTGTCCGTCTTTTCTTAACTCTTAGCCCTAACCTCTGTTTAAATCAACCACAACCGGTCTAACTAGGGAATCACCGCTATCTTGTAGGATATGGTGCCGTAGTGAGCAGTGTATAGTTAATTTAAATAGAGTCCTATTATAAAAATTATATGGGCAAAGAAAGGAGAGAGAGAGATTTACTTCTCTCAAATCTTCCCAATCCTAACCCTAACAAGTAAGGAATTACTCATTCATTAGGGAAATTATGATAAGATTCATTTTTCTAATTTTAAAAGACTATCTAAGTTGCAGATAATAAAAGGCAGATAAAAATTCAGGAATTAAATTCAGATAAAAAAATGCACGATAAAAATATACCTTTATTGATGACCTCTTGACGATTACAAAGAAATTAAAATTTAATCTAAAAATTAAAAAGATGCATCTCAAAAGAGGCACCCAAAAGAGGCACACCTTATTTGGCTTTGAGCCCTCATATTTATAGATAGGAAAAACCCTAGGTTTACATTCTGATCCATACATGAAATTAGAAAACAACCCCAAAGATTGAGTCAAAGCACCGACACCAGCACCGACACGTGCATTGCACGGCCGCGGAACCGCGGCAGAATAGCCTGTTTGGCCGTGGATCCGCGGCCATTTGGTGGGCTCATGGGCCCAATTCTTTAGGGTTTTTTCAAGTTGATTTTATCTTCTGTTCTCTTTACTTGGTCTCTCAGAATCTTTTCTACTTTCTTCCAGATTTCCAACAGTGTAGAATTATGTGGACTTTTACTGTAAGCTTCACGTTGAAGTCTTGAATCTTGTACCGCCTTTGTACATTGAACTGCCTACTGATCTTCATTTGTTCCTTGAACTGGTAGGCGGCATCATACAGATTCTTCTATTATTGGTCGTAGTCTCACATTTGTAGCGTCTTTTCATGAATTTCACTGTATTGTTCTGAGAACATATAACCTGCAACTATTTAGAAGACATGGATCAAAAACATCTATTTATTTGTAATATGATTAAGAATGAGCGATATAATAATGCAAAATTCTGATATGAACAAATACCCCCAAACTTATCTTTTGCTCGTCCCGAGCAATACCGATTTATTCTCGAAAAATCCTAACCTCACTGTCGCAGGGAATCGCGATTGCACTGAGCTCGTGCAACAAGCCATTAAACCTCTAGGTGTCCCTGATAGGAGGAGTGTTTTCTCCTGAGGGTTTTCAGCGGATACTACCCACAAAATCCGATCAATTTGGTCTGTTGACTTTCATTCTTCAATTCGGTATTCTAGCAAGAAATTCTATTATCTTCAACATAGAAATAATCAACCCATATTTTTCACACTCACTTATCATTTAACTTAAGATAGTATATGTTCTGTAAATTTACTTAGCTTTTAGCTTCTTTTGAATTTTCCTTCTAAGGTTCCATCTCAACTTAGGAATTTTTATCATCCCTGCTGAAGGTATAAACCCTATCTTTCATTCTTATCTCTCATCAAAACCCCAATCATATACCCTTACGTGTGTGTATGTATCACCCCCATCCTTGGAAATTCAATTCAAGCTATCATACTCTTGTCCATCGTCCAAAGTACTTTTAGTTGGTGAATTTTAGATGAAATTGCTCACACATCCTTCATGCGACCGTTAATACTTCTTGAGGTACTAACGACCGATTACAAAATGTGTTCACGCATTTAGATGTAATTCCTCGTCTTGTAATACCTAAGACTTTAGCAGTGACTCCCAAACCAGTTGGTCTAAGGCACTAGGTGATAAAATACCCTCTCTAAATATATATATTTTTTATTTTACGCAGCCTTAAGTAATTACAAAACCAGTGTTTATTTTTTTTATATCTCTTATTCACACTTATACTTTTATTTTCCTTCATACTAAGGATATTAGACAAGAGCATTTCAAGGTATCCTCTACTATTCCAAGTTTCAAGGTGCGTGTATGTGCGAGTTGTAGGGTATTTTCAGAATTTAGACTAAACGTTCGGAATTATTTTTCAGACTTAGACTTCAATAAAAATTTCAATACTCTTCCTTTATTTTGACTTAGCCAATGAACTGAACTCAAAATTTGCCTATTTCTAAGTAAACTACAAGGACATATATTTTCTAACGTTAAATTTTAAGAAAGGTTATTTTTAGGGTTTGTAATTTACTAAGTTTAGCATCTAGTTTTTCCTAACTAGTCAACCGTCATGTTAAACTTAAGTCAAATATGGTCAAAATTTAACTTTTCAATTTTTATAATTTTTTTAAAATTTTTCAATTTTTATGGGTTTTAAAATAAGTATGCAAATGCAAAATTATGCATATGAATACGAAGGAAGAAAGCTTACCGAGCATACCCCCAAACTTAAACTTGACAGTGTCCTCACTGTCAGGCTACACCAAGAGGGTCAAAATTGCCGGCACTCCCCTGTTTTTTTTAAAAGTTTTTTATTTTTATTATTAACAAAAAAAAAACAAAAAATATATACACAAAAGGTCCCCCCAAGCTTAAGTGAAACAGTGTTTACATTGTTTAAGCGTTAAAGTTCAGAATTAGGGGGGAGAAAAACACAGTATCAAGCTATACAAGGCCTTACACAGGCCAAAGGTTAGCACCAACCATTCAAAAATTTTATCTTTATAATGGTGTGGTTGGTGAAAGAATGGAGTGTAGAGAAAAGAAAGGAGAAACACACGAGACCGTGTGGAGATACAAGCAGTATACGGTCTTGGTGGAGGAGAAGAATGGCGGAAGGGAAAAAGAAATGGTGGTGGTTCGACTTCTTCAGGTGGAGCTTGATTAATCACAAAATCCGTGTTATTTAGGAATGCGAGTTCGTCAGCAAAAAGTTCTTCAAAACTCTCATTGATATAATTGAACATTTTGCTGTCAGTATGTTTTGTGCCAGAATTTATCATATTTGATTTGTCAAAAATTATGGAGGTAGGAGACTCGAAAAACTCATCTACCTCATTTTCAAAAGTATCCAAATCAAGTTGGCTTTCTGGAATGATAAAACTTGAATTATCGGATTGTGATTCATTAATACTCGCTATCATTAAAGGAAGATTAGAAGAAGAACCAGAGAAAGTGGAAGAAAGAAGTTGAATACAAACTTGAGGGTGAAAATGGAGTGAATAAATTAGCACAAATTCTGATGACCGATGTGTAAAAAGCGATTGTGCTAATCTATCAATCCTCTGAGAAATGAGGTCAAATCCTTCAAGATTCGTGAGAAAACATGGGTACGTCGAACTTGGTAAACCAGACATTGAAAATGAAAGTGTAACGGTTTCTTGCAAGGTCGGAACGAGGATGGAGGGAAGTGATTGAGGAAGGGTATCGGTTAAAGATTCAGGAGGGTGTACACAGTCAGTGGAAGGGACATGATGAATTGGAAAATCCGACTCATCAAGCAAAACTGGTTCATCCTCAATACTATCCTCAAAATTCCCCTCAAAAGTTATCTCATCCATGCATTTATCATCAAAATCTAGACGCATATGGGGTTCGGGAAAAACAATTAATGACTCGGGATGATAATTTGGAGAGTGAAACTTATCCAAATATGTGGGTTCATCATCCAAAATATTCCCAGCGTCAATATCTTCGATTAAGTGAAAATTAAATTTCTCAGACACCTCATCAAAAGCATGGATATCAATCAATTCAGGTTCTAGAGTGGAGGTGTAGAGGTCAAAAGGATTGGTGATGGTTTCACTCGAAAGGGACCCTTCACAATCAGGTAAATCAAACACTACAAAGTCGCATAACTCATTAAGTGTTCTAACTTAAACTGGTGAATCATTTGGGACACTTGATAGACATTCAAAACCGGAGTTGTGGGATTCAATTGGGGATGGGTAAGTTTGATTTGGAAGGGTGCACAGCTCACTCTCACCACTCAAATTCTCAATCTGTCCAACCGCCTCATTATACATTGGAAAATTTGGAGCTAGTTGGAAACTATCTACCGGGTCACTAGGTTGTATAAGGGCGGCCATGGACGCCTTCAGATCCATCATATGTTGTCTTGACGTGACCATAAAATCTTCCAATGACTGTTCCAGACTAGACATGGGCTGTGAAGGGGTTTCAATAAAAGATTCAAAGTTGTTTGGATACTGAAAACTCCCAAATGGCTGTGTAGAAGCAATGTCTAGGGAAGGTGCGAAAGTTGGGTAAGATGGATAGGAATTGAATGGTTGGATAGTATTAGGATCAACATTTGGATAAAATGGTGAATGGAATTATTGATCCCAAGAACTAGAAGTGTTGAAAGGAGTGAAAGATCGGCTACGAGATTGTTCAATATGTTCAGCAATAGACATGGGTTTCGGGGTTACCACCGGACTCTCAAAAGGAGTATCAACATAAGAGGTAGTGAAGGTTGAAATGGTTGATACAAAGTGGATTGCGGAGACCAACTGTTTCTCCTAGACGCGTCTATTCGATCTTTCAAAGAAATTTTGGGCATGGAGGGGTCATCAAAAATTCGACCAAAACAATGCGCGTAGGAAGTAATGTCTGGTTGAGGGTACCAAAGTTCGGCAAAAGTTTTGCGACATGGGGTACCCGTGATGTGAGAAAGGAGAAGAATGTGATGATTTTTTTTATTTAAAAAAATTGTTTGTTTTTGGAGTTTTGAAATTTTTGAAAGTGTTTTTTTAGAAAGAATTTTGCAAAAAATTGTACGGAACTACGACACAATTTCAAACAATCACAATTTATACATGCACAATCAAGCCTAGAGCTAGAGTCTCCTAAGTCAACTAGACTGCTCCTAACTGTTCCAAAGGGCAAGTTGTGAGATATCTCTCAAATCGCCTCTTCACCGCCAATTGTGGCTAGGTAAGCACAAGTAAAGAAAGGAGGGATCCGCTCACGAATCACCGTGAGACGGTCCTTTTAAAATTATCTTTCCTACTTGTCTAGCCTAGGCACCACAAAGTCAGGTTTAGATAAAGGACCGATTGCCCACAACCTTCCTTTCTCCTAATGAGCGCGACAGTCCTTATTGGATGAGTCTAAATATTTTTTTATATTTAACTCGAGGGTTGATGCATATACTTTTTGTGATTTTTGGGGTCCTAGGAAGGGTAATAAAATCCTCACCCAATTTGGATTGGTGTTATAGCCCCTTAAAAGTCCGTATTAATTATGCAAAGCAGTTAACATACCAAAAACACTTGCAAATTTTTTTTATTTGGCAGCGCAAAGAATCCTGCACAAAAAAAATTTATTGGAGAGGGAGAAAGATTTTGCTCAAAAACCCCTGCAGGAAATTTTTTCAGTGGAGTTCAGAGGGTAGAAGAGAGGACAAAAATACTTACAGAAAATTTTGGGATGCCGACGTCACTGGTTGACCGCGGTTCCGCGGTCAACTACATATATCCGAAGCGGTTCCGTGGTGGTTCTGTTAGTTTGGATCTCCAAAAATTTTCTGTTTGTTGTTATGATTCTTCTCTGTCTGTTCAGATCTTCTGTTTGTTGATTTGTTCACTGGCTTTTCCAAGTCTGAATCAGTCCATCTTCTTTTCCTGCGCAATTCACACATTACCTCTCAAAAAGAACAAGATGATTTTTTTTATATTTTATTTTTTTTGTTTTAAAATTTTTCAATTTTTATAATTTTAAATTTTTTATATTTTTTTAACCCGAAATTACACAAAGAAAGAGACTACCGTCTCCCTGGCAGTGGCGCCATTTGATTGAAGAGTGCTTTGCGTGCGCGTTTTACAATAAAAGTTAAGAATATACCGCAATCAATAATGGTATCGCTTGGTAGCTAGTCGGTTGAGTACGGGTCGGTCCACAGGGAGATGGATTCCTTTTCTTTATGTTCTAACGAGTTAATCCGATCAAGTCGGGTTTTGTTTTATGATCTAAGAATGAGATTAAATTGATTTAAAGTCTTGCTAGGGTTAGGATTATGTTAGTTTGGAAAAAGGATTCTACCCACTGCTTTCAATGCCCTAGTGAAGAATATAGATGTTAGGGTAATAGTCAATAAAGGGGATTAGCACGACTAGGAAGAAACTTAGTTTCTTCCTTTTGGTCCTTTTCCGTCCTTTCTTAACTCTTAGCCCTAAGTTCTGTTTAAATCAACCACAATCGGTCTAACTAGAAAATCACCGCTATCTTGTAGGATAGGGTGAATAGAGTCCTATTATAAAAATTATATAGGCAAAGAAAGGAGAGAGAGAGATTTACTTCTCTCAAACCTTCCCAATCCTAACCCTAACAAGTGAGGAATTACTCACTCATTAGGGAAATTATGATAAGATTTATTTTTATAATTTTAAAAGACTATCTAAGTTGCAGATAATAAAAGATAGATAAAAATTCAGGAATTAAATTCAGATAAAAGAATGCAGGATAAAAAAATACCTTTATTGATGACCTCTTGACGATTACAAGGAAATTAAAATTTAATCTAGAAATTAAAAAGAGGCATCTCAAAAGAGGCACCTAAAAGAGACACACCTTATTTGGATTTGAGCCCTCCTATTTATAGATAGGAAAAACCCTAGGTTTACATTCTGATCCATACATGAAATTACAAAACAACCCCAAAGACTGAGTCAAAGCACCGACACCTGCACCGACACGTGCATTGCACGGCCGCGGAACCGCGGCAGAATAGCCTGTTTGGCCGCGGATCCGCGGCCATTTGGTAGGCTCATGGGCCCAATTCTTTAGGGTTTCTTCAAGTTTCTTTTGTCTTCTGTTCTCTTCACTTGGTCTCTCAGAATCTTTTCTACTTTCTTCCAGATTTCCAACAGTGCAGAATTATGTGGACTTTTACCGTAAGCTTCACGTTGAAGTCTTGAATCTTATACCGCCTTTGTGCATTGAACTGCCTACTGATCTTCATTTGTTCCTTAAACTGGTAGGCGGCATCATACGGATTCATCTATTGTTGGTCGTAGTCTCACATTTGTAGCGTTTTTTCATGAATTTCACCGTATTGTTCTGAGAACCTGTAACCTGCAATTATTTAGCAGACATGGATCAAAAGCACTTATTTATTTGTAATATGATTAAGAATGGGTGATATAATAATGCAAAATTCTGATATGAATAGGTGCTCGCGCCGTGGAGGCATCATCCAAGGCGGAAGCGAAAACAAAAAACTTTATGCGAGCACCAAACACCCGCATACCCAAGAAATCGATCCATACACCTAAACTTGCAAGCTAAAACATACTAGGGTATGAAATTACAACATTCGATGTGTGTCCACCCAATTGTGGAAGACCCTTCTAAGCTTATAGATGCCGGGATCGGGTTTGAAAGTCGACCACTCTTGCCGAAGAAAATCCACCTGAGGAAAACTGGAAAAAGGCTCCGACTGATGATCCAAACTTGCTAAGGATGGATGGTGGGCGATGTAGGAATTTTTCCACTAATCTTTTCTCTCAATAATCATGCTCTAGAGAGTAAGAAGAAGTAGGAGAAGAGGTGAGAAAATGGCTAAGTGATTTTCTCTACCATGAAGCATGAACTAGGATGCAAGAAAAACTCATCCAGTTTGGAAAGAATATGGTTACTAGCTTTAACAACCATGGTTCAATAAATGCAACCATACATCAATAAATGCACACATTAAAACCAAAGCCACACTTTCTACATACACACAACCATGCTTCATTCCTCCTCACTTTCAACCTCATTTCCCATTTGTTTTTCTAAAAAAAAATTATGAGGCGTCCTTCTTCTAGAAGTATTCTCGTATAAATACGGAATACTTCACCCGGTATATGTATCGCTACATACACGCGTATCCGTATAAAAATACGGATAGCACCAAAGAGAGAAAATGAATAGTGAACAATAATACTAATATATATATATATATATATATATATTATCATAACCTGTTTTAATAATCCAGTTTAATCCCAAACCGGCTAGTTTTATCAACCGTCCAATTAAAGTCCGTGTATCCAGTACATATATTTAATCGGACCCCTGCACATACCAACATACGACTCCTACATCTGTCAGCTGAACTGGGAAAACCCTTTGTGTGGGACTCTAAAGACTCGACAATATGCTGACAGTGGGTTTAACCACAAGCACGTCAGCGGTACTAGCTGTACATAACGGCTACCCAGGTACTTACCGAAAGGGGGGTCGACAATCAAGTACGTCTTACCCTACTGAGCATGAATGTGACAATCTCCGCACAGTCCGGTCTTTTCGTCAAAGAATATCGCATATCGGGTCCAGGGGTAGATAACGTCAGACCCTTACTAACTCAATAAGTCGTGTCTAAATCAAGCTCATCACCAACAGAGATACTACCGATCAACTATCAGTAAATCTCATCCACCGTAGCCACATATTTCTAGTGATAGCCAACTGAACATAGCGCGACATCGACTTCTAATACCAGGAGAGACAAATCCTTAACAATCGACCGCTGCCTCCATATGGCTCGGAACTATACCCAACTAAAACCTGTTTGCATGATTCTTTTGAGCCGTGGTAGGGTAGTAATCAAAATATAGTGGGAACTCATACGAGATAAATGATGATCTCAGGACAGAGGACTAACCTGTAGTCAGGCCACCTGAGAACTTCCATCTGACGATAGATATAATACCATTTAGAAGTTCTCGGCGAGTCCTTCCGTTGTACTCACCTCCAGTGAGCACCCGTACGTATACTATCTTAGGTGACACAACACCAATGGCTTGTAAGACCGGCCACCGCCCCTCATCGAAGTTTAGAAACGTATACACTAGTCTACTCCGGAATATCGATACTCAGTCTCGATACTTCCACGACTAGGGACATTTAAAGATATGCTTATGGACAACCCAGCTCCCACATATATGATCACCATCATAATGCGGTTGTCAAGCAACAATTCTATGGGCTTCATTAATGATGAAGACAAACCAGATAGCATACTATCATTTCGAGTTAGACTGTTATACCTGTATAGGTCCTCTTTCAATTATCATAATCTCCTACTTGCAATCATAATAATTTCCTTGAGGGCACTATATCCAACAATTCTTAGAGAATATGTAGAATGAAAAAACTAATTTTCATAAAAATAAAGGCGGACAATATCCACCAAAAAGTAAATCTAATTGAGAGCTTAAATCATTTGCATTTGGACTTTTAGGATAGGCTACTGTGTCCAAATCATCGTCTCTTTTGTGAAAAAGGTTTTATATTTAAGAATACTAATCTGCAAACTACGCGGAAGGTACGGAAGTGGCGGGAGTAGCCTTTGCACCGGATATGGATGCACCACCTATAATTCGACAATAAAAAATATATTATATAAGCAATTGAAAAAATAATGTATGTATATCTATAATATAACATTCTAAATCCATATGCTTGCAATATAGAATATATAAACATACATGCAGGTGTGGTGGCGGCCTCTGCCCGGGATGTGGAGGCACCACCTACTGCTACACAATCAAAACTTGATTATA
Organism: Agapanthus africanus; assembly: GCA_030015575.1. NCBI lineage: Eukaryota > Viridiplantae > Streptophyta > Magnoliopsida > Asparagales > Amaryllidaceae > Agapanthus > Agapanthus africanus. The sequence continues at coordinate 358,354,722 of JASDDO010000010.1, read as the reverse complement.
TAAGTAATTGCAAAAAGAATGTGTGTATATCTATAATATAACTTTCTAAATCAATATGCATGCAATATAAGACACACACACACACACACACACACACACACCGGCAGGTGCAATGGTGGCATTTGCCTAGACAATTAAAAATTGACTATATAAGTAACTTTAAAGTAAATATACGTGAATATATATAATACTACATTCAAAATGAATATGCGTGCAATATACTTGGAGGTGTGGCAAAATCCAAACGGAAGGAGTCATCCGAAGGGGATACAGATCGGGGTGCAAGACCAACCCTTTGGAGCTCCCTACGCAGCTCTTCGGATGGCAGAACCGCTCTGCCTTTGCATTTGCCGCGGCTGGTGCTCCTGCCACCCCTCGCTGCTCCTGGCATCGTTATCAGACCTAGATAAAAGTACAATCATTAATATACATGAAATATATGTATAGATCGTAGAAAATGTGAAGTAATAATATAGCATTACTGATAACCATTTTCGTTTTGTAGACGCATTATACATATCTACTTGGATTTCATCATTGATATTATTCCTAACCCACGTAACTTCATGATCAGCCGAAGACAACCCGTCTTTGGAGACAGACGGTCGGAGCACTCTAAATCTTCTCTCTTCTTCATTCCCATCGATGTCCTCCATACGATTCTCGAATTCTGGGACATCGTAAACATCCATGGGTTTCTAACAGCATACGACACTCCATCCTGGATGCTTCAAGCACTGTGAGTAGTATACTTGAAATACTTGTTGCGAAAAGATAAATGAATCGTCCTGACCATAAACTCGAGGTGTGTTTACACTAGTCAATCCATATTCATCTTTCCAAGTTCTGAGATTTTTTCTCTAGTTATCTGTATCGGTTCGTGTATCATACCAAATATACTGAAATATATAAAATGGTTTTGATCGTCAGGGATATTAGGTGCAAAGTATGCAATTTATGTATCCATAATAAATCACACCATCCGATCCTACGGTCCCAATCCCACTATTTTGAGTTGTTTGAGATGTTTCTATGTTCTCAACTTCAAATTTTTATCCAAGGACACCGAATCCTTTATACTATACAACCTCCATGCCAGAAAACTAAGCTAAATATCTTGAATCTCTCTCTAATGATGCAAACAAGTTTGGATTGCGGATCCGACAAAACAAATTTTATGGCAAATACATAACAATATAATTTTAGATTAAGACTGGTCGCAATAATATGTTATTCAAACAACTTACATGATTTGCAACCCAATCGCAAAAATTATCCTGATGATATTTTTCCAATCGTTCATCATTCCAATCAGGATGCCCCTCACGTACATCATCAAAATGAATTATGTTCTCAACAATAAATTATGACATCAACATTATATCATTTCATACACACGCTGTAATGACTCTGAAATTTCTGTACGGAAGTTCTTATGTTAATATACAAGAAAGGAGTTTGACAGCCTGTGTAAGAGTTATAAGTCATTTTTGCTAAATAACAGCAAGAAGCCACTTGTAGATCACTGGTAAAGCCCTTGCACTGCTGTGACGTAGCCCTGTGTTCGATTCCCATCAGACACATTATTTTTTTCTCTGAATTTTTTAACTTTTTGGAAGCCTAAAAGATTGCACGTGTAATACACAGGGAAATGAAAAGTTCAGAAAAATCAATTATGTGCAAAAGAGTTTAAATACATATTTTATCAAGTGGCACGAATCTTGAGGCAAATGCCACGAGATCAACCGACCATATGCTCAGGAAAACTGGCGGGGATGGTTGGATGAAGTCCAAATTGCCCCGGGCTTTGGACACTCGTCTCTTCACATACCCTTAACTCCCCTGCACTGTTTGATTTCCCTGCAATCAAACAGAGACCCTTCATTTCATAATTAAACATCATTTTAATGATTTTTAATCCACCATTTTAATTCCCAAATCCTAATTCTCCACTATAAATACCACCCCCTACCTTGGCTCAGCATCATTCTGAAAATTATAGCCAAAACTCTCTAAAAAGTTCCCAGTGCAAGTGAAGTAAAAGAGAAGTTAGCAAGCAAGTTGGTTCCGGTGAAGATCGAAGCAAATTCTGGCGCTCCCGTGACGCTACAAAGCTCACCCCCTCTTCTTCTACCTTTCTAAACCGTAAGTGTCACGCTCTACCCCCAAAACAGAGAGTATTGCCCGCTTTGGCCGAAGCCGCACGGTTTTTCCCTTTAGAGCGAACCAGACCCGACCAGGGGCCACTTCCCAGGAGGTCACCCATCCCAAGACTTCCCTGGCCCGAGCACGCTTAACTACGGAGTTCTCAAAGGTGGGGAGAATGTCGGGACCCGGTTCTTGCTCACGGAGCAAAGTGCCACACGGAACAAAGTGCCACGCCAAGTGTCGTGTTAAGTGGGCGGGGGCCACCTCTTGAATCCGTGGGGGCCACCTCTTGAGTCCGTGGGACCCACTGTAGAACAATGGGGACTCTTCGGAATACATTCCGAAAGGAGGCAGATCTGTACTATAAATGAAATGATACCACTCTTCAATACAGAGGCGCCTTTTAAGTGAACCGGCACTACAGGAGTTTGAGAACTCCGTGGTTAAGCGTGCTCGAGCCAGGGAAGTTCTGGGATGGGTGACCTCTTGGGAAGTGACCCCTGGTCGGGTCTGGTTCTCCCTCCCCACCTTTGAGAACTCCGTAGTTAAGTGTGCTCGGGCCAGGGAAGTCTTGGGATGGGTGACCTCCTGGGAAGTGGCCCATGATCGGGTCCGGTTCGCTCTAAAGGAAAAAACCGTGCGGTTTCGGTCAAAGCGGACAATACTCTCTGTATCGGGGGTGGAGCGTGACAGAATGGTATCAGAGCTGGTCCCTCAATAGTAGGTCTGTGGTTCGAGGACGAACCATTGTTCAAACGTGGGGAGAATGTCGGGACCCGGTTCTTGCTCACGGAGCAAAGTGCCACGCCAAGTGTCGTGTTAAGTGGGCGGGGGCCACCTCTTGAGTCCATGGGGGCCACCTCTTGAGTCCATGGGACCCACTGTAGAACAATGGGGACTCTTCGGAATACATTCCGAAAGAGGGCAGATCTGTACTATAAATGGAATGATACCACTCTTCAATACAGAGGCGCCTTTTAAGTGAAACGGAACTACATGAGCTTGAGAACTCCGTAGTTAAGCGTGCTCGGGCCAGGGAAGTCTTGGGATGGGTGACCTCCTGGGAAGTGGCCCCTGGTCGGGTCCGGTTCGCTCTAAAGGGAAAAACTGTGCAGTTTCTGCCAAAGCGGACAATACTCTCTGTATTGGGGGTGGAGCGTGACAGAATGGTATCAGAGCTGGTCCCTCAATAGTAGGTCTGTGGTTCGAGGACGAACCATTATTCAAAGGTGGGGAGAATGTCGGGACCCGGTTCTTGCTCACGGAGCAAAGTGCCACACAAAACAAAGTGCCACGCCAAGTGTCGTGTTAAGTGGGCGGGGGCCACCTCTTGAGTCCATGGGGCCCACCTCTTGAGTCCATGGGACCCACTGTAGAACAATGGGGACTCTTCGGAATACATTCCGAAAGAGAGCAGATCTGTACTATAAATGGAATGATACCACTCTTCAAAACAGAGGCGCGTTTTAAGTGAACCGGAACTACATGAGCTTTAGAACTCCGTAGTTAAGCGTGCTCGGGCCAGGGAAGTCTTGGGATGGGTGACCTCCTGGGAAGTGGCCCCTGGTCGGGTCCGGTTCGCTCTAAAGGGAAAAACCGTGCGGTTTCGGCCAAAGAGTGGCCCCTGGTCGGGTCCGGTTCGCTCTAAAGGGAAAAACCGTGCGGTTTCGGCCAAAGCGGACAATACTCTCTGTATTGGGGGTGGGGCGTGACAGTAAGTCCCTTCTAAATCTCTTCCTTTCTATTGTAAAGGAAAAGGGAGTTAAATGTTTTAGAAAAGAAGATGTCGGTATTAACTCCACTTCGCTCTAAAGGGAAAAACCGTGCGGTTTCGGCCAAAGAGTGGCCCCTGGTCGGGTCCGGTTCGCTCTAAAGGGAAAAACCGTGCGGTTTCGGCCAAAGCGGACAATACTCTCTGTATTGGGGGTGGGGCGTGACAGTAAGTCCCTTCTAAATCTCTTCCTTTCTATTGAAAATCCTATTCAAATTTATATCGATAAAAGTGGAGTTAATACCGACATCTTCTTTTCTAAAACATTTAACTCCCTTTTCCTTTACAATATAATCAATCTATTTTGACTATATCACTTGTAACCTTAAACCCTAATGTTTAAAATCAAATTTTATCAAAATTTCTCATGTGAAACAACAATAGTAGAACTTTTTCGTTAAAATAACTTGAACTTTATAAACACCTATTTTTGTTTTTATTAAAACAATACCTTAGGAAAACTTCACGTGGTAACGACCTACCCCACACGCACACTTATTTTCATAGCACGATACTCATTGTATGTATTTTCGTTTCGAAGAATAATATTACAATAAAATACCACATAACTTTAAAAACTGGATTTCTTTTAAAGCGGTATTTCCCATCCTTTGCGATTACGCATCTACAACCCTCTTTAAGGGAGCCGCTAATGGATGTTGTGGATTATCGCACATCTTTAGACTAGAAGAGCGAGATGCAGACCTCTTCACGGAGCATTCGATCTCGAAAGGATTTAAATACGGTTTTTAAGAAATACGAATTTTCTAAATAAAATAAAATTATTTTTGTAAAATTTAAATTATATAAAATTAAAAATCCATATTTTTCAAAATATAGTAAATCTATATTTTTCGAAAAATAAAAATTTTAACAAATGACAATAAAATACCATCAAGATACCTAAAAGGCAACTTTTTCCATAAAATACCATGAACTTTCCATGGCAAAGTATTTATCACTAAAAATATCTCAATACTTAAAATCCATGCTCAGGAAAATCCAAAATAATACTAATCACCTTCGAGGTTTACTTTTAAACTATATTAAAATATTTTTCATAAAACCCTTTCGAGATATATAAAATAATATTTAAGGACTTTAGTAAATATAGGTTTAAGCGGGATCAATTCTCTTGAGCCTCAGAGATCCGGAGAAAATGAGTGCTTGCTTATTTAAGGTAGACAACTTAACGAAGTTATTAATGGTAATTGTCTTGGAAAAAGACACAAATCCTGCCGTCCATGTGCAGTAGTTACCGATGACTCCCGAACCTATTTCAAGAGCTAAATCTGTTTACAAGTGTCTGACTCAGTCCGAGTCCAATTCAAATCTAAATCCAATATCAAACATGAATACTTGATCAGAACATGAATATTTGAATCCAAACATCAATATCAAACATGTATAACTTGTCTTGACCAAACCCTGGTCATAATTGGACATGAACTTAACATGAATTCCAGAACATAATGGTTGCTATTGAAACTGACTTGACTCGAACCATGAATATAACTTGGCATGAATACATGAACACCTGATATTGACATGAACTCAATCTTGCTACCTGATGTATTCATGGAGTCGAGCAAGGCTATTAATTTTAACTGTAACGTAGAATACACGTGGTGTTGGGGTAGTTCTTGTATGAATCCAATGAAATCTTAGGAGTTTTCCTAGATCATGAATCCATGTCTACTAACACAAGCAAGCTATCATGAGGGGTCGTGTATCCTTGCTCCTGGATTACAGCCTGTTGAGTTTGGAATACTCCAACACTAGGTTGAAGTCCTGTTATTAACACTTGATTCGGGCCCGTAATTCTTTACCCCTGGATTACAGCCTGTTGGGTTCGAGAACACTCTTAAGATTGGTTGACATTCACCCTTGAACTTACGTTACATTAGTTGACCCATGTAAAGACCTTTTAGGACACTTACATTCACTTCATGTTCACTATACCTACACAACACGGCCATGCTATACTATGCTCATGTTATTTTGCCATTATATATATATATATATATATATTTATATATATATATATATATATATATATATATAACTGCCATGCTTATATTAAATAACATGATTCAACACCATATCTCCTAGTCCAATGTTTCATGATATAGATTTTCTTTATCATTATACTGTTATACTTCACCCTATTTCTTGGGGACTTACCGAGTGAAAGTTCGTTGACGGGCATTCCACCCGGCTTTGTTTTCTTGAAATGTTCATCAGATACTGTGGGAATTGAGGAGGTGGATACCACCGAAGAGGAGCAAAACCAGATCACGACTCAGGACTAGACTAGATATTTCTCTCAGTTTATGTATGCCACCTGTTTAGGTATTTCTCTTCTTGTATTGTATTTCCATTTAGTTGAACACATATATTGTAAATACATCAAGTTGAATGTAAATAAAGTTGTTGAAATTTAAATCTCATGTTTATTTCTTGTCATTTTATATTGCTTATTTTACGCTTAGCTTATTTATTCCAGAAAATGACCTTCTCGAAATAAATATATATTGCGGGCTTACCACATCACCGTTTCCGTGTATTGGGAAGCGGGGCATGACAGGTTTTGTTTGCGGCCCATGCAGGTCTGTTCTGCATGGAGTTATAAGCAATATATCACAAGAAATATAAAATTCAACAACTTAACATTTCTTGCATTTCAATTTTCGTTGAATCTATCATAATCTTTCTTCTCTATCTAAGGTGATGGATTCTCCCAATAACCCCAGTACCAACGTCAATGGAAGTACACCACCACAACCTACCATTACCGTTCTACCACCTCCACCTACCGTAGCCGCTCCACTCACAGAACAGACGATTCTTTTTGGAGGCTATCAAAAGCCTACTTGAGGGTCAACAGGTTCAAAGCACGATTTTGCATGAGCACACCGCTCTCCTTCAATAGAGTTTTATTCGCTCTGAAGTAGAAGCACCGGGAGTGAAGCAATTTCGAGCATTACACCCAAAGAACTTCTCAAGAAAAGAGAAACCGCTTGAAGCCGAGGAATGGGCTCAGAGCATGGAAGACGACCTAGCTGGAATCCCAAGTTCCATAGGTTGCTTGGGTCAGAATAGCAAAACTCCAGCTTACTGACAATGCCAGAGTCTGGTAGAAGGCCGAGGAGAGCCGTCTTGAGCAACCAATCATGTGGAAGACTTTCCGTGATCTCTTTGACGCCAAATATTTTCCGGAAACCACACACTTCAAGATGGAACAAAAGTTTATTCACTTGCAACAAGGATCCGTGTAGGATAAGTCAGTGGATGAGTATGATGCAGAATTCACCATGCTCGGCAGATTCGCCGCCTATCTAATTCCTACCGCCGAAATCAGAGCCAGGCGCTTCTGTTCACCGCCGAAAATGAGGAAGAAACTGAGATGGATCGTCCTGCCTGAATTTAGGGGAAGATGCTATTTGGATTTATCCGTCCACCTCTCCGAAGATGCCAAGTTGATTTATAGCAACGTATATCAGAGGTTTGGATGGATGCGGCCGTTGTAGCAGATTTCGTCAGATTCCCCCTCGTTTGTGAGGGGTTTTTGATCATGGGGACGCTCTTCCCTGCAGGCGCAAGCCCCTGCAGTTAATTACGTTATCGCATCGCGAAACCACTTTCTCCTGCTCCGGAAGTTCACTTCGTGTCGTGTATGCTTTTGTTTGTTTAGGTTGCCCATAAATTGTATACGGAGACTAATTTATGTCGTCGATTAGTCAAAATCCGTATACTTTTAGATTTGGGTTTGGGTTGATTTAAGGATCGTTAATCTGGTTTGAGATTAAGATCGACTTAAATGTATGTGAGCATTTAGGGCTCGATTTGTTTTTTGTTAAGGATACATTAGTCCAATTTGAGACTAAAATCCACTTAACAGGGTTTCAGGATCATTTTTATTTCAGATCCAACAGAAGAGAATTTGGGCTCTATTATTTTAGTTTAAGGTCGTTTCGGTCCATTATCGCCATTTTGGAGGCGAATATTAGTTTAAGGACATTTCGGTCCATTATCGTCATTTTGGAGGCGAATATTAGTTTAAGGACATTTCGGTCCATTATCGCCGTTTTGAAGGCGAATATTAGTTTAAGGACATTTCGGTCGATTGCCAGTTTAAGGACATAGTGGTACAGTGTGTTCATCTTGCGCGCACATGTATTTGTTACGTGACGGAATGAACATGGGTGATATGGAATGCACCCAGTATGGGATGCGGTCTGATTTGAGGTGTGCATGTCGGTTTGGATGGTTTAGGAATGCACTGACGAATTGTTGGTTGTCGGGACCCGCCACCTCTCTGAAGACGTTGAAGAATTACAATGACGAATATTAGAGGTGTGGAGATATGTATCCTTAAACTAAATATCTTATTTGAGGAAAACGGGTTATGGTGACCTTAGGAATCATTAGTCATATTTGAGACTAAAATTATCGTAGGAAATATAAGATGAATATCATTTGGGATTTCATCAATTGAAAGATCAATAGTCATATTTGGGACTAAGATCAGTTTTGATAATCATGAGCACACGGGGCTCAGTTGAGTGGAAATCGAAGAGGTTTTGACCTTGGGAAAACTTAGCCAATTTAGGCTAGGTCTGGGTCTCCATAGTTACCCAACAGTGCTAAACATTGGTATATGCAGCACTCATGTGTATTCCACATGAGGCGCTGAATCAGTGTTAAACACTGAACTGTGGAGGTGCTCACGTGTGGACACGTGAGGCACTCCAAATAGGGACGCTGCTCTTTGGGTTTTATTCCCCCATTTTTATATAAGTGCTAAGCACTTGGTTCTTGTGGCGCTCACGTATGAAACACGTGAGGCCCCCTAAATATAGGCACTGCCTTTTGGGTTTTATTCCCCCTTTTTATATAAGTGCTAAGGACTTGGTTAAGGCTCTTATGGAAAACACGTGACTGCCTTACGAAGTGCCTCTTGTTTTTCTTTTAAGCACTCGCGTGGGAAACACGTGAGGCTGTCTGGGCCGTTCTTGTTGTTCATTAGAGGCACTCATGTGGAAAACACGTGAGGTCTCATTATAGTGTTAAACACTAACGAATCCCAAGGCTTTCCTTCTGTTTTCTTAAAGATCTTGATCTCTTATTAATGACATTTTTAGTCATTATGATTTGGGTTTGGAAGGTCTCAAATTATTATCATCTTCTGGACTGAGGAATCTCGTTTTTGCAAGAATTAAATTCTTTATATAGGGTTAAACCCTAGTTTTCAGAGGAATTAAATTCCCGTATGTTTTTGTAAGAATTAAATTCCCTAGGCTTTGAATCTTCATAACAGAATCTCCCCAATGAGAATTAAATTCTCAACTTATGGGGAGACCTGCTTCAGCAGATCTCAACAAGAGGAAAAACTAAGTTCTTGATGAAGGGTTAAACCCTTAGAGAGGCAAAGAAGGAATGGAACAATCTTAGTGTTTTTTCTTCTTTTGACCTAGTATGTTCCGACGAAACAAATCTTCGCTGAGAATCAAATTCTCTTTTTTTTTGTCTCTACTTGTGTCTTCCTTCTCTCTGTGTGTGTCTCCCTGCCTCCTTGAGGCTTGAAGTCTCGGGCTTTTTATATAGTGGAGAGAAGTTTGTTTAATTCTCAGAAAATCTCTCATTGAGAGATCCCTATTGATTTAATTGGTTTCAGAATTGATTTGGGGAATTTTATCCACCGTTGGATCTTTGATCCAAGGACTTCTGTTTTTATAGAAGATATTGTTCTTGTTTTTAACAAGATTGGGGATATTCTCCCATATATAGAATAAAATTCTATCGAGCGGTGACATTTTAATCACCATTGGATTTTTAGTCCAAGAGTGCTCAGTTTAACGGAGTATAATCTTTATCTTTTTAGGAAGATATAGGAAATATTTTAGATCTTTGATCCACCAACTCTCTGTTTAACATAAAATATTCTCTCCAATAGAATTTAATTTTATATTTAATCGCCGTTGGATCCTTGATCCAATGGTTTATTAAGTTATTAAGTAGAATTTAATTCTATGTAAGGAGGTGTCCTCACGTGTTAACATGTGAGGCTTGCGGTTTAATTGCAGCGCTTAGGTGCTCACGTGTTGGCACGCGAGATTGGTTTTGCTTAGTTGTAGTTTAATTGTAACGCCTATTTATAAGCGCTCACGTGTTGGTACGTGAGGCTTGTTCAGCCTACTTGTAGTTTAATTGCAGTGCTTAGACGCTCACGTGTTGGCACGCGAGTCTAGTTTAGCCTAGTTGTAGTTTAATTGCAGGGCCTATTTATAGGCGCTTACGTGTTGGCACGCGAGGCTTTTTTAGCCTTCTTATAGTTTTAATAGCGGTGCCTATATGCCTTGCATATAGACGATCACATGTTTAACACATGAGGCTCGAATAGTGGGGAGTTTTCCCTTTCTTTCTCTCATCTTCTTTTTTTTATGAGGGAACAAATGCCCCCACAATGTTGCTCTCACGTGGCTTGCACGTGAGCGCAACGCTATCCACTTTTACAACCGTTGGATTGCTTAGGGGAATGGGGAGACGAACCGCTCCCGTCATGTCTTATAAATGCGAGGGCTTAGCTCTTGAGATGACCACTGTTTCTTCGTCTTCTTTCTTAGTCTTTCTCTTGAGAATTTAATTCTCCTTTCAGAGCTTAGTTCTCTGCCCGCAGAAATTTTAGAGTTAAACTCTGTCAAAAAGAACTCTTTTGGATAAAGATCTTGAACGAAATTTGTCTCTTAGGAACAAGAAACCCTTTTCTCTAATTTTCTCCGGATTTTAAATCCATCGCAAGAGCTTTTCTCTTTTTTGGAACTGGTCTTTTAGAGATCCAAAAAGACATAATTTTTTGTGTAGTGATTGATCTTTTCCGTGTCGTGTTTAGAAATGTTTCACAACCAAAGAAATTTATACCGCAATCAATTAACGGTGTCGATGTAGCGCGTTAATGAATACGGATCATCTACTGAGATGTGTGTTTTAATCGATTTTGTTTTAGATGAGTCGAAATGAAAAGATAAAAGAAAATTGCAAGAAAATTGATTCAAGATTTGTGAAATTTAGTTTCAAGAATCATAAAGCCTAGATCTAAAATCAAGAATCAATAAAGTTCAAGAAGATGTCCAAATCGAATGAATTATCAAGATTTTTAAAAGGCTTGTAGGAATCGATCCAATCGATAGTGATGATGAATGCTTATGATTACAAATTCTTATCTATTGATGATTTGTTGCTAGATCGATGATGATCAACGAGAATTAGGGATCTCTTGAAGAAACTAGGGTTTCTCTTTCTATCCCCTGTCCTTTCGTTGATTAGCATTTAAATTCTAGCCTCTAGTAAATTCAATCATCGATTGTTGATCTCTAATTTGGAGCGAAAACATTCAAGAAAGCATCTCGCTCAAATTAGGTTGTCGATGATTCAATTTCCTAAAGTTTACAAAACTCATAAGACTTAAGAATCGTTCAAGAATTTAATCATCATCATCTACCTATTTTCTCGATTCCTCCACAAGTGGAGTTTTCACTCAAACATCATGACAAAGAAAACAATCAAGAATTGATAACTCTTCATAATGCTCAAATGTAAAGAAAAGCAAGATTAAGAATTTTCACCTTTTATTATTCAATATTTCGTTACAATACACTCAAAGACTACAAGAATTGAGGAGGAACTAAATTATCGAACTAGCTTCGCATCGTCTTCTTGAGTCGCGGATCGTCGTGGATCACTTGCTCGGATGAAGATCGGCGTCACTTCAAAAGGCTCGTTGAAGGATTGCTTTGGCTCGGTACTCGGTGGATCTTGATTTGGATCACTCAATTTGATTTTGAAATTGATTTGGATCTATAATTTTGATTTCCCTCCAAATTCAACAACCTTCAAACCCTAGATCTAGATCTATTTTTATAACCCCTCATTTGAATCTTCTCTCCAAAGCTAGGTTGTTAGAGAGAGTCTTTTAGAAGAAGTTTGTTGGAGGGAATATTCTAGAATAAGGAATATTCTAGGATAAGGTTGTTAGGCCGAGCCTTCTGGATAAAGCCACGTGCTCTTTGGGAGTCTTCTGGAAGCTGAGCCGTTACAAGAAGCCACGTGGAGGAATTTAGGCCAATGAGGAGCTACCACAGCCGCGGATCCGCGGCGGATCGGCCCATTCGGCCGCGGATCCGCGGCCATGTTAGGTGATCAGTGCCTGAAATCTTCTGTAGTGTCTGGTGTATTCTTTTGGGTATTCATGGGATTCCTGGAATCTTTCTATTCTTTCTTGTTTACTGCCAGATTCTCATTCTTCGACCTGATGTATTTTTATCGGCACTTTTAGCTGTTCCAGCTCTTTTACCTGGAGAATTTCCTGCACACAATCTCGTGACAAGTGTTGATTCACAAAAGATCATGTGTGCAATAATAAACACACAATTTCCTTCAAAATGCTGGTTATAATGTATAACACATGTTATTTGGTATTTTGGCAAACAATTTGCTAATATGTGCTATATTTATACCAAACACTTTTAGATGATTGCAAAGAGTAGGGAAATTGATATGTTAAAAATGCATTATTTTTGACTGATCAAATTCCCCCAAACTTATTTTTGGTCGTCTCGAGCAAACTTGTTTTATTCAAAAGAAGGAGAAAATATAAGAAAAGGAAAAAATAACTAGCACACTTTCGTAGGCAACACGATTGCACTGAGCACGTGCAACAAGCTTTTAAACCTCTAGGTGTTCCTAGTAGGAGGAGTGTTGTCTCCTGAGGGTTTTCAGCGGATTGCACCCAAAAAATTCAATATTAAAAGGAAAACCGTGAAAGTTACATATAAAGATAATAATTGTAAAAGAAAGACTTTGAAAATTAGAGTTTCCAACTAATACTAGCTTTTCAGTTGTCATGAGCCCTATCTTAATAGTCATGAAAAGATGTTAGAAATCACATCATCCCTCAATAAAACATCGTCTTTATTCTTCATTCCTACCTTTCATCCAATCATCGATCATATAACCCTACGTGTATGTAAAAGACATCCTTACACTCGGAGAATTCAATTCAAGCTATCATACTCTTGTCCATCGACCTCAGTACTTTTTAATTGATGAATATTTAGATGGAATTGTTCACACATTTTTCATGCGACCGTTAATACTTCTTGAGGTACTAATCGACCGATTACTCATGTGCTTGCAGAGTAGGTGCATTTAATATTTTTCTCGTCTTACAACACCTAAGGCTTAGCAGTGACTCCCAAACCAGTTGGTCTAAGGCACTAGGTGATGAAGCACCCTCGCTATATTTTTTTATTGCTGCCTTGGTGATAAAAAAACCAGTGTACATTTTTTTCTTCACCATTTTTATATTTTATTTAATTTTTTTATTTCTTTCATACTTTGGCTTTTAGACAAGAGCATTTCAAGGTATCCTCTACTATCCCGAGTTTCAAGACGTGTGTAAGTGCGTATAGTAGGGTATCAATGTTCAAATATTTGGCTTCCAGAATAGAAACTATTTTTCAGACTTATTTTTATTCTCAGATTAGTGACTTCCTTCATCTTACTAACCCTTAGGACAACGGCTCATAACTACTTATTACTAGTTCATTTAAGAAAACTTCTAATTTTCTTGGTTTTCTTAAATTTTTCCAATCTTTTGGATGTAATTTTTCACTATCTAATCTTTTATTATCTTATTTATGTACAATTTTTTTTTTATTATATGTTTTGTGCTTATGAAAAGTATGATGCAAAATGATACGTAAATAAGCGCAAACCTCCCCCAAACTTGTTTTCAACAGTGTCCTCACTGTTGCCATCCGCTAGATCAAAAAACTTGTAAGCCTGGGAGGAAATTTATTAACGGGAGCAATAAATATGATCGTGAAAATGCTCCTCCAAACTTATTTTTGGCTCACAATATTGAGGACAACAGTTATTTTCAAGAGCCAAAAATACACCCCCCCAAACTTAAGTTAGACAATATTAATCTTTTTTAGAATCATAAGAGGGGGTCAAAGTTACTGGTCAATGCAAAGCCTTACAAAGACCGAAAGTCAACACCAACCATTCGAAGATTTTATCAGTGTAGTGCACCGGTTGGTGGAAGAACAAGTTGAAAAGAGCCAAGATGAAGTGGGGAAAAGATAAATGGTGGAATAGAATGTGTTTGCGTCTTGTTCTGGAGAGACGTCTCAATGATTGTGATGGATTACTCGCATTCTCATGTCTGTCAAGAAGAAGGGGTGGAGGTTCAATTTCTTTTTGGAGTTGATTTATCTCAATACCTGTGTTTGCTAAAAATGTGAGCTTATCAGTGAAGCTTTCATCGATATCCCGAAGAATATTCTCATTTGAAAGAACAGGATGATACTCAGACTCCAGAAAAGGTTCATAATCGACGTTAGAGGTTGACCCGGACAACTCGAATGAAGGGTCCGTATGTATATGATACATATCTGGGTCAAACAACAACGTATAAAGGAAGTCTGGATCTGTATCGTGAAGCTGATCAAATTCGCTGCTGTCGACATCCATTAATTCGACAGAACATACTCGAGCATGAGGATCAGAGGGTTGACTTCCCAACTTGTAAATGTTGAGCTCAATTGACCTATTCCCGAAAGATAGGTTCATAGAGACGTTTCTACAGTTGATTACAGCGTTGGAAGTAGCCAAAAAGGGATGGCCTAGAATCACCGAAATTTGGTTCCGTGGGTTCACTACAGGCTGTGTATCAAGAACAATAAAGTCCACAGGGAATACAAATTTCCCGATTTTTATCAACACATCCTCAAGTTCACCCCTAGATTTGGTGATTGATCGGTCGGCCATCTGGAGAGTTATGTTCGAGGGTTTTAACACCCCGACACCTAGTTGCTCATAAACTGAATATGGAAGCAAGTTAACACTAGCGCCAAGGTCAAGTAAAGCACGGTTAATGTGTTTATCCCCAATAGAAATAGAAATAGTAGGACAGCCAGGGTCCTTACGTTTCCTTAGTAATTGTTGGGGAAAAGCTGTGTCTACAGTACTTGACATGAACACTTTTTTCGGCACTTGAGTCTTCCTCTTCCTAGTGCACAAGTTCTTAAGAATTTTCGTATAGGATGGAACTTGTTGTATAGCATCTAGGAGAGGGATGTTGATGTTAACTTCCTTAAACATTTCCACAAGCTTCTCTATTTGGGCATTGGGTTTGTTGGGCCTTAACCTTTCTGGAAATGAAGCTCTATCAATAAGCGTTGGGTCCAACATTTGTGGAGAAGTTTGTGGGGGTAGGAAGGATGAAGTGGGTGGAGGGTTCGAGCCTTTAGGAAAATGGAGAATAGGCTCAGAAGAAGAAGCTAAATTAGACTAAATAGGGTAAGAAGTAGAAGTTGGAGTGAAAGTGGAAGTGGAAGCCTGGGTGTTAATGATCAATTCATCATTATCAATTTGTTCACCCACATGATTGTCTAGCACTCTTCCAGATCTCAATGTGGTAAATGCATCCACATTAGTGTAATGTGAAGGTCCAGGATCAGGTAGAGGTTGAGCTGGAAGATTCCCTTTCTCTCTAGCACTCAATTCGATATTTATACGGGCAATTTGTGCTTCCATCGATTTAATAATCTCACCTTGGGAGGCAGAGTTCCTTTTCATGTCATCGACGGTAGACTGAAAATTTGCCGTAAATTGCATGAAATTTGTCAGAAACAAATTCATGGTTTTTTATAGTGAATATGTGTTATTGGTTCCGGCAGAAGAAGGATCAAAGTTGTTGGCTGGGTTTTGAACATTTTGTGGTTGATAGGGGTACTGACTCATTGGTAATGGTTGATGTTGGTGTGGAGGGACCCATTGAAAGTTATTCTGGTTTGGATCCGTGTATTGAGTTTTGTGTTGAATCCACGAAAGATCAGGGTGATTCCTCCAATCTTGATTATATGAGGATGAAGAAGAATCGTTTCCAGGTCTTTGCTGAAATGCAGCATTAGTGTGATCTCGAAACGGTACATTCAAAGGAAATTCTTCCGTCAAATGTGATGGGTTTGAACAGCAGCCACACACGGTCTTGGGAAGTGTGTTTTGGTTTAGGGAGGCTGAAGAGAACTTGTTTTCTAGAGCGTCGAGTTTCCTTTGTATTGCGGTCATTTCGGCTCTCATTGTGACGGAAATATCGAGCTGATTGATACTTTCCCTAGACGATGGTGGTCTAACACTTTCCCATTGTAATGTGTTTTGAGCCAAATCTTCTAGATATTTCCAAGCTTCACCATCATCTTTAGATAGGAATTGGCAATGACACATGGTTTCAAGTATCTGTTTAGTCGTGAAATCAATACCCTCATAAAGAATTCCACACAGATCCCATCTGGGGATTCTGTGATGAGGGCATTATAAAAGAAGTTCCTTGAACCGTTCAAAGCATTTCCAGAATGGTTCATTGGGAAGTTGGGTAAATTTGAAGATTTCGCTCCGAACACGGCTGGTCTTATGATTGGGATAAAATTTCTTAAGGAATGCTGCAACAAATTCATTCCATTTTGAAATAGAATGTGCGGGTGTGTTGTAAAGCCACTTCTCGGCTAAATCGCACAAAGTGAATGGGAGAAGACGTAAACGCATAGCATCCATAGACAGTTGTGAATTACCCATCAAAGCACATATGTTTTCGAATTTGGTGATAAAAACGTATGCGTCTTCAGACTCGAGCCCGTGAAATTTGGGTAAAAGTTTGATGAAATGAGGTTTAATTTCGAAATTGTCCCCATTGGCTGGGGGTATAGAAAGACAGGTGGGAAGGGGAACACGTGTAGGATAGGATCTCTCTTGGAGAAAAATGCGTGGAGGATTCTGCGCACCTGCGGGCGGTGGCAGAGTGGTGTTAAAGTGTGATGGAAATCCGTCCATCGCGGTCGTGGTGGGTGGTGGGAAAGAAGACGAGGAATTACCGACTCTGGGGTCGATGGGGGAAACGCGGACAAGACGGGCACTAGAATCCCGTATCCAGCCGAGCTTGCACTAAAGGGTTTAGCACAAGTGGCAGCGTTGTATAATTAGGGGAAAGATGGTTTGGTGTTTGTTTTGAAAAATACGGATTTTGAAAAATCAAATCACAAAAAATGCACACACCACCCTAGATCTAATGGTCACCTAGGTCAAGTCACTAGACCGCTCCTAGACTTCCAGAAGATAAATCGCAGTATAAATCCTTTACTGCCTCTTTATCCCTTCTGTGGCCAGGTAAGTTCCAGGTAAGTGGGAGGTTCTCCACTACGTAAGTAATGGACCTAATTAAGTAACCACTTGCCTTAGGCACACTTGCCTTAGACACCACAAAAGAAACGCGGATAAGCAATAGATTACCCACTACCTCCTTCTGTCCTAAGTGAGCGAGACGGTCCTTAGAGTCATGTCTAGATCTTTTTTAATTAATGAGGGTGATGCGGATGCAAGTTTGTGATTTTCGGGGCTTAGGAAGGGTAATGAACTCCCCACCTAATCTGAATTTGGTCTTTGCCCCTTAATTTTCGTATTAAAATATGCAAACAACCAAGATCAAACACGCAACAATTTTTCTTTTTATGGCGCTGCGAATTTTTTTGCAAAGAATCCTGCAAAAATTGGTTAATGGAAAGAGCAGGGAGGAGATAAGAAAGTATAGAAGTTACCACAGAGAAATGAAATTCTGAAGCTTCAATATCACCGTGGACCCGCCGCGAAATGCTTGCTATGGCCGCGGTTCCGCAGTGAGTTGACGGGATCTCTGCACAAAATTTTGTACAGATGCTCCTTTTACTCCACTGGACTTCCTGAAATGATATGAATATTTTTCCCTTTTCTCTGATGATTCCAGATTCCCTCGCAAAAATCACAACAAATCGTTAAGCGCTTGTTGCGAACTTTGATCTAAAAATTCTGATGGAATAATAAATTTTCAACTCAAATAACAAAAACGAACAAAATAGCACACATCCCCGGCAACGGCGTCATTTGATTGATCTTTTCCGTGTCGTGTTTAGAAATGTTTCACAATCAAAGAAATTTATATCTCAAAAAATTAATGGTGTCGATGTAGCGCGTTAATGAATACGGATCGTCCACTGAGATGTGTGTTTTGATCGATTTTGTTTTAGATGAGTCGAAATGAAAAGATAAAAGAAAATTGCAAGAAAATTGATTCAAGATTTGTGAAATTTAGTTTCAAGAATCATAAAGAACTAGATCTAAAATCAAGAATCAATAAAGTTCAAGAAGATGTCCAAATCGAATGAATTATCAAGATTTGTAAAAAGGCTTGTAGGAATCGATCCAATCGATAGTGATGATGAATACTTATGATTACAAATTCTTATCTATTGATGATTTGTTGCTAGATCGATGCCGATCAATGAGAATTAGGGATCTCTTGAAGAAACTAGGGTTTCTCCTTCTATCCCTTGTCCTTTCGTTGATTAGCATTCAAATTCTAGCCTCTAGGAAATTCAATCATCAATTGTTGATCTCTAATTTGGAGCGAAAACATTCAAGAAAGCATCTCGCTCAAATTAGGTTGTTGATGATTCAATTTCCTAAAGTTTACAAAACTCATAAGACTTAAGAATCGTTCAAGAATTTAATCATCATCATCTACCTATTTTCTCGATTCCTCCACAAGCGGAGTTTTCACTCAAACATCATGACAAAGAAAAAAATCAAGAATTGATAACTCTTCATAATGCTCAAATGTAAAGAAAAGCAAGATCAAGAATTTTCACCTTTTATTATACAATGTTTCGTTACAGTACACTCAAAGAATACAAGAATTGAAGAGGAACTAAATCATCGAACTAGCTTCGCATCGTCTTCTTGAGTCGCGGATCGTCGTGGATCACTTGCTCGGATGAAGATCGGCGTCACTTCAAAAGGCTCGTTGAAGGCTTGCTTTGGCTTGGTTCTCGGTGGATCTTGATTTGGATCAAATTGTGTCACTCAATTTGATTTTGAAATTTATTTGGATCTATAATTTTGATTTCCCTCCAAATTCAACAACCTTCAAACCCTAGATCTAGATCCATTTTTATAATCCCTCATTTGAATCTTCCCTCCAAAACTAGGTTGTTAGAGAGAATCTTCTAGAAGAAGTTTGTTGGAGGGAATATTCTAGAATAAGGAATATTCTAGGATAAGGTTGTTAGGCCGAGCCTTCAGGATAAAGCCACGTGCTCTTTGGGAGTCTTCTTGAAGCTGAGCCGTTACAAGAAGCCACGTGGAGGAATTTGGGCCAATGAGAAGCTACCACAGCCGCGGATCCGCAGCGGATCGGCCGATTCGGCCGCGGATCCGCGGCCATGTTAGGTGATCAGTGCCTGAAATCTTCTGTGGTGTCTGGTGTATTCTTTTGGGTCTTCATGGGATTCCTGGAATCTTTCTATTCTTTCTTGTTTACTGCCAGATTCTCATTCTTCGACCTGATGTATTTTTATTGGCACTTTTAGCTGTTCCAGCTCTTTTACCTTGAGAATTTCCTGCACACAATCTCGAGACAAGTGTTGATTCACAAAAGATCATGCGTGCAATAATAAACACACAATTTCCCTCAAAATGCTAGTTATAATGTATAACACATGTTATTTAGTGTTTTAGCTGACAAATCGCTAATATGTGCTATATTTATACAAAAAACATTTAGATGATTGCAAAGAGTAGGGAAATTGATGTGTTAAAAATGCAATATTTTCGACTGATCATGTAGTACACCCTGATGTTTTTTAAGATCGGGCGTTTCTCCTCTGATCTTTGAGGATCTTTGGAATTTAATTCCGTTTCTTCATTTTCCCATCATAGGTGTTTCTGTAATTTAATTCCATTGTTTAAAAGGAATATGATTCCTCATTAAAGAGCTTAGCTCTGAAAGTATTAAAGGCCTTTTGGGAAATTTATTTCCTGATGTTCTTGGGCATATCTTCTTTTTAGGGTTTTAACCTCATTCTCACAGATTTGAATTCGTTGGGCATTTTAACAGAACTCATCATTTTCATCATCATTTTTTAGGGTGCTAAGAGTTGTTTAAACTCCAGTGTCTATTTAATGAGAATCCTTTTTGATTCTCGCAATGATTATCTTGCTTCATCATCGGTGAGCAGCCATATTGATTTTATGGGATCCACAGGTTTTGCACCCCGTGGTCCCACGAAACAAACATCATGTTTTTTTAATGGTTTTTCCTTTCCTTTATTTCAGGAACAATGGACTCACTTCCTTACTTCCCTTACACTCGCTCAGAAGTCGCTTTTCCACAATCGCCATCGGACGAGGAAGTTATAGCGATGATTAGGGCGCATGACAAGGACCATACGAGTCTTCTCTTGTGTGGGGGGGATGGTCATATCATCAGGGGCCACCGTAGCTTTACTTGTGAAGTGCCAACAGAACCTATCCGCTCGATGTTATTGATAGAGCGTCCGTGTACGACTTATGCGGTGGAAGCGGTTAATTGGACCCCCACGGGCCGGCTTGAGCCGTCGACGAATGAGATACCTAATCAACTTATGATGACCATTGATATCTTGGGACACCGGATATGTCAGGGTGAAGCTCGACCCTGGGGGTAGATGTATAAGGTAGGCATTACCCCGTGCCATCCAGTGGGCTACCTTTCTTGGGCTCGATACATTCTCTCCGCCCAACGTGCACGGCTGTAGAAGGCTGGGTTGTACCAAGCAGTATATGTGTCATTATTCTACTATCACGCTCCTTACGTCTGGTGGGTCAAGGCATCCTTGAACCAATGGAATCTTCTCACAAACACGTTCTTGTTAGGGGATCGCGAAGTCTCGATCTCACTAGAGGAGTTTCGTGAAATTTCAGGGTTGCCGATCAGGGAAGAGCATTACGAAGAGTTACTGCTTCCTGATGAGTACGTCTTTGCTACGGTGCCCACCATGCTTGATGGCCTGACGACTGAGAACGCCGTTCGTACAAGCATCCGAGTCTAATCAAGGCCCTGGGTATTTTTGAAAAACTTTTCGTGACATCGGAAGGCAAGGTGTCAGTTTTGACACTTTCATTATCTTCTTTCTCTGTGAGGATGCCTTATACAAGAAGGCTCCAAAATTCACGAAAATTGAAAATCCTTTTGGATTCGGGTTGAAGAAATTATCGGCCAAAGAAGAAGACCCTCTGCAGTTTTATATTCCAAACTCGTCGGCCATGGCTTTTGAAGTGATCGAGGCCCCTGTCATGGAAAAAGAAACTTTCTTTGTCGGCTTTATCAGTCTCTGGCTTAGCTGGTTTGCTATGCGCATCGACATTTCATGAGAGCCTCCGTCTTATACCCTACTCATCGCATAGCTGAAGGAGCGCGGTTAGCTATTGGTGTTGTGGGATTGTCGCATCTATATCATGTGTTAGGCACTGCCTCCAATACTTCGAACTCAGGTGCGGATATCGTGAACTTCTCCCTCCACTACTTCACGTTGTGGATCGAGATGCACATTGTGGATCGAGATGCATGTGTTAGGGGGGTTTGCAGCGCATCGGCGGCCTGCTTTCTATGAGTTGAACACATTCCCACGGATTATGAGGCTGGTTGATACTTCCGCTCCTGACCCGACCCAGCTTGGGACTTTGCATGTATTATATAATCCGTATTCAAACGAAGGTAGGATGGTCTTCAGCGATCGAGGCCTTTCTTCTCCTGCGGGACCCGTTCAGCAGTTGTTTGATTTATCAAAGAATAGGGTTCCATCTTTAAAGCCAAAAGAGATCATGCACTTATACTCAATCAGGCCAGGGTATCTGGTGTTTCGCCGGAATGATACTGCTTTCTTTATGCGGTCTAATCCGCATCGCTTCGCCCAGCAGTTAGGCTAAAACCAGGGCATCCCCCTCAAAGCCTTTCTAGTTGAGCCTACTCCCTTTTTGGAGGTAGCCCGCGATGTTATCCATCACTTCATGGGGTTGAATACGGGCTCACTTTTCATGATCCCGGAGCCCGACTATCTTCCAAGGCCCCTGGGACCTTTCAAGGGTTGGCATCTCTATCGGGTCAATCCCATCATCACAGAAGAGAGACGAGTGCTTTTCAAGTATAGAGCTCCTGCTCCAGCTCAAGTTATCGGCACTCCATTACGGCCGCTGTTGGTTGTTCTCCTTCCTCTGAGGGATAGCGGTCCAGTGCTTATCCCTAAAGCTACTCCAGCAGAATCAGTCCCTCATACTGCTGATATGCTGGTACATACTAGAGCCGAGGTAGAGGCTCCTGATAAAGCACCAACGGTGGTGTTGCCAAAAGGTGATACCGAAATTGGACAGTGCCGTGCCAAAGCACCAAAGGGGAGGAAGCGCTCCTCCAGTATGTTAGCTCCGGCTCAAAAAGGAGAAAGAAATCAGTTACTCGACTCCTTGCTTGAATCTGAGCCCCTTATACAGGGTGAGCCGATATCCATGTGGGAGTCGGACGACGGTCTTCTTTTCCCCCGGTTCCTCTACCGAGGAGGCTGCTCAGTTGGCCGAAGCTTTAAGGCGCTCACAAGATGAGGCTGAAAACGTGCGCCCCAGGAGGAAAGGCTTTCTACCTATTGTATTCTATAACATTGATCCGTTGATACCTAGGGTACCCATAGGTCCTCTGACGATGGAAGAAGAACGGGCTCTCAAACAGCCCATCTTGGCCATTTCTGAAGACGAGATCGCTCTGAAGACATGCAGGCATTTGCTTGCGATCGAAACCCGACGAGCGCAATTGATCGGAAAAGAACGGCGGCTTGAACAAGTCATACTTCAGGATCCCTGGCATATTGGTATGCCAATTTCTTATGATTTTTTTTGCAAATAATTTGTATTACTTTCATACCACCTTATCTTTGCAAAAAACTTAGTAGGGACTTCTGCAGCGGGAGTAGATTCGAGCCCAGATTGCGCCATGGATGTAGATTCTAAAAATATCTCCCATGACGCACCTGAGGGTGTAGAGGAGATTACTGAAACTGTTACCCCCTCCGTGGAGCTCCCGATGATGGCTTTCATTCCTTTAGCATCTACTCCTCCAGCAAAGGTGGTCTTGCCGGCTATAGATCCTATGGATATCTTTAGTGACGCACCGGAGGGTGTAGAAGAGATTGCTGAAACCGTTATCCCCGCATTGGGGCCTTCAGCTTGGGCTTTTTCCCCTCTTTTGGAGAATGCAACGCTGGCTATAGCTTTCACAAATATCCTCAGTGATTTACCTGAGGGTGTAGAGGAGGCTGCTGAAGCTGCCATCCCTCCAGTTCAGGGCGGGCGAAATATCGAAGGTAATCTTATATACATATACATTTTGTTTAATGATCCCTCCGTTATCTGAACCTTTCTTTCCCTCAGAATTGCAGGAGCTGGCAGCTTCCATCATGGATCTTTCTCCGAGAAAAACCTTCCAGTGTTTGCTTGACATGGCGGCCCCACAAGTGATACCTCCATAAAGCATAGTCCTTTCTTCTGGCCAAGGTCAGTATTCTTTTGTCCTTTTTGTTTTATATTTTTATGATGATGCTGATATGCCCTTCATTTTAAACCATAGTTCTTGTAGCCGACGACAAAGTCGAGATTCTTGAGGACCTGGGGATCTCTCAAACCCGCCTTGCATGACTGTAGGTAAGTGACGCTTTATCCTTGGCATCATTTTGTTTACTTTATATTTGGAATATAACTAACCACGCATATATCTTTACAGCTTTGCCAACCCTGACTCCATTAGAGTCCCGGATTTTCATGTCGCCGGTCCTTATGCCCAACGCGTGTCTAAGAGGATGGTAAAACAGAGCATTTATTCGCTGGAGGCTCTTATTGAAGACCTTTGCGTTGGTATTTATGTCGTGGCCAAAGAATTCGCTGCTGAAGCTAACGGTTCCTTATCTGTTCTTGCCACTTATCATGACGAGGCATTGGTGCGTACTTGGGTTGAGTACTGCCACAAAGTGGAAGCCTGTCTACATGGGATTGAATGGATACGCCTTCCCTCCGACATCTTGTCGGTAAAGGCGAGCCTGCGTGGATGAATCGAACGATGTGCAGCCAATCTCCAGTTGTGCGAAAAAAGGCTCAACCAGAAGTTTTCGGCAAAGGAGTTGGCTTTAAAGGCTTTAGGGGAGCTTCAAGCCCAGCTCACTGTCAAAACCACTCGTTCATATGAAGTTTGGTGGGTGCTTCAAGAAGCCATTACAGAGGTGGTGACTCTTGACAAAGCCGTTATTTTTACGCGTGAGATGGTTGAAGCCCACAAGGTTGCCGAGAGAGAGCGTGGAAGCCAATTTCTTCATATCAGAATCAACATACACAGGCAGGGACTCGTCTTGCGGCACCGATAGAGCTCGAAGCAGAAGTCCATCGGAAAAATGATGAACTTGCTGGCTTATTGAATCGTCCACCAACTTAGACATTTTTTTGCTGTATATTCTCCTCTTTTTGTATTCATTTTGATCCCTGAATAAAAGTATCTTGTATTTATGAATAAAAGACTTATTTCATTTCATACTAGCGCTTCTATTTCCTTCGATATCTTTGACTTGGCGTAAAATAGGTTATGTACCCATTGCGGAGTTTGTAGTTTATTCACTCATTTCGGAGTTTCTAGTTTATGGACTCATTTCAGAGTTTGTTTAGTTTATTCACTCATTTCGGAGTTTCTAGTTTATGGACTCATTTCGGAGTTTGTTTAGTTTACCTCTCTGGGGTTTACAGGAAAACTTATCCTAACGTTATATATAGATAACCTTTTCTATTTCCGACAGAGGTCCGTTAGGTTTTGTGGTACTAGGGTTTTGGTCTATGGTACCATCGCATTGGTTGATATATTCCTTGATATGCAGTGTTTAAGCTGTTGTTCGAGTAGCCCCGCGACTGTCGTGTCTCTGATCCCTTCGGGGGCTGAATAAGACGTCTTCAAATAATCTCCTTAGATTATATGACCGTTGGAAGAGCAAGCGTATGGAATTTTCCATGTCACTCTTTACATGAGATTAGGCTTAGTTTGGAGCCCCGATGAGTCATAACCACTCCGCGCCGGTGTGGCATGATCTCCAATAGTCTCTTAAGCTTTATATGACTTTCCGTTGAGACCCTGAAGCTAGGAATTTGTCGTCGCTTCAATTTGATTTGGCTGTTTGGAGCCTTTGTTGACATTGCGTCTGCTGTAATGAGAAGAATGTCAAGCTGGAGCTGGGATTTTGCCGTCACTCCTTTTTGTTTCGGCTATTTGGAGCTTTTGTTGACGTTACGTCTGCATTCTGCTGGAATGAGAATGAACGCCGAACTGATATCTAGACTGTGGATGTTGCCGTCGAGATCTGGCTCTCCCTTTGACGGAGCCTGGTGGTAAAATATGGTTCCCTTTTTTTCATTTTTGCTCACTTTGACGGAGCCTGGTGGTAAAATATGGTTCCCTTTTTTCATTTGTGCTCATGGATTGTATACAGGGGTCGGTGTGGACTTACCTGCAGGGCAAAGGAAATTTTATTTTATATGATGCTCTATCTTTTCAGCTTTTCATATCGCGAAAGTCACGAGTGCCCAATCATTTCGGCTATTTATCACGGTGCCCAATCATTTCGGCTATTTTTATATTTTTACTCGCTGCTTTTTATTGCGAGTTGCCCAAACATTTCGGCTGTTTTTATATGCTCATTTTTTGCTCGCTGATTTTTATTGCGAGTTGCCCCATCATTTTGGCTATTTTTATATGCATTTTTTACTCGCTGATTTTTTATTACGAGTATGGAACTTATGATCTGATACCAATCTTGACATCAATATCGCTGCGACTGGAATATTTCCAGGAGTGAATCATCATTTGCCTTGACACCTGTTTAGGAATTAGTATCGCTACCACTGGAATATTTCCAGGAGCGAATCATCATTTTCCTTTATCGATTTGAACAAAGATAGCTTAGTAAACAGGGTTAGGATCCCGTCAACGAAGGCTTTTTGACTCTATGAGCCGTAAGGGTCTCATAAAGTTATTTCTCCTTACGGGTCATGAGGATCTCGTAGGTGTAGGTTCCCCCTATAAGTCGTGAGGACTTCTATGTGGTATTTTCTCTTGCAAATCATAAGGATCTTACAAGAGTGTTTTCTCTTTATAAGTTGAGAGGACTTACAAGTATCGTTCACCATATGGGAACATTTCTCGCCATTGGAGGAACTTAGTGGGAGAGTATTTATTCGTGCCCATGGATTGTATACAAGGGCTAATATTGGACCATCTGTAGGGAAACTTGGGGGATATGATGGCTTAAGAACTGGTTTAAGTCCCTGTAACCTAAGACTTTCAAATTCTATGAGCCATGAGGGTCTCATAGAGGGAGTTTTCCTTATGAGTCGAGAGGATCCCGTAAGTGAAAATTTTACTAGATTGCACCCTTTCGGGTTTTCACAAACTCGCCAGTAGCCCTGCTGTTTTTACTCACGACACCCTTTCGGGTTTTCATCCGTGTCCATTTTGCTTGTGGACATACCGTTTTTTTTGACGAGATTGCGCCCTTTCAGATTTTCACAAACTCGCCGGTAGCCCTGTTGTTTTTATTCATGGCGCCCTTTCGGGTTTTCATCCGTGCTCATTTTCCTTATGGACATACCGTTTTTTTTATCGGTTTGACAATGGGACTTGAGTTGCAGTCTTCGCCGTTGGAGCTTTGATTGTAATATAGATCTCAAGATAGGATATTACCGTATTTGGGGCGATGCAC
This sequence comes from Agapanthus africanus, assembly GCA_030015575.1. Taxonomy (NCBI): domain Eukaryota; kingdom Viridiplantae; phylum Streptophyta; class Magnoliopsida; order Asparagales; family Amaryllidaceae; genus Agapanthus; species Agapanthus africanus. The sequence goes on along the minus strand of JASDDO010000010.1, from coordinate 358,328,118 downwards.
CATGTTTGAGGCGGTGTCCTAGTTTAAGAACATTCCGGTCCATTGCTAGTTTAGGGACATTTCGGTCCATGTCCAGTTTAAGAACATAGTGGTCCATTGTTACCATTTTCGAGGAAACGTATCTTCTGGATACTACTTATAGGGTTATGACCCTGGAAGATACCGAGCGGACACGGGCGTCGTCATTTATCATTGACCTGAATCGTAATTCATTAGGCGTAGTATCTTTTGAGGAATCGGCCATTTGTTGGACGGAAGGGTCTTTCGCCATGCATATCCATGAGCAGGTAAGCCTCACCTTGGTAGACCTTGTCTATGATGTACGGGCCCTCCTAGTTCGGCTCGAGTTTCCCCCATTTTGCACGGTTGGGAATCATAGGTCGTTTGACAACTAGCACGAGCTCGCCATGGCAGAATGTTTTCAGCTTAATCAGTCTTTCATATGACCGTGTCATCCTTACATTACAAGCTTCCAGGTTTTGCTGCGCTATAAGGTGATTTTCGTCGAGGGAAATTTCCTCAGGGATTTTTTTCTTTTCCTTTGTCTTTTGTGCTCGAACCCTTATTTGTAGGTTCGAGGATCTTTTCAGGTAGCGTGCAGTTACGCAGCTGAATGTTCCCACAGTTATTCTCCCCCTCTTCTTTTTCGGAGGTGGATTCCTTGAAGAGAGGGCTGAGGGTTATTTCGTCCTCAGAATCGCTCTCAAAGGTAAGAACCTAGGATTTATCCCCTTCCGAACTGGTAACAACCATATGACAGTTTGCCAGTCGTTTTCTCACGCGCACTTGTCGAATTTCTTTGCTATCGATGAGTTTCGCGTTTCCTCCTCTTGAAGTGCTGTTGATAGGAAACGTATCCTTGCCACCACTTCTTGAAAGCACTGCATTCTTCCATGGGGTGAGTGACCGTCCGATGGTATAAGCAGTAGTTCGGATGTGAATCCTCTCCGTTCAGGCTTATGACCCCGGGCGTGTTTCCTTTGAAAGGTGGCAGCTTCATTCCCACTGACAGGGCTTTGGCAAACCGTTTCTCTGTTTTGATCCTGCTCTTGTTTTCCGCATGTGTGCTTTGGTTTGGTCGGAGTAATTTACGACTCCTCTTTGCCGCGGCTTCTTCATATGCTGACGCTTAGCCTTTTCGGATATGGCTGTTTCGCGTTCTCGGTCAGCTTTGTTTTTCGAAAGGCTGAATAATAGCCCATCGATTGGGTCTTCTGACAGTTCCAGAGATTTTAGCGCCGCTCCTACCCCAGTTCCTCTGCATTTCTTTCCGACGCTAAGGGAGCTTCTTCGACATTTGACGACGAATGGGAGACCATGTGGCAACTTGCCACATAGTCCTGGATTTCTTCTGATGAGTCATTTCCCTTATCGTCATCACTATCTTCGTTATCAAGGATATGCTTGAGAAACTCTTCGAGAGTGACTGAAGTCCGCGCCTTCTGGTTGTACTCCTCCAGTGCGTCGTTATACTTTTGCAGGTTCGTACGCTTGTCGTCATACTCGGCAGGCTGCACAGGCTTCTTGGACTTCTTCTTTTTCTTCGAAGACTTTGAAAGCTTGACCTGAGGGTTTTGCCCCTTATCAACTGTTTTCGGTGCGGAACGCGGTTTTAGCATCCCTTCAATGATCTCGGGCTCCAGCGGGTTTTTCCATCTGATCGCCGGACACGCCTGAAGATCTTTCAGCATTCTTTTAGTTTTAGCTGAAAGGACAACTTCCCATAGAGTTTCTTTCACGAGCGAGCATGATGCCCCCGACATGTCTACCTTCTTAAGAGCATGCTTTTGTAGTGGGTTGACCCTCCAGTTCTCCAATAGCGCAAACTTCCCTTGTTGGTACTGATCTCCGATCCAGTTTTTGAAGATGTAGCAATCCTCAATTGGGTGGCTTACCATCCTGTGATAGGAGCAATAGTTGGGGTTGTTGATGTCGCCAGGCTGCGATGGACGTCATGGGTCCGTCAACTTGATGAGTTTGTTGCGCACTGCCAGCTCGAACAGTCTCCTCGTCTTATCATGGGGAAACGAGTAAGCACGTCTTAGCCTTTCTTCCAGAGATATATGCGGACACATATTGTTTTGGCGAGTAACTGGCTTCGGGTCACTCGGCTGTTGTTGAGTGTTAGCAGTGAAGGCTACTTTCCCTTTACCCTTGGCATTTCGAGGGTCTATTTTTGAGGAGGAAGGCTCATGGCCTATCTGGTCCATTTAGGCCAGCTTTTCGATCAGCGTTTAGAAGGTGGTCGACTTGAAGAACAACATGAACTGGGACACGGTCGCTTGAGGATCAAGGGTCCCGATGAACATGCCTACGGTAGGAGATTCTTCAATGCGCTATTCGCATTTTGACCATAGGTTTTGCCACCGGATCGCGTATTGGACCTAGGTCTCTCCTGACTTCACCCTGGCATTGATTAATGCTGTGATCGGGGTGCGTTCGCTTGCAATTGTGAACCGCTGTGTGAACAGAAATTCCATTTCTGTGAATGTTTTGATAGAGTCATTTAGGAGCTCCGAGTACCATTCGAATGCTGTTTCCGACAGGCTTCCAATGAACTGGCGAAGCAGCAATTTGTCGTCGCCTCCAGTATTGCCGCACAAAGCTCTAGACTGAGCAATGTGCTGATAAGGATTGCCTGTCCCTTTGTACACATGGAACTTGGGGATCGTATGTCCCGGTGGATACTTGATTTGATCGTACCAGCCTGGGCACGGTCGCCTGGTTCTGACGACTTGGCCAGCCGCTTCGTTGGCTTGATGAGCTCATATTTGTTGAGCTATGTAATCGTCAAGGGCTGCTTTGGAGATCGTTTCCTCCCTGGCCACTGATAGATCCGGAAGAAGTTTCGATGTTTTCCCTCTGTCATCCTCGATGATTATCGGTGGATCTTCGGCTAGAGGTTCTGGCTGAATCATCATTCCTACCATGTCCTGGAACAGAAGCGCCATCTGCTTTATATTAGCAGCTTGTTCAACGGCCTCCTTGTCTTTTCTTTCTAACACTCTTCGCAGGAACTCTGTATCAGTTTCCTGCTCTTGGCGCTGTTCACTTTCTTATTCCGGACTTTCTTTCTGTCCGGTGAGTGCTGCCATTTTCGTCAGTATTTCCTAGAGCTTTTATTGTTGCTCCTGAGCTTTTTTCAACGCCCGAGTTTGTGTTTAATGAACCATGAAAGCAAGACTTTCCTCTTTCCCGGAAGCCATGTAGACCATATAGATGATCATGCCCCTAGACTTAGGACGTTTGAATCCAGCGCCTTTGGAATTTGCCGTAGGCAATGGGATTTTCTTCGGCCTCATCGTTTTGTGGGAGGTCGAAGTTGAAGGATCCATTGTAACAGGCACCCGTGTTGAAGACGTCCCTCTCTATATGACGAAGGGATGTTCCTCCTTTTTCCGAGCCTTCATTTTCTTTAGTTGGCAAGAGTAGTCTTTGTTGATCACAGAATCTTAGACTTTCCACCGGATCCTGTGGATTTGGCAGGACAGCCGCTGAGGGGGCTGCTCCGGCTTTGCCTATGTCATGTTTTCAGCAGCTGGAGGAGATTCCCTCAGCAATGAGGTTGGAGAGTTCTTTCGCACCCTCCTAAGTACATCAAAGCTGTTTCCGATTGGAGCAACAGCGTCAATTTCCACCATTGGAGCTGGTGAAGTAAGTCCAGAGAGGGAGTTGCCCCCAGCTCTTCTCATCCGGCGCCAGTGGTGACGTCGAGCGTGTTTTGCGGACGGGACCACCTCAGTTGTGGAAGCGACTCTGTCATGTCCCCGGCTTTGATGAAGGGCTACTGTTAGTGTCAGCCTGTCGAAGACTGATGTCCGTTGAGAGGGAATGACCAATCTTTCGAAGGCCGATTTTCTGATAGGGGAATCACTTTTGACGACTTCACCCGCCGGAGGAGTTGGGAGGACTATCGGTTTTGGGATAGCCCCTTCAGGTATCGCGAGCTTCTTTGCGGGCCCACTTGAGCTTTGGTTCAGCTTGTTTAAGACTGAAGTGGAGGACTTGGATGACCCGTTGAGAGGGGCCGTGGTGGTTACAAGTCGATCAAAGAATGGCTTCTTGGGAGCTTCCTGTAGTGGCACTAGGGCACCGAAACTTGCTGGCGAGAGCATGGTCCCGAAGAACAATTCAGTGGTGGCTTGAGTCACCTGCCCCACCGGCATTGAAAAGATGGAGGCCACATTGGGCCCGTATGTCATTCCTCTAGTTGGGGCAGAGCAGGAGTTGCTGTTGCAGTTTGTGTAGTTTGAATCCATTGATCTTTTTTTTCTTCTTCTTCCTGTATAGGAGCAAGACACCAAATCTTAGTACCTCAAACCCAAGGAAAACTATATCAAACGGCGATTTTGTTCGCAAAACACGATACACGAAGTGTGGAGTGGAAAGAGGAAAAGGTCCCACCGGGCATTCCAGAATCTGTTCACCGTCGAAAAAGGGGGAGAAACTGGGATGGATCGTCCTGCCTGAATTTGGGGGCAGATACAATTCGGATTTATCCGTCCACCTCTCCGAAAATGCCAAGTTGATTTATGGCACCGTATATCGGAGGTTTGTACGGATGCGGCCGTTGTAGCAGACTTCGTCAGATTCTCCCTCGTTTGCGAGGGGTTTTTGATTGTGGGGACGCTCTTTTCTGCAGGCGCAAGCCCCTACAGTTAATTACGTTATCGCATCGCGATAACCACTTTCTCATGCTCCGGAAGTTCATTTCGTGTCGTGTGTGTTTTTGTTTATTTAGTTTGCCCGTGGATTATATACGGAGACTAATTTATGTCGTCGCCCGTAGGGCATGGATTAGTCCAAATCCGTATATTTTTAGATTTGGGTTTGGGTTGATTTAAGGATCGTTAATCTGGTTTGAGATTAACATCGACTCAAATGTATGTGAGCATTTAGGGCTCGATTTGTTTTTGTTAAGGATACATGTTAGGTTTACCTAGCACCTAATGAAGGATTTGGAAGCATCACATGTCTCAAAATTAAATTTTTAAGGTTCTAAGTGAACATACAAAGAATCATCACTAGAAAATTAGGGTTCATAACTTGAACAACATCACAAGTAACAAAGGCTAGTGTTTTGAGAGCACAACCTTTGTAGCTCCCTACGCTAGACTCCTTGGCCACTTGAGGATTGGAAAAAGTTTCGCTTGAGGTCTTTTAATGTCCACGACGATCCATCCGAAGCTCCTTTGCCCAAAGCTCCTTGCTTTACTCAATGTATCAATGGAGTAGAGCAAACACACTACACAAACCGGCTAGATGTTTGTAGTATGATGATGTGGTTTGTTTTATTACTTCAAAATCCTAACTTGATTACTCTTTTGCTTACTTGAAAGAACTAGAGAGCAAGAGAGAAAGGAGGAAGAAGATGATGGCTTTCTAAGCTCAAGATAATGATAAGCTTAATGTGAAAAATAGAAAATATAAGTATATATATTTTTTACTCTTCATCTCAAACCATGGTTACATAATAAAGATATTATTGTACTTGAGTTAAAAGACAAAAGGAAGATTAACTCATGGTTAAAAAGTGGGTGAACAAATGTTAGATTAAAGAAGAGTGTAGAAGATAACCATGGATTAATCTTTTTCTTTTCTTTTGTTTTAAAACAAATACAATATATATCCATATATATAATCATAAGGTGTGAGTCTTATATTGCCACCATCTTCTATATATACAACCATGATAGAATGATGTATGCATGTATGTGTGCATGCACATCCATATGTGCATGAACAAGAATGAATGCATACATGCATGCATACACCCAAAAAAGACAAGAAAAGGATTTCTAGTGAGAAACTAATGGTTAAATGATAAATCAACACTTGATTTAGCAACCCGGTCATATCACATACGACCTGACCAAAAGCAAGCCGCCCGATTAATATACGGTATCACATATCCGTATTTAATCGGGTCCTCGCGCATATCTCATATGCACAGCACATTTTTTTGCCTGAGCCAGGAAACTTCATTGTGGGACTCTAAGACCCGTCAATACGCCGGCAGTAGGTAATGATCATATCAAATACCTACAAGCCGCAAGTGGTCAGCTAAACGTAACGGCCACCCGGGTATTGAGCGATCAGAAGAAAACAAGCGAACCTGCTACAACTCCCGTCGAGCCAACCAGCAACACTACCGTACAGTCTGGTCTCTTCATCAGATATGCTGCATATCGAGTCTAGGGATGGTAACGCCGACCCCAATAACTCAATAAGTCGTGCCGATGAATGGTCTATAACAGATCGAGAAACTACTGATAACACTTATCAGCAAATCACAACAGCCCTGGTCAGGGATTTACTGATATAGCCAGTCGAGCACAACACAGCATCAACTCCCAATACCGAGAGAGACGAAACCCCTCCTATCGCTCATCGCCTTCGCGTGTCTCGGGACTGTACCCAACGGCCACCTGTTTGCACGACTCAGTAGAGCCGTGGTAGGGTGGTAATCAAAGTACAGTGGGAGAACACACAAGACTCTATGACGATCTCGGGTCTACAGACTAACCTGCACCAGTGTCACCTGAGAACTGCTAGCCGATGATAGATATAATTCTATATAGGAGTTCTCAGCGAGTGCGTCCAGTGTACCCAGTCACCACTGAGCACCCGTATACGATCTCGATGTCAAACATCGATGAATGTGGGAACATCCATCGCCCATCATATGGGTCTAGTATCATATACGCTAGTCTACTCTGGTATATCGATGCCCCGTCTCGATACACCTACGACTAGGGATATTCCAGGATATGCTTATAAACTACAGATGTCCCACTAGTATGATCTCCATCATAATCACAGTAGTCAAGCCTATATCCTCAGGGCTTTATCAACATGTATGAATGAATAAAAACATGATCAAATCAATCATGTCAGATAAAGAAGAACTAGATAGCATAATATCATGTCGAGCAAGAATGTACACTGAATATATATATATATACATGTATAAATACATCTACCATCACATAATGGCCTCTAGGGCATACATATATCCAACAATCTCCCACTTGCACTAAGGCCAGTTATTGGCGTATCTCATACCCAACATCTCAAAAAGTCACTCATGCTGCGGCTGAGGGAGGGCCTTGGTGAGTGGATCCGCGGCATTATTCTTTGTGTCTACTCTCTTAATCTCGATCTCGCGGCGATCTACAATCTTCCGGATCAAATGAAAGCGCCTCAGGATGTGTCTGGATCGCTGATGGGACCTGGGCTCCTTGGCTAACGCCATAGCCCCATTATTATCACAATACAATAGTATTGGATCAATAATGGTTGGAACTACTCCTAGCTTCGAGACGAACTTCCTCATCCAGACGGCTTCCTTGGCGGCATCATTCGCAGCAATGTACTCAGCTTCCTTCATAGAGTCTGCAACGGTATCCTGTTTGGAACTCTTCCAACTTACCGCTCCTCCATTGAGGGTAAATGCAAACCCAGAGATAGATTTTCTGTCGTCCTTATCGCTCTGGAAGCTCGAATCGGTAAAGGCCTCCATTTGGAGATCTCCATTACAATACACCAAGAACAATTCTTTAGTCCTTCGCAAGTACTTAAGAATGTTCTTCACAGGTATCCAGTGATTCTCCCCTGGGTTGGATTGATACCTGCTTACAACACTAAGTGCATAAGCTACATCTGGGAGTGTACATAACATCGCATACATTATAGATCCTACTGCCAAAGCATAGGGTATAATGCTCATGCGAGCTCTCTTTTCATCGGTCTTTGGGCAAGAGTCCTTAGAGAGAGTGACCGCATGGCAAGCGGGTAAGGCACCCCGCTTGGAGTCTTCCATACTAAACCTTTTTAGGATGGTGTTGATGTACATGGTTTGGGACAATCCCAATAACCTTTTGGATCTATCCCTATAGATCCTTATGCCTAGGATGTATGTAGAATCACCCGGGTCCTTCATGGAGAACCTTAGTGATAAGAAAGATTTGACCGACTGTAGCATAGGAATATCATTTCCTATCAGAAAAATGTCATCCACATACAATACGAGGAATGTGACAGCTCTCCCTACAGCCTTCTTATAAACAAAAGGTTCATCTGGATTTTTGATGAAATCAAACTCTTTGATAACATCATCGAAACAGATGTTCTAACTCCGTGATGCCTGCTTTAACCCATATATGGATTTAAGAAATCTACATGCTTTCCCGCTGCTCCCACTGTCAATGAAGCCCTCTGGCTGATCCATATAAACGCATTCTTCTAAATCTCCATTTAGAAATGCCGTTTTGACGTCCATCTGCCAGATTTCATAGTCGTAGTGAGAAGCAATAACAAGTAGGATCCGAATGGATTTAAGCATGGCTACGAGTGAAAAAGTCTCGTCATAGTCCAAACCTGGTCTTTGACGAAATCCTTTCGCCACAAGTCTTGCCTTATAGGTCTCTACCTGCCCATCTACACCAATCTTTCTTTTAAAGATCCATTTGCACCCCCACAGGTTTTACCCCAGGGGGTACAACATCCAAAGTCCATACTTTGTTGGTGTACATAGACTCCATTTCGGATCTCATGGCATCCAGCCACTTCACAGAGTCACCACTCGTGATAGCTTGCTGAAAACTGGTAGGATCATCATCCTCCATGACGCAGTCTTCTCTGTCACCATCAATGAGGAAACCGTAGTACCTCTCCGGTGGGCGAGAAGTCCTACCAGACCTACGGAGTGGCTGAGGTTCCTCAGTTTCTATTGCAACAGCCGGTTCAACCAAGTCGTCATTTGTAGTTTGTGTCTCTAGAACCTCTTCTAGATCCACCTCTTTGCCATCATCTTTATCTGTGAAAAACTCTTTTTCCAAGAATGTGGCATGCTGAGAAACAAACACCTTTTGTTCCTCCTTGTGGTAGAAAAGATATCCATAAGAGTTCTTTGGATATCCCACAAAATTACACATGATTGACCGTGTCTCGAGTTTGTCCGGATTCTGCTTTTTAACATAGGCCGGGCAACCCTAAATCTTAATTCTCTTAAGAGATGGTCTCTTCCCATGCCATATCTCATATGGCGTGGTAGACACGGTTTTGGTTAGGACCCTGTTCAGTAGAAACGCTGCAGTCTCCAATGCATGCCTCCAAAATGAGACGGGTAACTCAGCATCACTCATCATGGAATGGACCATATCTAATATGGTCCTATTCCGTCGTTCAGACACACTGTTGTGCTGTGGTGTGTAAGGAGGAGTGAGTTGAGAGAGAATCCCATTCTCTTTTAGGAAGTTTGCAAATTCTGTATTGAGGTACTCCCCACCTTGATCTGATCGAAGCATCTTGATACTCAAGCCGGTTTGTTTTTCTACTTCTTGTTTATATTCAGTGAATTTCTCGAAAGCTTCGGATTTGTGTTTTAATAAAAATACATGATCGAATCTTGAGAAATCGTCAGTGAAAGTAATGAAGTAAGAAAAACCGTCTCTAGCCTGTGTAGACATTGTCCCACATACATCACTATGTATGAGTCCTAGGATCTCGGTAGCTCTTTCTCCGTGTCCGGTAAACGGAGTTTTGGTCATTTTACCCTTGATACAAGACTGGCAAGTCGCATAAGATTTATATTCAAAAGGGTTTAAATATCCATCTTTGTGTAACTTGTTTAGTCTTGTTTCGTTAATATGACCAAGTCTACAGTGCCAAAGAAAAGCTTCATTTATTTCTGAAAGTTTTCTTTTATTACTGTGTTGTATGCTAAAAACTGTGTGTTAATTTAGGACGTATATCCCGTTATTAAGTGTACCATACCCAACCAACATTTGATTTAGGTGAATGTTCATAACATTGTTCTGCAATACAAAATTATATCCTTCATTGTCTAACAAAGAAACAGATATTATATTACAAAGCATACTTGGTACAAAATAACATGGGTTCAAAACCAATATACACCCAGATGGCAACCCCAAGTGATACTCTCGCACTGCGACTGTATGTACATTGGAACCATTTCCAACGCGGAAAGTATGGTCACCTGTCTTCAAAACCTTGCTATTTCTCAGCCCCTGCATAGAATTGCAAATGTGAGAACCTGAATCGGTATCTAATACCCAGGAAGCAGAGTTTATTGAAAAACAGTTTTCTGTCACAAACACACCTAAAGCGGAAGCATCCCCATGCTTCTTCTTGAGATTTAAGTACTCCGTACAGTTGCGCTTCCAATGTCCTGTTTTGTGGCAATGAAAACATTCACCTTTCCCCGATTCTCCAGCTTTGGACTTTTCCTTCCCCTTAACCTTTTTAACTCCACCCTTAGGTTGGTGGGCTTCTTCTTTTTCTTTCCCTTGGCCTTAGCCTTTGGGCGAGAAGAGGAAGATTGTCCAACAGTTATAACGGGAGTTTTCACTGATTACAGTGTGCTCTCTGCACTCCTTAACATATTAAGGAGTTCAGGTAGTTCCCTCTCCATGTTGTGCATGTTGAAGTTAACTATGAACTGAGCAAAGGTGGAGGGACTGCAGAATAATATCCGTATATTGTTCATTGTCCATTGTCCATTGTCCATCCAAGGCCCTCAAGCTCTTCTATAAGAGCTATCATCTTCAGAACATGGTCTCCTACTGATGTGCCAGGGGCCATTCGCATCTGAAAAAATTTCTTTGATGCTTCGTATCGTAATACGCGGGATTGCTCTCCATACAACTCCTTTGTATGGAGAAATATGGCTTGAATGCCCATATTCTCGTGCTGCTTTTAATGTATGTTGTCTATCGATGCGAGCGCGAGGCATTTGGCCGTGGCACAGTCAGCGTCCCATGTCTTGCGGACTTCTTTGTCCGCAACTGAGGATTTTGGACCTGTTACGGGCGGGGCTGAAGCCGTGAGGACATATGATACTTTATCATAAGTCAAGGCTATTTTCAGATTCCTCAGCCAGTATTTATAATTGGTCCCATTCAGTTTATTTTTATCTAGTAGAAGCTTGAGTCCAGTTATTGGAATCTGCCATTAAGAGAGAGAAAAGAATACACTCAGCGAAAGCTCTTGCAAAGATCAGATTGGTTATTATCTTGTCTAATCGATGTCTCCCAATGCTTTAATCAAGTTTTTCTCTCAAACCTTAAAAAGAAAACTAGCCAGGATTAATTACAGTCTACAACTTCGCTAACCATTCAGCCAGGCCAGTGTCGGTACTTGAGGGAGGTTCCCCGTGCTTTCGCACGGACGTAATTAAAGTAAACCTCGTTTTCCCATAGGCGTAGCCCCGTTAACACCTTTCTAGACACCTAATTGTAGGGTTCCTAGGCACACCCATGAGGATCTACAACTGATCAACCATGCCAAAATCAAAAATTTCCATGTGCCAAAGAACCCTATACTAGATCGTTAACTAGAGGTAAGGCGAAACATGCAAGCAAACTACTTTTCTACTAAGTGAAAGAGACTACAACCTTTGTAGATCCGGTCCTCCACTTCTCTAGCTCCGTGTTGACGTCCCTCCACTGCGATCATCAGAATCCCGGACTCTAGCGATGGTTTCGTCGGAGAAATGATCGGGCTAGGTCGTTGATTTCGATGCCGAAGATGATCTACGTCGAGGTGACTCAAACTCAAGCTCCATCACTTGGTCATGAAACTTGTGAAGAAAATACCTTATACAACATGGCAAGTGGTAGAGGATGAAGAAATAGGAAGTGGGTTCACTTTAGAATTGGATTTCTCACTTGATTTCAACACTTGAAATTTTCTAGCAAGCTTTCTTCTTTTCATGAAGAAGATGAAGAAGAAAAGAATGGAAAAGAATTATCAAAATAGAAAATCAAGTGAAGCCTTATCATAATGCAACCATGGGTGAGTTTAACACATGTAGAGAATAAACTAGGGTTTAGGTGAATGGGTAGGTTAAGGAAAGAAACAAAATGGTCAAGACTTTTCAAAGCTTCATAAAGCTTCAAGTAAAAACCAAAAGAAGCCACCATTTTATTTCTTGCCCAAAAATAAATGAATAAAATAAATAATTAAGTTAAAACCCTAACCATTAACCTAAACATGGTTTAGAGTAAACACACACCCAAGTTTGCATGTATCATCAAACATGATACAGTCTAGTGCGCAAAAATATATCACATATACTACTTGTGCACATCAAGTGAGAAAATCCATCTTAAGTGAACAAATACTAGTTAATGTAAAGTAATATATCAAATATATAATTATACATTAAATCATTAAATCAACACTTGATTTAATGATCCGGTCATATCGCATATAACCGACTAATATCAAGTGTATCAATGTATCGAATCAACACTTGATTCGGTAACCCGGCTATATCTTATATAACCGTCCAATGATACAAATCGCGAGAATAGAATATAGTATCACATACTGGTATTATTCTTGGACCCGCACATATCTCATATGCGCTCCTATTTCGTTTCGCTTGAGCCATGAAACCTCTGTGTAGGACTCTAAAGACTCGTCAATACGCCAGCAGCAGGTGATGATCATATCAAACACCCACAAGCCGCAAGCGGTCTGCTAAACATAACGGCCACCCGGGTATTGAGCGATCAGAAGATCAGCGAGTAAGCCCGCTCACACTCCTGTGAATCCAACCAGTAACACTTACCGTACAGTCCGGTCTGTTCGTCTGATATGTCGCATATCTCGCCTAGGGGTGGTAAACGTCAGACCCCAGTAGCTTGATAAGTCATGCCGACGTAAGGTCCATAACAAGTGTGAAACTACTGATAACTCTTACCAGTATATCACAGCAACCCTGGCCAGGGATTTCCAGTTATGGCCAGTCGAGCATAGCGCAACATCAACCCCCAATACCGGGAGAGACGAATCCCCTCCTATCGCTCATTGACTCCATGTGAATCAGGACTGTACCCAAAAATCACCTGTTTGCATGACTCAGTAGAGCCGTGGTAGGGTGGAAATCAAAGCACAGTGGGAGACACACAAGACCCTATGACGATCTCGGGTCAACAGACTAAGCTGTACCAGTGTCACCAGAGAACTGCCATCTGACGTAAGGTATAATACCATCTGGGAGTTCTCGGCGAGTCCGTTCAGTGTACCCACTCACCACTGAGCACCCGCATACCATATCTGATGTCAAACACCAATGGATATGGGATCATCCATCGCCCATCACATGGGTCGAGAAGATATACGCTAGTCTACACTGGAATATCGATGCCCCGTCTCGATATTCCTACGACTTGGAACATTGAAGGATATACTCATGGACTACCCAGGCCCCACTAGTATGATCTACATCATAGTCCTGCAAGTCGAGTACATATCCGAAGGGCTTTATCAACATGTAACAGAGAGACAGAAAGTATACATGTTAAGATAAAGAGCAACCAAATAGCGTACTATCATGTCGAGCAAGAAAGTCCTACCTATATATGTCCCAGCATCCACTACAATATACATCCAATGTACAATAATGGCCTCTAGGGCATACATATAACTAACAATCTCCCACTTGCACTAGGGCCATCTGTAGTAGTGGTTGTAGTATCTAATACTCAACCATCCCATATAAGTCTCTCTCTGGGAAAAAGCCTTTATGAGTGGATCCGCCGTGTTGTCCTCTGAGTCTACTCTCCTAACCTTGATCACCCTGGAGATCAACTATCTCCATGATCAGGTGATGCTGCCTCAGAATATGTCTGGCTCACTGATGGGACCAGGGTTCCTGGGCCAAAGCCACACTTCCATTGTCACACAATGGTAGGAACCTAGTTCATCTCATGAACCAATATACACCCAAACTTCCTCTTTGGTAGTATTTTTAATAGCGATGTTACCAGCCTTTATCGTCTAGTTTGCCACGGTTTCTAGCTTGGAACTCTTCTAACATACCGTCCCTCTACTGAGGGTAAAGACAATGCCTGCGACTGACATTCAGTCGTCCTTACTACTCTAGAACCTTTCCAGTGATTCTCCCCAGGATCGATTGATACCATCTCACTAAACTTAGTGAAAACCCTAACATCCATTTAGATCTATCTTATAGATCCAAAACCTAGGATTTAGGAGGTATCACTTTGATCCTATATGGAGAATCCTTATGATAAGAGGAGATTGACCGTGTGTAGTATAGGAAACTCCTTCCCTATCAAGAGTATGTCATCTACGTACTCTACGAGGATCACCACCATACTCCCTACTACCTTTTTGTATATACAAGGTTCATCTACCATTTTGATGAAGTCAAACTCTTTGACTACCACATCAAAACAGATGTTCCAACTCCGCGATGCCTTTTTATCTTGTAAAGCAACTTGCACACGTTTCCGCTGCTCCCACTGTTTACGAAGCCCTCTGGTTGTGTACTTATAGACGTTCTCTTCTAAATCATTATTTAGAAAAGCAGTCATGGCACCCAACCACCAGATATCGTAGTCATGGTATGTAGCAATGTTAAGTAGGATCCGGATATACTTAAGCATAGCCACCGGAAAAGGTTTCATCATTTTCCACGCCTGTTCGATGATGAAAACCTTTAACAAGTCTAGCTTTGAAAGTCTCAACTTTTCCATCTACACCAAGTAATCTTCTCAAGATATACTTTCTCCTGATGGGGATTTAACCCTTAAGATATAGCAACCAAAGTCCATACTTTGTTGGTGTATATGGATTCCATCTCAGATCGCTAAGTATCCAGCCATTCTTACAGAGTCTCACTCCTGATGTCCATCTCGAAACTAGTTGGGTCATCATCTCATGATGCATTCCTCGCTCCCACTGTCATCGAGAAACCGAAGTATCTCTCAGGCGGATGAGGAAACCTACCAGATTGGCGGAGAGGCTGAGGTTCGTTGAGGAAAATTGAATCCTTTGGTTCTGTCAAATCATCAGCTGTAGTTTGTATAGATGGAACCTTTCCAGTTCTACAGAACTGACCTTGCCTCGATCTTGTCCGGATTTTGCTTTTGACATAGGCCGGACAATCCCAAATCTTAACTTACTTAAGAGATAGGTTCTTCCCATACCATATCTTATATGGAGTGGTAGGGACTGATTTGATTCGAACCCAGTTCAATAGGTATGCAATTTCTCAAGTGCACAACCCCAAAAGGAATTAGGTAACTCAGTAATACTCATCATAGAGCACACCATATCATATAGGGTGCTATTGCTCCACCCTGATACACCGTTGTGCTGTGGTATAATCAGAGGAGTAATACCGAGAGAGAATCTCATTCTCCTTTAGAATAGTCCAAGAATTCCATGCACAAGTATTCTCCTCCCTGATCTTATCATAGGACATAATACCTATACCCGTATTTTGGTTCTCTACTTCTAACTTATATTTTGTGAATATCTCAAAAGGTTCGGACTTATGTTTCAACAGGAACATATGGCTGAATCTTGAGAGATCATCAGAGAATGCAATGAAGTACAAAGAGCCGGTCCTGGCATGTGTAGACAGGGGACCTTACATACATCATCATGTATCAGTCCCAAGAGTTTACTAACTCTTTTTATGTTTCCAATAAACAGAGCTATGGTCATCTAATCTTTATGACATGACTGGCAAGTTTCATAAGATGTAAATTCAAACTAATTTAAATATGCATCTAAATGTAACTTCAGCCAGTCGGGTCGCATTGATATGACCTAGTCTATAATGCCTCAAGAAGGATTCGTTCATTTCTGAACTCTTCCTCTTGTGTGTGTTCCGTATATTAGGAACTGTAGTTTGATTTAGAACGTCATTGCTTTTAGATCACGTGCCTGAACTGATCAACTTTTGAAATGTAGGAAATGTTCAAAACATTATCCAACAATATAAAATTATATCCTTTCTTTACTAATAAAGAGATTGATATGATATTGTACATCAGGTTCGGTATCTAATAGCATTTGTTCAGAATCAATGTATTAGTAATACAGGGTGACAGTGACCAACAGACTTGGCTGCAACACTTGCCCCGTTTTCTGTCTAATGAAACTTATCACCCGTTCTCAGTTCTCTGCCTTTCTGTAGCCCATGTAACGGATTACATTTGCGGGATCCTGATCCGGTATCAAATACCCAGGACGCAGAGGATACTGAGAAACAGTTCTTTATAATGAACACACCCGAAGGAGATGCATCATATGCACTTTCTTCGTTTGGGCGGCATAGGAATTCTGGTATTCCCCTATTTCCTGCTCAGTCTTATAACAATTATAAGTTGGAGCGGGACCAACGTTCCCCAGCTCAGTATAACAAACAGGTTCGGTCAATACATTCATATTATTATCTTGATTAAGACGTGATATGGTCGCTACCTGGAGAGAGAGAGAAGAAAACACTCTTCGTGCGCTCTTGCAAGATTAGATTGGTTATATATTTTATCTAATCAGGATGGCTCCCACTGTTTTTATCAAATCTTCCTTCAAACCTTAAAAGGAAAGACGAGCTGGGATTAATTACACTCTACAAGTTCACCAATCTTTCAGCCAGGCCAGTGTCGGTACTTTGAGGGAGGTTCCCCGTGCTTTCGCACAGACCTAATTAAAATAAACCTCGTTTTTCCAGGAGCGTAACCCCGTTGACACCTTTCTAGACACCTACTTGATCGGCTAATTGCAAAGTGCAAAACTCTCCCAGGAGTAACAATTACTCGCAGTGGGTATCAGGATCCAACTATCATATAGAAGGTATGCAATCTCATTGCAAATTTCAACACTTGAAACTCCCGATAGTGGTTTTTACCTCTATCACCTATGACCTTAACTATGGTCAACAAATCATAAGTACTAGTCAAGTTCTACCCGTCATTTCGTGATTAATTAGACCCACCCACATGACCCTTAACTAAGGTCAACAAAGTCACGCGACTGTCCTAACTAATCGCATCATATGCGGTGTAGGAAGACATCACTTAGCTACCGTACACTGCTTTGACTATGGTCAACAAACACAACACGAATACTAAGTACTCTACTTTCTAAAATGACGGAGGGTTGCGAATGGTTTTTAATAAAACCTTTAATGCTTTGAACTTGATCTCGTTGCAGAATCAAATGGTTTTTAAATGGAATGTTTTTGAGGCTTTTCTAGTTTTTGCTAAAGGGGTCACTCCCGGTGAAGGGATCGTCGGTCCTTTCCTCATCGAATAAGGTGCAGGATATATCATATATACCGCTGTGCAAAGCGAAAACTATAGAAGTAATCAAAAGACAAACCGAGGGTTGTAGCATCCGCCAGTTATTGCTAAAGGAGTCACTCCCGGTGAAGGGATCTCGGTCCTTTCCTTATCGAATAAGGTGCAGGATGTTCTACAAGGAACACCGTGATGCAAAGCAAGAACTGTAGCTACCTGTTTTATTTTTGAAATTCGATTCCACAACATCTTTTAGGTTTATTTTCTTTCATTAATCTCATTAATGAATGTCCCATCATTTAAGTCCACCTATACATCACAGATAAATATAACGTACGCTTATGCCATCCGCATTCGCCTCGATGTCTCGTCTGCACCGTTAGGTTAGGTAACTAACGCCAGAGCGAGGCAGGGCTAGCGCGGGTGTAAAACATAAGCAACGTCTATATAATATATCATATATACTATATACAATATATATCTGAACATATTACATGATCACATCACAGATAACGCAGCAGCAAATATCATATGAAATATTGGATATACTAGGACGTCCGTGTTTTATTTTGAGCCTGAATAAAACACGGATTTTACGGTCATGATGAATAGCCAATCCCACACCCCTAGACCCCTACGAGAGCGGCAAGCAGCCCTACCAATTCTAGGGTTAGGTGACCCAGACTCGACTCCTCGAGATGGTCTCCCACTGGACCCTAGAACCTGGTTACTTATGCTCCCCTCCTTGGGTCTAACCTAATGCGGAAAAGTAAATAATATACATCAACGATGACATCTTCCGCAACCTGGAAGTGCCCCAATAAAAAAATATTACATACAAGTTTTTACATGAATGAAAATGAAAAACACTCGTCTCACATAAAAACTCCCGGCTATTCAAACACGACGATCCAATATAACATATCCAGCAACACATAACATCATATGTCATCAACGTAAGTAAATATGTGCATCCTAATTGTCGTTGACATATAGCAACGAAACCGGCGATATCACATATTACACTTACGGTCACAGAAAAGAAAGTGTAAAACTACAAAGTTGGAATCCGCAAACTCTTTAGACATCGCATGCCTAACCAAATGAATTCCTTAGACATCGCATGCCTAACAATTATAAACCCCGCATTTTAGTCTCATTATCGAAAACTCTTTTCAATATCAAGTCGGGCAATTCAACAAGATTCTCGACATCCAAAACGAACGCTCGTCGCAAACTTTAGTAGACGGCCGCACCCCCGATACCATCGACGAAGTGCACCAAGGCGGAACACCGCTGCCGCGAGCACCAGAACGGATGCTTTTTGGCGACGTGGTTCTCCTACAGTCACTTGGTCGAGGATAAGGGGTGTAACTGTCTATTAAGTTTATCCGGCGAGTATCCGCATACGCAACGTGATTGCGACGGACTTTTGATCGCATCAAAATTCCGTGGCAACCGATCAAGTGAAACTAAAGTGCTATGTTTATAACATTCATATTAGTTATCTCATAACTACTTGTGAATTCCAAGTATTGTATCATATTCCAGATAAATGGAAAATGTTAAACTTTTCGATCGAACGATCAAACACCCAAGTTTTCCCGAAACTGCTCAACACATGAAATAAGTTTAAGAACATTCACTTCATGCCACAGTACCAACGGTCCAGCCGTAGAAGGGTTAAGCCAACGCCTCACATGTGGCACGCCGTACTGCCCCAAACCCTAAGGTTCAAAGGGCAGTTCAAGACGGTCACATAATCGAGTTAAGCTTTGTTGTCTTCTAGAGGGTCCATCGCGTTACTTTCACTACTCAGAACGTTCTTAAACTACGAAAAAACGCAACACTTGGAAATTTTCCGGCAGGGGAAAAATTGGGTATTTATATCCGGTCGAACTTTTTAACATATTCTAAATCACCCGGAAAAACACAGACGAAATTAGACTTCCCGATCGAAACACCGAGTCCCCAATACAACCCAGAAAACTCAACTCTTGAGTAAAATTTAAAAATTCCCAGAAAATACAGCAATTACAGAAAGATATTACTGTGCAAACTGAAGTGTAAAAGGTGATAGTACGGCCGCGGAACCGCCGCATGAGCCATGCTCATGCCGCGGTTCCGCGGTGATATGGAAGACTTAGGCTCACGTGCTACACAGTAATCCTTAGAAAAGCTTGCTGATTTTTCAGCATATTTTTAATTCACAAAATTCCCAGTTTTGAAAAATTGTACAGAGAAGGGTTTTCAATTAGGGTTTCGGGTTCGATCGGACTTCTAATATCGTCTGCACTTCTCCTAAAGCTCTAACTAGGCTCTGATACCACTGTAGGGTTCCTAAGCACACCCATGAGGTTCTACAACTGATCAACCATGCCAAAATCAAAAATTTCCATGTGCCAAAGAACCCTATACTAGATCGTTAACTAGAGGTAAGGTGAAACATGCAAGAAAACTACTTTGCTACTAAGAGAAAGAGACTACAACCTTTGTAGATCCGGTCCTCCACTTCTCTAGCTCCGTGTTGACGTCTCTCCACTGCGATCATCGGAATCCCGGACTCTAGCGATGGTTTCATCGGAGAAATGATCGGGCTAGGTCGTTGACTTCGATGCCGAAGATGATCTATGTCGAGGCGACTCAAACTCAAGCTCCATCTTCACTTGGTCATGAAACTTGTGAAGAAAACACCCTATACAACATGGCAAGTGGTAGAGGATGAAGAAATAGGAAGTGGGTTCATTTTAGAATTGGATTTCTCACTTGATTTCAACACTTGAAATTTTCTAGCAAGCTTTCTTCTTTTCATGAAGAAGATGAAGAAGAAAAGAATGGAAAAGAATTATCAAAAGAGAAAATCAAGTGAAGCCTTATCATAATGCAACCATGGGTGAGTTTAACACATGTATAGAATAAACTAGGGTTTAGGTGAATGGTTAGTTTAAGAAAAGAAACAAAATGGTCAAGACTTTTCAAAGCTTCATGAAGCTTCAAGTAAAAACCAAAAGAAGCCACCATTTTATTTCTTGCCCAAAAATAAATGAATAAAATAAATAATTATGTTAAAACCCTAACCATTAACCTAAACATGGTTTAGAGTAAACACACACCCAAGTTTGCATGTATCATCAAACATGATACAATCTAGTGCACAAAAATATATCACATATACTACTTGTGCACATCAAGTGAGAAAATCCATCTTAAGTGAACAAATACTAGTTAATGTAAAGTAATATATCAAATATATAATTATACATTAAATCATTAAATCAACACTTGATTTAATGATCCGGTCATATCGTATATAACCGACTAATATCAAGTGTATCAATGTATCGAATCAACACTTGATTCAGTAACCCGGCTATATCTTATATAACCGTCCAATGATACAAATTAAGAGAATAGAATACAGTATCACATACTGGTATTATTCTCGGTTCCGCACATATCTCATATGCGCTCCTATTTCATTTCGCTTCAGCCAGGAAACCTCTGTGTAGGACTCTAAAGACTCGTCAATACGCCGGCAGCAGGTGATGATCATATCAAACACCCACAAGCCGCAAGCGGTCTGCTAAACGTAACGGCCATCCGGGTATTGAGCGATCAGAAGATCCACGAGCAAGCCCGCTCACACTCCTGTGAATCCAACCAGTAAAACTTACCGTACAGTCCGGTCTGTTCGTCTGATATGTCGCATATCTCGCTTAGGGGTGGTAAACGTTAGACCCCAGTAGCTTGATAAGTCATGCCGACGTAAGGTCCATAACAAGTGTGAAACTACTGATAACTCTTACCAGTATATCACAGGAACCCTGGCCAGGGATTTCCAGTTATGGCCAGTCGAGCATAGCGCAACATCAACCCCCAATACCGGGAGAGACGAATCCCCTCCTATCGCTCATTTCCTCCATGTGAATCGGGACTGTACCCAAAATCCACCAGTTTGCATGACTCAGTAGAGCCGTGGTAGGGTGGATATCAAAGCACAGTGGGAGACACACAAGACTCTATGACGATCTCGGGTCAACAGACTAAGCTGTACCAGTGTCACCAGAGAACTACCATCCGACGTAAGGTATAATACCAGCTGGGAGTTCTCGGCGAGTCCGTTCAGTGTACCCAGTCACCACTGAGCACCCGCATACCATCTCTGATGTCAAACACCAATGGATATGGGATCATCCATCGCCCATCACATGGTTCGAGAAGATATACGCTAGTCTACAATGGAATATCGATGCCCCGTCTCGATATTCCTACGACTAGGAACATTGAAGGATGTACTCATGGACTACCCAGGCCCCACTAGTATGATCTACATCATAGTCCTGCAAGTCGAGTACACATCCTAAGGGCTTTATCAACATGTAACAGAGAGAAAGAAAGTATACATGTTAAGATAAAGAGCAACCAGATAGCGTACTATCATGTCGAGCAAGAAAGTCCTACCTATATATGTCCCAGCATCCACTACAATATACATCCAATCTACAGTAATGGCCTCTAGGGCATACATATAACTAACACTAATGAGTTAGCTAATTGTAAACTGCAAAACTCTCCTGGGAGCAACTATTGCCCACAGTGGTATCGGGATCCAACCATCATATGGAAGGTATGCAATCTCATTGCAAATCTCAACACTTAAAATTCCCGATGTGATTTTTACCCCTGGCACTCATGACCTTGGCTATGGTCAACAAATCACAAGTAATAGTCAAGTTCAACCCGTCATTTCTTGATTAATCAGACCCGTTTACTTGACCCTTGGCTAAGGTCAATAAATTCATATGCCCGTCCTAATTAATCTGCATCATATGCATTGTAGGAAGACATCACTTAGCTACCGTACACTACGCCTTGGCTAAGGTCAACAAACGTAGCACGAATACTAAGTACTCTACTTCCTAAAATGATGGAGGATTGCAGATGATTTTTAATAAAATCTTTAACGCTTTGAACTTGATATCGTCGTAGAATCAAATGATTTTTAAAAGGAGTGGCTTGTGCTCCGCAGTTTTGAAATGTAGCTTTTTCATAAAGAGCCGAGTGGTTTTCAAATCCGATTCTACAACATCTTTTTAGGTTTATTTTCTTTACATTATTCATATTAATGTAGTCCCATCAATTAAGTCCTTAAGCCAATCACAGAAAAGAAACGAAAAATACAACGTACGCTTATGCCATCCGCATTCGCCGCAATGTTCCGTTATGCACCGTTAAGTTACTTAACTAACGGCATACCGGGACGGGACTAGCGCGGGTGTAAAACATAAGCAACGTCTACTATATATCTCATATATAATATATCATTCGTCTCAGATATCACAGAACACAGGCAGCAGAAACATAGATATAATGTGGGATATACTAGGACGTCCGTATTTAGTATTTAGCCAACAATAGAAAATACGGATTGCACAGTCGCGATGAATAGCCAAGCCCACACCCCTAGACCCTACGAGAGCGGCAAGCGACCCTACCAATCCTGGAGTTTAGGAGACCCGGTCTCGACTCCTCGAGATGGCCTCCCACTGAACCCCAGAACCCGGTCACTTGTGCTCCCCTCCTGGGTCTATCCTAATACGGAAAAGTAAATAATATACAACACTGGTGACAGCAACCTCAACCTGGAAGTGCCCCAAATAAAAGAATATTACATTACATTTGAATTTTACATGAATGAAAAAATAAAACTCTCATCTCACATAAAACCCCCCGGCTATTCAATCGCGGCAATTCTGCACATCATATCTCAGCAACACATAATATCATATATCATCAACGTAAGTAAGTATGCGTACCCCGATTGTCGTTGATGTATAGCAACGAAACCGGCGATAAGCGACATACTACACTTACGGTCACAAAAAAGAAAGTGTAAAACTACAATATTTGGAATCCACTTTCTCTTTAGACATCGTAAATCCGAAATATCACATACTTCGCATTTCATGCCTAACTATATGAATTCCACATATTATATCACATTCCAGATAAATAGACAGTATTAAACATTTCGATTGAATAATCAAATACCTAAAATTTCTTAAAGCTCAACACTTGAGCGGAGTTCAAAAAAAAACCGGAATGTGTCACAGCAGTAGCGGACTAGCCGTAGAAGGTCAAGCCAACGCCTCACATGTGGCACGCCGTACTGCCTCAAACCCTAAGGTTCAAAAGGCAGTTCAAGATGGTCACATAATCGAGTTAAGGTTTGTTGTCTTCTAGAGGGTCCACCACAAAACTTGTACGCATTTCCGAAAGATTTAAACTCGAGAAAAGATTCAACACTTGAAAATTTTTCGTGCTAGGAAAAAGTGAGTTAATGATATCCGTTCGAACATTTTAATACTTTCTTAATTACCCGGAAAAGGCATGAAATTAAAATTCCTATCGCATCATAGAATCCAAAACAATCCCCAGAATATGCAACACTAGATTCAGATTAAAAATACCCAAAAATATCAACAAGCAGGTAGGAATAATACTGTATAAAAACGAGGTAGTGATTCATCTATACGGCCGTGGAGCCGCGGCCTAAGCAAGCTCTGGCCGCGGTTCCACGGTGGGGTTTACTGTGCACAGCTTCGTTTTTTACAGTTGTTCTTAGAATTACCTGCTTAATTTTTTACATATTTTTAATTCTGAAAATAACACAGTTAGAAAAAATGTCCAGAGAGTGTTGAAAATCCGTATTTTTCGGTTCAATCGGAGTTTTAACTTCGTTAAAGTGTCACCTAAAGTTCTAAGTTGGCTCTGATACCAATGTTAGGTTTAGCTAGCACCTAATGAAGGATTTGGAAGCATCACATGTCTCAAAATTAAATTTTTAAGGTGCTAAGTGAACATACAAAGAATCATCACTAGAAAATTAGGGTTTCATAACTTGAACAACATCACAAGTAACAAAGGCAAGGGTTTTGAGAGTACAACCTTTGTAGCTCCCTACGCTAGACTCCTTGGCCACTTGAGGGTTAGAAAAAGGTTCGCTTAAGGTCTTCTAATATCCACGACGATCCACCCGAAGCTCCTTTGCCCAAAGCTCATTGCTTTACTCGATGTATTAATGGAGTAGAGCAAACACCCTACACAAACAGGCTAGATGTGTGTAGTATGATGATGTGGTTTGTTTTCTCATTTCAAAATCCTAACTTGATTACTCTTTTGCTTACTTGAAAGAACTAGAGAGCAAGAGAGAAAGGAGGAAGAAGATGATGGCTTTCTAAGCTCAAGATAATGATAAGCTTAATGTGAAAAATAGAAAATATAAGTATATATATTTTTACTCTTCATCTCAAACCATGGTTACATAATAAAGATATTATTGTACTTGAGTTAAAAGACAAAAGGAAGATTAACTCATGGTTAAAAAGTGGGTGAACAAAGGTTAGATTAAAGAAGAGTGTAGAAGATAACCATGGATTAATCTTTTTCTTTTCTTTTGTTTTAAAACAAATACAATATATATCCATATATATAATCATAAGGTGTGAGTCTTATATTGCCACCATCTTCTATATATACAACCATGATAGAATGATGTATGCATGTATGTGTGCATGCACATCCATATGTGCATGAACAAGAATGAATGCATACATGCATGCATACACCCAAAAAGACAAGAAAAGGATTTCTAGTGAGAAACTAATGGTTAAATGATAAATCAACACTTGATTTAGCAACCCGGTCATATCACATACGACCTGACCAAAAGCAAGCCGCCCGATTAATATACGGTATGACATATCCGTATTTAATCGGGTCCCCGCACATATCTCATATGCACACCACATCTTTTCGCCTGAGCCAGGAAACTTCATTGTGGGACTCTAAGACTCGTCAATACGCCGGCAGTAGGTAATGATCATATCAAATACCTACAAGCCGCAAGTGGTCAGCTAAACGTAACGGCCACCCGGATATTGAGCGATCAGAAGAAAACAAGCGAACCTGCTACAACTCCCGTCGAGCCAACCGGCAACACTACCGTACAGTCCGGTCTCTTCGTCAGATATGCTGCATATCGAGTCTAGGGATGGTAACGTCGACCCCAATAACTCAATAAGTCGTGCCGATGAATGGTCTATAACAGATCGAGAAACTACCGATAACACTTATCAGCAAATCCCAACAGCCCTGGCTAGGGACTTACTGATATAGCCAGTCGAGCACAGCACGGCATCAACTCCCAATACCGGGAGAGACGAAACCCCTCATATCGCTCATCGCCTTCGTGTGTCTCGGCATTGTACCCAACGGCCACCTGTTTGCACGACTCAGTAGAGCCGTGGTAGGGTGGTAATCAAAGTACAGTGGGAGAACACACAAGACTCTATGACGATCTCGGGTCTACAGACTAACCTGCACCAGTGTCACCTGAGAACTGCTATCCGACGACAGATATAATTCCATATAGGAGTTCTCGGCGAGTCCGTCTAGTATACCCTGTCGCCACTGAGCACCCGTATACGATCTCGATGTCAAACATCGATGAATGTGGAAACATCCATCGCCCATCATATGGGTCTAGTATCATATACGCTAGTCTACTCTGGTATATCGATGCCCCATCTCGATACACTTACGACTAGGAACATTCCAGGATATGCTTATAAACTACAGATGTCCCACTAGTATGATCTCCATCATAATCACAGTAGTCAAGCCTATATCCTCAGGGCTTTATCAACATGTATGAATGAATAAAAGCATGATCAAATCAATCATGTCAGATAAAGAAGAACCAGATAGCATACTATCATGTCGAGCAAGAATGTACACTGAATATATATATATATACATGTATAAATATATCCACTATCACATAATGGCCTCTAGGGTATACATATATCCAACAATACATTAGTTCAATTTAAGACTAAAATCCACTTAAGATGGTTTTAGGATTATTTTTATTTCAGATCCAACAGAAGAGCATTTGGGCTCTATTATTTTAGTTTAAGAACGTTTCGGTCCATTATCGCCATTTTGGAGACGAATATTAGTTTAAGGACATTTCAGTCCAGTAACGCCATTTTGGAGGCGAATATTAGTTTAAAGACATTTCAGTCCATTATCGCCGTTTTGGAGGCAAATATTAGTTTAAGAACATTTCGGTCTATTGCCAGTTTAAGGACGTAGTGGTCTAGTGTGTTCATCTTGCGTGCATGTGTATTTGTTACGTGACGGAATGAACAAGGGTGATATGGAATGCACCCAGTATAGGATGCGGTCTGATTTGAGGTGTGCACGTCGGTTTGGATGGTCTGGGAATGCACTGAAGAATTGTTGGTTGTCGGGACCCGCCACCTCTATGAAGACGTTAAAGAATTACAACGACGTATATCAGAGGTATGGAGAGATGTACCCTTAAACCAAATCCCGTATTTGAAGGAAAAGGGTTTTGGTGACCCTAGGAATCGTTAGTCATGTTTGAGACTAAAATTATCTTAGGAAATATAACATGAATATCATTTGCGATATTATCAATTGAAAAATCAATAGTCATATTTGGGACTAAGATCAGTTTGGGGAATCATGAGCATAGGGGGCTCGGTTGATTGGAAATCGAAGATGTTTTGACCTTGGGAAAACTTAGCCAATTTGGGCTAAGTCTGGGTCTCCATAGTTACCCATCAGTGCTAAACACTGGTATATGCAGCACTTAAGTGTATTCTACGTGAGGTGCTGAATCAGTGTTAAACATTGAACTCTAGAGGCGCTCACGTGTGGACACGTGAGGCACACCAAATAGGGGCGCTGCTTTTTAGGTTTTATCCCCCCATTTTTTTATATAAGTGCTAAGAACTTGGTTCTTGTGGAGTTCACGTGTGAAAAATGTGAGGTGCCCTAAATATGGGCACTGCCTTTTGGGTTTTAGTCCCCCTTTTTATATAAATGCTAAGAAATTGGTTAGGGCTCTCGTGGAAAACACGTGACTGCCTTACGAAATGCTTCTTGTTTTTCTTTTAAGCACTCGCGTGGGAAATACGTAAGGCAGTCTGGGCCGTTCCTTTTATTCATTAGAGGCACTTATGTGGAAAACACGTGAGGTCTCATTATAGTGTTGTACAGTAACTAATCCCCATACTTTCCTTCTGTTTTCTTAGAGATCTTGATCTCTTATTAATGACATTTCTAGTCATTAGGATTTAGGCTTGGAAGGTCTTAGATTATTATCATCGTCTGGACTGAGGAATCTCGTTTTTGCAAGAATCAAATTCTTTATATATGGTTAAACCCTAGTTTTCAGAAGAATTAAATTCTTTAAACTCAGTTCTTTCCCCTAGACTTTGAATCTTCATGACAGAATCTCTCCAATGAGAATTAAATTCTCAACTTGTGGGGAGATCTGCTTCTGCATATCTCAATCAGAGGAAGAACTAAGTTCTTATATGAAGGCTTAAACTCTTAGAGAGGGAAAGAAGGAATGGAACAATCTCTGTGTTTTTTCTTCTTTTTACTTAGTATGTTCTGACAAAAAAAATCTTCGATGAGAATCAAATTCTCTTTTTTTTGTCTCTACTTATGTCTTCCCTCTCTCTCTATGTGTCTCCCTGCCTCCCTTGAGACTTGAAGTCTCGGGATCTTTATATAGTGGAGAGAACTTTGTTTAATTATCAAAAAATCTCTCATTGAGAGATCCCCATTGATTTAATTGGTTTTAGAATTGATTTGGGAAATTTTACCCACCGTTGGATCTTTGATCCAAGGACTTTTGTTTTTATAGAAGATATTGTTATTGTTTTTAACAAAATTAGGGATATTCTCCTATATATAGAATAAAATTCTATCGAGCGGTGACATTTTAATCACCATTGGATTTTTAATCTAAGTGTGCTCAGTTTAACGGAGTATAATCTTTCTTTGTTTAGGAAGATATAGGAAATATTTTGGATCTTTGATCCACTAACTCTCTGTTTAACAGAAAATATTGTCTCCAATAGAATTGAATTCTATGTTTAATCACTGTTGGATCCTTGATCCAATGATTTATTAAGTTATTAAGTAGAATTTAATTCTACGCAAGGAGGTGTCCTCACGTGTTAACACGTGAGGCTTCCGGTTTTATTGCAGCGCTTAGGCCCTTACGTGTTAGCACGCGAGGCTGGTTTAGCCTAGTTGTAGTTTAATTGCAGCGTCTATTTATAGGCGCTCACGTGTTGGCTCGCGAGGCTTGTTTAGCCTACTTGTAGTTTAATTGCAGCGCCTAGGCGCTCACGTGTTAGCACGTGAGTCTGGTTTAGCTTGGTTGTAGTTTAATTGCAGCGCTTATTTATAGGCGCTCACGTGTTGGCACGTGAGGCTTGTTTAGCCTTCTAATAGTTTTAATGGCAGCGCCTATATGCAAATAGTGGGGAGTTTCCCCCTTTCTTTCTCTCATCTTCTTTTTTTTATGAGAGAACATCTTCCAGCAATGATTAGATCCGGAGATCCAGGTTGCCCTAGCAACGGGAGAATACCTAACACATGAAGAAGTTTTGAAGTCAGCACGTCGCTATGAAACAATCGTTAAGAAGAAGGGAAGGCCACAGTTGGTCGGTATGAAACGTCCCGCCAACCAGATTAGTGGAGGAGCCTCTTCTAGGTTAACTCTCCCCGCGTCAGCTATGAGGTCAGGAGGATCATTTTCCGAGACTGAACTAAACTTCTGTATCTAATGTTAGAGGACCGGACACCAAGTCAAGGATTGCCGTCGAGCGAATGGTCTTTGTCTGAAATGTGGATCACCACCACACACTAAAGGATCTTGCCCAGCTCCCACAGCTAGAACAGCTATTCAAGCTCCACCTACTCGGTTAGCCCTTTCTGCACCACTTCCACGTGGACCACCTTTACTTCTTCAGCCATCGATGTACCAGCATGCACAAAGAAATATGCAGAGACACCAGGCTTTCACTTTGGTGGCTGTAGAGACCGAAGCTATGGGTCAAGATAACACTGGTAAATCTCCTCCCATCTTTTTCAGCCTTTTCCAAGTTTTGCATTCTTTCATACTTTCATCTACCTAAACATTTTCTTTTACTTTCGGTACAATATCGTTAGTTCCTTCACCACTACTTTAATCAAATTTTTCTTGAATCTGTTACAACCTCCTTGTATAAATTTCGAGAATGAAATTTTTATAAGGACGGTAGAATGTAACGACTCTGAAATCTATGTACGGAAGTTCTTCTGTTAATATACAAGAAAGGAGTTTGACAGCCTGTGTAAAAGTTATAAGTCACTTTTGCTAAATAACAGCAAGAAGCCACTTGTAGCTCACTGGTAAAGCTCCTGTACTGTTGTGATGTAGCCCTATGTTCGATTCCCATCAGATACATTTTTTTTTCTCTGAATTTTTTAACTTTTTGGAAGCCCAAAAGATTGCATGTGCAATACATAGGGAAATGAAAAGTTCAGAAAAATAAAATATGTGCAAAAGGGTTTAAATACGGATTTTATCAAGTGGCATGAATCTCGAGGCAAATACCTCGAGATCAACCAGCTATAAGCTCAGGAAAACCGACGGGGACGGTTAGATGAAGCCTAAATTGCCCCGGGCTTTGCACACTCGTCTCTTCATATACCCCTAACTCCCGTGCACTGTTTGATTTCCCTGCAATCAAACAGAAACCCTTCATTTCACAATAAAACATCATTTTAATGCTTTTTAATCCACCATTTTAATTCCTAAATCCTAATTCTCCACTATAAATACCACCCCCTACCTTGGCTCAGTACCATTCTGAAAATTATAGCCAAAACTTTCTAAAAAGTTCCTAGTGCAAGTGAAGTAAAAGAGGAGTTAGCAAGTATGTTGGTTCCGGTGAAGATCGAAACAAATTCCGGCGCTCCCGCGATGCTATGAAACTCATCCCCTCTTCTTCAACCTTTCTTTAAGCTTTCTAAACCGTAAGACCCTTCTAAATCTCTTCCTTTCTGTTAAAAATCCTATTCAAATTTATATCGTTAAAAGTGGAGTTAATACCAACATCTTCTTTTCTAAAACATTTAACTCTCTTTTCCTTTACAATTTATTCGTCTATTTTAATTACATCACTTGTAACCTTAAACCCTAATGTTTAGAATCAAATTTCATCAAAATTTCTCTTGTGAAACAACAATAGTAGAACTTTTTCGTTAAAATACCTTGAACTTTATAAACACCTCTTTTAGCTTTTGTTAAAACAATACCTTAGGAAAACTTCACTGGGTAACGACCTACCCCACACGCACACTTGGTTTCATAGCACGATACTCATTGTATGTATTTTCGTTTTTAAGGATAATATTACAATAAAATACCACATAAATTTAAAAACCGGATTTCTTTTAAAGTGGTATTTCCTATCCTTTGCGATTACGCATCTACAACTCTCTTTAGGGGACCCGTTAATGGATGGTGTGGATTATCGCACATCCTTGGGCTAGTAGAACGAGATGCACACCTCCTCACGGAGCATTCGATCTCGAAAGGATTTAAATATGGTTTTTAAGAAATACGATATTTCTAAATAAAATAAAATAATTTTTTAAAATTAAAATTATACAAAATTATAAATCCATATTTTTCAAAATATAATAAATCTATATTTTTCAAAAAAATATTAACAAATGACAAAAAAATACCATCAAGATCCTAAAAGACAACTTTTTCGATAAAATACCATGAACTTTCCAAGGCTAAGTATTTATCACTAAAAATACGTCAATACTTAAAATCCATGCTCATGAAAACCCAAAATAATACTAATCACCCTTGAGGTTTACTTTTAAACTATATTAAAATATTTTTCATAAAACCCATTCGAGATATATAAAATAATATTTAAGGACTTTAGTAAATATAGGTTTAAGCGGTATCAATTCTCTTGAGCCCCAGGGAGCCGGAGAAAATGAGTGCTTGCCTATTTAAAGTGGACAACTTAACGGAGTTATCAATGGTAATTGTCTTGGAAAAAGACACAAATCCTGCCGTCCATGTGCAATAGTTACCGATAACTCCCGAATCCATTTCAAGAGCTAAATCTGTTTACAAGTGTCTGACTTAGTCCGAGTCCAAATCAAATCTGAATCCAATATCAAACATGAATACTTGATCAGAACATGAATACTCAAATCCAAATATCAATCTCAAACATGTATAACTTGACTTGACTTGACCAAACCTTGGTCATAATTGGACATGAACTTAACATGAATACCAGAACACAATGGTTACTATTGAAACTGACTTGACTCGAACCATGAATTCAACTTGACATGAATACATGAACACCTAATATTGACATGAACTCAAACTTGCTACCTGATGTATTCATAGAGTCGAGCAAGGCTATTAATTTTAACTATAACGTAGAATACACATGGTGTTGGGGTAGTTCTTGTGTGAATCCAAATAAATCTCAGGAGTTCCCCTAGATCATGAATCCATGTCTATTAACACAAGAAAGCTATCATGAGGGACCGCATTTCCTTGCTCCTGGATTACAGCCTGTTGAGTTTGGAATACTCCAACACTAGATTGAAGTCCCGTTGCTAACACTTGATTCGGGCCCGTGGTTCCTTACCCCTGAATTACAACCTGTTGAGTTCGAGAACACTCTTGAGATTTGTTGACATTCACTCTTGAACTTATGTTACATTAGTTAACTTATGTAAAGACCTTTTAGGACACTTATATTCACTTCATGTTTACTATACCTACACTACACGGCCATTCTATACTATACTCATGTTTTATTTTGTCATGATACACACACACACACACATACATACATACATACATACATATACATACATACATACATACATACATACATACATACATATATATATATATATATATATATATATATATATATATATATATATATATATATATAACTGCGTATTATACAGAACTGCCATACTTATATTAAATAACATGATTCAACACCATATCTCTTAGTCCAATGTTTCATGATATACATTTTCTTTATCATTATACTGTTATACTTCACCTCATTTCTTGGGGACTTACCGAACGAAAGTTCGCAGATGGGCATTCCACACATCTTTGTTTTCTTGGAATATTCGCCCGACACTGTGAAAATTGAGGAGGTGGACACTACCATGGAGGAGCAAAACCAGATCACGACTCAGGACTAGACTAGCTATTTCTCTCAGTTTATGTATGCCACCTGTTTAGGCATTTCTCTTCTTATATTGTATTTCTTTTCAGTTGAACTCATGTATCATAAATGCTTCAAGTTGAATGTAAATAAAGTTGTTGAAGTTTAAATCTAATGTTTATTTCTTGTCATAATATATTACTTAATTTATGCTTAGCGTATTTATTCCGGAAAATGACCTTCTCGAAATAAATACATCGTGGGCTTGCTACTTCACCGTTTCCGTCTATTGGAAAGCTGGGCGTGACACGCACACACACACTTAAATATAATAATTAATCCAAAAAACATACTCTCTAATTTCTTTAAGACATATGCTATTGAGGAGGATAAACTAATATAGCTTATTGATAAACATGGGGTCTACTCTCTTATAATCAGTTTTACCATATGACCCATCCTGAATTCTCCGAGGCCGATTAAGCTCCATCTTAATGTTCTCGTTCAGATAGCGGGAACAAAATGTGTTTACTTCATCTAGAAGAAAATATTGCATGATAGAACCCTCTGGTCGATTTCTATTGCATATATACCTTTTTTTAGAGTGTAGAGGTACCTAAAAAAATGTTAAATAAATA
The DNA here is from genome assembly GCA_030015575.1 of Agapanthus africanus. Classification (NCBI taxonomy): domain Eukaryota; kingdom Viridiplantae; phylum Streptophyta; class Magnoliopsida; order Asparagales; family Amaryllidaceae; genus Agapanthus; species Agapanthus africanus. The sequence continues at coordinate 358,295,277 of JASDDO010000010.1, read as the reverse complement.
AATATGGACATATAAGACAACAATAATTTTTCAAAATGCTTGAAATGAAAAATTCAATGTATCTTTCGACGGGATACATCCATCGATATTGTACCGGTCCGGCAAACTTAGCCTCAGTTACAAGATGAACCGTCAGGTGTATTATGATATTGAAGAACGACGGCTGGATAATACGCTCAAGTTCACAAAGTATCAAGGAAATAGAATTTTCAAGATTCTCCAGCGTCACAACATCCAAGGTTTTAGCGCACAATTCTCTAAAAAAGCAACAAAGGTCATTGATTACTAGACCAGCCAATTCTGCAAAGGAAGTCTTGAGGGCTAATGGAACAAAGTGCTCTATAATAACATGGTGATCATGACTTTTCAGCCCATAAATCTTTCCTTTCACAAACTTTATCTTCTTACTAAATGATCCTGAGAAACCTGTGGAAACTTTCAAATCATGCAATATCTGCAGGAACCTTTTCTTCTCCGGTTGTGACATATGATACACGATATTGGGAAGTACAAACTTGCCTGTTTTACCCGTTATCGGTTTAGGATGCAATTCACTTGCATTAGGAAGTACAAACTTTCCTGGTTTCCCAGTCCTAAAGATCCATCCGATCACGAAGGTTGTCTTTCGATTTTCCGTCTTTATAAAGAAGCAAGTTAAGTACGTGCTCGGATATTCCCTTCTCTATGTGCATGACATCCAGACAATGACACACTAGATTTGTTGACCAGTATTGAAGCTCGTAAAAAATGCTTAGTTTGTTCTAGTAGGGTGGTTTGTCATGTTTTGCCGGATCTATTCCGAAGGTCACGTTATTGTAACCATCCTACTGAGCAATCACATCCTCTTCGGATAATGAGGCTGGAGACCTAAGAAGATCCTGATGACCATTAAAGTGAGCATTGTTTAACCTGTAGGGATTGTAAGTCCATGTCACGCACCCCACGTGTTCGCGGGGAGGCGGAATATATGAAAAAACAATTATCAAAGCTTCGTAACACGGACTTGAGTACACGGATCGTGTCTAAACCATTACTAGCAAACTACGAGAGGTTTAACTGCTCTGATTCGAAGTTATACCTCACGTTACTTGTCCTTCGGGTCTTCATCGCTGTCCTCCACACCTCGTCGGCTCTATGGAACATGGGTACCTCAACGGTCTCCTCGAGTCAAAGAAGATCCACCCGAGAGTCTATAGTCCGAGCTCCTATCTCGAATCTGAGATAACTACGGCTTCTAGTTTGCTAATCTAGAAGTCCTAGAGGGTGTAGAGTATTTAGATAGATTACTTAGTCACTTTAAATCCTAGGATTCTCAACTCATGAGAGCTTTTAGGGTTTGAGGAAGAAGATAAAGACTTGAGGAGAGAGAAGTGTTTTGTGATAATGAATGAACTATTCTCATTTGTGAATATCATGAAGCATAATAATATCATCAAAATAAATATCTATCTAGTATTCATCATGCTTCATTTAATTCACAATGTGAATCATCTAATGAGTCACCTAATGAGTTATGGATCATTTAATGAAACTATACCTCATCTCCTCCACCTCTTTTAGTTTAAATCTAAAAAGAAATAAACAAAAATGAGTCACCTCCTTCTAGAAGCTTCTCGACAAATTACGAGACTGCCCTTCCCATCCGTATTTCCGAAAAACACGGATAAACTGAGACTGAATAAATCCATCTGTATAATACTAGATCCGGCTTAAACCAAAGCCCACCAGTATTATTTGCCCAATCATACGTGGATAAGTGTACGTAAGTGATTGTGGTCCTGCCGTAAAACCATACGGCCTCTACACCTTTTTCCCGGTGCAGGGAAACTCTCTGTGTGAGACTCTAAAGACTCAACACTACGCTGGCAGTGGGTTTAACTACAGGCCGCAAGCGGTACTAGCTGTACGTAACGGTCCCCAGGTAGATGTCGATAAGAAGGTCTATGAGTAAACCCATCGAACTCCAACTGAGCCTGTATGTGACAATCTATGTACAGTACGGTTTGTTCGTCTAGGACTATCGCATATCGGGCCTTGGGGGCGGTAAACATCAGACCCCTAATAGCGGTATAAGTCGTGTCGGAGTGAAGTCCATTACACTTTGAGAAACTACTGGAGCACCTACAAAAAAATCTTGCTTGCCCTGGCCAGGGACCTTGCGTAATGGCTCTCCACACACAGCGCGATATCAACCCACAATACCGGGAGAGACGAATCATTTCTAAACGCCACAGCCTCCAAGTGCTTCGGGACTGCAACCAACTACTACCTGTTTGCAAGACTCCTTTGAGCCGTGGTAGGGTAGTAATCTAAGTACAGTGGGAACACACTCGAGACGAAGTAGCAATGTCAAGTCGACGGACTAAGCTGTACTCATGTTACCTGGGAACTGCAATCTGACGATAGGTATAGTACCAACCTGCAGTTCCCGGCGAGTCCTGTCCGGTGTACTCATAACCTAACGAACACCTGCATACTATCTCTAATACGACTTACTAATGGCTGTGGGATAGATCATCTCCCCATGCTGGGATGAGAAGTGTATACACCAGTCTTCTCCGGAGTATCGATACCCTGTCTTTATAATCCTACGACCAGGGACCTGTATAGGATGTTGCTTATAGACTACCCAGCCCCCACTAGTGTGACTGCCATCACAACGCTGGTAATCAAGCAAAGATCCTAATGGCTCTACTAATATGTATAAGCGATATGTTAAAAAAAACATATGCATATATTAAAGTAGAATCAAACCAAGTAGCATACTGCCATTTTTAGCAAGGCTGTCAATACAACTATGAATATCCCAAGATTATATTAAGTAATATACAATCTAGTATGATACAATAATGGCCTCTAGGGCATAAACACTAACAATCTCCCACTTGCACTATGGCCATGTACTGGCATATCGCAGACCTATCATCTCGAATAGCCTCTCGAACTGCTTCTGAGGAATGGCCTTTGTGAATGGATCAGCAGTGTTATTCTCCGTATCTACTCTCTTCACCTCGATCTTCCGGCGATCTACGATCTCCCTGATCAGGTGATACCGCCTTAAGATGTGTCTGGACTTCTGATGGGACCTGGGTTCCTTCGCTAAAACTATAGCGCCGTTGTTGTCGCAATACAGAGGTATTGGATCAACAATGGTAGGAACCACCTGAAGTTCTGTGAGGAACTTCTTCATTGTACTCTGCTTCCATCGTCAAGTCAGTAACGGTGTCTTGCTTGGAACTCTTCTAACATACCGCCCCTCCATTGAGGGTAAAGACATAACCCGACATGGACTTGGAGTCATCCTTGTCACTCTGGAAGCTGGAGTCAGCAAAGCCCTCGATCTGGAGGTCCTTTCCACTATACACCAAGAACATCTCCTTAGTCCTCCTCAGGTACTTGAGAATGTTATTTACTGCTATCCAGTGCTTCTCCCCTGGGTTTGCCTGATACCGGCTTACAACACTCAATGCGTATGCTACATCTGGTCTGGTACATAACATTGCATACATTATAGAGCCTACCACAGAAGCATAGGGTATAATCGACATGCGAGCCCTTTCTAAATCAGTCTTGGGAGACATCTCTTTGGAGAGGGTAATTCCGTGACAAGCCGGTAGGTTACCGCGCTTAGAATCTTCCATATTGAATCTTTTCAATATGGTGTCTATGTACCTGGACTGTGAAATTCCCAACATCCTCTTTGATCTATCACGATAGATCTGGATCCCCAGAATGTAGGTGGCATCACCCAGGTCCTTCATGGAGAACTTCTGTGACAAGAATCTTTTGACTGACTGTAGCATAGGAATATCATTTCCTATTAATAGAATGTCATCCACGTACAAGACAAGAAGTACTACAGTTCTCTCTACAATCTTACTATATATGCATGGTTCATCTAGATTTTTGATAAAGTTGAATTCTTTAACAGTATCATCAAAACAGATGCTCCAACTCCGCGATGCCTTCTTTAGTCCCTAAATGGACTTAAGCAACTTGCATACTTTACCGCTACTCCCACTCTGAATGAATCCCTCTGGCTGATCCATATAGACGCACTCTTCCAAATTACCATTTAGAAAAGCCATCTTTACGTCCATCTGCCAGATCTCATAATCGTGGAAGGCAGCAATGGCAAGAATGACCCGAATGGATTTGAGCATAGCCACTGGAGAAAATGTTTCGTCATAGTCCAAACCAGGTCTTTGACGAAAATCCTTTGCAACAAGTCTAGCCTTATAGGTTTCAACCTGTCCATCTACACCAATCTTCCTTCTGAAGATCCATTTGCATCCTACGGGTTTTACCTCATCTGGAGCAATATCCAAAGTCCATACTTTGTTAGTGTACATGGACTCCATTTTGGTCCGCATTGCATCCAGCCATCTTACTGAGTCGCCACTCTGAATGGCTTGCTGGAAGCTAGTAGGGTCATCATTATCAATGATGCAATCCTCTTGATTCCCGTCTATGTGAAACCCATAGTATCTCTCGGGCGGATGAGACTGCCTACTACTTCTGCGGATAAGCGCTGGGATGTCCCTTTCTTCTGAAACTTCTGGTTCTACCATTCTTTCAGTAACAGTTTGTGGTTCTGGAATTTCTTCCAGTTCTATTACGCTCCCACTCTTCTGATTTTCTAAAAATTCAGCTTCCAAGAAGTGGACATGACGAGAAACAAAAACCTTTTGTTCCTCTGCGTAAAAGAAATAATACACCTTGGAGTTCTTTGGATATCCCACAAACTTATACTGTATTGAGCGTGCCTCAATCTTGTCCGCATACTGCTTTTTGACAAAAGATGGACATCCCCATGTCTTCAAGTACTGAAGATAGAGTTTCTTCCCACTCCACATCTGATATGGTGTGGTAGGCACAGTTTGGGTTGGAACCTTTTTCAAAAGATATGCAGCTGATTCTAGTGCATAACCCCAGAAAGATCGCGGTAACTCAGCCTTACTCATCATGGAACGAACCATATCCAATAGGGTTCGATTCCGCCTTTCCGATACACCATTGTGTTGTGGTGTGTATGGAGGAGTAAGCTGAGAGAGAATTCCATTCTCTTTTAAGTATCCTAGGAACTCGGCACTTAAGTATTCACCACCTCGATCAGATCTCAGTGTCTTGATACTTTTGCTTGTTTGGTTTTCCACTTCATTCTTGTTTTCCCGGAATTTATCAAAGGTCTCGGATTTATGCTTCATCAAGAAAATATGTCCATACCTAGAGAAATCATCCGTAAAAGTCATGAAGTAGGAATGACCACCTCTTGCATGTGTAGACATTGGACCGTACACGTCACTGTGTACGAGTCCCAAGAGCTCGCTCGCTCTTACTCCGTGTCCAGTAAACGGAGTCTTTGTCATCTTTCCCATGAGACAAAATTCACAAGTAGCATAAGATTGATATTCGAACGGATTCAAATATCCTTCTCTATGTAACTTAGTCAACCGTGTTTCATTGATGTGACCTAGTCTACAATGCCATAAGAAAGCCTGATTTACTTCCGGAGACTTTCTTTTAAGTGTGTTCTGGATATTGAAAACCTAAACTTGATTTAATACGTATATACCGTTATCTAATGTACCAGACCCAATCAGAACTTAATTTAGGTGGATGTTTACCACATCGCTTACGAATGTAAAATCATATCCCTCTCTAGAAAGTGAGGATACTGATATGATATTACAAGTCAAACTTTACGTAGAATCAATATCTGCCCACTTGTCAGTCCTAGGCGATATTCCCCCACGGATTCAACGTCCATGCTCATTCCGTTAGCAACTCTAAGAGACATATCACCTACCCTGATAAATCTACGGTTTCTCAAAGCATGTAACGAATTACAGATATGAGATCTTGATCTGGTATCTAGTACCCAGGGAGTAAAGTTAATTGACAAACAGTTCTCAATTACAAACACACCCGAGGCCGAAGCCACAACATGCTTCGAATCCTGGCTACTGGCTTCCAAAGCTCTGCAATCTTTCTGCCAATGCTCCTTCCCATAACAATAGGAACATCCCTCATTCCCTACACCAAGTCCCGAAACTTTTGCTCTTCCCTTTCCTTTTACTTCACTGACACCGTATATCGGCTTTGTGGAGGTTTTCTTCTTTTCACCCTTTACTTTCGCCCTGGATGCAGAAGAAGAAGACCCCTCATTAAGTAGAGCGGGTGTCTCCCTGGTTTCTTTCAGGGTGTAAGTAGAGGGTAGAGACTGTGGAAATAAGTCAGCATATGACCTGTTTCCCAACGTGGTCTCCAGGTCCGTGAGCTCATCAATATAGCTAGTCATCGTAAGGACGTTGTCCCTTACAGATGACCCGACAGCCAACCTCGCTTGAAGCAATTCGTTCGAGGTCTCATATCTTGCGATACGAGATTGATCTCTATATAAATCTTTGTTATGGAAGAAGATGGAAACTAAGTCCATCTTCTCGTGCTGCTTCTGGTATACACCATCAACTGAAGCCAACATGAGGCTCTTGGCATTCACACTATCCTTTTCCTTTGTCTGACGGATATCCATATCCGCGATGGTGGAAATTGGACCTGGGACGGCGGGGGCTTGAGTAGTAATAGGGTGTTCCAGCTTGTCATAGGCAATGGACTTCTGGACAGACCTTTGCCAGTCATAAAAGTCAGATTCAGACAATTTGTTATCTAAATGTAACCTAGTCATGGTCACAGGGTCGCTGCAGTTGAGAGAGAGAAGAAAACACTTTAGCATGATACTCTTGCAAGTTTAGATTGGTTTTTAGTTTCTCTAAATAGGATGGCTCCCACTGTTTCTCGAATCCTTCCTCAAACCATAAAAGAAGAATTAGTCAGGACTGATCTCACCGTACAATACTTGCTTAACCGTTCAGCCAGGCTAGTGTCGGTACTTCGAGAGAGGTTTTATGACGCTTTCACGAAGTTACTTAATTAAATAACCTTTTTTTTCCTTGAGGCGTAGCCCCACTGACACCGTTCTAGACACCTACTTGGTTTATAACATTGATCGTTAAGTGACGAATCTCCCGATGAGTAGCATATTGATTGTTTGTCTTTTATGTATGCGAGCGTTTTAAAAGATAGATCAAAAATTAAGAATATACCACAATCAATAACGGTGTCACTTGGTAGCTAGCCGGTTGAGTACGGGTCGGTCCACAGGGAAAACGTGTTCTTTTCTTATTGTTCTTACGAGTTAAATCCTAATTTGGTAGGTTTTGATTTTTATAAAAACTAAGATTGAATTTAATTTGAATTAAATCCTTGCTAGGGTTAGGATTAGGTTATTTTGGAAAAATGACTCTACTCACTGCTTCCTTTGCCCTAATTAATAACATAGGTGTTAGGGTAATAATCAACAAAGGGGATTAGCACAAATAGGAAGAAACGTAGTTTCTTCCTTTTGGTCCTTGTCCGTCCTTTCTTAACTCTTAGCCCTAACCTCTATGTAAATCAACCACAACCGGTCTAACTAGGGAATCACCGCTATCTTGTAGGATAGGGTGCCGTAGTGAGCGGTGCGTGTTTGATTCACATAAAGTCCTAATTTAAAATGTTATAAGGGCAAGAAAGGAGCGAGAGATGTCCATCTCTCAAACCTACCCAATCCTAACCCTAAAAAATGAGGAATACTCTTTAGGGAAATTACGATGAGATTCATTTTTATAATTTTCTTTTTAATTAACTAATTAACGTGCAGATAATAAAAGACAGATACTAAAATTGCAGAAATTAAATTCGAATGAAAAATGCAAGATAAAAAAACTTACTTTTATTGACACCTCTTGACGATTACAATGAAAATAAAATTTAGATCTAGAAATTAAAAGAGGCATGCCCCAAAAGAGCCTGTAGGCTTTCCTATTTATAGATAGGAGAAACCCTAGGGTTTACATCTGATCCACATTTGAAATTACAAAACTACCCTAAGAAAGCCGGGTCAAACCACCGACACCCACCGACACGTGCACCGCACGGCCGTGGAACCGCGGCAGAATGCCATGTTTGGCCGCGGATCCGCGGCCATCTTGGGGTTTCTCTGTCTCAACTTTCCAGGGTTGCTTCATGTTGCTGTTTACTTCTGTTTTCTTCACTTGGTTCCTCAGAATATCTTCTATTTTCTTCCATATTTCCACAATGCAGAATGTTATGGACTTTTCGCCGTGAGCTTCGCGTTGATGTCTTTAATCCTGTGCTGCCCTTGCACTTTGTGCATTGAACTGTTCGCTGATCTTCGTTTGTTCCTTAAACTATAGGCGGCCTCATACAGATTCATCTATTTGTTGTTCGTAGTCTCACATTTGTAGCGTCTTTTCCTGAATTTCACTGTATTGTTCTGAGAACCTCTAACCTACAACTATTTAGCAGACATGGATCAAAAGCACCTATTTATTTGTAATATGATTAAGATTGGGGAATATAATAATGCAAAATTCTGATATGAACAAATACCCCCAAACTTATCTTTTGCTCGTCCCGAGCAAAACTATTTTTATTCTCGAAAAATCCTAACCTCACTTTCGCAGGGAATCGTGATTGCACTGAGCTCGTGCAACAAGCCGTTAAATCTCTAAGTGTCCCTAGTAGGAGGAGTGTTGTCTCCTGAGGATTTTCAGCGGATACTACCCACAAAATCCGATCAATTTGGCCTGTTGACTTTCATTCTTCAATTCGGTATTCTAGCAAGAAATTCTATTATCTTCAACTTAGAAATTATCAACCCGTATTTTTCATACTCACTTATCATTTAACTTAAGATCGTATATGTTCTGTAAATTTATTTAGTTTTTAGCATCTTTTGAATTTTCCTTCTAAGGTTCCATCTCAACTTAGGAATTTTTATCATCTCAACTGAAGATATAAGCCCTATCTTTCATTCCTATCTCTCATCAAAACCCTAATCATATACCCCTACATGTGTGTATGTATCACCCCTACACTTGGAAATTCAATTCAAACTATCATACTCTTGTCCATCGTCCAAAGTACTTTTAGTTGGTGAATTTTAAATGAAATTGCTCACACATCTTTCATGCGACCGTTAATACTTCTTGAGCTACTAACGACCGATTACAAAATGTGTTTGCGCATTTAGGAGTAATTCCTCGTCTTGTAATACCTAAGGCTTTAGCAGTGACTCCCAAACCAGTTGGTCTAAGGCACTAGGTGATAAAGCACCCTCGCTATATTTTTTTTAAATTTTACGCAGCTTTAAATAATTACAAAACCAGTGTTCATTTTTTTATATCTCTTATTTCACACTTATACTTTAATTTTTTCTCATACTAAGGATTTTAGACAAGAGTATTTTAAGGTATCCTCTACTATCCCAAGTTTCAAGGTGCGTGTATGTGCGAGTTGTAGGGTGTATATTTTCAGAATTTAGACTAAAGGTTCGGAATTATTTTTCAGACTTACACTTTAATAAAAATTTCAATACTCTTCCTTTATTTTGACATAGCCCAAGAACTGAACTCAAAATTTGCCTATTTCTAAATAAACTATAAGGACATATATTTTCTACCATTAAACTTTAAGAAAGGTTATTTTTAGGGTTTTTAATTTACTAAGTTTAGGATTTAGTTTTCCTAGCTAGTTAACAGTCTTGTCAAACTAAAGTCAAATATGGACAAGTTGAATTTTTTTTATCTTTTTAGTTTTTCAATTTTTTATTTGATTTTACTTTTATATATTTTTTTATTTTAATTTTTTTCAATTTTTATAATTTTTTTTATAAAGATGCAATGCAGAATTAAACATGCAAAGAAATAAAAGAAAAAATATGTACAAAAATTAAAATATGCAATGCAATGATAACTATTTACAAACCACCTCCTCCCCCAAACTTACCAAAAGCAGTGCCCTCACTACTCATGTCCTCACCGTCCTCTTGAACGTGAACGGGAACGTTCCTCTCTCGCCAGCAGCGTAGATACGCCATATTCAATCTCTGTCACCCGGTGATCAAAGTTGGTCACCATCCATACCAACCTATCAATCCCCCTAGTGGCTCTTCTAAGTAGACGTGCATGTTCTGTGGGGGTAAGCTCTTCCTCGCTCGTAGTCGAGCTGGAGCTGGGTGTTCTAGCGGGTACATGTTCGGCCGGTTCTGTTCGCGACCATACATCAGTTAAGCGGGTATAGGACGTGGATACACTCTCAATAAGAGGCCTAATGGGTATACCTCCATGCATGTAAGATTCAAATTCCTCCACAGGGAGGAAATAGTGACACGGTTGTGTCGCTAACATAGGGCATGGGTAATTCGCGGCCTTTTTGCCAGTACCAATTGAATTAAGCAATACCGTGCACATGTCATATCTCGGGTTCCTAGTCATTAAGGTGTGCACGATATGAAGAGATGGTGTGAAAAATGTTGTATCATGTGAACTGCCAAAAATATTGTTTTGTGCCCAACGGCACACGGTTAATACATTGGCGAAGAGGGTTCTAGTCTGTATGCCCTTTCTAGGTTCTCTCGAATAGTCATTACCCATGAAAGGTAAGTAGTCTTCAAATTGAACGGGTTGGTCATGAATATGTAATCTAGGAATTAAGGTGACTTCATGGATGAAGTCCCTATCAATGATTATTTCCCTATCGCCCCAAAGTAATTTAATAAAACCGTATTGTGATAGGCAACCTTCCCCCATGCACTCGTAAAAATGAGTGACTAGATCTAGAAGAGTGTAGGCATTGGGGTGATTGAAAATTAAAAAGTTCCACCCTCGCCATGTGATCTCATCACCAAAATAACTCCCAAAGATTGTGTGTGCAAACATTTGGGAAAATCCCGTTCTAATTGCATGGTTGGTGCCATTCAGAGAGTTCACAGATTTATAAAAAAAAATTAACAGAGAGGGAGAGATGATGCAAACCTCCTCTGAAAAAATCAGAGGGAGAAGAGGCAGAGGCGCGGTGGATCAGCGGTCAAAGTGGGCCTCTGGCGGCGGAATCGCGGCTTCCTGAAGCGATCTGCTTGCTTTGGCTGCGGCGGCGACTAGGGTTTGCAGAGAGGAAAATTTTAGGGTTTGTAAAATGCTGTAAGGGATCGGGTTCTTTTTACAGGGGGAGTGTTTTGGTTATTTACAAAAAGGGCCCCTTAAAAAGAGGAATTTATTTGTAAATAATTTTTTTTATTAAAACTGAAAATTTACAAAAATACCCAATTTTTTTTTTTTTCTAATTTTTTATTTTTATTTTCTTTTTATATAATTACAAATGATACATACCTCCAAACTTATTTGAAATAGTGTTTGCACTGTTTAAGTGGTGAAGTTCAGGATTAAGGGGGGAAAAACAGTATCAATCTATACAAGGCCTTACATAGGCCAAAAGTGAGCACCAACCATTCAAATATTCTATCTCTGTAGTGTGTTGGTTGATGAGAGAATGCAGAGAGGAAAGAAATGGAGAATACGTGAGACCGTATGAGAAGAAAGGTGGAATATGGTCTCGGTGTATTAGGAGAAGAATGGCGGAAGAGAAAAAGAAGTGTAGTACGAACTTGAGGGTGTAAATTGAGTGAATAAATTAGCACAAATTGTGATGGCCGATGTTTTACAAGCGATTGTGCTAATCTATCAACCCGTCGAGAAATGGGATCAAATCCCTCAAGATTCGTGAGAAAATATGGGTATGTCGAACTTGGTAAACCAGACATTGAAAATGAAAGTGTAACGGTTTCTTGCAAGGTCGGAACGAGGCTGGAGGGAAGTGATTGAGGAAGGGTATCGGTTAAAGATTCAGGAGGGCGTGCGCAGATAGAATGAATTGGAAAATCCGACTTCTCAAGTAAAACTGCTTCATCCTTAGTAATTTCCTCAATACTCTCGTCAAAATTTAGCTTATTCATGCAATTCTCATCAAAATCAAGACGCATATGAAGTTCGGGAAAAACAGTTAATGACTCGGGATGATGAGAGAGAAACTCATCCAAATCTGTGGGTTCATCATCCAAAATATCCCCAGCATCTATATCCTCAATCAAGTGAAAATCAATTTTTCAAACGCCTCATCAAAAGCATAAATATTAATCAATTCAAGTTCTAGAGTGGAGGTGTAGAGATCGAAAGGATTGGTGATTGTTTCACTCAAAAGGGACCCTTCACAATCAATAAATCAAACACTACAAAGTCACACAACTCATTAAACGTTTTATCTTCAACAGGTGAATCATTTGGGACATTTGATAGATATTCAAAACCGGAGTTGTGGGATTCAATTGGGGATGGGTAGGTTTGATTTGGAAGGGTGTACATCTCACTTTTACCACTCAAATTCTCAATCTGTCCAACCGCCTCATCATACATTGGAAAATTTGGAGCTAGTTGGAAACTAGCTACCGGATCACTAGGTTGTATGAGGGCGGCCATGGACGCATTCAAATCCATCATCTGTTGGCTTGACGCTACCATAAAATATTTCAACGACTGTTCTAGACTAGACATGGGTTGTGACGGGGTTTCAGTAAAAGATTCAAAGTTGTTTAGATACGTAAAACTCCCAGATGGCTGTGTAGAAGCAATGTCTAGGGAAGGTGCAAAAGTCAGGTAGGACTGGTAGGAATTGAATGGTTGGACAGGAGTAGGATCAATATTTGGATAAGAAGGTGCATGGAATTGTTGATCCAAAGAATTCATAGTAGTGAAAGGAGTGAAAGATCGGTTACGAGATTGTTCAATATGTTCAGCAATAGACATGGGTTTCGGAGTTACAACAGGACTTGAAAAAGGAGTATCAACGTAAGAAGGTGGTGAAGGTTGAAATGGTTGATATAATGTGGATTGCGGAGTCCAACTGGTTGTCCTAGATGCGTCTATTCGATCTTTCAAAGAAATTTTGGACATGGAGGGGTCGTTCGAAATTCGACCAAAACAAGAATCGTAGGTAGTAATGTCTGGTTGAGGGTACCAAAGTTCGACAAGAGTTTTGCGAGGTGTGGTACCCTTGATGTGATGAGAGAAAGGAAAAGAATGTAAATTTTTTTATTTTTATTTTTTCAATTATTATTATTATTTTTTATTTTTTTAAAAAAAATTGTTTGTTTTTTAGAGTTTTGAAATTTTTTTAAGTGTTTTTTTAGAAAGAGTTTTGCAAAAAATTGTACGAAACTACGTCACAATCACAATTTAAGCATGCACAATCAAGCCGAGAGTTAGGGTCTCCTAAGTTAACTAGACTGCTCCTAACTGTTCCAAAGCGACAAGTTGTGAGATATCTCTCAAATCGCCTCTTCACCGCCAATTGTGGCCAAGTAAGCACAAATGAAGAAAGGAGGGATCCACTCACTAATCACCGTGAGACGGGCCTTTTAAAATTACCTTTCTCACTTGTCTAGCCTAGGCACCACAAATTCAGGTTTAAATAAACGACTGAATGCCCACAATCTTTCTTTGTCCTAATGAGCGCGACAGTCCTTAATTGGCTGAGTCTAGATATTTTTTAATTAGCTCAAGGGTGATGCATATGCTCTTAGTGATTTTTGGGGTCTCAGGAAGGGTAATGAAATCCTCACCCAATCTTGATTGGTGTTATAGCCTCTTAAAAGTCCGTATTAATTATGTAAAGCAGTTAACACACCAAAAATCTAAAACACTTGCAAAAATTTTTTATTTGGAAGCGCAAAGAATCCTGCACAAAAACAATTTATTGGAGAGGGAGAAGAATTTTGCGCAAAGAACCCTGTAGAAAAAAATTTCAGTGGAGTTCAGGGGGTTACAGAAGAGAAATGGAATGCTTACAGAGCAAAATGGACTGCTGACGTCAGCGGTTGACCGTGGATCCACGGTCAAACACTTCTTCCCGCCGCGGTTCCGCGGTGTAATGGTTGGCTCGGATCCCAAAAAATTTGTTCTGTGCTGTTTTGATTCTCCTCTGTCTGTTCAGATCTTCTGTTTCTGGATTTGTTCACCGAGCTTGCTCCAGATTTGAATCTGTCCTTCTTCCTTTCCTGTGCAATTCACACAAAACCCTTCAAAAAATAACAACATGATATTTTTCAATTTCAATTAACCCGAAATTACAATTAACCCGAAATTATATGTTTGCTCCAGATTTTATATGTTTCAGTTTTTATAATCTTTTTTCAATTTCAATTAACCCGAAATTACAAAAAAGAAAATAACTACCGCTATCCCCGGCAACGGCGCCATTTGATTGTTTGTCTTTTGCGTATGCGAGCGTTTTAAAAGATAGATAAAAAATTAAGAATATACCGCAATCAATAACGGTGTCGCTTGGTAGCTTGCCGGCTGAGTACGGGTCGGTCCACAGGGAAAACGTGTTCTTTTCTTATTGTTCTACCGAGTCAAGTCCTATTTTTGGTAGGTTTTGATTTTTATAAAAACTAAGAATGAATTTAATTTGAATTAAAGCCTTGCTAGGGTTAGGATTAGGTTAGTTTGGAAAAATGACTCTACTCACTGCTTCCTTTGCCCTAATTAATAATATAGGTGTTTGGGTAATAATCAATAAAGGGGATTAGCACGACTAGGAAGAAACGTAGTTTCTTCCTTTTGGTCCTTATCCGTCCTTTCTTAACTTTTAGCCCTAGCCTCTATGTAAATCAACAACAACCGGTCTAACTAGGGAATCACCGCTATCTCATAGGATAGGGTGCCGTAGTGACCGGTGCATATTTGATTCACATAGAGTCCTAATTTAAAATGTTATAAGGGCAAGAAAGGAGTGAGTGATGTCCATCTCTCAAACCTACCCAATCCTAACCCTAACAAGTGAGGAATTACTCACTCATTAGGGAAATTACGATGAGATTCATTTTTATAATTTTCTTTTTAATTAAGTAATTAACGTGCAGATAATAAAAGACAGATACTAAAATTGCAGAAATTAAATTCGAATGAAAAATGCAAGATAAAAAAAACTTACTTTTATTGACACCTCTTGACGATTACAATGAAAATAAAATTTAGATCTAGAAATTAAAAGAGGCATGCCCCAAAAGAGGTTGTAGGCTTTCCTATTTATAGATAGGAGAAACACTAGGGTTCACATCTGATCCACATTTGAAATTACAAGACTACCCTAAGAAAGCTGGGTCAAAGCACCGACACCCACCGACACGTGCACCGCACGGCCACGGAACCGCGGCGGAATGCCATGTTTGGCCGCGGATCCGCGACCATCTTGGGGGTTCTCTGTCTCAACTTTCCAGGGTTGCTTCATTTTGCTGTTTACTTTTGTTTTCTTCACTTGGTTCCTTAGAATATCTTCTTTTTTCTTCCAGATTTCCACAGTGCAGAATGTTGTGGACTTTTCGCCGTGAGCTTCGCGTTGAAGTCTTTAATCCTATGCTGCCCTTGTACATTGTGCATTGAACTATTCGCTGATCTTCGTTTGTTCCTTAAACTGTAGGCGGCCTCATACAGATTCATCTATTTGTTGGTCGTAGTCTTGCATTTGTAGCGTCTTTTCCTGAATTTCACTGTATTGTTCTGAGAACCTGTAACCTGCAACTATTTAGCAGACATGGATCAAAAGCACCTATTTATTTATAATATGGTTAAGATTGGGGAATATAATAATGCAAAATTCTTATATGAACACATATACACACAGTAGGATCGGGATCCAGATATCATCGTGTGATAATGCTGAAGGAATCACACCAACATTATCAAACTCCAAATGGTATGCACCACTAGCAAGTTTCAGTTTCTTTAGAAACTCCCGATTTAGACTTTTGCCCCATGCTTTTATGACCTTGACCAAGGCCAACAAATCATAAGTCACATGTCAAGTTCTTCCCATCATTATCCTTATTAATTTGAACCCACCTATACATACCCTTGACGAAGGCTAACAAAGTAATACGACTTTCCCAAACCAACGCATCAATCTATGCTATGAATACCCCAGCAGCTACCAAACACTATGCCTTGAAGAAGGCCAACAAACATAGCTTAAATACTACTGGCCATCCATATGAAATGACGGAGGGCTACGATTGGTTTTGGCGAAACCGTGAACGTAGTGAACTGGATATAATCGAAGGAACCTAATAGCTTTTTAAAAGGAGTGGCTAAAGCTCCGCAATTAAAAATTCTGCTCTTTTAAAATAACCGAGTGGTCTCTTTTAAATTTGTTTCAACGATTCAGGTTTGGTTTGTTTTCTTCGCATTAAAATAATGCGTCCCATCATTTATCCTATCATTGCAGAAAACAACGAAAATACAACGTCCGCTTATGCCTTCCGCATTCGCCACTGGGCCCCATCGTTCACCCGTTAGGTTACTTAACTAACGACAGAGCGGGGAATGGGCTAGCATGGATGCAAAACATAAGCAACGCATACTAGATATCATATATAAATATTGTACATTCGTCAGACGCAATAATAGGCATTCCAGATCACAGATGAACATATTGGATATACTAGGAATCCGTGTTTTGTTCGAGCCTGCAACAAAAGACGGATTACACAGTCGTTATGAATAGCCAAACCCCACCCTAGACCCCTACGGGTGCGGCAAACTACCCGCCTAATACCAGAAGTCAAACGGTCTCCCTCAACGACGTGAACAGGCCATTAAACACTTCAAAGTACTCGGTAGTTTGTGCACCCCATCTTGGGTCTATCCTAGGAGCATAAAACGGTAAATGAAATAATACAACGGTGGCTACAACCTTAACCCTGATGTGCCCCGCAAAAGAATATTACAACATATTACAATTTACATCAAATGAAAGATAAAAACTCTCATCTCACATCCCCGGCTATTCATCCATGACAATCTAATGAAGTTCATATCCACAAACCAATATCCATTTCAGAAATGTGCAACCCCCAACTAACCGACATACTAGCAATTAGCGGAGGTTTACGAACACATAAAAAAAAGCGCATTAGCAAATAACTTAGAATTTCGATCGACAACCTTTTTCCGTGTCTACCCCAAATGTAAGCCAGCACTGAAAAGACCTGGGCAGAAAAAAATACAGGAAAACAGAACACCCAAAAATATGACAAACTGTGTAAATACGAGTCAACTCGGAGTCGACTCGGCCGTGGATCCGCGGCTTATTGCACCAATCCGCCGTGCTTCCGCGGTCGTCTCACCGAGTTAGCAACTCGTATTTCTCTAGTATTCTTAGAATTCCCTGCTGTGAATTTTCATACTTCTAAAATAATTTTTTCGACAAGTTTAAAATCGACAGAAACTTTAGGGAAGCGGGGTTATGTTTTCGTGTTTTTCCGACGATCGAAGTTCTAATTAGTTGCTAACAAGCTAGTAAAGGTTTAGTAGGCTCTGATACCACTGTATGTCTATGTCACGCACCCCACGTGTTCGTGGGGAGGCGGAATATATGAAAAACAATTATCAAAGCTTCGTAACACGGACTTGAGCACACGGATCATATCTAAACCATTACTAGCAAACTACGAGAGGTTTAACTATGCTGATTCGAAGTTATACCTCACGTTACTTGTCTTTTGGGTCTTCATCGCTGTCCTCCATACCTCGTCGGCTCTATAGAACATGAGTAACATAACGGCCTCCTCGAGTCAAAGACGATCCACCCGAGAGTCTATAGTCCGAGCTCCTATCTCGAATCTGAGATAACTATGGCTTCTAGTTTGCTAATCTATAAGTCCTAGAGGGTGTAGAGTATTTAGATGGATTACTTAGTCACTTTAAACCCTAGGATTCTTAACTCATGAGAGCTTTTAGGGTTTGAGGAAGAAGATGAAGACTTGAGGAGAGAGAAGTGTTTTGTGATAGTGAATGAACTATTCTCATTTGTGAATATCATGAAGCATAATAATATCATCAAAATAAATATCTAGCTAATATTCATCATGCTTCATTTAATTCACAAGGTGAATCATCTAATGAGTCACCTAATGAGTCATGAATCATTTAATGAAACTACACCTCATCTCCTCCACCTCATTTAGTTTAAATCTAAAAAGAAATAAACACACATGATTCACCTCCTTCTAGAAGCTTCCCGACAAATTACGAAACTGCCCCTCCCATCCGTATTTCGAAAAAACACGGATAAACTGAAACTGAATAAATCCATTTGTATAATACTAGGATCCGGCTTAAACTAAATCCCACTAGTATTATCTGCCCGATCATAGTACGTGCACAAGTGTACGTAAGTGATCGTGGTCCTGCCACAAAACCATATGGCCTCTACACCTTTTTCCCGGTGCAGGAAAACTCTCTGTGTGGGACTCTAAAGACTCGACACTACGCTGGCAGTGGGTTTAACCACATGCCGCAAGCGGTACCAGCTGTACGTAACGGTCCCCAGGTAGATGTCGATAAGAAGGTCGATGAGTAAACCCGTCTGAACTCTAACTAAGCCTGTATGTGACAATCTCCGTATAGTCCGGTCTGTTCGTCTAGGACTATTGCATATCGGGCCTAGGGGGCGGTAAACGTCAGACTCCTAATAGCGGTATAAGTCGTGTTGAAGTGAAGCCCATTACACCTTGAGAAACTACTGGGGCACCTACGAGTAAATCTCGCTTTCCCTGGCCAGGAACCTTGCGTAATGGCTCTCCATACACAGTGCGATATCAACCCCCAATACCGGGAGAGACGAATCCTGTCTAACCGCCACTGCCTCCAAGTGCTTCGGGACTGCACCCAACTACTACCTGTTTGCATGACTCCTTTGAGCCGTGGTAGGGTAGTAATCTAAGTACAGTGGGAACACACTCGAGGCGAAGTAGCAATGTCAAGTCGACCGACTAAGCTGTACTCATGTTACCTGGGAAATGCAATCTGACGATAGATATAGTACCAACCTACAGTTCTCGGTGATTCCTGTCCGGTGTACTCGTAACCTAACGAGCACCTGCATACTATTTCCAGTACGGCGTACTAATAGCTGTAGGACAGACCATCTCACCATGCTGGGATGAGAAGCGTATACACCAGTCTTCTCCGGAGTATCGATGCCCTGTCTCGATAATCCTACGACCAGGAACCTGTATACGATGTTGCTTATAGACTACCCAGCCCCCACTAGTGTGACTGCTATCACAACGCTGGTAATTAAAAGATCCTAAGGGCTCTACTAATATATATATAAGTAATATGTTAAAATAAACATATGCACATATTAAAGTAGAAACAAACCAAGTAGCATACTCCCGTTTTTAGCAAGACTGTCAATACAACTGTGAATATCCCAAGCTTCCATTAACTATGATACAATAATGGCCTCTAGGGCATAAACACTAACAGTGATGGTCTAGTGGCAAGAAATGTCGATGACCGCAATAACAAACCTTCCTGTTAAAATTGAACCATTTCGATGTTGTATCTTGATAGCAGTAAGGTCATTCTTTGTGACCATGTATAGACTAACTTGATAGCATTCCATACGCACGAAAGTCATTAATTGTCCACATTAAAACCTCACGCATCGTGAAGGTTGTTTCTGTGATTGCATCGTAAATCTCTACACATCAATGAATAAAGATTTTAACCCATCGATCAGAGGTTGGAATTGACGTCGATATTATTTCCTGGTGAGTTTGGTCCGTCAATAAGAAGAGACATCAAGAAGTAGGATTGATCCATAGCTAACTAAGACGACAGGTTATAAATGATCATTACAACGGGTCATGTGCTGTGTTATCCAGCCATATAGTTGAATGGGAAGAAACCATAACTAGTTAATCCGAGTCTAACATTGCGAGAATCACTACTGAATGTTCGGTGCCTCCTATCGAAATCCTTCCATTCCAGAGAATCTCTTGGATGACTTATTTTTCCATCCTCTCTTAGAGCAGCACGGTGATGCCAAATCATTGCCTCGACTGTTTTCTTGCACCTGAATAGTCTCTTCGGCCTCTGTGTTATGGGAAGTATCGTGCTATCTTGATAAGTATATCGGGCTTCTTATCAGATTCTTTTGGCTTATACCTGGACTCTGTGCATGTTGGACACTCTTTCAAATCTGAATTCTCTTTCCAGTACAACACGCAATCTTTGGGACATGCATGAATTTTCTCACAGTTCAGACTCAAATCAGGCATCATCTTCTCAGCTTCGTACCAACACTCGATCACGTTATTTCCCGGGGGCATAGAATCTTTCAGAAACTTTAGAAGTATCGTGAATGACTTGTTGCTCTATCCATTTAGGCACTTAATCTAGAAAAGTTGGACGAACTATAATAGGGTGGAATACTTTGCATTCTCATAAATTGGCCTTCTAGAATCATTCATTAACTTTTCATATTTATCCGCACGCGGTCCTTAACCGGAAGGAATTTCTTCTTCGGTAGGATTACTATCACCGAGGGGAGGCTCTACCATATCCTCCATTTCTTCTCCTGCTAAGAAATTATCGTCTTCTTCTTCTCCCGTATTACCGTCTTCTTCTTGTCCTTCCCCGTGATATAGCCCAGTTGTATAAAATTTAGTAAAACCATGTTTAACGATGTGAAGCTCTACGATTTCTACCTTCTGTCAAAATTTATTGCCACATCTATCGTACGGACAGAGAATACTCTCTAACATGATTTTAGTATGTATGCGTGCAAATTTAATGAAAGCAACAACTCCTGCGACAAACTTAGATTGCATGTGTTGTTGCCAATCCACGTACAGAAAGTTGGTTTTTTATGGTGACTATATTGAAAAATCTAAGAATGAAATGGTTATTGACAAAGAAGAAAATCCGCAAGGGCAAGTTTGTCGTTGAAAAAGATAAATTATTAATTAACAAATTTAGGTTTGAAGATGCCCAAGTATGATTTGTATTCCGTGTATGTGTATTTCAATTTATGATTTCGCTTAGATGTAGGGTTGTTAGTGCGTATGTGCTTTGTGTGTGCGTGTGTTGTGTATTCGTGTTGTATGTGTGTGTTTTGGCTATCGGGGGTAAGCCTTCTATCCCATTAAGAATGTATAAAGCAGACACCCATTCGCTTGTGTTTTCATCTGTTTCGAGTAAATTTCGGCAGCACATCCCCGCTGTTCTCCAAGTACATTGTAATAGAATAGATAATCATTTCAATGCTGTGAAACAACATTGAAATAAATATCTAATCAATTTTCGTACATGGAGAACCGGCGGAAAAGTGCCAACAAAATAACTCAAAATGAATAAAAACACAAGTGAATGGATGTGTTTGCTTTATACATTCCTAACTTGTCCAAACTAGACAAATCTATCAGTTTTCATACGATTGAATCTTCTCGTCATATAGACTACATGACGGTTGTTAGCATCGAATGATACCATCCGATATTTAACAAACTTCGTATAGTTTTATGTCACGATGAATATCGAACGTATGTTAACCAATAGATGGGGACTAAGACGCGCTTTGATTTTCACATATGACTGTTGATGAGCATATGAAAATTTCATATTATCATCAATAATCATATACACTCTTATTATAAGATTTAATTTGAATTAGTTTTTCGTTTACGTTTCAATTTCAAGGGTTTGAAGTTTTTAGTTTAGGCTAAATTTTTTTAAAGTTAAGGGTTTTCTTAATCAAGTTTAAGATTTTGGATTTGGTTATGGTGTTTAGTTTAAAATTTTGGATTTATTTCTAGTATTAAGTTTAAAATTAGGGTTTGGCCTTGTTTAATATGAGAGATCAATATCATCATTATCACACACACACACCCCCCCCATCGTCATCAACATTATCTCTCTAACACACACATCATCATCATTATCACACACACACACACACACACACACATCATCATATATCATTAACACACACATATACACTTACACCAACACTAAAATATCCTTACCATAACCATCACCCTTAACTCTAACCCTAATTACATTAACCCTAACTTTAGACCTAATTAACCCTAACCCCTATAAATTCTTCATTGAACTACTCTTAGCTTTTGTTTTTACCACTAAACTCTAAGTCTAACCTTGATCCTAACCTTAATCTTAAACCTACCCCTAACCATTAGCCCTAACTCTAATCATAAACCTGACCAAACCAAACCAATTCTTAATCCACAACCAATCTTCTTCTTCTTCCCCTCACCATCACCACCAATCTCATCTAAATTTATTTTTCCCGGCCCCTCACCTGACCTACCCGGTTCTCATCGACCTTCCCCGACCGCTTTCCCTACCACCATGGCCACCACCACTCACCATAGCCACCACCGCCATCCATATCCCCAAACAACCCCAAAATGAAGTGCAACTACAACAGCCGCCGCCGCCACCCATAGCCACCACCTGCCGCCGCCGCCGCCGCCTATATCCCCAAACTACAGTCACCACTACAGCCACCACCCCTACCACCGACCACCACCACAATTCAAAATCCCCAAATTGAAGCCTTACCCACGAAATTCAATTTACGAAAATAAAAGTTTAAATTGATCAATAAATTAACTAACTGGTTGACGATTTCTACGGTGACGAGGAAGCCAGAGAGGAGCTCGACATTGATGAAGAGGGCGACGCTGGAGGTGATGGAGGCGGTGCGGGAGGTCGTAGGATGTCGAAGAAGACGACGAGATCGGAGGAGGCGCCGAGGAAGGAGGCGACAAGCGCGGGGAAATTTTGGTGGGAAATTATTTGGGGAATTAGGGTACTGTGGTAACGGGGGAGGATAAGCTTTGGTTTTTATTTCATTTTAAAATCTTGAAATTTTCCCCTACGGATATATCCGTAGGGCCTTATCTTGCTGCACTGTAAGGGCAACTGCATATGTTAAATTTTAACAAATTTTTAATTATATATGCCCCTACAGTCTTATCCGTAGGGGAATATTGTCCCTACGGAGTAATCCGTAGAGGCATTTGTTAATTGCCTCTACGGATTTTATCATCCGTGGGGGCAAGCCATCTTTGTACTAGTGAGGAGTGGAAGTGGCCACAAATTAACGCTTTCCGGGAAAATTCATGGGTCTTCTGGATGCATGTATGTGTCATGTGCCTGTGTGTGATGTGTGCATGGATGTGTTGTGTGTATAGGTTAAGGCATATAGGACAAGTGCCAAAAAAATTGGTAGAGTTGAGTCATTTGACCAGAAGTTACTTACTAAAGATGGTGAAATCATATTTTAACTTTTGTATTGGGAGTATATGAAGGTCTAAATCTTAAATATTATATAGAAGGTATGGAGCATACATTGGCACTGTAGTTTGGCGGGTATATAAGACAACCATATGTTGACTTTTTTGACGATCGGATCAGCATCAACCATATTGATCTCCATTTCTTAAGTCATGGATACGCCAATTCTTAAGTCGTTTGGATAATTTTGTCCATTCTAGCATTATGAAATGTTCTATTGTTGAACCTTTTAATTTTGTTGCAATGGCACATAAAAGTTGATGTACAAGTATTTACGTACATGGAGATTAACGTAAACAATGCCGATTGTCGAAGATGAAATTGACGGATGTTCCCGCCAATTTTTTTGGCTAAAAGCTTATTGTTCCCTTATAAAAAAGGGAAGAGAAAAAAGAGGAAAAGAATTCCCACGGTTTGGCATCACGTGTTAAACACGTGAGCGTTTATATGCAAAATATATAAACGCTGAAAGCAAATAACAAAAAGGCCAAACTGGCCTCACGTGTTAAACACGTGAGCGCTCATATGCAAAGCATATAAGCGCTGAATATAAATAACCAAAGGCCAAATAGGCCTCACGTGTTAAACACGTGAGCGCTCATATGCAGAACATATGAGCGCTGAAAATAAACAGGCTAAAACCTATACTAGGAGTCACGTGTTAAACACGTGAGTTCCCTTACGGCATTTTTCTTCCATTGCTCACATGCAAAGCACACGAGCGCTGCAATCTAAAATGGTCTCTAAGGATAGAATTGAATTCTATATAGAATTAAATTGTATTTTAGGAAATATTTGCCCCGATCTTTCTAAAAGAGATAGATTTTCTGTTAAACAGAGAGCCGTTGGATCTTGATCCAACGGTGATTTAAAATCATAAGATGTTAGAATTAAATTCTATTTTTAGGAAATATTTTCCCTCATCTTTCTAATACGGAAACATATTTCTCTAACAGAAAATCTTTGGATTTAATATCCGATGGTGATAAAGTATATCACCAATTAAACCATCTAACAGAATAAAAATTCTATGTTAGGAAAATATCTTCCTAATGTTGTTAAACTAACAAGATATTCATATGATGGAATAAAATTCTATGTTAGGAAAATATCTTCCTAGTCTTATTAAACTAACAAGATATTCATATGATAGAATAAAATTTTATGTTAGGAAAATATCTTCCTAGTCTTATTAAACCAAAAATATATTCATATGATAGAATAAAATTCTATCTTAGAAAAATATTTTCTAATATTTTCAAACAATTAAGAAATCTTCTCTATTAAACAGAGAGGCTTTGGGTTAAAAATCCAACGGTGAAAAAATTCACCGATTGATCTACAAGATCATTTTGATTGATTATGAAACCAATTATGATCGCTCAATGAGATATTTTCTCAACAAATTGATTTTTCTCTTCTCCTATAGAAACAAAGAGATCGAATAAAGAGGGAGGAGACCACCCCATAAGCTTCTGTAAAAATACAGGAAGCTCTCAAAACAAGAAAGAATTTAATTCTCAATAAAGAAGAAAAGACCGTCTTCCTCTCAAAACCCTAGGTAAAGAAAAAAGCAGAGATCAAAATATCTCCTTTACATATCGTACCATATCTAAGGGTTTAACACTTTAAATGAACTTTGTTCTTTCTCTGGATCTGAGATCCACAAGAAAAGTCTCCCATAAGTTGAGAATTTAATTCTCATCGGGAAGTTCTTGTTCTTTTGAATCAAAAATTCAGGGAAGAACAAAGATGAAAAGAAAAAAGATGGAGTCTATAATACTCTAAGAACTTAGTTACTTCAAATCAAGAACTTGGTTCTTTAAGAACCAGATCCAAGATCCTCAAAATAGTGATCTTGGTGATCGTTAATGGTCAAAATACCATTAACAAAGGTTTAACCTCTCTGAAAACATGAATAGGAGAACATGGATAAAAGGACATGGAGTAGATGGAGTCCATAATACTCCAGGAACTAAGTTCCTTCAAATCAAAAACTTAGTTCTTAAAGAACCTGATACAAGATCCTCAAAATAGTGATCTTGGTGATCGTTAATGGTCAAAATACCACTAACAGAGATTTAAGTTCTCTAAAAATATCAACAGAGATTAAATCTCTAAAGAACTTAGCGACTCACGTGAAACACATGTGAGCGCCAGAAGCTCAGTGGCTCACTTGAAACACACGTGAGCGTCAGAAAACAGGAAAGTTTAGTGCTTAGTACTAGTGCAGCGCCTCACGCGAAACACACGTGAGCGCTAAAACTCAATGCCTCACGTGAAATATATGTGAGCGCTTAAAAGAAGCCAAAGCTAAGTGTCTCATGTGAAACACACATGAGCGCCATAAAAGACTAGTGCTTAGCACCATTTCAACGCCTCACGTGAAATATACGTGAACGCTATATGTCTGAGTGCTTAGCGCTGCTGGGTGTTACAAAAACCCAATCTTAGACCAAATTGGCTAAGCTTATGTTCGTGATATCCAAACTGATCTTAGTCCCATACACGACTGTTGGATATGTATGCCCTAGAGGCCATTAATGTATATGTATATATGTGGATTCTGGGGATATGTATGTGCAGGACAATCTTGCTCAGTTATATGGTATATTATTAGAGTTATCTTTTTCAGGATATGTGTATTTGTTTCTATTGATATTCTAGCCAGCATGCACATATTGATAAAGACTCGTTACAATAGTATACTATTATGGTTTGACTTTATCTTAACATGTACATATGTTATATATGTCGACCACATGTTGATAATGCCCGTAGGATCTTGCTTGACTACCAGCGTTATGATGGCGATCATACTTATGGAAGCAGGGTAGTCTATAAGAACATCCTTAAATGTCCTAAGTCGCAAGAGTATCGAGATTAGGCATCGATACTCCAGAGTAGACTTGCATGTACGTTTCTAAACCCCGATGAGGGGCGGTGGTTGGTCCCACAACCATTGATGTGATTACCTAAGATTGTATACGGATGCACAGGGAGTGAGTACACTGGACGGACTCACTGAGAAACTCTAGATGGTATTATACCTATTGTCAGATAGCGGTTCTCTTGTGACATGTGTACAAGTTAGTCTTTGGACATGAGATCGTCATTTGTCTCGTGTGAGTTTCCACTGTACTTTGATCACTACCCTACCGCGGCTCTACTAAGTCGTGCAAACAGGTTTTGGTTGGGTACAGTCCTGAGCCACATGGAAGCAGTGAGTGATTGTCAGGGATTCTTCTTTCCAGGTATTAGGAGTTGATATCGCACTGTGTTTGATTGTTCAAGACCATAAGACCTTGGCCAAGGCAGTTAGAATTATCGGGTTATTAGGGTCTGACGCTTACCACCCCCTAGATCCGGTATCCGATACTCTTAGATAAAGAGACCGGACTGTATGGATATTGTCACGGATAAGCTCAGTAGGGATCCGGATGAGTTTGCTCATCGGCCTTCCTTTTCGACAGGTACCCGGGTAGCCGTTACATACAAATAGTGTCGCTGACGTGCTTGTGGTTATAGATTTATCCAGTAATGCACTGATGGCGTACTGTCGATTCTTTAGAGTCCCACACAGAGGGCTTTCCTGCTTCGGGCGAAACGATATAGAGGCCGTATAGTTTTACAACAGGGTTCGATCACATATGTGTACTTGTGCACGTATGATATTCGGACGGATAATACTAGCGGGCTTTGGTTTAGGCCGGATCCTAATATTTTATTATTGGATTATTTTCGTCTCTTTTATATTTGAATTTTTCGGAATACGAAAATGGGTATGTATATATGGATGAGGGGTATTCTTGTTATTTTTGACAAGAATGCTTGTAGAAGAAGACACCTCATTTGTTATTTAATCTTTTTGATTAAATGTTAAGTGAGGTAGAGGTAAGAGGTGTTAACTTTTATTAAGTGAAGCATGGCTACTTGATGACTCACTTAGTGAGTCATGGATTACAATTGAGGCAAGGTGGCATCTAGATATTTTGTGGTAAATATCTTTACTTAATAGTTATCAAACATGAGCCATTATTCACTTCATAATATCTTTCACACTCTCTCTCCTCCAACCTCTCTTCTTCTTCCTCTCCCTAACTTGTCTCATGAGTTGAGAATCCTAGGTCTCAAGAGACTAAACAAATCCTAATCAGTCTCTACATCATCTAGGGTACTTAGATTAGCATACTAAGTAACTTAGTTATCTCGGTTTAGAGGTAGGAGCTCAAAGTAAACACTCTTGGGTGGATCATCTTTAACGTGAGGAAGCCGTTGATCAAGCTCGATCATGGAGGCCACTAGGAGCATGCTAAAGGAGAGAAGTGAAGACCTGAAGGACTTGAGCCTCTTGGTATAAACTCTTTTCATAGTAGATACCTTCTCTATTTATGCTAGTTAGGTTTATGGTAGATTCGTTTTAGGGTTATTCTAGCGCCGGTTTTCAATCGTACTAAAATTTTTGTTCCGCACTCGGCCTCGGATGATGGCCAGAGCGTTAGCATAACCTTTCATGGTATCACAGCCAGCCCATAAACCCTATACTAGCAGATTTAAACAATGTTAAAGTAATGAAATTGAAATAACTCTGAAACACGAAACGAAAATCCAAGTTTATGTCGAAATTTTAAGAGGCTCTAATTTTTTTTTAAACAATTGCAGAGTGCTCCTTTGGTTGTTAGATGAACACAAAACAAAAACAAGGCAATTCCATCACCTTTTGGCCGGCCAAGACATCAAAATGACCGGCCCCACCGGTTTTACGGTGAGGAATTGGGTTGGGTTTTGGTCCGTGTTCTTGTCTCTTGGATTTAGGCTTTCAGCTGTTGTTTTTTTTGACCAGGTTGGATATTCTGTTATCTTGTGTTTTGGGGCAATTCGGGGTATTTCGAAGTCGTTATTCTTAATATTGTTTAATAGTTTTAGTACATACATTACTATCTGCGACCGTGAATATCATTAGAGCGGTATAGCTCGTCTAACAGCTATATGTTCTTTTAGACGGGTTTATGAACATGATATTCACGTTGATGTTCTGTGTTTGTGTAACGCTTTAGAATGCGGTTAGTGTTAATTAAGCGATATTACGGGTTTTTAATGAAATTTTACTAATAATTATTTTCTTCAAATTTTATTTAATTAATTAATATTTTATTTAATTGTTTTTACACTTGCACACATATATGCATGTTGAATTAGGGTGAATGAGGTGTTAACCATGCTCATATAGTCAAGGCACACTTAACCCTCTGCCTTTATCAAGTCATGCTAAAATTTCACATTTGATATCTATTTTTATTATTTAAACAAAAGGGTTTTAATGAATTTTCTTTTATTTTAAAGAAAAGAGAATAGAAGGGAATAGAAGAGAAAGAAGGTTTGAATTCTTGAGACTTAGGGGGGATGGCTTCCATTAATGGTTTTAATGAGAGGGAGAGTGCATGTAACACTCACATACACTCACCTCATACACTCACACTCACATAAACTCACTTCACAACACTTATATACTCACTTCCCTAACAATATCTCTCATTCTCACCTCACTCTCTTAATTATTTATCCTAACTCAGTTGCTCTTTCTTCCTTCACTGCACTTCAAGTTCTCTACATGATTTATATGTTTGCATCACAATCCAGAGCCAAAACTTTAATCCAACCTCACAAAACTCTTCACAATTCATGCTAAAGCCCTTGTGATGACTTGGAGCTTGGAAAGCTAGGGTTTTCCCCAAGTTTTGGCGAGGTAGTGATCTTTATAACCTTATTAGGCTCTAATGAAGTTTGTATGCTTGTTAGTTTCAGTTTTAAAACACTAAAGTTATGGTTTTGTGCAATTATCATATTTTTTGTATGTTTTGGTGTAACTATGATCTGCTACCACTAAGTTAGTCTACTGTAAAATCTAGCAATACAGTAGTATAGTGTTAGAAGCCCTGAGTGTGCACCTGAAACCCGGACCCCACCCCTCCTAGTCGAACCGGCGAGACTTAGGGAAAATCCGGCGCCGCCAGATTTTTAGGCACCTAGGGGGTTGTGTTTTTTAGGGTATGTGTCTGTAGGTTATTCTTGGTGTTTGGTACTGCTTAATTTTCCTATATTGACTGTAGGCAAAATCTGGAAGCACTTTGCTAGTTTCTAGTGTTTCGGCAACGCGCGATACGGATATCCGACACGGTTTTTGTACTTCGTATAGCTTGTTGCACTTAGGTTGGTTTAGGGTGTCGCTACACTCGTTCTCGTCACTAAGCTAACACTTAAATAGCTTGTGGAAGTCGGTACGTTGATTTAAGCGTTGTTTGCGTGTATTATCGGGAAGTTTCTAATTTGCACTTGTTATGTTTTGATGCGATATTAGGATCAATTGCGGGGACTTCAGGCACTATAAGGAAAGGGAAAGAGGTGGTTGGATTCACCTAGCTAGAGATCATCGGTGAGTAGATTTAACATCTATGAGGGAATCACCCATATGGCGCTAAACGTCGAGGGCTGCATTCAGTGATATAAACCTATGTTGTTAGTATATACATTGATTGTGCATAAACATCATCTTCCACATCCCATTACCTGTTGTACATTGACACTGTACTGATTGGACACTACACCATTACTAACGGTTCATGTTGTACGAGTACTGAATTGTATGCCACACGCACATCGTAAGTAATTTCCATGACACGCACACTATAGAAATTACCATGGATAACATATATTGCATCGCTTTCTTTATCATTCACAGTTAGATATTAATTGTCGTCCTATTGTGCATGTGAATTGCATCATACTTACATACATACATTGCTAGCCACATATTTATTCTTATATGATGTTGCATTTGGACTTCGATGATTTGGGAAACCGCAAGATACCTTTGAAAACTTGATATACTTAAAAGAGTGGTTTTCCCTTGATATGCTCACATTACTGTTCCGTATTTGCATATCTCGTTTTTCATGGACATATGCATTGATGTACCGATTTTATGTGATTTCTAGATTTGAGAACCGTGATTATATTTAAAAGGGGAAAATATGATGTATTGCTTATAAAAAAATATGGTTTCTCTTGATATGATATTTCGAGGCGTCCACCATGAGTTTTATCGGTTCTTCAATGTGAATATCCCGATTCGAGGAGCGGTATGCACTGTCTGTGGGTACATGGTGGACCCGGTGAGGTATCCTGGGGAAAGAAGATACATATAGATAGGCGGTGAGCCCGATGGAGGAAGTACTACTTACCGGTGATTGTATAGAACTCAATGGATGTCCGGAGGATACCGTCTTGGAGTTATGAGATGATATATATATATATATATATATATATATATATATATGAGATTAATGGAGGAAAGAGGCATAGGAGGGGATTTCCTCCTATGGCGTGAAAAAAATACAACTTTTACCATTTTTTCCGACGATCGGCACCCATCATCATCATCGTTATCATCTAAGATGTGCGTACACCAAATTTCATGTGATTCCACAACTTTTTCACCGTTGATTTATTGGGTTCAAAATTAACGGTTTACCGACAATAGAACTTTTTACATTGCTAAATCAACGGTGAAAAGGTTGTAGAATCACATGAAATTTGGTGTACCCACATCTTAGATGATAACGATGAAGATGATGGAAGCCGATCGTCGAAAAGATTGGTGGAGGTTGTATTTTGTCAACGCCATAGGAGGAAATCCCCTCCTATGGCCTCTTTTCTCCATTATTCTCTCTCTCTCTCTCTCTATATATATATATATATATATGAGGGCCAATCGGAGTATGCGGCATCTGAGATATTGGGATTTGGGGTGTCGTTGATAGACATCGGTTTTCCATGATGATGATTCATACATGAGGTTTTATGTGTTATTCCATACTCAGGATTTATTAGACATGCATTGTTTCATGTAGTTGTTGTACCCCGGTGGTGTACCTTGATCATGATTTTACTGTATATCCGTATTGTTATATTTATTCCATCAGATTGCATATTTCCGATTATCGCTTTTCTTGCATACTTGTGATTATCTGTACGATATTATTTACTATTCACGAGTTGTCAACTCACCCCCGTTGTGCCACAGTGTTTTGCAGGTTTGACCCTCAGTATAGTCACGGCAGGGTTACTCATTTCATCTACTTCTACGGATACCGCTGCTGTTGGTCATGATTTTTGATTGGTGGGTGGTTTTGATGTTATCCGTACGATCTATTATGCCGCCGAAGACTACGAGGGCACAGAGAGCTGCCGCGAGAGCCGAGGTCAGGTCAGGCTCGTCCGAGACGAGGACTGACCGGGCGGTACGCCTATTTTACAAGAGCAGTTTGATCCACCTTCTCCGGATCGTAATCCACTTTTTCCGGATCGTATTACTAGGCCAGAGTATGGCATGCAGGATTTGCGCCAGATGATGGGTTCGTTGGTTGAGGCCAGTCGAGCACAGAGATCGGAGGTTGTCCTACCTGTTATGGGGACCGTGATGGTGCCTACTGTTCCGGCAGTCGTACCTACAGCTACGGAGGTTATCACCGTATCCTTATCTGAGCTCATGAGGATAAAGCCTTCGGTTTTCATAGGCACCGACGCAGCTCAGGATCCACAGTCGTTCATCGATCGGATGGCTAGGATCTATCGTTCGTTGAGATGCTCCGACACGAGATGGGTGGAGTTCGCTAGTTTCCGTCTGGAGGGTCTTGCCTAGACTTGGTGCGAGTCTTTAGAGAGAGGTCGACCCGCAGGTATTCCTCTTATGACCTGGGTTGAGTTTACGATGGTGTTTCTTACCCAATTCCTCCCTCAGAGCATTAGAGATGCTCGAGCTCGCAGATTTGAGTCGTTGTGCCTGACTCCGGTTATGACAGTGGCGGAGTATGATGTTCAGTTTACCCAGCTATCCATGTATGCTCTGGATTTAGTAGATACTGAGGAGAGGTGTGTCAAGAGATTTGTACAAGGACTGATTACCAAGTTGTTCCTTTCTATTGGCGCCCATCATTTTGACACATATGCAGCCGCGGTGGACACAACCCTTCTGGTTGAGGAGCGTCTTTCTGAGACTTCGGTCATTCCGGAACCGAAGAGGATTTGCACTAATTTATCAGCGCAGAGGCAGTTTGGCAGAGGCCGCGGTGGATATGCTATAGGCCGTGCGGGTAGCCGGAGCGCGAGATGGGGCCAGACATATAGTTTATACCCACAGGGTCAGCCGTCGTCGCCTGGATGTTTTGGGTGTGGGAGTCCACATCATCGCGTCAGAGATTGTACTGAGGTACACCAGGGCAAGGAAGTGTTTCCACATGTTACCTTACTATCTTATCTACCTCAGAGAGCATTGCCTCTTACACCTGTTGTTGCTCTGCGCCAGACTTATGTTCAGAGAGGTTGTAGTCGCGGTGGGTTTGTTCAGAGAGGACGGGGTGGCAGAGGCGGAGGCTAGCCAGTTGCCGGTAGAGGGCAGGCTCGGGTATTTGCTTTGACTCATTAGGACGCGCAAGCGTTGAATACAGTCGTGTCAGGTACTCTTTCTGTATGTTCTTTTGATGCGCATGATTTATTTGATCCGGGGTCTACTCACTCGTATGTTTCCACGCACTTCGTGCCAAGGTTGGGCCGAGAGTCGTCTTTGCTAGATCAGCCACTTGTCGTGACTACTCCTGTTGGAGAGTCTTTTGTTGCGCGATATGTGTTTCGGTCATGTGCCGTCCGTATTGGAGATAGAGTTTTGTCCGTCGGCTTGATCCTTTTTGATATGTTGGACTTCGACGTTCTCCTTGGCATAGACTGGCTAGCTACTAGCTATACGTCTGTAGACTGCCGTGAGAAGGCAGTTAGGTTTTGTTTTCCGGGCGAGTCAGTTCTTGATGTGCAGGGGGACCGTAGTGCCGCCTCTCAGAGTTTGATTTCTGCCCTTTGCGCTAGTCGGCTTTTGAGGAGAGGATGTCTGGGATTCTTAGCTTTTATTCGGGATGCCGGTGCCACAGTAGATTCGTTGAACCAGGTTCCTGTTGTGAGAGAGTTTCCTGACGTATTTCCTTGATGAGTTACCTGGTTTCCTCCAGAGCGCGATATTGAGTTTTGCATTGATTTGATCCCCGGCATGGGGCCTATTTCTATACCGCCTTATCAGATGGCCCCGACGGAGCTGAAAGAGCTTAAGGATCAATTGCAAGGGTTTCTTGATAGGGGACTTGTGTGTCCAAGTGTTTCGCCTTGGGGAGCTCCTGTTCTATTCGTTAAGAAGAAGGACGACAGTTTGAGGTTGTACAATGATTATCGTCAATTAAACCGAGTTACAGTGCGGAATAGGTATCCATTACCTCGCATTGACGATTAGTTTGATCAGCTCTAAGGTGCAGGACATTTTTCTGAGATTGATTTGAGGTCAGGTTATCATCAGTTGCGGGTTCGGAATGATGACATTCCGAAGACTGCTTTTCGTACGCGCTACGGGCATTATGAGTTTTTAGTGATGTCGTTCAGACTCACCAATGCCCCAGTAACGTTCATGGATTTGATGAACCGGATTTTTAGGTCGTTCCTCGACCAGTTCATTATTATGTTTATTGATGACATTCTGGTCTATTCCAGAAGTCGAGAGGAGCTTGAGCAGTACCTGAGGTTTGCTTTGCAGACATGAGAGAGCACCAGCTGTTTATTAAATTCTCGAAGTGTGCTTTCTGGCTTGATAGTGTCGACTTCTTGGGTCATGTAGTTACGGGAGACGGTATTTATGTGGACCCGAAGAAGATCGAGGCTGTACAGCTTTGGCCCAAACCTGTATCGGTGACTAAGGTCCGCAGCTTTTTGGGCTTAGCTGGTTATTACCGCTGATTCATGCAGGAATTCTCGAGTATCGCTGCACCACTGACCGGACTGACCCAGAAGGGGGGTCCCTTTTCTTTGGACTGAGGCATGCGAGCAGAGTTTTCAGCAGATGAAGACTCGGTTGAGAACTGCACCAGTTTTATCTTTGCCTTCTGGATCGGGCGGCTATGTCGTTTACTGTGATGCTTCTCGAGTAAGGCTCAGTTGTATATTGATGCAGCATGATAGAGTTATCGCTTACTCTTCTTGGCAGCTGAAGAAGCACGAGCAGAATTATCCCACTCATGATCTTAAGATGACTGCTGTGGTCTTTGCGCATAAGATTTGGAGACGCTGCCTGTATGGAGAGTTGTGTCAGATCTTTATGGACCATAAGAGCCTGAAGTACATCTTCCAGCAGCGGGATCTGAATCTGAGGTGGCACCGTTGGATGGAGCTCATGAAGGATTATGATTGTGAGATCCTTTATCACCTGGGCAAGGCGAATGTAGTAGCTGATACTTTGAGTCGTAGGCCCAGAGGTAGCTTGTCCCAATTGAGCGTAGTTCAGAGACAGTCTTTTGCAGATTGACAGATCTTGTGCAACAGTAGAGTGCAGTTTGAGTTTACCTCGACTGAGGGACAGCTTGCTCATGTCCGCGTCCGTCCACTTCTACTTGATCGTATCTGTGCGGTGCAGCCCGACGATGCCCGTTTGTCTGAGATTTTTGAGCATGTTCGGCATGGTCGGGAGTCGGAGTTTTTGATTGATGACCAAGGTGTGTTATGTTTTGGGACTCGTCTGTGTGTACCAGATACGGAGGGGCTGAGACCCGAGATCCTAGAGTAGGCACATCAATCAACTTATAGTGTTCATCCCGGTTCCACCAAGATATATCGTGACTTGAGAGATGTCTACTGGTGGGCGGGGATGAAGAGCGATGTTTTGGATTTCGTATTGAGGTGCCTGACTTGTCAGCAAGTCAAGGCTGAGCATCAGAGACCGGCAGGAGAGTTGCAGGCTTTACCCCTTCCGAAGTGGAAATGGGAGCAGATCTCCATGGATTTCGTTGTGGGTCTACCCAGGTCCAGTCGAGGGTATGACTCCATTTAGGTGATTGTTGACCGGTTGACGAAAGTGGCTCACTTTCTCCCAGTGAAGACCACTTTCAGTTTTGCTCAGTATGCTCAGTTATACATTGATGAGATTGTGTGTTTGCACGGTGTTCCTACATGCAACGTATCCGACAGGGGCACCCAGTTTACCAGCCATCTTTGGCAGAAACTTCAGGAAGTTTTGGGTAACCGGTTGAGTTTTTGCACCGCTTTCCATACGCAGACCGATGGTCAGTCAGAGCGGACTGTGCAGACTCTTGAGGATATGTTTCGTGCATGCGTGCTCGATTTTGGTGGCAGTTGGGACCGACACTTGCCTTTGATATAGTTCTCCTACAACAACAGCTTTCAGGAGACGATTCAGATGGCACCTTTTGAGGCCTTGTATGGTAGGAAGTGTCGATCGTCAGTCTGTTCGACCGAACTCAGCGAGAGTAGGATTTTGGGACCACAGCTAGTCCAGGTGACTACAGAGAAGATCCAGTTGATCCAGGACAGGATGAGAGCAGCCCAGTGCAGGAAGAAGTCTTATGCCGACCGTCATCGTCGCAAACTTAAGTTCACAGTGGTTGATCATGTATTCCTATGGATTTCTCCGATGAAGGGCGTGATGAGAGCGGCCCATTTCCTATCGTGTTAGTTATATGTATGCCCTAGAGGCCATTACTATACATGGGATGTATATTGTAGTGGATGCTTGGACATATATAGGGAGGACTTTCTTGCTCGATATAATAATATGCTATCTGGTTGCTCTTTTTCTTAACATGTTGACTTGTATAAGTGATGTCGTCTTGCTGTCACATGTTGATAAAGCCCTTAGGATGTGTACTTGACTACCAAGACTATGATGAAGATCATACTAGTGGGGCCAAGGGTAGTCCATAAGTACACCCTATAATTGTTTCTAGTCATGGAATATCTAGACAGGGTATCGGAACTCCAGAGTAGACTAGCGTATGCGCTTCTTGACCTATATGATGGGCGATGGATGATCCCACATCCATTGGTATTTGACATCAGAGAAGGTATACGGGTGCTCAGTGGAGACTGGGAATACTGAACGGACTCGCCGAGAACTCCTAGATGGTATTATACCTATCTTTGGATAGCAGTTCTCTGGTGACACTAGTACAACTTAGTCTGTAGACCCAAGATCGTCATAGAGTCTTGTGTGATTCCCACTGTTCTTTTATTTCCACCATACCACGATCAAGAGATCGTGTAAAAAGGTGGTTTTTGGGTACAGTCCCAAGTCATATGGAGACAATGAGCGATAGGAGGGGTTTCATCTCTCCCGGTATTGGGAGTTGATGTTGCACTATGCTCGATTGGCCATAACAGGAAATCCCTGGCCAGGGTTGCTGAGATTTACTGGTAAGTGTTATCGGTAGTTTCTCAAACCATTATGGACCTTACATCGGCATGACTCATTAGGCTATTGGGGTCTGACGTTATACCACCCCCAGGTTGTGATATGCGACATATCAGACGAAGAGACCGGACTGTACGGTAGTGTTACTGATTGGATTCGTAGGAGTACGAGCAGACTTGCTTGTTGATCTTCTGATCGCTCAATACCCAGGTGGACGTTACGTTTAGCAGATCGCTTGCGGCTTGTGGGTGTTTGATATGATCATCACCTACTGCCGGCGTATTGACGAGTCTTTAGAGTTCTACACAGAGGTTTCCTGGTTCATGCGAAACGGAGTAGGAGCACATATGTGACATGTGAGGGACCGAGATTAATGCATGCATGTGATACCGCATTCTATTCTCATGATTTGTGTATAGATCGGTTATACGTAATATAGCCGGGTTATCGGATCAAGTGTTGATTCGATAAAACGATACGTTTGATATTAGTCGGTTATATGTAATATAGCCGGATGATTAAATCAAGTGTTGATTTAATAATTTAATGTATAATTATATATTTGATATATTACATTACATTAACTAGTATTACCTCACTTAAGATTTCTTTTCTCACTTTTGATACACTTTACATATATGTGATATATATATTGTTTTCTTTGCACACATAAGTATATATGTGATATATATTATTGTGTCATGCTAGGTTACACATGCAACATGTATGTATGAGACATATACCATGCTAGGGTTAAAGTTAGGATTCATAATTATATTTAAGCAAATTCAAAATTAGTGGTTTTTTTGTCATGGTTCAAAGCTTGTAAAAGCTTGTAGAAGCTTGTAGGTTTCATTGACTTAGTCCACTCTTTTGTCTAGCTTAAAATATTTATTAACCCAACCTTAACTCATAGTTATGGTTTAGTCTCTACAATTGTTAGTGCATGACATACACTCACAATGGTTGCATTTCTAACCTTATATGATTTTCTTTAGTTCATCACTTCATCATCTTCTTCTTCATCTCATTGTAGCTTTCTAGCTTCATGAAAAGAGATGAAATATAGTGAGAAAAATAAATCTAAAGTGAGACCACTTTCTACTTCATCATCCTCTACTATTAGCCTTTTAGTTTAGGGTGTTTGCTTTACTAAACCCTAATTTAGTGAAGAGGTAGCATGAGCTTGAGTCTCCTCTACTTAAATCATCTTCAGCCTCGAAGACTTCGAGCAAGTTTGTATCTTTCACCTTGTGGATCCTCTCAATAGTTTGGGAGATCATTACTTGCAGCGAAGGGACATCTACACGGAGCATTTGAAGTGAAGGACCGGTCTACAAAGGTTGTATTCCGCATGCACTTAGTTGTAAAGTGTTTACATATCGTATCGTCGGATTTTCTAGTAACGATTCTAGGGTTAGGGTTAGCTAAAACCGTAAATTTTTGAAATTAGCATGGACGATGCCTCCCGAAACTTTGCTGCCATGCTAGACAACCCTGCAGTGGTATTATAGTCATGCTAAAAAATTAGACGATATTTGTTAGATTACGAAACGGAAACGAATCCGAAACTTGAAACACTTGAACTTAGTTTCTGTCGATTTTAAAAGGTCTTCAAAATTTTTTTTAAACAACTGCAGAATGTTGTATGAGATATAACATGAATACTGTGAAAATTTGAGGCAAGTCTACCAAAAAGTGGCCGGCCACAAAGCTCCAAAATCCGAGCTCCTCGGGTGAATAGTGGAATTTGGGCTTCAAATTTTCATGGTGTTCCAGTCTATGGGTTTTGGTGTTTCAGTGTTGTTTGTTTTTTTCTAAATTTGCATGTGATGTTAACTTTCTACAAGGGCAACTCGGAGTGTTTCGCAGTCATAATTCTAACATGTATTCGGGTTATTAATACGGCGTTAAAAAGTTCGAACGGATATCAATAACTCATATTTTCCCACGCTAGAAATTTTCCAAGTGTTGGATTTTTCTTAGTTTAAAATATTCAGAAAATAATGTAGGTTATTCTGTGGACCCTCTAGAAGAACGAAACCCTAATTCGATTCTGTGACCGTCAGAACCGCCATCAAACCCTTGGGTTTGTGGTAGTTCAGCGGTGCCACAGGTGAGTCATTGATTGACCCTTCTACGGCTGGTTCATAGGTGTTGTGGCATGTTCTGGGTGCTTTTTTAGACTCCGCTCAAGTGTTGAGTTTGTTGGGAAATTTTTGGTGATTGTTTATTCGATCGAAAAGTTTAATTTCGTCTAGCTATCTGTGATTGTGATACAATATTTGGAATCCATATAATTAGTTATGAGATAACTAGTTTGAATTTTATAAATCTAGCAGTTTAGTCTCAATTGATCAGTTGCCACGGAATTTTGATGTGGATCAATAGTCCGTCGCAATTACGTAGTGTACGCGGATACTCGCCGAGTAACCTTACTAGATAGCCATGCCCCATAGCCCCGACTAAGTGACTGTAGGAGAACCCTGACGCCAAAAGCATCAGTTCGGGTGCTCGCGGCCGTGGTGTTCCGCCTTAGTGCACTTCGTCGACGGCATCGGGGGTGCGGCCGTCTATTAAAGTTTCCGACGAGTATTCGATCAGGTTATCGGGAATCTTGTTTAATTACCCGACAGGTTTTTGGAAAGTGTTTTCAATATCGAGACTAAAATGCGGGGTTTATAATTGTTAGGCGTGCGATGTTTAAGGAATTCATTTGGTTGGGCATGAAATCCAATGTATGTGATGCGTTAAGTTTATGATGTCTAAGGTGGTTGCGGATTCCAACTGTTGTAATTTTTCACTTTCTTTTCTGCGACCGTAAATATAATGTGCTGTATCGCCGGTTTCGTTGCTATATGTCAATGATAATTAGGATACGCATATTTACTTATGTTGATGATATGTGATGTTATGTATTGCTGTGATATGTTATATTAGATCGTCGTGTTTTGAATAGCTGGGGTTTTTATGTGAGATGAGAGTTTTTCATTTTCATTCATCTAAAAGCTTGTATGTAATATTCTTTTATTGGGACACTTCCGGGTTGAGGATGATATCACCATTGATGTATATTATTTACTTTTCCGCATTAGGATAGATCCAAGGCGGGGAGCACAAGTAACCGGGTTCTAGGGTCTAGTGGGAGACCATCTCGAGGAGTCGAGACCGTGTCTCCTAACTCTAGAATTGGTAGGGTTGCTTGCCACTCTCGTGGGGTCTAGGGATGTGGGTTTGGCTATTTATCGCAACCGTGGAATCCGTGTTTTATACTGGCTTAATTTAAAACACGGAATTCCTAGTATATCCAATATTTCATATAGATTCTTCTGCTACTGATATTCTGTGATGTGATCACTTTATATGTTCTGAGACGATTGCTTATATTATATATATGAGATATAATAAATATTGATGCTTTCGTTTCTTATGTGATTCTTGGGAAGCATAAAATTGATGGGATTTCATTAATGAGATTAATGAAAGAAAGAAAAAAAACCTAAAGATATTGTAGAAACTTGTTTAAAAACTGGTAGCTCTAGTTCTTGCTTTGCATAGCGATATTCCTTGTAGAATATCCAGTACCTTATTCGATAAGGAAAGAGCCGAGATCCCTTCACCGGGAGTGACCTTTATAGCAAAACTAGCAGATGCTACAACCCACTCGGTTTGTCTTTTGATTGCTTCTATAGTTTTTGCTTTGCATAGTGGTATTTATGAAATATCCTGCACCTTATTCGATAAGGAAAGAGCCGAGATCCCTTCACCGGGAGTGACCTCTTTAGCAAAACTAGTAAAAGCCTAAAAACGCTCCTTTCCAAAATCACTCGATTCTATAACGATATCAAGTTCATTATGCAAAAGGTTTTCTTAAAAACCTGTCGTAGCCCTCCGCCATTTAAAATAAGTGCTATTTAGTATTCGTGCTACGTTTGTTGGCCTCAGTCAAGACGTAGTGTGCGGTAGCTAACTAGTGCTTATCTGCCAGCATA
Organism: Agapanthus africanus; assembly: GCA_030015575.1. Classification (NCBI taxonomy): domain Eukaryota; kingdom Viridiplantae; phylum Streptophyta; class Magnoliopsida; order Asparagales; family Amaryllidaceae; genus Agapanthus; species Agapanthus africanus. The sequence goes on along the minus strand of JASDDO010000010.1, from coordinate 358,254,922 downwards.
TGATGAGTTAGGGTAGTCGTGCGACTTTGTTGGCCTCCATCGAGGGTCATGCGGGTGAGTTTAATTCAATCATGAAATGTACGGATTGAACTTGAGTAGCAGCCTATGGTTTGTTGGCCCCCCTCAAGGTCATAGGACGCTAGGGACAAAATATTATCGGAAATTTCAAGTGTTGAAATTTGCAATGAGATTGCATACCTTCTATGAGATAGTTGGATCCCAATACCCACTGCGAGTAAGAGTTACTCCTGGGAGAGTTTTACACATTACAATTAGCTGATCAAGTAGCTGTCTATAAAGGTGTTAATGGGGTTACGCCCCTGGGAACATGAGTTTTATTTTAATTAGGTCCGTACGAAAGCACGGGGAACTTCCCTCAAAGTACCGACACAGGCCTGGCCGAAAGATTGGCGAATTTGTAGGGTGTAATTAATCCCGGCTAGTCTTAAATTTTAGGGTTTGAAGGAAGATTTGATAAAAATAGTGGGAGCCATCCTGATTAGATAAAATAATAACCAATCTGATCTTGCAAGAGCGCACGCAGAGTGTTTTCTTCTCTCTCTCCTGGTAGCGACCATGCCACGCCTTAATCAAGATAATAATATGGATGCATTGACCGAACCTGCTTATTATACTGTGCTAGGAAATATTGGTTCGCTCTATCTTATAATTGTTATAAGTCCGAGTAGGAAATAGGGGAATTTCCGGATTCCCATGCCACCCAATCAAAGAAAGTGCATGTTGATGCATCTTCTTCGGGTGTGTTCATTACCGAGAACTGTTTCTCAGTATCCTCTTCGTCCTGGGTATGTGTTACTGGATTAGGATCCCGCATATGTAATATGTTACATGGGCTACAGATAGGTAGAGAACTGGGAATGGGTGATATGTCTCTAAGTGTAGAGAATGGTGCAAGTGTTGTAGCCAAATCAGTTGGCAAATATCACCTTGTATTAATACATTGATTCTGAACAAATGTTATTACATATCGAACCTAATATACAACATTACATCGGTTTCTTTAAAGAGTTAAAGAAGGATATAATTCTATATTGAAGGATAATGTTGTGAACATTTTCCTGAATCAAGAGTTGATTGGATCAGGCACGTTATATAATAGCATATACGTTCTAAATCAAACCACAGTTCAAAGAATGTAAAACACACACAAGAGGATAAGTTCAGAAATGAACGAATCTTTCTTGAGCCATTGTAGACAAGGTCATATCAATGCGACACGACCAGCTAAGTTACATAGGGATGAATATGAGAATCTGTTCGAATTTTCATCTTATGCTACTTTCCAGTCTTGATTCAAAGGTGATATGACCAATACTCCATTTACTGGAAACAGAGAAAGAGTTACTGAACTCTTAGAATGGATACATGATGATGTATATAGTCCTATATCTATAAATGCCAAGGTTGGTTCTTCGTACTTTGTTATATTTACTGATCATCTTTCAGGATTCAGACATATGTTCCTGTTGAAACACAAGTCTGAAACTTTTGAGAAATTCAAGGAATATAAGCTTGAAGTTAAAGAACCAGATGGGTAGAAGTATTAAGTCCTTCGATGTGATCGAGGAATAGAATACTTGGACATGGAGTTCCTGGATTAATTAAAGGAGAATGTGATTCTTTTTCAGCTTACCCCTTCATATACACCACAGCACAACGGTGTATCGGGGCGAAGGTACCGCACCCTATGAGATATGGCGCTCTCTCTGATGAGTATTGCTGAGTTACCCATTTCCTTTTGGTGTTATGCACTTGAGAAGCTCCATACCTATTGAATGGGATTCCATCCAAATCAGTGCCTACCACTCCATATGAGATATGGAATAGGAAGAGACCATGTCTTAAACGAGTTAAGATATGGGGTTGTCTGGCCCACGTTGAAAAGCAAAATCTGGACAAACTCGAGGCAAGGTCAATTCTGTATAAGTTTGTTAGGATATCCCAAACATTTGTGAGGGAATATCTTCTACCAAACTGAAGAACAAAAGGTGTTTTGTTTCTCAACATGCAACCATTTTAGAAAAGGAATTTCTTATGAAGAAATTTGTGGATATGAGGTAGAACTCGAAGGAGTTTCAGCTACACAAACTAACAGCTGATGATTTGGTGAAACCAAAGAATTCAATAGTCTCCAACAAATCTCAGCCTCTCCGCGAATCTGGTAGGGTTCCTCATCCACTTGAAAGATACTACGGTTTTCTCGATGACAGTGGGAGCGAGAATTGCATCATAGTATATGATGGCCCAACTAGGTTCAGACAGGCCATCACGAGTGGCGACTCTGTGAAAAAGCTGGATGCTATGCGATCAAAGATTGAATCCATGTACACCAACAAAGTATGACTTTGCATGTTGCACCTGAAGGGGTAAAACCCATTAGAAGCAAATGGATCTTTAGAAGATTCTTGGTGCAGATGGAAAAGTTGAGGCTTTCAAAGCTATGCTTAAGTCCATCAGGATCAATGCATGGATCGCGGAGTTAGAACAATCTGTTTTGATGTGGCAGTCAAAGAGTTTGACTTCATCAAAAAGGTAGATGAACCCTGTATATACAAGAAGGTTGTAGAGAGTAAGGTTGTCTTCTACGTATTTGTTAGATATAGTGCCCTCAAAGTCAATTATTGGATCGCAGGCACGTGATTGCAATGATTGAGGGATGACCTATGCCGGTAGGACAGTCTTACTCAAGATGATAGTATGCTATCTGGTTTATCATTATCATCGTGTACAGTTTTAGGTGGCTTTACAGATCACTATTACACATTGATAGAGCCCTTAGGATTCTTGCTTGACTACCAGCAGTATGATGGCGATCATATACGTGAGAGTTGGGTAGTCTATAAGCACATCCTTAAAGTGGTCCCTAGTCGTGGGAGTTTCGAGACTGGGCATCGATACTCCATTAGTAGACTAGTGTATACAGTCGAGACCCCGACGAGGGCCGGTGGCCGGTCTCACAAGCCATTGGTGTCAGTTGGTTCACCGAAGATGTATACAGGTGCTCATTGGGTTATGAGTACACCGGACAGGACTCGCCGGGAACATGCTAGTTGGTTTTATACCTAGCGTCAGATAGCAGTTCCCTGGTGACATGTGTACAGGTTAGTTCATCGACCTGAGATCGTCATTTGTCTCGTGTGAGTTCCCACTGAGCTTTGATTACTACCCTACCACGACTCAAAGGAGTCGTGCAAACAGGTTTTAGTTGGGTACAGTCCCGAGCCATATGGAGGCAGTGTGCGAATCGGCAGGAGTTTCGTCTCTCCCGGTATTAGAGGTGAGATCGCGCTGTGTCTAGGAGAGCTATTACACGAAGTCCTTGGCCAAGGCAGGAGATTTAATGGTAGGTATTCCAGTAGTATCTCAGGGTGTTCTGGGCTGCACTCCGACACGACTTATACCGCTTTTGGGGGTCTGACTTTTACCAACCCCCTAGGCACGACATGAGATACTCATAGACGAACGGACCGGACTGTACGGATATTGCCGCTGACAGGCTCAGTACTGTGTCAGGATGAGTTTGCTCATCGACCTCCCTTTTGGTCAATACCTGGTAGCCCGTTACGTATGGCTAGTACCACTGACGTGCTAGTGGTTAAATCCACAGCCAAAGTATTGACGAGTCTTTAGAGTCCCCCACAGACAGTTTCTCAAGTTTCGGGCGAAACGTTGTAGAGGCCGTATGGTATTATGGCAGGGTTCGATCATATACGTGCAGTAGTGCACGGATCATGATCGGACGGATCATACTAGTGGGCTTTGGTTTAAGCCGGATCCTAGTATTAGATTTGTTGGATTACTTTCGTCTCATCGCATTCGCATTCAGTCGGAATGCGGATGCAGGTATGTATATACAAGTGAGGGGTATCCTTGTGATCCGTCACGAGTTTACTTTAGATTTTGCCGTATCTTTTTGTTGTTGTAAACATTTGGATTAATGTTTACAAGTGGAAATTGTGAGTGGATTTCATGATGAGGTGCATTTAATATGACATGGACATGTTTAGTGACTCATGGTCTCTTTATTTGTGCTAATGTCACATTAGGATTTGTTTATTGTGTTGAATTGATGGATGGAGAGAGAGAGGGCAGCCATATGCTTGGGGTTGGCTCTTGGGTTTTCATTCGAGTGCTCACAACAACAATTCAACACAATAACACAAAAGGCTGCTCTCTTTTCTTTCTTCTTCTTGCTCACAAGTTCCACCATTGGCATCATCTTCTACCTCCACTCTAACCATCTCATGTGTTGAGAATTTTAGAGTGTCAAGAGACAAAGTTATCACACACATTCTCTACTTCACCTTGGACACGTCGGCTAGCAAACTTCGTGTCCGAGTTGTTTCGGATGAAGCGGGAGCCCGTAAAAAGACTCATTGATGTGGTGCCCTTCCGACGAGGAGACCGGAGATCGAAGATGCCGCGAGGAGCTTGGGATGGTGGCCAAAGACCGAAGGACACGGATCGATCGGTATAGCCACTCTCACTTCTTAGTAGTTAGCTAGTTTAGCGTTAATGGTTCGATCCGGGTGAAAGACTACGATAGCGCCGGTTTTCTAAAAAGTTTTTGTTTCCGCATTTGGCCTCGGATAAACGGCCAGGGCGCTACCGTAGACTTACATGGTATCAGAGCCACGCCATTAATCTTTACTAGCTTGTTCTAACTTGTTTAAAATATCGATCGAACGAAATTTCCAAAACCGCAACTCCATTTTCAAAGTTTCTGCTGAATTTTAAAAGTCGTTGAAAAATTATTTTCAGTATGTCAGAAAATCGTGCAGGCTTTTTTAAGACACTGGAAGAAATTTGGAAGCACAATCCTACCATGAGACCGCGGAACCGTGGCGAAACTGGCATGTTTGCCGCGGTTGCGTGGCGGAATGGTGGGAACAGTGCACCATTTTTTTTCCTAGGGTTTTTCACATGGAATTGTGTTTTCTGGATTTTTTTGTTTGGGCCCAGATTTGTTACAGTACTGGATTTGTTCTTGTGTCCCACTTCGGGAAATTTTGTCGATCGAAAATTTTAAATAAGTTAGTTCACAGTTCTTACATTATATCTGTGATCGAGTGGTAAATCTTGTCTAATTGCTATAGTCCTTTTAGACGGATTTGCGAACGTGACATTCACGTTGATGTTCTGTGTTGTACTGTGATGTTGCGGATTTTTCGTGGTTGATAGCCTGGAGCAATGGTAGTACGTTTGATTACATTTGTACATCTGATATTGCGGGATGAGCGTCCGATATGTGGACTGCCGTCACTGCCTGTTTATATATTATTCTTTTGGGACACGACCGGGTTGAGGTCGATGTACCCGTTGTATATTTTTTTAATTTCTGTACCAGGATTACCCCAAGATGGAGTGCACGGATAGCCGGGTTCTAGAGAGCAACGAGCCCGCATCTCATGGCTTTGAGACGGATGGGGCTTCACTCTAGAATTGGCGGGCTATTCGCCGCACTCGTAGGGGGTATAGGTTGACCCAAGGAGGGGTACTCAAGTTATCGGATTTCGTGAAGTGCTGGGTGGCCTATTCACTTTGTTGAAGGGGACTGCCTCTCTTCTGATTTTAGCGGGTAACTTGCCGCGCCCATAGGGGTCTAGGATTTCATTGCACAGGCTATCCACACGACCAGGGGAACGTCGGGTTTCAGTTGCGGCTCAAAGGAAACCCAGGGCTCCCAAATTATCTGTATTGTTCTGTGATGCTTATTAAATTTCTGTGATGTTGCATTTATCACGCCATGAGCGATTATTATATATTGATATATATACTAGTAGATATTGTATATGTTTTACACCCGCGCTGGTCCAGTCCCCGCTCTGTCGTTAGTTAAGTAACCTAACGAGTGATGACGGGACCCAGAGGCGAATGCGGATGGCATATACGTACATCGTATTTTCGTTCTTTATTGGTATGATTAATTGATGGGACTGCGTTGATTCGGATAAATGCAAGCTAAACAAACCTGTTTGATGTTATTGGAACAATTTTTCAAAAAAAAATTGTTATTACAAGGACGTTCTCTTTTGTTTTACACAGTGGTATTCGGTTATGAATAACCAGCAGCTCATTCTACGAGGCAAGGGCCGAGATCCCTTCATCAGGAGTGACCCCTTGAACAGAAGTTTTCATCAGGGTAATAACTTCACTATAGTCGATTACTTTTTTCTTAGCATCGCGGTATTCAGTTGGAATATCCTGCACCTCATTCTACGGGGAAAGAGCCGAGATCTCTTCACCGGGAGTGACCTCTTTAGCCAAGGTTTTCGCTACTATATATTTATAAAAGCTATGCAGTTCCTTTAACAATATCAAGTTCATTACGTTAAAGGTTTTTCGCTAAAAACCAGCCGTATCCCTCCGTCATTTCTTACAAATATTATTTTGTATTCGTGCTGCGTTTGTTGACTGTGTCAAGGCGTGGTGTGCGGTAGCTAAGTAGTGTTTGTTTGTGGCATATTAATGCGATTGGTTTGGACAGTCGTGCGGCCTTGTTGACTGTGTCAATGGCTCGTACGGGTGGGTTTAATGCAATCCAGGATAATGATGGGTAGAACTTGACTAGGACTCTTTGATTTGTTGACTGTGTCAAGGTCACTTAGGTCCTAAGGGTAAAAACACACATCGGGAGTTTCTAAAGAAAATGAAACTTTCCAGGCATGCGCATATCTTCAGGAGTGTGATAACGTGAGTGGATTCCATCACGTCATCATGCGATGATACTTGGATCCCGATTCCCACTGATGAGTTGGTTTACTCTTCGGGTGATCCCGACTAATTCTTCTTTCAGGTTTGGAGGAGAATTTGAGGATACAGTGGGAGGTTTCCTGATTAGATAAAGTGATAACCATTCTGATCTAGGTTAGTGTGCACGCAGAGTGTTTATTTTCTCTCTCTCTTTGGCAGCGACCATAACCCGACCCTTGACTATGACTCAGTGACCAAGTTAACCGAACCTTCTTAAAACACTGGCTTTTGGATTATCTGAGTTGCATACCTCATTGTCACTCCTGCTTTTACCCTTTTTCTCCGAAACATTTCGTATCATTACGAACATCCACTTCCATTGGATAAAACCATCGTATGGTTATATACGAACTCGAAGGAACTTGTTCCAGATTCGAGAATGGTTTCCGGTTCTGGAGAAAATGAATAGGACTATTCAGTTGTCTTTCCCTTTTACCTTCTCTCAGGTTGCGAGTGCTCCTTGGATTAGGACGGTACACCTATTACGCTAATTCGATAGTCTTCATCCAAACCATAGGAAGGTGTCGAACGGTAGGGAATGAAGAAAACCGATTAGCCTAAGAGAGGTGTGCAGAAGGTAATAAGTAAAGACAAATAAAGGGATTAGTAAGAGGGCAAAGTAAATTGCGACTTCTATTCATGACCAAACCAAGTATTTCATCGCCACTCCTACTTCACCTTTGTATTTCTCCAGAACACTCTGTATCACTACGAAGATCCACAATTATTTGAATACTCCATCGTATGGTTATATACGAACTCGAAAGAACTTGTTCCAGTTCGGGGATGGATTCTGGTTCAGGAGAAATAAGAATAAGGTTTATTCAGTTGTCTTTTATCTTTACCTTCTCTCGCGTTGCGAGTGCTCCTAGGATTAGGGGAGTATACCCATTATGCTTATTGGATGTTCTTCTTCCAAACCATAGGCTGGTGCCGAGCGGTAGGGAAGGAAGAAAACCATTTGGCCTAAAGGTGGTGTACAGAAGGTAATGACTAAAGACATATAAAATGATTTGGAGAGATGGTAAAGAAATATACGGTTACAGTCATGAATCTGGATAATGGAAGAGGCATTACTAGGAATACCAGGATACCCTTTCGAAACATTTTCATGTTTCAGTCTCACTTTGTATTGTTAAAAGAAAACTGATTTCCCAATTAGCCCTTACTCCAGGGTATGTATTTACCAGGTTGATTTTAACATCTGTACGGTTTTACAGATGTTGAGTGGGAGTAAGTTATTGGGAATTAGGTGATCATCCTCATTATATCGGGATTCGTTGTAATTGGTGATATTTGAGGATATCGCCTGGGTTTTTGCCGGATGGCAAATATTTGGTTTTGAATATCCGTTGTTATGCACCAATTTCAAACTGATATAACTGTACGTTTATTTTTATAAAGTGAGATATAACTTTTTGAAATTATGTCCATGACATTTACCTATATCAGTTGATGGTTAGGTAAGGAGCATTCAACAGCGGTGTAATTCTTCATAACCATAGTACAGTTTTCAACCTACGACGCATAGGATTTGAGTTATTCAACTCAGCGGACTTTTACAAAGTAATGTATGTTGTCCAGTGTCCATTAGGACAGAGGAGTTGGTCCTCGTACTATATTCTGTTTACTTGTGACTTCTCTAGTTTTTAGACAAGTGTTTCGTAGAAATACAAGGTCCAAATTTTGAGAAGTTATAGGTGTAAGAATAAAGAAGAGAACCAGGTGTTGCAAGTATCAGGATTCTTCAAGGTGATCGAAGATATAGATACTTGTATCCGGTATTCAGTTGATAGTAATGGTTTTTGAGAAACTTGTTTCTCTTTCAGTTTACGCATGTTTTGGATGAACTCCTAAGTTGAGTAATGCTGATCAGCCTCTCTCTATTTAGTTGACATGCACTGGAGACAGCTGCATGATTTGAATCTGGTTTCAATTAAACCGGTGCCTCTGTTTCTATATTAGATATAGAATGGCTCATATCTTAACGATGTTAAGGTATATGGAGTTGTCCGGCTTATGCTTAAAACCAGACTTTGGATAACTCAAGGCACGTTTCTGTAATGACTGTTTGTGGGTTGACCCGGGCTATGACGAGGGTTGACTTTCTACCATCTGGAAGATCAATAGTGATATTGTTCTAGACTCGCCACAGTTTTGATAAAAATGGATTTTTTCAGAAAACAGTAGTGGGAGTATGGTAGAACTGGAAGTGATTCCAGAACCACAGACGATTACTGAAAATTTATTAGGGACCTAAGGATTCAATCAGGATTGACATTTCATTAGCCACTCCGCAGATATGGTGGGTAATCTCAGGCACCCAAGAGGTACTCCGATAGCCTCAAGGACGGTGACAAGGAGGTTCTTGTTTACCCAGACTTGACACTACTGTTGTTCCAGGCTATGAGACCCGACAGGAGGATGAGTATAGCGTCGTTCTAAACTACCTTTAGAAGTGCACGTATATATGACTCTGCCAGAGGGTTATCGTAGTCAGTGTGAGCAGCGGAAGCATAGTAGACAAATAGGCTCCAATGTTCATAAAAACGCACTACGTAGCTCGTTTCGCTACAAAACGTTACTTTTTGCTAAGGACTCGCCACGTGGCTCATGAAGAAAACGTTGGATGAGGGAAGCGTTTGGTATCGCAAAAAAAAATGTGCGTTTGGAACTGTAGCGCGTTTCTGGTGAAATGCCCACGTTTCCAATGCATAAAGTAAATTCAAAAGAAAATTAATGCCCATCGGTTGAAATTTTGATTTGATTATAAACTGAGATTTTCAACAGTATTCTAAGAGCCTAATATGGTTCATATTCAATTTGGTGGTACCATCAATCAATTATTGATTTATTCTCCAATCTTTTTTGCCTTTCCAACATATTCTTTATCAAATAAACTAGGGCACAGCCATATTGCAACAACTCTCTCTTTTTTGCTTGCCATAGCTGTAGTCGCTCTCTGGTGAATTTTGGTGTTGTCTCTCATTTGATGATTGCAAAGGGAATTTTAGATTTTATCATCTCAAATAAACTAGTATAAAAGGTTTGTTTATTTTTGAATCTCTCATTTTTTATTTTTTTAATGCGGTTTATCATGAAAGCTTTTTTTACATCAATCCCTTAAAGAAAATATCATAAGCTTACTAATCAAAATATGTTAGGCTCACATAATTTTTTTAAATTAAAAACGTTTTAATAGTTTTTCTACATCAACTTAATTGCAAGTCCGTCATCTTGCAATTCTTTTCCAATCTATTAATTATTCTTTTACAATTATCTCAAGCAAAAGTTTTTCTTGCAAGGTTTTGCTAGCAAGTAGCAATCTTTTTTTCTGCATATGCTTTAGCAAGATTTTGTAGCTTGGACATGTCTTCAATTGTGTTAGATTCATTAGAAAGGGATAGGCGAGGGCTTTCCATAGCAAATAAGTGAAGCTTTTTTAGTTTACAGAAATAAAAAAGAACGAAGATAAATTGAAAAGTTGGAGGATATATATATATATATATATATATATATATATATATATATATGAGATTAATGGAGGAAAGAGGCCATAGGAGGGAATTCCCTCCTATGGCGTCGAAAAAATACCCCTTCCACCAATTTTTCCGACGATCGGTCCCCATCATCTTCATCGTCATCATTTAAGATGTGGGTACACCAAATTTCATGTGATTCTACAACTTTTTCACCGTTGATTTAGTGGGTTCAAAATTAACGGTTTACCGACAATAGAACTTTTTACATTGCTAAATCAACGGTGAAAAAGTTGTAGAATCACATGAAATTTGGTGTACCCACATCTTAAATGATGACGATGAAGATGATGGGGGCTGATCGTCGGAAAAATTGGTGGAGGGGGTATTTTTTCGACGCCATAGGAGGGAATTCCCTCCTATGGCATCTTTTCTCCATTATTCTCTCTCTCTCTCTCTCTCTCTCTATATATATATATATATATATATATATATATATATATATATATATATATGCATTTGGAGCAACACTATATGCATCACTCTTTATAGATCTCCTATTATTATTAAAATTAAAAATTAATAAAGGAAAACAGAGTTCTGCTTGTAGGCTTACTGGCGCATCTGCTTGTAGGCTTACTGGCCGCATGATGATGTGGGCTCGAAAAAAATTGTAAATTGATAGTGAAGGTTAGTGGCAATATGTTTATATTTGCTACTTTATAAAGTTTTGTGATTGATAATTATAATTTGTTAGTTTATAAAGTTTACAATTCTTTTTCAATCTATTAATTGATCATTACAATTTTTAAAAATAATTTTACATAAATATTATATTATGTGTAGAAACATGGAGCAAGCAAATACAAAAGCTACGGATTTCGCAAATGAGTATGCTACCAGAATTGCAGGGGAACCAAGTCAGTATTGATATTGCAAATTTTGTCAACAACATATAACTGGCGGTATTACTCGCTTAAAACATCATTTGGAGGGGACTCATAAGGGAGTTAAACCATGTGGTTCTTGTGACGATGAAGTGAAGAAAAAATGTGCTGATGCATTGCTGGAGATAGAGAAACAAAAGACAAGAAGAGAGACGTTGAATCAAACCATCAGTCGAATGGGAGCTTCAGAAGAGGAGGCGGTCCCTCAAGCTTGTGAACCAAGCAATGGACAAAGGGGTGCTCATAGTCTAATTGATCAATTTGTTTCTGCTAAAGCTCGTCAAACTACATTAAATAGTCGATTGAAGAAGGAGGAGAGTGAAGAAGTAATAAGAAAAATCGGGCGATGCTTGTATGCTAATGGATTATCATTCAATTTGGTTGATAGTCCATATTGGAAAGAAATGATCGTGGAAGTTGGGGACTTCGGTAAAGGTTTGCAACAACCATCTGCTTATTTGTTGAGGACACGAGTCTTAAAGGCGGAAGTCGAGAGTATTGATGTGATAAAAGCGGTGCATAAAGCTTCATAGGAGAGTTTTGGATGCACGTTAATGTCAGATGGATGGACTGATGGAAAAAGTAGAAGTTTAATTAACTTCTTGGTTAATAGTCCGGAAGGTACGTTTTTTTTCAAATCTATAGATCCTTCAGATAGCATAAAGAGTGGGGACTATTTGTTTAATTGCCTTGATAAAATGGTGGAGGAGATTGGAGAGAACAATGCGATTCAAGTAATCACCGATAGCCATCCAAGTTATGTTAATGCAGGAAAGAAACTTATGGAGAAGAGGCCCTCTCTATATTGGAGTCCTTGTGCAGCTCATTGTATTGATTTAATACTTGAAGATACTGGAAAATTAAAAATTCATAAAGAAGTGATACAAAAGGCTACGGATGTGGTGAGTTTTATATATAATCATGGTTGGGTATTAAGCTTGATGAGGAAGCATATGAAAGGAAGGGACTTATTAAGGCCCGCGGTAATACGTTTTGCAACCTCTTTTTAACTTTAAGAAGTTTGTACAGACAAAAAAGAGCTCTCATTTCATTGTTCACTTCGGTGGAGTTTAGTGGAAGCACGTGGGCAAAGAAGAAAAGCGGAGTCAATGCAAAAAATGTTGTCGTTCATGAGAGGGCATTTTGGGGTTGAGTTCTATTTTGTGTCAATACTACTCTTCCTCTTGTTAGTGTACTTCGTGAGATTGATTCAGATGTGAGGCCTTCTATAGGATACTTATATGAAATGATGCTTAATGCAAAAGAAAATATTGCAGTCGCATGTGATGAGATAGAAAGAAAATATATGCCATATTAGAGGTTGATTGATAAAAGATGGACTTATATGCTTCATCGTCCTATTCATGCAGCAGGATACTATCCGAATCCAAAAAACCTTTATGGTAATAAATTTAGTAAACATCCGGAAGTGAAAAAAGGACTCTTTGAGACCATGACTAGATTCATTCCTAATGTAAGGGAGAGAGCACAAGCCGATGTTGAATTGGATAGCTACAAGGAGCAACTTAGAGAATTTGGATCGGGACTTGCAAAGAAAACAATTAGTAAACGCACTCTAGGTAATATTTTTAATATAGTAGATCTCCTTAAATTTATTTTTGCATATTAATTCATTTTTCTTAAATTATAAATTTTTCTTAAATTATAAATTTTTCTTTAGCATCTTGGTGGGATCGGTTTGGAGGAGATACACCTACTCTTCAAAAATTTGCAATTCGGGTTCTTAGCCTTACTTGTAGCGCTTCCGGTTGTGAACGTAATTGGAGCACATTCGAACAAGTAAGTATTAAGAATATAATGATATCTATATTTAGCTGTTGCTTCTACTAATAGTCTAATACTTTGTAACTTAACAATTTTATTTTAATTTTAGGTTCATTCAAAATGAAGAAATCGGTTAGAACAAAGTAAACTGAATTCCCTTGTGTATGTGATGTCCAATATTAAATTGAGGGAAAGAAATATGAGGCGAAAAGCAAAGAAATTGGATCCAATTCTTCCCAGTAATCCCGAGTGGGTTAGCATGGCACAAAATGATGACTTTTTAGAAGTTTCTGCTATTGAAAATCATCCATTATGGGAAGAAATCTCAGAAGAAGAAGCTGCTCCAAGTAGAAAAACGCAAAGGACAGATGTTGGTTCCTCATGTGAGTAGGAATTATTTAAAACATTATATTTCAAAATTTATTTTCAGAATGATCTAATAATTGTTTTACTTGTGTAGCATTGGTCGACAAAGGAAAGATGGTTGCCATGGACGAAAACGAAGAACTTGCAATTGATGAGGATGACATGCATATCATATTAGAGGAGGATGATTTAATTTAATTTCTAAGTAAAAAAGGAAGATGAGAAACAATGTTTACAACTTACTTGTCTTCATTATCCATATTAGTTGAAACTTATTATTGATTACCGGGTGTTATTTTTTTCATGAATCATAACATTTATAGCTATTGTTTTGAAGTTCATAATTTCATTTATATTAGGTACTATGTTAATTAATGTTGATGTATATGTTTTATGATATATCAAGATTGCTTTAATTATTGAAATTGTCGGGCTTTATTGTGATTCTTTAATAAATATTATTTTATATAAGAAAATGGAAAATTAATGTAGCTTACGTTTTTCGCTACGTAGCTTACGCTACGCTATTCCTATGAGTTTAACGCTTCGCTACACGCTACCGCTTTTCAAAACATTGCAAGTAGCTTATGTCTATGGACTAAAGTAGATATAGCGGAGATAGATCATCTATTTTTGATGTGTTAGTCATGGACTTTGACTTCATCAGAATAGGAGATGGATCTGTTAAGAAGGTAGTAATGTGTGATGTCCTGGTATTTGGATGACATACACAGAGTAGGAAGTAAAATTCCTATACTATGATCGGTTATACTATGGTTGTCACACAGTGGTTTCTCCACATAGGATATAGATATAATATCAGACATTCTGGTTACTAGATCTGGTTTTAGATCTAGATTTGGGTAGTTTCCCAATCTGGGTACTTAGACAGCATTCTATATGTATTTTACAATGGATGACTCCTGGCACGGTAGTATACCTGCAGGTGATGGAGTCACCCTCTCTAAAGGTGTCTTACAGACTAAAGGGGAGAGGGATGTGCATGATTGACACATCACTTGCTTAGGCAATTAAGTCAATCACGAGATGTCAAGTACCACTCCAGATGTTGTTTTTGCACTAGATACAATAAGTTGATATTGATCCAATCCTGGAAAAACATTCGGAAGCATTTTTAGAAGATAAGTGGATGTTTTAGGGATATGATAACGACAGCCTCTTTCGGGAGACGGTTATCATTCCAGGCTTCCAAGATGACCTGGATGACAGAGTGACTGTCAGAGTTATAGTTTTCCCTCTGACGAGGGGCAGTTGTTTGGACAGAAGGTCCAAGCGGATGCCGAGGGAGTCATGGCGCAGAATACTGATTAAGTTCAGTTGACGATACGGTCTAAAAAGTTTGGATTTGGAGTTCATTTATGAACTAAGTCCCATCAGATATCCAAATATATTCTTAGACAGGTATTGCTCATTTCGGGAGATGGCATTCTCCGCGAACTTGAGATAAAGAGAGACATAGAAAGAAACATCAGGGCGGATCCACTCACTGGGGCTATTCCTCGAACGCAATAGTTTCGCAAACGGGCTTTGTGGGACTGATCAGTATAGGAGTTGGGTGTTCGGTATCACACGGGCAGTGAGTATGCTACATCGCAATAATTAGCCTTGAGTGAAAATAAGAGATTATTGGATATAATGCCCTCAAAGTCAATTATTGGATCACAGGAACGTGATTGTAATGATTGAGGGAGGACCTATGCCAGTAGGACAGTCTTACTCAAGATGATAGTATGCTATCTGGTTTATCTTTATCATCGTGTACAGCTTTAGGTGACCTTACAGATCACTATTACACATTGATAGAGCCCTTAGGATTCTTTCTTGACTACCAGCAGTATGATGGCAATCATATACGTGAGAGTTGGGTAGTCTATAAGCACATCCTTAAAGTGGTCCCTAGTCATGAGAGTTTCGAGACTGGGCATCGATACTCCATTAATAGACTAGTGAATACAGTCGAGACCCCGACAAGGGGTGGTGGCCGGTCTCACAAGCCTTTGGTGTCAGTTGGTTCACCTAAAGATGTATGCAGGTGCTTATTGGGTTATGAGTACACCGGACAGGACTCGCCGGGAACATGCTAGTTGGTTTTATACCTAGCGTCAGATAGCAGTTCTCTGGTGACATGTGTACATGTTAGTTCATTGACCTGAGATCGTCATTTGTCTCGTTTGAGTTTCCACTGTGCTTTGATTACTACCCTACCACGGCTCAAAGGAGTCGTGCAAACAGGTTTTAGTTGGGTACTGTCCCGAGCCACATGGAGGCAATGAGCGGATCGGCTGGGGTTTCGTCTCTCTCGGTATTGGGGGTGAGATCGCGCTGTGTCTAGGAGAGCCATTACACGAAGTCCTTGGCCAAGGCAGGAGATTTACTGGTAGGTATTCCAGTAGTATCTCAGGGTGTTCTGGGCTACACTCCGACACGACTTGTACCGCTTTTGGGGGTCTGACTTTTACCAACCCCCTAGGCCCGACATGCGATACTCATAGACGAACGGACTGGACTGTACGGATATTGTCACTGACAGGCTCAGTAGGGTGTCAGGATGTGTTCGCTCATCGATCTCCCTTTTGGTCAATACCTGGTATCCCGTTATGTACGGCTAGTACCACTGACGTGCTAGTAGTTAAATCCACAGCCAAAGTATTGACGAGTTTTTAGAGTCCCCCACAGACAGTTTCTCAAGTTTCGGGCGAAACGTTGTAGAGGCCGTATGGTATTATGGCAGGGTTCGATCATATACGTGCAGTAGTGCACGGATCATGATCGGACGGATCATACTAGTGGGCTTTGATTTAAGCCGGATCCTAGTATTAGATTTGTTGGATTACTTTCGTCTCATCGCATTCGCATTCAGTCGGAATGCGGATGCAGGTATGTATATACAGGTGAGGGGTATCCTTGTGTTCCGTCACCAGTTTACTTTAGATGTTTCCGTATCATTTTGTTGTTGTAAACATTTGGATTAATGTTTACAAGTGGAAATTGTGAGTGGATTTCATGACGAGGTGCATTTAATGTGACATGGACATATTTAGTGACTCATGGTCTCTTTATTTGTACAAATGTCACATTAGGATTTTTTTATTGTGTTGAATTGATGGATGGAGAGAGAGAGGGCAGCCATATGCTTGGGGTTAGCTCTTGGGTTTTCATTCTAGTGCTCACAAGAATAATTCAACACAATAATACAAAAGACTCCTCTCTTTTCTTTCTTCTTCTTGCTCACAAGTTCCACCATTGGCATCATCTTCTACCTCCTCTCTAACCATCTCATGTGTTGAGAATCCTAGAGTGTCAAGAGACAATGTTATCACACACATTCTCTACTTCACCTTGGACACGTCGGCTAGCAAACTTCGTGTCCGAGTTGCTTCGGATGAAGCGGGAGCCCGTAAAAAGACTCATTGATGTGGTGCCCTTCCGACGAGGAGACCAGAGATCGGAGATACTGCGAGGAGCTTGGGATGGTGGCCAAAGACCGAAGGACACGGATCGATCGGTATAGCCACTCTCACTTCTTAGTAGTTAGCTAGTTTAGCGTTAATGGTTCAATCCGGGTGAAAGACTACGATAGCGCCGGTTTTCTAAAAAGTTTTTGTTTCCTCATTTGGTCTCGGATAAACGGCTGGGGCGCTGCCGTAGACTTACAGTATTGTACGTAGATAACATACTCTTGATAGGAAATGGTTTCCTATGCTACACTCGGTCAAGCTCCTCTTATCACAAGGATTCTCAATATAAGATCTGGATGATACCTACTACATCTTGTGGATTATGATCTATGGCGATAGATATATGTGGATGTTGGGAGTGTCCTAAATCCCGGTACATTAACACCGTACTAAAGGGGTTTAGTATGGAAGATTCTAAGCGTGGCGGTTCGCCCACTTACTCATGGATCACTCTCTCCAAAAAGAAGTCTTCCGAGACTGATTTGGAGAGAGCTCGCGTGCAAGGGATATCCTATTCTTCGGCAGTAGGCTCTATCATGTATGCGATGTTATGTACCGGACCAGTTGTAGATGACTCACAAGGTGTAGTGATCAGGAATCAATCGGATCTTGGGAGAATCACTGGAAAATTGTGGAAGACATTCTTAAGTACTTGAGAAGCACTAAATGAATGTTCTTGGTTTGAGCATCCAGAGTGATAAGGTCGACTGAAAGCCAGTCACAGGTATTCTCTTTACCCTCAGTGGAGGGACGGTATGTTGGAAGAATTCGAAGCTAAATATCGTGGCATACTAGACGATAAAGGCTGAATAAATCGCTACCAACAATACTACCAAAGTGGCTGTCTGGGCATTTCTTGTTCATGAGATGAACATGGTTCCTACCATTGATCGTCCAATAACTGTTATTGTGACAACAATGGAGTTGTGGTTTTGGCCTAGGAACACCGGTCCCATCAGCGATTCAGACATATTCTGAGGC
Organism: Agapanthus africanus; assembly: GCA_030015575.1. Taxonomy (NCBI): domain Eukaryota; kingdom Viridiplantae; phylum Streptophyta; class Magnoliopsida; order Asparagales; family Amaryllidaceae; genus Agapanthus; species Agapanthus africanus. The sequence continues at coordinate 358,237,111 of JASDDO010000010.1, read as the reverse complement.
AAGTATCACCTGATCAGGGAGATGGTTGATCTCCAAGGGATCGTAATAGGAGAGAAGATTTGGAGGTTAACACGGCGGATCCACTCACCAAGTCCTGCTTCCCTAAATATTATTTGAGAGATTTTGGGATGGTTGAGTATGGGATACTACAACCACTACTATATTATTGGGTACTCGATACTACAACAGATGGCCTTAGTGCAAATAGGAGATTGTTAGTTATATGTATGCCCTATAGGCCATTACTGTACATGGGATGTATATTGTAGTGGATGCTTGGACATATATAGGGAGGACTTTCTTGCTCGATATGATAGTATGCCATCTGGTTGCCCTTTGTTTTAACATGTTGACTTGTATAAGTGATGTTGTCTTCCTTTCACATATTGATAAAGCCCTTGGGATGTGTACTTGACTACCAGGACTATGATGGAGATCATACTAGTGGGGCCAAGGGTAGTCCACAAGTACACCCTATAATTGTTCCTAGTCGTGGGAGTATCGAGACAGAGCATCGATACTCCAAAGTAGATTATCGTATGCGCTTCTTGACCTATATGATGGGCGATGGATGATCCCACATCCATTGGTGTTTGACATCAGAGAAGGTATAAAGGTGCTCAGTGGAGACTGCGTACACTGAACGGACTCGCCGAGAACTCCTAGATGGTATTATACCTATCTTCGGATAGCAGTTCTCTGGTGACATTGGTACAGGTTAGTCTGTAGACCCGAGATCGTCATAGAGTTGTGTGTGATTCCCACTATTCTTTGATTTCCACCATACCACGGTCAAAATATCGTGCAAAAAGGTGGTTTTTTGGTACAGTCCCGAGTCACATGGAGGCAATGAGTGATAGGAGGGGTTTCGTCTCTCCCGGTATTGGGAGTTGATGTTGCACTATGCTCGATTGGCCATAACAGGAAATCCCTGGCCAGGGTTGCTGAGATTTACTGGTAAGTGTTATCAGTAGTTTCTTGAACCGTTATAGACATTGCATCGGCATGACTTATCAGGCTATTGGGGTCTGATGTTATACCACCCCCAGGTTGTGATATGCGACATATCAGACGAAGAGACCAGACTGTACGGTAGTGTTACTGATTGGATTCACAGGAGTAAGAGCAGGCTTGCTTGTTGATCTTTTGATCGCTCAATACCCGGGTGGCCATTACGTTTAACAAACCGCTTGCGGCTTGTGGGTGTTTGATATGATCATCACCTACTGCCGGCGTATTGACGAGTCTTCAGGGTCCTACACAGAGGTTTCCTAGTTCATGCAAAATGGAGTAGGAGCACATATGTGATATGTGCGGGACTGAGATTAATGCGTGTATGTGATACCGCATTCTATTCTCGCGATTTGTGTATCGATCGGTTATATGTGATATAGCCGGGTTATCGGATCAAGTGTTGATTCGATAAAACGATACATTTGATATTAGTCGATTATATGTGATATAGCCGGGTTATCGGATCAAGTGTTGATTCGATAAAACGATACATTTGATATTAGTCGGTTATTAAATCAAGTGTTGATTTAATAATTTAATGTATCATTATATATTTGATATATTACATTACATGAACTAGTATTACCCCACTTAAGATTTGTTTTCTCACTTTTGATACACTTTACATATATGTGATATATGTATTGTTTTCTTTGCACACATAAGTATATATGTGATATATATTGTTGTGTCATGCTAGGTTACACATGCAACATGTATGTATAAGACTTATACCATGCTAGGGTTAAAGTTAGGGTTCATAATTATTTTTAAGCAAATTCAAAATTAGTGGTTTTTTTGTCATGGTTCAAAACTTGTAGAAGCTTGTAGGTTTCATTTACTTAGTCCACTCTTTTGACTGGCTTAAGATATTTATTAACCCAATCTTAACTCATAGCTATGGTTTAGTCTCTGCAATGGTTAGTACATGATATACACTCATCATGGTTGCATTTCTAACCTTATGTGATTTTCTTTAGTTCATCACTTCATCATCTTCTTCTTCCTCTCATTGAAGCTTTCTAGCTTCATGAAAAGTGATGAAATATAGTGAGAAAAATAAATCTAAAGTGAGCCCACTTCCTACTTCATCATTCTCTACTATTAGCCATTTAGTTTAAGATGTTTGCTTCAGTAAACCCTAATTTAGTGAAGAGGTAGCATGAGCTTGAGTCTCCTCGACGTAGATCATCTTCGGTCTCGAAGACTTCGAGCAACTTTGCATCTTTCACCTTGTGGATCCTTTTAAGAGTTCGGGAGATCATTACTCACAGCGAAGGGACATCTACACGGAACATTTGAAGTGAAGGACCGGTCTACAAAGGTTGTATTCCGCATTCACATAGTTGTAAAGTGTTTACATATCATATCGTCGGATTTTCTAGTAACGATTCTAGGGTTAGGGTTAGCTAGAACGACAAATTTTTTAAATTGGCATGGATGATACCTCCCGAAACCTTGCTGCCGTGCTAGATAACCCTGCATATCGTTTGGCACTTCCGCCCAGTTTTCCGGATGTTCACCCCATATTTCATGTTTCGATACTTCGCAAGTACCTTAATGACCCTTCCCATATAATTCAGCACCAGACCGTTCAGCTAGAGCATGATCTTTCTTTCACCAAGCAGCCGGTGGTCATTCTGGATCGGCAGGTGAAGAAACTGAGGTCGAAGGTTTTATTGTCTGTCAAGATTCTTTGGCATGGCCCGAATAGCGAAGAGGTCATGTGGGAAGCCGAGAGCGAGATCCGGAAGAAATTCCCTCATCTCTTTGAAGGTATGCCTAGTAAGATTTTTAAATTCGGGGACCGAATTTCTTTAAGGGGGAAGATTGTAACGCTTTAGAATGCGGTTAGTGTTAATTAAGCGATATTACAGGTTTTTGATGAAATTTAACTAATAATTATCTTCTTCACATTTTATTTAATTAATTAATATTTTATTTAATTGTTTTTACACTTGCATACATATGTGCATGTTGAATTAGGGTTAATGAAGTGTTAACCATGCTCATATAGTCATGGCACACTTAACCCTCTACCTTTATCAAGTCATGCTAAAATTTCACATTTGATATCTATTTTTATTATTTAAACAAAAGGGTTTTAATGAATTTTCTTTTATTTTAAAGAAAAGAGAATAGAAGGGAATAAAAGAGAAAGAAGGTTTGAATTCTTGAGACTCAGGGCGGATGGGTGCCATTAATAGCTTTAATGAGAGGGAGAGTGAGTGTAACACTCACATACACTCACCTCATACACTCACACTCACATAGACTCACTTCACAACACTTATACACTCACTTCCCTCACAATATCTCTCATTCTCACCACACTATCTCAATTATTAATCCTAACTCCGTTACTCTTTCTTCCTTCACTACACTTCAAGTTCTCCACTTGATTTATATGTTTGCATCACAATCCAAAACCAAAACTTTAATCCAACCTCACAAAACCCCTCACAATTCATGCTAAAGCCCTTGTGATGACTTAGAGCTTAGAAAGCTAGGGTTTTACCCAAGTTTTGGTGAGGTAGTGATCTTCATACCCTTATTAGGCTCTAATGAAGTTTGTATGCTTGTTAGTTTCAATTTTAAAACACTAAACTTATGGTTTTGTGCAAATATCGTATTTTGTGTATGTTTTGGTGTCTCTGTGATCTGCTACAACTAAGTTAGTCTACTGTAAAATCTAGCAATACGGCAGTATAGTGTTAGAAGCCCTGAGTGTGCACCTGAAACCCGGACCCCACTCCTCCTAGTCGAACCGGCATGACTTAAGGAAAATCCGGCGCCGCCGGATTTTTAGGCACCTGGGGAGTTGTGTTTTTTAGGGTATGTGTCTGTAGGTTATTCTTGGTGTTTGGTACTGCTTGATTTTCCTATATTGACTATAGGCAAAATCTGGAAGCATTTTGCCAGTTTCTAGTGTTTCAGCAACGCGCGATACGGATATCCGGCACGGTTTTTGTACTTTGTATAGTTTGCTGCACTTGGGTTGGTTTAGGGTGTCGCTACACTCGTTCTCGCTACTAAGCTAACACTTAAATAGCTTGTGGAAGTCGGTACATTTATTTAAGCGTTGTTTGCGTGTATTATCGGGAAGTTTCTAAACACTTGTTATGTTTTGATGCGATATTAGGATCAATTGCGGGGACTTCGGGCGCTACAAGGAAAGGGAAAGAGGTGGTTGGATTCACCTAGCTTGAGATCATCGGTGAGTAGATTTAACATCTCCGGGGGAATCACCCGTATGGCTCTAAGCGTCGAGGGCTGGATTCAGTGATATAAACCTATGTTGTTAATATATACATTGATTGTGCATAAACATCATCCTGCACATCCCATTACCTGTTGTACATTGACACTGTATTGATTGGACACTACACCATTACTAACGGTTCATGTTGCACGAGTACTGAATTGTATGCCACACAAACACCGTTAGTAATTGCCATGACACGCACACTATAGAAATTACTATGGATAATCTATATTGCATCGCTTTCTTTATCATCCACAGTTAGATATTAATTGTTGTCCTATTGTGCATGTGAATTGCATCATACTTACATACATACATTGCTGGCCACATATTTACTCTTACATAATGTTGCATTTCGACTTCGGTGATTTGGGAAACTGCAAGATACCTTTGAAAACTTGATATACTTAAAAGAGAGGTTTTCCCTTGATATCTTCACATTACTGTTCCGTATTTGCATATCTCGTTTTTCATGGACATATGCATTAATGTACTGATTTTATTCGATTTCTGGATTTGAGAACCGCGATTATATTTAAAAGGGGGAAATATGATGTATTGCTTATAAAAGAAATACGGTTTCTCTTGATATGATATTTCGAGGCGTCCACCATGAGTTTTCTCGGTTATGAGATGTGAGTATACCTAATTCGAGGAGCGATAGGCATCGTCCGTGGGTATATGGTGGACTCGGTGAGGTATCCCGGGGTAAGAAGACTTGTATAGATAGGCGGTGAACCTGACGGAGGGAGTACTACTTACCGGTGATTGTATAGAACTCGACGGATGTTCGGAGGATACCGTCTTGGAGTTATGATATATATATATATATATATGAGGGCCGATCGGAGTATGCGGCGCCTGAGATATTGGGATTTAGGGTGTCGTTGATAGACCTCGGTTTTCCATGATGATGATTCATACATGCGGTTTTATGTGTTATTCCATACTCAGGATTTATTAGACATGCATTGTTTCATGTAGTTGTTGTACCCCGGCGGTGTACTTTGATCATGATTTTACTGTATATCCGTATTGTTATATTTATGCCATCAGATTGCATATTTCCAATTATCACTTTTCTTGCATACTTGTGATTATTTGTACGATGTTATTTACTATTCACAAGATGGCAATTCATTCCTGTTGTGCTACAGTGTTTTGCAGGTTTGACCCTCAGTATAATCGCGGCAGGGCTACTCATTTCATCTACTTCTACGGATACCGCTGCTGTTGGTCGTGATTTTGGATAGGTGGGTGGTTTTGCGGTTATCTGTATGATCTCATTGTATATCTTATTGTATCTAGTACTCTCCATCCACCACTTTTATGTATATTGACTAGAGACGAGTTTGTGAGGATCAGTATTGTATTATTTGTGACTTTAGGTGTCGAGCTCGTTGAGTCGGCTGTTTTATTTATGTTGTGATGTTGTTTCACTTCCTTATTGCTTATTCCTTCGTTACAGCGTCGTATATATATATTATATAAACTTGTTGTGGTTGTGTTCCACCTTTTGGCATGAGTTGCTCCCGTTTAGGATGCTTTATATTTATGTTATGCTTGTACGGGTTTTGGGCTAGTTTTTACAAAGGAGATACCGCCGAAATTTTCAAGAAAATCAATTAACTTAATATTTTCAATTGTTTTAAATGTTATATCTTTCTACCTTTTAATGGTTTAGATTTCTGGGTTGTCGGCTTACTTGAATTACATTGAGCTTTTAGACGTTGCGAGATTTAAGTGCCGGTCACGTTCCTAATTTGGGTCGTGACGGTTTGTGCTGTGGTTGTGGTTGGATAGTCCTGGTGGATAGCTTATGGTGAAATGTTAGTGGTACAGTTGAGATTCATTTGTACATTTGTTATTGTGGGGCGAGCGTCCGACATGTGGACAGCCATTACTGCCTATTGTATATTATTTGATTGGGGTACGACCGGGTTGAGGTCGATGTCACCATTGTACATTTTTTTTCATTTTCTGTACTAGGATTACCCCGCGGTAGAGTGCACGAATAGCCGGATTCTAGAAAGCAACAATCTCGAATCTCATGGCGTTGAGATGGAGGTGGATTCATTCTAGAATTGGAGGGCTATTCGCCGCACTCGTGGAGGGTATAAGATGACCCATGGAGAGGCGCTCAAGTTACCAGATCCCGTGGAGTGCTGGGTGGCCCATTCACTTTGTTGATTGGGGTTGCCTCATTTCTGAGATTGGCGGATAACTTTCCGCGTTCGTAGGGGTCCAAGTTTCATTGCACAGGCTATCCATACGACCGGGAACGTTGGGTTTTATTTGCTGCTAAAATGAAACCCAAGGCTCCAAGATTATCCACCACTCTATGTTGCTTGCTGAGATTCTGTGATGTTGATTATATCATGCCTGGGATGAATGTTATATATATTTATATATATACTGGTAGATGTTGTATATGATTTACACCTGCGCTAGTCCAGCCCCCGCTTTTCCGTTCGTTAAGTAACCTAATGGTGCATGACGGGGCCCCGTGGCGAATGCGGATGGCATATACGTAAATTTTATTTTTTGTTCTTTTCTGGTGTAATAGGTTAATTGATGGGACCGCATTAATTTTTATTAATGCAAGAAAAGAAACCTAAAAGATATTGTTGGAACAAATTTCGAAAAAGTATAGGTATATTCTTTAGCTTTGCATAGTGGTATTCGGTTGTGAATATCCAGCACCTCATTCCAAGAGGCAAAAGCCGAGATTCCTTCACGGAGAGTGACCTCTTAAGCAAAATTTTATACTGTAGATTACTTGGTTTTCTTCAAAACCAGAAGTTTTCAAAAGCGGAGCTTAAACCACTCCTTTTTAAAACTGCTCAGGTTCCTTCAACGATATCAAGTTCATTACGTTAAAGGGTTTTTCGCCAAAAACCCAGCCATAGCCTTCCGTCATTTCAGATAACTAGCAGTTAGTATTCGAGCAATGTACGTTGGTCTCTATCAAGGCATAATGAATGGTAGCTAAATGTTACTTATCTGTTGCATTTTAGGATGCGATTAATTAGGACAGTCGCATAGCCACTTTGGTCTCTATCAAGGACTTATCGGGTGGGTCTAAGTTATTCCAGGACAATGACGGGGATGAACTTGTCTTGCGATTATGGTACGTTGGTCTTTATCAAGACCATTTGTCATCAGGGGCAAAAACCACATCGGGAGTTTTAAACATACAGGAAACTTGCAGATTTAGCATACCTTCCGGAGTAAGATGACTAGAGTGGATTCCATCTAGGTCATCACACAATGATAGTTGGATCCCGATCCCACTGATGAGTAGGATTACTCTTGGGAGATTATTTCACTTAACAATCAATGCTATAAACCAAGTAGGTGTCTAGAATGGTGTTGGCGGGGCTACGCCTCCAGAGAAAAGAGGTTATATAATTAAGGAATTTCGCGAAAGCGTTGGAAAACCTCCATCGAAGTACCAACACTAGCCTGAATGAAATATTAAGCAAGTATTGTGACGTGCGATTAATCCTGACTAGTTCTTCTTTTAAGGTTTGAAGAAAAATTTGAGGAAACAGTTGGAGCCATCCTGATTAGATAAATTAATAACCAATCTAGTCTTGCAAGAGTGCATGTTAAGTGTTTCTTTTCTCGTTCTCTAGGTAGCAACCATTTCACGCCCTAATCAAGATAATAAAATGTATCGCTTGACCGATCCGAATTCTTATTCGGGGCTGGGGAACGTCATTTTGGCTCTAACTTATGACGGCGGTCATAAGTAAGAGCAAGGGAAAGAGGAATTCCTTGATGACCCTAACGAAGAAGAAGCATACTATTGCATCTCCTTCAGGTGTTCTTGTTATTGAGAACTATTTTTCAGTCAGTCCTACCTCCTGGGTACTAGATACCGGATCAGGATCTCATATCTGTAATTTATTGCAGGTACTGAGAAAAAGTAGGATAGTTGGACATGGTGATATCCCTCATAGTAGGGAACGGATCATAAGTTGATGTTGCTGCCGTCGGTGAATATCACATCGTGTTGCCAAATGGCAATACTATGATTTTGAACAATTGCTACTATGTACCTTCCATGGTCTGCAACATCATATCAGTTTCTTTACTTGATAAAGATGAATATAAGTTTGTTCTTGATAGAAATATCATGAACATTTACCTTAATCAGGTATTGATTGCAGAAGGTACACTGTGTAATGGTATCTATGTTCTAAATCAAAACACGGTTTTCAATGTACAAAACACACGCAAGAGGAAGAGTTCATATACGGACGAATCCTACTTGTGGGATTGTAGACTTGGCCATATCGGAGAGAAAATACCAAGTAAGTTGTATAAAGATGGATATTTGAATACGTTCGAATTTTCATCTTATGAAACTTACAGTCTTGTCTCAAAGGAAAAATGACCAAATCTCCATTCACCGGACACGGAAAAAGAGTAGCAAAGCTCTTGGGACTCGTACACAGTGATGTGTGTGGTCCGATGTCTATACGTGCAAGGGGTGGGTTCTCGTACTTCATCACATTCTATGAAGATCTCTCTAGGTTTGGGTATGTGTATCTTATCAAACACAAATCTAAATCTTTTGAGAAATTCAAAGAATTCAGGAAGGAATTAGAGATCCAGACTGGCAAAAGTATCAAGATCCTCCAGTCTGATAAAGGAGAGGAGTACTGGAAAACGGAATTCCGGAGCTTTCTGAAAGAGAATGTTATTCTCTCTCAGCTTACGTTTCCGTATACACCACAACACAACGGTGTATCGGAGCGGAAGAACCGTACCCTATTGGACATGGTTCGCTCCATAATGAGCAATGCAAAATTGGCTCTTTCATTCTGGGGACTTGCGCTTGAAACAGCAGCGTACCTATTCAATCAGGTTCCGTCTAAATCTGTGCCTAAGACTCCATATGAAATATGCAGTGGTAAAAGACGATGTCTTAAACGGGTTAAGATATGGGGTTGCCCGGCCTATGTGAAAAACCAGAATCCAGACAAACTTCAGCCACGATCAGTTTTATGTAAGTTTGTAGGATATCCCAGGCATTCGAATGGATATCTATTCAACCATGTCGATGAACAAAAGGTTTTGTTTCTCGACATGCCACCTTTCTTGAAAGGTTGTTTCTTGAAAAAAAAACAAGTGGGAGCACAGTAGAATTGGAAAAAATTCTAGGAGGACAAACTACAACTGAAGATTTAGTAGAATCAGAGGTTTCGATAATCCCATATGAACCTCAGCCACTCTGCAGATTTAATAGGATTTCTCATCCGCCCGAGAGATACTATGGTTTTCTTATAGACGAGGATCGAGAGGATTGCATCCTGGAAGAAGATGATCCTACTAGTTTCAGGCATGCCATTATCAGTAGGGACCCTGATAAGGGGCTATATGCTATGCACTCCGATATAGAATCTATGTACGCAAATAAAGTATAGACCTTGGAAATTGCTCCACCTGGGGTAAAACCCTTTGGATGCAAATGGATCTACAAAAGGAAGATTGGTGTAGATAGGCATGTGGAAACTTATAAGGTTAGACTTGTTGCAAAAGGTTTTCGTCAAAGACCAGGATTGGACTATGACGAAACTTTTTCTCCAGTGGCTATGCTCAAATCCATTCGGATCCTACTTGCCATTGCTGACTTCCATGACTATGAAATCTGGCAGATAGATGTAAAAACGGCTTTTCTAAATGGAAGTTTGGAAGTGTGTGTTTATATGGATCAGTCAGAAGGTTTTGTAGATAGTGGGAGCAGCGGGAAGGTGTGAAAGTTGCTCAAATCCATTTATAGAATGAAGCAGGCATCGCGGAGCTGGAACATCTGTTTTGATGAAATAGTCAAGGACTTTGACTTCATCAAAAATGAAGATGAGCCATGTATTTATAAGAAGATTGTAGGACAAACTGTCTTATTCCTAGTCTTGTACGTGGACGACATTTTTTTGATAGGAAATGATATTCCTATGCTACAATCGGTCAAGCTATTCTTATCACAAAGGTTCTCCATGAAGGACTTGGGTGATACCTCATACATTCTGGGGATCAAGATCTATAGAGATAGATCCAAGAGATTATTGGGACTTTCGCAGTCCAGGTACATAGAGACCGTACTAAAGAGATTTGGTATGGAAGATTCCAAGCGCGATAATATACCAGCATTGCACGGAAATACCCTCTCCAAGGAGATGTCTCCCAAGACTGATGAGGAGAGTGTTCGCATGAGCACTATACCCTACGCTTCGGCGGTAGGATCTATAATGTATGCGATGCTATGTACAAGATCAGATGTAGCTTACGCGCTAAGCGTGGTGAGCCGGTCTCAGTCGAACCCAGGTGAGTACCACTGGACAGTAGTGAAGAACATTCTCAAGTACCTGAGAAGGACTAAGAAGATATTCTTAGTTATCAGTAATGGAGACCTCAAGGTCGAGTCCTTTACCGATTCAAGCTTCCAGAGTGACAAGGATGACAACAAGTCTGTCACGAGTTTTGTGTTTACCTTCAACAGAGGGGTGGTGTGTTGGAGGAGTTCCAAACAGGATATTGTCGTAGACTCGACGATGGAGGCTGAATACATTGCTGCGAACGATACCGCAAAAGATGCGGTCTGGATGAATAAGTTCATTACTGAACTTCAAGTAGTTCTATCTATTGTTGATCTGATACCTTTGTATTGCGATAACAATGGGGCTATAGCTTTAACAAAGGAACCACGGTCCCATCAGAAATCTATACACATCTTAAGGCGGTATCACCTGATCAGGGAGATCATAGATTGCTAGGAGATCGAGGTCCGGAGAGTGGATACAAAAGAGAACATGGCAGATCCATTTACAAAGTCCCTCGCTCAAGCCCAGTTCGAGTGACTTTTTGAGATGTTGGGTATGCGATACGCCAGCAGGTGGCCTTAGAGCAGACATTGGGTATTCTGTACGCCAAATATTGGTCTTTAGTGCAAGTGGGAGATTGTTGGATATGTATACTCTAGAGGCCATTATTGTACATGTATGAATGTGGATGCTGGGGATATGTATGTACATGACAATCTTTCTCAGTTATACAGTATATTATTTGAGTTATCTTTATCACGATATGTGTATTTGTTTCTATTAATGTTTTACCCAGCTTGCACAAATTGATAAAGACTCAATACAGTAGTATACTATTATGGTTTGACTTTATCTTAACATGTGCATATGTTATATATGTCGACCACATGTTGATAAAGCCCATAGGATCTTGCTTGACTACCAGTATTATGATGGTGATCATACTTGTAGGAGCTAGGTATGTCACAAGTCGCAGAAGTATCGAGATCGGGTATCGATACTCCAGAGTAAACTTGCGCGTACGTTTCTAGACCCCGACGAGGGGCGGTGGTTGGTCCCACAACCATTGGTGTGATCACCTAAGATTGTATACAGGTGCTCACTAGGGATCGATGAGTACACTGGACAGACTCGTTGAAAATCTCTAGATGGTATTATACCTATCGTCAGATAGCGGTTCTCCTGTGACATGTGTATAGGTTAGTCTTTGGACCTGAGATCGTCATTTGTCTCGTGTGAGTTTCCACTGTGCTTTGATCAATATCCTACAACGGCTCTACTAAGTCGTGCAAACAGCTTTTGATAGGGTACAGTCCCGAGCCATATGGAGGCAGTGAGTGATTATCAGGGATTCGTCTTTCCAGGTATTGGGATTTGATATCGCACTGTGTTCGATTGGTCAGGACCATAAGACCTTGGCCAAGGCAGTTGGGATTTACTGATAGCTTGATCAGTAGTTTCCCGGATTGGTCCTGAGCCGAATCAGCACGAATTATCAGATTATTAGGGTCTGACGCTTACCACCCTAGATCCGGTATGCGATACTCTTAGACGAAGAGACCAGACTGTACGGATATTGTCATGGATAGGCTCAGTAGGGATCCGGATGAATTTTCTTGTCGGCCTTCCTTTTTGACAGGTACCCAGGTAGCCGTTACGTACAGCTAGTGTCGCTGACGTGCTTATGGTTATGGATTTATCCAGTAACGCACTGCCGGCGTACTGTCGAGTCTTTAGAGTCCTACACAGAGGGTTTCCTCGCTTCGGGCGAAACGATGTAGAGGCCGTATGGTTTTACAGCAGGGTTTGATCACATACGTGTACTTTTGCACGCATGATGTTCGGGCGGATAATACTAGCGGGTTTTGGTTTAAGCCGGATCCTAATATTATATTGTTGGATTATTTTCGTTTCCTTTATATTCGTATTTTTCAGAATACGGATACGGGTATGTATATACGGATGAGGGGTATTCTTGTAATTTTTGACAAGAATGCTTCTAGAAGAAGACACCTTATTTGTTATTTAATCTTTTCGATTAAATGTTAAATGAGGTAGAGGTATGAGGTGTTAACTTTTATTAAGTGAAGTATGGCTACTTGATGACTCACTTAGTGAGTCATGGATTACTATTGAGGCAAGGTGACATCTAGATATTTTGTGGAAAATATCTAGATATTTTGTGGAAAATATCTAGATAATTTGTGGAAAATATCTATATAATTTGTGGAAAATATCTTTGCTTAATAATTATCAAACATTAGTCATTATTCACTTCATAATATATTTCACACTCTCTCTCTCCTCCAAGCTCTCTTCTTCTTCCTCTAACCCTAACTTGTCTCATGAGTTGAGAATTCTAGGGTTCAAGAGACTAAACAAATCCTAATATCTCTATACATCATCTAGGCTACTTAGATTAGCATACTAAGTAACCTAGTTCCTCGGTTTAGAGATAGGAGCTCAAAGTATACACTCTCGGGTGGATCATCTTTGACGTGAGGAAACCGTCGATCAAGCTCGATCATGGAGGCTACTAGGAGCATGCCAAAGGAGAGAAGTGAAGACCCGAAGGACTTGAGCCTCTTGGTATAAACTCTTTTCATAGTCGATAGCTACTCTAGTTATACTAGTGAGGTTTATGGTAGATCCAGTTTAGGGTTATTCTAGCGCCAATTTTCAATCGTATTAAAAATTTTGTTCCGCAATCGGCCTTGGATGATGGCCAGGAAATTAGCATAACCTTTCGACGACTAACGATATTCATCCCATATCTTCTAAGTTAATCGTAGTCTCTAATAAGACTGACGATTCTTAGATGATCCACCACGATTCTTTTCCAGCAAATACGAGATTATGTTTAAGGGTACATCTCTCCATACCTCTGATATATGTCATTGTAATTCCTCAACGTTTTCAGAGAGGTGGCAGATCCCGACAACCAACAACTCTTTTCTCGTCCCAACTTGATGTAAAATTTTATCAAGACAGGAAATGATACATCCCAAATTGATGCACGTCCAAATTGACGTGCACACCTCAAATCGGATCGCACCCCAAATTGGGCACATTCCATGTCACCTTTGTTCACTCCGCCACGTAACAAATACACGTGCGTGCAAGATAAATGATGGAATGAAATGTCCTTAAACCAATACGTTTTTCCTTGCGGATTGTCTCCATAATGACTACCGTATACTATCCATGGGCTATTCATATATGATCTAATGATCAGTTGAGCCCATCTTCTCACTGTTCATAAGTCGATCTTAGTCTCAAATATGACTAACGATCATTTGATCAAACTAAAATTTCATATGAATCGATGGAGCTCATTTATATGAGATCTGCGTCCTAAGTTCAATCATGTTGGCAAACTAAGCTACCAACATGGACCCCGTCAAGCAAATGCTTGACCCAAACACAAATCTCAAATATACGGATTTGGACAAATCCACGCCATACAGGCGATGACATAAATTGGTCTCTGTATACAATCCATGGGCAACCCCAAAATAAAAAAAACACGACACAAAATGAACATCCAGAGTAGGAAAAAGTTGTTATCGCAACGTGATAATGTAATTAACTGCATAGTCTTATGCCTGTAGGAAAGAGCGTCCCCATAATCAAAAAACCCGCACAAATGAGGGGGAATCTGATGAGGTCTGCTACATCGGTTGCATCTATCCAAACCTCCGATATACGGTGCCATAAATCAAGTTGGTATCTTCGGAGAGGTGGTTGGATATGTCTAAATACCATCTTCCCCTGAATTCAAGCTAGACGTCTTCCGCGCCTCAGTCCGGTCTTTGCTGGTAAACAGATTCCGGCACGTCCAGTGGGACCTTTTTCTCTTTCCACTCCACACTTCGTGTGTCATGTTTTTCTACGATCAAATAATTGCGGTTTACAAGTTTGTAGTTTCCCTTGGATGATGAGATACTGAAGAGGTGTTTCGCGTCTTTCCATAATGGCGTTTTCTTCCAATCACCGCAAATCAGGCTCTATCCCATCTGGTGGAGTCATATATGGGCCACTTGCAGCCTCAAATCTCTGTAGTCCGGCTCTTCATGAAATCAACGGGCTTTTTCTAAGGGACAATGGTCCAATTGTTGGGTTTCCTAACGCCCTGGCCGCCTACCGCGGCCATTGCGGAATAAAAAATTTTAACTTTTAAAAAACCGGCGCTAGAAAACTCGTCCAAGAATCTAACCATAAACCGAAACTAGCTATCTATAAGGGATCTATCTACTGTGAAAAGGAGTTATACCTAGAGACTCGTGTCCTTCACATCTTCTATCCTCTTCTAGAGCTCCTTAGGTGATCTTGATCAAACCTGATGGCCGGTCTTCTCGGTCCTAGACGATCCACCCGAGAGTTCTTGATTCAAGCTCATACCTCTAAAAAGAAGTAAACTAGGCAAACTAGTTTGCTAATATAGTTTGCTTAGTTGATGTGGTGATATTTAGTGGTAATTTTTCTATCTCAAAACCTTTGTTTCTCAACACATGAGAATGGTAGGGTTTTGAGTTGAAGATGAAATCAAGAAGAAGAAGAGAATGAGCTCTCAAAGATGAGAGAGAAAAGCAACTCAAGAATGAGCATGAGAATGGATAAGGATTACTTTTATAAAGTATTTTATTTTTATTTTAAAATTAACCATACTTCAATAGTAACAACAATAAATGCCAAGACCATTCTTTATGCCATGCTTCAAACCATCTCTTCCTTTTCCACCTCATTTTCTATTTTCAAAAAAAATAAAAAAATAAACATGATGAGATGTCATCTTCTAGAAGGTATTTTGTATAAATACAAAATACTTTATATCGTATATACAAACATTTATTCGTATCAAAATACGAATACCCAAGAGATAGAATAATACCACTAAGATAATACTATCATTAAATCAATATCCGATTTAATGAACCGGTTTAATCCTAAGCCCTCCAGTATCAACCGTCCGATCAAAAAAATCTGGATAACACTAAAATATACATATCGAAATATGTACATGCAAATTATTAAATCTATACTTGATTTAATATTCCGGCTTAATCCTAAACTGGCTAGTATTATCATTCGATCAAAACCCTGCACGTATAAACATACGACTACCACATCGTTTCTCTTGAATCAGAGAAACCCTCTTTGTGGGACTCTAAAGACTCGACAGTACGCTGGCAGTGGGTTTAACCACAAGCACGTAAGCGACACTAGCTGTACATAACGGCTATCTAGGTACCTGTCAAAAAAAGGTCGACGAACAGCTCATCGGGACCCCTACTGACCCTATCCGAGACAATCTTTGTACAGTCCAGTCTTTTCTTCTAAGAGTATCGCATACCGGGTCTAGGGGTGGTAAACAGCAGACCCCTACTGACCCGATAAGTCATGTTGATTTGGATCAGGACCATTTCGAGAAACTACTGATCTAACCATCAGTAGTTCTCTACTGCCTTGGCCAAAGTCTTATGGTTCTAGCCAACTGGACACAGTGCGATATCGATTCCCAATAGAGGGAGAGACGAATCCCTGACAATCACTCACTGCCTCCATGTGGCTCGGGACTGCACCCAACCAAAACTTGTTTTCCCAACTCAGTAAAGCCATGGTAGTGTAGTGATCGAAGCACAATGGGAACTCATACGAGACAAATGATGACCTCAGGTCCTAAGACTAACCTGTACTTATGTCACTTGAGAACCGCTATTTGACGATAGGTATAATACCATCTATAGGCTCTCGGCGAGTCTGTCCAGTACACTCACCCTATTGAGCACTTGTATACAATATTAAGTGATCACACCAATGGTTGTGGGACCAACCACCGCCCCTCGTTGGGGTCTAGAAATGTATACATAAGTATACTCTGGAGTATCGATGCCCGATCTTGAAACTCCTCCGACTTGGGACCTTTAAGGATGTGCTTATGGACTACCCAGATCCCACAAGTATGATCGCCATCATAACCCTGGTAGTCGAGCAAAATCTTATAGGCTTTATCAACATGTAACCGCCATATGTTATATCGAGTATAACATATGCACATGTTAAGATAAAATCAAACTATAATAGTATACTACTGTATCGAGTCTTTATCAATATGTGCAAGCAATATAAAGTATCAATTGAAAGAAATACACATATTAGGATAAAGACAACTTAAATAATATACTTTATCAATATGTACATACATATCCCTAGCATCCTATACAATACATGCCTCTAGGGCATACATATCCAACACCCACTTCCTACCCTCGGTGCCTTAACATCGAAGGAGGAAGCCCAGAAGAAGTCTGTCTTCCATAGGCTGGCTCCTCAAGCTTTTGCTTTGCCGACGGAATCAGTCTTCATATGACTAGTTCCTTTCAAAGACTAAGGTCGATGCAATGTTTATGCTCTGAAAGAAAACAGGGGGCAGGCTCAGCAAATTCCTGAGACTGAAGAAACTTTGGTCAAAAGACATGATCGACGTTAATATAGGCGTCAAATAAGACAAGTTGGGGGCAGTTATTCGTCTATGTTAACTCAACCTGCTTCCACTCCGATGAAAGATGCTGATGTTCTAACCGGGAACAGCTTCGAGCTGTTGCGAAAGGTCAGGCAAAACTCCCTCGTCACGGTATTGAAAAAGTCATCGCAAACCATGGAGATCCAAGGAGAGCAGAAACCAGTTCGCTCTCTAAAAGAACTTTCCTGATCTATATATAAGGTGTGGAAGCAAGTGAAGGACTCAGTCGTTATCCACGACCCTTCCCCTAAGTGTCAGCTAAACTCTGACAACTCCCCTTCCAAATACAAGGAGACTCATCCTAAGAAGGTTGCTGATATGATGGTTCCTCCCAAAGCAACTTCTTACAAAATAGTGAAGCCGGATAAATCTCAAGCGCCCAAGGCAAACTCCAAAGGCCAAAACTCCAAACACCCAAGCCTGGGAGCATGGTAGTTCATACGGTCCACATGGTGAACTCCAAAGACGAAGTTCGAGCTTGTACTAGCCACGGACCGCATACTCAGTCTCCAACAAAAGCTCAACTACAGTATGAAAAGCTGTAAGAGATGCTTGCTTAGGCGACAACACTTGCTCGTCCACCGCCTAAGGAAAATCCTGAGGACGCACCCAAAGAAAGAGTAGGGCAGGAGTCGGATATTGATTTCCTGAAGCGCGCTCTTAAAAAGAGAGATGAAGAAGCGGCATCAATGACCGCTAAAATGAATAAGATGGTCCTCCTATTTCAAACCATGGTCGGGATGATAGCTCAGCCTGAACCGCCAGCAGAGGAATCATCGGTGGATACAACCGATGATAAGGTAGACATTTCAAATATTCCGCAAGGCTCATCAATGGCTAAGGAGGAAATAATCACAAAATAAAAGCTGGACGAATATATCTCCCAGCAAGTCAAAGCTCACTACGCCAGTGAAGCTGCAAATAAGTCGATCAAGACTGGTCGACCGTATCCGGCTTGCTACGATCAAGTACAGTACCTGCCAGAATACATACTTCCGATGTTCCACATATATAAAGGAACCGGGAATCCTCGCCAGCACATTGTGTGTTTTAAATCCATGTGCGGCAATACTGGAGGAAGTGATATACTTCTCTTCCGACATTTTGTCAGCAATCTGGTAGGTATCGCGTTCGAATGATATACGAAACTACCAAATGATTCCGTAAAAACCTTCGACGAGATGGAGATGCTCTTCTATCAAAGATTCACTAGTGCGTATAAATGCACTACCGTGGCGGCGTTGGTCAATGAAAGGGTTGAATCGGATGAGACCTGGGTACAATATGTTACCCGATGGTGAAATCTCTGGTTAAAATGCGAGCAACGCATCAACGATGTTGCAGCCGTGGGAATTGTTCATATCATATTTTTGCATTTTTATACCATCCATTCTTGATCACATTGCATAGAGATATGTACTCTTGATCCGTGTTTACAAAATAATTGCAGCTTACAGGTTCTCAGCTCTAAACAGTGAAAATCAGGAACAGGCGCAACAAATTCAGGACTACTGCCATCCACAAATAAAATAAGGGTATCCGCTCATCATCCGTCAGATGCCGCACACCAGTTTAAGGGACAAAATGGCCAATCATTGGTCATTTCATGCACAAAGCACAAGATGCAGCACAAGATCCAAGAATTCAACGCGGAGCTCAAGAAAACCAAGGCAAAAGTCCACATCATTTCATCTTTTAGGACTGCTGAAAATCTGGAATAAAAATGAAGAGCTTCTGAGAAACCAAGTGTACCAAACAGAAAAGAACAGAAACATGGAAAACCCCAGAAAAAACGAGCCTCCAATTCAACCAAATGGCTGCGGAACCGCGTCCAATATGGCACTTAGGCCGAGGATCTGTAGCCGATTCAACTCAGTGTTGACTCATATTTACATGGTAGTTTTGTAATTGTGTTTGGGCTCAGATTGTATCCCTAGGGTTTCATGTATCTGTCTATAAATAGCCCAGTTCCAAGCCATGTAAAGTGTGATTTTTCTTGCATTAGATTTTAGGATAATATTTTGTATCTTCTTCTTCCTCTTTATCTTTCTCCATTAATATTGTAGTGAACTTCATGAGTGATGATGAATAAAAGAAGAGTTCTTTAACATGCTTGTCTTGTAATTGTGTTCTATTATCTTGCTTGTAATTTTCTTTGTTAAATTAGTTGTTGTTATTTGTATGTTTGTTTGCTTTCTTCTTCTCTTTTCTTTTATCCTTACAAAAATGATGCTTAAGTCTGATCCTTGCCAAAGTGAGGTCCCAAATAGCTAGCTGTGATTTTCTAACACATTTCTTTCTATCTTCCTTCTTTATTTTATTTTCATTTTCTTTTTAATGGGTGAGTAGTTTCTCACTTGTTAGAGTAGGATAAGAGAAGTTTGAGAGAAAGAAAACTCTCTCATTCTTTTCTTTGCCCAACATCCTGATTCGGACTCCTATTAATTGAACCACAATCTGCTCCCTACGGCACCCTATCCTACATGATAGCGGTGATACTCTAGTGAGACCGGTTGTGGTTGAATTAACCGGAGGTTAAGGCTAAGAGCCAAGAACGGATGGACAAGGACCAAAAGGAAGGAACTAAGCGTTGGAAAGCCTAGCTTATACTCACAAGTTTCCTTCCTAGTCGTGCTAATTCCCGTTGTTGCTGATTATCGTAACATCGATATTAAGAATGGCAACGAAAGAAGTGAGCGACTCCTAACTCAAACTAACCTAATCCTAACCCTAACAAGCTCTCTTTATACATATTTTAGCATATAGTGAAACTAAACAAACCTGGACAAATTGGACTTAACTCATTAAAACACTGAGAGAAGGATTCCCATCTCTCCGTAGACCGACCCGTACTCAACTGGCTGGCTAACAAGCGAAATCGTCTTGATTGCGGTAACTAAAACTAAGCACGCAAAAACTCTAACAATCAGGAAAGTTCAAAACTACCCTTGACCCATATTCAAAGGTGTTCCTATATATGGCCCTCTTCAAGCCGACGACCTTCTAAGAGCTCATGGATAAAATGGCTCGATTGGATCAGATGGGTCAAGACCCTTCCTTATCCGATGAAGATGAATGAAGAGCAAAGCTAAGGTGGGGTTTGTCGCTAACACTTAATAAAAATGAGCAGATCTGAAGCAACCTGTTGCCAAAATAGCGACGGCATGAGTACTCGCCTTCCTCCCCCCGAAATATACACAAGGGTTATATTCCTCACTAGCGGAAGAATCTCTGCGGAGATGATCCTTTCTTCAAATAACAGAAAGGATATTAAGGGACCTACAAATGGGTCCTACAATCAAGTAGAATAACCCGCTTGAACCAAAACCATGAAAAGATATGGAATCCATGTCCTCCTCCAAATCAGTTGATGAGGGGAAAAGCCCCCAAGTCAAGTTCATTCTTCCAGAGAAGAAGAGGACGCGGCAGAAGGAGTGACGTGATATCTCGTTCCTTCGTATATGAAGAAGGTTCTCTGTTAGTGTCAAAAAACGACATTGATGAGCAGGGGGCAGGTATCGTGTAAAGAGACCGGTATTTCCTGCAAAACAACCCGATTGCTGCGATAGTAAAATAAGCAGTTCAAGAAGGTGAAGATAGCTTAAGGTGTGAAGTGTCCATACAAACAAAGGACAGGAAGCAGTGCCTAAGCAAGCAACCGTTGGAAGGGATGAGTTATGTAACTCCTCGACTAAATAAGGTACCGAAACATCTCTAAACTGTAGGGTTACCTAGTGCACGCGGCGTAGCGGAAGCGCGGATAGAGAACAAAAATTTCAAGCAAACACGAAAGAACCCCGAACCTAGAATCGATCCAAACGCCTAAACTAGCAAACCAAGCATGCAAAGATACGGAATACTACCTTCGACGCGTGTCCACCCAATCATGGAAGACCCCTCCAAGCTCCGTGTATGCTGTCCGGATCATGCTTGAGTGGAGACCGCCTTTGCCGAAGAAGATCCACCTGAGGGAAACTGATCCAAGCTCCGGCTTCACCTAGTGAAGCGACTGACGCTCCAAGCTCGCTATGAATAGAGAGTGGGTATGTAGGAATATTCTCACTATCTTTTTCTCTATTTTCTAAGCTCAAGAGAGCTACCTAGAAGGAGGAGGAGGAGGTGAAGAAGAAGAAGCCATGGAAAATGGCTAAGTCTTTTGTGTGAAGAAAAACTAGCAAGTATTGAATGAATGGCTTGATATTTTACAACCATGGAAGAATAGTAACCACAAATGATTTTATCAATATTTAAAACCAAGGCCATACCTATCTACACCATACTTCTTTACACCTCATCCTCCACCTCATTTTTGATTTTCTATAAAAAGAAAAATCAAGAAATTAAGTGTCCATATTCTAGAAAAAATTCCATATAAATACGAAATACAACCCGGTATACGTACAGAAATACATATACGCGTATTCGTACAAAAATACGAATAGCCAAGAGAGAGAAAATGAATAGTGAACAATAATACTAGAATATACATATTAAAAATATACATATAAATTATTAAATCAAAACCTGATTTAATAATCCGGCTTAATCCTAAGCCACCGGTATTATCAACCGTCCGAATAAAATCCGTGTAGCCTGTATACGTACTTAATTGAACACCCTGTACGCACCAACATACTGTTAGTTATATGTATGCCCTAGAGGCCATTATTATACATGTGATATATATTATAGTGGATGCTTGGATATATATAGGGAGGACTTTCTTGCTCGACATGATAGTATGTTATCTGGTTGCTCTTTATCTTAACATGTACACTTATTGTCTCTCTATTACACGTTGATAAAGCCCTTAGGATGAGTACTTACTACAAGGATTATGATGATGATTATACTAGTGGGGCAGAGCTAGTCGGTAAGTACATCCTTCAAATGTTTCTAGTCGTGGGAGTATCGAGACGAGGCATCAATATTCCAGAGTAAACTAGCGTATACGCTTCTCGACCCATATGATGGATGATCCCACATCCATTGGTGTTTGACATCATAGAAGGTATACGGGTGCTCAATGGAGACTGGGTACACTGGACGGACTCGCCGAGAACTCTTAGATGGTATTATACCTATCGGCAGATAGCAGTTCTCTGGTGACACTGGTACATGTTAGTCTGTCGACCCGAGATCGTTATAGAGCCTTGTGTGATTCCCACTGTTCTTTGATTTCCATCTTACCACGTTCAAGAGATCGTTCAAACGATGGTTTTTTGGTACAGTCCCGAGTCACATGGAAGCAATGAGCGATATGAGGGGATTCGTCTCTCCCGGTATTGGGGTTGATGTCGCGCTATGCTCGATTGGCCATAACAGGAAATCCCTTGCCAGGGTTACTGAGATTTACTGGTAAGTATTATTAGTATTTTCTCGAACCGTTATGGACCTAGCATCGGCATGACTTATCAGGATATTGGGGTCTAACGTTATACCACCCCCAGGCTGAGATATGCGACATATCTGATGAAGAGACTGGACTGTACGGTAGTGTTACTGATTGGATTCACAGGAGTATGAGCAGACTTGCTTGTTGATCTTCTTATCGCTCAATACCCGGGTGGCCGTTACGTTTAGTAG
Source organism: Agapanthus africanus (assembly GCA_030015575.1). Taxonomy (NCBI): domain Eukaryota; kingdom Viridiplantae; phylum Streptophyta; class Magnoliopsida; order Asparagales; family Amaryllidaceae; genus Agapanthus; species Agapanthus africanus. The sequence continues at coordinate 358,214,394 of JASDDO010000010.1, read as the reverse complement.
ACCTCTTGCAGCTTGTGGGTGACTGATATGATCACCACCTACTGCCGGCATATTGACGAGTCTTTAGAGTCCAACACAGAGGTTTCCTGGCTTAAGCGAAACGAAGTAGGAGCACATATATGATATATGCGGGACCGAGATTAATGCGTGTATGTGATACCGCATTCTATTCTCACGATATGTTATATTGGCCGGTTATATGTCATATAGCCGGGCTGTCGAATCAAGTGTTGATTCGACAAGTTGTTACATTTGGTATTAATCGGTTGTATGTGATATAGCCAGATTATTAGATCAAATGTTGATTTAATGATTTAATGTATAATTATATATTTGATATATTAATTTACATTATTTAATATTAGCTCACTTAAGAATTCTTTTTCTCACTAGTGTACACTTGGTATATATGTGATATATATTAATGTACATTATTTTGTGTCATGCTTGATGTCACATGCTACATGGGTGTATGAGACTCACACCATACTTAAAATAATGATAAGGTTTTATTTATTTAAAGTAAATCAAATTTGTTGGAATTAAGTCACATGGTTGAAGCTTTTAGAAGCTTGTGAAACCATTGACCAAGTCCATTAATTTTGTTTTACTTGTTGATATTTATTAACCTAACCATTATTGTTAGCCATGGTTTATTCTCTACGTGGGTTAGTGTATGACACTAACTCACTCATGGTTGCTATTCTCACCTCATGAGTTTCATTCTCTTCTCTCTTCATCTTCTTCTTCATCAAGAGCTTAGCTCTCTAGGTTAATGGGAGATGAAGAAAAATAGTGAGAAAATTATTTCTAAAGTGAGCAAAATTCCTACTTCATCAACCTTTTCTCTACTAGCCATTTAGATTGGGTTGTTCTTCACCAAGTTCATCACTTAGTGAAAAGATAGCTTGAGTTGGTGTCTCTTCGACGTAGATCATCTTCGGCCTCGAAGACTTCAAGCAAGTTTGTTCATTTCACTAGAGTCCGGGAGATCACTACTTGGAGCGAAGGGACTACTACACGGAGCTATTGAAGTGAATGACCGGTCTATAATGGTTGTATTCCTTATTCACTTAGATGTAAAGATGTTTAGAAGTTTATTCGTCTAATTCTCTAGTTTAGATTCTAGCGTTAGGGTTTTTTAGCGCGCCAATTTTTGAAAACGGCATAGTCGATGCATCCCGAAACCTAGCGGCCGCCTAGGGAACCCTGCAGTGATATCAGAGCCATGCTAGAGAATTAGACGATGTTGTGGTATTACGAAACTGTAACAACTCCGAAACACTTGAAATATAAACCAAGTATCTGTCGAAATTTTCAGAGAGTCTAAAATTTTTTTAAGCAGTTGCAGAATGTTGCATGAGATGTAACAAGAACACCATACAAATTTGAGACCCCCTCACCAGAAAATGGCCGGCTATATGTGAGGAAAAACCGGCCTGCTCGGTTTTGTAGGCTATTTAAGGGTTGAATTTTCTAGGGTGTTCCAGTCTCTGGGTTTTGGTATTTCAGGTGTTGCTTGTTTTTGCTAAATTTGCATGTGATGTTATCTTTGTGCATAGGCAATTCGGAGTGCTTCGTAGTCATAATTCTAACATCTATTCGGGTTATTTAGACAACGTTAAAAGGTTTGAACGGATATCAATAACCCATTTTTTCCCTTGCTGGAAATTTTCCAAGGGTTGGATTTTTTTTTCCAAGTTTAAAATCTTTAGAAAATAGTGCAGGTGTTTTCTGTGGACCCTCTAGAAGAACAAAACCCTAACTCGATTCTGTGACCGTCAGAACCGCCACCAAACCCTAGGGTTTGTGGTAGTTCCACGGCGCCACAAGCGAGGCAAGGGTTGACCCTTATAGGGTTGGTACATAGGTGTTGTGGCATATTCTGGGTATTTTTTAAACTCCGCTCAAGTGTTGAGCTTTTTGGGAAATTTTGGGTGTTTGTTTATTCGATCGAAAAGTTTAACATCGTCTAGCTATTTGTGATTGTGATACAATATTTGAAATCCACAATAATTAGTTATGTGATAACTAGTTTGAATTTTATAATTCTAGCAAATTAGTCTCATTTGATCGGTTGCTACAGGATTTTGATGTTGATCAAAAGTCCGTCGCAATTACGCGGTGTATGCGGATACTCATCGGATAATCTTACTAGATAGCCGCGCCCCATAACCCCGACCAAGTGACTATAAGAGAACCCCGTCGCCAAAAGCATCCGTTCAGGTGCTCGTGGCCGTGGTGTTCCACCTAAGTGCACTTCGTCGACGGCATCGGGGGTGCAGCCATCTACTAAAGCTTCCAACGAGCATTCGATCAAGTTATCGGGAATCCTGTTGAATTACTCGACAGGTTATTGGAAAGTGTTTTCAATATCGAGACTAAAATGTGGGGTTTATAATTATTAGGCATGCGAAGTCTAAGGAATTCATTTGGTTAGCCATGAAATCCAATGTATGTGATACATTGGGTTTATGATGTCTAAGGTAGTTGCGGATTCCAATTGTTGTAGTTTTTCACTTTCTTTTCTGCGACCGTAAGCATAATATGTGGTGTATCACCGGTTTCGTTGCTATATGTCAAGGACAATTGGGATACGCATATTTACTTACGTTGATGACATGTGATGTTATGTGTTGCTGTGATGTGTTATATTGGATCGTTGTGTTTTGAATAGCCGGGGGGTTTTATGTGAGATGAGAGTTTTTCATTTTCATTCATGTAAAAACTTGTATACAATATTCTTTTATTGGGACACTTCCACGTTGAGGATGATGTCACCATTGATGTATATTATTTACTTTTCCGCATTAGGATAGACCCAATGAGGAGAGCACAAGTAACTGGGTTCTAGGTCTAGTGGGAGACCATCTCGAGGAGTCGAGACCGGGTCTCCTAACTCTAGAATTAGTAGGGTTGCTTGCCGCTCTCGTAGGGGTCTAGGGATGTAGGTTTGGCTATTCATCGCGACCATGGAATCCACATTTTTTTATTGGCTTAATTTAAAACTCAGAATTCCTAGTATATCAAATATTTCATATGTGTTCTTCTGCTGCTGATATTCTGTGATGTGATCACTTGATATGTTGAGATGATTGCTTATATTATATATGAGATATAATAAATATTATTGCTTTCGTTTCTTCTGTGATACTTAGGAAGCATAATTGATGGGACTTCATTAATGAGATTAATGAAATAAAAGAAATCTAAAGATATTGTGGAATCTAGTTTTAAAAACTGGTAGCTCTAGTTCTTTCTTTGTATAGCGGTATTCCTTGTAGAATATCCAACACCTTATTCGATAAGGAAAGAGCCGAGATCTCTTCACCGGGAGTGACCTCTTTAGCGAAACTAGCAGATGCTACAACCTATTCGGTTTTGTTTTGATTGCTTTTTTAGTTCATGCTTTGCATAGTGGTATTTGTGAAATATCCAGCCCCTCATTCGATGAGGAAAGAGCCGAGATCCCTTCACCAGGAGTGACCTCTTTAGCAAAACTGGTAAAAGCCTCAAAAACACTCCTTTTCAAAATCACTCAATTCTACAACGATATCAAGTTCATTACGCAAAATGTTTTCTTAAAATCTGTCGTAGCCCTCCATCATTTCAGATAAGTTCTTTTTAGTATTCGTGTTGCGTTTGTTGACCTTAGCCAAGGGTCGTACGGGTGGGTTTAATTCAATCATGAAATGACGGGTTGAACTTGGCTAGCGCTTATGATTTCTTGACCATAGCCAAAGTCATAAGTTGCTAGGGGAAAAATATTATCGGGAATTTCAAGTGTTGAAATTTGCAATGAGATTGCATACCTTCTATGAGATAGTTGGATCCCGATACCCACTGCGAGTAAGAGTTACTCCTGGGAGAGTTTTACACATTACAATTAGCCGATCAAGTAGGTGTCTAGAAAGGTGTTAACGGGGCTACGCCCCTGGAAAAACGAGATTTATTTTAATTAGGTCCGTGCGAAAGCACGGGGAACCTCCCTCAAAGTACCGACCTTGGCCCGGTCGAAAGATTGGCGAACTTATAGAATGTAATTAATCCCAGCTAGTCTTACCTTTTAGTGTTTGAAGGAAGATTTGATAAAAACAGTGGGAGCCATCCCGATTAGATAAAATAATAACCAATCTGATCTTGCAAGAGTATACGCTAAGTGTTTTCTTCTCTCTCTCTCCTGGTAGCGACTATGTCACGTCTTGATCAAGATAATAATATGGATGTATTGACCGAACCTGCTTATTATACTGAGCTGTAAACATTGGTTCCGCTCAATTTTATAATTGTTATAAGTCCGAGCAGGAAATAGGGGAATATCCAGATTCCTATGCGACCCAATCGAGGAATAATCATGTTAATGCATATTCTTTGGGTATGTTCATTACCGAGAACTGTTTCTCAGTATCCTCTACGTTCTAGGTATGAGATACCGGATCAGGATCCTATATATGTAATTTCTTACATGGGCTACAGAAAGGTAGAGAACTGAGAATAGGTGATCGTTCTCTAGTATAGAGAATGGTGCAATTGTTGCAAAACAAATTAGTTGGCAAATATCACCTTGTATTACCAAATTGTAAATACATTGATTCTGAACAAATGTTATTAGATACCAAACCTGATATACAACATTATATCATTTTTTTTATTTAGTTAAAGAAGGATATAATAATGTATTGGAGGATAATGTTGTGAACATTTTCCTAAATCAAGAGTTGATTGAATCAGGCACGTTATGTAATAGCATATACGTTCTAAACCAAACCACGGTTCAAAGTATCTAGAGCACACACAAGAGGAATAGTTTAGAAATGAACGAATCCTTCTTGTGGCATTGTAGACTAGGTCATATCTATACGACACGACCAGCTAAGTTACATAAGGATGAATATTAGAATCTGTTCGAATTTTCATCTTATGATACTTGCCAGTCTTGTCTCAAAGGTAAAATGACCAATACTCCGTTTACTGGAAACAGAGAAAGAGTTATTGAACTCTTGGGACGGATGCATAATGATGTATATGGTCCTATCTCTACAAATGCCAGGCTTGGTTCTTCGTACTTCATTATATTCATTGATCATCTCTCAAAATTCGGACATATGTTCCTGATAAAACACAAGTCCGAAACTTTTGAGAAATTCATGGAATATAAGATTGAAGTTAAGAACCAGACGGGTAGAAGTATTCAGTCCTTCGATATGATTGAGGAGGAGAATACTTGCGCATGGAGTTCCTGGAGTTTCTAAAAGGAGAATGTGATTCTCTCTCAGCTTACTCTTTCGTATACATCACAACACAGCGGTGTATCGGGGCGGAGGTATTGCACCCTATGGATATGGCGTGCTCTATGATGAGTATTACTGAGTTACCTATTTTCTATTGGTGTTATGCACTTGAGAAGATGCATACCTATTGAATGGGGCTCCAACCAAATCAGTGCCTACCACTCCATATGAGATATGGTATGGGAAGAAACCATCTCTTAAACGAGTTAAGATGTGGGGTTGTCCGGTTTATGTTGAAAAACAAAATCCGGAAAAGCTCAAGCCAAGGTCAGTTCTGTATAAATTTGTTGGATATCCTAAACATTTGCAAGGGAATATCTTCTACCACACTGAGGTGCAAAAGGTGTTTTGTTTCTCAGCATGCAACCTTTTTAGAAAAGTAATTTCTTGTGAAGAAATTTGTGGTCATGAGGTAGAACTGGAAGGAGTTCCAGCTGGAAAAACTAACAGCTGATGATTTGGAGAAACCAAAGGATTCAATAGTCTCCAACGAACCTCAGCCTCTCCATGAATCTGGTAGGTTTCCTTATCCACCTGAGAGATACTACGGTTTCCTTAGTGACGGTGGGAGCAAGGATTGCATCATGGTAGATGATGACCCAATCAGGTTCAGGCAGGCCATCACGAGTGGAGACTCTTTGAAAAGGCTGGATGCTATGCGATCAAAGATGGAATCCATGTACACCAACAAAGTATGACTTTGAATGTTGCACCCAAAGAGGTAAAACCCATCGGGAACAAGTGGATCTTGAGAAGATTCTTGGTATAGATGGAAAAGTTGAGACTTTCAAAGCTATGCTTAAGTCCATCAGGATCAATGCACGCATCGTGGAGTTAGAATATCTGTTTTGATGTGGCAGTCAAAGAGTTTGACTTCATCAAAAAGGTAGATGAACCTTGTATATACAAGAAAGTTGTAGAGAGTAGGCTTATCTTCCATGTATTGCTCCTAGATGACATACTCTTGATAGAAAATGGTTTCCTATGCTACACTCAGTCAAGCTCCTCTTATCACGAGGATTTTCCATAGAAGATCTGGATGATACCTACTACACCTTATGCATTATAATCTTGGTGATAGATCTGAGTGGATGTTGGGAGTGTCCCAAATCCAGATACATTAACACCATACTAAAGAGATTTAGTATAGAAGATTCTAAGCGTGGTGGTTCGCCCACTTAATCAGGAATCACTATCTCCAAAAAGATGTCTTCCAAGACTAATTTAGAGAGATCTCGCGTGCAAGGAATACCCTATGCTTCAGCAGTAGGTTTTATCATGTATGCGATATTATGTACCGGACCAGATGTAGCTAACTCACTAGGTGTAGTGATTAGGAATCAATCGGATCTTGGGAGAATCACTGGATAGCTGTGTAAGACATTCTTAAGTACTTGAGAAGCACTAGAGAAATGTTCTTGGGGTTTGGTAACGGTGTACTCCGGTAGGAGTCCTTTACCAATTCCAGCTTCCAGAGTGATAAGGTTGACTGAAAGTCAGTCACGGGCTTTGCCTTTACCCTCAGTGGAGGGATGGTATGTTGGAAGTATTCCAAGCTATATACCGTAGCAATCTAGACGATAAAAGCTGAATACATCGCTACCAACGATGCCACCAAAATGGATGTATGGATAATTCTTGTTCATGAGATGAACATGGTTCCTACCATTGAGCGTCCAATAAATGTTATTGTGACAACAATGGAGTTGTGGCTTTAGCCTAGGAACGCCGGTCCCATCAGCCATCTAGACATATTCTGAGAACAGTATCACCTGATCAAGGAGATGGTTGATCTCCAAGGGAACAAGGTATGGAGAGTTGACGCGAAGGATAACACGGAGGATCCACTCACAGAGGCCTTTCCCTAGAGAGAATTTTATGGGGCATTGCGTATGAGAAACTATAACAAATGGCCTTAGTGCAAGTGGGAGATTGTTAGTTATATGTATGCCCTAGAGGCCATTATTATACAAGTGATGTATATTATGGTGGATGCTTGGACATATATAGGGAGGACTTTCTTGCTCGACATAATAGTATGCTATCTGGTTGCTCTTTATCTTAACATGTACACTTATTGTCTCTCTATTACATGTTGATAAAGCCCTTAGGATGAGTACTTGACTACCAGGATTATGATGCAGATCATACTAGTGGGGCAGAGGTAGTCGGTAAGTACATCCTTCAAATGTTCCTAGTCGTGGGAGTATCGAAACGGGGCATCGATATTCCAAAGTAGACTAGCGTATACGCTTCTCGACCCATATGATGGGTGATGGATGATCTCACATCCATTGGTGTTTGACATCAGAGAAGGTATACGGGTGCTCAGTGGAGAATGGGTACACTGGACGGACTCGCCGAGAACTCCTAGATGGTATTATACATATCGTTAGATAGCAGTTCTCTAGTGACACTGGTACTGGTTAGTCTGTCGACTCGAGATCGTCATAGAGTCTTATGTGATTCTCACTGCGCTTTGATTTCAACATTACCACGTTCAAGAGATCGTGCAAAACGGTGGTTTTTAGGTACAGTTTCTAGTCATATGTGATAGTCTAAGGTAGCACCCCGGCCGTCTGTCCGAGGACAAAATGCGGAAACTAAAAACTTTTTCAAACTAGAAACCGGCGCTATCGTATGCTTAAAACCCGAATTGAACCATTAACCTACAACTAGCAACTTGAGAAAGGGTTGGAAAGCTATACCGATCGATCCGTGTCCTTCGGTATTTGGCCACCATCCCAACCTCCTCGCGGCATCTCCGGTCTCGATCTCCTAGTCGGAAAGGGCACCACATCTTCGAGTCTTTTTACGGGCTCCCGCTTCATCCGAAGCAACTCAGGCACGAAGTTCTCTAGCCGACGTGTCCAAGGCGAAGTAGAGAATGTTTGTGACAACTTTTTCTCTTGCATCCATTGCATGGATGGAGCTTAGAGATGATGCCATGAATGGAGGTTGTGAGCTAGAGGAAGAAGAAGAAGCATTTTCATTCTTGAGTTCTTATGATAAAAGGAGAGAGTGTAAGAATGAAAAATACAAGAGCTAGCAACCATATCATGGCACCCCTCTCTCTCCTTCTCATTTCAACACTCAAATCCATCAAATAAAGTGACATATGCACAAGAAATGATACCATGAGTCACCTATGAAGTACATGTATCATTTAATGCACAAAATGATGGCTTAAGCTCACAATTTCCATTTGTAAACATTTACCCAAAGGTTTACAACAATAAAAAAATACGGCAACATCTAAAGTAAACTCGTGACGGATCACAAGGATACCCCTCACCTGTATATACATACCTACATCCGCATTCCGACTGAATGCGAATGCGATGAGACTAAAGTAATCCAACAAACCTAATACTAGGATCCGGCTTAAACCAAAGCCCACTAGTATGATCCATCCGATCATGATCCGTTTACTACTGCACGTATATGATCGGACCCTGCCATATATCATACGGCCTCTACAACATTTCGCCCGAAACTTGAAAACTGTCTGTGGGGGACTCTAAAGACTCATCAATACATTGGCTGTGGATTTAACCACTAGCACGTCAGGGGTACTAGCATACGTAACGGGCCACCAGGTATTGACCAAAAGGGAGGTCGATGAGCGAACTCATCCTGACACCCTACTGAGCCTGTCGATGAGCATCATGGCGGGCCTTGGGGGTTGGTAAAAGTCAGACCTCCAAAAGCGATACAAGTCGTGTCAGAGTGTAGCCCTGAACACCCTGAGATTCTACTGGAATACCAACCAGTAAATCTCCTTCCTTGGCCAAGGACTTCGTGTAATGTCTCTCCTAGACACAGCGCGATCTCACCCTCAATACTAGGAGAGACGAAACCCCTGCCGATCCGCTCACTGCCTCCATGTGGCTCGAGACTGTACCCAACTAAAACCTGTTTGCACGACTCTTTTGAGCCGTGCTAAGGTAGTAATCAAAGCACAGTGGGAACTCACACGAGACAAATGAAGATCTCAGGTCGATGAACTAACCTGTACACATGTCACCAGGGAACTGCTACCTGACGTCAGGCACAATACCAACTAGCATGTTCCCGACGAGTCCTGTCCGGTGTACTCATAACCCAATGAGCACATGTATACATCTTAGGTGAACCAACTGACACCAATGGTTTGTGAGACTGGCCACGGCCCTTCGTCGGGGTCTCGACTGTATACACTAGTCTACTAATGGAGTATCAATGCCCAGTCTCGAAACTCCCATGACTAGGGACCTTTTAAGGATGTGCTTATAGACCTCAGCTCCCACGTATATGATCTCCATCATACTGCTGGTAGTCAAGCAAGAATCCTAAGGGCTCTATCAATGTGTAATAGCGACCTATAAGGTCACCTAAAGCAGTACACGATGATAAAGATAAACCAGATAGCATACTATCATCTTGAGTAAGACTGTCCTACCGGTATAGGTCCTCCCTCAATCATTGAAATTACGTGCCTGTGATCCAATAATTGACTCTGAGGGCACTATACCCAACAATCTCCCACTTGCACTCAAGGCTAATTATTGCGATGTCGCATAAGCCCTTGTGATACCGAGCACCCAACTTCTCTACTAATCAGTTTCACAAAACTCGTTTGCGAAACTATTGCGTTCGAGGAATAGCCTCGGTGAGTGGATCTGCCCTGATGTTTCTTTCTATGTCTCTCTTTATCTCAAGTTCGCGGAGAAAGCCATTTCCCGAAATGAGCAATACCTGTCTTAGAATATGTCTGGATATCTGATGGGACCTAGTTCATAAATGAACTCCAAATCCAAACTTCTTAGACTGTATCGTCAACTGAACTTAATCAATATCCTGCGCCATGCCTCCCTCAGTATCCGCTTGGACCACCTGTCCAAAATACTGCCCCTCGTCAGAGGGAAAACTATAACTCTGACAGTCACTCTGTCATTCAGGTCACCTTGGAAGCCCGTAATGATAACCATCTCCTAAAAGAGGCTGTTGTTATCATATCCCTAGAACATCCACTTATGTTCTAAAACTGCTTCCGAACGTTTCTCCAGGATAGGTTTAATATCATAACTTATTGCATCTTGTGCAAAAACAATATCTGGTGTGGTACTTGACATCTCATGATTGACTCAATTGCCTAAGAAAGTGATATTCGAATCATGCACATCCCTCTCCCCTTTAGTCTGTAAGACACCTTTAGAGAGGATGAATCCATCACCTGTAGGTACACTACCGTGCCAGGAGTCGTCCATTCTAAAACACCTTTAGAATGCTGTCTAAGTACCCAGATTGGGACACTTCCCAAATCTAGATCTAAAACCATAGATCTAGTAACCAGAATGTCTGATATAATATCCAAGTCCTATGTGGAGAAACCACTGTGTGACAACCAAAGTATAACCGATCGTAGTATAGGAATTTCACTTCCTACTCTGTGTATGTTATCCAAATACCAGGACATTACACCCTACTACCCTCTTAACAGATCCATCCCCTATTCTGATGAAGTCAAACCTATGACTGTCACATCAGAAATAGACGATCTATCTCCGCTATATCTTCTTTAGTCTATAAATAGACATAAGCTGCTTGTCCACTATGCTTCCGCTGCTCCCACCGACTACGACGACCCTATGGCAGAGTCATATACACGTATACTTCTGAAGCCAGTTCAGAACGACGCTATACCCATCCTCCTGCCGGGTCTCATAGTCTGGAACAACAGCAATGGCAAGTCTGGGTAAACAAGAACCTCCTTGTCACTATCTTTGAGCATACCGAAGTACCTCTCGAGTGCCTGAGATTACCCACCATATCTACGGAGTGGCCAATGGAATGTCAAACTAGATTGAATCTTTAGGTTCCTATCAAATTTTCAGTAATCGTTTGCGGTTCTGGAATCACTTCCAGTTCTACCATACTCCCACTACTGTTTTCTGAAAAAATCCATTTTTATTAAAACTGTGGCGAGTCAAGAACAATATCACTATTGATCTTCCAGTTGGTAGAAAATCAACCCTCGTCATAGCCCGGGTCAACCCACAAACAACCATCCCAGAAATGTGCCTTGAGTTATCCAGTCTGGTTTTAAGCATAAGCCAGACAACTCCCCGTACCTTAACATTGTTAAGATATGAACTATTCTATATCCAATATAGATACAGAGGCACTGATTTAATTGGAACCACATTCAAATCATGCAGCTGTCTCCAGTGCATGTCAACTAAATGGAGAGAGACCGATCAACATTACTCAAGTTAGGAATACATCCAGATATGAGTAACCTGAAAAAGAAGCAAGTTCTCATAATCATTACTATCAACTGAATACCATACATAAGTATCTACATCTTCGATCACCTTGAAGAATCCTGATACTTGCAACACCTGGTTCTCTACTTTTTTCTTATACCTATAACTTCTCAAAACTTAGAACTTGCATTTCTGCGAAACACATATCTAAGAACTAGAGAAGTCATAAGTAAACAGAATATAGTACGAGTACCAACCCCTCTGTCCTCATTGATACTAGACAAAATACAATACTCTGTATAAGTCTCCTGAGTCTAATAACTCATTCCCTGTGTGTCGTAGGTTGAAAACTGTACTTATGGTTAAGAAGAATTACACCGTTGTTTAATGCTCCTTACCTAACCTTCCACTGATATAGGTAAATGTCATAGACATAATTTCAAAAAATTATATCTCACTTTATAAAAATAAACGTACAGATATATCAATTTGAAATTGGTGCATAACAACGGATATTCAAAACCAAATATTTGCCGTCCGGCAAACAACCCAGGCGATTTCCTCAAATATCACCAATTACAACGAATCCCGATATAATGAGGATGATCACCCAATTCCCAACAACTTACTCCCACTCGACATCTGTAAAACCATACAGATGTGAGAATCAAACCTGGTAAATACATACCCTGGAGCAAGGACTAATTGGGAAATCAGTTTTCTTTTAACAATACACAGTGAAACTGAAACATATAAATGTTTCGAAGGGGTATCCGGGTATTCTTAGTAATGCCTCTTCCATTATCAGATTCACAACTGTAACCGTATATTTCTTTGCCATCTCTCCAAATCCCTTTATATGTCCTTACTCATTACCTTCTGTACACCACCTTTAGGCCAAATGGTTTTCTTCCTTCCCTACCGTTCGGCACCAGCCTATGGTTTAGAAGAAGACTATCCAATAAGCATAATAGGTGTACTCTCCTAATCCTAGGAGTACTCGTAACCTGAGAGAAGGCGAAGATAAAAGACAACTGAATAAAACCTTATTCCTATTTCTCCTGAACCAGAATCCATCCCCGAACTGGAACAAGTTCCTTCGAGTTCGTATATAACCATACGATGAAGTATCCAATAAACTGTGGATCTTCGTAGTGATACGGGGTGTTCCGGAGAAATACAAATATGAAATAGGAGTGGCGATGAAATACTTGGTTTGGTCGTGAATAGCAGTCGCAATTTACTTTGCCCTCTTACTAATCTCTTTATTTGTCTTTACTTAATACCTTCTGTACACCATCGTTAGGCTAATTGGTTTTCTTCATTCCCTACCGTTCGGCACCTGCCTATTGTTTGGAAGAAAACTATCCAATAAGCGTAACAGGTGTACTATCCTAATTCAAGGAGCACTCGCAACCTGAGAGAAGGTAAAAGGAAAAGACAACTGAATAGTCCTATTCATTTTCTCCAGAACCGGAAACCATTCTCGAATCTGGAACAAGTTCCTTCGAGTTCGTATATAACCATACGATGGTTTTATCCAATGGAAGTGGACGTTCATAGTAATACAGGGTGTCCTGGAGAAAAGGGTAAAAGTAGGAGTGGCAATGAGGTATGAAACTCAGACAATCCAAAAATCCAGTGTTTTAAGAAGGTTCGGTTAACTTGGTCACTGAGTTATAGTCTAGGGTCGGGCCATGGTCGCTGCCAAGGAGAGAGAGAAAAGAAACACTCAGCGTGCACTCTAACCTAGATCAGAATGGTTACCAATTTATCTAATCAGGATACCTCCCACTGTAACCTCAAATTCTCCTCCAAACCTGAAAGAAGAATTAGTCGGGATCACTCGAGGAGTAAACCAACTCATCAGTGGGAATCGGGATCCAACTATCACCGCATGATAACGTGATGGAATCCACTCACGTTATCACACTCCAGAAGATATGCGCATATCTGGAAAGTTTCAGTTTCTTTAGAAACTTCCGATGTGTGTTTTTACCCCTAGGACCCAAGTGACCTTGACACAGTCAACAAATCAAAGAGTCTTAGTCAAGTTCAACCCGTCATTATCCTGGATTGCATTAAACCCACTCATACGAGCCCTTGACACAGTCAACTAGGCCGCACGACTGTCCTAACTAATCACATTAATATGCCACAAACAAACACTACTTAGCTACCGCACACTACGCCTTGACACAGTCAACAAACGCAGCACGAATACTAAGTAATACTTGTAAGAAATGACGGAGGGCTACTGCTGGTATTTTTGGAGAAAAACCTTTAACGTAATGAACTTGATATCGTTGAAGGAACTACATAACCTTTTATAAATATATAATGGCGAAAACCTTTGCTAAAGAGGTCACTCCCGGTGAAAGGATCCCGGCTCTTTCCCCGTAGAATGAGGTGCAGGATATTCCAACTGAATACCGCGATTCAAAGCAAAAAGTAATTGACTATAGTGAAGTTATTACCCTGACGCAAACTTCTGTCCAAGGGGTCACTCCCGGTGAAGGGATCTCGGCTCTTGCCTCATCGACTGAGGTGCTGGATATTCATAACCGAATACCACTGTGCAAAACAAAAGAGAACGTCCTTGCAATAACAGCTTTTTTTTTGAAAAATGTTCCAACAACATCAGAATAGGTTTGTTTATCTTTGCATTGATCCGAATCAATGCGGTCCCATCAATTAATCACACCACAAAAGAACGAAAATACGATGTACGTATATGCCATCCGCATTCGCCACTGGGTCCCGTCATCACCCGTTAGGTTACTTAACTAACGACAGAGCGGGGACTGGACTAGCGTGGATGTAAAACATATACAACATCTACTAGTATATATATCAATATATAATATTCGCTCAAGGCGTGATAAAATGCAACATCACAAAATGTAATAAGCATCACAGAACAATACAGATAATCTGGGATCCCCTGGTTTCATAGAGCCGCTACTGAAACCCGACGTTCCCCTGATCGTGTGGATAGCCTGTACAATGGAATCCTAGACCCCTACGGGCACGGCAAGTTACCCGCCAAAACCTTAAGCGAGGCATCCCCCTTCAACAACGTGAATGGACCACCCAGCACTTCACGGAATCCGGTAACTTGAGCACCCCTCCTTGGGTCAACCTGTACCCCCTACGACTGCGGCGAATAGCCCACCAATTCTAGAGTGAAGCCCCCTCCATCTCAAAACCATGAGATGCGGGCCCGTTACCCTCTAGAACCCGGCTATCCGTGCACCCCACCTTGGGGTAATCCTAGTATAGAAAGTAAAATATATGCAACGGGTACATCGACCTCAGCTCGGTCGTGCCCCAAAAGAATAATATACAAACAAGCAGTGACGGCAGTCCACATGTCGGACGCTCGCCCCGCAATATCAAATGTACAAATACAACCAAACTGGACTAACATTACATCCAGGCTATCCACCACGACAAATCCGCAACATCACAGCACAACACAGAACATTAACGTGAATGTCACGTTCGCAAATCCGTCTAAAAGGGCTATAGCAATTAGACAAGATTTACCGATCAAATGACATTCACGGTCGCAGATATAATGTAAATACTGTGAACTAACATGTTTAAAATTTTCGATCGACAAAATTTCCCGAAGTGGGCCCCAAGTACAATTCCCAGTACTCAAAATAATCTGGGCCAAAATAAAAATTACCAGAAACCCCAATTCCAAGCCAGAGACAATTGCAGAAAGTTTGGTACAGTGGTTCTACAGTTGTGCGGCGGAACTGCGTCCAGAACAGGGTTAGTGCCGCGGTTACGCGGCGGCACTGTAGAGTCATGCAACTAAATTTCTGCGGTGGTCTTAGAATTTCCTGCCTGATTTTTTGATATACCCAAAAAAAAATTTTGACGACAATAAAAATTCGACAGAATGTTCAGTATTGGAAATGCAGTTATTGGAAATTTCGTCCGATCGAAGTTCTAAACACGTTAGATCAAGCTAGTAAAGGTTAATGGCGTGGCTCTGATACTATGTTAGTCTACGGTAGCGCTCCGGCCGTCTGTCCGAGGCCAAAATGCGGAAACGAAAAACTTTTTCAAACTAGAAACCGGCGCTATCGTATGCTTAAAACCCGGATCGAACCATTAACCTACAACTAGCAACTTGAGAAAGGGTTGGAAAGCTATACCGATCGATCCGTGTCCTTCGGCCTTTGGCCACCATCCCAAGCTCCTCGCGGCATCTCCGGTCTCGATCTCCTCGTCGGAAAGGGCACCACATCTTCGAGTCTTTTTACGGGCTCCCGCTTCATCCGAAGCAACTCAGGCACGAAGTTCGCTAGCCGGCGGGTCCAAGGCGAAGTAGAGAATGTTTGTGACAACTTTGTCTCTTGCATCCATTGCATGGATGGAGGTTAGAGATGATGCCATTAATGGAGGTTGTGAGCTAGAGGAGGAAGAAGAAGAGGAAGCATTTTCATTCTTGAGTTCATATGATAAAAGGAGAGAGTGTAAGAATGAAAAATACAAGAGCTAGCAACCATATCATGGCAGCCCCTCTCTCTCCCCTTCTCATTTCAACACTCAAATCCATCAAATAAAGTGACATATGCACAAGAAATGATACCATGAGTCACATATGAAGTACATGTATCATTTAATGCATAAAATGATGGCTTAAGCTCACAATTTCAATTTTTAAACATTTACACAAATGTTTACAACAATAAAAAGATACGGCAACATCTAAAGTAAACACGTGACGGATCACAAGGATACCCCTCACCTGTATATACATATCTGCATCCGCATTTCGACTGAATGCGAATGCGATGAGACTAAAGTAATCCAACAAATCTAATACTAGGATCCGGCTTAAACCAAAGCCCACTAGTATGATCCGTCCGATCATGATCCGTGCGCTACTGCACGTATATGATTGGACCCTGCCATATATCATACGGCCTCTACAACGTTTCGCCCGAAACTTGAAAACTGTCTGTGGGGGACTCTAAAGACTCGTCAATACATTGGTTGTGGATTTAACCACTAGCACGTCAGATATACTAGCCGTACGTAACGGGCCGCCAGGTATTGACCAAAAGGGAGGTCGATGAGCGAACTCATCCTGACACCCTACTGAGCCTGTCAGTGAAAATATACGTACAGTCTGGTCTGTTCGTCTATGAGCATCGCATGGTGGACCAAGGGGATTGGGAAAAGTCAGACCCCCAAAAGCGGTACAAGTCGTGTCGGAGTGTAGCCCAGAACACCCTGAGATACTACTGGAATACCTACCAGTAATTCTCCTGCCTTGGCCAAGGACTCCGTGTAATAGCTCTCCTAGACACAGCGCGATCTCACCCCCAATACCGGAAGAGACGAAACCTCTGCCGATCCGCTCACTGCCTCCATGTGGCTCGGGACTGTACCCAACTAAAACCTGTTTACACGACTCCTTTGAACCGTGGTAGGGTAGTAATCAAAGCATAGTGGGAACTCACACGAGACAAATGACGATCTCAGGTCAATGAACTAACCTGTACACATGTCATCAGGGAACTGCTATCTGACGTCAGGTACAATACCACCTAGCATGTTCCCGGCGAGTCATGTCTGGTGTACTCATAACCCAATGAGCACCCGTATACATCTTAGGTGAACCAACTAACACCAATGGCTTGTGAGACCGGCCACCGCCCCTCGTCGGGGTCTCGACTGTATACACTTGTCTACTAATGGAGTATCGATGCCCAGTCTCGAAACTCCCACGACTAGGGACCTTTTAAGGATGTGCTTATAGACCCCAGCTCCCACGTATATGATCGCCATCATACTGCTGGTAGTCAAGCAAGAATCCTAAGGGCTCTATCAATGTGTAATAGCGACCTATAAGGTCACCTAAAGCAGTACACGATGATAAAGATAAACCAGATAGCATACTATCATCTTGAGTAAGACTGTCCTACCGGTATAGGTCATCCCTCAATCATTGCAATCACATGCCTGTGATCCAATAATTGACTCTGAGGGCACTATATCCAACAATATGGAGGCAATGAGCGATAGGAGGGGGTTCATCTCTCTCGGTATTGGGGGTTGATGTTGCGCTATGCTCTATTGGCCATAATAGGAAATCCCTTTCCAGGGTTACTGAGATTTACTGGTAAGTGTTATCAGTAGTTTCTCGAACCATTAAGAACCTTGCATCCGCATGACTTATCAGGCTATTGGGGTTTGACGTTATACCACCCCAGGCTGAGATATGCGACATATCTGACGAAGAGACCGGACTGTATGGTAGTGTTACTGATTGGATTCACAGGAGTATGAGCTGGCTTACTTGTTGATCTTTTGATCACTCAATACCCAGGTGGCCGTTACGTTTAGCAGACAGCTTGCGGCTTGTGGGTGACTGGTATGATCACCACCTACTGCCGGCATATTGACGAGTCTTTAGAGTCCTACACAGAGGTTTCCTGGCTCAAGCGAAATGAAGTAGGAGCACATATGTGATATGTGCAGGACCGAGATTAATGTGCGTATGTGATACTGTATTCTATTCTCGCGATATGTGATATCGGCCGGTTATATTTGATATAGCCGGGCTGTCGAATCAAGTGTTGATTCGACAAGTTGTTACATTTGGTATTAGTCGGTTGTATATGATATAGCCGGATTATTAGATCAAGTGTTGATTTAATGATTTAATGTATAATTATATATTTGATATATTAATTTATATTAACTAATATTAGCTCACTTAAGAATTCTTTTTCTCACTAGTGTACACTTGGTATATATGTGATATATATTAATGTACATTATTTTGTGTCATGCTTGATGTCACATGCTATATGGGTATATGAGACTCACACCATGCTTATAATAATTATAAGGTTTTATTTATTTAAAATAAATCAAATTAGTTGAAATTAAGTCACATGGTTGATGCTTGTAGAAGCTTATAGAACTATTGACCAAGTCCACTAATTTTGTTTTACTTGTAGATATTTATTAACCTAACCATTATTGTTAGCCATGGTTTATTCTCTACATGAGTTAATGTATGACACTAACTCACCCATGGTTGCTATTCTCACCTCACGAGTTTCATTCTCTTCTCTCTTCATCTTCTTCTTCATCAAAAGCTTAGCTCTCTAGGTTAATGGGAGATGAAGAAAAATAGTGAGAAAATTATTTCTAAAGTGAGAAAAATTCTTACTTCATCAACCTCTTCTCTACTACCTATTTAGAATGGGTTGTTTCTTCACCAAGTTCATCTCTTTAGAGAGGGTGACTCCATCACCTACGGGGACACCACCACGCCAGGAGTCGTCCATTCTAAAATACTTTTAGAATGCAGTCTATGTACCCGATTCGGAACTTCCTAAATCTAGATCTAAAACCATAGATCTATTCAGAAGAATCCCTGATATATTATCCATACACAACGTGGAGAAAACACTATATGACAACCAAAGTTTGACCAATTGTAATATAGAAATATCACTTTCTATCTGGAGTATATCATTCAAATCCCGGGACAGTACTCCATACACCCTTCTTACTAGGTTCATCTATTGTTTTGATGATGTCAATCACCTTGACTGTCACATCAAAAACAGATGATCCATCTCCTCTATATATGTTTTAGTCTATGAATAGACATATGCAAATTTCACACCTTCCGCTACTCCCACTAACTACGATAATCTGGTAGATTCATATACACATGCACTTCCAAATACCCATTTGGAAAGATGTTATAGTCATCCACTTTCCAGATATCATAGTCTAGAGCAGCAGTAGTGCCAAGTTATATCCGTATGGACTTCAGCGTAAACACTGAAGTAAAAGACTCATCACAATCCACAACGGGTATTTGATGAAAATATTTACAACAAGTCTAGCCTTATTAGGTTAATACCTTTCCACCGGCATAGATCTCAAAAGATCTACTTGCTCCTAAAGGGTTTTACCACTTCAGGAGCTCCCAGCGAAGTCCAAAATCCATAATTTACTGAAGTGCATGGAGTCCATCTTGGATATAAAGTATCTGATCACCTAGAAGTTACCACTTCTTATGACCTACAGATAAGTAGTAGGGTCATCATAACCATGATGCCGACCTCCCTGTCACCGTCACCAAGAAAACTGAAGTATCTCTCTGGTGGCTGAGCTCACCTGCTAAAATCTGCGGAGTAGCTAATGGATTGTCATGTTTAATTGAATTCTTAGGTTCTACTAAATTTTCGATAACCGTTTGTGGTTCTGGAATCACTTCTAGTTCTACCATACTCTCACTAGTTTCTTTTGCAAAAAAATTCCTTTTATAAAAAAGTGGCGAGTCAAGAATAATGTAACTATTGATCTTGAAAATGGTAGAAACAAAACCCTAGCGAATGCTTGGGATAATCCACAAATAACCATTACCAAAGCGTGCATTGAGTTTGTCCGGATTCTGCTTTTAAACAGAAAACGGATAACTCCATATCCTTATAACCTCAAGATATGTAACCAATCTATGTTCATATAGAATTAAAGGCACTAATTTAGATGAAACCTGATTCAAATATCATACAGCTGTTTCCAGTGCATATCACCTAAATGGAAAAGGCCGATACAACATTACTCATCAAGGAGCGAACCTGTAGATGAGTAACCTGAGAGAGAATTATATTCTCAATATTACTATGATAGAATACCTAGCATAAGTATCTATATCTTCGATCACTTAGAAGAATCCTGATACTTCTAACATATGGTTCTCTACTTTATTCTTATACCTATAAACTTCTCAAAATCTTTAGACCTTGCATTACAAAGAATGCGTGTCTAAAACCAGAGAACTCATAGGTAAACCTGAATGAAGTAAGAGTACCAACCTCTTGTCCAGAAGGACACTGGACAACATACATTTTCATGTATAAGTCCCAAGAGTATACTAACTCAAATTCCATGTGTTGTAAGTTGAAAACTGTATTTTGGTCGAGAATGTCTTACACCGTTATTCAATGCACCTTACCTTATCCTCAACTGATAAAGGTAATTGTTCGGAACGCAATTTTCAAAATTTATATCTCACTTTATAAAATAAAGATAAGAATATTTCATTTTAAAATTTGGTACATAACAACGGTTATTCAAAACCAAATATTTTGCCGTAAGGAAAAACTAGGCGATTCAATCCAATATCACCAATTACAATGAATTTCGATATTGAGGATCAGATCACCCATTTCCCAATCTTCTACTCCTCAGTATCTATAACGCCGTACAAATGTGAGATCCAAATCCGGTAAATACATACCCTGGAATCAAAATTGATTGGGAAAACAGTTCTCGGTAACAAATACACAGAAAATCTGAAACATAAATGTTTCAAGGGGGTGGCCGGGTATTCCTAGTAATGCCCTTTCTACTATCCAGATTCATGACAATAGTCGCAATTTCGTTTGCCCTCACTTCAATCCGTTTATATGGCGAATGCGGATGGCCATAACCAAAATCCGCATTCGCCATAGTGTCCCGAATCTTCATCGTAAGGTTACATAACTTACGGCAGGGCGGGGACTAGGCTAGTGCGGATGAAAAACATATAGAAGATCTAATAATATAATATAATATATATATATATATATATATATATATCACATCGCAGGCAGATAATAGTCATCACAGTCATGCGAACAATAATATGGAATAGCGGATAAACTTGGAGCCCCGCATTTCATCTGAGCCGTAAATGAAACGCGACATTCTCTGGTCGTGTGGATATCCCGTACATAGTCGATCCTAGACCCCTACGAGTGTGGCAAGCCATATGCCAATTCTAGAAACCGGGTAACACGCTTTCAATGAAATGTGTCGATCACCCGCTGCTTTCTAAAATTCGGTAACTTATGCACCTCTCCATGGGTCGAATCCTATAACCCTTACAAGTACGGCGAGCAACCCGCTAATTCTAGAATGAGGCGGCCAGGTCTCAACTCCGTGAGATGGCCACCTGCTGCACTCTAGAACCAGTTACTCGAGCACTTCTCTTGGATTAATCATAGTACATAAATGAAATATATACAATGATGACATCAACCGCATCCTGGTCGAGCCACAATAAAAGAATATACATAATACGGAAACGGCGGACACATGTTGGAGCTCATCCTGAACAAATGAATACAACAAAGTAAATCCAAACTGTACAAGCAACGCATGAGGGGCTATTCGACACGACAATCCGACTAAGCCATAATCAAGATATATATCCACAAAAACAAGTCACCGAAACAAGTGTGTAAATCCGTCTAATTGAGCATATAGCAATTAGACAACAATAACAACACATCCATGCACACAAATGAGTCACGGCATTAGACTCCAAAA
This sequence comes from Agapanthus africanus, assembly GCA_030015575.1. Classification (NCBI taxonomy): domain Eukaryota; kingdom Viridiplantae; phylum Streptophyta; class Magnoliopsida; order Asparagales; family Amaryllidaceae; genus Agapanthus; species Agapanthus africanus. Next base: position 358,192,487 of record JASDDO010000010.1, on the reverse strand, counting down.
CACTATTAGCGCACATCCTAAATTTACCAAGGATCAAAAACCAAGTGCACTAAACATCCAAAAAAGTTGAGTTTTGAGCCAATTTGGAAGTCCGAATAAAAAAAACGTGCTCGAACCTTCGCGGGGAGTTGGAGAACGAAATTAACTTCAAGTCAGGGACCTAGAGGGGGTACCCCACCCCCGAGGCCACCACGAGGTGGCCATGGAGTGAGGCAGACCCGAAACTGCCTATAGGGGCAGTTTCGGGTCCCCGCCCCTAAGACCACCTTGTGGTAGTCTTGGGGAGTGGGCCCAGCCGTTCGCTCACCCCAGAGTCTTCCCATGGTGCCCATGCACCATCCCGCGGCTTCTTGGTTCAAACCGAGAGCCCACGGGGGGTGAAAATATCTCAAAACTCAAAAATTCGGGAGTGGCTTTTCGACAGTTTTCGATGCCAGAAATAACGCGAATTCTAATGTCGTAACTAGCTAGTTTAAGGTATTTAGGAGGCTCTGATACCACTGTAGGGTTCCCTAGTGTCCGCGGCGCAGCAGAAGCGTGGATGGCGAACAAAAATTTCAAGCAAACACGAAAGAACCCGGAACCTAGAATCGATCCAAACGCCTAAACTAGCAAACTAAGCATGCAAAGATACGGAATATTACCTTCGACGCGTGTCCACCTAATTATGGAAGACCCCTACAAGCTTTGTGTATACTATCCGGATCTTGCTTGAGTGGACCGAAACATCACTAAACTATTGTGTCACCTCAAACACATCGCGTCGCCTCAAACACGGTGATAAAGGACCGGAACGTCCCTAAAGTAGCATTTCGTCCCAAACACGACGATAATGGACCGAAATTTCCTTAAACTAATATTTGTCCTAAACATGGGAATGTTGGACCGAGATGCCCCTAAATTAGCATTTCGTCCCGAACATGGGAATGATGGACCGAAACGTCCCTAAACTAGTGTGTCACCTCAAATATGGCGATAATAGACCGAAATGTCCCTAAACTAGTGTATCGTCTTAAATACGGCGATATGCTCTCTTGAGATCTATATTGCAATTAAATTCCCAACGGTGAAGATTGCAACTCAAGTCCCACTGGCTACACAGTTACTCCAGCGGCGAAGCCACCCCCAAGTCTTACTGGCAAACAGATGGGTCACCTGTGATGAACCTACTTTCGAGAGTTTCACTGTTCTCAAAAAAACGGTACGTTCACAAGCGAAATAGGCACGGATGAAAACCCGAAAGGGCGCCGTGAGTAAAAATAGCAGGGCTACCAGCAAGCTTGTGAAAACCCAGAAGGGTGCAAACTCGTTAAAAATAAAAATTAAAAAAAACAAAAAACAGAAAAAACGGTAAGTCCACAAGCGAAATGGGCATGGATGAAAACCCGAAAGGGCGCCGTGAGTAAAAATAGTAGGGCTACTAGCGAGCTTGTGAAAACCCAGAAGGACGCAAACTCGTTAAAAATAAAAATTAAAAAAAAAAACAGAAAAAACGGTAAGTCCACAAGCGAAATGGGCATGGATGAAAAGTCGGAAGGACGCAATCTCATAAAAATAAAAATAAAATAAAATACACTTGCAGGGTCCTTTCAATCTTGTGAGGAGAAAATACCTGCGTGAGATCCTTACAACACACAAAGGAGCAACACACTTAGAAATCCACACGATTTCTCAGGAGAAAATACACTTACGAGATCCTCACGACTCGTAAGGAGAGTTCCCCCTATGAGACACTCACAGCTTATAGAATTCAAAAGTCTTAAGTTGCAAGAATCCAAACCTGTCCTTAAGCCATCATACCCCTCAAGCTTCCCTACAAGTAGTTCGGTACTGACACTTGTATATGATCCACGGGCACGAACAAAATATGTTCCCAGAAAGTTCTACCGATGGCGAGAAATATCCCCATATGGTGAACAACACTTGTAAGTCCTTTCGACTTACAAGGAGAAAGCCCTCTGATAAGATCTTTATGACTTGCAAGAGAAAATATCACTTAGGAATCCCCACGACTCCTAATAAGAAAATACACCTATGAGATCCTCACGACTGGTAGGGAGAAATACCTTTATGGGACCCTTACGGCTCATAAAGCTAAAAGCCTTAGCCGACAGGATCCTAACCCTGGTTGCTAATCCACTTTTGTTCAAATCGACAAAGGCAAATGATGATTTGCTCCTGCCAATATCCTACTTGTAGCGATGTTGATGCCTAAACAGGTGTCAACTCCAAGTCCTCTCACGAAAAATGATAATTCGCTCCCGGTAAAATTCCAGTTGTAGCAATAATGATGCCAAAATTGGTATTAGAACCTAGGTCCCCGACTCGTCACAAAATCAGCGAGCAAAAAAAATGCATATGAAATAGCCAAAATGATGGGGCACTTCACAATAAAAATCAGCGAACAAAAAAAATACATATAAAATAGCCGAAATGATGGGGCGCCTCGCAATAAAAATCGGCGAGTAAAAATATGCATATAAAAATAGCCAAAATGTTTGAGCAACTCGCAATGAAAAATAGCGTGTAAAAATATAAAAATATATAGCCGAAATGATTGGGCACCGCGAAAAACAGCCGAAACGATTTGGCAATCGCGATTTTCACGATATAAAAGCTGAAATGATAGAACATCGCGGAAATAAAAAAAGGAAAATAAAATAAAAAAATTTACCCTATAAGTAGATCCACAGTGACTCTTTTATACAATCTATGGGCACAAATGAAAGAATGGGAACCATATCTTCCCACCAGGCTCAGTAAAAAAGATAGCCAAGTATGGATGGTACATCCATAACCTAAAGACTATCGTGACATCCTTCTCATTCCAGCAGGATGCAGATGCGACGTTATCAAAGACCAAAGGGTCAAATAAAAGCGGAGTAATGAAAAAATTCCTAGCTCCAACTAGACGTTCTCCTCATTCTAGCAGGGTGCGAACGTAACTGTCAAATGAAATTGGAGTAACGGAAATATCCTAGCTCCTGATCTTAATGGAAACATGTATAGCCTAGAGATCAACTCGACGTTCTTCTCATTCTAGCAAGATGCAGATGCGACGTCAACAAGGACCTAAGGGTCAAATAAAAGCGGAGTAATGGCAAAAATCCTTGCTCCAGCTCGACGTTCTCCTCATTCCACAGGATGCAGATGTGGCGTCAACAAAGCGCTAAGGAGACAGATCAAAGTGAAGCAAGGGCAAAATCCTAGCTCCAGCTCGGCGTACCTTCTCGATGCAAACGCGACATCAACAACGACCCAAGGGTCAAACAAAAGTAGAGTGACGGCATATTCCTAATTCCAAGTCTTGATGATAATATATACAACCTAAAGACTATCCTAATGTTCCTTCTCGGTGCAGACACAACGTCAAAAAAGACCAAAAGGTCAAATAAATAAAAGTGAAGTGACGGAAAGATCCTAGTTCCAAATCTTGATGGCAACATCTAAAACCTAGAAATCATCTCTACGTCCTTCTCATTCTGACAGGGTGCAGATGCGATGTCAACAATAACCAAAGGGTCAAATAAATAAAAGTAGAGTGATGGAAAAATCCTAACTCCTGTTCGATGTGCTTCTCATGCCAACAGGATGCAGATGCAACATCAATAAGGACCCAAGGGTCAAATCAAAGTGGAGTAATGGCAAAATCCTAACTTCAGCTCGACGTGCTTCTCATGCCAGCAGGATGCAGAAGCAACATCAAAAAGGACCCAAGGGTCAAATAAAAGTGGAGCGATGGCATATTCCTAGCTCCGGATCTTGATGGCGACATCTATAGCCTAGAGATCGACTCGACGTGCTTCTTATTCCATCTGGGTGCAGATGCATCGTTAACAAAGACCAAAGGGTCAAACCAAAGAGGATTGACGACATATCCCTAGCTCCAGACCTCGATGGCAATACATACAGTATAGAGGTCATATGGATGTCTACTCTACTTCAGCAAAGAATCGACGCGATATCATCAAAGCAAAAATGAAGTGATGGCATATTCCTAGCTTCGGGTTTTGACGGCAATACATACAAAGTCTAAAGACTATTAGAGATCATCCTACCCCAAAAGGGTGCGGTTATGACTCATCGGGGCTCCAAATTGAGCCTAACCTCAAGTAAAAAGCGGCATGGCAAATACCTAACGCTTGTTCTTCTGATGGTAATATAACCTAAGAAGATTACTTGAAAATATCTTTTCCAGCCTCAGAAGGGATCAGAGATACGAGAGACGTGGGGCTACTCGAGCAACAACCTAAGAGACTGCATATCGAGAAATACATCAGCCAACGTGACAGTATGATAGACTTAAATCTAGTACCGCAAACATAACGGACCCCTATCATAAAAGAAAGGGAGTTATCTACATTTTACGTTAGGATACACCTGCGAGATCTTCTCGACCAGTCTCGATTTGTAGGGAAAAACATCTTCATGAGACCCTCATGGCTTATAAAAGTGAAAAGCCTTAGGCGACGGGGATATCAAAATGTTTCCTAAGCAATATAGCCCTATAAGTAGGTCCAAACTGACACTTGTATACTATCCACGGGCCACATTTTCCAAAGTCGCATACTGATGAAGAAGAGAAACCACTTACGAGTCCTCTCGACTCGTAAAGGGAAAATTCCCTTGTGAGATCCTTACGACTCTCAAGAGAAAACCCACTCAGGAGTCCTTATGACTTCTAAGGAAAAAATACACCCACGAGATCCTCTCGACTCGTAGGGAGAAACATCTTTATAAGACACTCACAGCTCATAAACTTGAAAAGCCTTAGGCGACAGATCTAAACCTGTTTCCTAAGCCATCGTTGCCCTATAAGGAGGTCAAGATGGACTCTTATATATTATCTATGGGCCACATTCGTCAAAGTAATATGCCAATGAAATGAAGAAGTAACTTATAGGTCCTCACGACTTGTAAGGAAAAAAACACGAGTGAGATCCTTATGATTCACAGAAGCGATGAATACTTAGGAATCCTCACGATTTCTAGGGAGAAAATGCACCTATGAGATCCTCAAGACTCATAGGGAGAAAAACCTTCTTGAGACCCTTACGGTTCAAGAAGATGAAAGAAATCTTTAAGATACAAGGATCATAACTCGTCTTTTAAACCATCAATTCTATGGCCATGCATAACTTTACGCAACTTCACCCACGAACATACTTACGTATTCAAAGTAGCGAGGAGCATTTGTTCCCGCCAAAAATTTTTGGCTAATAGCTATTTGTTCGCTTATAAAAAAAGGAGAGAGATAAAAGAGGAAAAGAATTTCCATAGTTTGGCATCACGTGTTAAACACGTGAGCGCTTATATGCAAAGAATATATGCAATGAAAACAAATAACAAAAAGGTCAAACTAGGCTCATGTGTTAAACACGCAAGTGCTCATATGCAAAGCATATGAGCGCTGAACATAAATACCCAAAGGAAAAACATGCCTCACGTGTTAAACACGTGAGCGCTCATATGAGCACTGAAAATAAACAGGCTAAAACTCATACTAAGGGTTACGTGTTAAACACGTGAGTTCCCTTACTGCGTTCTTCTGGCAGCGCTCACATGCAAAACACGTGAGCGCCGCAATCTAAAATGCTCTCTGAGGATAGAATTGAATTCTATATAGAATTAAATTCTATTTTTAGGAAATATTTTTCCTGATCTTTCTAAAAGAGAAATATTCTCTGTTAAACATAGAGCCGTTGGATTAAAAATGCAACGGTGATTTAAAATCATCAAATGATAGAATTAAATTCTATTTTTAGGAAATATTTTTCCTGGTCTTTCTAATATGGAAATATTTTTCTCTACAGAGAATTCTTAGATTTAAAATCCAATGGTGATAAAATATATCACCAATTAAACCATCTAACAGAATAAAAATTCTATATTAGGAAAATATCTTCCTAATCCTTTTAGACTAACAAAATATTCATATGATAGAATAAAATTCTATGTTAGGAAAATATCTCCCTGGTCTTGTTAAACCAACAAGATATTCATATGATAGAATAAAATTCTATGTCAGGAAAATATCTTTCTAGTCTTATTAAACTAACAATATATTCATCTGATAGAATAAAATTCTATCTTAGGAAAATATTTCCTAATCTTGTTAAACAAACAAGAAATCTTCTCTGTTAAACAGAAAGCCATTAGATTAAAAATCCAACGGTGAATAAAATTCACCGATTGATCTAATTAATTATGAAATCAATCATGATCTCTCAATAAAAGATTTTTTCAACAAATTGATTTTTATCTTCCCTTATAAATAGAAACAAAGAGATCAAATAAAAAGGGAGGAGACCAACTCATAAGTTTCTGTAAAAATACAGAAAGCTCTTAAAACAACAGAGAATTTAATTCTCAATAAAGAAGAAAGATCGTCTTCCTCTCAAAATCCTAGGTAAAGAAAAAAGCAGAGATCAAAATATCTCCTTTAGCCATCATACCATATCTAAGGGTTTAATCATTTAAAAGAACTTAGTTCTTTCTCTAGATCTGAGATCCATAAGCCAAGTCTCCCATAAGGTGAGAATTTAATTCGCATCGGTAAGATCTTGTTCTTGAGAATTAAAGATTCGGAGAAGAAAAAAATTAAAAAGAAAGAAGATGGAGTTTATAATACTGCAGGAACTTAGTTCTTTCAAATTAAGAACTTAGTCCTTTAAGAACCCAATCCAAGATTCTCAAAATAGTGATCTTGGTGATCGTTAATGGTCAAAATACCATTAACAGAGATTTAACCTCTCTGAAAACATGAACAAGAGAACATGGATAAAAGGACATGGAGAAGATGGAGTCCATAATACTCCAGGTACTTAGCTCCTTCAAATCAAGAACTGAGTTCTTTAAGAATCCGATCCAAGATCCTCAAAATAGTGATCTTAGTGATCGTTAATGGTCAAAATACCATTAACAGAGATTTAAGTTCTCTAAAAATATCAACAGAGATTAAATCTCTAAAGAACTTAGCGCTTCATGTGAAACACACGTGAGCGCCAGACGCTCAGCGTCTCCCGTGAAACACACGTGAGCACCAGAAAACAGAAAAGTTTAGTGCTTAGCACTAGTGCAGCGCCTCACGTGAAACATACGTGAGCGCCAAAACTCAATGCCTCACATGAAATACACGTGAGCGCTCAAAAGAGGCCAAAACTGAGTGCTTCACGTGAAACACACGTGAGAGCCACAAAAGACTAGTGCTTAGCACTATTTCAATACCTCGCGTGAAACACATGTGAGCGCTATATGTCCGAGTGCTTAGCACTGCTGGGTGTTCCAGAAACCCAATCTTAGCCTAAATTGGCTAAGCTTATGTTCGTGATATCCAAACTGATCTTATTCCCATACATGAATAACGATTTTCATCGAATACCTTCTAAGTTAATCTTAGTCTCAAATAAGACTGACGATTCTTAGATGATCCACCATGATTCTTTTTCTTCAAATATGGGATTTTGTTTAAGAGTACATCTCTCCACACCTCTGATATATATCGTTGTAATTCCTCAACATCTTCAAAGAGTTGGCGGGTCCCGACAACCAACAATTCTTTTCTTGTCCCAACTTAATGTAAAATTTTATCAAGACAGAGAATGATACATCCCACATTGAAGCACTTCCAAATTAACGTGCACACCTCAAATCGGATCGCACCCCAAATTGGGCGCATTCCATGTCACCATCGTTCACTCCGCCATATAACAAATACATGTGCGCGCAAGATGAATGATGGACTGAAATGTCCTTAAACTAATATGTTTTGCCCTGCGGACTATCCCCATAATGAATACCATATACTATCCATGGGCTATTCATATATGATCTAATGATCAGTTGAGCCCATATGCTCACTGTTCATAAGTCGATCTTAGTCTCAAATATGACTAACGATCATTACATCAAACACAAATTTCATATGAACCGATCGACCTCATATATATGAGATCTGCGTCCTAAGTTCATTTCCGTTGGCAAACCAAGCAACCAACGTGGACCCCGTCAAGAAAATCCTTAACCCAAACCCAAATCTTAAATATATGGATTTGGACAAATTAGCGCCCTACAGGCGACGACATAAATTAGTCTCTGTATACAATCCATGGGCAACCCCAAAATAAAACAAACATAACACGACACGAGGTGAACTTCCGGAGCAGGAGAAAGTTGTTATCGCGATGTAATAATGTAATTAAATGCAGAGGCATGGGCTTACGCCTGCATGGAGGAGCGTCCCCACAATAAAAAAAACCTCATAAATGAGAAGGAATCTGATGAAATCTGCTATATCGGTCGCATCTATCCAACCTCCGATATGCGGTGCCATAAATCAACTTGATATTTTCGGAGAGGTGGATGGATATGTCCAAATACCATCTGCCCCCGAATTCAGGCTAGACGTCCTCCGCATCTCAGTCTGGTCTTCGGCGATAAACAACGGATAATTGATATTAAAAGCCGCCAATATAGAAAATTTCATATCGTATGTGCTAATGTATGTTTTCACTATTACATGAACACTAGTACAATTTAGGGTTGCCCCTACAGATGGGAAAATCCGTAGAGGTAATTTTTTTCCCCCAACGGTTTACACCGTAGTGACATTCCTAATCGAAAAATCATTAAAATTTTATTTCAGTTCTTGCCACTACGGTGCCGCAAGTGAAACCCCTACGGTAGGCATCGTAGGGGCATGCAAAAGGTATTTTTAAAAAGAAATAAAACACCAGAAAGTCAATCCCATCCCAAAAAATTCCCACGCCCTAATTTTCTTCTTCCCACGGCTCCCCTTCTCTAAAAAACTTCTCCACTTGTCCTCGCCACCTCCACCGCCGTCGCCACCTCCACCGTCAAAGCCCTCCTTCTCCTTTCCGGTGTAGCCTCGTCGAGTAGGAGCCGTCGATTCCTCTAATATCACCGTCGAAGCCTCGCGACCTCATCGCCAGCCTCCACCGTAGCCTCGTATTCATCTATTCCTATACCGCCGCCTCCTAGATTCCTCCACCGGCACTGCTGAACAAGGTTAGTTAATTTGTTCAATTTTAAATTTAATTTTCCTAAATTTTGTTTTTGATTTCTATAATTTTAGGGATTAATTTATAATTTGGTTAGTTTTGTTGTTTTTGTTGTTGAATTTAGGGTTAGGGTTAGGAGTATGAGGCCGAGCTAGAGACTGGGTTAGGGGATAATTAGGGTTAGGGTGTTGATTAGGGTCAGGGTCAGGGTAATTAAGGGGTTAGAGTTAGGGCTAGGGTTATGTTTAGGGTGAGGGCTAGGGTTAAGGTTAGGTTTAGGGGTAGGGTTAGGGTTAATTAGGGTTATTATTATGATTAAGGTTAGAGTTAAAGGTTTTATTAGGGTTAATGGTGAGGGTTAGGTTTAATTAGGGGGTTACGGTTATGATTAGGGTTAGGCTTAGGATTATGGGTAGGGTTAGGGTTAATTAGGGTTATTGTTATGATTAGGGTTAGGGTTAATGGTTAATTAGGGTTAATGGTTAGGGTTAGGGTTAGGTTTAAGATTTGGGTTAGGGTTAGGGTTAATTAGGGTTATTGTTATGATTAGGGGGTTAGGGTTAATAGGGATTTTACTAAAAAACATTAATAATAGTTTAGTGAATAACAACAATAATTAAGGCTATTTAGTGAAATTTATGGTTATTTAGTTAATTTAAGAAGATGATTCGTTTAATTAAATTTGTTAAGGTAGTTTAGTAAAAAACCAACAATAGTTAATATATTTTAGTGTAGTTTAGTAAAATTGATGAAATAAGTTGCTTAGGAAAAATTTTAAGGTAGTTTAGCGGAAAACACCAATAGCTAAGTGTATGATACTAGATAATAACGTAAACGTAAAACATTATACCCAAAACGTTAAAAACTTTATCCTAAACTAAAAACTTCAAAACCATGAAATTGAAACGTAAACGGTAAAACCAATTTAAGTTAAATCTTAAACTAAGTGTATATATGATACTTGATAATAATATGAAACTTTTATATTCTCATCGATAGTCGTATGTGAAAATCAAAGCGCGGCTTAGTCCCCATCTAGCGGTTAACATATGTTCTATATTCATCATAACATAAAACTACATGAAGGTTGTTAAATATCGGACGGTATCGTTCGGTGCTAACAACCGTCGTGTAATCTATGTGACAAGAATATTCAATCGAATTATAACCGATGGACTTATCCAGTGTGGACAAGTTAGGAATATATAAAACAAACACCTTCATTCATTTGTGTTTTCATTCGTTGCAAGTTTTTTCGTCAGTACCTTTCTTCTGGTTTACCATGTACAAAGATAGATTAGATGTTCATTTCAATGTTGTTTCACAGCATTGTAATGATTATCTGTTCTATCACAGTATACTCGAATAACAGCGAGGAGGTGCTTCCAAAATTTTCTCGAAACAGATGAAAGCATAAGCGAATAAGTGTCTTTTCTATACATTCTTAATGGGATATAACTTTTACCCTCGAAAGCCGAAACACACACATACATAGCACACACATACACAAAGCACATACACAATAACAACCATACGTCTAAGAGAAATCATAAATTGAAACTCGCATACACAGAATACAAGTCATACTTAGGTATCTTCGAACATAACTTTGTTAATCGGTGATTTATTTTCTTCAACGATAAACTTGCCCTTCCCATTATCTTCTTTTTCAATAACCATCTAGTTCTTATATTTCTCAATGTAGTTACCATCAAAAACCAACTAGCCCCACCATCTCCGATTCAAGCACTGATTCCATAACTTCATTACTTTTTTCCATTTGCGAAACTTTTAATTTATATGTTATACGGTCCAACATGACCCATGAGTATATCAGAGTTAAGGACTGAATGTACGTGGATTGGTAACAACACATGAACCCCAAGATTTTCACAGGAGTTTATGTTTTCATCAGATTTGCACGCGAACATCATAAGGAAATCTTGAGGAAAATCCTTTGTCCATGCGATAGGTGTGGGAATAAGTATTGATAGAAGACAGAACTGGTAGTGGTTCTACCAGATTTTATACAACTTGGTTACATCACGGGGAATAAAAAGAAGAAAAAAACGATAATGCGGCGGAAGAAGAAGAAAAAGAAGATAACTTGTTTCTAGGAGAGGAAATGGAGGATATGCTAGAGACTGCTCTCAGTGATAGTAATCCTACCGAAGAAGGCATTCCTTCCAGTCAAGGACAGCATGCGGATAAGTATGAGAAGTACATGAATGATGACAGTAGACTAATCTATAAGAATGCAAAGTATTCAATATTGTAATACCCAGCCCCTTTTATACCAATATCTATATATTTGTTATTCTTGAATTTTATTTAATTTATTTAAATTTTATTTCTTCTAAACCCTAAACCCAATCCCCTATTTTCTTTTCCCATTTATAAAAACCTCTATTCCGGCCCAGAACTCCATTTCCATTTTCGATTATTTCCTAAAGCCCGTTCCCTTTTATTAGACCAAAATCCCAAACCCTACCCTATCCTATTCATTCTAATAAATTTACCTCAGCCCAACAATTTAATTCCAAATTATTTATTTAACCCCAAAAACCCAGCAGTGAAATCCTCAGCCCAATAGAAATCTTTAGATTAATTAAAAGACAAAGGAAACGCAGGCCCAGCCCACTCCCCTAAACTTTTCCTTCATTTTTCTCTCAGACTCCGGCCCAGCACCAAACCCCCAGCCCACCGGAAAATAAAAAATAAATATAAAAGAATTTATTTATTTTTAACCCTCAGCCCGTTTCCCACTTCAGCCCGAGCCCACGAAATTTTAATTAAAACATTTTTCTCTTGGCCCGGCCCAATCTCCCTCTCCAAGCCCGCTTCGCCGCCAACCCGACCCGTTACACCCTACCCGACCCGCTCCTACAGTGCTTCTCCCCAACGGCTACTCCCTAATTTCCCGCGCACGTTTCCTTCGCCGACGCCTCCGCCCGCGCTCGCGCCCACGTCGTCGCGACGTTATCCCCCGCACTCCCCTCTCTAAACCGTCGCCATCCTCTCCTCGCTCTCCCTATCAAAACTTCTCCCATTTTCCCCCTAAAACCCATGACTCACCGGCGGCCTCGCCTGCTTCCCCGACTCCTCCGGCGACCACCAATCTCTCCGCCTCCTTCCCCAAGCTTACCTTACCAAAACCCAAACTCCCTCCTTCATCCTCCACGAAACCCCTGCACGCACTCGAGCCGACCTCCCCCTCACCATCGTCTCAACCACCGCCGGCATCCCCATCCCTCCGACCTCGCATTCCTCCCTCTCTTCGCTGTCCTCCTCCTCCTCTTCCTCCTTCGAGCTTCGAGCTCCTTTCCGATGACCTAACTCCGACCATCTCCTCACCATGCCCACCGCGAGCACCTCGAGGCCACAATCCACTTCCCTAGCATCACTAACCTAAGCCCTTCACCATCTCTCTCTCTCTCTCTCTCTCTCTCTCTCTCTCTCTCTCACTTATCTCTCTCTCTTTGCACACTACACTCTCTCTCCCTGCTTCTCTCTCTCTCTGTTCTCTCTCATTTCTCTCTCTAATCTCTCAATCTCTCTATCTATCTTCACACACTCTCTTTCCCCTTCACACCCTCTCACTTCTCTGCAATCTCTTGCTCTCTCTCTAACTCTTTCTCTCTCTCAATATCTCTCACCCTCGGCAAATCCCTCACCATCGGCCTCGCAGCACCATCTCCCCAGTCTCATGAGCCTTAGCCGCTGCCGAGACAGAACCCCATAGCCGAGTCCAAGCTTGTGGTCATCGTGTCGCGTTCGTGACGCTACCGTCACCGTACATCCCCAAGACGTGTCTAGGCAAGTATTTTACTTTCTTACATGCTATATACTCAAGTTACAATCTTAGATTACTTAGATTATAAAGTTACAAGTTTATATCAATTATGTGCCATACCTGTTTCGATGTGTGTTCCCAATGAAAATACTTGTCTATTTTGACAGAACTGGATGGTTTATATTGTCCCTTGTAGTGATGGATAACTTGTGTAAATTTCGTTGGAAAATATGATCGTTAAGGACTAAAATGACTACCCCCAAGTTTACTCGTGAAACTGGAATTTTATTGTACCTAAAAACCGTTAAAATCTCCATAAATTATATACATACTGGAATGATGCGCTCGAGGGCTCAAATCGAAGCCGACTTGACGAACTTTAATCCTATACAAGTTTTTATTAGTTTCTGTACTTAAATGGTGACAAGTTTTGGATCGGAGTGCGACTCTGGACTGCAGTCCAGAGCGACTTCAGTTGTTGTTTACTGTCCAGCAATGAACACCACCCAGTGTCCTTAACTCATAGGTTGCGGAACTCCGCTGTTTATTATAGGTGAATGTATTAGATAGACAACACAAGTAGTTTCATCCTGTTTCGTTATCGTTTGTTATTTAATCTGTAATTTAATAGATGTGGACGTATAACAGTCCAGAACAGATTCTGAGATGACATATTAATATTAAACAGAGTATATCTCCAGATGTACTAACGCGATTGAGGATCTGTCTTTGCGTTAAAAACCCAACTGAAAACCCTAGATTTCATTCAACTGTAGCGTCGCTAAAATCTAATCCCAACTGGGATTAAAATGCGTTCCAAAACGGACTTCCGATTCTGAAACCGGATTTCCAGCCGTGAACGCTTAAAATGTATTGGCTATAATTAGTGATCCTGGAACCCGATTGGCATGAAACTAAATTCGATGGATAGATAACTGAACAAACTAATTATTACCTGTTTATCATTTCGTTAAACTGTACACGTTTGATTTATGATAATTTATGCGCAAGTGGTAGATTATTGATTCATGACATCCTAAACATGCTTTATATACTGTTTACGCATCATATCATACACATGTCACTGCATTGATAACCCAGTGATAACGTGCATTTACCCAGTGTTAGGTATTAGTGATGATTGTGGCAAGTACGTTAGTGTTCGTGTACCAGTGAATAAGAGAAATTGATACGTACTTGTACACAATCAGTGAATCTTATTATTTTATTGCATTGTCGACGTCTGTAGGATGCGTATATGTGTGACTATAAGTGGTATGGGAAACTTATGGAAGCTCTTGCACGGGTGTCACAGATAAGGCACCAGAAACTGCCATTTATCTTAGGTATTTGTCGGGACGTGCTTGATGGAGGTCCTGCCTCCAGTTCTCGCGCAGACTTGTCACTGACCGATTAGTATTTAGGGTTATGGTTAGCGTTTCATGTAGACCACGGGGTGTGGGGTAGTTTAAGTGTGAGTTCAACAGAATCTCGGGTGTCCCTTGCCGGCTTATATATTTAGGGAGATATATGGAGATTTACAGGGTACATGATTATTACCGTGATATACATGTTGGGCCCGTGGTCCCTTGCCTTTGGGTTCTACCCTTGGGTGGAGGACACTCGCGAGTGGTTGACTCTCACACTTGGACTGACGATAGGTTTAGTGACCTGTACAGTGAGACTTAGAGACTGATAGGAATACTGGCATTGATATACCGTAATTACTGTGTTTTCATACGTGGCATATCATTCTACTGCTTTTACTGTTCCACTGCATTGATTACTGCATGTTCATACCCATACTGCCTTTGATCTACTGTTATATATATATATATATATATATATATATATATCTATTATCACGGTTAGAATTGTCAAATGATTTTATATATATTATATTGCTATTGTGTCGCTCTGACGACCTGAGTATGCATGCTCAGTGTGAGGAGAAGATTTAGCCTGGACCAGGACTAGACGCACTTCACGGACATCTTGTTTAGCTATCCAGAGTTACTTCTTTTGTTCCCCATCAGGTCAGTTCATTTTACTGTATTGCTCCAGTTACTGCATTTCTCATTACCTATGCATTATTTACTGTTTACCATGAAAAACTAGAAGCCGAAGTGTGACTACGGAAGGACATTTCCTTGACCGTAGGAGCATGGCTGGCCTTGTCAACCCCTCGTATTCCGTATTTTGGGAAACGGGGTGTGACATGGTTTAGTTGGTATCAGAGCCCAGGTTTTGCTTCGATTGGGATTGCAGTTTTCCGTGTATAGCTTGGCAATCTAAGACATTCCTTGGTCTAGGTTGTAAACTAGTCATTTTTTATCCATATTCACATCGTATGTTCAGCTATCCATTCGCTCGGGTTTCGGGTGACTTGGCAAAGTTACGTGGTTGCAATTACACTACCGTACTCTGTTTAAGTGACTTAAAGTCATACAGTTGATTTTTCCGCTTGTAATAAATTTCATCACATCTGATATTCTTGAATCTTTGTCCAATCCATATTACATTTTGATTCCTATAGCTTATGCCTTATATCGTTCTCAAAATTATTGTTTAAGGATCATGACTTCCAACAATTTTTCGTCTATCTCCACTCCCCAGAATCAGACCGTTGAGATTCTGAGTGTACCGCAAGGTCTGAAGGAAGCCCAGGAACGAACGAACGACTTGTTAGCTGAAGGACTGAGAAGGCAGGTGAATCAAACACCAGCGAGAATCTCCCATAGTAAAGGGATCCCCGTTAGACGAGGAAAAGAGAAGAAGATGAAGCGCCAATTTGCTTCCCCGAGACAGAAGCAACAGAAGACCCCATGCTGCGGGTACTGTAAGAGGCCAGGACATCTTCAGAGGGATTGTCGCCGCGTCCAAGGGAAATGTCTAATTTGCGGATCCAACAAACATCTCATCAACGGTTGCCCAAAAAGGAAGGAGCTACAAGGAGGAGACTCATCCACACTCTCCACTTCTGCCAAGTGATGATTATTGCGTAGTTCAAACATCAAGGATAAGGCGGACCCAACACAGGATTCGACTCGCTTAACAAGAATGCAGCGGTCTAGCAATCAAAGAAGAATTTTCATGTTTTCTACTTCTAGTGATAATAATGTTGTCATTCTTTTATGAATATTTCTTTCCGTTTGAAATCTTGTATCCGTCGAACTTTTAGTTGAATGCAATAAAACTTGAATCGTAATATATGTATCATTCTCTTGCTTTCTCCTTATTTATACTATTCATTATCACAGCATTTTAATCCTGATCTTCCAGTTCCTGCCACCGCATATTTTCTTATACTTCGTACACTGAGCTATTTCCTGATGTATTCCACTGTCTAATCATGAATCTTTCTTTTCAGGCCATGGCCCACCCTGGAGCAGCGCCGCATCTAGATGAGGATGCACAGTCATGCGTTTCCTTAGACCGCACGCTGATGAGTTCTGACGATGAGATCAACGGTCCCCAAGTCAATTGCGGAAACCACGATCCAGAGGACGAAGGAGCAGCCGCCCTAGAGTTTGACATGATAGGCGATTTCGACGAAGAGGAAGGAGACCCTGAAGAGAACTCGATAGAGGAAGACCCCGAGGAAGAACCGATAGAAGAAAATCCAGTTGAGGAAAATCCCGTGGAAGAAAATCCAGAAGAAGAGAATTACATGGAATCAGACCTCCATGAAGAAACTCCAGCCGAGGAAGAAGGACCAGAAGATCAACACCCTGCTGTAGAAGAACTCCCAATGGCAATCCCTGCGAGGCGCTATGGAAATGGACGCCCCTACCTGAGCGCACGAGCCTACCGCAATCTGCTGAATCTTCACAACCACGACTGACGGGATTCCTTTTAGATGTTGTCTTTCTGGCCAAATAAATATGTGTATAGTTTAGGGCCACCTTTCATCTTTAAGAATGCTTTGTTTACAATCTTCTGGAATGAAATAAATTGCGGAGTTCGCTAATCCTTCGATCTTCTTAATTCCCTTGATGCTTGATTATTACTTATGTACAATTATTTTCTCTACTGAGATTTGTCCACCCCTACTCTTTACTTTGTCTTAACCCTCACTGAGACTAACTAGAACCACACCCGATCTTTTAAAGGTCCACCCTTCATCTTTCGTCTGTGCCTTGTTTGAAATTCTTCTGACAGAGGATGTTGATCATAAAATTTCCAAGTTGACTGACCTTACGAAAATTTTTGATTCACAAAATATGTAGACCGTTATCCTCCCCATACTTTCCCCTGTAGTCCTTTGTTACTCACCTCTACTTCCTGTACTGACCCGATCCCAATCTCCTTGATCTTCAGCCTAAAGTCGCCACACTCCGACCTTCTGACTGAGCCACACTTCCTTGCAATCATTACCCTAGCTAGTCCTATACCTCCTTGAGTTTTTCCTATTATCCTATATATATATTTAGGGACATTATTATTCGAAAATTTGGTTTTCATTATTTTTTATTTATCGAAGAGTGTGTTTTATCGACTATTCCCGTTTTACGCATTTCAAGTACTCCACTACTAGCTTTCCCATTATTTTCAATAGCGCAACCTTACATCGCGTATATTTTCGTTACATGTTCCTTATTTTCATTATGTGGGTTTTCTAAGTTATTTTAAAACTATTTGATCGATATATTATCCTAAAATGTTTAAACCTACCGACAAATTTTTCGCTACGTTATTATCGCTACTTTATTTCGGGTATTGTGCCTATGGTTAATATTATGAGTGGTTGTACTTTATACTTATTGTTTCTGCTATGCTATTTTTATATACTTATATGTGCACATATTTGGGTTCGATTCTATCGAACACGCCTTGATTATTATTGTTCGTTATTGTTACCTATATTCTCGTATACTTGTAATTGCTCTTATAGTGTTCCTACGTTATAATTATTAGACCTATCTTCTGTATGTGGTTCTTACATATAAATATGTACCTTCAAAATTTCGTCTAACCGTTTTAAGTAAATCAACATGTATTAGTGTTCGATACGATAACTCATTGCTTATTATTTTATAGCTTGTTGTTTCTTTTAAATTTCGAGGACGAAATTTTTGTAAGGGTGGTATGATGTAATACCCAGCCCCTTTTATACCAAAATCTGTATATTTGTTATTCTTGAATTTTATTTAATTTATTTAAATTTTATTTCTTCTAAACCCTAAACCCAATCCCCTATTTTCTTTTCCCATTTATAAAAACCTATATTCCGGCCCAGAACTCCATTTCCATTTTCGATTATTTCCTAAAGCCCGTTCCTTTTTATTAGACCAAAATCCCAAACCCTACCCTATCCTATTCATTCTAATAAATTTACCTCAGCCAAACAATTTAATTCCAAATTATTTATTTAACCCCAAAAACCCAGCAGTGAAATCCTCAGCCCAATGGAAATCATTAGATTAATTAAAAGACAAAGGAAACCCCGGCCCAGCCCACTCCCCTAAACTTTTCCTTCATTTTTCTCTCAGACTCCGGCACAGCACCAAACCCCCAGCCCACCGGGAAAAAAAATAAATATAAAAGAATTTATTTATTTTTAACCCTCAGCCCGTTTCCCCCTTCAGCCCGAGCCCACGAAATTTTAATTAAACCATTTTTTTCCTGGCCCGGCCCAGTCTCCCTCTCCAAGCCCTCTTCGCCTCCAACCCGACCCGTTACACCCTACCCGACCTGCTCCTACAGTGCTTCTCCCCAACGGCTACTCCCTAATTTCCCGCACACATTTCCTTCGCCGACGCCTCCGCCCGCGCTCGCGCCCACGTCGTCGCGACGTTATCCCTCGCACTCCCCTCTATAAACCGTTGCCATCCTCTCCTCGCTCTCCCTATCAAAACTTCTCCCATTTTCCCCCTACAACCCAGGACTCACCGGAGGCCTCGCCTGCTTCCCCGACTCCTCCGGCGACCACCAATCTCTCCGCCTCCTTCCCCAAGCTTACCTCACCAAAACCCAAACTCCCTCCTTCATCCTCCATGAAACCACTGCACGCACTCGAGCCGACCTTCCCCTCACCATCGTCTCAACCACCGCCGGCATCCCCATCCCTCCGACCTCGCCTTCCTCCCTCTCTTCGCTGTCCTCCTCCTCCTCTTCCTCCTCCGAGCTTCGAGCTCCTTTCCGATGACCTAACTCCGACCATCTCCTCACCGTGCCCACCGCGAGCTCCTCGAGGCCACAATCCACTTCCCCAGCATCACAAACCCAAGCCCTTCACTATCTCTCTCTCTCTATCTCTCACTTATCTCTCTCTCCGTGCACACTACACTCTCTCTCCCTGCTTCTCTCTCTCTCTGTTCTCTCTCATTTCTCTCTCTAATCTCTCAATCTCTCTATCTATCTTCAAACACTCTCTTTCCCCCGCACACCCTATCACTTCTCTGCAATCTCTTGCTCTCTCTCTAACTCTTTCTCTCTCTCAATATCTCTCACCCTCGGCAAATCCCTCACCATCGGCCTCGCAGCACCATCACCCCAGTCTCACGAGCCCTAACCGCTGCCGAGACAGAACCCCTTAGCCGAGTCCAAGATTGTGGTCATCGTGTCGCGTTCGTGATGCTACCGTCACCGTACATCCCCGAGACGTGTCCAGGCAAGTAATTTACTTGCTTACATGCTATATACTCGAGTTACAATCTTAGATTACTTAGATTATAAAGTTACAAGTTTATATCAATTATGTGCCATACCTGTTCGATGTGTGTTCCCAATGAAAATACTTGTCTATTTTGACGGAACTGGATGGTTTATATTGGCCCTTGTAGTGATGGATAACTTGTGTAAATTTCATTGGAAAATATGATCGTTAACGACTAAAATGACTACCCCCAAGTTTACTCGTGAAACTGGAATTTTATTGTACCTGAAAACCGTTAAAATCGCCATAAATTATATACATACTGGAATGATTCGCTCGAGGGCTCAAATCGAAGCCGACTCGACGAACTTTAATCCTATACATGTTTTTATTAGTTTCTGTACTTAAATGGTGACAAGTTTTGGATCGGAGTGCGACTCTAGACTGCAGTCCAGAGCGACTTCAGTTGTTGTTTACTGTCCCGCAATGAACACCACCCTATGTGCTTAACTCGTAGGTTGTGGAACTCCGCTGTTTATTATAGGTGAATTTGTTAGCTAGACAACACAAGTGGTTTCATCCTGTTTCTTTATCGTTTGTTATTTAATCTGTAATTTAATAGATGTGGACGTATAACAGTCCAGAACAGATTCTGAGATGACATATTATTGTTAAACAGAGTATATCTCCTGATGTACTAACGCGATTGAGGATCCGTCTATTGCGTTAAAAACCTAACTGAAAACCCTAGATTTCATTCAACTGTAGCGTCGCTAAAATCTGTTCCAAACTAGGATTAAAATGCGTTCCGAAACGGACTTCCGATTCTGAAACCGGATTTCCAGCCGTGAACGCTTAAAATGTATTGGCTATAATTAGTGATCCTGGATCCCGATTGGCATGAAACTAATTTAAATGGATAGATAACTGAACATACTAATTATTACCTGTTTATCGTTTCGTTAAACTGTACACATTTGATTTATGATAATTTATGCAAGTGGTAGATTATTGATTCATGACATCCTAAACATGCTTTATATACTGTTTACGCATCATATCATACACATGTCACTGCATTGATAACCTAGTGATAACATGCATTTACCCAGTGTTAGGTATTAGTGATGATTGTGGCAAGTATGTTAGTGTTCGTGTACCAGTGAATAAGAGAAATTGATACGTACTTGTACACAATCAGTGAACCTTATTATTCTATTGCATTGTCGACGTCTGTGCGATGCGTGTATGTGTGACTATAAGTGGTATGGGACACTTATGGAAGCTCTTGCACGGGTGTCACAGATAAGACACCAGACACTGCCATTTATCTTAGGTATTAGTCGGGACGTGCTTGATGGAAGTCCTGCCTCCAGTTCTCGCGCAGACTTGTCACTGACCGATTAGTATTTAGGGCTATGGTTAGCGTTTGATGTAGACCACGGGGTGTGGGGTAGTTTAAGTGTGAGTTCAACGGAATCTCGGGAGTCCCTTACCGGTTTATATATTTAGGGAGATATATGGAGATTTACAGGGTACATGATTATTACCGTGATATACATGTTGGGCCCGTGGTCCCTTGCCCTTGGGTGGAGGACACTCGCGAGTTGTTGACTCTCACACTTGGACTGACGATAGGTTTAGTGACCTGTACAGTGAGACTTAGAGACTGATAGGGATACTGGCATTGATATACCTTAATTACTGTGCTGTCATACGTGGTATATCATTCTACTGCTTTTACTGTTCCGCTGCATTGATTACTGCATGTTCATACCCATACTGCCTTTGATCTACTGTTATATATATATATATATATATATATATATATATATATATATATATATATATATTATCACGGTTAGAATTGTCAAATGATTTTATATATATTATATTGCTATTGTGTCGCTTTGACGACCTGAGTATGCATGCTCAGTCTGAGGAGAAGATTTAGCCTGGACCAGGACTAGACGCACTTCACGGACATCTTGTTTAGCTATCCAGAGTTACATCTTTTGTTCCCCATCAGGTCAGTTCATTTTACTGTATTGCTCCAGTTACTGCATTTCTCTTTACCTGTGCATTATTTACTGTTTACCATGAAAAACTAGAAGCCGAAGTGTGACTACGGCAGGACATTTCCTTGACCGTAGGAGCATGGCTGGCCTTGTCAACCCCTCGTATTCCGTATTTTGGGAAGCGGGGCGTGACATGGTTTAGTTGGTATCAGAGCCCAGGTTTTGCTTCGATCTGGATTGCAGTTTTTCTTGTATAGCTTGGCAATCTAAGACATTCCTTGGTCTAGGTTGTAAACTTATCATTCTTGATCCATATTCACATCATATGTTCAGCTATCCATTCGCTAGGGTTTCGGGTGACTTGTCAAGGTTACGTGGTTGCAATTGCACTACCGTACTCTGTTTAAGTGACTTAAAGTCATACAGTTGATTTTTCCGCTTGTAATAAATTTCATCACATCTGGTATTCTTGAATCTTTGTCCAATCCATATTACATTTTGATTCCTATAGCTTATGCCTTATATCGTTCTCAAAATTATTGTTTAAGGATCATGACATCCAACGACTTTTCGTCTATCTCCACTCCCCAGAATCAGACCATTGTGATTCTGAGTGTACCGCAAGGTCTGAAGGAAGCCCAGGAGCGAACGAACGACTTGTTAGCTGAAGGACTGAGAAGGCAGGTGAATCAAACACCAGCGGGAATCTCCCATAGTAAAGGGATCCCCGTTAGACGAGGAAAAGAGAAGAAGATGAAGCACCAATTTCCTTCCCCGCGACAGAAGCAACAGAAGACCCCATGCTGCGGGTACTGTAAGAGGCCAGGACATCTTCAGAGGGATTGTCGCCGCGCCCAAGGGAAATGTCTAATTTGCGGATCCAACGAACATCTCATCAACGGTTGCCCAAAAAGGAAGGAGCTACAAGGAGGAGACTCATCCACACTCTCCACTTCTGCCAAGTGATGATTATTGCGTAGTTCAAACATTGAGGATAAGGCGGACCCAACACAGGATTCGACTCGCTTAACAAGAATGCAGCGGTCTAGCAATCAAAGAAGAATTTTCATGTTTTCTACTTCTAGTGATAATAATGTTGTCATTCTTTTATGAATATTTCTTTCCGTTTGAAATCTTGTATACGTCGAACTTTTAGTTGAATGCAATAAAACTTGAATCGTAATACATGTATCATTCTCTTTGTTTCTCCTTATTTATACTATTCATTATCACAGCATTTTAATCCTGATCTTCCAGTTCCTGCCACCGCATATTTTCCTATACTTCATACACTGAGCTATTTCCTGATGTATTCCATTGTCTAATCATGACTCTTTCTTTTCAGGCCATGGCCCACCCTGGAGCAGCGCCGCATCAAGATGAGGATGCACAGTCATGCGTTTCCTTAGACCGCACGTTGATGAATTCTGACGATGAGATCAACGGTCCCCAAGTAAATTTCGGAAACCACGATCCAGAAGACGAAGGAGCAGCCGCCCTAGAGTTTGACATGATAGGCGATTTCGACGAAGAGGAAGGAGACCCTGAAGAGAACCCGATAGAGGAAGACCCCGAGGAAGAACCGATAGAAGAAAATCCAGTTGAGGAAAATCCCGTGGAAGAAAATCCAGAAGAAGAAAATCACATGGAATCAGACCTCGATGAAGAAACTCCAGCCGAGGAAGAAGGACCAGAAGATCAAGACCCTGCTGTAGAAGAACTCCCAATGGCAATCCCTGCGAGGCGCTATGGAAATGGATGCCCCTACCTGAGCGCGCGAGCCTACCGCAATCTACTGAATCTCCACAACCGCGACTGACGGGATTCCTTTTAGATGTTGTCTTTCTGGCCAAATAAATCTGGGTATAGTTTAGGGCCACCTTTCATCTTTAAGAATGCTCTGTTTACAATCTTCTGGAATGAAATAAATTGCGGAGTTCGCTAATCCTTCGATCTTCTTAATTCCCTTGATGCTTGATTATTACTTCTGTACAATTATTTTCTCTACTGAGATTTGTCCACCCCTACTCTTTACTTTGTCTTAACCCTCACTGAGATTAACTAGAACCACACCCGATCTTTTAAAGGTCCACCCTTCATCTTTCGTCTGTGCTTTGTTTGAAATCCTTCTGACAGAGGATGTTGATGATAAAATTTCCAAGTTGACTGACCTTACGAAAATTTTTGATTCACAAAATATGTAGACCGTTATCCTCCCCATACTTTCCCCTGTAGTCCTTTGTTACTCACCTCTACTTCCTGTACTGACCCGATCCCAATCTTTTTGATCTTCAGCCTAAAGTCGCCACACTCCGACCTTCTGACTGAGCCACACTTCCTTGTAATCATTACCCTAGCTAGTCTTATACCTCCTTGCGTTTTTTCTATTATCCTATATATATATTTTGGGACATTATTATTCGAAAATTTGGTTTTCATTATTTTTTATTTATCGAAGAGTGTGTTTTATCGACTATTCCCGTTTTACGCATTTCAAGTACTTCACTACTAGCTTTCCCATTATTTTCAATAGCGCAATCTTACATCGCGTATATTTTCGTTACATGTTCCTTATTTTCATTATGTGGGTTTTCTAAGTTATTTTAAAACTATTTGATCGATATATTATCCTAAAATGTTTTAACCTACCGACAAATTTTTCGCTACGTTATTATCGCTACTTTATTTCGGGTGTTGTGCCTGTTGGTCAGTGCTGCATGCTACCACAACTCTTGTGGCGCGGCGGAAGCGGTGAACAAAAATTTTCTTAGCATGCAACACGCACTTAACCGAAGATCTTGTCTAAACCACAACTAGTAAACCCCAACTAGAGATCTTATCTACTATGTTAGGGATTTTACCTTGATGATACGGTCCTTCGGGTCTTCTCTTTGATGCAACTCCTTTGCTCCTTTCTCCTCTTTTGTGGACTCCTCGGCTCCTTTCTTCTCTTTTGTGGACTCCTCGGCTCCTTTCTTCGCCGGAAGGGCACCACATCGCCTACGTCTTTTACGGGCTCCCACCTCAATACCGAGGCAACTCGGGCGCGAAGTTGGCTAGCCGACGCGTCCAAGATTTGATGTAGAATTGTATTGGATTAACTTGAAATCCTAAGCTTTTGATTCACATCTCATGTGAGGGTTAAAGCTAGGAAGAATGATCACCATCATTTTTCTTTCTCTCTTCTTATGAACTTGTTATGATACACTTATCATAATTTTGTTAAGGAATTGAATGCCTTGATTTCACATCTCATGTGAAGGTATTTATAAGAAGAAATGGAGGAGAGAATAATTTCATTTAAAACTAAAAAGTTTAAGCATGATAGAAAAGTTTAAGAAAAGAATTTAGCACTAACTAAAGCATGTATTATGAAAGAAGTATCATGCTTTAATAGTACATCCACTTCAACAAACATGTTATCATGCTTATACCTTTTAATTTACACCTCACTTATTTATTTCATTTATAATTAAAAAGTTCAAGCATGATGGAAAAAGAAAGAAAAGAATTTAGCACCAAGTAAAGCATGCATTATGAAAGAAGTATCATGCTTTAAATAGTACATCCACTTCAACAAACATGTTATCATGCTTATACCTTTTAATTTACACCTCACTTATTTATTTTCTCAAAATAAATGATGTCATAATTAAGTCATTATGAGGTGGCATCTTCTAGAAGGTATTTTGTAACAATTACAAAAATACCCCTCCTCCGTATACTGTATACCGTATACTGTATACCCGTATCCGAATTCCGAAAAATACGAATACCATTAATCCAATAATATAATACTGGTATCCGTCCAGTATTATTCTTTCGATTATTATTCCTGTAACAATTACCGAACATAATCGAAAACCTGCCGCAACACTTTACGGCTGCCGTAACAACTTACGGTTTTCTACATCTTTTCGCCCGAAAACTTGAGTAACTAAATGTGGGGAACTCTAAAGACTCGTCAACACCTTAGTTGTGGATTTAACCACTAGCACGTTAGAGGTATAAGCCAATACATAACGGGCTACCAGGTATTGACAAAAAGGTGGCCGACGAGCGAACTCATCACAACCCTGACAAGCCTGTAAGCAACACTTACCGTACAGTCCGGTCTCTTCGTCTGATACGTCGCATATTCAGTCTAGGGGTGGTAAATGTCAGACCCCAGTAACTTTATAAGTCATGTTGATTTATGGCTCATAACCGGTCGAGGAACTACTGATAACACTTATCAGTAAACCTCGAGAACCCTGGCCAGGGATTTAGGTGTTATAGCCGATCAAACACAGCGCGACATCAACTCCCCATACCGGGAGAGACGAAACCCCTCCTATCGCTCACTGTCTCCATATGATTCGGGACTGTACCCAAAATCCACCTGTTTGCACGACTCAGTAGAGCCGTGGTAGGGAGGAAATCAAAGCACAGTGGGAACCACACAAGACTCTATGACGATCTTGGGTCTACAGACTAACCTGTACAAGTGTCACCAGAGAACTGCTATCTGACAATAGGTATATATACCATCTAGGAGTTCTCGGCGAGTCCGTTCAGTGTACCCAGTCTCCACTGAGCACCCGTACACCATCCTTGATGTCAAACACCGATGGATATGGGATCATCCATCGCCCATCATATGGGTCAAGATGCGTATACGCTAGTCTACTCTGGTGTATCGATGCCCTGTCTCGACACACCCTCGACTAGGAACAGTTATAGGATGTACTCATAGACTACTGTGGCCCCACTAGTATGATCTCATCATAGTCCCAGTAGTCGAGTACAAATCCTAAGGGCTTTATCAACATGTAACAAAAGAGACAATCGGAGTACATGTTTAGATAAAGTACAACCAGATAGCGTACTATCATGTCGAGCAAGAAAGTCTTCCCTATATATGTCCAAGCATCCACTACAATATACATCGTATGTACAGTAATGGCCTCTAGGGCACACATATAACTAACAATCTCCCACTTGCACTAGGGCCATCTGTTGTGGTATCACATACCAATCAATCAGCTGTGGTTTAAGTATCTCATACTCAACCATCCCATAAAAGTCTCTACTGGGAATAAAGCCTTAGTGAGTGGATCCGCTCTGTTTTCCTCTGTATCTACTCTCCTTACCTCGATCTCCCTGGAGATCAACCATCTCTATGATCAGGTGATGCTGCCTAAGAATTATATCTGGATTTCTGATGGGACGGTAGTTCTTTGGCAAAAGCCACAACTCCATTGTCACACAATGGTAGGAACGAAGTTCATCTTATGAACTTATATATATCCAGATTTTATCTTTGGTAGCATCTTTAATAATGACGTATTTTGCCTTTCTAGTATGTCATGGTATCTAGTTTGGAACTCTTCCAACATACCGTCCCTTTACTAAGGGTAAAGACAATACATGCGACTGACATTCAGTCGTCTTTATCACCCTGGAACCTTTCCAGTGATTCTCCCCAAGATCGATTGATACTATCTCACTACAACTAGTGAGTATCCTAACATCCATTTAGATCTATCTCATAGATCAAAAACTCAGGATTTAGGAGGTATCACCTTGATCTTATATGGAGAATCTTATGATAATCGGAGATTGACCGAGTGTATCATAGGAAACTCTTCCCTATCAAGAGTATGTCATCCACGTACTCTACGAGGATTACCATCATACTCCATACCACGAGGTTCAACCATTTTGATGAAGTCAAACTTTTTGACTACCACATCAAAATTCCGCTGTGATTCTCCCCAGGATCAATTGATATTATCTCACTACAACTAGTGAGTATCCTAATATCCATTTAGATCTATCTCATAGATCCAAAACCCTGGATTTAGGAGGTATCACCTTTGATCCTATATGGAGAATCATTTATAATAAGAGGAGATTGACTGAGCGTAGCATAGGAAACTCCTTCCCTATCAGGAGTATGTCATCCACGTACTCTACGAGGATCACCACCATACTCCCTACTACCTTTTATGTATATACAAGGTTCATCTATTATTTTGATGAAGTCAAACTCTTTGACTACCACATCAAAACAGATGTTCCAACTCCGCGATGCCTGTTTTATCACATAAAACATCTTGCACACTTTTCCGCTGCTCCCACTGTCTACGAAGCCCTCTGGCTGTGTACTTATAGACGCTCTCTTTTCTAAAACTTCTTTTAGAAAAGCAGTCATGACACCCAACCACCAGATATCGCAGTCAAGGTATGTAGCAGCGGCAAGTAGGATCTGGATGGATTTAAGCATAGCTTTGAAAGTCTCAACTTTTCCATGTACACCAAGTAATCTTCTCAAGATATACTTGCTTCTGATGGGGTTTTAACCCTTCAGATAAAGCAACCAAAGTCCATACTTTGTTGGTGTATAAGGATTCCATCTCAGATCGCTAATCATCCAGCCATTCTTACAGAGTTCCACTCCTGATGGCCTGCTCGAAACTAGTTAGGTTATACCACTTTGGTCAGTAAGCAACCCCATCCCATGGGATTGCCGTGGCGCCAATGGGTCCCTCAGCAGCTACTTTCTACGCATGCCCCCTCGCGAGGACTGCAACCCGCCGGAACACCTTCCGGTCTCGGGAAACGCTGGGGTAATATGAAATCCTCTCTCCCACTGTCATAGAGAAACCAAAGTATCTCTTAGGTGGGTGAGGAACCCTACTAGATCGGCGGAGAGGCTGAGGTTCGTTAGTGTCTATTGAATCTTTTGGTTTTACCAAATCATTTGCTGTAGCTGGAACTCCTTCCAGTTCTATCTCATGACCACTAATTTCTTCACAAGAAATTCCCTTTTCACAAAAGGTGGCATGCTGAGAAACAAAACAACTTTTGTTCCTCTGTTAGGTCATCTGATGTAGTTTGTATAGCTGGAACGCCTTCCAGTTCCTTATGACCACTAATTTCTTCCCAAGAAATTTCCTTTCACAAAGGTGGCATGCTGAGAAACAAAACAACTTTTGTTCCTCTGTTAGGTCATCTGTTGTAGTTTGTATAGCTGGAACGCCTCCCAGTTCTACCTTATGACCACTAATTTCTTCACAAGAAATTCCCTTTCACAAAGGTGGCATGCTGAGAAACAAAACAACTTTTGTTCCTCTGTTAGGTAGAAGATATTCCCTTGCTTATGCTTGGGATATCCAACAAACTTCCATAGTTTTGACTTTGCCTCGAGCTTGTCCGGATTTAGGTTTTTTTTTAGACATAGGCCGGACAACCCCAAATCTTAACATCTTTAAGAGATGGGCTCTTCCCATACCATATCACATATGGAGTAGTAGGCACCTGATTTGATTTGAACCCTATTCAATAGGTATGCAACTTCACAAGTGCATAACTCCCAAAAGAAAAATAGGAAACTCAGTAGTACTCATCATGGAGCATACCATATCACACAGGGTGCAATTGCTCCGCCCCGTTATACCATCGTGCTATGGTGTATATGGAGGAGTAATGCTGAGAGAGAATCTCATTCTCCTTTAGAACAGTCCAGGATTTCCATGCTCAAGTATTCTCCTCCTTGATCTCATCAAAGGACATAATACTTATACCCGTTTTTGGTTCTCTACTTCCAATTTATGTTCTGTGAATATCTCAAAAGCTTTGGACCTATGTTTCAACAGGAACATTTGTCTGAATCTTGAGAGATCATCAAAGAAAATAATGAAGTACAAGGAACCGGTCATGGAATATGTAGACAGGGGGCCTTTCATACATCATTATGTATCAATCCCAAGAGTTCACTAACTCTTTCTCTGTTTCCAATAAACAGAGCTATGGTCATTTTATCTATGTGACATGACTGGCAAGTTTCACAAGATGTAAATTTAAACTAATTTAAATATGCATCTAGATGTAACTTCAGCTAGTCGGGTCACATTGATATGACCTAGTCTACAATGCCTCAAGAAGGATTCGTTCATTTCTGAACTTATCCTCTTGTGTGTGTTCTGTATACTGTAGTTTGATTTAGAACGTCTATGCTTTTAGATAACGTGCCTGAACCGATCAACGTTTGATATAGGAAATGTTCAAAACATTATCCATCAATACAAAATTTTATCATTTCTTTACTAATAAAGAGATATGATTTTGTATATCAGGTTCGGTATCTAATAGCATTTGTTCAGAATCAATGTATTGGTAATACAGGGTGACAGTGACCAACAGACTTGGCTGCAACACTTGCCCCGTTTTCTGTCTCATGAAACTTATCACCCGTTCTCAGTTTTTCTACCCTTTTGTAGCCCTATGTAACTGATTACATATCTGGGATCATGATCCAGTATCAAATACCCAGGATGCAGAGGATACTGAGAAACAGTTCTTTGTAATGAACACACCCGAAGGAGATGCATCATATGCACTTTCTTCGTTTGGGCGGCATAGGAATTCTGGCATTTCCCTATTTCCTGCTCTGTCTTATAACAATTATTAGGTTGGAGCGGGACCAACGTTCCCCAGCTCAATATAACAAGCGGGTTCAGTCAATATATCCGTATTTATTATCTTGATTAAGGCATGATATGGTCACTATCTGGAGAGAGAGTGAAGAAAACTTTTTTTAGCGTATGCTCTTGCAAGATTAGATTGGTTATTTATCTAATCCAGATGTCTCCCACTGTTTTTATCAAATCCTCCTTCAAACCCTAAAAGGTAAGATTAGCCGGGAATAATTACACCCTATAATTTCATCAAATTGTCTTGTGTAAAACTTTCCCAGGAGTAACTCTTACTCGCAGTGAGATCGGGATCCAACTATCATATAGAAGGTATGCAATCTCATTGCAAATTTCAACTCTTGAAATTCCCGATATGGTTTCTACCCCTAGTCCTTATGACCTTGACTATGATCAACATATCATAAGTACTAGTCAAGTTCTACCCGTCATTTCGTGATTAGCCAGACCCACCCACATGACCCTTGACTATGATCAACATAATCACATGAATGTCCTGACTAATCGCATCATATGCTTTGTAGGAATTCATCACTTAGCTACCGAACACTACGCCTCGGCTATGGTCGACATACGTAGCACGAATACTAAGTACTCTGCTTCCTAAAATGACGGAGGGCAACGGATGGTTTTTATGAAAACCTTTAACGTTTTGAACTTGATGTCGTTGTAGAATCAAGTAGGAAGGAGTGGTTTAGGCTCCAGTTTTAAATATCGAATGGTTTTGTAGTATCTTTCTAATTTTGCTAAAGAGGTCACTCCCGGTAAAGGGATCTCGGCTCTTTCCTTATCGAATAAGGTGCTGGATATGTAAATACCACGATGCAAAGCAACAATAGATCAACTATAAAACCAAATCGAGTTATTTGTAACATTTTCCAGTTTCGCTAAAGGGGTCACTCCCGGTGAAGGGATCTCGGCCCTTTCCTCATCGAATGAGGTGCAGGATATTCAACAATACCACTATGCAAAACAAAAGCTAGAGTTACCCTTTTTTAAAAAATTTGATTCTACAACATCTTTAGGTTTCTTTTCTTTTAACATTAATCATATTAATGTGGTCCCATCATTTACGTTTCCTATCTTTTATGTTTCCTAAACATCACAGAAAAAAAAACACAAAATAGAACGTACGCTTATGCCATCCGCATTTGCCACTGGGCCCCGTCATGCACCGTTAGGTTACTTAACTAACGGCAGAGCGGGGGCTGGACTAGCGCGGGTGCAAAACATAAGCAACGTTTAATATATATATCTCATATATAAATATAGCCATTTCAAATCACAGATGAATGCATTGGATATACTAGGAATTCCGTGTTTCATTTAAGCCCTTAATGAAAAACGGGTTCCACGGTCGTGATGAATAGCCAAAAACCCCCTAGACCCCTACGGGTGCGGCAAACTACCCGCCAAATTCCCGAAGTGTAGCAACCTCCCTCAACAATTGAGTAGGCCACTCGGCACTTGGAGAATGTCGGATGGCAAGTTACAGTCGTTTCATTTTAAGTGTTTGCTGCTGGAATTTCAGTTTCTGAACTGATTGTCCAGTTCGCAACACAATTTTCACCCTGTTGTGCTCAAAATTAGGCGACGCTACAGTTGAACAAAATTTAGGTTTATCAGTTAGGTTTCCAACACATCCTACGGATCAATAATATCCATTGGGTACTAGAAGTTATGGACTGAAAACCACAGGGGTATACGTTCTGTCCCTGTCAGGGACTGCAATACGTTCTGTTGATTTAAAATACATTTTAAATAGTAAACGACATTAGAAACGAATGAAACCACTTTCATTGGTTATCTAACAGATTTATCTTCACTATGATATATAGTTCCGCATAATATCATTTTCATACAGAAGATTGAAAGCATTGCAAAACGAGAATTGACAGCCAGAACTGTTCTGGACAGCCGCACTCCGAACCAGTTTTTGTCATCTAATTGTGGTTTAGTTCGGCTCTGATACCATGTTGGTCAGTGCTACATGCTACCACAACTCTTGTGGCGCGGCGGAAGCGGTGAAAAAAAATTTTCTTAGCATGCAACACGCACTTAACCGAAGATCTTGTCTAAACCACAACTAGTAAACCCCAACTAGAGATCTTATCTACTATGTTAGGGATTTTACCTTGATGATACGGTCCTTCGGGTCTTCTCTTTGATGCAACTCCTTTGCTCCTTTCTCCTCTTTTGTGGACTCCTTGGCTCCTTTCTTCTCTTTTGTGGACTCCTCGGCTCCTTTCTTCGCCGGAAGGGCACCACATCGCCTACGTCTTTTACGGGCTCCCACCTCAATACCGAGGCAACTCGGGCGCGAAGTTGGCTAGCCGACGCGTCCAAGATTTGATGTAGAATTGTATTGGATTAACTTGAAATCCTAAGCTTTTGATTCACATCTCATGTGAGGGTTAAAGCTAGGAAGAATGATCACCATCATTTTTCTTTCTCTCTTCTTATGAACTTGTTATGATACACTTATCATAATTTTGTTAAGGAATTGAATGCCTTGATTTCACATCTCATGTGAAGGTATTTATAAGAAGAAATGGAGGAGAGAATAATTTCATTTAAAACTAAAAAGTTTAAGCATGATAGAAAAGTTTAAGAAAAGAATTTAGCACTAACTAAAGCATGTATTATGAAAGAAGTATCATGCTTTAATAGTACATCCACTTCAACAAACATGTTATCATGCTTATACCTTTTAATTTACACCTCACTTATTTATTTCATTTATAATTAAAAAGTTCAAGCATGATGGAAAAAGAAAGAAAAGAATTTAGCACTAAGTAAAGCATGCATTATGAAAGAAGTATCATGCTTTAAATAGTACATCCACTTCAACAAACATGTTATCATGCTTATACCTTTTAATTTACACCTCACTTATTTATTTTCTCAAAATAAATGATGTCATAATTATGTCATTATGAGGTGGCATCTTCTAGAAGGTATTTTGTAACAATTACAAAAATACCCCTCCTCCGTATACTGTATACCGTATACTGTATACCCGTATCCGAATTCCGAAAAATACGAATACCATTAATCCAATAATATAATACTGGTATCCGTCCAGTATTATTCTTTCGATTATTATTCCTGTAACAATTACCGAACATAATCGAAAACCTGCCGCAACACTTTACGGCTGCCGTAACAACTTACGGTTTTCTACATCTTTTCGCCCGAAAACTTGAGTAACTAAATGTGGGGAACTCTAAAGACTCGTCAACACCTTAGTTGTGGATTTAACCACTAGCACGTTAGAGGTATAAGCCAATACATAACGGGCTACCAGGTATTGACAAAAAGGTGGCCGACGAGCGAACTCATCACAACCCTGACGAGCCTGTAAGCAACACTTACCGTACAGTCCGGTCTCTTCGTCTGATACGTCGCATATTCAGTCTAGGGGTGGTAAATGTCAGACCCCAGTAACTTTATAAGTCATGTTGATTTATGGCTCATAACCGGTCGAGGAACTACTGATAACACTTATCAGTAAACCTCGAGAACCCTGGCCAGGGATTTAGGTGTTATAGCCGATCAAACACAGCGCGACATCAACTCCCCATACCGGGAGAGACGAAACCCCTCCTATCGCTCACTGTCTCCATATGATTCGGGACTGTACCCAAAATCCACCTGTTTGCACGACTCAGTAGAGCCGTGGTAGGGAGGAAATCAAAGCACAGTGGGAACCACACAAGACTCTATGACGATCTTGGGTCTACAGACTAACCTGTACAAGTGTCACCAGAGAACTGCTATCTGACAATAGGTATATATACCATCTAGGAGTTCTCGGCGAGTCCGTTCAGTGTACCCAGTCTCCACTGAGCACCCGTACACCATCCTTGATGTCAAACACCGATGGATATGGGATCATCCATCGCCCATCATATGGGTCAAGATGCGTATACGCTAGTCTACTCTGGTGTATCGATGCCCTGTCTCGACACACCCTCGACTAGGAACAGTTATAGGATGTACTCATAGACTACTGTGGCCCCACTAGTATGATCTCATCATAGTCCCAGTAGTCGAGTACAAATCCTAAGGGCTTTATCAACATGTAACAAAAGAGACAATCGGAGTACATGTTTAGATAAAGTACAACCAGATAGCGTACTATCATGTCGAGCAAGAAAGTCTTCCCTATATATGTCCAAGCATCCACTACAATATACATCGTATGTACAGTAATGGCCTCTAGGGCACACATATAACTAACAGTGCCTATGGTTAATATTATGAGTGGTTGTACTTTATACTTATTATTTCTGCTGTGCTATTTTTATATACTTATATGTGCACATATTTGGGTTCGATTCTATCGAACACGCCTTGATTACTATTGTTCGTTATTGTTACCTATATTCTCGTATACTTATAGTTGCTCTTATAGTGCTCCTACGTTATAATTATTAGACCTATCTTCTGTATGTAGTTCTTACATATATATATATATATGTACCTTCAAAATTTCGTCTAACCATTTTAAGTAAATCAACATGTATTAGTGTTCGATACGATAACTCGTCGCTTATTATTTTATAGCTTGTTGTTTCTTTTAAATTTCGAGGACGAAATTTTTGTAAGGATGGTATGATGTAATACCTAGCCCCTTTTATACCAATATCTGTATATTTGTTATTCTTGAATTTTATTTAATTTATTTAAATTTTATTTCTTCTAAACCCTAAACCCAATCCCCTATTTTCTTTTCCTATTTATAAAAACTCTATTCCGGCCCAGAACTCCATTTCCATTTTCGATTATTTCCTAAAGCCCGTTCCTTTTTATTAGACCAAAATCCCAAACCCTACCCTATCCTATTCATTCTAATAAATTTACCTCTGCCCAACAATTTAATTCCAAATTATTTATTTAACCCCAAAAACCCAGCAGTGAAATCCTCAGCCCAATGGAAATCTATAGATTAATTAAAAGACAAAGGAAACACCGGCCCAGCCCACTCCCCTAAACATTTCCTTCATTTTTCTCTCATACTCCGGCCCAGCACCAAACCCCAGCCCACCGGGAAAAAAATAAATATAAAAGAATTTATTTATTTTTAACCCTCAGCCCGTTTCCCCCTTCAGCCCGAACCCACGAAATTTTAATTAAACCATTTTTCTCCTGGCCCGGCCCAGTGTCCCTCTCCAAGCCCGCTTCGCCTCCAACCCGACCCGTTACACCCTACCCGACCCGCTCCTACAGTGCTTCTCCCCAACGGCTACTCCTTAATTTCCCGTGCACGTTTCCTTCGCCGATGCCTCCGCCCGCGCCCACGTCGTCGCGACGTTATCCCTCGCACTCCCCTCTCTAAACCGTCGCCATCCTCTCCTCGCTCTCCATATCAAAACTTCTCCCATTTTCCCCCTACAACCCAGGACTCACCGGAGGCCTCGGCTGCATCCCCGACTCCTCCGGCGACCACCAATCTCTCCGCCTCCTTCCCCAAGCTTACCTCACCAAAACCCAAACTCCCTACTTCATCCTCCACGAAACCCCTGCACGCACTCGAGCCGACCTCCCCCTCACCATCGTCTCAACCACCGCCGGCATCCTCATCCCTCTGACCTTGCCTTCCTCCCTCTCTTCGCTGTCCTCCTCCTCCTCTTCCTCCTCCGAGCTTCGAGCTCCTTTCCGATGACCTAACTCCGACCATCTCCTCACCGTGCCCACAGCGAGCTCCTCGAGGCCAAAATCCACTTCCCCAGCATCACAAACCTAAGCCCTTCACCATCTCTCTCTCTCTCTCTCTCTCTCTCTCTCACTTATCTCTCTCTCTCTGTGCACACTACACTCTCTCTCCCTACTTCTCTCTCTCTCTCTGTTCTCTCTCATTTCTCTCTCTAATCTCTCAATCTCTCTATCTATCTTCACACGCTCTCTTTCCCCTGCACACCCTCTCACTTCTCTGCAATCTCTTGCTCTCTCTCTAACTCTTTCTCTCTCTCAATATCTCTCACCCTCGGCAAATCCCTCACCATCGGCCTCGCAGCACCATCTCCCCAGTCTCACGAGCCCTAGCCGCTGCCGAGACAGAACCCCTTAGCCGAGTCCAAGCTTGTGGTCATCGTGTCGCGTTCGTGACGCTACCGTCACCATACATCCCCGAGACGTGTCCAGGCAAGTATTTTACTTGCTTACATGCTATATACTCGAGTTACAATCTTAGATTACTTAGATTATAAAGTTACAAGTTTATATCAATTATGTGCCATACCTGTTCGATGTGTGTTCCCAATGAAAATACTTGTCTATTTTGACGGAACTGGATGGTTTATATTGGCCCTTGTAGTGATGGATAACTTGTGTAAATTTCATTGGAAAATATGATCGTTAACGACTAAAATGACTACCCCCAAGTTTACTCGTGAAACTGGAATTTTATTGTACCTGAAAACCGTTAAAATCGCCATAAATTATATACATTCTGGAATGATTCGCTCGAGGGCTCAAATCGAAGCCGACTCGACGAACTTTAATCCTATACAAGTTTTTATTAGTTTCTGTACTTAAATGGTGACAAGTTTTGGATCGGAGTGCGACTCTAGACTGCAGTCCAGAGCGACTTCAGTTGTTGTTTACTGTCCCGCAATGAACACCACCCTATGTGCTTAACTCGTAGGTTGTGGAACTCCGCTGTTTATTATAGGTGAATTTGTTAGCTAGACAACACAAGTAGTTTCATCCTGTTTCTTTATCGTTTGTTATTTAATCTGTAATTTAATAGATGTGGACGTATAACAGTCCAGAACAGATTCTGAGATGACATATTATTGTTAAACAGAGTATATCTCCTGATGTACTAACGCGATTGAGGATCCGTCTGTTGCGTTGAAAATGTAATTGAAAACCCTATATTTCATTCAACTGTAGCGTCGCTAAAATCTGATCCCAACTTGGATTGAAATGCGTTGCGAAACGGACTTCCGATTCTGAAACCGGATTTCCAGCCGTGAACGCTTAAAATGTATTGGCTATAATTAGTGATCCTGGAACCCGATTGGCATGAAACTAAATTCGATGGATAGATAACTGAACATACTAATTATTACCTGTTTATCGTTTCGTTAAACTGTACACGTTTGATTTATGATAATTTATGCAAGTGGTAGATTATTGATTCATGACATCCTAAACATGCTTTATATACTGTTTACGCATCATATCATACACATGTCACTGCATTGATAACCTAGTGATAACGTGCATTTACCCAGTGTTAGGTATTAGTGATGATTGTGGCAAGTACGTTAGTGTTCGTGTACCAGTGAATAAGAGA
Organism: Agapanthus africanus; assembly: GCA_030015575.1. Classification (NCBI taxonomy): domain Eukaryota; kingdom Viridiplantae; phylum Streptophyta; class Magnoliopsida; order Asparagales; family Amaryllidaceae; genus Agapanthus; species Agapanthus africanus. The sequence continues at coordinate 358,155,275 of JASDDO010000010.1, read as the reverse complement.
AATTGATACGTACTTGTACACAATCAGTGAACCTTATTATTCTATTGCATTGTCGACGTCTGTGGAATGCGTGTATGTGTGACTATAAGTGGTATGGGACACTTATGGAAGCTCTTGCACGGGTGTCACAGATAGGCACCAGACACTGCCATTTATCTTAGGTATTAGTCGGGACGTGCTTGATGGAGGTCCTGCCTCCAATTCTCGCGCAGACTTGTCACTGACCGATTAGTATTTAGAGTTATGGTTAGCGTTTGATGTAGACCACTGGGTGTGGGGTAGTTTAAGTGTGAGTTCAACAGAATCTCGGGAGTCACTTGCCGGCTTATATATTTAGGGAGATATATGGAGATTTACAGGATACATGATTATTACCGTGATATACATGTTGGGCCCGTGGTCCCTTGCCCTTGGGTTCTACCCTTGGGTGGAGGACACTCGCGAGTGGTTGACTCTCACACTTCGACTGACGATAGGTTTAGTGACCTGTACAGTGTGACTTAGAGACTGATAGGGATACTGGCATTGATATACCTTAATTACTGTGTTGTCATACGTGGCATATCATTCGACTGCTTTTACTGTTCTGCTGCATTGATTACTGCATGTTCATACCCATACTGCCTTTGATCTACTGTTATATATATATATATATATATATATATTATCACGGTTAGAATTGTCAAATGATTTTATATATATTATATTGCTATTGTGTCGCTCTGACGACCTGAGTATGCATGCTCAGTGTGAGGAGAAGATTTAGTCTGGACCAGGACTAGACGTACTTCACGGACATCTTGTTTAGCTATCTAGAGTTACATCTTTTGTTCCCCATCAGGTCAGTTCATATTACTGTATTGCTCCAGTTACTACATTTCTCATTACCTGTGCATTATTTACTGTTTACCATGAAAATCTAGAAGCCGAAGTGTGACTACGCAGGACATTTCCTTGACCGTAGGAGCATGGCTGGCCTTGTCAACCCCTCGTATTCCGTATTTTGGGAAGCGGGGCGTGACAAATACTATCATGGCTCTTCCATATTTTCCAGATTAAGTGCCTAAATAGATAGAGCAACAATTCATTTACGATGCTTTACAAGTTCCTGAAAGATTCTATGCTCCCGAAAAATAACGTGCCCAAGAGCTATTACGAAGTCCAGAAGATGATGTCTGATTTGGGTCTGAACTGTAAGAAGATTCATGCATGTCCTAATGATCACATGCTGTACTGGAATACGAATTCAGATTTGAAAAGTATCCCACCTGCAAAAAGGCCGGGTATAAGCCGAAAAAATTTGATAAGAAGCCAAATATACTTGTCAAGATAGCATGATATTTTCCCATAACACAGAGGCTGCAGAGGCTATTTAAGTGTAAGAAGACAGAGGAGGCAATGATTAGGCATCACCATACTGCTCCAAGCGAAAACGGAAGAATGGGTCATCCAAGAGATTCGCTGGCATGGAAAGATTTCGATAAGAGGCACCCAACATCCATTAGTGATTCTCGCAATATCAGGCTCAGACTGGCTAGTGATGGCTTCTGCCCTTTCAACTATATGGGTGGAGGTCACAGCACATAGCCCGTTATAATGATGGTTTATAATCTGTCACCGTGGTTGGTTATGAATCAGTCCTACTTTATGATGCCTCTTCTTATTAATGGACCAAAATCACTGGGAAATAATATCGACGTCTACCTCCAACCACTAATCGATGAGTTAAAATCCTTATTCACTGATGGTGTGGAGACTTACGATACAAACATAGATACTACTTTCACGATGCGTGCTGCTTTAATATGGACAATTAATGACTTTCCTGTCTATGGAATGCTATCAGGTTGGTCTGTACATGGTTACAAATCATTTCCTTACTGCCGCCAAAATAAAACATTGAGACAGTTGATTTATAGGAAAAATGTTTGTTAGTGCGGTCATCGGCGTTTCCTGCCACTAGACCATCCCTAAATATTTGGCAGTGCTCACTTTGATAGTCGTCAGGAGATGCATGGTCCTCCAATCCCATTATTCGGAGAAGATGTGATTGCTCAGTGGAATAGTTATGATAACGTGACTTTCGGGATAGATTTGGCAAGGCAGGACATTCCACCCTACTAGAATAAATTAAACATTTTCTATGAGCCACCGTGCTGGTCAACAAATTTAGTTCATCATTATCTAGAATTCATGCACATCGAGAAGGGAGTATCCGAGCACATACTTAACTTGCTTCTTTATAAAGATAGAAAATCGAAAGACAACCTCAGTACTCGGATGGATTTTAAGGACTGGGAAATTAGAAGTGATTTGCATCCTAAACTAATAGCGGGTAAACCAGGCAAGTTTCTATTTTCCAATGCCACGTATCATATATCACAACTGGATAAGCAAAGGTTCCTGCAGATGTTACATGATTTGAAAGTTCCTACAGGTTTCTTAGGATCATTTATTAAGAAAATAAAAAATGTGAAAGGCAAGATCGATAGGATGAAAAGTCATGATCACTATATTATTATGGAGTATCTTCTCCCATTGGTCCTCATAACTTTTCTTTCTGAATCGGTCGGTCCAGTACTCAATGATCTTTGCTACTTCTTTAGGGAATTATGCGCTAAAAATATCGAGATTGTAGCACCGGTGAAGATAGAAATTGCGATTTCCTTGATACCTTGCAAGACTGAGCGGATTTTTCTACCGTCGTTCTTCAATATCATAATACATCTGACGGTTCATCCTGCAACCGAGACTAAGTTTACTGGACCGGTAAAATATCGATGGATATATCCCGTAGAATGGTACCTTGAATTTTTCGGTTCACGCATTTTATAAAAATTTTGCTATCTTATATATATGCTTGTATTTCTTTATTTAACATATGTTTTTTTTAGATACCTTTATACTCTAAAAAATTATATATGCAATAGAAATCGACCAGAGGTTCTATCATGCAAGGTTATCTCCTAAATGAAATAACCACATTTTGTTCATGCTTTCTGGACGAAAATATTGAGACGAAACTTAACAGTCCTTGGAGAATTCAGGACGGAGCATTTGGTAAAACTGATTACAAGAGAGTAGAACCCATGCTTATCAACAAGATGCATCAGTTTAACCTCCTGATTAATGTAATTTATTGCATATTTTATAACCATATTTATCTTTAATTTTGCCTATTTTACGCTTTTTCGGGTATGTTTTTTCAATTATTACAGATTACATGGTTTAAAGGGAAAAGTACACAAAAGACTGCGTACGCGTGTTGAATGGAGACTTAATTGAAGTTAAACAAAAAAAGAGAATCATTTATAAAAAAATATGGAAAAAATACTAAAGATCTCGAGATCAAATCACAAAATATGGAAAAAGCCAGAAGATCCATATCCATAAAATTTCGCCCAAAACTGCCAATTTCACATCTCAGCCGAAATTTAATGGCATTAGGACTTGGGATTTTAGGGAAAATTGAGATTCTCTGTATCTTTCATAATAAAGTTTTAATTCTCCAAAAACCCTATAAATACCTCTATATAGTCTCATAAGGTTTCATCTCTCTCATTGCATTGTTTAACGTTTTCTTTTGGAAAGCGATCAAAAAATTTTGTAAGTTATTTTGATATGAATTTAATTTATCTTATGAAGTTTTTTTTTCATATCATGAGTAGCTAAATTCTTCTTATAGGGTTAAAATTGTTTTGATTTTGTGCTTGGATGCTTTAATATATATATATATCTTCTTTCTTGCGTTTATTGATGAATTTCTTTTGATCTAAAGTTTTCTCTTTTTGTTTTTTCATCTAATAAACTAAACGTATAATGATTGTTCTCACCAAAAATTTTGGCTCAAACCTTGTATTTGTTCACTTATAAAAAATAAAGGGCAGCCCCACGTGTTAAACACATAAGTACTCACGTGCAAAGCACGCGAGCACCTGCTGCAGTTAGAATTAAATCCTATAACAACCCTCACATGTTAAACACATGAGCACTCACGTGCAAAGCACGTTAGTACCGGCTTCAGATAGGATTAAATCCTATGATAGCCCCCACATGTTAAACACGTGATCACCCATGTGTTAAACACGTGAGTTCCCTTGCCACATTCTTGTGGCAACACTCATGTGCAAAGCACGTGAGAACCAACTTCAGATAGGATTAAATCCTATGATAGCCCCCACATATTAAACATGTGAACTCCCACGTGTTAAACACGTGAACACCCACGTGTTAAACACGTGAGTTCCCTTGCCGCAATTTTGTGGCAGCGCTTACATGCAAAACACGTGAGTGCCGCTACTATATATGTATATAGAAGCACTCACGTGATAGCACGTGAACGCCCCAATTTAAAGCGCTAGCTTATGATAGAATTAAATTCTCGCTGCTATCATATATGTATATAGCAGCACTCACGTGATAGCACGTGAGCGCCCCAATTTGAAGTGCTAGCTTCTAATAGAATTAAATTCTATATGATAGAATTAAATTTTTTTGGGAAATATTTTCCCTAATCTTTCTAATATGGAAAGATTTTTCTCTAACAGAGAATATTTGGATTTAAAATCCAATAGTGATAAAACAATCATCAATTAAACCATCTGATAGAATTAAATTCTATGTTAGAAAAATATTTTCCTAATCTTATTAAACAAACAAGATATTCATATGATAAAATTAAATTATATGTTAGGAAAATATTTACAGAAACTTGTTAAACATAGAAGATATTCATATGATAAAATTAAATTCTATGTTAGGAAAATATTTTCCTAATATTGTTAAACAAATAAGAAATATTTTCTCTTTTAAACAAAGAGCCTTTGGATTAAAAATCCAATGGTGAATAAAATTCACTGGTTGATCTTTAAGATCAATTCGATTGATTATGAAATAAATCAGGATCTCTCAATGAGAGATTTTCTCAAACAAATTGATCTTTTCGTTCTCCTATAAATAGGAGTGAAAAGATTAAATCTCGTATAGAAGAGACCCCTATAAGGTTCTGCAACAGAGAATTTAATTCTCTTCGAAAAAGAAGATCTTCCTCCCTACTCAAACCCTAGATAGAGAAAATATAGAGATAAAAATATCTCTCATTTACCTATCATACATATCTAAGGGTTTAACCCTTCAAAGAACTTAGTTCTTCCTCTGGATCTGAGATCCACAAGACAAATCTCCCAAAATAAAGAATTTAATTCTTATAAGGAACATCTTGTTCTTGAGAATCAAAGATTTATGGGAGAACAGGGTTGAAAAGAACAAGGTTGGAAAGAACATGGATGAAAGAACAAGAAAAAGATGGAGTTTATACTCCAGGAACTTAGTTCCCTCATAATCAAGAACTTGGTTCTTAAAGAACATGATCCCAGATTATCAACATATTGATCTTGGTGATCGTTAATGGTTAAAATACCATTAGCAGAAGTTTGAATCTCTTTGAAACATGAACAGAGATTTTCTCTAAGGAAGATGCGCATCACGTGAAAGGCATGAGTGCGCACTTCATTACCAAAAGGCATGCACGTCACGTGATATCCACGTGACCGCAGATGGTAAGATTACATATGCAAGTGCGCAGCATCTCATGTGAAATGCACGTAAGAGACCAAGTGTGCGTCTCACGTGATATCACGTGAGCACCCAAGCAAGTGCGCAGCCCACGTGATAGCATGTGAGTATCAAAGAAGCCAACATCCCACGTGATACACATGTGAGCGCCCCAAGAAGATAACTCCTCATGTGATGTCATGTGAGCACACATGAAGACAGCATCCCATGTGAAAAGCATATGAGCAATGGGAAGAAAAGCAAACAGAAATGCGCGTCTTACGTGATAGCACATGAGCACCCAAAACTCAATGTCTCGCATGATAGCACGTGAGTACCCAAAAGACATGCGTATCAATCATATAAAAGGCATATGAATGTTCGAAGCTAAAAGAAGGTGTGCAGATCACGTGAAAGGCATGTGGGCGCATATGAAGACAATGTCTCACGTGAAAGGCACATGAGTATTTAGAACCTCAGCATCTCATGTGATGTCCACGTGAGCGCTGTATATTTGAGTGCTTAGCACCACTGAAACACAATCTTAGCCCTAAATTGGCTAAGTCCATGAAGTTTAAACTTCTTTGAGCCCATATGCTCACTTGTTTAAGTTGACTTTAATCTAAAGCAAGATTAATGGTCCTTAAATATGTTTATATCCATTTTAATATAAAACAAGATTAATGATCCTTAAACACCTGAACTAATAAACCTCATTTATATGAGATCTATGTCCTCAATTCAAAACCCCAAATCTAATGTACGGATTTGGACTAATCCGCACCCTCCAAGCGACCATATTAGTCTCCATATACAATCCAAGGCAACTCCTACATAAGCAAACCATAACACAATGCGAAGTGATGCACATGGAGAAGGAGAAACTTGTTATCACGTAGTGATAATATAATTAATAGCAGGGGCTTTCCCCTGCAGCAAAAAGCGCCCCTATAATAAAAAAAACCCTCAAAAGAGAGGGAATCTGATAAGTCTGTTAAAACGGTCGTATTTATCCAAACCTCCGATAGACGGTATCTTCGGAGAAGTGGATGGATATGTTCCATGTAACATCTGCCCCCAAATTCTGGCAAGACGTTCGTCTTCCGATTTTTCGGCGGTAAACAGATTCTGACATAACTGGTGGGACATTTTTCTCTTTCCACACCACATTTCATGTATCATGTTTCGTGAATAAGATCGCGGTATATATGTTTATAGTTGTCCTTGAATGGTGGGATACTAAAGCTGGAGTTTCATTTCTATGCGAGAGAACAATGGGCTTTTCTTTTAGTCGATGCTCATATTTCTTATCCTCGGTGCCTCAACGCCGAAGGAGGAAGTCCTGAAGAAGTCTGTCTTCCACGGACTAGCTCATCAAGCTTCAGATCAGCCGACAGTATCAATCTTCATACGACTGGCACCTGCTGAAGGCCAAGATCAACACAGGGGGTAGAATAGTCAAGCTCTCAAAGAAAACAAGAGGACTCATCCCAAAACGGTTCCTGCTATGATGGTTCCTCCTAAAGCACCCGATCGCCAAAATAACGACTGCGCAGGTCCCACCTTAAAAAGATTGGGACGTGGATAATCATTCCCTGAAACATATGCAGGGGGCATCTTGCTTTCTAATGAAAAGAAGAAGAAGATGAAGAAGAAACAAGTCCAACCTGCCGAATATGTAGACAGCTGGACGAATCTGCAAAAATACATCGACATGTTAAAGGATTATAACTAGAAGGCACGCTCGTCAATCATTCTTAGCATCCCTTCAAAAAAAAAGGATTCTGAGGAAGAAGAATACTCAGTGGAATGATGCCAAAGGATCCTCGTTCCTTCATATATGAAGAAATTGCTTTGTCAGCGTCAGAAAGCGACATTGATGAGTAGGGGGAACCGTGATTGTAGCGATGATAAAGCAGTCCAAGAGAGTGAAGATAGCCTAAGGTGTGAAGCAGCTAAGAAGTAGCTCCTGAGCAAGCAAGCAATAGAAAGGACGAGTTATGTAACTCCCCAACCGAAGCAAAGATGTTAGATTGAAATGTCCTTAAACTAGCACTTTGTCCCAGACACAGGGATGTTGGACCGAAATATCCCTAAACTAGCATGTCGCCCCAAAAACGGGGATCCTGGATCGTAATGTCCCTAAACTAATATTGGACCGCGATTTCACTAAACTAATATGCTCCTCGAGATCCACGTTGCACCCGAGGTCACACCGATGAAGATTGCAAACTCGAGTCCCACCTACGAGACTACATATGAAATCCCCCCAACAATGAAGCTCCGCCAATTATGCAGTCCTCCAAAAGATATAATTCCCTATGGTAGATCTCCATATTGATCACCATATACAATCCAGCAGGCATGAACGATACATATCATCCCCAAAGTCCCACCGATAAACAGTTGGGTCACCTGCAGCGAAACTACATCCGAGAGTTCCACCGTTCAAAAAAATGGTATGTCCATAAGAAAAATGGGCACAGATGAAAACCCGAAAGGGCTCTGTGGGTAAAAACAACAGGACTACTGGTGCGTTTGTGAAAACCCGAAAAGGCATAAACCCGTAAAAAAAAAGGTATGCTTGCAGGGTCCTCTCGACCTTGTAATGAGAAAAAACCTACGTGAGATCCTTACAACTCACAAAGGAGCAACATACTTGGGAATCCATACGATTCCTAAGAAGAATATACACTTGTGAGATCCTCACGAATCGTAAGGAGAATACCTTTATGAGACCCTTACAGCTCATAAAGTAAAAAGCCTTAACTAACAAGGATCTAAACCTGTTTTCTAAGCTACCATTGGCCAAAATAGTCAAAGGCAAATGATGAGTTACTCTTGACAATTTCCAGTTGTAGCAATACTAATGCCTAATCAGGTATCAGACCCTAAGTCTCCAAGTCATAACAAAACTGATAAGTCAATAAAAGGTATGTCCATAAGAAAATAGGTAAGGATGAACAACCGAAAGGGATCCATGAGTAAAAACAGCAGGACTGCCGGCGAGCCTGTGAAACCTAAAAGGATGCAAACTCGTAAAAGAAAAGAAAGAAAATACACTTGCAGAGTCCTCTCAACTTTCTAAAGAGAAAATACCTTCGTAATATCCTTACGACTCACAAAAGAGAAACACACTTATGAATCCATATGATTCTTAGGGAGAAAATATACCTACGAGATCCTCTCGACTCATAGGGAGAAGATAACTTTACGAGACCCTCGCGGCTCATAAACATTGTAAAGTCTTAGTTGACGGAATATTAACCTCATCTTCTAAGCCACCTATGTCCAAGAAAGGTTATGGTAAATGATGAGTTGCTCCTGGCAATATTCCAGTTGTAGCCATACTGATGCCAAAGCTGGTATCAGACAAAAAAATGCATACGAAATAGTCGAAATGATTGGGAAACTCGCAATAAAAATCAGCGGGTAAAAAGAAAATGAAATAGCCGAAATTATTGGGCACCGCGAATAAATAGCCAAAATGATTGGGCAATCACGACTTTCGCAATATGAAAAGCTGAAATGATAGAGCAATCACGGGAGAATATATGTGTGTGTGTGTGTGTGTGTGATAAAAAAAATCTGCTCTACAATCATGTCAAGACTGACTCTTGTATACAATCCACGGGCACAAATGAATGGAAATGAGAAATATAGTTCGCTGAATGCTACTAAGTGAGGAGTGCTTCAGAAAAGATTCGAGTCTCAGTAGCGCCATATAAGCCTAAAGACCAGCGAGAGCTACTTCGTCCCCCGAAAGATTTAGTGGCAGCTTCTCAAGCAAATCAAAAATGGAGTAATGGCAAAATCCTAACTCCAAATCTCAATGGCAACATCCACAGCCTAGAGATTATCTCAATGTTCCTTTCCATTCTAGCAGGGTGCAGATGCAACATCAACATGGACCAAAAGTTCAAATCAAAAGCGGAGTAATGGCAAAATACTAGCTCCAGATCTCGACAGCAACATCTACAGCCCAGAAATGATATCAACATTCCTTCTCATTCCGGCAAGGTGCAAATGCGACGTCGGCGTGGATTAAAGGTTCAAAGCAAAAGTGGAGTGGCGAAAAAATCCTAGTTCCAGATCTCGATGGAGACATGAACAACATAGAGTTCATATGGATGTCTACCCCTCTTCCGTGAAGAATCGGTGCGACATCACCAAAGCAAAAGCAAAGTGACGGCATATTCCCAGCTTCGGGCCTTGATAGCAATACGTACAAAGTCTAAAAACCATTGGATGTCATCCTACCCCGACAGGGTGTGTTCATGACTCATCGGGGCTCCAAATAGGGCCTGGCCTCAAGGTAAAGTGCCATGGTATCACCTAACGCTAAACCATCTGACGGCAATACGGACAGACCGACTTAGAAAGGTTACTTGAGACATTGTATCCTGCAGCGGTAGGGTTGGGTGATACAGCAAGTACACGGCTTCTGTAGCCAGCGGCCTGAGTGGATGAGGATCGAGAAGATATTAGCTGACGTAACGGTGCGATGGACTAAACCAAGCACCACCAACCTAATGGACGCTTATGTTAACAGGGGTTATGTATGTTTAACGTTAGGATGAGTTTATCCATAAGTCTAAGGAAAAGATATACCGAATGCTCCGGGACGAGTAAATGAACTAAGCCTGGTCACTTCAGCACAAATGATGGAGTGAAGAAGCCACTTACGGGTCCTCTCGACTCGAAAGAAGAAAATACTCTTGTGAGATCCTTATGACTCTCAAGAGAAAAGACACTTAGGAGTCCTCCTTCTAAGGGAAAAATGAACCTACTAGATCCTCTTGACTCGTAGGGAGAAAAAGCTTTATGAGACCCTCATAGCTCATAATGTTGAAAAGCCTTGGATAACAGGGATCTAAGCATGTTTCCTAAGCCATCGCTTCCCTACAGCCGGTCTAAAAAATTGACCACCATATACTATCCACATGCCACATACGAAAAAGTTGCATCAAATTCATTTTGTCATGCCCCGCTTCCCAATAGACGGAAACGGTGGCGTGGCAAGCCCGCGACATATTTATCCAGAGAAGGTCATTCCCTAAATAAATATACTAAGCGTATTGAAAACAATAATGCATAATACAAGAATAAATTGAGACTGTAAAATTTTTCAACAAACATCTTTATTTACATTCAACTTACAATATTTACAAATACAAGAGTTTATACTGGAATGTAAATACAATAAGAAAAATGCCTAAACAAGTCGCATACATAAACTGAAAAAAAAATGAAGCTAAGCTAGCCGTAGGTAGCGATTCTGTTGTAGTCCTCCTCTGTATATTCAACATCCCCGTCTCGACTGTATCTGACGAACATTTTAAAAGAAGAAAAGTGGATGGAATGTCCGTCAGCGAACTAGAGCTCGGTAAGTCCCAAAGATAGGTAAGAGTAAAAAAAATAACAAGATAGAATATATATGACGAGTAAGAGTATATGATCATGGGTAAACATATTCTATAGGTCTCTATATGGTCACTATGTTAACGTTAGGTCCAAGTGTGAATATCAACGCAGCCGTAGAAGTATTCACGAGTTCAAGAGTGGGGCCTCAAGAGCAAGGAAACACAGGCCCATTTCATGTGTTAGCATCACGGGTCCAATTCATGTGTTAGTATCGGGGCTTTAGGCTGGGATGAGTTAACCCGACTGATATTCGACTAAAATAAAAAAAAGTGGTTAATACGGGACTCCTGAAACTCCATTGGATTCATACAAGAAACTATCCCAAGCACCCCGAGTATAATATATATAACTGGTTAATATACTTAATAGATTTGATTGGTTGATTAGCATGTCTTGATCGAAACCATAAATTGCAAAAGGTATAGAATGTATTCGAGTAAGACGAGTAATATGCAAGTTATGACAATTGCAATTTTGGTTCGAGTCAAGTTGGTTCGAGTAGTTTGGGTTTGAGTTCATATTCGAGTTTAGATTCGAGTTAGGTTAGGGTTCGAGTTTGAGTTCAAGTTTAGATTTGAGTTTGGATTCGAGTTCATGTCTTTTCATGTGAATTGATGTAAATTGTTAAAAATCTTATGTTCGGAAGATATCGGCAACTGCTGCACATGGATGGCAGGATTTATATCTTTTTCCAAGACTATTGTCATTTGATAACTCTATTAAGTTGTCTAACCTGAATAAGCAAGCACTCATTTTCTCCGGCTCCCTGAGGCTCAAGAGAATTGATCCCGCTTAAACCTATATTAATCTAGAGTTCTTAAAATATTATTTTGTATATCTCGAGGGGGTTTTATGAAAAATACTTTAATATAGTTTAAAATAAACCTCGAAGGTGATTTGTAATATTTTGGATTTTCATGAACATGTATTTTAATTGTTGTGGTGTTTTGGTGATAAAACCTAGCTTTTTGAAAGTTTGTGATATTTTTATGAAAACTACTATTTTTTGAAACTTGGTGGTATTTTATTAACAATTTTAATCTTTCCTTTTTAAAAATATAGTTTCTTAATTTTTTTTTATTGAAAATATGGATTTATGATTTTTATATAATTTTTCAAAAAATTAGTTTTGTTTAGAAAAGTCGTGTTTCTTAAAAACCGTATTTTTATTCCTTTCAAGATCGAATACTCCGTGAAGAGTTCTGCATCTCGCTCTACTATCCTAAGAATGTGCGATAATCCGCACCATACATTAGCGGATCCCCTGACGAGGGTTGTAGAGACGTATTTGCTAAGGATTCGAAATACCGATTTAAAGAAACTTGTTTTTATAAAAGTGTGGTATTTTAATGAAAAAGTTATTTTACTTTGAATTACCCATATGCTTAGAATATCGTGCTATGAAACCATAGTGTGTGTGTAGATAGGTCATTACCCAGTGAAGGTTCTAGGGTTTGGGTATATTAGATATTGTAAAGAGGTTACACTAAAATTCATGGTATTTTAATGAAAAAGTTTATTATATGTTGGTTTCATATGAAAATTTTGTTAAATCTAAAGAATAAATGATGAGAAATTATGTTAAGATTAAGGTAACATGATAGTTTGTTTTAATTTGCTCATGCCTTACAAATGTAAAAAGAATATGATATCGGAGATAACTCCTCTTTTGTCGAGTTGATTTAAAATACGAATTGAGATGAAAGAAATGGAGAGAAGAGGTTAAAGAAGCTCTCGGGGGTCGTGGTTTCGTCGAAGATGCTCCGGTCATCGAGTTTGGCTCGCTACTCCACTTGAGGAGCTTAACTCCACTTGGCACTTAGAGAGTTTTGAGAAAATTTTTTGCTAGAATTTCAGAATGGGGGAGGGCTAAGGCATGGGGTGGTATTTATAGTGGAGAATTAGGGTTTAGAAATTAAAATTTTGAATTAAAATGCATTTAAAAAGTGTTAAATGGTGAATTGAAAGGTCTCTGTTTGATTGCAGGAAAATCAAACAATGCATGGGAGTTAAGGGGAGTCAAAGGGGAGGTGTGCAAAACACGAAGCCAATTGGGCTCAAATCGACCGCCGGCGCCGGTCATATGAGGAGAATGGGCGGTCGGATTTGCATGTCCTGCCTCGAGATTTGTGCCAAGTGTGTTTTTGGGTGTTTACACCTCATTGTGCCTATTTGATTTTTCTTAAACTTTGTATTTCCCCGTGTATTGCATGTGCAACCCTTAGGCTTCCAAAAAATTATAAAGAAAAATCTGAAAAAAATAATTGTGTCTGATGGGATTCGAACACACAGGTTGTGTCATAGCCGCGTAGAGCCTTTACCAGTGAGCTACAAGTTGATTCTTGCTTTTATTTAACAAAAATAAATTTTGACTCTTATACAGTCTGCAATACTCTTTTCTGTACAATAACAAGAAAATTTATGTACAATGATTTCAGAGTCGTTACGTTCTACACTCCTTATAAAAATTTCGTCCACGAAGTTTATAATTACATAGGGACCAATTCTCAAAAAGGTAAGGGTATCGTGTACGCATATTCTCTTCTCTTTCCCATGTCGATTCTCCTGGCGAATCCTTCCTCCACATCACCCGGACCATGTTTACTTCCTTGTTCCGCAATGTTTTCACCTTTCGGTCCAGGATCTCAATTGGTTGTTGCTCGCATGTTAAGTCAGTTTATACTGTGAGCTCTAAGTGATCAAGTATGTGGCTGGGATCGCTCACATATCATCTTAGCCGGGATATGTAGAATACGTTATGCACTCCTTCCAATGAGAGTGGTAGTTCTAAACGGTACACTAATTCTCCAACCCGTTCGAGTATGTCGAACGGTTCTATATATCTTGGACTTAGCTTACCCCTCTTGCCAAAACGGATTATTCCTCTGTTTGGAGAGATCTTCAAGAATACATGGTCTGCAAGTTGGAACTCCAGATGTCGATACTTTGCATCTACCCAATGTTTATGTCGATCTTAGGTTATTCTCATCCTTTCCATGATCGTGCGAACCACGTCCATAGTTTCCACGATCATCTCTGCTCTAAGGAATTCACGATCTCCAATGTCGTCCCAACTTAGCGGGGAACGACACTTCCGCCCGTAGAGTGCTGCAAAAGGTGGCATCCTAATACTTTCCTGATAGCTGTTGTTGTATGAAAACTCCACAGGGTGTAGGTGATCTTCCCACGGCCCTTCAAAGTCTAACATACAGGATCTCAGCATGTCTTCCAGGATCTAAATTGTTTGCTCAGACTGTCCATTTGTTTGTGGATGATATGACATGCTGAAATTCAGACTCGTTCCCAGGCTAGCTTGCCAACTCTGCCAAAACTGTGATCGGAATCTTGTATCACGATCGGAGATGATGCAAACAGGTATTCCATGTAATCTTACGATCTCCTGCATGAGTTTATGGGTATCAAATATGGTACATCTTGAAGGTTTAAATCTTACTTTAGATTTATGCTCACCTCCATATATTTCTTTGCTAACGCTTCGGTTGACTGGCAACCTCGAAATGGAATAAAGTGAGCCGACTTGGTGAGTCGGTCCACAATAACCCAAATTATGTCGTTATCCTTCGTGCTGGGAGGGAGAGCAATCACGAAGTCCATGGTGATGTGCTGCCATTTCCATTCTAGGATTGGTAATGGCTGAAATAGACCAGCAGTTCTGTGATATTCAGCCTTCACTTGCTGACCCACTTTACGCTCCTTGCTACTTCACATTTCATTCCATGCCACCAGTAGTGTTGTCGTAGATCCTTGTACATCTGTGTACCACCGGGTTGTACCGAATACGGAGAGCTGTGAGCTTATTTCATCAACTCTTCTCGAACAGGGCCAATTGGAATACATAAACGGCTTCCATATCATAAGGATCCATCTTCATGGATGATGAAGTCAGTTCGTAATCCACTTTCTACTTGTTCTCGGATCTTTTGTAGCTTGGCATCATTTGTTTGAGCTGCCTTGATCTGATTGACAAGAGTAGACTGGACTTGTAAGTTCATCAAATATGAAGCTTTACTTGGCACAACTACTTCAATCTCCAATTCGTGCAATTATTGTTGTAGCTTCCATTGAGCGGTGAGGTTCATTGCTAATGGCTGGCGACTAAGTGTATCAGGAACTATATTCACCTTCACAGAATGATATTGTAGGTTGATGTCGAAGTCCGTCATGAGTTCTAACTATCTTCTCTGCCGCATGTTGAGTTCCTTCTAAGTAAATCATATTTCAGACTCTTGTGGTTAGTGTATATATCCACTCATTCTCCCAAAAGATAGTGGCGCCAAATCTGGAGTGCGAAGATGATGGCTACCAATTCTAGATCATGTGTTGGATAGTTGTGTTCATGAACTTTTAATTGCCTTGATGCAAAAGCCACAACTTTTCCATTCAGGTGTAGAACACATCCTAATCCTTTATCGGATGCATCACAATGTACAACGAATCCGCCAGATTGATCCGGAATTATAAGAATAGGTGCAGAGGTTAATCTCAACTTGAGTTATACAAAAGCCTTCTCACATGATTCTGACCACACGAATGCTTCGTCTTTACATGTGAGCTTGATCAGAAGTGTTGCGATCTTTGAGAATTCTTCAAAGAATCGTCGGTAGTATCCTGCTAAGGCCAGAAAACTTCTTATATCTTTCTCCGTCTTTGGTATCGGCCACTCACTGACAGGTGACACCTTAGCTGGATCTACAGAGATTCCTTCGCCTGAAATGATATGTCCGAGAAATCCTACTTGATCTAGCCAAAACTCACACTTGTTGTACTTGGCGTAAAGCTGATGTTGTCGTAATGTCTCTAGGACAATCCGTAAGTGCTCGGCGTATTCTTTCCGATTCTTTGAATACACCAGGATGTCGTCGATGAATATAACAACAAATCTGTCTAAGTACTCTCGGAAAACTTGGTTCATCAGATTCATAAAGATGACAGGTGCATTGGTCACTCCAAATGGCATTACGAGATATTCATAATGGCCATAACAAGTCATAAATGCTATCTTTGGAATGTTGGACTCTTTGACCTTCACCTGATGATAACCCGAAAGAAGATCTAGCTTTGAAAAGAGTTTAACATGGTTGTGTTAAGGAAAATTGAACTTTATAAAGAAAACCGAATCGAAAGTCGGATTTAACTCCGCTTCCGTCGGGTTTTAGTAAAAGAAGTTTTAAGAATAGAGAACAGAAGAGGGAGGTGGGACTTACTGGGTTTTGGTTTAGAGGAGAGGAAGAGGGAGTTGGCATAGGTTCCAGTACGTCGTTTCGTCGCCGGGAGCTCCTAGGGTCATCGTCGGAAAATTGTCGGAGCTTCGCCTTTCGCTAATTCCAAAAGTACACTAAACTTCTATGGATTTATTGAGAGTTTTTATCAGAATTTTGGAGTGAGGGGGTGTGTTTAGGGGCTGTATTTATAGGATAAGGCTAGGGTTTAGGGTAGGTGAAAGGGTGTAAAGAAAAAATGTATTAAATTGTAATAAAATGTATTAAAATGGAGTAACTAGGGTTTTAAAGGGTCACTGGAACCGATCCAAGGAAATAAAGTGTGCAGGGGTACTGGAGAGTCCAATAGACACAACTTCTAAAAAGACAACTCGGCGATCCGGCTCAACTCGGCCGGCGGCGGCAGGCAGAGTCGACCGAGTCGCCGGCCCGAGCCGGCCGAGTCGGGCCGGGGCTCGCTGCCACGTGTCCTATGTCGTATAGTGTAGCCCCTGGGACAGTTTGTTTTATATCTGTAGTGGGGGTTTTACGAGTTATGCACGTGTAAGCTCTTGGACTTCTAAAAATTCAAAAGAAAACAATATTACAAATAATGTGGGGGATGGGATTTGAACTCTGGTGGTTTGGTTCAGCAGTGCAAGGTCTTACCAGTGAGCTACAAGCTCCTTCTTTCTATTAAAAAGCAAAACAAACTTATAACTTGTGCTCAGGAAAAAATACCCCTTTCTGTATTTTTTGAAAAATTTGTACAGAAAGTTTAGGGTTGTTACATTCTACCCTCCTTATAAAAATTTCGTCTAAAAGGAAAGTGTAACAGATTTAAGAAAATTTTGGTGACTGAAATACTGATAGTGTATGAAAAATAGCAAAGTGATACCAGGGTTTGAAAAGGTTGAAGAGAATTACCAGGGTCATCCTGTCCAACCGTCTCAGCTTCTACGGCCGCCAAATTGTAAGCCTGGCGTCTCGGCACATTTCTTCGTGCATGCTGGTACATCGCTGGTTGTCGAGGTAAGGGTGGTCCACGTGGAGGTGGTGCAGGAAGAGTTAACCGAGTAGGTGGAGCTTGGATAGCTGGTCTCGCTGTGGAATTAGGATTAGTTCGGTTGTGTGGGCAAGTTCCAATGGTATGTGAGGATAATCCGTCTGTAATCTTCCATCAGATGTCCAGCTCCCTTGCAGTAGGTACAAAAGGCTGGGCTGGACCTATTGATTGGTACTCCCGGTCTCCTTGGTACAAATGGTGGTCCTGATGCGGCTTCTCTTGCCATCTGGTTGGCAGGGCGCTTCACTCCGGCAGTTTCAGGTCTGCTCTTCTTCTTCACGACTGCCTCATATCTTCGGGCAGCTTTCAAAGCCATATCATGGGTTGGGAAATCCCCTATAGCAAATGCAGCTTGGATTTCCTGGTCCAACCCTTACTGAAATCGTCGAGCTCTGATCTCAGCAGTCGGTATGAGATGGGCAGCAAACCTGTTACGGTCTTGTGTTAGCTGTGTAGTATGTGATATAAAATTGAACATTGAGACATATCTTACCGACAGAGCATGGTGAACTCAGCGTCATACGCATCTACTGACTTGGTCCACATCGAACCATGTTGCAGATGGATGAACTGATGTTCCATGTCGAACCTGGCAGTCTCAGGGAAGTACTTTGCGTCGAACATGTCTCGGAAAGTCTTCCATTCGATAGGTTGGTCAAGACGGCTTTCTTCCGCCTTCCACCAGACCCGTGCATTGTCCGTGAGCTGTAATTTTGCAACACGAACCCAAGCTATCTCTGGTACTTGTGCCGCTGCCAGATCAACTTCGATGCTCTAAGCCCATTCCTCAGCTTCCAGTGGGCACTCTTTTCCTCTAAACTGTTTGGGGTGCAAAGCCCTGAATTGTTTCACCCCAAGTGCTTCTGCTTATGGACGGTTCAAGAGAATAGCAGTCTGCTGCTATCCTTCTAGGAGGCTGCGGAGTACCTCAAGCAGAACTGTCTGCTCGTTGATAGGAGCAGCTACGGCAGGTGTAATTTGTAGTGGTGGTGGAGTGTTGTTGAAGTTGGTGCTGGTGTTGTTTGGGGAATCCATAACTTTGAATGAAAAATTTAGGTTATGACAGATTCAAAGTATATGATTCAAATAATATGAAATTGTAAGATTCAAGAAATATGAATTGTAAAAAATATTTTAGTTGCTGGTTCTTGTGTTATATTGCTTAGGTTATTGTAACACCCGAGCCCAATGCTACTAATTTCCGTTACCGTTTGAACGTAATGTGTCACTTATTTCATTTATCTTGCTTGATTGTTACTTACTGTAAATTTTACCCGGCAAATTCATTTCTGCATATAACAAGTTTTGGCATCTAAAATAAAATTAAAAATATTCATCTTGGCCTACTTGACACCCCTAACCCTGTTATAGCGTCCGTGCATTGTGTTCTCGTCCCGTTCAGTGAAACGGGCGAGTTTGGACGGCTACGCGCACGTACGTGTGTCCGTTTTGGGGGTAGGCTTTTTGATTGCAAAACACTTCATTTTAAATTTTGGATCCCGCCTAAAATTCTATTATTTCAATTTCAAATTTTTGGACCCGACCCGGGCGCGATTTGGAAATGTTTTACTTTGCGCCAAAATCCCAAATTTTAATATATTTAAACCATCGTATATCTTATATTTTAAACCATATAATATTTTTATAATCTTTTAAATCTTTTATATAATTTTTCCTAACCACTTTTTCCCCCTCAACCAATCAGCTCTCTCTTAACTCCCGTGGGCCCCACACCTCACACCTCTCTCTCTCTCTCCCCGTCTCTCTCTACCTCTCTCCTCTCTCTCTCCCTTCGCTCTCTCTCTCTCTCTCTATCTTCTCTCTCTCTCTCCTCTATATATCCCTCATCTTCCTTCTCGTTTTTTTTTCACGTAACCCAAAACCCCCAGCGAACCCTAGCCGCTCCCTCACCTCGCCGCCGACCTCCCCACAACCTCGTCACCACCACCCCCATCACCTTCATCATAACCTCCTCCACTTCCTCCTCTTCCCTTTCTATCCCCGAGAACCCACGACCCCGAGCACCTGCAACCCCGAGGAACCCAGGAACCCTTCACCACCGGCGACTCGTCGTCGCCACCACCCGACCTCACCCTCGTCTCATCGTTCTCGTAACCACCTCCTCTCCCTCTACTTCTTTCCCCGATGAGACCCCTGCCACCCTCGACAACCCACGACGCCATCCCTACACAGCCCCGACGCGACCCCGGAAACTTCACCACCGATCACTACCCGACCTCGTCACTTCCTCACCTCCCTCTCCAATCCCCAACACCACAAACCACCACCACCATCAACCTCACCACCTTCCCGACCCCAAACAACAGCCACCCAAGAAACCCACCGCCGACGACTGCCCTCGTCGTTGTCAAACCGTCACCACCCTTCCTACGGATCATCGTGAGCACCCTTTCTCAGATCCTCCTTCATTTCTTCCCTATTTTTCTTTTCTCTTCTTGTTTACATATCTTGATCATTTACTGTTCATTCCTTGGCCGGAATCCGACGATACCGACAACGTGACCCGACGTTCCAGCGAGGTACCCCGACCCGTGTGGTTCCATTGTTCGTTGTTTGGGTTCATTCCGTGAACCGTGCGCCCGTCGCGAGTTTCCCCGCCGACGATTTACGTTCCGTTTTTCCCGGTTCGTGACCCGTCGAGGCAAGTACCCCTTTCTACATGCTAAACAATATTTACTTATAATTAATGACATCACAAAACCTGCAATTTAACCTTGGTATTATAATTTCCCATTTTTCGTGTTCAAGATTGTTATATATCATTTATCTTTCAAACTTGGAACCAACCTGTTGTAATTACTAATTTGGAACCTAATAATCACATTTACATGTTTTAATTACACTTACACTGATGACATAGCCTATGGCACCTTTTCTACCATTTTACTTTATTCGGACACTCGTATACATTTAACCTGCTTAAACTGTGATTTCATTCGTGGAACCTATACACACATATAACATTGCATCTATGAAGTCTTAAACTGGTTAACATGATTAAATGGCTATAATTGTCTTACTGCATTCGTATATTGTTGAAATCATCTCTGCAACACAATTGATAATTGTATTGCAAATCAAATGAATCTGCCTATTGCTTAATTCATTACTTATATCATGTTGTTGATAACCATGATTGATTATATAACTGATTGTGAGTACGCCTATGATATCGCTTGCTTCTTGACCTGTCTTGCTATATACATATTGATTGACCCGACATGGTACCGTATACTGCTTGACTTGACATGATGTACCATGACCTGATCCGTTACCTGATCTTATGTCTAATGCCAACAAACTTGACATGTAGTCCTCATAGACCGTTCATGTCGTCTATCCAAACAAACCTGTTTACCTGATCCTGTGTTGGCATTAGTTTCTTGATTTCGGGATACCTGACTTGACATACACTTATAACTTGGGGGTATGGGGAAATCAAAGGTGAAACCTGACTTGTAACTCGACAGTTCACTACCTGTTCTGAGTGTACACATTCCTGTTTTGTGCCTAGCGGCATGTCTCGGTTTCAGCCGAGAATATTGTGGCCGTGGTCCCGGGTATGTATGGGATACTATTGAGTGTACATACCCCTATTTGGTTCCTAGCAGCATGTCTCGGCTTCAGCCCGAGAATATTGTGGCCGTGGTCCCGGGTATGTACGGGATACTATTGAGTTACATCGATGATTCATCAATTTGGTTTCAAAGACTTTATAACAAAGAACCTGATAGCACAGTTTAGTTTACCCACTGCACACTACCCTGCACTGCTCTGATTCATATTATTGTTACCCTTGCTTTATTCATATTTATATTCGCATTGCATGTTTATTATGTTATTACTTGATAATTTGACGCGCTGACATCTGGGTTTTGCATGGCCCAGATTCTGTACCGCTGACGCAGTCCGAGCAGGCGTACTTCAGCCGACAGGCTGAGCTGTGAGTGTCAGCAGTAGTTAGTTTTCTTTCCTGCATTTATTTCCTGATGTGAGCCCGCATTATGGGACATACATTCCAGTTATTTGTATTGGATCTTTCGCTTCCGCATTTATTTATTCTTGACTCCTGTTATCTTGAATTATGGACATGTTTTAGATAGTTTTATTTTGTTCTTGATATCTCTACAACCGTAATGTGACTGTGGATGGTTACTTCCTACCCATAGGTAGCATGGTTGGCTATGTCACGTGCCTATTTTAGCGTACTCTGGGAAGCGGGGTGTGACATGGTTCCTTTGGTATCAGAGCCATAGGTTAGTCGGGTTGATTCTTTTTGTAGTTGGGTATTGTACCCAATACACAAATCAGAATACCCGTGTTTAGGAAACATGTCCTGTCACCCTGCCGTTCTACCATTATTGAATCACATTCTTCCTGATTGTATCTTTTACGATGTGCAAACTTCCTTTGCATATCGACTCGAAACCTGATTCCTTGTTATCTCTAGGACTTAGGCGACTTGGGTGGAGTTATGTAATTGTGGCTATGATACCGCAGCATAGTTACAATGCGGCACTCTATTTAAGTATCTTGGAGTTCTAGCCTTGATCTATATTTTGAATCTATCATCATGCTAATGTTGGGTATTTTGATTTCAGGAATATGGCCGGTAAGAATTTGAAGATGTACCAATGACGTGTGGACAAAGCCGCCATGCATAGAGTGATAAGGGGAATGCTGGAGAATCTAAAGAGACAGACCGAGCTGAAACCGGTGTCTGCACTGAACCAAACGTCCGTACGTAGAAGTGTTCCGGTGAACAAACGCAGCTTAGCACCAATGAAGAAAACAATTGTGGTTGATCGGAAAAGGAGCGTGATTTGTAACTACTGCTATATAAACGGACATGTGCGAAAGTATTGTCGAAGGAGGCTGGGACTCTGTTTTGTTTGTGGAGCGGCAGATCACGCCGTTAGTGCTTGTCCGTCGAATCTTCGCACGAGGGATGTTATTCAGAAGCCTCCGCAGAGACCGTTCCAGGGACAGAAACAGCTGACTCAAGGACCTAATCAGGCTCGAGCTTTTACCTTGACAGCAGAAGAAGCTAAGTCGTCAGGAGAAGTTGTTTCAGGTATTCTATTCGTTCATGGTTTTCCCGCATTAGCGTTATTTGATTCTGGTGCATCCCATTGTTTTATGTCATCCATGTTTATAACTACACACTCGATTGATTACACGACCCTGTCTAGTTTCTGGGACATACACACTGGGAATGGGAAAATCATAACTAGTAGGGAATGTAAAGATTGTACAGTTGTTGTGTGCGGACGGGAGTTTTTTGCAGATTTATTGGTGATTGATACGGGCAGCTACGAAGTCGTCTTGGGAATGGATTTTCTTGGCACTTTCCACGCTCACATTGATTGTAGGGCAAAGAAAGTAATTTTTCCAGATTCCCGGACATCCAGAGTTTACCTTCGCTGGAGGAAGAAGTTCTGTCGGGCCAGTCGAGTTTAGGGCTAGGCCGACAAACAATATTCTTGCAGCAATGGAAGTTGATGAAAGTGAAGAGCCGGCTGTTGTTCGTAATTTTATGGACGTGATTGAAGATATATCGGGTTTACCGCCGAAGCGAGACGTGGAGTTCGCAATTGATCTTAATCCTGGTGCAGCGCCAGTATCCAAAGCGTATTATCCTATGGCACCAATAGAGTTGGAAGAAGTCAAGGAACAGGGTGCTGAATTGCTCGAGAAGGGTTGGATTCGAATCAGTAACTCGCCTCGGGGAGCTCCAGTTCTTCTAGTAAAGAAGAAGGATGGCACAAGAAGAATTTGCATCGACTATCGAGAATTAAACCGGGTGACTATTAAGAACAAGTACCCTATCCCTCGCATTGGAGAACTTTTGAGCAGCTTAGTGGACCGAGGGTATTCTCGAAGCTGGATTTGCGATCCGGATATCATCAGATTTGAGTGAAAGCAGAAGATATTTGCAAGACGGCGTTTTGAACTCGATATGGACATTACGAATAATTAGTGATGCCCTTCGGAGTAACGAATGCGCCGGCAGTATTCATGGACTTGATGAACCGAATCTTTTCACCATTCTTGGATCAGTTTATTGTGGTATTCATTGACGATATTCTGGTTTACTCGAAGAGTTTTGAAGAACATCCTGAGAATTTGATGATCGCACTGCAAACGTTGAGACAAGAGGAGTTATATGCGAAGATGAGTAAGTGCGAGTTTTGTCTAGAGGAAGTAAAGTTTTTGGGGCATGTTGTATCTGACGATGGAATTACCGTCGATCCAGAAAAGATTGCAGCAGTTCGAGACTGGCCGATTCCAAAGAATGTTGCGGAGATAAGAAGTTTTCTTAGACTCACCGGATATTACAGGAGATTTGTGGAGAACTTTGCTCGTCTGGCAGAGCCGTTAACCAAGCTTACGCGCAAGGAGGTACCTTTTGTATGGACGGACAAATGTGCGTTAGCTTTTGAGACGTTGAAGCAGAAGTTGATACCCACCCCTATTCTGACCGTGCCAGACAATTCCGGAGGATTGGTGATTCACAGCGACGCATCTGGGAAAGGATTGGGATGTGTTTTGATGCAGCATGGGAAGGTTGTAGCATACGCATCGAGTCAGTTGAAGACCCATGAGAAGAATTACCCAACTCATGACTTGGAGCTTGCGGCTGTGATTTTCGCTTTGAAGATTTGGAGACACTACCTTTTGGGCGAAAGGGTCGAAGTTTTAACTGATCATAAGAGCTTGAAGTATGTGCTCACACAGAAGGAGCTTAATATGAGGCAGCGTAGATGGTTGGAGCTGATGGCTGACTACGATCTTAATCTTAAGTACCATCCGGGGAAGGTTAATGTCGTGCCGGATGCGCTTAGTCGGTTACCAGTAATTCAGATGTTAACTACGCAGAAGGAGCTTGTTGAGGATTTTCGAAGATTTGACTTGGAGGTTGTGCTATCACTTTCTTCGGGACAGTTGATGCAGCTGCAAGTACAGTCATCATTAATCGAGAATATTAAAGCAGCACAATCGCAGGATCCTAGACTGCAAAAGTTTCGAGAACAGGTTGAAGCCGAACTACGAATGGATTTATTGATCCACGAAGATGGTTTGTTGAGGTATGGTAGCCGTTTGTGTGTGCCAAAAGGAGATATTCGTGAAGGGCTTATGAAGGAGGCACACAGTTCAGCTTATTCTGTACATCCAGGAGGCACAAAGATGTACCGAGATATTCGACAGCATTTCTGGTGGGAAGGCATGAAACGGGAGATTGCTCGCTTTGTGGCAAAGTGCTTGGTGTGTCAGCAAGTTAAGGCTGAACATCAAAGGGTTGCTGGTTTATTGTAACCACTTCCGATTCCTCAGTGGAAGTGGGAGCATATAACCATGGATTTCGTGACGGATTTACCGTGGAGTCCAAAAGGCAACGATGTTGTATGGGTGATTGTTGATCGGTTGACCAAGGCACCTCACTTCATTCCTTTCCGGGTTGGTCAATCAACAGAGACTTTGGCAGAGCGGTACAGGCAACAGATTGTAAGATTGCATGGAGTACCGGTGAGCATTGTGTCCGATCGGGACACTCGGTTCTTATCACACTTCTGGAGGAGTTTACAGGAAAGTTTGGGGACTCGATTGAAGTTGAGCACAGCTTATCATTCTCAAACTGATGGTCGGTCGGAGAGAACAATCCAAACTCTTGAGGATATGTTGAGAGCATGCATGTTGGACTTCAAGGGTTCATGGAAAGATCATCTACATTTGGTGGAGTTTTCTCACAACAACAGTTTTCAGGCAACTATCCAGATAGCTCCATTTGAAGCTTGGTATGGTCATAAATGCCGTTAACCTATTTGTTGAGATGATGTCGGTGAACGAAGATTATGGGGACCAGATTTGGTTGTGCAGGCAGTTGAGAAGGTTAACACTATCAGAAATCTTATGAAGGCAGCACAAGACCGACAGAAGAGTTGGGCAGACACGTCAAGAAAACCTCTAGAGTTCGCCGTGGGTGATTTGGTATTCTTGAAGATATCACCGACTATAGGGGTGATTCGTTTTGGAAGTCGAGGAAAGCTTAGTCCTCGATTCGTTGGACCCTTGAGATCTTGGAGCGTGTTGGTGAGGTAGCGTATCGTTTGGCGTTACCGCAGTCCTTGGCGAGTGTGCACGATGTGTTTCACGTATCTCAACTCCGTAGGTATGTTCGAGATGAAACGCACGTATTGGATCATTCGTAACTAACAGTACGAGAAGACTTGACTTTTAAGGAGCGACCGATGGAAATCGCGGATCGAAGGGAAAAGGTTCTTAAGAACAAGGTGATCCCTCTTGTGGTTGTTTCTTAGGGTAATCGCTCGCATGGAGAGTTCACTTGGGAATGAGAAGATGAAATCCGGCAGAGGTTTCCTCACATTTTCTTGTAGTTATCTATCTTTGTGTTCTTGGAATTTCGAGGACGAAATTCTTTTTGTAGTTAGGTATAATGTAACACCCGAGCCCAATGCTACTAATTTCCGTTACCGTTTGAACGTAGTGTGTCACTTATTTCATTTATCTTGCTTGATTGTTACTTACTGTAAATTTTACTCGGCAAATTCATTTCTGCATATAACAAGTTTTGGCATCTAAAATAAAATTAAAAATATTCATCTTGGCCTACTTGACACCCCTAACCCTGTTGTAGCGTCCGTGCATTGTGTTCTCGTCCCGTTCAGTGAAACGGACGAGTTTGGATGGCTACGCGCACGTACGTGTGTCCGTTTTGGGGGTAGGCTTTTTGATTGCTAAACACTTCATTTTAAATTTTGGATCCCGCCTAAAATTCTATTATTTCAATTTCAAATTTTTGGACCCGACCCAGGCGTGATTTGGAAATGTTTTACTTTGCGCCAAAATCCCAAATTTTAATATATTTAAACCATCGTATATCTTATATTTTAAACCATATAATATTTTTATAATCTTTTAAATCTTTTATATAATTTTTCCTAACCTCTTTTTCCCCCTCAACCAATCAGCTCTCTCTTAACTCCCGTGGGCCCCACACCTCACACCTCTCTCTCTCTCTCCGTCTCTCTCTACCTCTCTCCTCTCTCTCTCCATTCGCTCTCTCTCTCTCTCTCTATCTATATTCCCTCTCTCTCCTCTATATATATTCCCTCATCTTCCTTCTCGTTTTTTTTTTCACGTAACCCAAAACCCCCAGCGAACCCTAACCACTCCCTCACCTCGCCGCCGACCTCCCCACAACCTCGTCACCACCACCCCATCACCTTCATCATAACCTCCACCACTTCCTCCTCTTCCCTTTCTATCCCCGAGAACCCACGACCCTGAGCACCTGCAACCCCGAGCAACCCAGGAACCCTTCATCACCGGCGACTCGCCGTCGCCACCACCCGACCTCACCCTCGTCTCATCGCTCTCATAACCACCTCCTCTCCCTCTACTTCTTTCCCCGATGAGACCCCTGCCACCCTCGACAACCCACGACGCCATCCCTACACAGCCCCGACGCGACCCCGGAAACTTCACCGCTGATCACCACCCGACCTCGTCACTTCCTCACCTCCCTCTCCAATCCCCAACACCACAAACTACCACCACCATCAACCTCACCACCTTCCCGACCCCAAACAACAGCCACCCAAGAAACCCACCGCCGACGACTGCCCTCGTCGTTGTCAAACCGTCACCACCCGTCCCACGGATCATCGTGAGCACCCCTTCTTAGATCCTCCTTCATTTCTTCTCTATTTTTCTTTTCTCTTCTTGTTTACATATCTTGATCATTTACTGTTCATTCCTTGGCAGGAATCCGACGATGCCGACGACGTGACCCGACGTTCCAGCGAGGTACCCCGACCCGTGTGGTTCCATTGTTCGTCGTTTGGGTTCATTCTGTGAACCGTGCGCCCGTCGCGAGTTTCCCCGCCGACGATTTACGTTCCGTTTTTCCCGGTTCGTGACCCGTCGAGGCAAGTACCCCTTGCTACATGCTAAACAATATTTACTTATAATTAATGACATCCTAAAACCTGCAATTTAACCTTGGTATTATAATTTCCCATTTTTTGTGTTCAAGATTGTTATATATCATTTATCTTTCAAACTTGGAACCTACCTGTTGTAATTACTAATTTGGAACCTAATAATCATATTTACATGTTTTAATTACACTTACACTGATGGCGTAGCCTATGGCACCTTTTCTACCATTTTACTTCATTCGGACACTCGTATACATTTAACCTGCTTAAACTGTGATTTCATTCGTGGAACCTATATACACATATAACATTGCATCTATGAAGTCTTAAACTGGTTAACATGATTAAATGGCTATAATTGTCTTACTGCATTCGTATATTGTTGAAATCATCTCTGCAACACAATTGATAACTGTATTGCAAATCGAATGAATCTGCCTATTGCTTAATTCATTACTTATATCATGTTGTTGATAACCATGCTTGATTATATAACTGATTGTGAGTACGCCTATGATATCGCTTGCTTCTTGACCTGTCTTGCTACCTACATATTGATTGACCCGATATGGTACCGTATACTGCTTGACTTGACATGATGTACCATGACCTAATCTTGTGTCTAATGCCAACAAACCTAACATGTAGTCCTCATGGACCGTTCCTGTTGTCTATCCAGACAAACATGTTTTCCTGATCCTGTATTGGCATTAGTTTCTTGATTTCGAGATACCTGACTTGACATACACTTATAACTTGGGGGTATGGGGAAATCAAAGGTGAAACCTGACTTATAACTCAACAGTTCACTACCTGTTCTGAGTGTACACATTCCTGTTTTGTGCCTAGCGGCATGTCTCGGTTTCAGCCGAGAATATTGTGGCCGTGGTCCCGGGTATTTACGGGATACTATTGAGTGTACACACCCCTGTTTGGTGCCTAGCGGCATGTCTCGGCTTCAACCCGAGAATATTGTGGCCGTGGTCCCGGGTATGTACGGGATACTATTGAGTTACATCGATGATTCATCAATTTGGTTTCAAAGAATTTAGAACAAAGAACCTGATAGCACAGTTTAGTTTACCCACTGCACACTACCCTGCACTGCTCTGATTCATATTATTGTTACCCTTGCTTTATTCATGTTTATATTCGCATTGCCTGTTTATTATGTTATTACTTGATGATTTGACGCGCTGACGTCTGGGTTTTGCATGGCCCAGATTCTGTACCGCTGACGCAGTCCGAGCAGGAGTACTTCAGCCGACAGGCTGAGCTGTGAGTGTCAGCAGTAGTTAGTTTTCTTTCTTGCATTTATTTCCTGATGTGAGCCCGCATTATGGGACATACATTCCAGTTATTTGTATTGGATCTTTCGCTTCCACATTTATTTATTCTTGACTCCTATTATCTTGGATTATGGACATGTTTTAGATAGTTTTATTTTGTTCTTGATATCTCTACAACCGTAATGTGACTGTGGATGGATACTTCCTATCCATATGTAGCATGGTTGGCTATGTCACGTGCCCATTTTAGCGTACTCTGGGAAGCGGGGCGTGACAGTTATTCACGCAGAACAGAACTGCATGATAGTATTTCATACAGCTCGGACCTGCATGGGCCACCAACAAAACCTGTCACGCCCCGCTTCCCGGTGTACGGTGAAGGGGGCGTGACTAGGCCGCTACGTATTTACTGTGAAGTAAATACGCTAAGTGTATCTAAGCAATATAAATAAAAATGCACAAGAGACAAAAGATATAATTGAACAGCAACTTTATTTATTCACATTCTTTTGTACAATGCATGGAAAAGTAAATACATCTGAATGAAAGCAATGCCTAAACAATGGCATAACAGAACTGAAAAGTACTGAATAAAAAGGTGTACAATGAAGCTAGAGCTCTGGGTCGTAGGAAAGCTGGTCCAAGTCCTTACTAGTAGGCTCGATCTCCTGAGTGTCCAGATCACCTGACAACATTCCAAAGAAGAAAAAGAAGGAATGTCGTCAGCGAACAATCGCTCGGTAAGTCCCAAAGATGGGATAAATAGAATAGACGGAGGAGAGTGTGTAACTTTTAAAGTTGTATTATTTTGTTATATTGTTGTATTTAGTGTTAAAACTGTTGTTATCGTAAGTTCAAGGGTGAATTTCAACCAATCTCAAGAGTGTTCTCGAACCCAACAGGCTGTAATCCAGGGGTACGGAACCACGGGCCCGAATCAAATGTTAGTAACGGGACTTCGACCGTCGTCAAAGTATTCTAAACTCAACAGGCTGTAATCCAGGAGCATGGAAACACGGGACCTCATGATTGCTTGCTTGTGTTAGTAGACATGGATTCATGATCTAGGGGGACTCATAAGATTCTGTTGGATTCACAAATGAACTACCCCAATACCCCGTGTATTTATTGTATTGATAGTAATGATTGTACTGACTGGTATTGTATTGTATTGTATTATATTGAAAATTGAATTGTATAGTTGACTTGCCGAAACCATGATATCAGTAAATGGATGTAACTGGAGAATCATATAAATGGATGTAACTGGAGAATCATGTAAATGGAAGTATATCCATAGTTCGGTTCAGTCAAGTTATATAGATTGTATAGATTGAATAGTTTGGATATATGGATTCATGGATTCATGTTGAATTATAGTTTGGATACTTTAATCATATTAAAGTAAGATTATTATAATGAGACTCAGTCTGAGTCAGAACAATTAAAAAGAAATTGAAGTCCTGATTGTTTTGATGTTATCGGTAACCGATGCACATGAGCGGCAGGATTTGTGTCTTTTTCAAAGGCGATTACCGTGTTGATAATACCGTTTGGTAAGTTATCTACCTTAAAATAGGCAAGCACCCACTTCTCCGGCTCCCTGAGGCTCAAGAGATTGGTCCCGCTTAAACCTATATTTACTAGGGTCCTTAGGGTAATTTATAGAACTTGAAGGGGTTTTATGCAAAAATACTTTTGTATAATTTTCAAAATACACCCCAAGTATTTAATTATCTCTTTAGAGTTATCATAGATGTATATTTTATATTTGTGATATTTCTAGTGAAAATAACCTAATTTTATAATACATGGTATTTAATTGTAAAGTGTTGGACTTGTATGGGATTTCATGGTATTTTCATGTAAAGAGATTCTTTTGACTTAGACAAGTTGGAATATTGATATTATAACAAAAAATAGATATTTTGATAATATATATATATATATATATATATATATTTATATATTTATAAAAAATAATATTAATTTATTTTTTTCTAGAAATCTCATTTTCTTAAGATATTTGTATTTTAAATCTCTCGAGACAGAATGCTCCTTGCGGAGGTCTGCATATCACACTACTAAGCCCAGGGATGTGCAATAATCCGCACCATCCCAGTCGGGTTCCCCAAAATGGGTTGTAGCGGAGCTTTGCAAAGATCTATAAAAATACTTAATCTTATAGAAAACGGTTTTAATAGTTAATGGTATTTATATGTGAAGTTTCGTTTTCCTGTATTCTATGTTCCAGAAAGATATTGTGCTATATTGCATATGAGTGTTGTGAGGAGGTGGGTCATTACCTCGTGATCTAATTAAAGGTATAGCAAGATTAAAGATGTTTTAAAGTAGAAAGTAAATTACATGGTATTTTAGTGAAAAAGAGCGATAAAAGTTACAGGATGAAATGTTTTGCTATGAAACTTATTCAACATATTTTGTTAATGATTAATAGTCAAGATGTAAGAGTTTAACATGGTCGTGTTAAGGAAAATTGAACTTTATAAAGAAAACCGAATCGGAAGTCGGATTTAACTCCGCTTCCGTCGGGTTTTAGTAAAAGAAGTTTTAAGAATAGAGAACAGAAGAGGGAGGTGGGACTTACTGGGTTTTGGTTTAGAGGAGAGGAAGAGGGAGTTGACGTAGGTTCCGGTGCGTCGTTTCGTTGCCTGGAGCTGCTAGGGTCGTCGTCGGAAAATCGTCGGAGCTTCGCCCTTCGCTAATTCCAAAAGCACACTAAACTTCTATGGATTTCTTGAGAGTTTTGATAAGAATTTTGGAGTGATGGGGGTGTGTTTATGAGTTTATTTATAGGGTAAGGCTAGGGTTTAGGGTAGGTGAAAGGGTGTAAAGAAAAAATGTATTAAATTGTAATAAAATGTATTAAAATGGAGTAATTAGGGTTTTAAAGGGTCTCTGGAACCGCTCCAAGGAAATAAAGTGTGCAGGGGTACTGGGGAGTCCAATAGACACAACTTCTAAGAAGACAACTCGGTGATCCGGCTCAACTCGGCCGGCGGTGGCGGGCCGAGTCGGCCGAGTCGCCGGCCCGAGTCGGCCGAGTCGGGCCAGGGTTTTCTGCCATGTGTCCTATGTCGTATAGTGTAGCCCCTGGGACAGTTTGTTTTATATGTGTAGTGGGGTTTTTACGAGTTATGCACATGTAGGCTCTTGGACTTCTAAAAATTCAAAAGAAAACAATATTAAAAATAATATGGGGGATGGGATTTGAACTCTGGTGGTTTGGTTCAGCAGTGCAAGGTCTTACCAGTGAGCTACAAGCTCCTTCTTGCTATTAAAAAGCAAAACAAACTTATAACTTGTGCTTAGGCAAAAATACCCCTTTCTGTATTTTTTGAAAAATTTGTACAGAAAGTTGTACAGAAAGTTTTGGGTTGTTACACGGACACTACCCTTTTTTAGTGACAGTCGATGGTAGCGAAGAAAGTTCCCAGCCAGTCCATTCTCAAGACTACGTCGAAGTTCGGTATGTCCAGCATTTTGAAGTCCGCCTAGAATTCTTGATTGCAGACGACTAGTGGACACAGATCGTATCCCAAAGTTTCTTTTAGAACGTCGTTCCCTGAACTGACAATCCAGTTGGATACGAGTGGTGTAACTGGGATCACATGAGTTCGAACGAACCGTTGCGACATAAAGCAATGTGATGCCCCAGTGTCGAAGAGCGCGAGTGCAGGTAGGGACGCTACTATGATTGTACCTAAGTCGCGTGGGATAAGTTTAGATATAACAGATGTAAGATGACAATGAATTGAAAGGACTTGAAGGAGAATAGGGAAGAGATTTACTAGTGATAACCTGACTAGTAGCTTCGGCCTCTTCGACCGACATGGTGAATGCTTGGCGTCGTGGTACTTTTCTCTGTGCCTGGTTAAACACTCAGCATTGGGGTTGAGTGGTCTGGGTGTGGGAAGCTGGAGCTGGTAGAGCTAACCTGGTAGGACGAGCTTGGACCGCCGGTCTAGCTGGAGGGTTATTGGGTCCTCTGTTCTATGGGTATTCTCCAATGGCGTGAGTAGAAGACCCACAGATCAAGCATAAGTTGTTCTGCCTACGACAGTTCTTCCCTGTTCTTTTGCAGTAGATGCAAAAGTCTGACCTGCTATTGGCAAACGAACCTACTGGCCTCCGAGATGGTCCGTTAAAAGCTGGCCTGAAAGAGGCCCCTCCTGTAATCTGGTGCATAGGGCGTTTCACACCGGCAGTCTGTGGCATGCCTTTCTTCTTCACAACTGCTTCATAGCGTCGGGCAGCCTTCAAAGCAAGCTTATAGGTTGGGAAATCCCCTGTAGCAAGTGCAGCTTGGATTTCAGGATCTAACCCTTACTGAAATCGCCGTGGCCGGATCTCAGCAGTGGGAATAAAGTGTGCAGCGAACCTGTTACGACCTTGTGCCAGCAGTGTTGTGAGTGAGATCAAAAAATTGAATTTGAGACAATATCTTACCGGCTGAGCATGGTAAACTCAGCATCATATTCATCCACCGACTTGATCCACATCGAGCCCTCTTGTAGATAGATGAACTGTTGCTCCATGTCAAAGCGGGCAGTCTCTGAGAAGTACTTGGCAACGAAGAGATCTCGGAATGTTCTCCATTCTATCGGTTGTGCGAGACGGCTCTCCTCAGACTTCCACCAAACTCTGGCGTTATCAGTCAGTTGCAACTTAGCAACTCTCATCCAGGTAATATCTGGCACTTGAGCTACTGCCAGATCATCTTCGATTGATTGAGCTCATTCTTCTGCCTCAAGTGGGCTCTCTTTTCCCGAGAAGTTCTTTGGGTGCAGTGCTTGAAACTGGTTAACTCCGGGTGCTTCGACTTCGGGGCGGTGCATAAAGATAGCAGTCTGCTGCTGCTGACCTTCTAATAGGCTCTTGATAGCCTCAAGCAGTACCGTTTGCTCATTAATAGGAGTTGTAACGGTAGGTGGTGGTGGTAGTGTAGGTGGTGGAGTATTACAGTTGACGTTCGTGCTGGTGTTGTTTGGAGAGTCTATCACCTTGATATAAAAGATAGGTTAGGATAGATTCAAGAATTTGAAATACAAGGAATGTAAATATTTGTTAGACTTATTAATTCTTGTGGTATATTGTTTACGACTTCATGCAGAACTGAC
Source organism: Agapanthus africanus (assembly GCA_030015575.1). Classification (NCBI taxonomy): domain Eukaryota; kingdom Viridiplantae; phylum Streptophyta; class Magnoliopsida; order Asparagales; family Amaryllidaceae; genus Agapanthus; species Agapanthus africanus. The sequence continues at coordinate 358,121,600 of JASDDO010000010.1, read as the reverse complement.
CTGCATGGGCCACCAACAAAACCTGTCACACCCCACTTCCCAATAGATGGAAACGGTGACGTGGTAAGCCCACGACATATTTATCCAGAGAAGGTCATTCCCTAAATAAATATACTAAGCGTATTGAAAACAATAATACACAATGCAAGAATAAATTGAGACCGTAAATTTTTTCAACAAATATCTTTATTTACATTTAACTTTCAATATTTACAAATACAAGAGTTTATGCTAGAAAGTAAATACAATAAGGAAAATGCCTAAACAAGAGGCATACATAAACTAAAGAAAAAATATGAAGCTGATCTAGCCCTGGGTAGGGATCTGGTTGTAGTCCTCCTCTGTGGCTTCAACCTCATCCGTCTCAACCGTATCTGACGAACATTCCAAAAGAAGAAAAGTGGGTAGAATGTCTGTCAGCGAACTGGCGCTCGGTAAGTCCCAAAGATAGGTAAGAGTAAAGAAAATAACAAGAGTAGAATATATATGACGAGTAAGAGTATATGATCATGGGTAAACATATTCTATAGGTCTCTATATGGTTACTATATTAACGTTAAGTTCCAAGTGTGAATGTCAACACAGCCGTAGAAGTATTCACGAGCTCAAGAGTGGGGCCCCAGGAGCAAGGAAACACGGGCCTATTTCATGTGATTGTATCGGGGCTCTAGGCTGTGGATGAGTTAATCCGGCTGATATTCGAGTAAAATAAAAAAAGTGGTTAATATAGGACTCCTCAAGCTCCGTTAGATTCACACAAGAAACTATCCCAAGCACCCCGAGTATAATATATATAACTAGTTAATATACTTAATAGATTTGATTGGTTGATTAGCATGTCTTGATCGAACCCATAGATTTCAAAAGGTGTAGAATGTATTCGAGTGAGACGAGTAATATGCGAGTCATGACAATTACAATCTTGGTTCGAGTTAAGTTGGTTCGAGTAGTTTGGGTTCGAGTTCATATTCGAGTTTAGATTCGAGTTAGGTTAGGGTTCGAGTTTGTGATCGAGTTTGAGTTCAAGTTTAGATTTGAGTTTGGATTCGAGTTCATATCTTTTCATGTGAATTGATGTAAATTGTTAAAAATCATATGTTTGGGAGATATCGGCAACTGCTGCATATGAACGGCAGGATTTGTGTCTTTTTCCAAGACAGTTGCCATTTGATAACTCCATTAAGTTGTCTAACCTGAATAAGCAAGCACTCACTTTCTCCGGCTCCGTAAAGCTCAAAAGAATTGATCCCGCTTAAATCTATATTAATTTAGAGTACTTAAAATATTGTTTTGCATATCTCTAGGAGGTTTTATGAAAAATACTTTAATATAGTTTAAAAATAAATCTCGAGGTTGATTTGTAATATTTAATGTTTTAGTGAACATGTATTTTAATTGTTGTGGTGTTTTAGTGATAAAACCTAGATTTTTGAAAGTTTGTGATTTTTTTATGAAAACTACTACTTTTGGAAACTTGGTGGTATTTTATTAACAATTTTAATCTTTCCTTTTCAAAAATATAGTTTCTTAATTTGTTTTTATTGAAAATACAGATTTATGATTTTTATATAATTTTTAAAAAAATTAGTTTTGTTTAGAAAAGACACGTTTCTTAAAAACAGTATTTTTATTCCTTTCGAGACCGAATACTCCGTGGGGAGTTCTACATCTCGCTCTACTATCCCAAGGATGTGCGATAATCCGCACCATTCATTAGCAGGTCCCCTAACGAGGGTTGTAGAGACGTATTTGCTAAGGATTCGAAATACCGATTTAAAGAAACTCGTTTTTATAAAAGTATGGTATTTTAATGAAAATGATATTTTACTTTGAATTACCCATATGCTTAGAATACCGTGCTATGAAACCATAGTGTGCATGTGGGTAGGTCATTCCCCCGTAAAGGTTCTAAGGTTTGGGTATACTAGATATCGTAAAGAGATTACACTAAAATTCATAGTATTTTAATGAAAAAGTTTATTATATGTTGGTTTCATATGAAAATTTTGTTAAATCTAAAGACTAAATGATGTGAAATTGGGCTTAACTCCACTTGGCACTTAGAGAGTTTTGAGAGAATTTTTTGCTAGAATTTCAGAATGGGGGAGAGCTATGGCATGGGGCAGTGTTTATAGTGGAGAATTAAGCATTGGGAATTAAAATTTTGGATTAAAATGCATTAAAAAGGTGTTAAATAGTGAAATGAAAGGTCTCTGTTTGATTGCAGGAAAATCAAACAGTGCATGGGAGTTAAGGGGAGTCGAAGGGGTATGTGTGCAAAACACGGAGCCAATTGGGCTCAAATCGACCGTCGGCGCCTGCCATATAAGGGGAATAGGCTGTCGGATTTGCATGTCCTACCTCGAGATTCGTGCCATGTGTGTTTTTGGGTGTGTACACCTCATTGCGCCCGTTTTATTTTTCTGAAACGATTTATTTCCCCGTGTATTGCACGTGCAACTCTTGAGCTTCCGAAAAATTAAAAAGAAAAATCTGAAAAAAAAAATAATTGTGTCTGAAGGGATTCGAACACACAGGCTATGTCACAGCCGTGTAGAGATTTTACTAGTGAGCTATAAGTTGATTCTTGCTTTTATTTAACAAAAATAACTTTTGATTCTTACACAGGCTGTAATACTCTTTTCTGTACAATAACAAGAAAATTTCTATACAGTGATTTCAGAGTCGTTACACATTTTTCATTGGCTAACCAAGATCCCAATGAGGAGAAGAAGCCTTGTGCGTGTCCTCTCAACTCGTAAAAAGAAAACTCTCTTGTATGATCATTACGACTTATAAGGGAAGAAAACACTTAGGGATCCTCACGAATCTTAAGGAGAAAACACACCAACGAGATCCCCTCAACTCGTAGGGAGAAAATACTCTGTGAGACCCTCATGGCTCATAAAGATTGAAAAAGCCTTGGATGACAGGGGTCTAAACCTGTTTCCTATGCCATCAAATTTCCGGTGACGCATTACTTTGCATTACTTAAGCCACGCACATATTTACGTGGGCAAAATAGTGGGGAGCATTTATTCCCGCCAAAATTTTTGGCTCAAAGCTTGTATTTGTTCTCTTATAAAAAATAGACGGCAGACCCTACGTGTTAAACACGTGGGCACTCACGTGCAAAGCACGCGAGCACCTGCTGCAGTTAGGATTAAATCATATAACAACCCTCACATGTAAAACACGTGATCACTCACGTGCAAAGCACGTAAGTACCAGCTTCAGATAGGATTAAATCCTATGATAGCCCCTGTTTCCTGATTTAAAATCAGAAAAGCTTGGGGAAAAGGCTTTAGGAAAGGGTCACGTGCTTACACGTGACCAGCAGTCACGTGTTGGCACGTGACATCTAAAAGCATCGGCAAGGCAAATTCAGCTTCCCGACACATCAAAGAAAAGGGCTTCAGAAAGGGTCACGTGCTCCCACGTGACCTGGGTCACGTGTTGGCACGTGACAATTAAAAGCGGCTTCAAAGGCAAACCGGTTCCCTGATCAAATCAAGGAAAAGGCTTCAGAAGAGGTCACGTGCTCCCACGTGACCAGGGTCACGTGTTGGCACGTGATACTCAAAAGCAACAGACTTGTTCTCCAAGAAAAAGAGTCCAGACGAGGGTCACGTGCTCACACGTGACCACGGGTCACGTGATGGCACGTGACGGTTAAGCAGCAACCAGAAGATAGAGCGCAAAAAGAAAGAAGAAGGCTCGTTCCAAGGGGGTCACGTGCCCACACGTGACCAAGGGTCACGTGGCCACACGTGACCGACTTCAAAGCCCATTTGTTAACAGAATTAAATTCTGGGAAAAGACCTCTCAAATATTTCCAAAAGCAACCGATTGAATTAAAGATTTAAAAGTGATTAAATATCATCTATCTATGGGAAAATCTTGAATTTGGGAAGATTTCCCCGTAAAATCTAACCGAAATAACAAAGGAGAATCTCTGGATTTAAAATCCAATGGTGAATAAAATTCACCTAATAATCCAAAGGTCCAAAACGAATGATGGATACCAATCAAATCTCTCAATGAAAGATTCACCAAAACCAATTGATTCGGCCGCTTCTCCTATAAATAGGAGCCAAGAGACACACAGAGATATAGGCAGAGGGAAGAAAGGAGAGAGCCTGGATACTTCAGAGGAACTTGGATCTTCTGCAAAAGAAAACCCTAGGTAAGGAAGGGAAGGTTTCATTGAAAGAAAAGAGAATTTAATTCTCAACAGAGTTTAACTCTGATATAAAATAGAAGGACATATTTCTTCTCTCTTTGATGGAGGATCTGTAAAGTGCACATCTCCCCTTGAGTTGAGAATTTAATTCTCAATGGGTTGAGATTATGCCATGCAGATCCAAAGCATAGAGAGGGAATGGAAGCACGAGAATTTAATTCTCACAGAACTATAGGAATTTAATTCCATCAAAATAAAATTAGGGTTTGACCCTGTGTTATGGGAATTTAATTCCTTCAGAATGAAAAGAATCAGGGTTTAACCCTAGTTAAGAACTTAGTTCTGTTAAAACAACAAGATTTTAATTCCCTTAATCTTATTCCCCAGAATAATTCTCTAACAGAGAGTGGGGGTTTAATTCCTTAAAGCTTTTATTAGGGTTTAACCCTATTCAGTTCTTCACATATATGAGGAATTTAATTCCTACAGAAAATTCAGAGTTCAACTCTTCAAAAGGGATTAGGAATTTAATTTCTTTGAAATTATTGTCAGGGTTCAACCCTACGAGGAATTTAATTCCTGAAAGGGATCAACAGATCTTCTAAAAAACATACGTAGAAGCAGGGTCACGTGTCACCACGTGACCCCCCAAAAGGTCTACAGAAAGCCCTTTGAGGCAGTGCCTCACGTGACCCACATGACCCTTGGCAGAGGCTCTAACATACTCCATTCAAACACCCGTCACGTGATGACACGTGATGCTCCAAAAGATGCGATCTCCTCAGCAGAACAAACGAAAGGAGGGCGCCCTCACGTGCTACCACGTGACCCCTCTTGCCTCAGCATATAACGCTAAATTGGAACCCCTGAATTCAGTGTTAAAACGTTGTTTGGCCTTAGTGTTCAACACTAAGCAAAGAACTTTATTTGCAGTGTTCAACACTGATTACCTTAGTGTTCAACACTAATTTGGGATTTCTGTTGCCGGTGTTTAACACTGGTCTGGTTTAGTGTTTAACACTAATTTGAAGGCCTTGTTATTGGTGTTGACACCAGCTATCTTCTAGTGTTAAACACTGACTTATCAATCTCATTCTCAGTGTTCAACACTGATTGGTCTTTAGTGTTTAACACTAGGCATTGGCCAAATTGGCTAAATGGCTAGAGGCAAAGCCTCTCCTTCAAAGGACCAACAGGAGGGCCGATGTCCCAGACATGATTGGACTTAGCCCAAGCTGGCCATAAGTCCTCAATTCATAATTAACTGGGCTAATGGGCTCATAACGTAATTAATTGGTCTTGATCACAAATTGGGCCAAAGACTATTTAATCCACTCCGGTTCCAGGGTACATCTCTTCACTCCTTTGATACTTGGCGTTGTAATCCCTCAACGTCTTCAAAGAGGTGACGGGTCCCGATGACCACACATTGATATGGACTGTGGGGTCCTTAAACCCATGGACTACGACGTCCTTAACCTTGACCGAGATGTCTTAAAACTAACAATGGACTGTGGGGTCCTTAAACCCATGGACTACGACGTCCTTAACCTTGACCGAGATGTCTTAAAACTAACAATGGACTGTGGGGTCCTTAAACCCATGGACTACGACGTCCTTAACCTTGACCGAGATGTCTTAAAACTAACATTGGACCGCAATGTCCTTAAACTACCCATGGACCGCAATGTCCTTAAACTACCCATGGACCGCAATGTCCTTAAACTAGCAACGGACCATCATGTCCCTAAACTGAAACAATAGAGACACGCATGCTCTTTTGCCGGATTTAAACGATCCCATTTAAGTTGATCTTAGCCTCAAATATGGCTAACATATCCTAAACCTTCAAACAGACTGGACTAGGAATCCCTCCAATCAATTTTGGTTCAAGGGTACATCTCTGAACTCCTCTGACACCTGTCGTTGTAATCCTTCAACGTCGTCAGAGAGGTGACGGGTCCCGATGGCCATACATGCAATGTCGGATCTAAACGATCTCGTTAAGTTGATCTTAGTCTCAAACTAGACTAACGTATCCTTAACAAACGTTTAAGTTGATCTTAGCCTCAAAAATGGCTAACGTATCCTTAAACCAAACCCCCAAACCTAAATCTAAGATAATACGGATTTGGACTAGTCCACGCCCTACGGGCGACGACATAACTCAATCTCCGTATACAATCCACGGGCAACCAAAAACAAAACAAACACCCACGACACGAAGTGACCAGCTGGAGAAGGAGAAAGTTGTTACCGCGATGCGGTAGCGTAATTAACTGCAGGGGCTTGCGCCTGCAGGGAAGAGCGTCCCCACAATCAAAAACCCCTCAAACGAGAGGGAATCTGACGAAGTCTGCTACATCGGACGCATCCATTCAGACCATCGATACATGGTGCCATAAATCAACTTGGCATCTTCGGAGAGGTGGACGGATAGCACCAATTAGCATCTGCCCCAAACCTCAGGCGAGACGACCACGCGTCTCGACCGCCGTTCGGAGGGGAACAGATTCTGGCATGCCCGGTGGGACCTTTTCCTCTTTCCACTCCACACTTCGTGTGTCGTGATTCGCGAACCAATCGTTGTTCACTAATAGTTGCCCTTGGGTTTCGAGATACTAAGACTTGGCGTCTTGCTCATTGCAGAAAGCAAAGGATCGATGGCTTCTACTTCTGTAAAACGCTCCAACTGCTCGGACTGCAATTGCGACCAACGCTCTGCCTCGCCAGGAGGTATAGCCTACGGACCCCAAGCTGCTTCGTTATTCACAATACCGGTGGACCAGGTGACTCAAGCCACTACCGGATTGTTTTTTGGGACTATGCTCCCACCGACAAGCTTCACGGCGCCGGTGCTGACAAAGGAAGCTCCCAAGAAGTCGGTTTTTGATCGTCTTACCCCTGCTGCGGCTCCCCTCAACGGGTCGCCCAACATCAGCGCCTCGGCCTTCTCTAGATTGGGCCAGAAATCCTGTGGACCCATCATGGGGCCTACAATCCCAGAGAAGGCCGCTTTTAAGAAAGCGACCGGTCCTGCTCCCGAAATCGCCAGGGCGGCTTCCCCGACCACAAAATCGGTCTTTACAAGATTGAAGGCTCCAGCTCCCGCTCCTGCTACCCGAAGGACATCGGTCTTCGACAGGCTAACACCAGCAGCGACCCCCCCACTTACACAGGGGGCAAGACGAAGCCACTCTCACCACTGAACCAACGCCGTCCGCTCGACACGCTCGACGTCACCATTGGCGCCGAGTAAGGAAGGCTGGGGGCAACTCCCCCTCTGGGCTAACTCCACCAGCCCCGATGGCAGAAGTTAACGTTGCTGTTCCAACTGGGAACAGCTTTGAGATGCTAAATAAGGTGCAAAAGAATTATCCTACTGCAGTGCTAAAGAGGTCTCCTCCTCCACTAAAAAAGGTTGCGGAAATAAAGCCAGAACAGCCCCGATCCCCTCAACGGCTGTCTTCCAAAATCTACAAGGTTTGGTGACAGGCCCGAGACTCGATGATCGATCCAAACTTCTCCCGCCAGCACAAGAAGCTGAAAATCCAACCGAAGCCAGTCACCAGGTTAAACCACGAAAAGCTGTTTGGATGCCCACTTCAACGGCCCCCTCAGCTCCCACTGCTCATAAAAGGTGGAAGCCAGAGAAGATCCCCCAGCCTGCAACGACCGCTAAAAGCACTGAGCCCAGACGCCCTAAGTCTGGGGGCATGATGGTCCACACCATATACATGGCGTCAGAAAAAGAAGACAGCCGTGCGTCTACAGGTCATAGACCGCTCACACGGTCGGTGACCAAAGCTCAGGAGCAACAGCAAAAGCTCCAGGAAATGATGAATGCTATGGCCGCACTTACCGGGCCAAAAGAAAACCCAGAAACGTCCTCAGAAGAACGCCAGGAGGAAGAAACCGACGCCGAATTCCTTCGCCGGATACTGGAGAAGAAGGACAAAGAGGCTGCCGAACAAGCAGCCAACATACAGCGTATGGGCCTCCTCTTCCAAGATATGATAGGAATGATGATCCAACAAGATCCACCCACTGAGGATCCCCCGATCGTCCTTGAAGACGACAGGGGAGAAACGTCAAATCCACCACCGGCCCTCTCAACGGCCAAGGAGGAGACAATCTCTAACGCTGACTTGGTCGACTATATAGCCCAGCAAATCCGGGTTCATCATGCGACTGAGGCAGCTGGTCAAGTCATAAAAACGGGGCGGCCATATCCGAACTGGTACGATCAAATCAGATACCCGCCGGGTTACACAATTCCCAAGGTCCATGTTTATAAGGGGACCGGCAATCCCCACCAACATGTCACCCAATTCAGGGCCCTTTGCGGTAACACCGGCGGAGATGATAAACTGTTGCTTCGCCAGTTCGTGGGCAGCTTATCAGAAACAGCGTTCGAATGGTATTCAGAACTCCCGAACGATTCTATCAAAAGACGTTCGCTGAAATAGAGTTGCTATTCACTCAGCGATTCGCAAGTGCCAGCGAACGCACTCCAATAACGGCACTGATTAACGCCAGGGTAAAACCAGGCGAAACTTGGGTCCAGTATGACATACGATGGCGGAATTTGTGGTCAAAATGCGAGCAACGCATTGAGGAAGCGCCTGCAGTGGGAATGTTCGTGGGATCCCTAGACCCTCACGCAACTATCTGCCAGTTTATGATGTTCTTTAAGCCAACCACATTCCAGGCTTTAATCGACAAGTTGGCTCAGATGGACCAAATGGGTCATAGACCGTCTCCCCCGAAGCCAGAACCTCGAAATGACAAAGGTAAAGGAAAGGCAATCTTCGTCGCGAATGCCCAGCAGCAACCTAACGCCCCAAAGCTGGCAGATCAATTGGAAGAAAGACGCTGGTATTATAATGAGAAGATGAAGCGTCCCTACTCGTTCCCATGAGACAAGACGAAACGGTTATTCGAGCTGGCAGTATGCAACAGACTTATAAACCTACCAAATCCAAGGTGACCGCCACAACCCACTGAAGTGAATAAACCTAACTATTGCCCTTATCATCAAACGGTAAGTCATCCGATTGAGGATTGCTTCGTCTTCAAAGGATGGATTGAAGATCAATACCTCCAGGGGAAGTTTGCACTGTCCGAAAAGTGGAAGGTGAACCCACCACAGCCGCATACTCCTAAGAAAACAGATACACCGGGGGCAACCTGTTCCTTTATTGAAGAAGCTCCATAGGAGGTCGTGCTGTCAACTAAAACCAAAAGAATGCTGAAGGACCTTCATGCGTGCCCGGCAGTCGAATGGAAGGACCCGCTGGAACTACAGATCATTGAAGGAATGCTGAAGCCGCGCCCAACTACGAAGACTCGTGGTGATTGCCCAAATACTCACGTCCAACCGTCAAAATCTTCGAAGAAAAAGAAGAAGAAATCCAAGAAGCCCGTGAAGCCTGGAGACGAGCACACGAACTTGCGGAAGCAAATCGACGCGCTGGAAGAGTACAATCAAAAGGCGCGAACTCCTGTCACGCTGCAAGAGTTCCTCAGCCACATCTTTCAAGAGGAAGATGATGGAGAGAGCTCGTTGGATGAATCCGAGGGATATGTGGCGAATTGTAACGTAATCTCCCACTCGTTTACCGACGATGAGAAAACTCCTGACACTAAGAAACTGGGGGCAGAGCCTGAACCAGAGCGTGCGTGGCCAACAGATGAAATGATCAGCGCCTTTCTAGATGAGATTAAAGCAGATCAGGAGCTTAAGATGGCCGCATCGGAAGGAGCCAAATGCAGGCGACTAAACGAAAGAGTTGAAGTACTCCCGCCAGACCGAAAGGCATCCGAGGCAGACAATAAGATATTCAAGACGAGGAAACGGTTTGCCAAAGCCATGTCGATAGGAATGAAGTTACCACCCTCGGAAGAAAACACGCTCAATGGGGTAGAGAGGCACCCTGATTATTGCGCATATCATCGGAAAATTTCACACCCCACGGAGGAGTGCGACGCCTTTAGGATATGGAGGCAAGGATATGTTGCTCATCGACAACATTTTAAGCGCATGAAACGCAAGACTCGTCGGGAACGAAGAAGTACTACCGACGGGCATAACAGAACCACTGGCAACTGTTACATGGTTAACGCCGGAGGGTCACAAGTTCTCACCTTTGGGAGCGACTCCGATGAAGAAATGGCTCTGGGCCCTCTCTTTAAAGAATCCGTTTTAGGGAAAGAGGAGAAATCGGAGGCTTGCGAGAACATTCAGCTGCGCAATCGCACACTCCCAGAAAAGAATCTCGGGCCCGCGAGTAGAAAAGATAAGGGAAAGGAAAAGGTCACTGAAGATATCACTTTAGATGACCAAGTCATGAAAGAGCTGGCTGCCAAAGACCCTCCTAGGAAGGGTAAGGTGGACTATAACATCCTAGCGCACCTAAGGAAGCTACCTTCTCAGCTTAGCATTCTCGATGCCCTCCTATTATCAAAAGAAGTGCGAGACTCGCTAATTAAGGCATTACAAGAACCTGAGCAATTCCAAGCCTTCCTCGCCACTGAAAGGATGAAGGATGAACCGGAGGAAGTGCATACGGCCGACATCACTTTCGGTGACGAAGACCTCCTTCTCGGGACGTGCGACCACAACCGTCCCCTATATGTCTCTGGATACTGCCATGATATCAAGATAGGCAAGATCCTGGTGGATAATGGATCCTCCGTCAATCTCCTTAATGTTCGGGTGTTGAAGGAAATCTGCATGAGTGTGCAACACCTCGCTCGTGAAAAAATTACTATCTCCGGTTTCGATTCACAATCGTCACGGACTCTCAGATCCGTGAAACTAACATTACGCTTTGGACTCCTCGTCACAGACATCAAATTCCATGTCATTGACGCCAAGACCTGCTACAACGCCCTGCTCGGTCGTCCTTGGTTACACGAATACAACATCATCCCTTCGACACAACATCAGTGTATGAAGTACTTCAAGGATGGTTTCGAGTATACCGTAACAGGTGAGTTGAACCCATTTTCCGTGAACGAAGTCCGCAAATACGAAGATGCGAAGTACTTTTTGCCAGATTTCGAGGATACAGAAAGGTGTCGCAAGCCGGAGAACAAAGCCGCCGCCACCATCCCTGTTTTCGAGAGCGATACCGAAGAAGAAGAAGAAGAGATAGTTTATGCCGGGCCATCTCAACGCAACAACCCGGGGACGTCCGCCCCCATGTTAGTCTTTGGAAGTGACTCGGAAGACGAGGTTAATGCCGTGTTCTCCAATCGGTTGTTAGTACAAGCACCCCCTAGCGACGATCAGAGTTTGCAAATCACCATTGTGCCGCGAGAACACTACAAGGATCTCGACACACTTCAAGCTTACAATGTGCAGGACCTGCAAACATTTTACGTCCCTCCCAGGCAAAGGGGTGAGAAGTTAATCCTATTCTACCGATCCTCAGAGTCGAAAATAGAGAAAGAGATCTGGCATGGCATGGATGTTACACTCGACAGGCTCCAATCCATCCGCCTGCCCAGATACTATATGAATGGATTAAAGAGGCTATTGAAGCACCAAGGAGTACCCTTAAAATAGACTGTTCGACAAGCTCGGTTCTACAACAGGATTTGGGATGTCCCTGGGACTCAACGCAAATTGCCCAACGGGAAAATGGAAACACTGGGGCTTGGATACGCGAGAACCGGAAAATGGGAACAGGCCCACAGTAGCTACGCCATATATACTTTTGATGAAGAAGAGGATGCCTCGTCAGGAAATGCCAACCCCTCATCAAAACTAGATCCCGCGATTGAAATGCCGAGTCCGTCGTTTGAAGAACGAATGGACAAGCCTATCAAGAAAGTGGGTCAAAAAGCTCGGGAAGACCACAACCGCGAGATGGCCATCTACGAGAAGGCCAGGATGCAACGTCCATTTCAACAGGCTGCAAAAGACAAAGATGCTCATCCTTGTCAACCCGTTGTATGAAAGACCCGACGCAGAGACGGAAATAAATCAAGAAGCGGAAAGAGGAGCCGACAACAACGTCGCAGGATTAGAAAGTTACGTGATCGGGTATTGCACGGCTCGGATTTGTCCCTCATAAAGAAGATGAGTCGAGCGTACTCCTTCCCCCGAGACAAGACGAAGAAGTTACTCGAGCTCGCTATAAAACATCAAATGATCGCGCTTCCAGAGTCTAAGCACCCTGAGCAAGCTAATAGGGCTTCTCATCTGAGCTATTGCTCTTATCACCAAGCCATAGGACATCCTATCGAAGACTGCTTCACCTTCAAGAACTGGGTCGAGGACCAGTACCAACAGGGCAGATTCGCTTTATCCGACGGCTGGAGGGTAACGCCGCCACAAAAGCACGAACCCAAAGCCGCAAAAGCAGAACCAGATCCACCTCAGTCCTGGAAGCGAATTCGCACCTGTTATACGATTACGATATTAAAAGAAGAGCCCGAGGACATGGATGACCTTCCCTGGTGCTTTGAGAACAGCGATGATGAGGTGGTCTCAGAATTTCCGCCAGCTCCAAAAGAACTGGAAGACGGCATACATACTACTGCAGACAACCTCAAGAAGATTGAATTGGGATCGGCAGATGACCCGCGACCGACGTTTGTAAGCGAGCTGCTATCTAAAGAAAGGGTGACTGCGTTAAAGAACGTGCTTCTACGGCATAAAGACTGCTTCGCGTGGAACTACTCTGAGATGCCAAGATTATATTCGGAGATTGCTGTGCATAAGTTAGCAATATTCCCAGATATCAAGCCAGTCAAGCAGGCGCCAAGAAGGATGCGACTCGAGCTTGAAATGAGCATCAACGCCGAAGTCAAGAAGCTGATCGATTCTAGATTTATCCAAGAAGTCCAGTATCCCGACTGGATCGCCAATATCATCCCAGTAATGAAGAAAAATGGGACGGTACGCATATGCGTGGATTTCAGGGATCTCAATAAAGCCCGCCCAAAGGACGATTTCCCAGTACCAGTAACCGAGCTAATGATAGATAACACGTCCACTCACGAGGTTTTCTCCTTTATGGACGGTTCGTCAGGATACAATCAGATAAAGATGCATCCCGAAGACCAGAAGCGCACCGCTTTCCGGACCCCTTTGGGTATATTCTGCTACAAGGTTATGCCCTTTGGTCTAAAGAACGCCGGCGCTACCTATCAAAGGGCCATGACAAAAATCTTCGACGACCTCATACATGACATCGTCGAGTGCTATATCGATGACCTTGTAGTAAAGAGCATGTCATACGAAAAGCATTTGAAGCATCTGGAGACTGTATTTCAACGCCTTCGGCAATAAAATTTGAAGATGAATCCTCTCAAATGCGCGTTTGGAGTCTCCTCGGGTAAATTCTTGGGATTCATCATCCGACATCGAGGTATCGAAATAGATCCATCTAAGATCAAGGCGATCACGGAAATTCACCTTGTATAAACAATCTTGCTCAATATAGTAGTATGCTACTTGGTTTGTTTCTACTTCAATGTGTACATGTGTTTATTTTTGTATATCACCTATACACATTAGTGGAGCCCTTAGGATCTTTGCTTGATTACCAGCATTGTGATGGCAGTCACACTAGTAGGGGCCGGGTAATCTATAAGCACATCCTTATACAGGTCCCTAGTCGCAGGACTATCGAGACATGGCATCGATACTCCGGAGTAGAGTAGCGTATGCACTTCTCATCCCAGTATGGGAGATGGTCTGTCCCACAGCCATCAGTACGTCGTACTGGAGATAGTATGCGGGTGCTCATTGGGTTACGAGTACACTGGACAGGACTCGTCGGGAACTGACCGGTTGGTATTATACCTATCGTCAGTTATCAGTTCCCAGGTGACATGAGTACAGCTTAGTCCGCTGACTTGACACTATCACTTCGCCTCGAGTGTGTTCCCACTGTACTTTGATTACACCCTACCACGGCTCAAAGGAGTCGTGCAAACAGGTAGTAGTTGGGTATGGTCCCAAAGCACTTGGAGGCAGTGACGGTTAGACAGGATTCGTCTCTCCCGGTATTGGGGGTTGACATCGCGCTGTGTCTAGGAGAGTCATTACACGAGTAGTCCCTGGCCAGGGCAATCGAGATATACTGGTAGGCTTCCAGTGTTATCTCAGGGTGTTTTGGGCTTCACTCCGACACGACTTGTACCGCTATTAGGGGACTGACGTTTACCGCCCCCCTAGGCCCGCCATGCGATGTATCAGACGAACAGACCGAACTGTACGGAGACTGTCACATTCAGGCTCAGTAGGAGTTCAGATGGGTTTCACCTCGTCAGTCTTCTTGTCGGCATCTACCTGGGGACCGTTACGCACAGCTAGTGCCGTTTGCGGTCTGTGGTTAAACCCACTGCCAGTGTAGTGTCGAGTCTTTAGAGTCCCACGCAGAAAGCTATTCTCCTTTAGGCAAAAGAGTAGAGGTCGCATGGTTTTGCGACAGGTCGCATGGTTTTGCGACAGGTCGCATGGTTTTGCGCCAGGGTTCGGTCACATCCGTGCACTTGTGCACGTACAGTGTCCGAACAGTTAACACTAGCGGGCTTTGGTTTAAGCCGGATCCGAGTGTACGTTTTGGGATTGGTTTTATCCAGTATGTATTCGTGTTCCTCGGAACGCGGATGCGGGTGTGTATGCACAGTTGACGGAGAGACAGAGGCAGAGGATTCTCATTAGGGTTGTTGACCGTTGACCGTTGACTGTTGACTTTTTGCTCAACCCTAATGAGAATATGATATATGATTAACAATTATATTAATTAAGTATTATGGTGACATGGTTGTTGAGGGGTTGACTTTGTCGACTTGTTAACTTTGTCGACCGGTTGACTAGGTTTGACTAGTTGACCATCATGATAACAATAGCTATCATTTCATGGCAAAGACTTTTGCTTGCTTGTTCTCTTGTGCAAAATGAGTACATGAAATGATATGGCTATTGTTGCTTAAACCATCACATAATACTTGATTGCTATGATGTGTGATGATGGTTATGGATTATGAGAGCCAAGAGAGAAAAGTCTTTCTCATTCTATCATTTTTCATTCTCTCTCTTGTTCTTGAGCTCTCGTCTCCTTCCTCTTGCTCTCCCTCTCTTTAGTCTATGGTTCACTTGTCTCATGTGTTGAGAACCAAGAACCATAGAGAAAATCCCAACACAATCTTCTCTACTCACTCTAGTTCATAAGGTTTAACAAACCAAGTGAACTAGTTTCTTCAAAGACCGAAGAAGAAGCCAAAGGTAGAAGCTTTCAGGTGGATCTATCTTCGGCGCAAGGAGACGACGGAGTGAAGCCGATCCGGACAACCATCGAGGCTTGAATACGAAGGATTTTAAGAAAGAAAGGTTTAACCCCCTAGCCGAGTAGTTAACAACTCCTAGTTAGGTTGTTAGTTAGATGTTTGACAAAGATCCGGTTTTGAGTCCATGTTACCACCTCTAGAAAAATTATTTTTCATCAAATTCCGCATGCCCGAAAGTACCGGGAGAGGTGGCATGGACTTACAGTGGTATCAGAGCCTAGTTAAACTCTATCTAACATGTTAGCAAAGTATCTAGAAGATCGATCAAAGAAAAAGTCCCGAAATGAACCCCGATATCATGCTTGCTGTCGAATTTTTCCTCTGTTCCAAAAATGATAAATCATACTCTAAAATTCGGCTCAGGGTTTTTATAACAAACTGCCAAAATTTCGTCCACTGAACCGATCAAAGCGCCGCGGAAACGCGGCGGGAGCGTGCTCCCACCGCGGTTCCGCGGCCGAGTTGACTCGGAAGTGGGAAATTTTGGTTGCATTTTGTTCAGTGGGGTATTTTGGGATTTTTGGAATATGTCTTTTTAGCCCAGATTTTCCAGAACGAAAATTTTGTGTTTGGGGCCTAAAAATCCGTATTTTTGATCGAACTTCTAAAGACTTAAGCTGACGGGTTTTTCTGTGATGTGATATTTGTATTGAACGTCTGCTAATCGCTATATGTCGATTAGTGGGAGTTATACAAATCCGTGATCTGTAATGTTATTGGTTTGTGTATATGAATTCATTGGATTGTCGCGGGTGAATAGCCGGGGGTTGTGAGACGAGAGTTTTCTTTTCTTTCAATTCATGTAAATTTGTAATTTGATGTAATAATTATTTGTATGGCCGCACAACCGGGTCGGGGTTGTAGCCGTCATTGTATAATTTCTTTTTACTGTTTTTGCTCCTAGGATAGACCCATGGAGAGGGTGCACAAACTACCGGGTATGCCGAAGTGCCGAGTGGCCTACTCACGGAGGTGAGGGAGGTTGCTTCGCTTCGGGTACTTGGCGGGTAGTTTGCCGCACCCGTAGGGGTCTTGGGTGGGGTATTGGCTATTCACCGCGACCGTGTAATCTGCTTTTCGTTACAGGCTCGTACGAATTGCGGGTTCCTAATATATCCAATGTGTTCATCTGTGATCTGAAATGGCTATCATTGCAATATATCTATATATGATATTATTTAGGCGTTGCTTATGTTTTACAGCCGCGCTAGCCCAGCCCCCGCTCTGTCGTTAGTTAAGTAACCTAACGGGTAATGACGGGGCCCCGTGGCGAATGCGAATGGCATAAGCGTACGTCATATTTTGGTTGTTTTCTGCAATGGTAGGATTAAATGATGGGACGCATTAAAAGAACTAATGCAAGAATATCACGCATTAAAAGAACTAATGCAAGAAAATAAACCAAGTAAAAGTCGTTGGAACACTTTCGAAAAACCACTCGGTTCTTTTCAAAACTAACTTTTAAATGCGGAGATTGAGCCACTCCTTTTAAAAGCTATCTCGTTCCATCGACTATATCAAGTTCACTACGTTCACAGTTTCGCCAAAACCATTCGTACCCTCCGTCGTTTCACATAAATAGTCAATAGTATTCAAGCTATGTATGTTGGCCAAAGTCAAGGCATAGTGATTGGTAGCTATTGGGTATTCATGTGTAGCATAGATAGATGCGTTGGTTTGGGACAGTCGTACTGCTATTTTGGCCAAAGTCAAGGGTAGGTACGGGTGGATCCAAATTAACCTGGAGAATGATGGGTAGAACTTGACATGTGACTTATGATATTTTGGCCAAAGTCAAGGTCATAAGAGCATGGGGCAAAAATCCACATCGGGAGTTTCAAAAGAACTGAAACTTGCTAGTGTTGCATACCATTTGGAGTGTGATGATTCTGGTAGGATTCCTTCAGTTTTGTCATGCAATGATATTTGGATCCTGATCTTACTGTGAGTATATGCTACTCCTCGGGAAATTTCTCACTTAACGATCAATGCTATAAACCTAGTAGGTGTCTAGAAAGGTGTTAGCGGGGCTACGCCCCCAGGGAAAAGAGGTTCTTAAATTAAGGAACTTCGTGAAAGCGTTGGAAAACCTCCCTCGAAGTACCGACACTGGCCTGGCTGAACGGTTAAGCAAGTATTGTACGGTGAGATTGATCCTGACAAATTCTTCCTTTTTGGTTTGAGGAGGTATTCGAGAAACAGTGGGAGCCATCCTGTTTAGACAAACTAAAAACCACTCTAAACTTGCAAGAGCATCATGCTGAGTGTTTCTTCTTCTCTCTCCTAATTGCAGCGACCAATCGACATGACTGGACTTATGTTACTTCTAGATAAAAACATACTGACAGGGCCAAACTACAAAGATTGGCTCAGGAATGTCAAAATGGCAATCACTTACGACAAGCTGGGGTATCTTCTTACCACCAAAGCTCCCCCTATCCCAGGTCCCACTTCCAGCATCGTGGATAAGGAAATCCGTAAGACTTGGGAGATTGATAGCGTGAAGGCCAAATGCCTCGTACTTGCCTCTATGGACAACGAACATCAGAGGAGGCAAGAGAATATAGACCTCGAGTCCATATTTCTCCATACAAAAGAACTGTATGGAGAGCAGTCTCGTATCGCAAGATACGAAGTGTCGAAGAAGTTATTTTCGGCAAGGTTGGCCGTCGGATCATCGGTAGCGGAACACGTGCTTAAGATGATTGGCTACATAGAAGAGCTCGCGGACCTTGGGACCACGTTGGAGAATGAGCTCTATACGGACTTGATTCTCCAGTCCCTTCCTTCCACTTACGCCCAGTTTATCCTGAACTTCAACTTACAAGAAAAAGAAGTTGAACTTTCAAAACTCCTCAACATACTGAGGAGTGCAGAGGGCACCCTACAGAAAGGTAGGGAAACATCCACTTTGTTTGTAGGAGGATCTTCCTCTTCTAGGTCCAAGGCGAAAGCCAAGGGAAAGAAGAGGAAAGCCCCCGCCAAACCAAGGGGCGGTGTTAGTAAAGTGGATACGAAGGGAAAAGTAAAAGCAAAAGCAACAAAGAAAGCGGGGCAGCTTGTGGATAAAGAAGAATGCTTCTATTGTCATAAGAAAGGACACTGGAAGATTGATTGCAGGGCTTGGAAAGCCAGGACACAGGAATTGAAGCAGGTTGCGGCTTCAGCTTCAGGTGTGTATGTTATTGAAAACTGTCTTTCAATAAACTCTACTTCCTGGGTATTGGATACCGGATCAGGATCTTATATCTGTAATTCTTTGCAGATGTTGAGAAACCGTAGGGTTTTGAAGGCAGGTGACATGACCCTCAAAGTTGCAAACGGAGCTAGCATGGATGCTAAGGCCGTGGGGGACTATCACCTGGGAATGTCAGATAGACATGTTTTGGTTTTGCGTAATTGTTTTTTTGTACCCAACGCAACTTGTAATATCATTTCTGTATCTTTGGTTTCTAAAGAAGGTTATGAATTTGCGTTTGTAAGCAATGTTGTAAACATTCACCTTAATCAAGTTTTGATTGGGTCAGGTACATTGAGCAATGGTATATACGTATTAAACCAACCACAGATTTTCAATGTCCAGAATACACACAAAAGAAAGTCTCCGGAAATAAATCAGACTTTCTTATGGCATTGTAGACTAGGTCACATCAATGAGAGAAGGTTGACAAAGTTACATACAGAAGGATATTTGAATCCGTTCGAATATCAATCGTATGCCACTTGTCAATCCTGTCTCAAAGGAAAGATGACAAAGACTCTGTTCACTGGACACGGAGTAAGAGCGAGCGAGCTCTTGGGACTCGTACACAGCGACGTGTGCGGTCCAATGTCTACACATGCGCGAAGCAGTTATTCTTACTTCATTACTTTTACGGATGACTTTTCAAGGTACGGTTATGTCTTCTTAATGAAACATAAGTCCGAAGCCTTTGGAAAATTCCAGGAATATAAGAATGAAGTAGAAAAACAAACCGGCAAAAGTATTAAGATTCTAAGATCGGATCGAGGTGGAGAATACTTAAGTGCCGAGTTCCTGAACTATTTAAAAGAGAACGGAATTCTCTCTCAGCTTACTCCTCCATACACTCCGCAACATAACGGTGTATCGGAGAGATGGAACCGAACCTTATTGGATATGGTACGGTCCATGATGAGTAACGCTGAGTTACCGCGATCATTCTGGGGTATGCGCTAGAATCAGCTGCATGCCTTTTAAACCGAGTTCCAACTAAGACTGTGCCTACTACATCATATGAGATGTGGTGTGGGAAAAGACCCTATCTTAATCACATTAAGACATGGGGAAGTCCAGCTTTTTTCAAAAAGCAGCATGCAGACAAGCTTGAGGCACGCTCAGTACAGTGCAAGTTCGTGGGATATCCAAAGAACTCCAAGGGATATTTCTTCTACTGCGAAGAGGAACAAAAGGTTTTTGTTTCTCGTCATGCCCACTTTCTAGAACACCAGTTCTTGGAAAAGGAAATTAGTGGGAGCGCAGTAGAACTGGAAGAAATTCCAGAACCACGAGCTATTACTGAAAGCTTAGTGGAACCAGAGGGTTCAAAAGAACAGGACATTCCTACGCCACTCCGCAGGAGTAGTAGGCAGTCTCATCCGCCCGAGAGATAATACGGTTTTCTGATAGACGGGGATAGAGAGGATTGCATCATAGATTATGATGAGCCTACTAGCTTCCAGCAAGCCGTTCAGAGCGTCGACTCGGTAAAATGGCTGGATGCAATGCGGACCGAAATGGAGTCCATGTACACCAACAAAGTATGGACGTTGGACATTGCTCCAGACGGGGTAAAACCCATAGGATGCAAGTGGATCTTCAAAAGGAAGATTGGTGTAGATGGATAGGTTGAGACCTATAAAGCTAGACTGGTTGCAAAGGATTTTCGTCAAAGACCTGGTTTGGACTATGACGAGACCTTTTCTCCAGTAGCTATGCTGAAATCCATTCGGATCCTTCTTGCCATTGCTGCCTTCCACAATTATGAGATCTGGCAAATGGACGTAAAGACCGCTTTTCTAAATGGAAATTTAGAGGAGTGTGTCTATATGGACCAACCAGAGGGTTTCATTCAGAGTGGGAGCAGCGGAAAGGTGTTCAAGTTTCTTAAGTCCATTTACGGACTAAAGCAGGCATCGCGGAGTTGGAACATCTGTTTTGATGAGACGGTCAAGGAATTTGGCTTTATCAAAAATCCAGATGAACCATGCATCTATAGTAGATTTGTAGCGAAAACTGTAGTATTCCTCGTTTTATACGTGGATGACATTCTCTTAATAGGAAATGACATTCCTATGCTACAATCTGTCAAGGGGTTCTTGTCACACAGGTTCTCCATGAAAGACCTGGGTGATGCCTCATACATCCTGGGGATCCGGATCCATCGTGATAGATCCAAGAGGATATTAGGACTTTCACAGTCCAGGTACATCGACACCATACTGAAAAGATTCAGTATGGAAGATTCCAAGCGCGGTAATCTACCGGCTTGTCACGGGATCACCCTCTCTAAAGAGATGTCTCCCAAGACTGATTTGGAGAGGGATCGCATGTCTATTATACCCTACGCTTCTGCGGTAGGCTCTATAATGTATGCGATGTTGTGTACCAGACCGGATGTAGCTTATGCACTGAGTGTGGTAAGCCGGTATCAGTCAAACCCTGAGGAGAAACACTGGATAGCGGTAAAGAACATTCTCAAGTACGTGAGAAGGACTAAGGAGATGTTCTTGGTGTATAGCGGAAAAGACCTCCAGATCGAGGCCTTTGCTGACTCCAGCTTCCAGAATGACAAGGATGATTCCAAGTCCATGTCGGGTTTTGTCTTTACCCTCAATGGAGGGGCGGTGTGTTGGAAGAGTTCCAAACAGGAAACCGTTGCAGACTCGACGATGGAAGCGGAATACATCGCTGCATCTGATGCCGCAAAAGAAGCTGTCTGGATGAGGAAGTTCTTGAAAGAACTTCAGGTGGTTCCGTCCATTGTTGATCCAATACCTCTGTATTGCGACAACAACGGGGCTATAGCTTTAGCGAAGGAACCCAGGTCCCATCAGAAATCCAGACACATCTTGAGGCGGTATCACCTGATCAGGGAGATCGTGGATCGCCAGGAGATCGTGGTTCGGAGGGTCGCTTCAAAAGATAACACTGCAGATCCATTCACCAAGACCTTGCCCCAGACTCAGTTCGAGCGGCTGATCGAAATGATAGGTCTTCGATACGCCAGTACATGGCCTTAGTGCAAGTGGGAGATTGTTAGTGTATATGCCCTAGAGGCTATTACTGTATCATACTAGTTTGTATATTACTTAATGGAAGCTTGGGATATTCACCTTGTATAAACAATCTTGCTCAATATAGTAGTATGCTACTTGGTTTGTTTCTACTTCAATGTGTACATGTGTTTATTTTTGTATATCACCTATACACATTAGTGGAGCCCTTAGGATCTTTGCTTGATTACCAGCACTGTGATGGCAGTCACACTAGTGGGGGCTGGGTAATCTATAAGAACATCCTTATACAGGTCCCTAGTCGCAGGACTATCGAGACAGGGCATCGATACTCCGGAGTAGACTAGCGTATGCGCTTCTCATCCCAGTGTGGGAGATGGTCTGTCCCACAGCCATCAGTACGTCGTACTGGAGATAGTATGCGGGTGCTCGTTGGGTTATGAGTACACTGGACAGGACTCGTCGGGAACTGACCGGTTGGTATTATACCTATCGTCAGTTATCAGTTCCCAGGTGACATGAGTACAGCTTAGTCCGCTGACTTGACACTATCACTTCGCCTCGAGTGTGTTCCCACTGTACTTTGATTACTACCGTACCACGGCTCAAAGGAGTCGTGCAAACAGGTAGTAGTTGGGTATGGTCCCGAAGCACTTGGAGGCAGTGACGGTTAGACAGGATTCGTCTCTCCCGGAATTGGGGGTTGACATCGCGCTGTGTCTAGGAGAGCCATTACACGAGTAGTCCCTGGCCAGGGCAATCGAGATATACTGGTAGGCTTCCAGTGTTATCTCAGGGTGTTTTGGGCTTCACTCCGACACGACTTATACCACTATTAGGGGACTGACGTTTACCGCCCCCCTAGGCCCGCCATGCGATGTATCAGACGAACAGACCGGACTGTACGGAGACTGTCACATTCAGGCTCAGTAGGAGTTCAGATGGGTTTCACCTCGTCAGTCTTCTTGTCGGCATCTACCTGGGGACCGTTACGCACAGCTAGTGCCGCTTGCGGTCTATGGTTAGACCCACTTCCAGCGTAGTGTCGAGTCTTTAGAGTCCCACGCAGAAATCTATTCGCCTTTAGGCAAAAGAGTAGAGGTCGCATGGTTTTGCGACAGGTCGCATGGTTTTGCGCCAGGGTTCGGTCACATCCGTGCACTTGTGTGCGTACAGTGTCCGAACAGTTAACACTAGCGGGCTTTGGTTTAAGCCAGATCCTAATGTACGTTTTGGGATTGGTTTTATCCAGTATGTATTCGTGTTCCTCGGAACGCGGATGCGGGTGTGTATGCACAGTTGACGGAGAGACAGAGGCAGAGGATTCTCATTAGGGTTGTTGACCGTTGACTATTGACTTTTTGCTCAACCCTAATGAGAATATGATATATGATTAACAATTATATTAATTAAGTATTATGGTAACATGGTTGTTGAAGGGTTAACTTTGTTGACTTGTTGACTTTGTTGACCGGTTGACTAGTTTGACTAGTTGACCATCATGATAACAATAGCTATCATTTCATGGCAAAGACTTTTGCTTGCTTGTTTACTTGTGCAAAATGAGTACATGAAATGATATGGCTATTGTTGCTTAAACCATCACATAATACTTGATTGCTATGATGTGTGATGATGATTATGGATTATGAGAGCCAAGAGAGAAAAGTCTTTCTCATTCTATCATTTTTCATTCTCTCTCTTGTTCTTGAGCTCTCATCTCCTTCCTCTTGCTCTCCCTCTCTTTAGTCTATGGTTCACTTGTCTCATGTGTTGAGAACCAAGAACCATAGAGAAAATCCCAACACAATCTTCTCTACTCACTCTAGTTCACAAGGTTTAGCAAACCAAGTGAACTAGTTTCTTCAAAGACCGAAGATGAAGCCAAAGGTAGAAGCTTTCAGGTGGATC
Organism: Agapanthus africanus; assembly: GCA_030015575.1. Classification (NCBI taxonomy): domain Eukaryota; kingdom Viridiplantae; phylum Streptophyta; class Magnoliopsida; order Asparagales; family Amaryllidaceae; genus Agapanthus; species Agapanthus africanus. The sequence goes on along the minus strand of JASDDO010000010.1, from coordinate 358,097,941 downwards.
TATCTTCGGCGCAAGGAGACGACGGAGTGAAGCCGATCCGGACAACCATCGAGGCTTGAAGACGAAGGAGTTCAAGAAAGAAAGGTATAACCCCCTAACCGAGTAGTTAACAACTCCTAGTTAGGTTGTTAGTTAGATGTTTAACAAAGATCCGGTTTTGATTCCATGTTACCACCTCTAGAAAAATTGTTTTTCACCAAATTCCGCATGCCCGAAAGTACCGGGAGAGGTGGCATGGACTTACAGAAAGGAACTCCATTCATTTGGGATCACAAATGCCAAGGTGCACTAGACGAGATCAAGCAGTACCTGCAGAACCCTCCGGTGTTGGCTGCGCCGGTCAAGGGAAAACCCCTCATTCTTTATACAACCGCCCTCGAAGGTTCCTTAGGCGCATTATGGGCACAAGAGAACGATCAGGGGAAAGAGAGAGCACTCTACTACTTAAGTCGAGTTCTGCTGGGGGCAGAAAAAAACTACTCTCCCATTGAAAAACACTACTTGGCGTTAATCTTCACGATAACAAAACTCAGGCACTATGCGTTGGCGCACGAAGTCCGTCTCATCTCGAAGGTGGACCCTCTTAAATATTTGATGTCGAAGGCTATACTGACGGGTCGACTCGCTAAATGGGCTCTACTCCTGATGGAGTTCTCAATAACGTATCAACCTCTTAAGGCAGTGAAAGGCCAGGCCATTGCCGACTTCCTCGCTGAGCATCCAGTACCTGCCGGTTCTCCTCTGAACTGCGATTTGCCGGACGAACATGCATTCGACGCGATCGGCGGCGGCGATACCCGATGGGAACTCTATTTTGACGGGGCATCTTCCATGAAGAAGCGCAAACAATGTACCCCCATAATCAAATCGGGAGTAGGCCTCATCTTCGTAACCCCACAAGGAGGGATAATGCGCTTTGCTTTCTCCCTAACAGAATCGAGGACGAACAATGAAGCCGAATACGAAGTTTTGATAGCGGGCCTCGAGATCGCAATTAACATGGGAATTGAAGACCTCTCTATATACGGGGATTCTCAATTGGTTGTTAGTCAAGTAAATGGTGACTACCAAACATGCAAACTGGAGTTGGTGAAATATGGCGAAAAGGTGCAACAACTATTGACCCAAATTCCCTCCTACACTTTGGAAAGTATACCACGTGCGGAAAATAGCAAAGCAGACGCGTTAGCTAAACTCGCTAAAGAGCTGGCAGACGAGAACCTCGATGACGTCAGAATCGTGGTACAGAGCCGTCGAGTGCTCGCCCCAGCAGAAATATCTCCGGAATTATACGAAGAAAAGGGGGCGACTGAGCAGATGACTCTACAAATAAAAGACAATGAGAAGGCCGAGGATTGGAGGGAAGTCTTCATAGACTACTTTAAGTCCCACCGAATCCACGAAGGAGCGTCCTCAAGACATCAGCTCATGAAACGAGCTCTATCTTTCGCTTTCGTCAATGATACTCTGTATAAGAGGTCGTTTGATTCTCTGTGGCTGAGATGCTTAGGACCTGACGAAGAAGAAAGAGTTGTTCAGGAAGTTCACGACGGACTCTGCGGTTCTCACCAAGCAGGCCCGAAAATGAAATTGAAGATCAAACGGATGGGTTATTATTGGCCCACGATGGTCCAAGACTGCCTCGAGTATGCGAAGCAATGCCACTCGTGCCAGATTCATGGAGACTTTATTCACCAACATCCGAATCCACTACACCCAACGGTGGCTAGCTGGCCATTCGAAATGTGGGGGACTGACATAGTCGGCCCTATCGAGCCAGCATCGTCCCGGGGACATCGTTTCATCCTGGCGACAACTGATTACTTCTCCAAATGGGCAGAAGCAGTACCGCTGAGGGAAGTGAAGACGGAGAACATCCTCCACCTCTTCAAGACGCACGTCATCTATCGGTTTGGAACCCTACGGCGGATTATCTCCGATAATGGACCAGCCTACAGAAGCCATAAGATTAGCCGCTTCGCGCAGCAGCACAATATAGACTGGAGATATTCTTCAGTTTACAATCCACGAGCTAACGGCCTGGCCGAGGCCTTCAATAAGACCTTGACGAAGATCATAAAAAAGACGGTGTCCCGAAATAAGAAAGACTGGCATGAGAGGCTGCAAGAGGCCCTTTGGGCCTATCGAACTACATTCAAGACGGCCACGAACACAACGCCGTACGCGTTGGTATTTGGGACGGAAGCAGTGCTCCCCCTCGAGATAGAGCTACCCTCTCTACGAGTGGCGGTCCACTACGAGCTGACGGACGAAGAAAATGCTCACCTTCGGCTCGAGGAGCTTGATGCCCTCGATGAAACCCGGCTCATAGCGCAACAAAATCTAGAGGCCTACAAAGCAAAGATGACGCGATCACACGAAAGATTAACCAGGCCGAGGACATTCCATTAAGGCGAACTCGTACTCGTAGTCAAAAGACCTATGATCCCCAATCGTGCCAAGCGGGGAAAATTTGAGCCGAACTATGAAGGCCCGTACATTATAGACAAGGTCTACCAGGGTGGAGCCTATCTACTCATGGACATGCACGGTGAAAGGCCTTTCAGGCCAATAAACGGCCACTTCCTAAAGAAATACTACGCTTAATGAGCCACATCCTAGGTCAATGATAGATGACGACGACTATGTCCGCTCGCTATCTTCCTATGCTCGGACTTTATAAGCAGTAGCCGGCCTTCCCCTGAATGGACCGAAACGTCCTTAAACTAACGACGGACCGAAATGTCCTTAAACTAACGACGGACCGAAACGTCCCTAAACTACTACCGCAGCATCCTTAGGCTGACGAGATGAATACAAAAAAAAGGAGAAAAAGAAAAATATAAAAAAAATGATAAGAAAACGGTATGTCCATAAGCAAAATGGGCACGGATGAAAACCCGAAAGGGCTCCGTGAGTAAAAACAGCAGGACTACCGGTGAGTGTCTGTGAAAACCCGAAAAGGGCGCAACCTCGTTACAAGACACTTATGGGGTCCTCTCGACCTTGTAAGGAGAAACCACCCGCGTGAGATCCTTACGACTCACAAAGGAGCAACACACTTAGGGATCCCCACGATTCCTAAGGAGGAAATACACTTGCGAGATCCCCACGACTCGTAAGGAGAATTCTCTTATGGGACCCTCACGGCTCATGAGATTTGAAAGTCTTAAGTTATAGAAACCTAAACCTGTTCTTAAGCAAATCCCCCACAACCTTCGATATTGCCCTACAAGGGGCTCAATACTGACCCTTGTATACAATCCACAGGCGCGAATAAACATTTCCCCAGCAAAGTCCCACCCGTGACTAGGGATATGTCCAACCCTTGTAGGTCCTCTCGACCCATAAGGAGAAAGCCCTCTTGTAGGATCCTTACGTCTTGCAGAGGAACATACACTTAGGAATCCTCACGATCCCTAGAAAAAAAATACACCTACGAGATCCTCACGACTTGTGGGGAGAAATACTTTTGTGAGACCCTTACGGCTCATGAAGTCAAAAGCCTTGATCAACAGGACCCTTAACCATGTTTGCTAAGCCACCTTTGTTCAACATCGACAGAGGCAAATGATGATTCGCTCCTGGCAACATCCCAGTTTTAGCGGTGCTGATGCCGAAATCGGTGTCCAAAATCCAAGCTGGCGGCGAAAGAGCTAGCAAGCCATACATGCCTACGAAATAGCCAAAATGATGGGGCAACTTGCAATAAAAAGTAGCAAGTAAAAATGTATGCATGAAAAATAGCCAAAATGATGGGGCAACTCGCAATAAAAAGCAGCGAGTAGAAAATAAATAAATAGCCGAAATGATTGGGCACCGCGAAAAATAGCCGAAATGATTGGGCAATCGCGACCTCCGCGATACAAAAGCTGAAATGATAGAGCATCGCGGAAAAAGAAACAAAATATAAAAGAAAAGTTTCGATTTATGCCCTACAGGTGATGTTCCATCACACCCTGTACACAATCCAAGGGCGTAAACAAAAAGGGATCATACGTCTCCCCCAGGTTTCATCAGAAGAAGAAGCCAAGTCTCGACGGGCCAAAGGAGACCTGGAGATAGTTTCAACACTCGTCTCGTAACAACGGACACAACTCTAAGCTAAGCGGAACAGCGGCAACTCCCAGTTCCATGGCTCGGTGGTATACATATCGCCAACAGTCAAACCTTCATCCCGTGAAATGCGGATACAATCAGCAAAATTCCTGGTTACATGGAACACGGATAACGTCACTCTTTGACCCCGTGGAAAACGTCCAGAGCGGATCCTGGTCCTCGCAGAGCACGGCAGTGAACCCGTGTGAAGCATCCAGAGCGGAGCCTAGTCCTCGCCGAGCACGGCAGTGAACCCGTGTGACGCATCTAGTGCAAAATTCCTGGTTACGTGGAACGCGGATAACGTCACTCTTTGACCCCGTGGAAAACGTCCAGAGCGGAGCCTAGTCCTCGCCGAGCACGGCAGTGAACCCGTGTGGAGCATCTAGTGCAAAATTCCTGGTTACGTGGAACGCGGATAACATCAATCTTTGACCCCGTGGAAAACATCCAGAGCGGAGCCTAGTCCTCGCCGAGCACGGCAGTGAACCCGTGTGAAGCATCTAGTGCAAAATTCCTGGGTACGTGGAACGCTGATAACGTCACTCTTTGACCCCGCGGAAAACATCCAGAGCGAAGCCTAGTCCTCGCCGAGCACGGCAGTGAACCCGTGTGAAGCATCTAGTGCAAAATTCCTGGTTACGTGGAACACGGATAACGTCACTCTTTGACCCCGTGGAAAACGTCCAGAGTGGATCCTGGTCCTCGCAGAGCACGGCAGTGAACCCGTGTGAAGCATCCAGAGCGGAGCCTAGTCCTCGCCGAGCACGGCAGTGAACCCATGTGAAGCATCTAGTGCAAAATTCCTGGTTACGTGGAACGTGGATAACGTCACTCTTTGACCCCGCGGAAAACGCCCAGAGCGGAGCCTGGTCCTCGCCAAGCACGGCAGTGAACCCGTGTGAAGCATCCAGAGCACATACCGGACCGTGGAGTCCTTAAAATCCACGGACTATGATGTCCTTAACCTCGACCGTGATGTCTTAAAACTAACGATCAACTACCCCGATTCCCTACGGATTCTGCCTTGGTTTAAGGGTACATCTCTTCATTCCTTTGATGCCTGGAGTTGTAATTCCTCAACGTCTTCAAAGAGGTGACGGGTCCCTGCAACCAAACACCGGACTGTAAAGTCCCTAAATCCACGGACTATGAGGTCCTTAACCTTGACCGTGATGTCTTAAAACTAACATCGGACTGTGGAGTCCCTAAATCCATGGACTATGAGGTCCTTAACCTTGACCGTGATGTCTTAAAACTAAACATCGGACTGTGGAGTCCTTAAATCCATGGACTATGAGGTCCTTAACCTTGACCGTGATGTCTTAAAACTAAACATCGGACTGTGGAGTCCCTAAATCCACGGACTGTGAGGTCCTTAACCTTGACCGTGATGTCTTAAAACTAACATCGGACTGTGGAGTCCTTGAATCCACGGACTATGAGGTCCTTAACCTTGACCGCAACGTCTTTAAACTACGATACCTGGAGAAACCCCCTGGCCCCATGAAACACGGACAAGGGCGACCACATCCAGCACTTGCAGGCCCTCACGACCTGTAAGGAAGAAAACTCTCTTGTGAGATCCCTACGACTCTCAAGGGAAAACCCGCTTAAGAATCTTCACGATTCTTAAGAAGGACTTACACCTATGGGATCCTCTCGACCTGTAGGGAGAAAAACTCTTTATGAGACCCTCGTGGCTCATAAAATGCAAAAGTCTTAGGAAGCAGATCTTAACCCTGAATCCTAAGCCATCGCTGTCCTGTAAGGAGATCAAGATAGAATATCCGTAGAATACATTCAATAAAAAGGGGACACACCATTGAGAGGAAAAATGTATCTTTTATTCATAAACCCAAAATAGATACAAAGTACAATTTATGAAAGAAACAAAAAAGAAAGATACTCTCATTCATGAGTATGTACAAAAAGGAAGGAAAAGATACAAATCCTTAAGCCGGCGGGCGATGCAGTAATTTTACCAGCTCATCGTTCTGTTGCTGAGCCACGGCTTCATGACGCAAGATCTCCAGAAGATGAGCCTCCGCCTGAGCTTGCTGAGCCTGATACGAAGCGAGCCGAGCTTCGAGCTCTTTCTCGGTGGCTTTATGAGCCTCGACCCTCTCACGAGTGAACGTGGCGGCTTTATCGAAGAGCCACCACCTCTTTTATGGACTCCTGGAGCACTCGCCAGAGTTCGTATGCTTTGTTAGCATTGGCTGTGAGGCTGGCCTGAAGTTCGCTCAGCGCCTTAGAAGCTAGTTCCCTCTCCGAGAACTTGCGGCCAAGCCTCTTCTCGCATGATGTCATGTTGGCCGCACATCGTGCTATCAGACCCCGCAACTCCGATTTTGCAGCCACGGCTTCCGAGGAAAGGCGAGAACATTCGAGAGCGTGCAAACAAGCCTCCACCTTCCTACAGAACTCCACCCAGACCCGCACCACCTCCTCGCTATGATAGGTGGCGAGAAAAGGAAGAGAGCCGTTAGCTTCAGCGGCAAACGCTTCGGCTATGGTCGCGCTACCAGTACGGAGCTCCTCGACGAAAGATGATAGGGAGACAAGGCTCAATTAGGCCAAGCGTTCTGAAGCCCGCAAAGCATAAGGGCCGGGTGGCATCACGATGCGCGATCCCAACGCCATGGAGACTGGCAGGGCTGTTCAAATTTGACAAATGTTAGTAAAATTCTTAAGCACAGAACGAATGGGATTATAATAAAATGTCACTCATCGACAGTCATGCAAGTAGGAGCCGAAGGTTCCCCTGGCCCTTCAACGACCTCAACCTCATCGTCAGCCTCCAAAACTATAAGAAACATCGACGTCATTTCGCAAGATAGTAACAATGCTGTGGTAAAAGAAAAGATGGCAAATGACGCTAACCTTACCCAGAGGAAAGGACAATACGCTGAGGGGAGATTGCCTGCGGAGCTGCCATCTCCAATAAACGTTGAAATGACTGTCGAGGCGATAGATCAGTGATAGTGGCCGCCAAACCGCGCAATTCTGGGGAAGATAAAAAAGTTTATACTATGAAAGGGTTGCTAATTTAAAACGTAGAGGGTTACCTTCAATGCTCCTCCCATTCTGAGCCGGGGGGATAGCAGCTTCAACGGTCTCCGCCGTAACATCAGGATTCCATAAAGGAAGAGTAGTCCCGACTACTTCTCTTCCAGCCTCTGAGCCGTCCTCAGTAAGGGTCATCGGGGCGGCCTCCTCCAAAGGAACTTCCCCCAAAAGGGCAAGCGCCCCCTGATCAAGAACCGCCGCTGGAGGCTCTACCATGAGAGGAGCAGCCTCATCAGCCCCCTCCACATCAAGCAAGGCTTCATTGAGAATTCCGACGGGCTTTAGCTTTAATGGGCCCGTAGAAAGCTCCCCCAGCGTCGAAGATTCTGCACGATTCGAATAAAAATAATGATACATATGCACGGGCATAAATAATCGGAAAGACTACAAAAGGAGCACAACGTACCTATACGCAAAGAAGCCCTCAATATGGCTTCTTCAAGCCGCTGCTCCTTCTCAAGAAGGTAGGCTCGCCGGGGTTCAAGGGTAGACTCATAACCATCGGTCCATAAAGAGAGTGCATCAGCTGCGTCTGCTGAAGCGGCCTGCTTCAAAGCCCTTTCCCCCCATTCCTCCAAAGGACCGATAAATCGCCGCCGAATCCACGAAGGGTCTTCGTAAAAAATTACAGCGGGATAAGACTTCTTTGGAACCTTGGCGTTATGAGACGCGTCTTTAGAACGCCGTATGGCCTCAGCCAACTGTGCGGCCTCCTCATCGGCCGAACTCGGGAAGAGAAGTCCAGCATCTGACTCTTGCAGGGCCAATGGTTCGTCTTCAAGAATAGGCTCAGACTCCGCCAAAGAATCGAGCAGGTTGGTGGCCGCTTTCCTCCGCCGTTTAGACCCAGAGCCGGTCGCTGAGGATGACCGCTTCCTCCCTCGCGAAGCCTTAGGGCGGCGCCGGCCCACATCGCCCTCGGCGCCCTCATCCCTATTACTTTCGCTCGGTGCCACAACCGAGGATGACATCGCCATTGTCGACGCCATAGGGGGCGGTGCCGCCACAGGAAGGGGTTCTACTACTGGGGCCCGTCTACCCCGCGATCGGGAACCCAAGGGCATACCGGCTGTTGGAGTAAGTTCTACCCCTGACTCCCCCGGAATGAGCGCGGTGCCAATCTCCCTCAGAGGGAAGCGGACCGGAACCCTCGGTCGCAGCTTAGTCCCCGGAACCTGAGGAGGGGCATTGTGACCAAGAAGCACCCTTCTCTCTTCAATAATAATTGGGCTGATCCGATGAAGATACCAACCCGTAAACGCACCCACGCACCGGGGCATGTACTCAGCTTCAGGGACCATGAAACGAGAGCCGGTGTTTAGCCTCATGAAATGATGAGCGACATCACGAACGGCATCGAGCGAAGGGATCGGAGCGACTATAAAAGCCTCGAAAGGAACACCCTGGTCGTATCCAAGCTGTCGGGCGAATCGATGCGGATTGTACCGCATGAAAAGAGCTGCACTGTCCTGGCGAAACACCAAGTAGCCCGGTCTAATTGTATACAAATGCGCGGCCTCCCAGGGCTTCAAAGAAGGTGCGTTGTCTTTCGACTGGTCCCAGAGTTGTTGAACTGGACCTGAGGGAGTAGAAAAGACCCGATCATTTAAAACCAGCCCTCCAGCGGCGGCGTGAGGAGAAATCAGCACCCGAATAGCCCCGAATTGAGTCGGGTCAGTAGCAGAAGCACCCACCAGTCGCATAAGTCGGAGGAAGGGATAGGCGTCGTAAAACGCGGGCCTCTGATGCATAGCGAAAGCCCCCAGCACATGCATTTCGACCCAGGACGTGAAATAATGAAGCGAAAAGTTGACTACATCCACGCCGGGTGTAGAGGTATTAGCCGCGGTGCCTAACCCATGATAAAGGTGCGCCAAGGCCGGGATGCCGATGGCTAACCGCGTCCCCTCACCAATACGATGAGCCGGGTAGATGACCGAGGCTCTCATGAAGCGGCGATGCATGGGGATAACGAACCAACTGAGCCAGACACTAACAAACCCCATGAAGAACGTCTCCTCGTCCATGCCGGGAACAGCGATGGATTCAAAAGAGGTCGGTGACATAATAGGGATGTAGTACTGAGGCAAGTCCGATTCAGTGGTCGGCAGCTTCTTCGGACCGAACCCAAAGGGGTCTCTAATGTTGGCAAACTTCGGAGCCGTCTTCGATAGGGCGTCTTCGCGAAGGAAATGAGCAATGAAGCTCTTGAAAGTAACACCCTGCTCTTCGGATTCGGTGAATAATCGGTCGAAGATACTTAGCGCCTTGATTAAACTGGAGCGCTTGTGGCGGACGGCATTCTCAGCAGACAGGTCGTCAACTGGGGCGGGCTCGGGTTCAAAAATATACTCGTCAGAAGGCAGCAACTCCTCGTATAGACTACCCCTGATTGGCAACCCCGAGATGTCATAAAATTCGGCCAGAGAGATCGAGACCTCGCGATCTCCTAGAATTAAAGTGTTGGTGGGAAGATTCCATTGGTTTAAAAACGCCTTGACCCACCAGACATGCGGAGACTTATAATGAAAGAGTGACGCGTATATTGCCTGATAAAGCCCAACTTTCTGCAACCGCGCACGATGGGCAGAAAGGATGTAGCGAGCCCAGAGAAGGTAGCCCGTAGGGTGCCGAGGAGTAAGCCCTATCTTATAAATTTGCCCCCACGGGTGGGCCTCACCCTGGCAGATACGCCGCCCCAAGATGTCTATGGCCGGGATCAGATGGTTCGGAATACCGGTCGTCGAAGGCTCGAGCCTCCCCGTTGGAGTCCAGTTAGGCATTTCCACAGCAAAAACCGTCCTCGGAGGATCCATCGGTAAGAATGGGAAAGTGGGCTCCGTCGGTATCGCGCAAAGAAAACTCCGGCGACCCTGAATAATCTGACTATACCAAGATCCCCATTGAAGAAGGTTGGTACAGTCCGGGTCATGGGCCCGGATCATCGCCATCGCTTCCTCATCAGATGGCGATTGAGGAAAAGCAGCCTCCGAGCGAGAAAAGGGAAAGCACGGAACAGAAGCCATCGCACCTGAAATCCAATAAAAGGAGACCGTTAAAAGCAAAGTCAGCGATATATATATCCATGCATGAACATGAAGACTAGTTAAAGAAAGCAACAACAGAGTTTTCTGGGACCATTGGCTACAAAACACATGGGCCCCACAGAATCAGGATGACGGCTCATTAATAATGAGACCAAATAGTTACAATAAAACAAAGGGAATATCCTCATTTAATAAAGAATGGTAACCCTACACATTCCCCCCAACAGGATCTGCCTCGGGCTCTACAATGGATCCAACAAGATCAAAGGAATTAAATTCCCACAGAAGGCATCATTACAAAGCTCCTATTGCATTAATTGCAGAAGGACAACCTCGGGTCGAGAGCCCCCAAGAAGCCTCCGTGTGAAGAAACTGAGTTCTTCATTGGAATTAAATTCCTTATTAAGAAAAGGGAATTAAATTCCCAGAAACATTTTGGATGGAATTAAATTCCATGGATTTGAACCGCCATCATCATCTCCCTAAGGATCATCTAAACCCTAAGAGATCTACTGTTGGAGGTTAAGTGGTCTCATATTTTGGTTAAAGAACTTGAAGAAAAATGGGTTCTTTGTGAAACCCTTGATATGGATTTAAAATCCAGTGAGTTTTGTCAAAATGAAGGTGCTTCGATTACCATTACCTGAGGAAAAAGAGTCCTTTTAAACAGAGTTAAACTCTGAAAATGTTTCAGGGAAGAGAACTAAGCTCTGGAAAAAGAGAATTAAATTCTCAGAAAAAGTTCTCGAAGGAAGGAGATGAGCAAACTGAAGGCTCTTCGGAAGGGACGTGAATATTTATAGGAGGAGATGGAAACGCTTCATCTCCCTAAATCCCTAGAGGAATCCAACGGTTACGAAAGGTGACAGCGTTGCACTCACGTGCGGACACGTGAGAACAACGCTGTGGGGGCATTTGTTTCCTGATTTAAAATCAGAAAAGCTTGGGGAAAAGGCTTCAGGAAAGGGTCACGTGCTTACACGTGACCAGCAGTCACGTGTTGGCACGTGACATCTAAAAGCATCGGCAAGGCAAATTCAGCTTCCCGACTACATCAAAGAAAAGGGCTTCAGAAAGGGTCGCGTGCGCCCACGTGACCTGGGTCACGTGTTGGCACGTGACAATTAAAAGCGGCTTCAAAGGCAAACCGGTTCCCTGATCAAATCAAGGAAAAGGCTTCAGAAGAGGTCACGTGCTCCCACGTGACCAGGGTCACGTATTGGCACGTGATACTCAAAAGCAGCAGACTTGTTCTCCAAGAAAAAGAGTCCAGACGAGGGTCACGTGCTCACACATGACCAGGGGTCACATGATGGCACGTGACGGTTAAGAAGCAACCAGAAGACAGAGCACAAAAAGAAAGAAGAAGGCTCGTTCCAAGGGGGTCACGTGCCCACACGTGACCAAGGGTCACGTGGCCACACGTGACCGACTTCAAAGCCCATTTGTTAACAGAATTAAATTCTGGGAAAAGACCTCTCAAATATTTCCAAAAGCAACCGATTGAATTAAAGATTTAAAAGTGATTAAATATCATCTATCTATGGGAAAATCTTGAATTTGGGAAGATTTCCCCATAAAATCTAACCGAAATAACAAAGGAGAATCTCTGGATTTAAAATCCAATGGTGAATAAAATTCACCTAATAATCCAAAGGTCCAAAACGAATGATGGATACCAATCAAATCTCTCAATGAAAGATTCACCAAAACTAATTGATTCGGCCACTTCTCCTATAAATAGGAGCCAAGAGACACACAGAGATATAGGCAGAGGGAAGAAAGGAGAGAGCCTGGATACTTCAGAGGAATTTGGATCTTCTGCAAAAGAAAACCCTAGGTAAGGAAGGGAAGGTTTCATTGAAAGAAAAGAGAATTTAATTCTCAACAGAGTTTAACTCTGATATAAAATAGAAGGACATATTTCTTCTCTCTTTGATGGAGGATCTGTAAAGTGCACATCTCCCCTTGAGTTGAGAATTTAATTCTCAATGGGTTGAGATTCTGCCATGCATATCCAAAGCATAGAGAGGGAATGGAAGCACGAGAATTTAATTCTCACAAAACTATAGGAATTTAATTCCTTCAAAATAAAATTAGGGTTTGACCCTGTGTTATGGGAATTTAATTCCTTCAGAATGAAAAGAATCAGGGTTTAACCCTAGTTAAGAACTTAGTTCTGTTAAAACAACAAGAATTTAATTCCCTTAATCTTATTCCCCAGAATAATTCTCTAACAGAAAGTGGGGGTTTAATTCCTTAAAGCTTTTATTAGGGTTTAACCCTATTCAGTTCTTCACATATATGAGGAATTTAATTCCTACAGAAAATTCAGAGTTCAACTCTTCAAAAGGGATTAGGAATTTAATTCCTTTGAAATTATTGTCAGGGTTCAACCCTACGAGGAATTTAATTCCTGAAAGGGATCAACAGATCTTCTAAAAAACATACGTAGAGGCAGGGTCACGTGTCACCACGTGACCCCCCAAAAGGTCTACAGAAAGCCCTTTGAGGCAGTACCTCACGTGACCCACGTGACCCTTGGCAGAGGCTCTAACATACTCCATTCAAACACCCGTCACGTGATGACACGTGATGCTCCAAAAGATGCGATCTCCTCAGCAGAACAAACGAAGGGAGGGCGCCCTCACGTGCTACCACGTGACCCCTCTTGCCTCAGCATATAACGCTAAATTGGAACCCCTGAATTCAGTGTTATAACGTTGTTTGGCCTTAGTGTTCAACACTAAGCAAAGAACTTTATTTGCAGTGTTCAACACTGATTACCTTAGTGTCCAGCACTAATTTGGGATTTCTGTTGCCGGTGTTTAACACTGGTCTGGTTTAGTGTTTAACACTAATTTGAAGGCCTTGTTATTGGTGTTGACACCAGCTATCTTCTAGTGTTAAACACTGACTTATCAATCTCATTCTCAGTGTTCAACACTGATTGGTCTTTAGTGTTTAACACTAGGCATTGGCCCAATTGGCTAAATGGCCAGAGGCAAAGCCTCTCCTTCAAGGGACCAACAGGAGGGTCGATGTCCCAGACATGATTGGACTTAGCCCAAGCTGGCCATAAGTCCTCAATTCATAATTAACTGGGCTAATGGGCTCATAACGTAATTAATTGGTCTTGATCCCAAATTGGGCCAAAAACTATTTAATCCACTCCGGTTCCAGGGTACATCTCTTCACTCCTTTGATACTTGGCGTTGTAATCCCTCAACGTCTTCAAAGAGGTGACGGGTCCCGATGACCACACATTGATTTGGACTGTGGGGTCCTTAAACCCATGGACTACGACGTCCTTAACCTTGACCGAGATGTCTTAAAACTAACATTGGACCGCAATGTCCTTAAACTACCCATGGACCGCAATGTCCTTAAACTAGCAACGGACCATCATGTCCCTAAACTGAAACAATAGAGCCACGCATGCTCTTTTGCCGGATTTAAACGATCCCGTTTAAGTTGATCTTAGCCTCAAATATGGCTAACGTATCCTTAAACCTTCAAACAGACTAGACTAGGAATCCCTCCAATCAATTTTGGTTCAAGGGTACATCTCTGAACTCCTCTGACACCTGTCGTTGTAATCCTTCAACGTCGTCAGAGAGGTGACGGGTCCCGATGGCCATACATGCAATGTCGGATCTAAACGATCTCGTTAAGTTGATCTTAGTCTCAAACTAGACTAATGTATCCTTAACAAACGTTTAAGTTGATCTTAGCCTCAAAAATGGCTAACATATCCTTAAACCAAACCCCCAAACCCAAATCTAAGATAATACGGATTTGGACTAGTCCATGCCCTACGGGCGACGACATAACTCAGTCTCCGTATACAATCCACGGGCAACAAAAAACAAAACAAACACCCACGACACGAAGTGACCAGCTGGAGAAGGAGAAAGTTGTTACCACGATGCGGTAGCGTAATTAACTGCAGGGGCTTGCGCCTGCAGGGAAGAGCGTCCCCACAATCAAAAACCCCTCAAACGAGGGAGAATCTGACGAAGTCTGCTACATCGGACGCATCCGTTCAGACCTTCGATACATGGTGCCATAAATCAACTTGGCATCTTCGGAGAGGTGGACGGATAACACCAATTAGCATCTTCCCCGAACCTCTGGCGAGACGACCACACGTCTCGGCCGCCGTTCGGAGGGGAACAGCCCCCATGTGTTAAACTCTTGAGTTCCCTTGCCACATTTTTGTGGTGGAGCTCATGTGCAAAGCACGTGAGAACCGGCTTCAAAAAAGATTAAATCCTATGATAGCCCCCACGTGTTAAACACGTGAGTACCCACATGTTAGACATGTGAGTTTCTTTTCCACATTCTTATGGCAGTGCTCACATGCAAAGCACGTTAGCGCCGCTGTCATATATGTATACGGCAACGCTTACGTGATAGCACGTGAGCGCCCCAATTTGAAGCACTGGTTTCTGATAGAATTAAATTCTATGTGATAAAATTAAATTCTATTTGGGAAATATATTCCCTAATCTTTCTAATATGGAAAGATTTTTCTCTAACAGAGAATCTTTGGATTTAAAATCCAATGGTGATAAAACAATCACCAATTAAATTATCTGATAGAATTAAATTCTATGTTAGGAAAATATTTTCCTAATCTTATTAAATAAATAAAATATTCATATGATAGAATTAAATTCTATGTTAGGAAATTTTTTTCATAATCTTATTAAATAAACAAGATATTCATATGATAGAATTAAATTCTATATTAGGAAAATATTTTCCTAATCTTGTTAAATAAACATGAAATATTTTCTCTGTTAAATAGAGTGCCTTTGGATTAAAAATACAACGATGAATAAAACTTACCGGTTGATCTTCAAGATCAATTCGATTGATTATGAAATCAAACTGAATTTCTCAATGAGAGATTTTCTCAAACAATTCATATTTTCCTTCTCGTATAAATAGGAGCGAGGAGATTAAATCTCATATAGAAAAGACTCCCATAAGTTTCTGCAACAAAGAATTTAATTCACTTTGAAGAAGAAGATTTTCCTCCCTGCTTAAACCCTAGGTAAAGAAAATACAGAGATAAAAATATCTTTTCTTTACCCATTATACATATCTAAGGGTTTAACCCTTAAAAGAACTTAGTTCTTCCTCTGGATCTGAGGTCCACAAGACAAATCTCCCAAAAAAGAGAATTTAATTCTCATAGGGAAGATCTTGATTTTGAGAATCAAAAATTCAGGAGAGAACAGGGTTGAAAAGAACAAAATTGAAAAGAACATGGATGAAAGAACAAGAAAAAGATGGAGTTTATACTCCAGGAACTTAGTTCCCTCATAATCAAGAACTTGGTTCTTAAAGAATTTGATCCTAGATCATCAACATATTGATCTTGGTGATCGTTAATGGTCAAAATACCATTAACATAAGTTTGAACCTCTTTGAAACATGAACATATATTTAATCTCTAAGGAAGATACGTATCACGTGAAAGGAACATATGCACTCTTCATTGCCAAAAGGAATGCGTGTCACATGATATCTATGTGAGCACAGATGGTAAAGATTACCCATGCAAGTGCGCAACATCTCACGTGAAAGGCATGTGAGAGACCAAGTGTGCGTCTCACATGATATCACGTGTGCACCCAAGCAAGTGTGCAGCCCATATGATAGCACGTAGCATAAAAGAAGCTAAAGGCCCACGTGATACACACGTGAGCGCCCCAAGAAGACATCGGCTCACGTGATATCTCATGCGCACACATGAAGACAGCAGCCCATGTAAAAAGCATGTGAGCGCTGGGAAGAAAAGAAAACAGAAGTGTGCGTCTCACATGATAGCACATGAGCACCCAAAACTCAATGTCTCGCGTGATAGCACGTGAGTACCCAAAAGACATGCAAATCACATGAAAGGAACGTGAGTGTTCAAAGCTAAAAGATAGTGAGCAGCTTACGTGAAAGACACGTGAGCATACATGAAGACAATGTCTCACGTGAAAGGCACGTAAGCATTTGGAACCTCAGCATCTCATGTGATGTCCACGTGAGCGCTGCATGTTTGAGTGCTTAGCACTACTGAAACACAATCTTAGCCCCAAATTGGCCAAGTCTGTGAAGTTTAAACTTCTTTGAGCCCATATGCTCATTTGTTTGAGTCGGCCTAAATCTAAAGCAAGATTATCGGTCCTCAAAAATTTTTAAGTCAATCTTAATCTAAAACAAAATTAACGATCCTTAAACACCTGAACTGATGGACCTCAATTATAGGAGATCTACGTCCTCAGTTAAAAACCCAAATTTAATGTACGGATTTGGACTAATCCGCGTCTTACAGGCGACCATATTAGTCTCTGTATATAATCCAAGGGCAACCCCAACATAAACAAATCATAACATGACGTGAAGTGATGCACATGGAGAAAGAGAAAGTTGTTATCACATATTGATAACGTAATTAACTGTATGGGCATGCGCCTATAGGAAAAAGTGTCCCCATAATCAAAAACCCTCAAAAGAGGGGAAATATGATAGTTCTGCTAAAACGGTCGCATCTATCCAAATCTCTAATAGACGATACCATAAATCAACTTATTATTTTTGGAGAGGTGGATGGATAAGTTTCATATAGCATTTCCCCCCAAATTAAGGCAAGAAGTTCGTCTTCCTAATTTTCAAAGGTAAACAATTATAGTTGACGCCTTAAATTGGTTTAAGAAAAGGTGATAAAACTAATAAAATAGTTAGATTAATGATAGCATGATGAGCCAGAAATCTAATTAGGGAAGGTAAAAGATGATTTTTAATCAAGGAAATTCAAACTAGGTAATTAAGATGATCTAGGTTAATCGATAACATTGTAGTTGTAAATTGATCACCTACAAGTATTAATCGAAGGCTAAAACTAGGTAATTATTAATTAACTAGAACTATTGTTTTAATTATGTTTCTAGATGCTTTTATATAATTGATAGGTTATTTTTAATCGTATGAGTTATGCTTACATAGGTTGTTTGATAATTCATGGCCACATTAATTCATCCTATACTTTTATATAATTAATAGATAACTAATTAAAACTTAGAAATAGAAAAGAAGTAGAACCCTTTAAACCAACCATAAAAGTTAAAGCAATTCGACGCCCTAGAATCTTCTCTCTATCAAAAAGACCCACTTTAATTTTTATCTGCACATTAATTTTTGGTTTAAACATGAACAATTTTCGTACTTGTTTTAGAATTGATGAAAATTTCAATACATCTCTGTAGGACGATCCTCAAATATTATAATTTCACGAATGTATACTTGCGGTTCAATTTGAGAACAGTAAAAATCTCCATCAAGTTTTTAGCGCCGTTGCCGGGTATGAGTTAGAAATTTTAGTTAATTTTAATTCAAGTTATTTTTTATTATTATTATTATCATTATTATTATTATTATTATCATCCTATTTTATCCTACGAATTTTTTTTTCTCAGGCAACCAGAAGCACAGGAGAAACCGAGTACATTGCCAAAGACCGAGGCTCTTTAGCCGTAATTCCACCGCGTTTCCGCGGCTGTTTGTGTTGTGGCCGCCGTGTTTCCGCGGCCGTTTTGTGTTGTCAGACTCCAAATTTCTTCTTTATCCACTCCTCTTTCTTCTGGTGAGTGATTTTCTTCTTTATCCACTCCTCTTTCTTCAATAAACTGTCATCTTCTGCAAGTTTCTTTGTAATTGCGCTGCTAAGGAAAGATTTTTATTACTAAAGATTGTTTGCATGTTTGATTTTCTTTGCATAATTAATCTGGACATTAAGAGGTAAGAAACCCAAAAAAACATTAGGCAGGGATTTCATTACCCTTCCTAGGCCTCAAAAATCACAAACCAAACATAAGCATTCACATTTCATTAATTAAAAAATATCTAGACTCAAACCTCCTAAGGACATTCCCGCTCAAATAGGACAAGAGAAGGTTGTGGGTAATCTATTACTTATCTGCATTTTTCTTGTGGTGTCTTAGACAAGTGGTTTATGCCCGCTATTTCGGTGATTCGTATAGCAAATACCTCCCACTTATATGGCATTTACCTAGCTGCAAGATTGATAAAAAGGTGATAAGGGATTTATCCCGCAACTTGTCCCTTGGAAGTTTTGGAGCGGGTCTAGTGATTTGACCTAGGTGGCCTTAGATTTAGAGATTGCTTGCGTATTTTTGTGGTTGTGATTTGTTAAAGTCCGTAGTTAATTTCTTATTCTTGTCTTTCGGTGTATGCACGATTGGGATTGAGACGAAAATCACATATTAATTCGTCTTGATTTATTATACATAATGGGTAATATTGTTCCCGCTACACTTACACTACAGGATCGATATTATCATGTGCATGCCACTTTATCATCTTTCATAGTCTTACCACTTGCTGCTTGTGACTATAAAATAAAACCTGCTTTCATAAATTCACTTCCTAAATTCCACTATCTTGAATCAGAAGACGCTTATGTCTTTATTAGGAAATTTGAGGATTTGTGTCAATTGTTTAAATTAAAGTAGTTGAACTAAGATGCAGTAAAACTTAGACTAATACCATTCGCCCTCATTGATAAAGGTAAACACTGGCGTTATAGTGTGTCGGCCAATACTATTCGCACATGGGAGGAATTTACTAAAACTTTCCTTAAAAAATTCTACCCGCAGTTTAAAACCGCTAAATTCAAAAATGAAATTAGGACATTTTCTCCAAAACTAAGGAATCGTTTTGGAAATACTTTACACATTTTAAAGACCTCCTAATTAAATACCCACATCACGGGATTGCTAAGTAGGAATTGTGTCAATTAGTATATGATGGTATGAGTCTAAGCTTATGATAGAATCGATGTGCCAAGACGACTTCATGATGAAGAAGGAAGATGATGCATGTGACTTTCTATAGGAGCTATCCGTATTAGGCGACAAATAGAAAAGCTAACAACTATCTCGTCCCTATTCAACAAGTCAGTAAACCCTCTCCATGCTTAAACTGTCAAGATTTCTTTCATCTTTCTGAAAAATGTCCCCTTGTGTGCAGTCCTCAAGACCAAGAAACTGCTAATGCTGCATATCAACAACATAATAATAATCAATATTCTCAAACCTATAATCAAGGGTGGAGGAACGACCCAAATCTAGCATGGAATCAAGACAACGCTGTCTAATAATTCCAAAATCAAATAGTGGGACCCCTTCCAACCTTACCCAACCTAACGCACACTACACATCTCAAGGGATTGGGAATGAGAATACGAGACTTAATAATGGTGTAAAGCGGATGGAAAATATTGAAAGGCAAATTGGCCAGCTAGTTATAGTATTAGGAGGACGAGAGATAGGCACTTTACCTAGCCAATCTGTTACAAATCCTAAAGATAAACGTGTAAATCCCGCGTAAATAAATGCTATAACCACTTTGAGATCGGGAAAACAGGTTGCTAATCAGATACAGACACCCGAAGACTCTGATGAGACACCTGATGATGAGAAACTACCTTCATATTCCACTGCACAGCCTCCATCTATTCCTACCACTACTTCTACGTCCAAGCCTCTTCCTATTGATAATTCTCTTAAGTCTAGAGAACCATATCCAAAACGTTTGAAGGCCAAGAAGTAAGATTCTAAAGTGGCAAAGATGATGGAAACGTTTATGCAAGTTAAGGTAAACATTCCTCTTATAGATGCAATTGACCAAGTTCCATCCTATGCTAAGTTTCTTAAAGACCTATGCACTAATAAGAGGCAATGATATGTGCCTAAGAAGGTTTTTCTAACCGATAATTTTAGTGACGTCCTCTGCAATGCACTGCCCATAAAGTATAAGGACCCGGTTGTCCGACCATTTCATGCATTATAGGAGGTAAGGTCATTAATAGAGCTTTACTTGATTTAGGCGCTAGTGTAAAACTTCTTTCCTTTTCAGTCTATGAACAGTTAGGATTAGGTGAGCTTCAACCTACGAAGGTTACTTTGCAATTGGCTGACTGATCCGTTAAGACACCGAAGGGTGAGATAAAGGATGTGTTGTTTAAGATAGAGTAATTTATATTCCCAGTCGATTTTATTGTTTTAGAAATACAACCTGTCTCCAATCCTAGAAACCAAATTCCGGTGATCTTAGATTGACCATTCTTAGCCACCTCAAATGCGTCGATCAACTGTCGAAATGGTTCAATACAACTTTCTTTTAGGAACCTGAAAATGGAATTAAATATTTTTCATCTAGGGAGCCAACAAAGCGATGTGTATGATCAACATCATGAAGTCAATGTTATTTAAGAAATTTCTTATGATGAGATGACTGACTTTGAGGATGGTGGGTTAGAAGAGCTAATAGAAACAGCGAGGGAGGATATATTCAATTATGATGATGGCTATTTTGAAAATGGTAGTTTTTAAGAGATCTTTGAAGAAGAACTTACGTTCATGGGTAAAGGTGAATGTACAGTGGATAACATGAATTTCTATGAGCCAAATTTTGAGGAATTATTTGAGAATGAACTCTTGATTTTAGATGAATTATACGCACCACATTCAATTTAAACTTAAAAGAGGAACGTCTTATATGCACTCAATTCAATCCCTCAAAATTGATGCTATTTGTTGTCACATGGATGTTGTACAACACTCTAATGCTATTAGAATTAAATTGAAAATTTTTAAAACTCTAAATATAAAGCTGCAATTTAATTCATGCAAATTTAAACACGATAAGATTTTAGAGCATATTTCATTTATATTATATATTAAGCCTCATTGTCCTATAATGTTTTACCAATCCCATAGGTATATTGTTAAATTTTTTGATTGGCTAATTCTGAATTTTGGACTTGCTACAGCATTGGTTTTAAATTTGTCGGTAATAAATGTCGATAATCAAGAGGATGAGCTTATGGTTCTCCATGAGCCGGATTACGTATGAAATTTTTTTAACTCCTCTATTGTATATTATGTATAATCTTTTTGGTGCTAACTTTTATTTTTCAGGGTTATTTGATAATTTTATTTTTGAAGAACTTTTGTGCAAAATTACCTAACCCCTTATATGTAGCCAAATTGATCCTCAATCCTCTAAACCAAGAGCAGTTTAGAAACCTTAACAGAGAGAGGAGGCAACCATAGCCCCTAGATTTCTGGGGAAGGTAAAATTTTAATTCCTCTTTCTAATTCCGGTGTTTATTTTGGTTAATTTGATTCGTTAGTCTTGGATATGCATGAATTAGTTATCACACGTAATTTCATGAATATTGATGGAGAGGCCGTGGTTGAGCAAAATGAGGGCACCGTCTAAAACAAGTGTGTGTGTGGGGGGGGGGGGGTTGGTTTTGTATAAAGTTTTTCTTTTCTTTTAGTTTAGGTCTTTTTTCATTTTTCTTTAATTTTCGATTTTTTTTAGGTTTTCGTAGTTTCTTTACATTTTCTTTCTAGGTTTTTCATTTCTTTACTTTTGAGACATCTAGAGGTTGAAAGGCCTGTTATACGAGATCAGTGCAATCGCACGCCCGTGAAAAGAGCATAGAAGTAGGAGTAGGTTTTTAGTAGTTTAGTTTTAGTTTAGAGTTTGAAACCCAAGATTTGCTCGAGAACTAACAAAAGATAAGTGTGGGAGTATTTGATTGATGCAATTTATTGCAGATTTTATAACCATGTTTATCTTTAATTTTGCCTATTTTACGTTATTCCGGGTATGTTTTATCAATTATTACAGGTTGCGGTTTTAAAGGGAAAAGTACACAAAAGACTGCTTACGTGCGTTAAATGGAGAATTAATTGAAACTAAACAGAAAAAAGAATCAATTATCAAAAATGGAACAAATACTAAAGATCTCGAGTTAAATCACAAAATATGGAAAAATCCAGAAGATCTAGTTCCAGAAAATTTCAGCCAAAACTGCCAATTTTCACATTTCAGCAAAATTTTGTGGTATTAGGACTTTAGGATTTTGGGGGGAAATTGAGATTCTCTGTATCTTTTATAATAAATCTTTCAATTCTCTAGAAACCCTATAAATACCTCTATATAGTCTCATAGGGTTTCATCTCTCTCATAGCATTGTTTAGGGTTTTCTTTTGGAGAGAGATCAAAAATTCTTGTAAGTTATTTTTATATGAATTTAATTTATCCTATGAAGTTTTCTTTTCATATCATGAGTAGCTAAATTCTTCGTCTAGGGTTAGAATTGTTTTGCTTATGTGGTTGGATGTTTTAATATATATCTTCTTTTCTTGTGTTTATTGATAAATTTCTCTTGATCTAAAGTTTTCTCTTTTTGTTTTTTCATCTAATAAACTAAATCGCATAATGATAGTTGATGTCTTGAATAGGTCTAGGAAAAGGTGATAAAGCAAGAAACTAGTTAGATTAATGATAGCGTGACGAACTAAAAATCTAATCAGTGAAGGTAAGAGATGATTTTTAATCAAGAAAATTCAAACTAGGTAATTAAGGTGATCTAGGTTAATCGATAACATAGCAGTTGTAGATTGATCATCTACAAGTATTAATCGAAAGTTCAAACTAGGTTATTATTAATTAACTAGAACTATTGTTTTAATTAAGTTTCTAGAGGCTTTTATATAATTGATAGGTTATTTTTAATCGTATGAGTTATGCTTGCATAGATTGTTTGATAATTCATGGCCACATTAATTCATCCTATAATTTTATATAATTAATATATAACTGATTAAAACTTAGAAATAGAAAAGAAGTAGAACCCTTTAAACCAATCATAAAAGTTAAAGCAATTCGACGCCCTAAAATCTTCTCTCTATTAAAAAACCCACTTTTATTTTTATTTGCACTTTAATTTTTAGTTTAAATATCAACAACTTTCGTACTTCTTTTATAATTAATGAAAATTTCAACACATCTCTATGGGACGATCCTCAAGTATTACAATTGCATGACTGTATACTTGCGGTTTAATTTGAGAACAGTAAAATTCTCCATCAAGCTTTTGGCGCCGTTGCCGGGGATGCGTTAGAAATTTTAGTTAATTTTAATTCAAGTTATTATTATTATTATTATTATTCTGCAAATTTTTTTTCATGCAACCAGAAGCACAGGAGAAACCGAGTACATTGCCAAAGATCGAGGCTGTTTAGCTCTAATTCCACCGCATTTCAACGGCTGTTTGTGCTGTAGCCGTCGCATTTCCACGGCCGTTTGGTGTAGTCAGACTCCAAAATTTTCTGGTGAATTCTTTTCTTCTTTATCCACTCCATCTTCTGCAGGTTTCTTTGTAATTGCGCTGCTAAGGAAAGATTTTTATTGCTAAAAATTGCTTGCATGTTTGATTTTCTTTGCATAATTAATATGGACTTTAAAGGGAAATAAACCTAAAACAATATTAGGTGGGGATTTCATCACCCTTCCTAGGCACTAAAAATCACAAACCGGGCATAAGCATTCACCTTTCATTAATTAAAAAATATCTAGACTCAAGCCCCTTAAGGACATTCATGCTCAAATAGGACAAGGGAAGGTGGTGGGTAATCTATTGCTTATCCGTATTTTTCTTGTGGTGTCTAAGGCAAGTGTGTCTATGGCAAGTGATTTACTTAATTAGTCCTGCTATTTTGTTGATTCGTAAAGCGGATACCTCCCACTTATCTGGTTGCATGATTGATAAAGAGATGATAAAGGATTTATCCCGCAACTTGTCCTTTGGAAGTCTACGAGCGGGTCTAGTGATTTGACCTAGGTAACCCTAAATTTAGGGATTTCTTGCACATTTTGTGGTTGTGATTTTTTAAAGTCCGTAGTTAATTTCTTATTCTTGTCTTTCGGTGTATGCACGGTTGGGGTTGAGACAAAAATCACAGATTAATTCGTCTTGATTTATTAGACACAATGGGTGATATTGTCCCCGATACACCTACGGTACAGGATCGATGTTATCCTGTGCGTACCTCTTTACCATCTTTCATAGTCTTACCATTTGCTGCGGTGACTATGAAATAAAAATTGCTTTCATAAATTCACTTTCCAAATTCCACGGTCTTGAATCAGAAGACGTTAATGTCTTTATTAGGGAATTTCAGAATTTGTGTCAATTGTTTAAATTGAAGCAGTTGAACCAAGATACGGTAAAACTTAGAATAATACCATTCACCCTCACTGATAAACCTAAACAATGGTTTTACAGTGTGCCGGCCAATACTATTTGCACATGGGAACAATTTACTAAAACTTTCCTTAAAAAATTCTACCCGCATTTTAAAACCGCTAAACTCAGAAATGAAATTAAGACATTTTCTTAAAAACCGGGTGAATCTTTTTGGAAATACTTTGAAAGTTTTAAAACCTCCTAATTAAATGCCCACATCACGGGATCGATGTTTTTTTAGGTGCCTCTATACTCTAAAAAAATTATATACGCCATAGAAATCGACCAGAGAGTTCTATCATGCAACGTTATCTCCTATATGAAATAACCATATTTTGTTCCCGCTATCTGGACGAAGACATTGAGACAAGGCTTAACAGGTCTTAAAGAATTCAGGACGGACCATACGGTAAAACTGATTACAAGAGAGTTTAACCCATGGTTATCAACAATATACATCAGTTTGTTCTCCTCAATAGCGGATGTCTTGATGAAGTTAGGAAGTAAGTCTGTTTTGCATTAATTGTTCTTTTTATATGTATATATATGAAATAATATAATGTTGACATCAAAATTTAATGTTGATAACGGAATTCATAACAATAAAGTACGTGAGGGGCATCCTAATTGGACTGATGATCGATTGGATAAATAACATCGGGAAAATTTTTGTGACTGGTTTGCAGATCATGGAAGATATTCGAATCTCATGTTTTTGCGACTAGTGTTAATCTAAACTTATATTGTTATGTATTTGCTGCATAATTTGTTTTATCAGATCTAAGATCCGAATATGTTTGTAACATTAGAGAGAGACTCAAGATGTCTAACTCAGTATCCTAGCATGGATCCTTGGAAACAAATTTGAAATTAAGGACATAGAAAAATCTTGAATCACCCAGAATAGTGGGGTTGAGACTGTAGGATCGGACGATGTGCTTTATTATTGGTTCTTAGATTGCGTACTTAGTATCCAATATCCTAGACGATCGGAACCGTTTACATATTTTAGTGTATTTAGTACGATACACGAACTGATACGAATAGGTGGAGAGAAAACTTTGGGACTTGGAAAGATGAATATGAATTGACTAGTATAAACACACATCGATTTTACTGTGATGAAGATCCGTTTATCTTTCCGCAACAAGTATTTCAAGTATACTACTCAAAGTGCTTGAAGTATCCGGGATGGAGTGTCGTATGCTGATGGAAATCCAAGGATATTTATGATGTCTCGGAATTCAAGGATCGCATGAACGATAGCGATGAGGAGGAAGAAGAGAGAAGATTTAGAGTGCTCCAATGAACTGTCTTTGTAGTTGGGTTGTCTTCGGCTGAGTGTGAAGTTACTTGGGTTAGGAATGATATTGATAATGAAATCCAAATAGATATTCCTATGGCGTCTAATGCGTCTACGAAATGAAAAAGTTTATCATTAATATTCTATTATTTTTTTACCTTTTCTATGATCTATAAATGTATTGTTGTTATTATTTCTCTTACATACATATATTGCATGCATATGAAATGAGTGTACTTCTATCTAGAGGTGATAGAGATGTCGGGAGCAGCAAAGGGCAGGGGCAGGGGCAACAACAGAGGCAGCTCCAGAGGCGACAGGGGTAGAGCGGTTCTTGTACCCGGGGAGCTGCATAAGCGTCTCTAGAAGGATAGTGTTTCACCCCCGTATGTACCCCCTCTGGATGACTCATTGCATGTGGACATTCCCATACCGTTTATAACCCCTCCAGATGAGTCTTCCGTGTGGACTTTGCTGCACCTGAAGGTATATTGCATGCATATGCATTTATTTTGAATGATAAATTGTATATATATACGCATATTTATTCTGAAGTTATTTATGTAGTCATTTTTTATTGTCTAGTTGCAGGGAGTGCCTCCACATCCAGAGCACACCTAAATCCCACATCTGCAGCAGGTGAATTTATATATTCTACATTGCATGTGTAACAACCGAACCCAATGCTACTAGTTTCTGTTACCGTATAAATAGTGTATGGTATTTATTTCATTGATCCTACTTGACTGTTGTTAGTTATAAATTTTACCTGACAATTCATTTCTGCATATAACAATTTAAGGCATCTAAAATAAAATTAAAAATATTCGTCATGGCATGCTTGACACCCCTAACCCTGTTGTAGCGTCCGTGCATCGTGTTCTCGTCCCGTTCAGTGAAACGGGCGAGTTTGGACGGCTACGCGCACGTACGTGTGTCCGTTTTGGAGGTATGCTTTTTGATTGTAAAATACTTCATTTTAAATTTTGGATCCCGCCTAAAATTTTCTTATTTCAATTTCAAATTTTGGACCCGACCCGGACGCAATTTAGAAATATTTTACATTTGCGCCAAATCCCAATTTCTAAATTTTTTTACCGTCGAATTCAAATCTTTACCCATATATTATACTTTTCCTATTTTCTTAAATCTTTGAAAAGATTTCCTTTCCTAACTAAAACCCCATAAATATTTCCTTCTTTTCGTATTCTCTTATCCCAGCCAATCCCCTTCGTTCTTTTCCCTGGGCCCCGCTACCCGTCTCTCTCTCTCTCTTTCTCCCTGGCACTACGTGCCAACTTTCTCTCTCCTCCCTGATTCTCTCTCCTCTCGATCTCTCTCCCCTCTCTATCTCTCTCCTCTCTCTCTCCTCTCGTAATCCCTCTCTCTCTCTCTCTCTCCCCGTCTCTCTCTCTCCTCTATATATATTTCCTTCCTCCTCCTATTTTTTCTTTTTCACCGAAACAACCCACCCTCGCGAGACCTAGCCGCCTCGTCCTCCCTCTTCTTCGCCCCAACGCCGACGCCCTCATCGTCGGCCTCCTCGCCCTCGTCATCTCCGCTGCATCTCCTTCCTCCTTTCCCTTCCTTCCCGAGTACCCTGCACACCGGCTGCACCCCAGAACCCATCGCTAACACCGTCTCCCATCGCCGCCGACCATCCCCATCGCCATCGCCATTCCCTTCTTCTCCTCTGCTCTTCATCCAGCATCCAAACCCTGCACCCAAAGCTTCGACGACTCCTAAACCGAGCATCTGCACGAGAGAACTGCGCACCCCTGCACACGTCTGCGCTGCCGGGAATCGCTGCCGACGACCCGTCTCCGTGCCCCTGGCCTTCGCGCACACCCCTTCCGTGAGTGATGCTCCATCTCATCTTCTCCTTTCTTCTTCTTTCTTCCCTGCTCATGGTTTCTTGACCTGCAGTTTCTGTCGCCGTCGTCGTAGGCTGACCGCCGGAGCTCCGCCGACGTGATCGGCGATCACAACTCCTCCACGGATCATCGTGAGCACCCTCTTCTCAGATCCTCCTTCATTTCTTCTTTATTTTTCTTTTCCTTTCTTGTTCGCATTTCTTGATTGTTCACTGTTTTCTGTCTCGCCGGAATCCGGCCGTGCCGGCGACGTGTCTCGACGATCCAGGGAGTTACCCTGACCTGTATGGTTTCACTGTTCGTCGTTTGGGTTCATTCCGTGAACCGTGCGCCCGTCGCGAGATTTCCCCGCCGACGTTTAACGTTCCGTTTTCCCGATTCGCGACCCGTCGAGGCAAGTACCCCTTGCTACATGCTAAATAATGTTTACATATACATTGATGACACCCTAAACCTGCAGTTTAACTTTAGTACTATAATTTCCCATTTTCGAGTTCAATGTTGTTATATATCATTTTATTCTCCCAAGCTTGGAACCCACCGTTTGCAATTACTGTATTGAACCTAATAACCACATTTACATGTTTTAATCACACTTTCACTAATGACATAGCCTATGGCACTTATCTATAGTTTTACTCCATTCGGATACTCATGTGCATTTAACCTATATTAGCTGTGATTTCGTCATTTGAACCTATATATAAATCATTGCATCCATAAAAGTATTAAAACTTGTTAACATGATTTAACGGCCAAAATTTGTCATACTGTATTCTTATAATGTTGAAACCATCTCTGAAACACAACTGATAACTGTATTGCTAATTAACCGAAGCTGCCTTATCGTTTAATGCATTGCTTAGATTTATGTGTTGATATCCATGCTTGACTGTGTAACTGATTATGAGCGCACCCATGATATTATTTACATCTTGACCTGACTTACTACATGCATATTGATCGACCCGACATGGTACCGTACACTGCTTGACTTGACCTGATGTACCATGACCTGACCCGTTACCTGATCTTGTGCCTAATGCCAACAAACCTGACATGTAGTCCTCACGGACCGTTCCTGTTGTCTATCCAGACAAACCTGCTTACCTGATCCTGTGTTGGCATTAGTTCTTGATTATGGAATACCTGACTTGACATACACATATAACTTGGGGGTATGGGGAAATCAAAGGTGAAACCTGACTTGTAACTCGACAGTTCGCTACTTGTTCTGATCAGTTTAGAGGCTAGGCCAGCCTTGGAATGATGCTGCTGACATCATTCATCTGTACATGTTCCTGTTTAGTGCCTAGCGGCATGTCTCGGTTTCAGCCCGAGAATCTGGGCCGTGGTCCCGGGTATGCACGGGATACTATTGAGTTACATCGATGATTCACCAATTTGATTTCAAAGACTTAGAACAGAAAACCTGATTGAACAGTTTAGTTTACCCACTGCACACTACCCTGCACTGCTCTGATTTATATTATTGTTACCCTTGCTTTATTCATGTATATATTCGCATTGCCTGTTACCCTGTTTATATGTTATTGCTTGATGACTTGACGCGCTGACGTCTGGATTTTGCATGGCCCAGATTCTATACCGCTGTTGCAGTCCGAGCAGGAGTACTTCAGCCAACAGGCTGAGCTGTGAGTGTCAGCAGTAGTTAGCTTTTCTTTCCTGCATTTTATTCCTGATGTGATCCCGCATTATGAGACATACATTCCAGTTATTTGTATTGGATCTTTCGCTTCCGCATTTTATTATTCTTGACTCATGTTATCTTGGATTATGGACATGTTTTAGATAGTTTTATTTTGTTCTTGATATCTCTACAGCCGTAATGTGACTGTGGATGAATACTTCCTACCCACAGGTAGCATGGTTGGCTATGTCACGTGCCCATTTTAGTGTACTCTGGGAAGCGGGGCGTGACAGCACGCATATTCATTTTGATTGTCATATTATAGATATACACACATATTAATTTCGAAGTTTCTTATATAATCATTTTTTATTTTCTAGTTGGAGGGGATGCCTCCACATCCGTGGTACATGCCGCTCTCGCTCTATACATACCCTCTGCACAGTATGAAGGTTAGTATTCTTTACTGTATAATATGTCAAATTGATTATGTATTATTGTGTTAAGAAGTTACTTACATCGTCATTATTTATCATCTAGTTGGAGAAGATGCATACACATTTGGGTCACCGGCTGTTCCTCACTGGAGGAACTATCATCCTGCTTGTGCTGCTGCCCGGGCTCAAGCTCGTGGTGATGTCGCCAGAGGTATATACCGGACTCCAAAAATTATGATATCATGTAAACGAGACAAATGCATTAAGCTTAATTGTGATATATAAATCAAACAAACACATTAGAATCCATGGTTTATAATTCAAGTAAGCTATTAGTTGAGCCACGAGATAACGAATAAATATGAGCAATAATTTCCCTCCATATAAAACTTATTTTTGTCTAATTATTCTGTCTCTGCTAAGATTCTTTTATCATATATTGGCATCATATCCTTGTTTTATTAATTACTGTATGCATAATTTGTTTTGGCTTAATATATGTGTGTGTGTGTGTGTGTGTATTTATACATGCAGGACGGCCGCGGTCCGTCCGTAGGACTCGAGGGCCGAATCAGTTTCACAAGCTAAAGCCCAATGCCGCTGAGGGCTAAGGAGCATTCCATATCCTCTTTACCATCGATCCCCGAATCACTGGCGAGTATGCCGAGAAGTTCGACCAGTATATAGGGGATGAGAGCCGCCACTTCAAGAAGTATCCTCTTCATCATGAGTGGGGCACACAGCACAGGCGCTCCTTTGACCTTTTCTTTGAGCAGGCTCAGGTATTATTAAATATTTTTATTCGATTATCAAATAAATTTACTGTCATTCAACACTTATAATTTAAACACGTTAATTTCTTGTATTTGCAGATGGATTATGACTTTCAAACCACAGTCGATCCCGATGACCCTGATAGAGAGCTCGATCTTCAGGCTATTTACTGGGGCCTCACGATCAGTATGTATGGTCATGTCCGGTATAATAGAAATAAGCTGAAGTCTAATTGCTACGATCCGTAGCTGGAGACTCCCGAGGCGGAGAGACCGGCTCTCCTATAGTCTCCTGCCTTTACCGATGTCGATATAGAGACATGGCCTCTCTTGTGCGAGTTTTGGGCATCTAAACGCAAGGTGAAACAGGCCGCCCAAAATAAGGAGAATCAGAATTCTGCATAGAGGGGTCGACCTCGCTACATGGGTGGGTCGAAGAACATTATTCGTGCCATGGAGGCAAAGATAAATTACAATATATCTCTTTTGATATAATACAATATGAAAAGATATGTTATATATGTGTGTTATAGGTGAATTGCATAGAGATCGGACCGTGGTGGTAGGCGGTACAACGGATGTGTTGACGGATTATCTATCCGTCCACGCCACATCGACAGATCTTATCACGGACGAGTTTCGATATTCCGATACTGCTACCGAGGAGTACTGCGTAAGTGTTAATAAATGTTCTAATTCGAATGGGATTTTGTTTTTATAATTTTAAATTTAAAGGGTTTGTTTATATTTGAATGCTTTACATGGTGTAGGAATGGGTGGTGCAGCATATGGAGATATCAGGAATTGATTTTAGCGCAGAGACCGATCCGGCCGTACTAACCTCTGTTTTAGACACCGTACACAGAGGGCACCACGATGGTTAGGAGAGAGGCCGGGCTACTGGTCCCAGCAGGGCCCAGCTGAAGTTCACCTCATCTCCAGCGGTTACTTTTGGTACCCCGCAAGCGACGTCTGGAGATGCGGATGGCCGCACTGAACATGTCACGACCCGAAAGAGCACGTGACTGGCACTTGAACCATATGAAGTCTATAGGACCCCATCTGATCCAAGTAAGCCAAAAGCCCAGCAATCTAAAACCATTTCTAAGAATAAGTAAAGAAATCGTGGTTCAAAAATCCAAGTTTTTAAATAACTAAGCCGAATATGCATTTTTAAAATGTGTAACCTTTCCTAAAAATTTCGGCAGAGTTTCCTTTGTAAAAACTGGCCCCAAACGGGGTACAACAAGAATAACATAAATATGCAATGATAAAAGGCATCCCCAAGCGGGAGCTAGCTCTTCGTCAATCGACGGTCACAACCACGCAAGCAATAATAATATACAACGCCAAAGGACGAGGATCAACTCAAAAAGAAACTCAAACAGCCAGAAAACCGTATTACTACTAGCGCGACTCTAAGGTCGAAATAATACAACACTGTCTCTAAGTCTGAAAAATTTACAAGTTTTTTTGGTTGATGGAAATTCTAGATACAATAGATAATACATGAACAATGGCGGTTCTGATACAAAAGAACCCACCTACCAACGCAAGTCACCCATATGGAAGCAGTGTGCCAGAAATGCCGCTATGGAATCTGTATGGCAAAACCTGCAAGAACTGGGGCACAACGGGGGTGAGTTGCCAACTCGTGAATAGAAAGATATCTACAAGTAGAGATCGAATGCATGACCATCCTAGGTCAATACGATCAGATATAAATAAACCTCAATATGAATAAAGCTGAAGCATGCTAAACTGGCAATGTAATCTCTATACATGAGTGTAGTGCCAAGTACTCGTGCTAGTGCCTCAGGTAATAGCATGTCATGAATATGAGGTATAATCAATGTAATCAAATCTGCACACACGTGGATCCCGTCCACTCGTCACCCACTGACGATAACCATCATGCAAGTAAATATCATAACCTGTGTATGGAAATATAAGGATATAATCCACCCGTGTCCCTCGCGACACATCAATATCATGGAACCGGAGTGCCCAGCATCGGCACTCGAAAACATCATGAAAACTGTGCCCAGCATCGGCACAAAACATAAGTCTCAGTATCTCGATACCTCTGTATCTCGAAATCTCAATGTCTCAATCACAAAATCTAGGGCACCGTCAGTCCAGATCGGCCCCTACCATCCATCTCATGACTACGACGGTATCCTCCGGATATCCGACGTGTCGGGTAATATTACCGGTAGATAGTGCTCCCCTGCACAGGCTCAACGCCATCATCTGCGATCTTCTTGCCCCGGGGTACCGCACCGGGTCCACCATGTACCCGCAATCGGTCTCATCCGCCTCCTCGATTCGGGTTTCACATGTCGCTCTCAGCACCGAGAAAACACATGGTGGACGCACTGAAATATCATATCAAGGGTAACCGGGTTTTTAAAGAAATGACATATCCTCTTTTGAAACACCCTCGGTTCCCAAATCCAGAAATATCATAGAAACAACATATCTCAATGCGTATAATCAAAAGCATGAAGTATGCAACATGTAAAGGAAGGTATGCACATCATCATGTCATGCAAGGATCATATACTGAATGAAATAGTACTACAGTGTAGTGGCATGGCAATTATCGATGATGAGTGTGTGAGCCGGCAACAAGTGTATGTGGAACATATACATCATCGATAATGGTGCTGGTGTCCTAGCAGCATGACTGAAATATAACCACAGTACAAGCGATGCAATGCAGATAGCATGAATATGCGGAATCGAATAATCAACGCAAAAGTACAGAATCTACACCAATATGTATGTCATGCAATGGTGCCATTTGAAATAAGACGAATCGGGTTTTTAGTAAAACAAGGGCTACGGTATTTTAGGAAAAGATGCATCATTTGGAAATATCCGTATAACCCTTCTGCCTATCTTAAAATATCCCCGATTCGTTAGTTTTGAAATAGGTATATCTCGGCTCAGTCTAAGGTCTACTAAGTAATCTAGACAGGAGGAATACGAAACCACCTACATCTGAGTCCATATATATAGATATAATAGTCGGTGATCCCGCCTCAATAACATATCGTAAGATATCCTCGAGTCATGAGTGCGGATCTATCATCAATATCGGCTCGTACGGTAAATCGTCGTACGGCATCCCAATAGCTGGGTAGGGGTCAATATCACACTATCTCATCCCATATCAGGTATCACTATCATCAGATCGCATAATCTGGGGTACTACTCCAAGTCTAGTACAAAACGTTACCATCTATAAGAATATGAATGCGGGTAAAGTACATGTCCAAAGGCCCGCTAAAAC
Source organism: Agapanthus africanus (assembly GCA_030015575.1). NCBI lineage: Eukaryota > Viridiplantae > Streptophyta > Magnoliopsida > Asparagales > Amaryllidaceae > Agapanthus > Agapanthus africanus. The sequence goes on along the minus strand of JASDDO010000010.1, from coordinate 358,064,260 downwards.
TATCATCTCGCACCTCAAAGACAAGCTATGTCACCTCGCCGATCTCACGGCCTCACATCAAGTATCATCTCAAACCCACGTATCATCCTCAAATCCCGTATATAAACACATAGTCCCAAACCCATGTGTAGATATACACATCATCATATGCACATAAACAAATGAAGAATGTATGCAAGTATGTGTGTAAGTGTATGTGTGGGTGCAACCACTACTCTAGGGTTCGCACTATACTAAACCAATACATTCCGATCATCAATAATACCATTATTACCATCACTAATCTAAACCACATATAATAAATATACGTGTGTATACGTATTCGTATACAACACCACGGACTGCGGGGGTGCTATACGCCATCCACCCGACTTCTCCCCGTAGATATAAATCTACTCACCTGTATCCTGCGTGTCGGTGTCGATATCACCGTCATCTTCTGCATCGCCTCGGATCGTCACGGGGTACCTACACATATCACACGTATCGCATCGCATCAAAACCAAATCAAAACTTAAAACGATACGCTAAAACCAATACGATACGCTAAAAGGCTTATAGGTTAGAACCTACGGTTAGCCTTCGCAAAACAACCCGAAATCACTCGATGCGGTCGTACAAACGTCACACGATCGAGATAACGTACAAACACCAAAATATGGAAATCAAAATATGTAACACCAAATACTGAAATTAAGGCAGCAACCCATGAAAACGATCCCAGATTTCACCTCGGGTCAAATTTAGTGAAATCAACAAGTCTAGGGTGCTATATATGATGTATTTGAGCTACTGGACCAACCCCAAAGCATTCCACCTTCACTTGGCCGGCCACAAGCCTCCCAAAACCGGCCTCGCCGGCCCCCCTATGCCCAATGGGCTCCGTTTGGTCAGGGTGACCTCCTATGGTCTCAATTTGGTCCCTGGTATTGTTGAATTTGCCTGAAACAGTCCCAGTACATTCCAGATTTCCCTGCACACTCTAAATACTCACAAACCGACATGAAAAGTTCCGTAATTCCGTATTCTTGGGTTTCAGGTTGTGTCAGGTCAGGGGCTTGGTCAAAATAGGGTCTAAGGTTACCATTAGAGTCTAATTGCACAGCCACATCTCAACTTTTCCCTAACCCTCTCTAGTTTTGTCCAAAGTGCACAAAATCACACGATATCGATATGAAACTTGAATTAAAGCCTAAGCACAAGAATTACATCACTTAATGTGAAGAAAATACCTCAATAAACTCTCATGAATCCATAACAGCGCCAAAACACCATCTTTCTTGGTCCATTGCGTAGATCTCAAGCTTGTGCATGTTTTTAATGAAATGGGCATGTGGTTTTGGGGTTGTTTTTGAGATGATTTGAGGGATTGAAGGTGGAGGAAGGGGGGAAATGAATGGCAGGAGCAGCAACAGCAAATGGTGGGAGAGGAAGAGAAATGAGGAGAAGAATGAAGAGAAAGTCTAAGGTATTTAGTCAAGGGTCCTCACCTACTCTCTCTCTAAATTCTCTTCCTTTTCTTTTCCTTTTTAATTTCACAAATCCAAAACCTTCTCACATCAATAGTAACCCAAGGTAACTTGGTAGAAAATGTAACACAAGTGTAGGAAAAAGATATGTGCACATTTTGCACAAAAGGCCAAAAAATCCGATTAGCGATTTTTAATCGCGATTAGCACTAAATTAGCATATAATTGATCACAAACACTTAAAAATGGCATAATTCCAATAAATATCCCATTTTAGAATTTTCCATAATTTTTCATAATTTATTTGCATTTAATTATAAATTTAATATTAAAATAATCAATAAAATAATATTAAATTATAAAAATTCCCAAAAATAATATTTTATTATTTTGGAAATGTTACAATCTACCCCCCTTAAAAAAATTCGGTCCCCGAATTTAAATTCAAAATCCCCAAGTACTAAAACATTTCAATACAAATTTCCAAGTCGTCGGGGCTCCGAAATCATCAATACATAAAACGTCACAGCGCAATGCATGCGCAGGAGTAATGAGCAGATAACTCAAAGCAAAACTCCGTCAAGCATCCCGCAATCATCGGAGTCATGGTAAAGACAGAAATGTCAAATCCAATACAAAACCAATAGGATATAATCAGAACTATACATGTAGACATCCAATCTATATATGTGAATAGCTGATGTAAAAGCATGCCAAATCTTTTTAAGTCGCTGTGCGATGCACGTAACACTGCACAGTGGCGGACGTTTTTCATAAGAAAATAACCATATAGGTATATATATATCCTTTGTTTAATAAGCACGTTCCGCCGTTTTGAAAACAATCAGAAGGGTTTCCTTGTTTTTAAAATGTTTCGTGTCATACCGGACACGTAAGTATATATATATCGAGACTATAGCTCGCCCCTTGGAAATCCCTTCAAACTATCAATGCATGCAAAATATATCCAGGTACCGTCCTCTGACTAGTCCTGCTCAGTATGAAAACAATTATCCAATATCCTAAAAATGTACTGCTCCAAAGGGAATAAATCCCAAAAATGCACATAACACAATCATGTGCGTCTAGTGCGCACGGAAATCAAAAATCCATATATGGCCAAATAGGTGCACAAAATAGCATCTAGGTGCAACGGGTGTGCATGAAGTCTCTGTCATAGGCAACGCATGTGCCTGACAGCCAAAAATCCGGTGCATCTGACATGCACGAAGAATCTCGATTTAGTGCATCGGGTGTGCACCAAAATCGTATCTCAAAACATGCGCCCAACATGCGCGAAAATCCAAATCGGTGCATCCATTGTGCACGAATGAAAATCTAAACCCTGCGCACTCAACATGCACGGAATCCCGAATCCAATAGCAACCGCCGAACATGCGTAAGTCAAACCAAAAGCACGGAGTGCCAGAATCAGTCATCAGTATCAGGGTCAAAATCGACGATATAATGCGGCTCAATCAAAATCAAGTGTACCGCAAAGGAAATCTCACAACCGTGTGCATCAACGTGCACAAATCAAATCAAAACACTAAAGTGCATGAAAACTATGCTGGAAGCGTAAACCAAATCACCGGCATGCAATAGGCATGAAATCACAATCAACACCTCAAGGATAATAATGACGCGCCAGGTATAAATGTCCAATAAGTGCAACCATGATGCACGAAAACAGAAATCATAGAACTCGGTCATCAACACCAATCATGCAAATAGATCGCCAAAATACCGAAATCCCAACTGACAGATACGTGATAATCGAATCACAAAATCACTATCATAAATACTGTCGTCGGTATATCCTCCCTCGAAGTCGAGAAGGTACCGGTACATCCAATTCTAGCAGCGCAAGATCTCCACTTGCCTCTTGCTCGCGGCTGGCGTCCTCTGCCTCTGGTTCCTGATCTTTCCTGTAGATTACCAATCTCGCAATCCATCGGCTCACCGGCCCGGTCAGGAGTGCTGACAGGAACGATTCCGTCCTGGCACTTCTTTGGAAATCTCTCGGTCAATCCTCACGACTGCTCGTAAGGCAATATGTCACTGGCGTCGGCCTTCGGCTCTCCGAATGCACATTACACATCCGATCTTGGGTGCAAACATCATTGCAGCGGTGTCCTGGAAGGAATCCTGCTCAAAGTCTCTGCCGATCTTGCCTATGCCGATCTGTACTGTGGCTGGTACTCTTGCATAGTCTCTTCTCGTCCAATGGACATCCGTGTCCTCAGCACATCATTTCCTCGGAAATTGGTCGCATCCCTATGCCTCTGTAAGCATATCTGACCTCTGGTCTCGACGGGAAGTAATGACAGCTCATCAGCGTCTCGCACGAACCTCTTGTTCCGCTTATCTGTATCATTGTCCATTTCGACATCGCGCCTCTATCTGCGCACTACAATGCCTTCGGCTACGGTCCATCCGAAGTCCCTCATACGGACTTAAAATCACGAACTCGGTATCTTCCTCACTCAGTAGAAGATATCTAGCCGAACACGTCCTCAGCGTGCACGTCACATCTCTAATGTCCGCAAAGTGGAATGTCTTCTCGTCGAAATCTCATGCGAACTCTTTACTCCACCTTGCTCCGATCTCGACTGATTCGGACTCATCTCATCATGGCTACATGGACTGTGCTCCAACGGCTATGCTCGTATCTGGAGTCTTCCAAGCAGTGTCCCATCACAATATCCGAAAGATGTCAAACCATCCGATCGACTCGTCCGAACCTCATAATCCCCCAAGAGCTCACATCTCGGGTACAGTTTAATAGTATCGAGTACATACTACAGCATCGGTGGTCCAGCCGTAGAAGGCAAACCCAAGCCTCACTACTGGCACCGTGGAACCGCCGCAAACCCTAAGGTTCAAAGGCTTTCACATGGTCATTAAGTCGAGTTAGGGTTTCATCCTTCTAGAGGGTCCATAGAATCACCTGCATGTCTTTCCGTATACTTTAAACTTGGAAATAGGTTCCTGACATCCGATCGTCTCTATCGACTCTCAACAAATCTACGTGAAGTCGCCTCTAGCTGGAATCAATCTATCTGATGACCTCGCATCGGGGTAAGCGAACTCACCACACGTCCTAGTCATTCATCCTCGGTGACTAGCGACTCACTATCATATCTCAAGAATATGCTCATGCTGCAGTAGCTCCAATCATCTGGGCGATATCTCATCATTTGCAGCAACAACTGGCTCATACGCCTGTACGCCGAACAACGCCTCAATCCCTCAGAAAAGGCGATATATAAGCGGTCATCTCTGAATCGGTCTGCTCTAGATCTGAGCAAGACTCTCCACACTGGAGATCTTCAACACAACTGGGCCCGCTCCGGCGCAAAAATCGGACGAATCACCTTCGTCTCTCAAATCGGATAGACTAGCTATCATCTGTCGCATATCTGCCTGAAATCTTCGGCAATCTCAGCTCGTAAGCTCCGAAAGCAACATCCTGTCAATCTCAGCAACAGCTGGTCCATCTGTCTGCACGGTAGGCGACATCACAATCTCTGAGGTATGCTGTACATCAACAGTCCTCTCTCAACTGGCAGCTCTAACAATGACCCGATCATCCGGTGCAAGACCAAGCACTCGCCTCCACTAGAGGTCACAATCCACAATACCAACTCGAGACGTTCTCATGTCACCAGAAAACACAATGGTCGGCCCTCGTACCAAACGAGCTCACACCGGCCGTAACCCTAGCAGCAGCCCAAACTGCGCTCAAACATGGTGACAGGAACCTCAATTGAGTATCAAAAGGGCACATCAATGGCAAGAAAGGAAACAACAGATCCAAAGTGGATACATGATCATAGGAAGGAACAGCATCAATGAAGGTATGATCATGAAACTAATAGAATCGGGAATCTCAAATGGATGTATGATCCTGGATATAAGGAGAATCACTGATCTCGAAAGTATGTACATCCTAAGGTTCCTTAAGCGGAGTGGCGTGTCGTAAGTATGCCGCGGAACATACCAACGGTACGTCACTCTACTTTAGTCACCTATTCCATCAACCAAGGGTCATCCTAATATGACGAAAGTTCGGGTCTAATACCCGCTCGACTAAGTCTAAGTTCCGTAAGGTCAAGCCTAAGTTCCGTATATATATAACGCCTTAGGCTCCACATAGTCAAACTCAGACTCGAACCAAGGTCAACCTAGCGCTCTGATACCAACTTTGTCACGACCCGAAAGAGCACGTGACTGGCACTTGAACCATATGAAGTCTATAAGACCCCATCTGATCCAAGTAAGCCAAAAGCCCAGCAATCTAAAACCATTTCTAAGAATAAGTAAAGAAATCGTGGTTCAAAAATCCAAGTTTTTAAATAACTAAGCCGAATATGCATTTTTAAAATGTGTAACCTTTCCTAAAAATTTCGGCAGAGTTTCCTTTGTAAAAACTGGCCCCAAACGGGGTACAACAAGAATAACATAAATATGCAATGATAAAAGGCATCCCCAAGCGGGAGCTAGCTCTTCGTCAATCGACGGTCACAACCACGCAAGCAATAATAATATACAACGCCAAAGGGCGAGGATCAACACAAAAAGAAACTCAAACAGCCAGAAAACCGTATTACTACTAGCGCGACTCTAAGGTCGAAATAATACAACACTGTCTCTAAGTCTGAACAATTTACAAGTTTTTTTGGTTGATGGAAATTCTAGATACAATAGATAATACATGAACAATGGCGGTTCTGATACAAAAGAACCCACCTACCAACGCAAGTCACCCATATGGAAGCAGTGTGCCAGAAATGCCGCTATGGAATCTGTACGGCAAAACCTGCAAGAACTGGGGCACAACGGGGGTGAGTTGCCAACTCGTGAATAGAAAGATATCTACAAGCAGAGATCGAATGCATGACCATCCTAGGTCAATACGATCAGATATAAATAAACCTCAATATGAATAAAGCTGAAGCATGCTAAACTAGCAATGTAATCTCTATACATGAGTGTAGTGCCAAGTGCTCGTGCTAGTGCCTCAGGTAATAGCATGTCATGAATATGAGGTATAATCAATGTAATCAAATCTGCACACACGTGGATCCCGTCCACTCGTCACCCACTGACGATAACCATCATGCAAGTAAATATCATAACCTGTGTATGGAAATATAAGGATATAATCCACCCGTATCCCTCGTGACACATCAATATCATGGAACCGGAGTGCCCAGCATCGGCACTCGAAAACATCATGAAAACTGTGCCCAGCATCGGCACAAAACATAAGTCTCAGTATCTCGATACCTCTGTATCTCGAAATCTCAATGTCTCAATCACAAAATCTAGGGCACCGTCAGTCCAGATCGGCCCCTACCATCCATCTCATGACTACGACGGTATCCTCCGGATTTCCGACGTGTCGGGTAATATTACCGGTAGGTAGTGCTCCCCTGCACAGGCTCAACGCCATCATCTGCAATCTTCTTGCCCCGGGGTACCGCACCGGGTCCACCATGTACCCGCAATCGGTCTCATCCGCCTCCTCGATTCGGGTTTCACATGTCGCTCTCAGCACCGAGAAAACACATGGTGGACGCACTGAAATATCATATCAAGGGTAACCGGGTTTTTAAAGAAATGACATATCCTCTTTTGAAACACCCTCGGTTCCCAAATCCAGAAATATCATAGAAACAACATATCTCAATGCGTATAATCAAAAGCATGAAGTATGCGACATGTAAAGGAAGGTATGCACATCATCATGTCATGCAAGGATCATATACTGAATGAAATAGTACTACAGTGTAGTGGCATGGCAATTATCGATGATGAGTGTGTGAGCCGGCAACAAGTGTATGTGGAACATATACATCATCGATAATGGTGCTGGTGTCCTAGCAGCATGACTGAAATATAACCACAGTACAAGCGATGCAATGCAGATAGCATGAATATGCGGAATCGAATAATCAACGCAAAAGTACAGAATCTACACCAATATGTATGTCATGCAATGGTGCCATTTGAAATAAGACGAATCGGGTTTTTAGTAAAACAAGGGCTACGGTATTTTAGGAAAAGATGCATCATTTGGAAATATCCGTATAACCCTTCTGCCTATCTTAAAATATCCCCGATTCGTTAGTTTTGAAATAGGTATATCTCGGCTCAGTCTAAGGTCTACTAAGTAATCTAGACAGGAGGAATACGAAACCACCTACATCTGAGTCCATATATATAGATATAATAGTCGGTGATCCCGCCTCAATAACATATCGTAAGATATCCTCGAGTCATGAGTGCGGATCTATCATCAATATCGGCTCGTACGGTAAATCGTCGTACGGCATCCCAATAGCTGGGTAGGGGTCAATATCACACTATCTCATCCCATATCAGGTATCACTATCATCAGATCGCATAATCTGGGGTACTACTCCAAGTCTAGTACAAAACGTTACCATCTATAAGAATATGAATGCGGGTAAAGCACATGTCCAAAGGCCCGCTAAAACTATCATCTCGCACCTCAAAGACAAGCTATGTCACCTCGCCGATCTCACGGCCTCACATCAAGTATCATCTCAAACCCACGTATCATCCTCAAATCCCGTATATAAACACATAGTCCCAAACCCATGTGTAGATATACACATCATCATATGCACATAAACAAATGAAGAATGTATGCAAGTATGTGTGTAAGTGTATGTGTGGGTGCAACCACTACTCTAGGGTTCGCACTATACTAAACCAATACATTCCGATCATCAATAATACCATTATTACCATCACTAATCTAAACCACACATAATAAATATACGTGTGTATACGTATTCGTATACAACACCACGGACTGCGGGGGTGCTATACGCCATCCACCCGACTTCTCCCCGTAGATATAAATCTACTCACCTGTATCCTGCGTGTCGGTGTCGATATCACCGTCATCTTCTGCATCGCCTCGGATCGTCACGGGGTACCTACACATATCACACGTATCGCATCGCATCAAAACCAAATCAAAACTTAAAACGATACGCTAAAACCAATACGATACGCTAAAAGGCTTATAGGTTAGAACCTACGGTTAGCCTTCGCAAAACAACCCGAAATCACTCGATGCAGTCGTACAAACGTCACACGATCGAGATAACGTACAAACACCAAAATATGGAAATCAAAATATGTAACACCAAATACTGAAATTAAGGCAGCAACCCATGAAAACGATCCCAGATTTCACCTCGGGTCAAATTTAGTGAAATCAACAAGTCTAGGGTGCTATATATGATGTATTTGAGCTACTGGACCAACCCCGAAGCATTCCACCTTCACTTGGCCGGCCACAAGCCTCCCAAAACCGGCCTCGCCGGCCCCCCTATGCCTAATGGGCTCCGTTTGGTCAGGGTGGCCTCCTATGGTCTCAATTTGGTCCCTGGTATTGTTGAATTTGCCTGAAACAGTCCCAGTACATTCCAGATTTCCCTGCACACTCTAAATACTCACAAACCGACATGAAAAGTTCCGTAATTCCGTATTCTTGGGTTTCAGGTTGTGTCAGGTCAGGGGCTTGGTCAAAATAGGGTCTAAGGTTACCATTAGAGTCTAATTGCACAGCCACATCTCAACTTTTCCCTAACCCTCTCTAGTTTTGTCCAAAGTGCACAAAATCACACGATATCGATATGAAACTTGAATTAAAGCCTAAGAACAAGAATTGCATCACTTAATGTGAAGAAAATACCTCAATAAACTCTCATGAATCCATAACAGCGCCAAAACACCATCTTTCTTGGTCCATTGCGTAGATCTCAAGCTTGTGCATGTTTTTAATGAAATGGGCATGTGGTTTTGGGGTTGTTTTTGAGATGATTTGAGAGATTGAAGGTGGAGGAAGGGGGGAAATGAATGGCAGGAGCAGCAGCAGCAAATGGTGGGAGAGGGTGAGAAATGAGGAGAAGAATGAAGAGAAAGTCTAAGGTATTTAGTCAAGGGTCCTCACCTACTCTCTCTCTAAATTCTCTTCCTTTTCTTTTCCTTTTTAATTTCACAAATCCAAAACCTTCTCACATCAATAGTAACCCAAGGTAACATGGTAGAAAATGTAACACAAGTGTAGGAAAAAGATATGTGCACATTTTGCACAAAAGGCCAAAAAATCCGATTAGCGATTTTTAATCGCGATTAGCACTAAATTAGCATATAATTGATCACAAACACTTAAAAATGGCATAATTCCAATAAATATCCCATTTTAGAATTTTCCATAATTTTTCATAATTTATTTGCATTTAATTATAAATTTAATATTAAAATAATCAATAAAATAATATTAAATTATAAAAATTCCAAAAAATAATATTTTATTATTTTGGAAATGTTACAGAACACCCAAGTCGAGGAGTTGAAGGAGTTGATGGTACGTATGTTACTTCTGTTCGTCTGTACTTATATCTTTATAGCTCTAGTCTACATAGCATAGATTTGAATACAGACATGAGTAAGATACGGGGACACTTATATATATATATATATATATATATATATATATATATATATATATATATATATATATATATATATATATATATCATTGCAACAACATATTCAACAAAAACCATAGTTTTTCAACAATTTTTGAGCGTATTTATCAAATTTCAGCAAAAACTTAAATATTTTAGCACAACTTAGATAACACATCATTTCAAGTCGTATGACTTTATTTCTAGACTTAGAATTAAACAACAAGACATATAGACTGAATTTAGTACACCTATTCTTTTATTATACAAATTTAAAAACTTTACAGATTCAGCAGGCCACTCCTTCGGCTGCGGCTGTGCAGGCCGCTATTTCGGCTCCGGCTTCGCAGGCCATCCATCCGGATTCTTTTGCGCAGGTCACTTATTTGACTACGGCTCCACAAGCCACTCCTAGTCTTGCCCCATCAGTACTCGAGTTTTTGTTGTTGCAGGGCTGCACCGACGAGTAGATGCGTCAGATTTCTCAAATATTTCGAGGTGGAGCACCGGTACCGAGCCAGTAGTGATTTATTTATATTTTTTTATTTTTGTAGGATGACTGCACTTTATTTGATACATGTTGTATATTTTAGATATCGGTTGTTGTATTCATTGATTATGATTATGATTTTAGATTGATTTTTTATTATATTTGTTTATTTCATTATATATTATGCCTGGGATGTTATTAATTAATATTTCTGTCTCGATTTTGTATATTTCTGTGTGATATATATTATTGTGTACAGGACGACAAAAAACAGAGGAAGTATTTTTTTTAAAAAAAACATATTTTTTGCCCTTACGGTTGTAACCGTAGGGGTAAACATATGCTCCTACGGTTTTAACTGTGAGGGAATAATGTCATAAAAAATATAACATTATGCCTCTACGGTTTACTCCGTAAGGCCATATGTTTGCCCCTACGGTTACAACCATAAGGGCACAAAATATTAATATTCTTTAAAAAATATATAGAAAATATTAAAGTTTGACCCCTACGGGGAACTGTAGGGGCATATACTTGCCCCTATGGGAGGAACCGTAGGGACAAGATATTAGTATTTTTTGAAAATAAATTTAAAAAAAAAACTACCATTACGTTTAAAGTCATAGGGGCAGTTACCCTTAAGGCATACACCATAGGGGCAACATTTCATCCGTCGGGGCAAGAATTTGCCCCCACACCTTTTCAACCTACGGTCGATATTTTGGTCCATGCGGTGGGAACCGTAGGAGCAGTGCTTTGCCCTTATGGTTCTAACCGTAGAGGCATCCCTAGATTGCAGTAGTGCAACTAACAAAACACAATAAATACAAAGGAAGTAGCAACTTTAGCCCAAGCCCTCTCCCGCACCCTGAACCCACCCACCCCACCCCCTCAAAAAAAAGGGGGGAAATGCAGTTTAAATGTGTGCTGTCTAAAGTTTCTATCACATACTGAAGTTGCCTTAGAAATTAGAAGATATACTTCAATGCTACAATATCTATCTATGACTTAAATATAAAAATGATGTCACCAACTTGAATTGAATAGAAAATATAAAGCTCTCGTATGAACATGAGCCGTATCTCCCTTCTATATTTTATCATTTTATTGTATCTGTCTTCTAATCTTTCACATAACAAATGGAGCACAAATTCAATAATCTCAACTCTCCAATCAATCAACCCCCTCCTTTTGATCATCTTTATAAGGGCCTGTTTGGTTGCAGGATTATGAGTTTGGATTTGGATTTTGGATTGTGGAATCCTAGGATTCCATAATTTTGTGTTTGGTTGCAGGATTAGGATTTCAAGGATTCCTTTGTTTTTTATGGAGGGCCCACCACAAAATAAGGATTATGGAATCCTGAAAATTTTCAAGGATTTACAAGGATTTGACACTATTCATTGTACTTTTAGATGGGACCCATGCACTTTATTTATTTAACAATCCCCTCTCTCTCTATCTCTCTCTAAAATCCTCAAATCCAAATCCTACCTTTTTTTCACCAACCAAACAAAGATTACAAGGATCTACAAATCCAATACTAGGAATCCAAAACCAACCAAACAACAAATTACCAAATCCAGAAATTTCAACCGTACTATTTTGGAATCCAAATTCCATAATCCTACAACCAAACAGCCCCTAAATATATTTACGAAGCAGATTCAAAGTAATCCTGACCAAACAAACTCATCAATCAATCAATCACAAGCTTTTCACATTGACCAGGAAAAGGACTTTGGCATCACTTTAACAGTACTTTTGTCAGAGAGAGAGAGAAAGAATAAGGTATTTACCAAAAGGTTTGTTCCGGATACCGACAGTTGGATAAACAAATCAGGACCGTTCAAAATTAACATCTTCTTAAAAAAATGGTTAAAATCTAATAGTTGTTATTTAACCATTACTTAAAATAGCGGTTAATATCAACGTTGGATAAAAAATTATAAAACAAATCAGAACCGTTTATAGTTAACCGCTACTTTAAGTAGCTGTTAAATCTAATGGTTTTTATTTAACCTATACCTAAAGTTGCGATTAAAATCAAAAGTTAATTTATCCAATAAATCTGGACCGTGCAAACTAAACCTCTGCATTAAGTAGCGGTTAAATCTAACGGTTTTTATTTAACCTATACATAAACTAGTGGTTAAAATCAAAAGTTAATTTATCTACCAAATTTGGACCGAGCAAACTAAACTGCTACTTTAAGAAGCGGTTAAAATCCAACGGGTCTTATTTAACCGCTATTTAAAGTAACGGTTAAAAATAAATATCAAACCGCTACTTAAGTAATTTTTTTCCTAGCGGTTCAGCAATATATCACCTATCCATTTTGAAACCCTAGTTTCAGCCAAAGCACTCTGCATCTTCCTCAATGAAGTTTTTCGAAATGATTTCTCGATTTTGAAACCTTAGTTTCTGCCAGAGCATGTCTACATCTTCCTCAACGAAGTTTTTCAAAGTGATTGTGGTAAATTTTTTACGTCTACGTTTACATCTGCTACCATGTCGATGAATCTAGCCTATGAGTGGACTATCCTTGAATTAGAAGAAGAAGAAGAAGAAGAAGAAGAAGGAATAGTAGTGGAAACAAACGAAGATCAATATTTGAAAAAACCTATTATTCCTATCGATTTAACAACTTCTGAAAGAAAAAATATTGAGTTTATATCGTCAACTAGTGGAAAAAAATATAAAAATATTCCGTCTCCTAAAATCAGTCCTGATGAGAATAACGAAAGAGGTGTAACAAGTGATTCAAAATATGAAAATTTTGAGAATACTATAAGTGATTTGGTAGAACCTGAAATTGGCATGATATTCAATTCACTAGATAATAATTATAGATGTTATTTGGCTTATGCTTGAAATATTAGGTTTGATATCAAAGTCTGTTCTCCTCGTTGTGCAGTTCGTAGTAATTCTGTAATCTTTAGACTATATGAATGTAATAAGGCCGCTAAACCTAAACAGTTTAAGCTCGATATAAAACGTAAAATATATTTTTCGGTGTTTCGGAGTAATTATATTGGATCCAACTACGAAGCTTGTATATTTGTTGTTAAAAGGAAAGATCGATGGATAGTAACTTCTTACAAGAGAGAGCACAACCATCCGTTTGTGCCACAGTCAATGGAGAAATACTTATCTTGTCACAAAAGAATTTCCAAATTCCATAGAAGTCAAATTCAAAATTTGAAGGATGGTGGGGTTGGTCTAAGCAAAACATATACGATATTAGGATAAGATCATGGCGGGGTAGAGAATTTTGGTTACAGGCTAAGCTATGTAAAGAGTGTATTAAGAGAAATGCGTCATCAATCTATGGACGTATCAGACACCCAAACTATTTTAACTTATTTACAATTCATTCAAATTGAGGAGTCTAATTTTACTTACGTAGTAAAATATGACGAGAAAAATCATATCGATACACTCTTATTCGTGAATGGGTGCTCGAAAGCTTCATATAAAACTTTTGGTGATGCAATTGTGTAATATTTTAGAAAATTATAAATATTAATTTATAATTTTAGATATGAATATAATGAGTTTACAAAAATGATATCGCATATGAAGTTTGGTATCGAACTGATATCCGCAAAAATATAATTATTTTGATAAAAATGAAGAAAATGTGTGATATCATAAAAATGATATTTTAATTGTTTTAACATGACATTAGATTTTATTATAAGATAATGGTATTTAAGTATTATACTAAGTGTTTTATTTCTTTTAAAATCAAGAATTTAGATTTTTGTAACATGGAGGTATTTTTAAAAATGTTTGTTTTATTTTTATGAGGATGGGTATATGTTTAGCTAGTTAGTTAACCCTCACAACCAACACATTCACACACTCACTCTCCTTCCTCCACCTTCTTCTTATTCCTTTACACCTCCTACTTACTTTACACCTCTTTTACACTCTACCAACAAATGCTTATGATATCTCAATTCTCAAACTAAACAAAAAAATTATTCTCTTTTAACCTCATCTCAAAATTTAACCCTTCACTCAAATATCATAAATCCCTTCATCAAACTTATGCATACCATCAAGCTTGAACCACCAAAACTTCATGAAACCTCATGAAATCATTTCATGAGCTGGAATTTCCTTGTGCACCATCCCTACATGTATATCTCACCTCATTTGCAAGTTTCCTTTTTGTTACATATTTGTTTTTAGCGAGCAATATCAGAAACTAGAACTTTTATGATATTTGTAAGTGTAAACTTGAATCTGGAACTACTAGGTTAGTCTATTAAAAAAAAATAACAAGGGTAGGGTTTGATGAGACCATTAGGAGTTAACACTTAAAGCCCGAGCCCCTAATTCCTTAGTTCACTCGGCGTTTTTCCCATTATGATCGTCGCCATCGGTTTTCCTGTGGAATTGTGTTTTGGGTTTTTGTCAGTAGCTTTATTTGGTAATAATATAACTTATTGTATTGTTTGATTTGTCCCAGATTTCATATAGTGAAATCTGGGAGTGTTCTAATATTTTTTTATTAATATTTCCAATATTTTTTAATACAGTTTTTCGTATTTCTGTACCGCGACTGAAATATTGACGTTCATACGTTAATGTTAGGGGTATTTGGTCATTTTTGGAGTAAGTAAGCTATAGGTTCCAACCTATGGGTGCTTAGCTCATTATTTTGGTTTTGATATGATATTTATGCCGATCTGTTATAACAACGATTGTAGGTATGATCGCGGAAGTTTCCGAGACAGTAAGGACGGACAAAGCAAGCATGGATTTCGACTAGCTCGACAAGTGTGATTAGATTTATATCTACGGGGGAAGTCGGGTGGATGGCGTATAGCACCTCTGCAAACCAATTAACTAGGATTGTTATGCTATCTAGTTAGATTTTAATGATATGTTAGATAACCTAGCTTTATTAGATTGATGTTATTTCATATCTAGTAGGTTATACATGTGGTTATATTTGATATATGGTTATAATGACATACGTACGTGACGATAGATCCGTACGATATGAATATGATATTGGATGGACATTGTACGAGTGATCATACCGTACTTGTGATGATGAGGAGAGTGTGCCAATTACGGCCAAGTGTCATTTGGATTCATTGAGTCATAAGTTATCCCGACTTGGGACGTTATGTTTGAGTGAGCTATACTCTTTTAAAAACCAACGATTCGTTTTCCATTTTAAATGATAAATGACAAGGATGCGATACTATTTTCCAAAACAAATATCTATTTTAACTTAATACAGCTTCTTTATTTCAAAATAACATTTCATTCCATTTTCAAAGATAACGGTATAGCTCATAGCAATTAGTTACGTTTAATAATTACGCGATACGCTTATCGATTATATATGTTTTCTTTTATACGAACTCACTGATAGAACACTGCACAACTACCAATGAGTACTATGTTGTACGAGCACAAACGCATATGTTACATTACACCTCATTGGTACTGCCATGACACTGTAGAACCGCTATACCACGCAATGTGTATGTAAATGCCGATATGAGGCATATGAATTCCCTATATCCGGAAAATTGGATTGTAATTATATGCTACGGATATGGGTAGAATTACTTTCTGCTTTAAACACTTATAGAACACTTGCACAAATACTAATGATTGACATGCTGCACAAGCATAGACGCATATGCTACACTACACATCATTAGTATGGCCATGACATAGTAGAACTGTTACGTTTGTGTTGAGGTAAAAATTTACACCCCCGTTGACCGAGTCAAAGTCAAGGTCAACCCCAAGCCAGGTGGGCCCAAGCCCAGGTCAGGCGGGCCCATGCCCAAGTCGAGCCCGCAACCAGCCTCCTCCATGCCTAAATATAGATCATGTAATAAATAATTTTTATGTAATTTTTTTTATACATGAATGTATGCAAAACGGGCATAAAGCCAATATTTTGTAAGCCCATGGCTTATGTGCAAAAACGAAATGGCACATTAGCCATGAGATGGGCAAAATGTCATTTTGTAGAGCCCAAGGGGCTATATATAAATATGTAAGCCTATATAAGGCAAAATGATGATGAATAAAACATAATACTTTTCATTCCCCAAAAAAATCTAGGGTTTATGCCTCTTTCCCCTTTCTGAAGGTTCCAAATCTTTTTCTTTCTTTTGAATTAAATCAAGAGTTTTACTCTTCCTTTTCCAAAACCAAATAGTTTTTCACCATAAAACCCACAAAGGGGAACCTGGATCTGTTATTAGATCTCAAAAAGAAGAGATTTTTAAAATCTCATACTTCTTGATCTTCAAGATCCGGCTAACAAAGGAAGAAGAAGGAGACCCATCTCCAGAAACCCCACTTTGGGAAAGAACTAAGGCTCAAGGGGAGAAGCCCTTCATCAGCTTCAAAACATCCTAAGAGTTTAACTCCTCATATATATATATATATATATATATATATATATATATATATATATATATATATATAAGCACAGAGAATAATAAGTGCTCTTTTTTAGGAGTACAACTCCCATTGTAAGGACCAAGTCTCTTTTGCCGCTCGAGCGCCTACGTGCTGACACATGAGGCACTAGCGCTAGCGCCGGAGCGCTAGCGCCGGAGCGCCCACGTGCTGACACGTGGTGCGCTAGCGCTCTTGCGCTCAGAGCGCTAGCGCTCTTGTGCTCAGAGCGCTAGCACCCAAAGCGTTAGCGCCCGGGCGCCCACATGCTAACACGTAGCGCTCTTGCGCTCAGAGCGCTAGCGCCCGAGCGCCCACGTGGTGCACTAGCGCTCAAAGCGCTCACGCTCTTGCGCTCACGCCCAAAACGCCAGCGCTCGAAGCGCTCACACCCAAAGTGCTGGCGCTTTTCCCCACGCATCGATCCTTTGGATGCCCTTTCCCTTTCTTTTTTTTATATATATATGTATATATAAATACACACACACACATACTCTACAACACTCTCCCTCCTAAAAAAATTTTGGGCCGGGGCGCTGCCCCGCACCCCGCAAGGGGGCTGCTAGCCCCCTTGACCCCCAGCCCGCTATCCGGGTAGCTGGACCCCCGTAAAAACTCTGCGTGGCTCCCGATATACTCAAGCCCCCTCCAAAACAAAACACACGTACACTGCACATTGAGTTCGCATGACCAGTTTAACCCGTTAATCGGAGGTTCCCTCGCCCCAAAGGTGAGGGGTAATTAACGGCAGCTTAGTCCGCGGCTGCCGGAGATTCGGATCCCCACAATCAATAAACTCCGGCCTACCCTAGGCAAGGGGAATCTGTAGTACGCCTGACAAGCACGCGCGTATTCCCATCTCAATAGGATGACGAAAAACACCCTACAGTTTGTTTGCACGCCTGACTATACTTACGTACGGTGCCTTTATTACCTGCTGAGTTATTGCGAATACCAGTACCATGGGTATTCGTATTTGATTCTCATGAGTTTTTATGATGTTTTTACTTTTGATGATATATATCAGTTGTATAAGACGATGCTATATATATATATCATCAGAGTGATATATATGGAATTATTCTTCTTCCTTACTTGATATTTCTTGATACGATGAGTTGACATCCACCATGAGTTTTATATTTTCTGATTTGATTTTATTTTGAATCGAGTGGGGGGCTATACGGTTACGGTCGTGCTATATATCCGGACTGAGTGAGGGGGTATATAGTCGGATACATGGTGGACCCGGTCGAGACCGAGGGGCAGGAAAGCCACGATAGAGGCGGGGAGCCTAGCGAGAACACTTGATACCGGAGATAGATATAAGCATGGCGGATATCCAGAGGATACTGACCGGGGCTAGGGATATCGAGGGGCGACCGATCTATTGAGACGGTGTCGACGATATCCGGATTTTCATGTCGGTGATATACACGAGAGATTTGATGATTTAGGGTGTCAATACTGGACACCCATATATTGATGTTTTGCGATCATTCAAGATATACCGTTATAGTTTATGTGACCAGGACTAATCCAGGGGATAGTACCTGAATACTATTTTACCGGTTAATACATATAAAACAGGTTTCTAAATGAGCTATAGTCTCATTATTTTTGACATGCCTAGAATGACACAAGAACCTTTAAAACTGTAAACCTTTAAAAACTCTTTACTAAACAGCGAAACATTTATCTTAAATAAAATACATATAATACTTCATATTATTACGTCTGCTTTTATGCAGGGACATACGTATCCCGCGGTTATTTTAAAAAGAGGTTTTACATACATATTTTGGGCTACCTTATAGGCTTATACAAAGATGCATGTTATATACGTATGAGATGTTACAGTTACGTGATCGTTAGCGATGCATTTATTGTACTTATGCATTTTATATATATTTTAGTACAAGATATGATAATACTATACTTATGACCTAGGACATCGCTGTGCATTTCGATTTCTATCTTTTGATATACTTTTATTCACTGAGTTGGCAATTCACCCCTGTTGTGCCCAAGTTTCTTGCAGGATATACCACTCGGATCATCAGTGGCTTGCGGCACACACTTATTTTCGGTGATTGTTTTGGTAAGTGGGCTACTGTTGTATCGTACCCACACTTATATATATATATATATATATATATATATATATCACATATATTCTTTTGTATCTAGTTAAAACTCCATCAACCCAGAACTTGTATAATTGTGGACTTAGAAGCGAGACTTAGAGTTATGTGTTTGTGGACGTCGCACTCGTTGGAGTCGATTTTTTTTACTTGTTGATCTTGTTTCGCTTTTCTTTTCTTCGCCATTGGACGTCGTATGTTCTGAGTGGTTGCTCCTCCGTTTGGGCGTGGAAGCTAGATCCCATTGGGATGCTTTATATATTATTGTGTTTGTATCAGGTTTTATTCAAAATTTACAAAGGAGGCGCTGCCGATTTTCAAAACGTTTTACATGCTTTTCAAACACACTTATTTAGATTTTAATGACTACTTTTAAACTGATTCCATCTAATGACTATTTTTAAACTTCACCTCTAATATTTTCGTAAAAAGGTTTAGATTCCGAGGTTTCGGCTTACTTGGATCGCGTCGACGTCTTCAGATGTCACGCGATTTAAATGCCGGTCACGTGCCACTTTCGGGTCGTGACAAATTTCTTTTGATACCACTTATCGAACTAACAAATATCAAACACCCTTTACCTCATTCACTGGTGTTAATCATCATAATAAATCATAAATAATTGATTTGGCGTTACTGCGGAATGAGTTTAAAAAGTCTTTTTATTTCAGCAGTGCTTAATTACGATGAATAATAAGGCACCACTATATATATTCACTGATCAAGATCAAATTATGACAAATACTATTGCCAAGCTATTTCCAAATACAAGACATCATATTGCATATGGCACATTAGTCAGAAATATTCTGAGAAATTGCAGAGTTTATAGCATTAGTGTACCGGTTTTCAAAACGATTTCAAATGTTGCGTAGATAAAAATTTGACAGTTGAGAAATTTGAAGATAAATGGTCAGAAAAAGTACTTGGTATGTATAAATGGCTTTCAATAATCTATAGTATAAGGGAGAAATGGATAGCTGCTTATACAATAAGAAACTTTTTTGCAGGAATACAAACAACGCAGTGTAGTGAGAGCATAAATGATTTTTTATGCTTATCTTAATTGGAACACCACAATTAAAGAGTTTGCTATGAAAATGAAAAGTGCACTAAGAGAGTGAGAAAAGAATGGATTTTAATACGCTATGCAAAAATCGTATATATGCAACAAATATCCCACTGAAATTAAACGCTTCCAAAATTTACACCAGAAGAATTTTTGAAAAGATTAAAGTAGTGCTCCAGAAATCTTAACCGTTTAATATCCAGAAAGTTTCAAAAGTCGATGAGACAAACAGATATAAAGTTCACAACGTACTCGGTCCGAAGAAAGACAAGCGAAGAGTATGTTATGTCTAATTTACGACAATAGGGCAATTTTCCAAGTGCATTTGCAATTATTTTGAATCAACTGAACTATTATGTAAGCATATATTTAGAATTTTTGTATCTAAAAGTTTGAATAATATATCGTCTTAATATATTTTATCAAGATAGATGAGAAATGTTAATCAAAAATATTGTCATAACGAGTATTGTACCACCTTCGGTACAAATGACTGAAACGTCGCAGTATAGTCATTTATGCAACGTGTTCAATCTGATTGCCGTGAAAGGTACTGAGTCAGAGAATGGATACAAAATTATGCTTGAGAAATTTTCCCGACTTGCGATACGAATATCTGAACTTCCAGTTGAAATACCGAATGTGAATGAAGACTTGGTGGATGAAGCAACAGATGATTTAAAATCCGTGAAAGATAATATTTCAAAAATACAAAATTCTTTACAATCTAATCCTAGCAGTCGTAGAAAGAATTAGATAAAATCTTGGATCGATAATAAAAATAGTGATGAGAAAAAAAAGAAAATGTTATGCACAGGATGTAACCAATTAACATTCAATAATAAAAGAACTTGTCCTATGAAACAAATACAACATGTAGAAGACATACATCCTGATCAACCGAATATAATGTGTCTTGAGCCGTCATGGGATTTGACCAACCGTCTGGTTGGTCAGAATAGTTTGTTGTAAATGAATGATATTTGATTTAAATGAATGATTTTTGATATAAATGAATGATATTTGATAAACTATAACATATTTTTTGATTTTTTGGTAAATGAATGACATTTGTTGTAAATGAATGATATTTGATGTAAAATAATGATACTTGATACAATATTAGTTGTTCATATTGGTTGTGTCAATTAATGATCTTAAATGTGTTGATATTGGTTGTGTTAATCAATACTGTTGTTAAATTTGTTGGTGTATATAAAAGTGTCAATTAATTATGTTGTTAAATCTCTGGAATGTGGCTGTTGGTGTAGAAAATACAACCGCCACTAAAAGCAGCGGTTATATAGTGTGCTCTCTATTTCTGCAGTGAGCTCAAAAGATAACCGCTGCCTTTTGTGGCTGTTAAATAGTCTGCTTTTTGTTCTGCAGTGAGCCGAAAATGTAACCGCTAGTTTATATAATGGTCACATAGTCTGCTCTCTGTGGAGCTCAAAATATAACCACTAGATGAAGTAACGGTTAAATAGTGACAGAAAACTCAAAATATAACCGCTATTTTAAGTAGCGGTTAAATAGTCTGCTCTCTGTTGCTGCAATGAACTCAAAATATAACCGGTAATTAAAGTAGTGGTTAAATAGTCTAGTTCAAAATATAGCCGCTACATTAAGTAGCGGTTAAATAGTGGTTCACCTCAGTGATAGAAATCTCTGTTAGGGCAAAATATAACTGCTATTTTAAGTAGAGATTAAATAGTCTGCTCTCTATTGCTGCAGTGAGCTCAAAAGATAACCGCTAGTTTAAGTAGCGGTTAAATAGTCTACTCTCTGTTACTGCAGTGAGATCAAAAGATAACCACCACTTTAATTAGCGGTTAAATAGTCTAGCAAAATATAATTGCTATTTAAAGTAATGGTTAATCCGCTCTCTGCTACAGTAATCTCAAAATATAACCGCTATTTAAAATAGCGGTTTTATTTAAGTAGAACCAAAAAATGTATTTGAGAAATCATATATCGGAGTTCATATACAAAAATGTAGATCATTTACATGCAAATGTACATCATTTTATCATAAATGTACATCATTTATAGAAATCAAATATTAGAGTTCAGATACAAATATCAATATACATCATATATACTTGTGAAATCTAAAAATTCATTGTTCAACACATAGCCACACATAATATACACATGCAAAATCTTAAATTTATTACATCATTTGGTTAATTTTTGATTAGCTACCTCTGTAATGACCCTAAATTTCATGTACCAATCTCTTCTGTTTTGATTAATAAAAATGTTGTTTTCTGTTCTGATTTCGAGTTATAAGTAATTCTTATGAAATAAGTGTAATAAACAAATTGTAGCGTCCTAGTTAAATCCTTCCCCTGCTGTCTCATAGCCCGCATTTTTTGAATCCTTACATCCCAAATTATTTTATTTAATTTCTTTTTGACATTTTTGAATTCTGAAACTTTCACGGATGATTCATGGAGTTACGAAACGTTGCATAAGAAAAGATAATTACACTGATACGAGCCCGGGACCCGAGACCCGACCCTATCCTTTGCAACCAACCGCCCGGGGCAACTCAAACCTTATTTTGGTTGGCCCCATCTTTCCCCTATGTTCCCCTCTCGTGCCGGTGAGTCTTTTGGACCCCAACTCTTTATTTTCCTATCCCAAAACTCCTAATTCATTTCAGAAATATCCCAAACCCTTAAACTCTCTTTTAATTGAATTTTAATTATTTTTCTTAATTCACCATACCTATTTCCTTCTCCTCTATAAGCTAGGCTGTCCCAACTCATCTCTCCTCTGATTTATACTGAAATTCCCTTCAAGAAAACCTTGAAGTTCTTCCAAGCCTTCCTCTCAACTCCTTGTGGAGCCATCGCCCGTAGACGTCGAAGCTTCGTTCAAGAACAACCGTGGCTACAAACCTACATCATCGAGCATCCCTAACTTCTCCTCCTCATCATCAACAATGTCGTCGCCACCGAACATCATCTGCGTCGTATACACCATAACAACAATGTACCAAATCCTTTTTTCCGTGCAATCAACGAACCTAGTTCCTTATAAGCGGTGAATTGGTTGTTATACCAATTCACGCCACGAGCAATTCTCCTCTCCTCTTCTTCTCCCCTTGAATCAAATCTTTAGCTATGTCGCCAAACACCTCTATGTTTTGGAACTACGTCCATGAGTCTCACGTTTAAATTATTTTTCTTTGTATCAAAATCTTCTCATCATAAAACATTTCATGAAACATAAACTTATGGATTTAAATTGCTAATCAAGTCCTTAGAATCGTCTCATATCAAGTATTTCTATAACATGTAATCAATATTTTTAGGATTCTTTTCATGATAGCTTTATTCACATATACAAGTTTCATGTAACTTCTATTTTAACAAGAATTGGTTGATATTGTTAATTATATTTTTAGTGATAGCGCACGGGGTAATGACTTACCCCACACATGCACACTTTTGTATCATAGCACCATCACATATTCGTAGTGATATTTCTAAAACTTTGGTTTTGCATTATAATACTCTTGAGTTATAAAAATGGTATTTAACCGCTAATCCCTTTTCCTTTGCGTGTTTTGCCTTACAGCTCTCTTTAGGGGAACCCTATTGTGATGGTGCGGATTATCGTATATCTTGGATTTAGTGAGTGAGATGATTTTCACGGATCGCGGTCTCAAAAGGAAAAATACGGTTTTTAAAACAAAACTAAAATCATTTCAACGATATTTAGATAATGAAATAATTTAATATGTAACTTAAAAGAAAACAAATTTGAAAATTTGATTTTAAATAAAATACCCATAAATTGAAAAGGTTAATTTTCTATTAAATACCTTAAGTTTTCCAAAATATAGAATTTTCATTAAAATACCATAAATTCTTTAAAGCTAGGTTTTGTCATTAAAATACCATAACATCTAAAATATATTTTTATTAAAAACCCTCGAAATTTTAATTAACATATTTTTATCAAAAAATTCTCGAGATTTTAAAATAAAATATTTTACATAAAACCATCTCGAGAATTTAATAGCCTATTTTACATAAATACCATGAAATTTCTAAAGGATCTAAAATACATTATATTTGCTTGGAATAGTATATGATAGGTATTTAGGTTTTAGATGAGGTGAGTGGTCTCTTCTCTCTAGGCCTCGGAGAGCCGGAGACAATGATGTTACCAACTTGCCTACTCTCTAAATATAATCTGTAACTTTATGGAAATCAAATCACATAGAATCTTGATTTAAACCTGAACTTGACTTGAACTTGAAACTTGAATTAAAGCTGAACTTGACTTGAAGCTGAATTTGATTTGAACTTGAATTTGAACTTGAACTTGACTTGACTTGAACCATAAATACGATTTGGCTTGAACACTTGAACTTGACTTGAACGCTTGGACTTGGACTTAAATTGCATTCTCCTTGTATTTATGGATTTCGGGCAAGACTTGTAATCTTAATTTATAAATTAACATACGAAGGCATAAGGGGTAGTTTGGTAAAGAATATATGTCGTGGCATGAGAGTTCAGTAAAAATCACCTAACTTGAATATCGTGTGCCGTTGTTCCATGGGGTTTGACGAGAACTTATATTTCTATGTGCTGTGGGTTAGTGGGGTTTGACAGACCACTCTCGTATACACACATATCTTCATCATTTAAACTATAAATAACCGCGTTAGAATAAAATAACCAAACTTATACATAGACATACTCAGCTTTAATTGATACTTTAGTTAACCACTATTACATTAGAATTCATATTTATTTTACATGCATATCCTTTATCATATTGTACCCATATCCTTTTTGGAGACTTATTGAGTGCTAGTTCGCTGACGATATCCATCCTGTCTTGTTTACTTGGAATATTCGTCAGGTGATCTAGGAACCGAGTAGATCGATCCGAGTCAGAATGATTATGCTCAGATTGAAGCACAGACCGACTTATAGTCCTTCAGTAGTTTATTTTTCTTTCAAGTATGCCACTTGTTTAGGCATTTTTTTGCACCTTTGCTATATGTTAGCTTGTATCCGTCTAAATTTTGTGTAAATGTTGAATGTAAATAAAGTTGATATTGAATTTTAATTCACTTATTAATTCCTATTACATTGCTTATATTACGCTTAGAGTATTTACTTCGGGAAATGACTTCTCGAAATAAATATGTCGCAAGCGTAGTCACGTGCTGTTACTTTCTTTTGGGAAGCGGGACGTGCAAATCTCATAACACGTCCTATATCTAAAATTAATTATATTATCTGTATCCTATTTTTTTTGAGTTCAGAGAAGTCCCCGTGACAAGCGATCCATGTATTTCATTATAAATACTCCGCAATCGAGTCATCCGGTGTCTTTTCTCGGATGGCCCTAATTCTCATCAAATTTGCAAGCCTATGGTAAACCAATTTTGCTGTGATTGGGTACATCCTTCAGTATATGACTAATAAAATGATTTTGCTGCAAAAAAATTATTGAGTTAAATAAATTTTTACACCTTATAAGCAAATGAAAATAGTAATCGTTTTAAAATTGGATTGACCCGTGCTTCAAATTCAAGCTTATATAGTTTCATGACATCTTTGAACATTGGATCATATAGCACAAAAATTTCTTTTGTAATGTACCAGACACACAAAATCCAATGATTTCGTGATGTATTAGAATGTAAACCTGGGATTAAAATTTTAATTCATCATTAAAAATCGTATTTGTTGAAAATAAAATGAAAATGAGAAAAATAAAGTACAGACTTACCGTTTCACACTCTAGTATAGACTTCTGGAAAGGATTTTTTCATTTGACCCATTTCAGTAAGCTCGATCTACACTTGTGGTTGCTCTTTACTTTTTCCACTCTGTATCCTTGATAAAAATCATGGAGTATCATCTAAAAATAAAAAGTAAAATGAGAAACACGATAATGAAATAATTTAGTTAATGTAGACTTATATAAAATTCAGGATAAAAGAAGAAGCTATCGGCAGAAGATTCGTGTTTGCATAACAAATCGATATAAGCCGTTATCATTTCTCCTTTAACATGCTCCCCAATTCACAGTGAGAGAAAATCGGAAAAATATACAACTGCTCTTTTTGTATGAAGGAATTCAACTTCTCTAGAGATTATCAAAACATGAATATTTAGTATTTAACTTTTAAATATGAAATTATAATTAATTCATTAGAATTAGACAAACCTTATTTTCCTTTTCTTGTCAAAGTGTTCGATCCATAGTTTCGCCCGCACATACTTTTTTTCGATTCTGAGATGTGATATTTAATTCCTTGTATGAGTTTCTTTTCCTCTTTTCCTTCTTCTTCTTCTCTGAATTTGTGTATGGTGAGAGTAAGAAAGAACTTGGCTTCTTTAGTCTCCTTGCATCTTCGATTACTTCTCTTAAAATTTCTTACCCCATGAGATCAGTCGAATCTATACCTGCTTCAATGAGTCTTTTTATTAAAAAACCATCTTCTATTTCTTCCATGGCGTTTGTCTGACTGCCCAGGGATGATAAATCCATCACAATAGCTTGTTCAAGCGGTAATCCCTTCAGAATATATACCTTTTGCCGCTTCAATTTTTCAATAGGTTTTCTATTTCAACTTTGGGGTTATATCTTCCAAACTTATATTCAAATTTGCATCGGAAGTACTTAAATCAACCTCAAATTCGTCAAAAGTCTCCTCCTATGACTTTTTTTCCAACCGTCTCATCAACATTTTCATCCTCGGGAATTTTAGTCTCGACATTTTCTTCCCTTTTTGAGGCTTCATCCCCTCTTCTCATCAATCCCGTCCTTTATAACTAATTTGATCTATTCATGTAATCTCTTAAGATTATCGTCATCCAACAAAGATTCATTAAGTTCCACCAAGTTTACCTACAAATAATAAGTAATAAATTTCAATAATTGGATCTAATATGTCACAGGTGCTATAAAAAAACAAAATATAAAAAATACTTACATAATCAAGAAATAACCGACGGCTAATTTTAATGTTAGACTCGTATATTGTAGTTGGTTGACTGTGTGTGTGTGTGGGGGGGGGGGCTATTACCTTCCTGGTAATAGTAGTGTACCAAGCAAAGCGATCTCTATCCACATCCTAAGCTTCTCCTGTACTTGCATCAAATTCAACGCCATTTTGTTCGATATCAATTTGGGGTTTGTTCCACAAATTGATATATGAAAAAATCACATCGTATACTGGTTTCTTCTTTGTTACCTTCTCCTTTTCAGTTTGTCTAGGTTAAACGTTAATGGGTACACTCTGAATATCGCCAAACTGTCGGATTATCCTTTCGGGATATTGCCATTGGGCAATATCGAAATAAATGAGAGGAACTCGTAATAGTCCAGAATATTTAGTGAGAAGGAAAAAGTTTTCAGATGCACCAACATACTCAGTGTATGGATCTCATGTGAACTGTCATTAAAGAAACGGTTGAAAATATTTATCATTATTCATAAAGAATTTAACAAATATCGTTAAATTAAGTAATGAAATAGTAATTACCTGTAATCCATTCAAATTATCAAGCATACCCCGCTAGAAAGTTTTATGATGATAGGAAAATCGATGTGTGCGTACACTCCATTGTCTAGTAAGAGATTTACTCTCCTTGATGCTAGTATTGGATATAGGAATAATGACTGAAATCCTAATATATGCCAACACTGAATAAAAATTAATTGTTAGATTTGCTACAATTATATTTACAATGAAAGAAAATAATTATACAACTAATACGATACCTGCAAAACTGTAAGACAAGTCTTTATCGCTCTCGTATTTGACAGTATTGCTTCGTTCAATCCATTTATCAAATACGACAAAACCCTCGCCCCAAGCATATGTGGAGATAAGTTTCTCGTCGCTCAATAATTGAAGCCATTTTGGATGAACTAGGTTCTTGAAACGTGTAGGGAATAATGTCATGTAAATGGTGTACAAAATATAAGGTTTTGTACATTGAACCATTTTCTCCCGATCGAAATTAGTCGCGAGACTACTAAAAGTCTCATACACGCACGTCGCAAGTACGACACCGCCTTTCCTCTTCTCCTTCGAAGGATCAATTTCTAATACATCATAAAAATGTATGAAGAAACTCATACATCCTTTATAAACAATTGGAGAACCTGTGATCGGGAGACCGAGAATCCATGATACGTCTTCAAGAGTGATCGATGCATCTCCAATGAGTAAATGAAAAGTGTTCGTCTCGAGTCGCCATCTCTCAACTAATGCAGATATCAATGGTAGGTCATGTTGTTGGTGGCCAATTTTATGATACTCACCAAAACCCTATTCGTCTAATAATTTAATCTGCTGATCTGTCAAAGGGCATTGCGCAGACATGCTCGTAGATTCGAGTGCAACAAGATTTCCCTATTTTTACCACTCCAAATTGTTTCAGAAATTTGATTTGCTTGATTATACAATACAACATTCTTCATGGGGCGAGGGTTGTATTGAATAGATGATGTGTGAGATGCTGATGGCTCGGTAGGATTGATTATACAATACACCATTTAATTTTCTTCTTTTGCTATGTTCTTGGAGTTCTTCTTTATGAATATTTTTTGGCGGAGGAGAAGGATGAGTCGGTTTAGCCCTCTTTTGTGTAGCTCTCTTCGGTTTATCCCTCTTCGGTGTATATTTGTGTTTATCGGCCATTATAACTACATAATAAATATCAAAAATCTTAAATATATTAACAAACTTACATAAATAAGACCAAACCCTAAACTAATAAAGTCATTGATTTATGTTATAAAATCGATCCAAGAAACATGAGAATACCCAGCAACAATTGTAATTCAAATCACAGGGAAAACCCCCCAATTTACATCTGAAAACCCTAACAAAAATCCCTTAAAAAATAACAATATACTAATTAAAGTAATTAATTTATCTTATGAGATCGATCCACAAATCAAGAGAATGTCGGCAAGAATCGCAGTTCAAATCACAGCAAAAATCGTCAAATTTTGATCCCTAACTCTTAAACTGCTGAAATTGTTCGGGCGGTAGCACTTTTAAATAGGAATCGTTACTTAAAATAGCGGTTAAATATGAATCGTTCGATTTTAACCGCTAGTTAAAGAAGCAGTTAAAATCAACGGTTCAGATTTGTTGGATAAATTAATTTATCCAACGCTGTATATTATTCCGTCCCGTTTACGAAAAACCATACTTATGGTTCGATCATTTTACGAAAAACCAACATATTATTCTTATTTTAACCAAAAACCATCCTGAAATATGTAATATTAAAAACCATCATATCCTTAAATATATTATAAAATGACATTTATATCTCTTATTTTTAACTACGCCAAATTGAAATATTCACTGTAAACCAACCTGCACTATAATAGTTTTAGCAAAAAATCTTCCTAACGGTGTTACCAAGAAACCATCCAGTTGAGTGATTTTTCGCTAACATTATATATCTCATGGTGATTCTTTGACAGGGAAAAAATCAACATGGTGATTTTTCACAAAAGGATCAAAGGTTCTTGGTAAATACACGATGGTCAAGGAAAAACAAGTGATGGTGAATTAAATTTTGGGGCCTGCAGGGAAATAGAGGGCAGTTGTGGTCAGGCAAAAATTAAATGGTGTTTGATGACATAATAATAATAATATTGATCACACATTTCAAGGACACTGCTACAGCTCTCAATATCTTAGCCTAAAACCCTTCACATCACTCTCATTGACAGAATAAATCTCTCTCTCTCTCTCTAGCTTTCTCTCTCTTCGTTGTAGAAAGACCACTGTAGTTGGATTCTCTAAATCCTTATCTCAATCTTCCATCTTACGATTTTCCTTCACACATTTCAATGACAACAAATACCCCATTATCCTTAATTAAATAGCCCTTTCATGCTCTTCTAATGGTCCATGCCTCTTCTAATGGTCCATGCCTCTCTCTCTCTCTTCTCATCTCCCACCAAAATTAATGAGTCTTTAGAATGTTTCCTGCCCGAATTATTTTAACAACAAAAAGATATGGTAACTCAAATATTATAATTTTAAGACTTACCACTTCTAGCTCTCTTTTGCATCTTGAATTATGAGTAATAAAAACTCATACACAGCATGTACAATTCACAGTATTATCTACCGGCTTCACTATTTAGGGGTGATGAGAGAGTTATGAGTAAGTTGGGAATTTCATTTAAAAATTTTTAAAATGTAGAATCCACAAACAGAAATGTGATTGGTTCTTGACAATTTATGAGAAAATGCATGTAAAAGGATAGTGATGATGCTCATAAGTGGGAATTTCTCAGATCACGGCACGTAGCGGATGACGTGTCATCCACGTAAGCCAGCTAGGCTCCTGGGGACAGCAGAGGTAGAATCAGTGCGTTATTGATGGAGGTCCTTTTAAGATCTCTGTCAGATGTTGTCTTCCGTTGATCTACCGGCGGATTTCGGTGATGATGTTTTGTCGCATGTGGATCTCAATTGGTTTTGGTGAGAAAGGTGATATGAGGAATTTGGCTCCGAGTACCTGCAAAGAAGTCCCGGGGTGGTTTGGTACCACCGAGGACCCTCCGACGATCAAGTTAGTAATGAGATCCAAGCAGAGTAACGGCTTAGTAGAGTAAACATTGGCTTACTTGACCCCTCTGTGATGGAGGTTTATATAGCGGTGGCGGCACGCAGCAGTAGGCGTGAGAATCTCGCCGGCAGTTACGCTCCCGACGTCACGCCCGTGTAGAGAGCGGATCGCCCATTAATGGGGATCGTGATGGCGTGGAACGTGGGATGTTGCTGGCGGAGAATCCGCGCATGGCGAGATTTGCGGAGCGGCGGTTACGCCTGTGGACGGTGGAGTTGGCCGGAGGACCGAGGAAGACGGCCTCGGCTGGGGGGCTCGGGGACGAGCGAGAAGGCTTAGGGGTCTTGGTCTTATGGCAGCTCGGGGCGAGTTGAGGGGCCGAGGAGGCCACTTTGCAGGGGGGCCCGAGGAAGGCCAGCTCGTGATTGCAGGTCGGGTGCAGGGTGGCCTGGTCGGCCCTTGTGAGTCCTTTCTTCTGAGTCCCGGGACACGTCATTTGCCACGTCTCCTGATCTTGGAGATCGCCAACATTGAGCATCATTATTAGCCTCCCACTCTTGTCCCGACTAGGTAGCGGTTCGGGTCAGGAGTAGATTGCTGGCCTCCCGAGGCGGGCTCCTTCCCCGGGCTTTTGTCGGGATGAGTCCTCAGGTCGTCAGTTGTCTTTTTTGTTAGCGAATCAGGGCGAGATCTTTGCATTTAAAGAAGGTGCACCGGTTCGTGCACTTCACCATTGAAGCGACGGTCCACGCGTCAAGCGTAAATTTGCTGATGCGACGTATGCAGGCCTGCGGCGTCTGATGGGACGCGGTCCAGCGTAGGATCGACATGTGGAGCGATCGGAGCCGCTGGACGCGAGGAGTCGCTTCGGCGAGAGATGACGGGCGCCGTTGGATGAGGCCGCTTGCAGCAATAAACAGGGGTGGGGTCCACCCTTGGGCCCTTACTCCTTCATATTTCCCTCTCTAAAGTCTTGGTTGCTCGGCGCTCGTCTCCTTTCTCCCGCTTTTGGCCCCTGAAGATTCCCTTTCCCAAGGTTAGATGTGTTCCTTTGTAGAGTCAGTAGATGTTGTAGGAGTAGGTTCTAGGGGTTGCGTATGAGTCCCCCCGAGGAGAAGGGGTTGGATCCTCTCCCCGGGATCGTGAGGCGGGGGCAGCTCCCAGGGAGGAGGCGGCAGATGCGGCCCCTGGCTCCTCGTGCTGGGTGAGGCACGAGGACGAGCTCGCCAATGCTCGGGCTCGCTTCCACATCCCCTCGCGCTACACGCTCCGACTGGCCAAGGAGGGAGAGAAGGCGGATCAAGTACGGGGTAGGGAAATCGCCCTGTACTTGGAAGCTTTTTGGGGCGCAATGCGCCTGCCTTTCACTCCCGAGATCGTCGCTGCGTTGAATTTTTTCGGTTTAGCCCCCGGCCAGTTAGTGACGAACTCATGGAGGATCCTCCTCGGGTTCTTGATCCGCCTGAAGTTACAGACGGTTCCCTTCAGCCTTTCCCTTCTCGATTCTTCTCTCGTCTTCAAAAGTCACCCTGGTAGTCGAGCGGGCGACCCGAGATGGGTTTATCTCTCTTTCAGGAAGCGGCCGGGGGCACTGCCGGGACCGGGGTCGTGGCCTTGCCCTATTCTATTCATGATTGGAAAAAGAAATTTTTCTTCGTTTCCCCTCCTAAGGGCGAGAACTGGCCCGTACCTACCAAGTGGTCGAGGGAGAAATGTTTGCCGGGAAACCAGTCCGTTGACCCCGCCGCGGTGAGAGTGGCGTCGTGAGAGCCCATCCCCCAACCTGACGTGCTGCTTTCTAAGAGGGTCCTGAGCTGGGCTGGGCTTAGCCCCATCGAGTTCGTTGGTAAGTTAGGCTTATTTTTTTGGCTTGTGTTTTGCTCGTGTCACCGATTCGTTGGGTATTTGTCTTGTGCAGGATCCATGGACTTCGACTTGCTCAGAACCTCCATGCTCCGGCCGAGGAAGGCTATGAAGGCTGGGGGCACCAGCTCTTCTCGCGTGAAGCCCGTCCCGGCTTCTACTGCTCCGGTGGTGGTGCCCCGAGAGCGCTCGAGGGCGGATCCCGCCCCGGGTCCCAGCAAAGTGTCTGGACGGAAGCGGGCCCTGATTCAGGAGGACCCGACCTCGGAGGAGGAGATCGGCTCTCCCTCGGAGACGCTCAAGAGGAGCTCCCAGGGGCCTTCCCGGGGCCGGACCTCGCCGACCGTGGTGGAGGATGGGGGCCTCCGGTTTGCGGTGCCATCGAGGTTGTCCGTCGCAGACAGCCTTCTGCATGAGATAAAGACCTCGGTAGGGGTAGAGTCCCCGGGGGGACCTTCAGGGCTTAGTTGGCGTCCATCGCCCAGGAATCCGTGCAGGTAAGTTTTTTGGCTCTTTGTGAGATTCAGTGCCTCCTTCATCTTTCCGATCTTTTCCGTGTCTCCCAGGTTCTCCAGCACGTAGCCCTCGCCCTGCGCATGGAAGCCGAGATGGTAACCCCGGCGCTAGAGGCTGCGGGTCGGCTTGCCTCGCTGCAAGAGAGCTCCAGGCAGGAGCTGGAGGCGATGACGACGAGGGTCGCCGCCTTGGAAGGCGAGGTGGAGGCCGGGAAACGGGAGGTATCCCGACACCGCGAGGCCGCCGTGATTGCCGAGGTCATGCTCGAGGATGCCCAGGTGCTCGCCGGCAACCTGAAGAGGACGGTGAAGACCCTTCGAAAGGAGCTGGGGGCGGCGGCCGAGGCGGCCGAGTCGGCTGAATCGAGGGCGGTGGAGGGCTATAAGAAGTCGAGGGACTTCTATGACGACTTGGCCATGGCTATGACCCATATTTGGCACGACGCCCTCGATGCCATTAAGGCCCGGATGCCGGAGTTTGCCGACGGAGATCTCCGGGCTGAGTTCCCCCTCGTGGACGCCGATGAGCAGGGGGAAGAGGTTCCTGGCGAGGAAGCCGCCGAGGACCCCGTGCGTCATGTGGTAGAGGTTGAGGACCTTGAGGTCGTGCCTGACCCCGAGGTGCAGATCCCCCGTCTTCCTCCTTTTATTTTGTTTTTGAATTTTGTAAGACTGGGGAGCCCCAAAAAATACCCTTTGTAAAGCTTTTGTCTTTGGTAGCAATAAAATTTTTCTTTGGCTTCATCGAATCGTGCTCTACCATCTGCTTGTGAAGAATGCTCGTAGGATATCTCTGCTTGCACCGTTGTGTTTTCATGTCAGGTTTGCCGCTTTCCTAGCAATCGCCCGTCGGGTTGATTTCGATCACTCGCCGACGAGTATGCCCAGCGCCGCCAGGGAGGTATCCCCATGGGCCCTAAAGTCGAGGGTAGATTGCTTTGACCTGGATAGATCTGATGCCCCTCACTGGGGTCTCGGATCCTCTACGGGTGACGGGCAGAGCGCCGTTCGCCGTACTTGAGCCGAGCGTGAGTAGGCGCCTGCTCGGTGGCTCTATGGGGGGTGTCATCTTTTGACCTATGTCAAGGCGAGCATCGACCACCAGCCGGGGGTGACTGAGTAGGGTAGCCGCTCGGTTGCCTCTTGTGTGGGCTTTCTGATCCCTGGCGTTGCGGTAAGGAAGCTACCCGCCAGGGACGACCGGGCAGGGTAGCTGCACGGTTGCCTCTTGCGAGGGGTTCGAACCTTAGCGTTGGAGGGGCTGTAAGAAGCCCACCAAGGATGACCGGGCAGTGAAGCTACGCAGTTGTCTCCTGGCGAGGGCTTTGATCCCTGTCGGTTGTGGTAGGATGCTACCAGCCGGGGATAGCCGAGCAAGGACTCGACTGCCTCTGCGAGGGCTTTTTAATCCCCGGGGTTGTGGCAGGGAAGCTGCCCGCCGGGGACAGCCGAGCAAGGACTCGACTGCCTCTGGGAGGACTTTAGTCCTCAGCGTTGGAGGGGCTGTAAGAAGCCCACTAAGGGTGACCGGGCAGTGAAGCTACGCGGTTTCCTCTTGGCGAGGGCTTTGATCCTTCAGGACGGGGACCGAGCAGGGTTACTGCCCAGTGCCTCTTGGCGAGGACTTTGATCCCTGTCGGTTGTGGTAGGAAGCTACCGGCCGGGGATAGCTGAGCAAGGACTCGACTGCCTCTGGGAGGACTTTGGTCCTTTGCGTGGGAGGGGCTGTAGAAGCCTACCAAGGACCCTTGGCCAGGCAGGGTTACTGCCCGGTGACTCTTGGCGAGGACTTTTGTCCTGAAGGATAGCCGAGCGAGGGATCCTCGGGCTCGACCGCCTCTGGGAGGGTTTTTGATCCCCGGCGTTGTAGCAGGGAAGCTTCCCGCTGGGGATAGCCGAGCGTGGGTCCTCGGGCTCGACTGCCTCTGAGAGAGCTTTTTGATCCCCGGCGTTGTGGCAGGGAAGTTGCCCACTAGGGATAGCCGAGCGAGGGATCCTCAGGCTCGACTGCCTCTGGGAGGGCTTTCTGATCCCTGGCGTTGCGGTAGGGAAGCTACTCGCCAGGGGTGACCGAGCAGGGTAGCTGCTGGGTCGAATCTTGGTGAGGTGTAGCCCGACCGTCCAGCTGTAGGCATGGGGAATATGAACGGTCATGGCAATAGTGCGCGTAGCATGCGTGTTGAATGCGGGGGGAGGCGAAGCGCTAGGGGCGCGTCGCTTCGATTCCACCAGAGAAGGCTCGATGACCGCCGTGTGGCAGCGACCTTCTGAGTGAAAGCAGCCGACTGTTGAGCCGCGCAGTGGGCTATATAAGGCTGAAGGAGTACTGGTCCTTCCATCCTTCATAAGTAGGTCGTCGAAAATGCAAGACTTCCCGTTTACCATCCCCGACATCACCCACTTCGAAGACGTGTACCTTTACGACCAGTACTGCACCGAGGACACGGTGCAGCTGGTCTATGGGAGCATTGGGGACCATTTCATCCGGCTGCTCCCCCGACGCCCCTCCCAGCTGCAGCTGCTGATGTACTCCATCTGGAGGGCGTCACCAGGGCTTTGCAACCCCTTGTCCGAGCAGCTTTATGACGAGGCCGTGGGCAAGCTGCGGTCTTTAAGGCACTTTGGCCTGATCTCCGCGAACCGGTTGGCCCGCTCAGAGGCGCTCGTCCGCGAATGCTATGAGCTGAGGCTTGGGATCGACGCGCGCGGGGGGAACCAGGGGCAGAGGTTGGACCTCGCTAGGCCCCGGCTGGCGGTGATCTTTACCGAGTACCACGAGCAGTGCTTGTTGCACCCCCTTCCCCCACTGTTGTAATTTCCTTTTCTTTTTACGTGTATAGCTGAGGAGCCCATAATACCTTTTGAATAAATAAGGTTTTTCTTTCTTTTTCGCAATGTTCCATTGATCTTTATTTAAATTAACAATAGATCTTAGGAAGGGTTTACATTGCCCTAAAGGAAAGGTACAGGCTAGTAGATGATCTTATTGGCTTGGTCCGAGCTCCCCGGAGGACTGTGGGCCTCCGCGCTTGGCGCAGGGTGCGGGCTCCCTGAGTTCCGTGCTGGCCGTCCGTCGAAACGAGCATGATCTGACCGATGGTCAGGTCAGCGAGAGGGCGATGCTGCTCCTGTTCGCGGTCGGCCTGCCGTTTGTTCCTTAAGTATGCGGCGAGGTGTCCCGATCGGATGAGCTCTTCGATGTAGTCCCTGAGTTGTTTGCAATCCTCCGTGGCGTGGCCCAGTGTCCGGTGGAAAGCGCAGTAAGGGCCCCGGGTTCGCTTCGTAGCCTGACGCGGGATCGGAGGGAACTTGAAGAACCCCTCGTTCTGGGCCTCCTCTAGCAATACTGTGAGGGAGACGTTGACGGGGGTATACTCCAGGAAGTTCGGGTAGTAGGGTTGCTGATGCTTCAGCCTTTCTTCCCGAGCCCTCTTCTTTTGGTCGGATTGTTCTGCTCGGGGAAGGTTAGCATTCATCTCGGATTCCAGTTGAACCTCGCGCTCGGTCCACGCCTTGACCTCGGCCATGGTCTTGGGTTGCGCCAACGCGAAGGAGCGTAACCACTCCTTGTGCCTCAGACCAGATCTAAGCGCCGTGATGACGGTCTCGTCCCGGTGCTCGGGTACCTCGAGAAGGGCATTGTAGAAATGGGTAATGTAGGCATTGAACGTTTCCTTGTCTCCACTCTTAACCGTGAAGAGGTAGTCGACCGTGCGCTTCTGTCAACGGTTCCCAACGAAATGGTCGAGGAATTGAGTATCCAGCTCGTCGAAGGTCGAGATCGAGCGGGGCTCGAGCCCCCGGAACCAGTCCCGACCTGCGCGGATATGGGTGGCCGGGAAGGCCCTGCACTAGGCGGCGTCGGAGTGGTCCTGGAAGCTCATCCCCACGGTGAAAGCGTCCAAATGGTCCTTTGGGTCAGTTTTCCCGTCGAACAGAGAGACCTTTGGGGGCTTGTTGCGCAAGGAGACGTAGACGGCGAGCAATTCCTCGGTGAACGGCTTTGTGAGTGAATCAGAGGCGTACTTAGCCTCGTCGCTCGAGAGGTGAGCCTCCCGGCGCATGCCATCGATTTTCCTCTCGAGGGCGTCGAGCTGACCGTGATATCTCGAGGAATCAGCCCCTTGGGATCCCTGGCCTCCACTGCGGGTGGCCTGCGTCTGGGAGAGGCCCCGACTCCTCTCGATGAGGTGCCTCAGATCCTTGGGCGAGGTGGCTCTTGAGCCGCTGAGGTGAACCCCCTCTATGCGGCCCCACCGAGGGTGGGGTGTCGACCATGCCTGTGGATAGGCGAGGTGACTGACATCTCCTCAGGGGGATAAGGGTCACAAGGACGCTCGAGGCGAGGCGTTCTGGCGGCGGACCTCGGTGTGGAGCCGTGGGGTGCCCAGCGGGCCTCCGGGGGTACCGGCTCGAGAGATCGGTGGCCAGGAGTCGCGGTCGCTGGTGGTCAGCCGTCCAGACGGGGGCAGAGCCTTCTGGAGGCGGTGGGGCGGCGATCTAGGGCCCGGGCCCGGACGCTTGGACGCGGACGAGCGCTTCCACGAGGGACTGTAGCCGATCTATTCGGCTGGCGAGGGAGTTGATGATGGTCGCTGGAGGAGGCTCGTCCTCACCTTCAGTGAGGGGAAGGCGGCGGCTGGTGCTGGAATCTTCAGGATGGTTGCTCGCCATGCGGGTGGAGATCGGAAGGCCAACTTTGTTTTTGTGGAGTTTGTGTGTTCCCACAGACGTCGCCAACTGATGGAGGTCCTTTTCAGGTCTCCGTCAGATGTTGTTTTCCGTTGATGTCCCGGTGGATTTGGGTGATGATGTTCTGTCGCGTGTGGATCTCAATGGGTTTTGGTGAGAAAGGTGATATGAGGAATTTGGCGCCGAGTACCTGCAAAGAAGTCCCGGGGTGGTTTGGTACCACCGAGGACCCTCCGACGATCAAGTTAGTAATGAGATCCGAGCATAGTAACGGCTTAGTAGAGTAAAAAATGGCTTACTTGACCCCTCTGTGATGGGGGTTTATATAGCGATGGCGGTACGCAGCAGCAGGCGCGAGAATCTCGCCGGCAGTTAC
This sequence comes from Agapanthus africanus, assembly GCA_030015575.1. Taxonomy (NCBI): domain Eukaryota; kingdom Viridiplantae; phylum Streptophyta; class Magnoliopsida; order Asparagales; family Amaryllidaceae; genus Agapanthus; species Agapanthus africanus. The sequence goes on along the minus strand of JASDDO010000010.1, from coordinate 358,026,087 downwards.
GCTCCCGACATCATGCCCGCGTAGAGAGCAGATCGCCCATTAATGGGGATCGTGATGGCGTGGAACGTAGGATGTTGCTGGCGGAGAGTCCGCGCATGGCGAGATTTGCGGAGCGGCGGTTACGCCTGTGGGCGGTGGAGTTGGCCGGAGGACCGAGGAAGACGACTTCGGCTGGGGGGCTCGGGGACGAGCGAGAAGGCTGAGGGGTCTTGGTCTTGTGGCAGCTCGGGGCGAGCTGAGGGGCCGAGGAGGCCAGTTTGCAGGGGGCCCCGAGGAAGGCCAGCTCGTGATTGCAGGTCGGGTGCAGGGTGGCCTGGTCGGCTCGTGTGAGTCCTTTCTTCTGAGTCCTGGGACACGTCATTTGCCACGTGTCTTGATCTTGGAGATCGCCAACGTTGAGCATCATCAGTTACACTGGGGACTTTCTTCGGGCCATGTCTCCATGTTTACACCCCCACTTCATGCCCCCGAGCAATCCAACAGCCGAACTTACGCCCTTTTTGCTGGTCTCCGAGCTGTTGCTGGGCTAAGATTTCTCGGCCTCCCGGCTTGTCTCCGAGCCATCCATCGAGCCGAGCTTCCTCGGCCTTCCCAATCAACCGAGAGCGCGGAGCCCAAGTGACCCCGCAACTGCTCCGTGTATCTTGCCAACGCGCGATATCCGCCGCCCCACGTCCCACGCTGGCGCTCCCCCCATTGTAACGACTCTGTTTTTATTGTATAAAAAATTATCAAGTTAATATAAAGAATGGAGTTTGCAAGTCTGAATATACTTTAAATTTGTTCTTATTTAAGAACAACAAAAAAGCACTTGTAGCTCATTGGTAAAGCCTTACATTGCTGTGACATAGCCCATGTGTTCGAATCCTATCGGTCAATATATTTTTTACTGATTTTTCTTTTAAACTTTTTGGAAGCCCAAAAGTTTACACGTGCACTGCACATAAAATGGAAAGTCTAAAAAAAACATCTCCCATCAGTCAATATATTTTTTACTGATTTTCTTTTAAAATTTTTGGAAGTCCAAAAGTTTACACGTGCACTGCATATAAAATGGAAAGTCTGAAGAAAACAAACATGTGCAAAATGCTGTGTATACTGAAGTGAACACATGGTAAGAATCCAACGACCCTCGCCTCTCTTTGGACCAGCGAGATCCTTCATAGGGCCAGCGCCAACGGAGGACTGGTGCCCATGCTCTACACACAAAATCCCTTGGCCTACCCCACTATCCCTGTTCTGTTTATTTTCCTTGCAATTATTCAGAGAATTTATATTCATCATAAATCCCATTTTTAATGCATTTTTAATTCTTTTTTCAATTCCAAAACCTTAATTTTATACTATAAATACAACCCCATAGCCTAGCCCTCTTCATTCTGAATTCTATCGCCAAAATTCTCAAAATTTTCTATGTCTAAGAAGGGTACAAGTGGAGTTAGCCCTAGGTTAAATTCCGGCGAAGATTCGAGACGATTCCGGCGACTCCGCGACTTCACGAAGGCTACCCTTCTCTTCCTCTACCTTCTTTCTATTCTTTTAGCAGGTAAGTCACATCTCCCCTATTCTCTTTCTATCATAAAAATTATTCTTTTCAAAACTTGTCGGTAAGAAGAGTTATACCCTTCGAGTTATATAAAAATATTACTCGAGGTATATATCATAAAAATATTTTCACTAATATACCTCATTCTCTAAAATTCACATTCATGAAAATTCTAAATAATATAAATAATTACTCGAGGTTTATTTTGAAAGTATATTAAAATCATTTTTCATAAAACCCTTCGAGTTATATAAAATTACATTAAAGACCCTAGTAAATATAGGTTTAAGTAGGACCAATTCTCTTGAGCCTGAGGGAACCGGAGAAAGTGGGTGCTTACTTATTTAAGGTAGAAAACTAAAACGGGGTTATCAATGGTAATTGTCTTGGAAAAAGACACAAATCCTGCCGTCCATATGCAGCAGTTACCGATAACTCCTAAACCTAATCAGGATCCAAATCTGTTTTCAACTGTCTGACTCAAGTTTGAGTCCAAATCAATCTGAATTCAATTCAACCTGAATCCAATATACCAAACATATATACTTGAACTTGATCATGAATACCAGAACAATATCAAACATGCAAACTATGGCTATATCGTGACTTGACTACATGACTACTTGATACATCCTGAACTGTTTACATGAACAACTTATACCATGGTCTCGGAAAATCTGATAATTATAAATTAATACAATCAATACAATATACACTACGGGGTTTTAACGGGGTAGACTGGTATGGAATGTGTTAAAAGTGGCACGATGATGGACACTAAAAGACACCTACATGAACATCCTGTGCCGTTGTCCCGTAGTTTTTGACGGGGCCTTATACTTACATGTTACCATAGTCCACGGGATAGTTGTACTCCTCTCTTATACACTGATACATTCTGTACCAAACTACAAACAACTATGTTAGCATAACAAACACATACTTTACCTATTCTATTTTCTTACCTATCTATTACATTCTATCTTTTGGGACTTACCGAGCGCTAGTTCGCTGACGACATTCCTGTCTTTTTTTTTATTTGGAATGTTGTCAGGAGGACCCGACTCTCAGGAGATAGAGCCAGTCAGGACGTCTTGGAGCAGTTTACAGAGGAGACAGACTTTTAGGCCTTACTTGTACTATTTTCTTTTAAGTTCATATGCCATTGTTTAAGAATCGTTTTCTATCATTGTACTTTACTTTTCAGTTGTATGTAAAGATGGATATTAATAAAAAGTTATTTTATTATATCTCTTGTTATTCTTGTGTCATTCATTTATATTGCTTATTTACGCTTAACGTGTTTACTTCTGAGTAAATACGTCGCAGCCCACCACGTCTCCTTTCCCGTACACTGGGAAGTGGGGCGTGACAGGTTTTGTTGGTGGCCCATGCAGGTCAGTTCTGCATGGAAACCTAAGCAATATATCATAAAAATTATAAGAATCAGCAACTATACATTCTTTACATTTCAATCTCTTGAATCTATCCTAACCCTACTTTCTTTCTCAAGGTTATGGATTCTCCTAACAACACGAATACGAACGTCAATAGAAACACCCCATCACCCGCTCTACCACTTACACCTACTGTTCAGTTGATAAAACTGCACATTTGTTATTACATTTTTCTTACCATTTTCATATTAAAAAGGACTTTATTATAATATATCATACATATGAGGGTTTATGTATAAAAATACTATTTTCCATGTGTTGATATATTATAATTAGCATTTGGTAGGAAATTGTATGCAAATAATATCATTGACCAAATCCTAGTAGAACAAAGTCTACTAAATATTATTTGAGTTGTTGTGCAGAAATTTTCCAAGTTGTGCAGAATTTTTCAAGACTAAAATCAAGGAAATCAAGTTGTTGAAGAAGACTTGCCTAATTAAGGAATCAAAACTTGGAGACCAAGTCTGGCAGAAACCACGAGAAGATTTCAAAGATACAAAAGTTCCATAGAAGTCCACATGTCACATAGAGAAACATCCCAAAATTTGATCAAGGTCCGTGATTAAACGGCCGCGGATCCGCAGCCTTAGCCCCCTTGGGCCGCGGATCCGCGGCATGATAGAGGATATTGGAACTGAGTTTTTTGGGGAAAAATCTATACTACTATTTCCCTAATTTGGAAGCAAATGTTTCTGGATTTGGACTATAAAAAGGGACCGAGAGCCTCTTGGAAAATTTATCAAGCCGACGAGATCACGAAGTCCAAGACGGCTCACGCATCCAGGCTGATCAACGGTTCGTTTACCTCCTTAGAAGAAATCGAGAAGCAAACTAGTATTTGTAATCATTTTCGAAGGATTCAAGTGTAATGAATTTTGTTGATTAATAAAGGTAGCTTTCTTTTTCCTATTCTATTTCTTCGTAGTTTAATTATGCAATTTCTTTCCATCTCTTTTTTTCCCAACATGCGCGAGTAATTCTCTGCTTGTTAGGGTTCGTAGGATTAGGGTAGGCTAATGGATGATGAACATCCTTAAACCCTTTTTAAGTCCTATAAAGTTTATGAACTTTATCAAAAGAATCATTAACATCCTAATCGGGCGCGCTAACAATTCTTTGTTAGTTCCGACCGCGATTAGAGATTAGTTTAATGATTGTTTTGGTAAAGGCTAGATATGAACGGAGTTCCGTGTCGAGATAGGGGTTAAGAATGGGATTCCTTTTCCCTCCAGAAACCCTAATCTACACGCATCACCGTCGTTCTAGTTTTAAATCTATTAAAGGATAAAAAGGGTAACTTTTAATTAATCATCCATAACTACTAAATCCTAACGAACCCTACAAGCCCTCCTATTATATTAACTACATCCCTAAAATAATCTAGATCTATATTTTTGCATTAGTGATTAACGTAGATCTAGAAACCATTCTACAATATTCTTTATCCCTCCTCTCTTTTTCAACACATCTAAAGTAAAAGTGAAAGGTTCCATGTTTCCCAGAGGACGACCCGTACTCAACTCGGTCTAGCTACACGCGACACCGTTATTGATTGCGGTTAACTACTACACACTTTTTCGAATCAATCAAATGGCGCCGTTGCCGGGGATACGTGCGTAATTTTTTATTCTTACTATTTGTGTTGAATTCTTAGACGATCCATATCATTATTAAAACAAAACTGTAAATTGCATATTTAACGATTTATGCGTGAATTTTTTGCAAGAAAATCTGGAGTCACAGACTTGAGGAAACAGGAGATCTAGGGTTCCAAACTCCTCTGGTATCTTTCTCAACTCTTTCTCTCTCCTCTCAAATCCAATAAAATCTATTTTTTGCAGGATTCTTTGCAAAATAGCGCCGCTCAAAAATCTTTTTGCAAAAGTTTTGTGATTGGTTTTGTTTTGCATATTTTAATACGGACTTTAAGGGGCAAAGACCAAATCAAGATTAGGTAGGGATTTCATCACCCTTCCTAAGCCCCACAAATCACAAACCGAGCATCTAGATCAACCCTTCATTAATTTAAAAAATATCTAGACCAGACTCTAAGGACTGTCGCGCTCAATAAGGACAGAGGAAGGTCGTGGGTAATCTATCGTTTATCCGTATTACTTTTGTAGTGTCTAGGCAAGTGTGTCAAAGGCTAGTGGTTTTTAATTAGGCCCACTACTGTGGTTCCTTCCCACTTACCTGGCACTTACCTGGCTACAAGGGTAGTACGGAGGCAGTAGAGGATTGATCCTGCGGCTTGTCCTTTGGAAGTCTAGGAGCGGTCTAGAGACTGGACCTAGGTGACCTTAGTTCTAGGGTTGCTTGTGCATTTTAGAGTGATTTGTCTTGAGTCCCACTTTTTTCAAAACAAGCCAATTTTAAATTCACACACACGCTGCCACGTGCACTAAACCCGCTTAGTGCATGCTCGGCTGGACACGGGATCCTAGTGCCCGTCTTGTCTGCGTTCCTGCTATCGACGCCGAAGTCGGTACTTCTTCATCCTCTTTTCCCCCACCACACACCATGACCGAGATGGACGGCACTCTATCAGAATATAACACTACGCTGCCACCGCTCGTAGGTGCGCAGAATCCACCGCGCATCTCTCTCCAAGAGAGATGCTATCCTATCCGTGGTCCTCTTCCCACTTGTCTATCTCTTCCACCAGCTAACGGGGATAATTTCAAAATTAAACCCCACTACATCAATCTGCTGCCAAAATTTCACGGGCTTGAATCGGAAGACGCGTACATTTTCATCACCAAATTCGAAAACGTATGCGCAATGATGGGTACTTCACAATTGACTTTAGATGCTATGCGCTTACGTCTTCTCCCATTCATACTGTGCGACTTGGTAGAAAAATGGCTTTATAATACTGCCGCACACTCTATCACTAATTGGGATGAATTCGTCATAGCATTTCTTAAGAAGTTTTACCCAAACCATAAGACTGCCCGTGTTAGAAGCGAGATCAACCAGTTCACCCAGCTTCCCAATGAACCATTTTGGAAGTGCTTTGAACGTTTCAAAGATCTACATGTCCAATGTCCTCATCATGAAATCAATAGATGGGATTTATGCCGAATTATATATGAGGGCATTAATCCAGCGACAAAGCAGATGCTTGAAACAAATTGTCAATGCAATTTCATGTCTAAAGACGACGGTGAAGCTTGGAAATATCTGGAAGACCTTGCTGAACACACGTTGCAGTGGGAAAGCGTAAGACCACCTTCTTTTAAGGGAAGTATTCACCAGCTCGATGTTTCCATCGCAGTAAAAGCCGAAATGGCAGCGATACAGAAGAAACTCGACGCTATTGAGAACAAGTTCTCATCATTCTCCCTAAATCAGGTCACGCTTCCTAAGACCGTCTGTGGTTGCTGTTCGGATCCTTCACACTTAACGGAAGAATGTCCTATGAATGCTTCGTTTCAAGCTAATGCTGCTTTTCAGCAGCGACCTAGAAACGACCCTTATTCTTCCACGTACAATCAAGGATGGAGGAATCATCCTAACTTTGCTTGGTGTCAAAACCAACAAAGCAATTATCAAAGACCTCCTCCACAGCAACCACAACCACAGAATCAGCCCCCCTTTCAGTCACAGAACTTTCAAAATCCGGCCAACACTTCTACACCACAAGTGGCCGGTACTGACAACTCTTCACTTGCACAAACTTTGGATATGTTCATGAAATAGTCCATGCAATTGTCGGCTGAGATGAAGTCTTATATTGATACCATAACGAAAAACTCCGCCTCCCATGGTGAGAGTATTAAATCATTAGAAAACCAAATCGCACAGTTGAACTCCGCAATGAGTGCGAGAGAGAAAGGGAAACTCCCATCTCAACCCATACCTAATCCTGGCCACTCACAAAGTTATAATGTGAGTGCTGTTACCACGTTGAGATCGGGAAAAGTGCTGTGGGTGAGCAATGTGATGATAGTGACACCAATGATACCCAGCTTCTTTTTCTTCTTCCCCTAATTCGTCTAGTCTCCCACCTTCATCCGAGCCTATTCTCCGTTTTTCCCAAGGCTCAAACATTTCGCCAAATCTATCTAAGTCGATTCCCACTCCAGTTTTGGGATCGAATCCGTCCCCACAATCCTCTCCAATGTTGGACCAAACCCTTATTGATAAAGCACCTTATCCAAACAGGTTAAGGGGCAACAGACCAAGTCCACAAATGTAGAAGATTGTGGACATTTTTAAGCAAGTTAACATAAACATTCCTCTCCTAGATGCTATTCAACAAGTTCCGTCATATGTGAAAATCCTAAAGGACTTGTGAACTAGGAAGAGAAAAGTTCAAGTACCTAAAAAAGTTTTCCTTGCGAGTAATGTGAGCACTGCTTTTACACAACAACTACCCAAGAAACGAAAGGACCCCGGAAGTCCTACAATTTCTATTTCCATTGGGGGTAAAAATATCAATCGTGCTCTACTCGATCTAGGTGCTAGTGTTAACTTGCTTCCGTATTCAGTTTATGAGCAATTAGGGATCGGAGAGTTAAAACCTGCGCATTGCACTCTTCAGATGGCCGATCGATCTATCAACCAACCTAGAGGTGAGCTATAGGATATGTTAATTAAAGTCGGGGAATTCATATTTCCTGTGGACTTTATCGTTATTGATACACAACCTGTGGCAAACCCACGCAATCAAATCTCGGTGATACTTGGTTGACCCTTTTTGGCCACTTCCAACGCAGTAATCAATTGTAGAAACGGCTCTATGACCCTATCCTTTGGAAAGAAGTCAATTGAGCTTAACATTTACAAGTTGGGAAGTGAACCCTCCGAACCCTATGCTCATGTGTGTTCTGTCGAATTAATGGATGTCGACAGTGGCGAATATGATCAACCTCATAATTCTGACTCTTTTCATATGTTGTTGCTTGACACGGACTCTTTCACCGAGTTGTTCGAGTCAACATCTAACGCCGATAAGGAACTTTTTAGAGAGTCTGACGATCACCCCATTTTTTCTGATGACATTATTTTTCAGGGTATCAATGAAAGCTTTGAGGAAATTTTCGCTGATGAACTCGCATTTTTACAAGACACGGGTGTTGAGATGAATCAACTCCAAGATGAAGAAATTGGACCTCCACCCCTTCTTTTGGACAATCATGATAATGCGAGTAATCCATCATTACTATCACTGTGTCGTCTCTCCAAATTGAGACATAATCCTTTTCCATTACACCTCTTGTCACCTCCCCACTTCTTCATGTCAAAAGGTGACATGTTCTTCCACCAACCTTGGTGCTTCATCGATAAATTTTTTGAATGGTTGGTGTTGACCTTCGGTCTTTGCAAAGCTTGGCATTGACCAATAACCTTGACCCCCTCGTGTGATTTTAAAAAGATTAAAATTGTTTAACTCAAGTTTGGGGTGGTGGTGGTATATTTTGGCTCTTGAAAGAAAATGATTTTTACAAAATTATGAGCCAAAAATAAGTTTGGAGGAGGATTTTCACTTTCATATATTCTTGCCCCCATTAATAATGTCCTCCCAAGCTTACAGGTTTTTGTGATCCAGCAGATAGCAACAGTGAGGACACTGTTGAAAACAGGTTTGGGGGAGGTTTGTGCTTATTTACGCGATACTTTGCATTATACTATATATATGCACAAAATTTTTTTGATAATAAAAGAATAGAAAGTGAAAAATTATATATGAAAGATAGGAATAGTTTAAGAAAACCAAGAAAATTAGAAGTTTTCTTAAACGAACTAGTAATAAGTAGTTATGAGCTGTTGTCCCAAGGGTTAATAAGATGAAGGAAGTCACTAATCTGAGGATAAAAATAAGTCTGAAAAATAGTTTCTATTCTGGAAGTCAAACATTTGAATGTTGATACCCTACTATATGCACTTACATACGTCTTGAAACTCGGGATAGTAGAAGATACCTTGAAATGCTCTTGTCTAAAAGCCAAAGTATGAAGGAAATAAAAAAATGAAGGGAAAAAAAATGAACACCGGTTTTGTTATCGCCAAGGCAGCAATAAAAAAATTTAGCGAGTGTGCTTCATCACCTAGTGCCTTAGACCAACTGGTTTGGGAGTCACTGCTAAGCCTTAGATGGTGCAAGACGAGGAAAATACTATCACCTAATCAGCAAGTACATAAGTAATCGGTCGGTTAGTACCTTAAGAAGTATTAACGGTCGCATGAAAATGTGTGAGAAAATACATAAATATTCATCAAGTTAAAAAAAGTACTGAGGTAGATGGACAAGAGTATGATAGCTTGAATTGAATTCTCCGAGTGTAGGGATGTTCAGTACACACACGTAGGGTTATATGATCGATATTTGGATGAAAGGGTAGGAATGAAGAATAAAGATGATGTTTTATTGAAAGATAATGTGATTTCTAACATTTTTTCATGACTATTAAGACAGGGCTCATGACAACTGAAATGCTAGTATAGTTGGAAACTCTTATTTTCAAAGTCTTTCTTTTATGGTTCTTATTTTTATATGTAAATTTCATTATCTCTCTTTTTTGTTATTGGATTTTGTGGGTGTAATCCGCTGAAAACCCTCAGGAGACAACACTCCTCCTACTAGGGACACCTAGAGGTTTAACGGCTTGTTGCACGTGCTCAGTGCAATCGTGTTTGCCTACGAAAGTGTGCTTAGTTTTCTCTTTTCTTTTTCTCCTTCTCTTGAATAAACTAGTTTGCTCGGGACGATCAAAGATAAGTTTGGGGGTATTTGTTCAGTTGATAAAACTGCACATTTGTTATTACATTTTTCCTACCATTTTCATATTAAAAAGGACTTTATTATAATATATCATACATATAAGGGTTTATGTGTAAAAATACTATTTTCCATGTGTTGATATATTATAATTAGCATTTGGTAGGAAATTGTATGCAAATAATATCATTGGCCAAATCCTAGTAGAACAAAGTCTACTAAATATTATTTGAGTTGTTGTGCAGAAATTTTCCAAGTTGTGCAGAATTTTTCAAGACTAGAATCAAGGAAATCAAGTTGTTGAAGAAGACTTGCCTAATTAAGGAATCAAAACTTGGAGACCAAGCCTGGCAGAAACCACGAGAAGATTTCAAAGATACAAAAGTTCCATAGAAGTCCACATGTCACATAGAGAAACATCCCAAAATTTGATCAAGGTCCGTGATTAAACGGCCGCGGATCCGCAGTCTTAGCCCCCTTGGGCCGCGGATCCGCGGCATGATAGAGGATATTGGAATTGAGTTTTTTGGGGAAAAATCTATACTACTATTTTCCTAATTTGGAAGCAAATATTTCTGGCTTTGGACTATAAAAAGGGACCGAGAGCCTCTTGGAAAATTTATCAAGCCGACGAGATCACGAAGTCCAAGACGGCTCACGCATCCAGGCTGATCATCAACGGTTCGTTTACCTCCTTAGAAGAGATCGAGAAGAAAACTAGTATTTGTAATCATTTTCTAAGGATTCAAGTGTAATGAATTTTGTTGATTAATAAAGGTAGCTTTCTTTTTCCTATTCTATTTCTTCGTAGTTTAATTATGCAATTTTTTTCCATCTCTTTTTCTCCCAACATGCGTGAGTAATTCTCCGCTTGTTAGGGTTCGTAGGATTATGGTAGGCTAATGGATGATGAACATCCTTAAACCCCTTTTAAGTCCTATAAAGTTTATGAACTTTATCAAAAGAATCATTAACATCCTAATCGGGCGCGCTAACAATTCTTTGTTAGTTCCGACCGCGATTAGAGATTAGATTAATGATTATTTTGGTAAAGGCTAGATATGAACGGAGTTCCGTGTCGAGATAGGGGTTAAGAGTGGGATTCCTTTTCCCTCCAGAAACCCTAATATACACGCATCATCGTCGTTCTAGTTTTAAATCTATTAAAGGATAAAAAGGGTAACTTTTAATTAATCATCCATAACTACTAAATCCTAACGAACCCTACAAGCACTCCTATTATATTAACTACATCCCTAAAATAATCTAGATCTATATTTTTGCATTAATGCTTAACGTAGATCTAGAAACCATTCTACAATATTCTTTATCCCTCCTCTCTTTTTCAACACATCTAAAGTAAAAGTGAAAGGTTCCATGTTTCCCAGAGGACGATCCGTACTCATCTCGGTCTAGCTACATGCGACACCGTTATTGATTGCGGTTAACTACTACACACTTTTTCGAATCAATCACCTACCGTAGAAGCTCCTATCAATGAGCAGAAGGTATTGCTTGATGCAATTAAGAGCCTCTTGGAGGGACAGCAGCAGTAGACTGCTATCCTATTGCACCGCTCAGAATCTGAGGCACCCAGAGTGAAGCAATTCTGGGCACTGCATCCGAAGCACTTCTCTGGGAAAGAGAGCCCCCTGGAGGCAGAAGAATGGGCTCAGTCTATCGAAGACGATCTGGCGGCAGCACAAGTGCCAGATATTGCTTGGGTGAGAGTTGCGAAACTGAGACTCACTGACAACGCCAGAGTCTGGTGGAAGGCTGAAGAAAGCCGACTCACCCAACCGATTAAGTGGAAGACATTTTGTGATATGTTCGACGTGAAATATTTTCCCGAGACTGCCCGTTTTGACATGGAGCAGCAATTTATCCACCTGCAACAAGGTCAATGTAGAACAAATCAGTGGATGAATACGATACTGAGTTCACCATGCTTAGCAGGTAAGATATGTCTCAACGTTCAATTTCCTAATATCACATACTACACTGCTAACACAAGGTCGTAACAGGTCCCAACTGCTGAGATCAGAGCTCGAAGATTTCAGCAAGGGTTGGACCCAGAGATCCAAGCTTCATTAGCTACAGGGGATTTCCCAACCCATGATCTTGCACTGAAGGCTGCCCGACGATATGAGGCAGTAGTGAAGAAGAAAGGCAGACCTCAGACTGCCGGTGTGAAATGCCCTGCCACCCAGATGGCAGGAGGATCCTCTTCCAGGCCTCCTTTTGTATCCAGGAGATCGGGAGACCATTTAACCGGCCCAGTCTAAACTTTTGCTTCTACTGCAAGAGGAATGGACACCTGGCGAACGATTGCAGGCGGGCTAACCGCCTATGCTTAGTTTGTGGCGCATCCACTCACGCCATTGGAGATTCTCCCCATTGCCTCATCCCAGCTCCTACACCCCGACCTGCACTCACCTTTCCACAGCGACCAGCTATTCAGCCTCCTGCATCTCGTCTTGCTCTCCCAGCTCTACCTCCATGTGGACTTCCTGGACAGCCTCCTCGTCAGTTTCATTAGGCACAGGGAAATATGCCGCAAGGACAGAGGAACGGATAGAGGAATGTGCCTCCAGGAAGGAGGAATGTACCTAAGCGGCAGGATTTTACAATGACAGTGGGAGAAGCTGAAACCACTGGCCATGTCATCACTGGTAACTCCCACTATTTCAAAATCTTTTCAATCCTTGTATACATCAATATATTCTTTTTCTATACCTAAAAATATCCTACACAACTTAGGTATAATCTTAGCACTCTTTGACACTAGAGCATCACATTGCTTTATGTCGTAACGGTTCGTCCGAACTCATGCGATTCCAGTTAAACCGCTTGTATCCAGCTGGAATGTCAGTTCAGGAAACAACGTTCTAAAGGCAACTATGGGATACGATCTGTGTTCAGTGGTCGTCTGCAGCAGAGAATTTTATGCGGACTTTAAGGTGCTGGATATACCGAATTTTGACGTAGTCTTGGGTATGGACCGGCTAGGAACTTTCTTCTCTATCATCGACTATCGTCAAAAAAGGGTAGTGTTCGAGATACCAGATCATCCGATCTTTTATTTCAAGAGTGGAGGCCGTACCCAGGAATCTAGCACCTACAAAGCTAAACCAAGGAAGGCAGTGATTGAAACATTACAGGCCGAAGATGATAAGCCAGAGGTAGTTCGAGAGTTCGAAGATATATTCCCTGAAGATATCTCAGGTTTGACTCCTGATCGAGCTCTTGAATTCAGCAGTGACTTAGTACCTGGTACGCAACCGGTGATCAAAGCACCGTATCGGTTAATCCCAGGAGGATTGAAGGAGATCCGTACTCAATTGGACGAACTTCTGGAAAAAGGATGGATTCGTCCCAGTACCTCAAGTTAGAGATCTCTAGTTTTGCTCATGAAGAAGAAGCAAGGTTTATACAGATTGTGCATAAACTACCGAGGTCTGAATAAATTCACGATAAAGAACAAGTATTCACTACCGCGCATTGACGATCTGTTCGATCAGCTAAGTGGGTTGTTCAGTCGAAAATATTGCACATTTACTTTTCTTAAATAATTAAAAGTGTTTATTATAAATATAAAACATATTTGGGTTTATCTGCAAAATACTATTTACCATATGTTTATATATTATAATTAACATTATGAAGGAAAATATATGCATACAATATTTATAAGATATTTTGATAATTTAAATATGCATATCATATCAAATAATCTTAATCAAATTGCTTAAAGATTTATTACCATATAAAAGGATGAAGATTATATCTCTAATATAACAAATATTACTAACATTATTCATGAGATATTGTGCATATTTAGCTCAGCTCAAGAGATCAAGATATTCAAGATGTCAGGATAAAAAATCTGCCAATAAATTCGTAGAATCAATACCGACAGAGACTCAGGAAATATTTCCAAAACCCAGATATCTAGAAGATCTCCACGTGTCAACATGAGGCTACAGAAGAAAACCCAAACCCTAAGCCCACCAAAGCGCGGCTGTTCCGCTGCCAAAATGCCCTAATTGCGGCTGATAGGATCTGGATATGCCATTAGTGTTTGTTCTCTTTGAACTCTTAGTCCCTGGTCTAACTACAATGCCTTTCTACTCTTCGTTGATTTTGGAAAGAAACTCCGCGGCCCCTTTATGGCCGTTGGATCTGAGATTTTTGGTGGATAATCATGATTGCATATCTTAACCTATGAGATCTAGGGTTTCCAATTTGAGGGCTATATAAAAGACCGAGGGCTAAAATTAGAAATCATCACCTTTAACACGAAGAAAATCACCGTCAAAGAACAAATGATCCACGACAGGTCCGCGATTCGACGTGATAGAGCGACGTGAATATCGACGGAACATCTACTTCCTACGAGATAGAGATCGAGAGCAACTTCTTCCTCTTGTAATCTAAACTCGAATGATTTGTACTTGTAAAGTTGATTAATAAAAGTAGATCAATAGCTTAATTATTTCGTATTTACTTTCCGAATTTAAATTCTGCATTATGATTTCCTTCTCCATCCCTTCTTCTTCTTCTCCAAACATGCGTGAGTAATTCTCCGCTTGATAGGGTTCGTAGGATTAGGGTAGATCAATGGATGATAAAATCCCTTAACTTTTTTACAACTTATAAAGTTTATAAACTTTATCAAAAGAATCGTTAACATCCTAATCGGGCGCGCTATCAATTTATTGATAGTCTCGACCGTGATTTGAGATCAGATTAACAATTTTTTTGGTAGAGGCTAGAAATGAATAGAGGTCAATGAAAAGATAAGGGTTAAGAGTGGGAACCCTATTCCCTCAAAAAACCCTAATCTTCATTCATCACTATCGATCTGATTTTAAATCTATTAAAAAAATAAAAGGAGTCATTTTTATTTAATCATCCATTACTACTAAATTCTAACGAACCCTACAAGCCCTTTTCTTATATATTCTACATCCGTGTTCAATATAAATCTAGAAACTATTCTATCTCTTTTTAATCAACTCGTTTAAAGCATGAATAAAAGTTCGACGCTGATTGATCCATTTTAAAGAAGTGTTTGTAGAAATAACCACAATCAATAACGGTGTCGCGTGTAGCTAGACCGAGATGAGTACGGATCGTCCTCAGGGATATGCGGAATCTTTTAATCTTTCTTTAGACGTGTTGATTAGGAAGAAGAAGAAGAATAGATAATAGTGAAGAATAGTTATAGAATCTAGATCTATGTTAAACACGGATGTAGAATATTTATCTAATTTAAAGACGGATGTAGATTTTATATCAGAAGAGGGATTGTAGGGGGCTAAGATCAACTTAAACAGGATTTGGAGTTTTATAGTCCGTTTGAATGTTTAAGGATACGTTAGCCGTGTTTGGGGGCTAAGATTAACTTAAACAGGATCATTTAGATCCGGCAAAAGAGCATTTGGAAGCTCTATTGTTCCAGTTTAGAGACGTAGTGGTCCATATTCCAGTTTAAAGACGTGGTGGTCCGTATTCCAGTTTAAAGACGTGGTGGTCCGTCGTTAGTTTAAGGACGTTTCGGTCCATGGTCCAGTTTTAGGGACGTGGTGGTCCATGTTCCAGTTTAGGGACGTGGTGGTCTGACATTAGTTTAAGGACGTTTCGGTCCAACATTAGTTTAAGGACGTTCCAGTCCATTATTAGTTTATGGACGTCTCGGTCCGATATTAGTTTAAGGACGTTTCGGTCCGATATTAGTTTAAGGACGTTTCGGTCCGATATTAGTTTATGGACGTTTCGGTCCAATATTAGTTTATGGTCGTCGGGACTCGTCACCTCTCTGACGACGTTGAATGATTACAACGACAGGTGTCAGAGGAGTTCGGAGATGTACCCTCGAACCTAAGTGAATTGATTTAAGAGAGCAATCTTGCTCAGTCAATTTAATTTAAGGACTTATGGCCAAAATTGGGCTAAGCCCAGTTTCAACATTTTTTGTCTTTGGCCTGTGATAGGGCTTCACCCCTTTTTAGTAATGCACTGCATTATTCTTGTTTTGATTGGGCTTTGCCCTTTTCTAAAAGATGCAGAGCATCTATTATTATTATTATTTTTTGTTTGGGCTTTGCCCCTCCCCTTTTAAAATGCATAGCATTTTTTTTATTAGGCCTATTAGGCCTTTTAATTGGGCTCTGTCCCTTTTCTTTAATAATGCAGAGCATTAAATATTCTGACAGTGCCCCACATGGCTTGTCAGGCGCTTTGCGCTAAGTATTGAGCGCAAACTCGTATGGTGGTGACACGTGTCACGCTCTGTCGCGCTGCGCTGTCGCGCTGCGCTGTCGCGCTGCTGACACGTGGCGCGCTCTGGTGAGTTGCGCCAATTCCAGAGAGCAAAGCACTATTTCAAGAGCGCGTAGCGCAAGTGGTTCTATGGCTGACACGTGTCGCGCTCTGGTGAGCGCAAGCGCAATAGCGCAGTGCGCTGCGCTGTTGCGCTGCGCTGTTGGCTGACACGTGGCGCGCTCTGGTGAGCGCAAGCACAATAGCGCAGTGCGCTGCGCTAGTGCGCTGCGCTGTTGCGCTACTGACACGTGGCGCGCTCTGGTGAGTTGCGCCAATTCCAGAGAGCAAAGCTCTATTTCAAGAGCGCGTAGCGCAAGTGGTTCTATGGCTGACACGTGGCGCTCTCTTAAGAGCGCAACAGCGCAGTTTGTAAGTGCAGAGCACTAAGAATCTTTTAGATTCAAGAAAAGAAATGCAAAGCACTATTTTTTTTATATTGTTTTCTTGTTTTAAAGAACCAGAGGTTCATAAGAAGTGCAAAGCACTGTTTATTATGTAAAGATCATTGATCTTATTTTTAGATCAATGATCCATTAGAAGAAATTTCTTCTATTTCATGAAGGTTTTTTTTACCTTTTTCTTGGCATTTTCTCAGAGTTCTCTCTGTTTGAAGCTCTTGACTTTTTTTAAGAAATGTTGATGATTTTGAATTGAGGCCTAGGGTCCTATTTATAGTGCCCATAAATTAGTTAAATTTGTTAAAGAGATCCTTCTCTGAGTGATTTGGGGAATTTTCCCCACCGTTGGATCTTTGATCCAAGGGCTTCTGCTTTGCAGAAGAAAATCTTCTTGTTTTAACAAGAACAGAAAAGATTTCTTAGAAATTTAATTCTGTTTGGCACAGATGCCCCAGCGTGTGACACGTGTCGCGCAGCGCACAGCGCAGCGCAACTGCGCTGACACGTGTCGCACAGCGCAGAGCAACTGCGCGAGCACAACTGCGCTGACACGTGTCGCGCAGCGCACAACGCAACGCAACTGTGCTAGCGCATCTGCGCTGACACGTGTCGTGCAGCGCAAAGCGCAGTGCAACTGCGCTAGCGCAACTGCGCTGACACGTGTCGCGTAGCGCACAGCGCAGCGCTAGCGCATCTGCGCTGATACGTGTCGCGCAGCGTAGCACTAGCACAACTGAAGCGTTGCTTCCTTTAATAGAGCTTTGCTTTGATTGGGCGCGCCTTCTTGGGCGCTGTGCTGACGTATCAGCGCCTGACATATGGCTCGTTGCGCCTGAGATTTGAAGCGTTGCTTCAAAATTTTGAATTTTGAATTCGAACAGAGGTTTGCTCTGATTGGGCGAAACAAATGCCCCCCCACCGTTGCGCTCACGTGGCGCACACGTGAGTGCAGCGGTGGCAAACTCCTGATCGTTGGATCAAGGGGTGAGCTCAAGGGGCGCAAGCGCCTTATAAATAGGACCTCTGGCCCTTAGAAAAATCTTACCGTTTTAAGATTTTGATTTTCCAGAGCTTTGCTCTTGCTTAAGAACTTCAGAGCTTTGCTCGTTTCCACAGTTAGAAAACTTTTAGGTAAAATTAATTTAAATTAGATTAATTTAAATCAATCTTAACCAAAAGAGATTTGCTCTTATAGATCTTTTGATCTAAAGAAATTCCCTTTGGGGTTTCACCAACAGAGCTTTGCTCTCATGAATCCATAGATCTACAGAGATCTTGTTCATGGGTTTTAACTCATGAGCAGAGCTTTGCTCATGGATCCAAAAATAGATCTTTTTGATTTAAAAACGAAGAACTTCTAATAGTCTTCAAAAGATTTTAATTTCTTTAGGAGTTTTAAATAAATTTTCGCATCATCATCACAGAGCTAGGCTCTTTTAAGGAATCTTATTCCCCTGGGACCAGAGTTTGACAAGTGTCACTCTGTGACAGAGCTTTGCTCTGAAAGAGGAGATTTTCTCCTTGTCTCTAGGGATTCTTCCCCCCTTTTTTATAAATAGGAAAGTTTTCCTGGGGACCGACTGACAGTCTCATCCAACGATGAGGTCGTCTTATTAACTGACGTGTTGTCATCCAGATTTTGCGGGTCCCCTTTTGGTCTTTTACTCACTGCACTGCTGTGTGGTGTAACTAATTAATTTTAATTTAATTAATGCATTTTCTTTTTTTTTAGATGCCAAACGTTGGAATTACAACACAAACGGCTAAATTGTTCTTTTTGCAGCGATCATGACTCTAGACACTTCATTCCCGTTCGTCCGCTCGGAGGAGGGATTTCCCGAGGCGCCCTTGGACCATGAAGTCCTGGCCATGATTAAGGAGTACGACCCGGAATACAAGAGTCTTCATCTTTGGGGGTCGTGGTACAATCAGATCATCATGGGCCGACGGAGCTTCATATGCGCGGTGCTGTCAGAACCCATAACGGCGATTCATTACGCCAGCCCACCCTCGGTGCAGTACGCCGTGGAGATGGTGGATTGGACCGCAACAGCTTTCTTCATCCTGCTATGGATGCGGTTCCGGTCCAACGTCCTATGGTCTTGGATATCCTAGGACGTCGTATTTGTCAAGGCGAGGCGAGACCCTGGGGGCAATCATATAACATTGGTCTGATCCCCCGTCATCCGATTGGCTACCTGCCATGGGCCCGGTACATCCTGTCGACGAAGAAGTCGCAGTTGATAAGATTAGGATTGTACACCGCGGTCTACGTCTCTCTCTTCCAGTATCCCTCGCTCCCTACCTGGTGGTTCAAGGTTTTCTTGGAGCAATGGAACATTCCCACCCACACTTTCCTTGCCATGGATCGGGAAGTGTCCATTTCTTTGGAGGAATTCGCGGAGGTATCTGGCCTACCGGTCATGGGGGAACACTATGAAGAGCTGCTCCCGACAGATGAGTACGTCTTCGGCGCTAAGCCAATGGTAAGGGGGATCACGCCGGAAAATGCCGTTCAACACCAATTCCCGAGCCTGATCAAGGTGTTGAACATCTACGAGTCCCTTTTTATCGAACATGGGAGTCGGGGGGTTAACTTTGAGGACTTCATTGCTCGTTTCCTTCGTCCAAGCGTCATTTCGTCGGGATCTGCCAAGTTTGCCACCCTGGATGACCCTTTCGGTTTAGGTTTGGATAACCTGTCAGCGAAAGACATAGACCAAAAGGACTTTTTTCTTCCTAACTCTCCAACCACGTATTTTGCAGAAATTGTGGCCCCTGGAATGGATGAGGAGGCCTTCTTTTTAGGATTTCTCGGACTGTGGCTGAGTTGGTTCGCGATCCCAATGCACTCTCATCGCATGCAGCCTTCCGTCTTCTACCCAGCCCACCGAATGGTCATCGGGGTAAAGGTGGCTGTGGGGATCGCTGGCTTGGCGCACCTATATCATGGCCTTGGCCGAGCAGCGGATGTCAATGAGCCCGGGGTACTGCACGTGGTCTTCCCGATGCACTACTTTGCATCGTGGCTCGAGCTACACACGGCGGGTGTCTTTGGCATGCATAAAAGGCCTTCATTCTTTGACAAGTGCGGTTTTCCTCGCATTATACAGTTGATTGGCTCATCAATCGTGACCCCCTCACCACGGAACGCCAGGGGTTTACTGCTTCGCCCTCACACCGTTGGAGTCGGGATGTCCTTCATCGACAAGGTACTAACCATTGGAAAAGCGTCCACCACTGCGGTGCGACCATTACAGGATTCCTTTAAGGATGGAGCTTCAGTGTTGACGGCCTGGGAGACCCTCCACTTGTATTCTATTAGACCGGGCTTCTTAGTTTTCAGGCAGGGCGGTACGGCAATCTTCATGAGATATAACCCGCATCGTTTCGCCCGACAACTAGGCTACGATCAAGGGGTACCCTTGGAAGCTTTCTTACTGGAACCTGCTGCCAATGAAGAAGGGATGGAGAACGCGTTACATCACTTCATGCGCCTGAACACGGGTTCTCGTTTTTTTATCAGCACGCCGGCCTGCGCTCCACGACTCCTTAATGTATATAAAGAGTGGTACAATCATGCGACGGGGGCTGTTATAAAGGAAAAGAGGCGAGTGTTGATCGACCGTAAAGAAGTACCCCCCGGGCACCAACCGTAACGCTCCTTTAGCGCCAAGGATCCTGGTGGCTCCTCCTCTAAAAGATGCCGGGGGCAGACCATCATGTGCGCAAAGTCCTCCACGTGAGCTGCCGCTCCCTGATATCACAGATGCACCTCTCGCTCCCTGTGCTCCAGTGGAGACAGTGGTTGTACCCTCGCCGGAGTCTGGCGTGGGTGCGGACATCGGGACTCGTCGTCCCAAAGTGGCTGCTAAACGGAAGTCGATCCCCCGTGAGCCTAGGGTCGGAGGGAAAAAGAAAAAGAAGTCGCTCTTCGCTGTGGACGTCGTGTTCGGTCAGGAACCCCATGCTCCCTATGCCGAGGGCCTGCTCGAATACGGGACTAACGAAAGATTAGTGATGCCGCCGCCGGACGATACAGACTTGGAGGCTGCTCTCAAAGCTTCAGCATGGTTGGCGAAGCGTGACGCGTGGCTAGCTAAGCTTGGGCGATCAGGTAACTACTAGTCGCCTTTTCTTTATTGCAACATATCCTCTTCATTATTTTTGACTAACGATTTTCTTTCTTTTCTTTCAACAGGCATCACTGATGAAGAAGCCATTGCCGCTTCTCTGAAGACTTTCCAGGAGGAGGAACGTCTTAGAGCATCTATGGGCCTTAGTAAGTTTCGACTCATCAAGTTTTCATTTTCCTTGTGTTATGGTCGATCTAACCTTTCCCTTTTAATTACAGGAACCTCAATGCCGTTCCCTCCAAGTGATGCAGATGTCCTACCAGCTGCCGATGTTCCTGCTGCCTCTAGGCCATCGCAGGGGGTTCGTCTTGAAGAGCCGATGAAAGATGCCTTAAAAGCTCTGGAGGCATCCCTGAATGAGGACGGCGACGCCTTGAAAGAGGCATCACTAAGATCCATCGCGACAGCCCGGGAGGAAAGGAAGCGGCTGAGGCGTGAGGCGAAGGCACGCAGGGCTGCCTTGGCTATGGGAGCGGGCCCCAGCACCGCCCCTCGTGCTGAAACTCTATCCGAAGAGGCCCCGGTCGCCCTGTCTATAGCTCATAGACAGGCGATCCGCGCCAATAGAGAGGCTAACAACAAGTCTACTTCAGGTAATATATTTCCTTCAGAATTTCGTTACTAGACTCATAAAGCTGTCGGTTCTTATATATTCTATTTTGTAGGGCCGAGTCCGACCGAGGGGGAGGCGGAAACCGCTGATCCCAAGGAGACAGAGGAGGCAACTCTTACTGAGCCTGAGCCGACGGTGGGCAACGCCGCCGAGGCTTCAGGGCCCGAGAGGGAGGTTGAGCGGTCTGCAGCTGAGAGGGTCATTGATGCCCAGTCTGAAGTGGCGGCAGATGAAATGATCATTACAACTGAACCGAGGGTGGTGGCAGACGAGGCGCTTGAGGCCGGCGATCTCGTGGTGATGGTAGACGATACAACCGCGACTACTGATCCTGAGAGAGTAGTGGGTGAGGCGGCCATGATTCCCGAGGACGAGCCAACCGCTCCTTCTCCGGAATCTGGTAATACTCCAGTCATAGCCCTCCCCGTCTATGGTCCTCCGTCGTCTCCAGGTCTCGCGAGCACCACGACGGTTCCCATTGAGTCGGGTGATGAGGCTACGGGCGGTGGTCTCATGTCAATCGAGGAGGGAATCGCCTCCGTTTCAGCCGGCAGCTCATCAGGTAAATCCCAGGTTTCTGTCTTTCTTTATCTCACAATCTTTTCTGACAAGTTCACCTTTTCGTAGTGCAGGTGCAGCCAGCGCCGATTCCCCACTGCTCGAGGGAGCGCCTTCAACGACTGCCTTGGCGGTGGTCACCTCTCAACCCTCTCTCATACCCTCGAAGATGTTGGAAGGTATGTGTTTACGATTTATTAATCTTGTCTTCCAGACGTATAATTTGTGTACTAAAGTCACACTGTTGTGTTTCCATGAGTGCTTTTTGATCACGTATATCAGATGTTGCTCCCACACTTTTCTTTCCCATCCGAGCTTGCTTCTTCTTCTGGTGGCGTTGGTGAGTATGATTTCCGTTGACATCCTTCCTCTCTTTTTTTTCTTTTCTTATTGATGGAATTACCTCTAACCCCCCCTTTTTTTTATCTCAACTGCAGTGCTACAGATTGAAGGAGGGGATAAAAGATCAGCTGCGCCACCAGCCCTTCCGACTTTGCCACTTGTCTCAACTGGTATAGTGACCATCATATTGGTAACTTTCCTCTCTTTATTTTCTGTATTGTTATCTGATCG
Source organism: Agapanthus africanus (assembly GCA_030015575.1). Taxonomy (NCBI): domain Eukaryota; kingdom Viridiplantae; phylum Streptophyta; class Magnoliopsida; order Asparagales; family Amaryllidaceae; genus Agapanthus; species Agapanthus africanus. The sequence continues at coordinate 358,003,752 of JASDDO010000010.1, read as the reverse complement.
CATCCTGTTTCTTTTCAGCTGTCGTTCTGGCTTCGGCGCCCTTCGAGCCTCGCGTTACAATGCCGGCGGGTCCTTATCTGAGGAGTTTGTCTTCAAAAGGCGCCGCGAATAGTCTGCGCATGTTGAGTGACTACGTCGAGGAACTCGACGTTGAAACTCCTACATCTGCCACAGACTTCGCTATGGTGGTTAACCCGATGCTAGCAATACTCGTGAACTTTCATGATGAGGGCATCATTGCATCCTGGGTTAACCATTGTAAGGAGATCGAGGGTCGCCTATATCAGTTGGAGTCACTGCGTCCCGCTCCCGAGACCTTGGCTGCCAGTAATCAAAGAACAGCGTGGATTGAGCAGAGCGTTCCTTACTTCCGCCATCTCGAACAAGAAGTCATTTCAAGGCGTAAGGAGCGTGGTGAGACTTCGAGCAAGTCTGCTCAACTGCATGCTCGGGTGGAGGCCAACGCCACACGGCTGAAGGTTATCTTTGAGGGCCTTCTGCAATGTCTTTCCGAAGGGTTATCATTGAGGCAAAAACTTGACGTTGTCGAGCGAACTGCACCCAGCCAGGAAGCAGCCCAGAAGGCGGCGGAGGAGCAACTTTCATCCTTCTTGCAGCAGCGGGCCCAGGTGGAGGCGGACTTACTAAAGACACTTCCTCCTCAGTAGCTATCCATCTTTGTATCGTTTGTACTTGTAGATAAAAGAATGTATATATATTTTTTATTCTTTGACATAATGTATCCTGTATCCAATCAAGTTCATGAATAAAAGATACACTTCTTTTTTGTAATGTGTCATTTTCTCCGTCTTTTCTTTCTTTCATTATCAGCATGCCACCTTAGTAACCATGTTTGACAGATGATTAGAACGAGTAGGCCGCAGGTTCAGATCTGCTGCCTAAGACTTTTCAACTCTATAAGCCTTGAGGGTCTCATAGAGACTTTTCTCCCTACGGACCGAGAGGATCTCGTAGGTGGGTTTTCTCCTTAGGAATCGTAAGGCTCCCTAAGTGTGGTTTTCTCTTATAAGTCATAAAGATCTTATAAGAGAATGTTTCCCTCTTACGAGTCGAGAGGACCCATAAGCGGTTGTTTCCCTCCTCGTCGAAATTCGACTTTAGAGAGTGAGACCCGTGAATAGTATGCAAGAGACCATTTTGGATTGACTTGCAGGGTCCCATGGTTCAGGAAGCAAGTTTTTTAGTCCCTGTTGCCTGAGGCTTCATTTGCATGTTGAGGCGAATCGCGAATTTCCCGCGGAGATACTAGTTTCTCTGCGAGCCGATGTGAATCAGAAGGCTCTCGTCAAGGAGTGTTTGTATCCGTGAGTCGAGGAGTTTGCTAGGGATTATTTGTTTCCCAAGCGCCAAGGATTATTTGTTTCCTTGGGGGTTTGAAACGAGTCGAGGATTCCTACGGAGACGCTGGTGGCTCTGCGAGTCGACGCGAATCAGGAGGCTCTCGTCAAGGAGTGTTTATATCCGTGAGTCGAGGAGTTTGCTAGGGATTATTTGTTTCCCAAGCGCCAAGGATTATTTGTTTTCTTGGGGTTTGAAATGAGTCGAGGATTCCTACGGAGACGCTGGTGGCTCTGCGAGTCGACGCGAATCAGGAGGCTCTCGTCAAGGAGTGTTTGTATCCGTGAGTCGAGGAGTTTGCTAGGGATTATTTATTTCCCAAGCGCCAAGGATTATTTATTTCCTTAGGGTTTGAAACGAGTCGAGGATTCCCACGGAGACGCTGGTGGCTCTGCGAGTCGATGCGAATCAGGAGGCTCTCGTCAAGGAGTGTTTGTATCCGTGAGTCGAGGAGTTTGCTAGGGATTATTTGTTTCCCAAGCTCCAAGGATTATTTGTTTCCTTGGGGTTTGAAACGAGTCGAGGATTCCCACGGAGACGCTGGTGGCTCTGCGAGTCGACGCGAATCAGGAGGCTCTCGTCAAGGAGTGTTTGTATCCGTGAGTTGAGGAGTTTGCTAGGGATTATTTGTTTCCCAAGCGCCAAGGATTATTTGTTTCCTTGGGGTTTGAAATGAGTCGAGGATTCCCACGGAGACGCTGATGGCTCTGCGAGTCGACGCGAATCAGGAGGCTCTCGTCAAGGAGTGTTTGTATCCGTGAGTCGAGGAGTTTGCTAGGGATTATTTGTTTCCCAAGTGCCAAGGATTATTTATTTCCTTGGGGTTTGAAACGAGTCGAGGATTCCTACGGAGACGCTGGTGGCTCTGCGAGTCGACGCGAATTAGGAGGCTCTCGTCAAGGAGTGTTTGTATCCGTGAGTCGAGGAGTTTGCTAGGGATTATTTGTTTCCCAAGCGCCAAGGATTATTTATTTCCTTGGGGTTTAAAATGAGTCGAGGATTCCCACAGAGACGCTGGTGGCTCTGCGAGTCGACGCAAATCAGGAGGCTCTCATCAAGGAGTGTTTGTATCCGTGAGTCGAGGAATTTGATGAAGATACTGGTTTCTTCGGAGTTGGACTGAACTGTCGAGATTTGGCTTCGTCTTCTGGCGGAGCCTGTTGGGCAAGTATGGTTCCCTCTTTGTTTACGCCCTTGGATTGTATACAGGGATCGATGCGATCTTAACTGTAGGGCCAAAATTTTATCATCATTTTTTTGTTTTATCTCCGCGATGCTCTATCATTTCAGCTTTTATATCGCGAAGGTCGCGATTGCCCAATCATTTCGGCTATTTTTCGCAGTGCCCAATCATTTCGGCTATTTATTTTATTTTCACTCGCTGCTTTTTATTGCGAGTTGCCCAGTCATTTCGGCTATTTTGCATGCATACATTTTTACTTGCTGCTTTTTATTGCAAGTTCCCTATCATTTCGGCTATTTCGTATGCATATGCGGCCTATTGGCTTTTCGCCATAAGCCGATTTCGGCATCAGCACCGCTACAACTGGGATATTACCAGGAGCGAATCATCATCTGCCTCTGTCAATGTCGAACAAAGGTGGCTTAGCGACTAGGGTTAGGGTCCTGTCGACTAAGGCTTTTGACTTCATGAGCCGTAAGGGTCTCACGAAGTTATTTCTCCTTACAAGTCGTGAGGATCTTGTAGGTGTATTTTCTCCTTAAGAATCGTAAGGATTCCTAAGTGTATGTTCCTCTGTAAGTCGTAAGGATCCTACAGTAGGGTTTTCTCCTTGTAAGTCGAGAGGACCTACAAGGGTCATACGAACATATCCCCAGTCACGGATGAGACTTGGTTAGGGAAATGTTTATTCGCGCCCGTGGATAGTATACAAGGGTCAATATTGAGCCACTTGTAGGGCAATATCGGAAGTTGTGGGGGTTTCTTAAGCACAGGTTTAGGTCTCTGTAACTTAAGACTTTCAAATCTTATGAGCCGCGAGGGTCCCATAAGAGAGTTCTCCTTACGAGTCGTGAGGACCTTGCAAGTGTATTTTCTCCTTAGGAATCGTGGGGATCCCTAAGTGTGTTGCTCCCTTGTGAGTCGTAAGGATCTCACGCGGGTGGTTTCTCCTTACAAGGTCGAGAGGACCCTATAAGTGTCTTTTAACGAGGTTGCGCCCTTTCGGGTTTTCACAAACACTCGCCGGTAGTCCTGCTGTTTTTACTCACGGAGCCCTTTCGGGTTTTCATCCGTGCCCATTTTGCTTATGGACATACCGTTTTTTATTCTTTTCATTTTCTTTTTCTCATTTTTTTACGAGGCCGCGCCCTTTCGGGTTTTCACGAACACTCGCCGGTAGCCCTGCTGTTTTTACTCACGGAGCCCTTTCGGGTTTTCATCCGTGCCCTTTTTGCTTATGGACGTACCGTTTTTATTTATTATATATTTTTTTATTTATATTTTTTTTATTCATCTCGTCAGCCTAAGGATGCTGCGGTATTAGTTTAAGGACGTTTCGGTCCGTCGTTAGTTTAAGGACGTTTCGGTCCGTCGTTAGTTTAAGGACGTTTCGGTCCGATATGGAGAAGGCCGGCTACTTTTTCTTTAAAAGCTTAGCGAGCGGACATAGTCGTCGTCATCTGTCATTGATCTAGGCTGTGGCTCATTAAACGTAGTATCTCTTTAGGAAGCGACCGTTTATCGGCCTGAAAGTCCTTTCACCATGCATGTCCATGAGTAGATAGGCTCCACCCTGGTAAACTCTATCTATGATGTACGTGCCTTCATAGTTTGGCTCGAATTTTCCCCGCTTGGCGCGATTGGGGATCATAGGCCTTTTGACCACTAGCACGAGTTCGCCCTGGCGGAATGTCCTCGGTCGGGTCAATCTTTCATATGAGCGCGTCATCTTTGCTTTATAAGCTTCCAGATTTTGCTGCGCTATGAGCGGGTTTCATCAAGGGCGTCAAGCTCCTCAAGCCGAAGGTGAGCATTTTCTTCGTCCGTTAGCTCGTAATAGATTGCCACTCGTAGAGAGGGTAACTCTATCTCGAGGGGGAGTACTGCTTCGGTACCGAACACCAACGCGTACGGCGTTGTGTTCGTGGCCGTCTTGAACGTAGTTCGATATGCCCAAAGAGCTTCTTGCAGTCTTTCGTGCCAGTCTTTCTTATTTCGGGACACCGTTTTCTTTATGATCTTTGTTAAAGTTTTATTGAAGGCCTCAGCTAGTCCGTTGGCTCGCGGATTATAAACCGAGGAATATCTCCAGTCTATATTGTGCTGCTGTGCAAAGCGACTGATCTTGTGGCTTCTGTAAGCTGGCCCGTTATCGGAGATGATCCGTTGCGGAGTCCCAAACCGGTATATGACATGCGTTTTGAAGAAATGGAGGATATTCTCCATCTTAACTTCTCTTAACGGTATTGCTTCTGCCCATTTATAGAAGTAGTCAGTCGTTGCCAGGATGAAACGATGTCCTCTAGACGATGCTGGTTCGATGGGGCCGACTATATCGGTCCCCTACATTTCGAATGGCCAGTTAGCCACCGTCGGATGTAGTGGATTTGGATGCTGGTGGATGAAGTCCCCATGAATTTGGCATGAGTGGCATTGCTTCGCATATTCGAGGCAGTCCTGGATCATCGTGGGCCAGTAGTAGCCCATCCGTTTGATCTTCAACTTCATCTTTGGGCCTGCTTGGTGAGAACCGCAGAGTCCTTCGTGAACTTCCTGGACGACCCTTTTCGCTTCGTTGGTCCTAAGCATCTCAGGCACAAAGAATCAAATGACCTCTTGTACAGAGTATCGTTGACGAAGGCGAAAGACAGGGCTCGTTTCATGAGCTGATGTCTTGTGGACGGACTTGAAGTAATCTATGAAGATTTCTCTCTAATCCTCGGTATTTTCCTAATCTTTTACTTGCAGGGTTGTCTGCTCGTTCGCTCCTTTTTCTTCGGATGATTCCTGAGATATTTCTGCTGGGGCAAGCACTCGACGGCTTTGTACCATGATCCTAACGTCGTCGATGTTCTCGTCAGCCAGTTCTTTAGCAAGTTTGGCCAAAGCGTCTGCTTTGCTATTTTCCGCACGCGGTATGTTCTCCAAAGTATAAGAGGGAATTTGGGTCAACAGTTGTTGCACCTTTTCACCGTATTTCATCAATTCCGGTTTACACGTTTGGTAGCCACCGTTTACTTGACTAACGACCAGTTGAGAATCTCCGTATATGAGGAGATTTTCAATTCCCATGTCGATGGCGATCTTGAGGCCTGCTATCAGAGCTTCGTATTCGGCTTCATTGTTTGTCCTCGCCTCTGTTAAGGAGAAAGCGAAGCGCATTATCCCTCCTTGTGGAGTTACGAAGATGAGGCCTACTCCCGATTTGATTATAGGGGTACATTGTTTGCGCTTCTTCATGGAAGATGCTCCATTAAAATAGAGTTCCCATCGGGTATCGTTCCCATCGATAGCGTCAAATGCATGTTCGTCTGGCAACTCGCAATTCAGAGGAGAATCAGCCGGTATCGGATGCTCAGCAAGGAAGTCGGCGATGGCCTGGCCTTTCACTACCTTGAGAGGTTGATACGTTATCGAAAACTCCATCAAGAGTAGGGCCCATTTAGCGAGTCGTCCCGTCAATATGGCCTTTGACATCAAGTATTTAAGGGGTTCCACCTTTGAAATGAGACGGACCTCATGCGCCAACGCATAGTGCCTAAGCTTTGTTATCGTGAAGATCAACGCCAGGCAGTGTTTTTCAATGGGGGAGTAGCTTTCTGCCCCCAGCAGAACTCGACTTAAGTAGTAGAGTGCTCTTTCTTTTCCCTGGTCATTCTCTTGTTCCCATAATGCGCCTAAAGAAACTTCGAGGGCAGTTATATAAAGGATAAAAGGTTTCCCCTTAGCCGGGGCTGCCAACACTGGGGGGTTTTACAGGTACTGCTTAATCTCGTCCAGTGCGCTTTGGCATTTTTGGTCCCAGACGAACGGGGTCCCCTTCTTCATCAGGTGGCTGTAGGGACGGCACTTGCCTGAAAGATTGGCTATAAATCGCCGTATGTATGCGAGCTTCCCTTGGAGAGATCGCAACTGTTTGAGAGTTCTCGGCGGAGGCATTTCCATGATTGCTTTGATTTTTGACGGATCTATTTCAATACCTCGGTGTCGAACAATGAATCCCAGGAATTTGCCTGAGGAAACTCCGAATGCACACTTGAGCGGGTTCATTTTCAAGTTGTATTGTCGAAGGCGTTGAAATACGGTCTTCAGATGCTCGAGATGTTCCTTGTATGATTTACTTTTAACCATGAGATCGTCGATATAGCATTCGACGATTTCGTGTATAAGGTCGTCGAAGATCTTCGTCATGGCCCTTTGGTAGGTGGCACCGGTGTTCTTTAAATCGAAGGGCATCACCTTGTAACAGAATATTCCTAAAGGGGTCCTGAAGGCTGTGTGCTTCTGGTCTTCTGGATGCATTTTTATCTGATTATATCCTGACGAGCCGTCCATGAAGGAGAAAACCTCGTGAGTGGACGTATTGTCTATCATCTGTTCGGTGACTGGCACTAGGAAATCGTCCTTCGGGCAGGCTTTATTGAGATCCCGGAATTCTACGGATATGCGCACTGTCCCATTTTTCTTCATCACCGGGACGATGTTGGCGATCCATTCAAGGTATTGAACCTCCTGGATAAAGCCAGAGTTGATCAACTTTTTGACCTCGGCGTTGATACTCATCTCGAGCTCGAGCCGCATTCTTCTTGGCGCCTGTTTGACTGGCTTGATGTTCGGGGATATCGCCAATTTGTGTACAGCAATTTCTGGATCTAGTCCCGGCATTTCGGAATAGTTCCACGCGAAGCAATCTCTATGTTGCAGAAGCACATCCTTTAACGCAGCTACCCTTTCTTCAGATAGTAACTCGCTGATGAATGTCGGTCGTGGATCGTTTGTCGTCCCCAACTCAATCTTCTTGAGGTTATCTGCAGTGGTATGGATTCCATCTTCCAGCTCTTTTGGGGCTGGTGGGAATTATGAGATTATCTCGTCGTTGCTGTTTTTGAAGCACGAAGGGAGCTCATCTATGTTCTCGGGCTCTTCTTTTAATATTGTAATCATGTGACAGGTGCGAATTCTCTTCCAATCCCAATGTGGAACCGGTTCTTCTTTCGTGGCCTCGGGCTTGTGCTTCTATGGCGGCGCTACCCTCCAGTTGTCGGACAGAGCGAACTTGCCAAGATGATACCGATCTTCGACCCAATTCTTGAAGGTGAAGCAGTCCTCGAGAGGGTGCCCTACCACTCGGTGATAAGAGCAATAGTCTGGGTTTGAGACTTCGCCTGCTTGTTCGGGGTGTTTGGACTCCGGCAATGTAAGCATTTGATGTTTTAGAGCAAGATCAAGTATCTTCTTCGTCTTGTCTCGAGGAAACGAGTATGCTCGACCTATTTTCTTCATGAGGGATAGATCAATGACGCTCGACTCCCGTTTGCGCGGCTTCTTAGCCCCGCTTCGTTGCTTCTGAGCGTCTTTTTGGCCTTTCGACTTATTTCTGCTTTTGCGCCGAGCCTCCTTTATAACAGGTTGACAAGGAGCGGAATTTTCATCCTTTACGGCTTGTTGGAGAAGGCGTTGCATTCTGGCTTTCTCGTAGATGGCCATTTCGCGGTTATGGTCGTCTCGGACTTTTTGACCAGCTTCCCTTATAAATTTGTCCATTCGTTCTTCGAACGGTGGACTAGGTACTTTTGCATCTGGAACTTTCACTGGCTTAGGATTAGTGTCCTGCCATTGAGCATCCGCTTCTTCATCGAAGTCATATACGACGTAGCAACCGTGTAGTAGCTCTCATTTCTTTGATCGGATGTATCCAAGCCCGATTGTTTCCATTCTCCCATTAGGCAGTTTGTGTTGAGTCCCGGGAACGTTCCAGACTTTGTCATAGAACTTGGCTTTTCGAACGGTTTGCTTGAAGGATATCCCCTGGCGTTTCAGCAGCTTTTTCAAACCTTCCGTATAATATCTGGGGAGACGGATGGGCTGAAGCCTGTCGAGCGTAGGATCCGCACCATGCCAGATTTCTTTTTCCACCTTGGTTTCTTCAGAGCGGTAGAACAGAATTGCTTTCTCATTTTCTCGTCTGGGAGGGATATAGAATGCCCGCAACTCTTCTACACTGTAGATATTAAGTGCATCCATTTCTTTATGGTGTTTAAGCGACACCATGGCGACTTGTAGACTTTGTTCTTCGTCAGCGGACGTTTGTATTGAAGGTCGAGCAGGGAATACAGCATGGACTTCATCTTCCGAGTCGCTGCCAAAGATCAATGTAGGAGCTGATGGTCCCGGCTTGTTGTGTTGGGGCAGACCCGAATAAACCATCTCCTCTTCCTCCTCAGTATCACTGCCGAAGACAGGGATGGTGGTGTTAGTTTTATTCTCCGGCTTATGACACTTCTCCGTGTTTTCGAAATCCGGTAAGAAGTATTTGGCGTCTTCATATTTGCGGACCTCGTTCACAGAGAAAGGGTTCAGTTCTCCCGTCACGGTATACTCGAAACCATCCTTAAAATACTTCATACACTGATGTTGTGTAGAAGGGATGATGTTGTACTCGTGTAACCATGGTCGGCCGAGCAAAGCGTTGTAGCATGTCTTGGCGTCTATGACGTGGAACTTAATGTCCGTGACGAGTAGCCCGAAGCGTAGCGTCAGTATCACAGACCCAAGAGTTCTTGATGACTGGGAGTCAAACCCGGAGATGGTGATCTTGTCACGAGCAAGGTGCTGGACGCTCATGCGGATTTCTTTTAACACCCGCACATTAAGGAGATTAACGGAGGATCCATTGTCGATCAGGATTTTGCCTATCTTTATATCGTGGCAGTATCCTGAGACATAGAGGGGGCGATTGTGTTCACAAGTCCTAAGGAGAAGGTCCTCGTCCCCGGAAGTGATATCCGCCGTGTGCACTTCTTCCAATTCATCCTTCATCTTTTCCTCGGCCAGGAAAGCTTGGAATTGTTTCGGGTCTTGTAATGCCTTAATTAACGAATCTCTCGCCTCCTTTGATAGAAAAAGAGCGTCGAGAATGCTGAGCTGTGAGGGCAGCTTTCTCAGATGTGCTAAGACGTTGTAATCCACCTTATTCTTCTTCAGCGGGTTGTTGGCGTTTAGCTCTTCCAGAACTTGGTCATTTAAGACGATATCTTCAGAGACCTTTTCTTTCCCTTTATCTTTTCTGTTCAAGGGTCCGAGGTTCTTTTCAGGCAGCGTCCGATTCCGCAGCCGGATATTTTCGCAGACCTTCAGCTCTTCTTCTTTTCCCGAAGCAGACTCTTTAAAGAGAGGGGCAAGTTCTAGCTCTTCATCAGAATCACTCCCAAATGTAGGCACTTGTGACCCGCCGGTGTTAACCACGCGACAATTGCCAGCAGTTCTTTTAAGCCCTTCGGTCGTATTTCTTTGCTCTCGAAGAGTTTTACGCTTTTCCTGCTTAAAGCGTTGTCGATGAGCAACGTATCCTTGCCACTATCTATCGAAAGCTTTGCACTCCTGAGTGGGGTGCGAAACCTTCTGATGATATAAGCAATAAGACGGGTGCATTTTCGCTTCACCAGTAATTTCTTCTTCGGAGGATGGTAGCTTCATGCCCATTGATATGGCCTTAGCAAACTTTTTCCTCATCTTGAATTGGCTTTTGTCAGCGGTGGAGGCATTTTGCTCCAGCGGGATCATCTCAGCTCTTTCATCAAGTCGCTGGCGCTTGGCCCTTTCAAATATAGCCGTCCCGCGTTCTCGATCAGCTTTACTTTTCAATCGAGCTTCGTTAAGGAACGCGTCAATCATTTCAACTGATAGCTCCGGAATTTTTGATTCGGTATCTGCCCCCAGCGTTTTAGTGCCAGAAGTCTCCTCATCGTTCGTGATCGAATGGGAGATCATATGACAGCTCGCTACATATTCCTCGGATTCATCCGATGAACTTTCTCCCTCATCTTCTTCTTGAAAGACGTGATTGAGGAACTCTTGGAGCGTAATGGGAGTCCGTGCCTTTTGGTTGTATTCATCCAGCGCGTCAATTTGCTTTTGTAAGTCCGTGCGCTTGTCGCCAGGCTTCACGGGCTTCTTAGATTTCTTCTTCTTCTTTTTCGAAGATTTTGACTGCTGGCTGCGAATGTTTGAGCCACCATCATCGTTCTTTGGAGTTGTACGCAGTTTCAACATCCCTTCAATGACCTGCGGTTCCAACGGGTTCTTCCACTTGATCGCTGGACATGCCTGAAGATCGTTTAGCATCCTCTTTGTCTTGGCTGATAATACAACCTCCCAAGGAGCTTCTTCAATGACGGAGCATGTTGCCCCCGGCGTATTCGTCCCTTTAGAGGTGTGGGGCTGCGGGGGATTCACCTTCCATTTGTCAGATAACGCGAACTTGCCCTGTCGGTATTGGTTTTCAAGCCAATTCTTGAAAACGTAGCAATCTTCGATCGGATGGCCTAGTACTCGATGATAAGGACAGTAGTTGGGCTCGTTGATGTCACTTGGTTGCAACGGACGTTTTGGATCCGGCAAATTTATGAGTCTGTTGCGCAATGCCAGCTCGAATAACCTCCTCGTTTTATCACGGGGAAAGGAATAAGGACGTCCCATCCTATCCTCAAGGGGTACGTACAGGCGCATATTATTTTGACGAGCCACTGGCTTCGGGTCGCTCGGTTGTTGTTGAGCATTAGCGACGACGATCGCTTTTCCCTTCCCTTTGTCATTTCGGGAGTCCGGCCTTGGAAGAGGGGGTTTATGGCCCATCTGATCCATCTGCGCTAGATTGTCAATCAAAGCCTGGAAGGTAGTCGGCTTGAAAAACATCATAAATTGCGAGATGGTTGCTTGTGGATCGAGGGTTCCCACAAACATACCCACTGCGGGAGCTTCTTCAATGCGCTGCTTGCACTTCGACCATAAATTCCGCCATCGTATAGCGTACTGAACCCACGTCTCTCCTGGCTTTACCCTGGCGTTAATCAGTGCCGTCATCGGGGTGTGTTCACTGGCGCTTGCAAAACGCTGAGTAAACAGCAGTTCCATCTCCGCGAAGGTTCTGATAGAGTCGTTCGGGAGCTCAGAGTACCACTCGAACGCCGTATCTGACAAGCTTCCAACGAACTGGCGAAGTAAAAGCTTGTCATCACCACCGGTATTGCCGCAGAGTGCCCTAAACTGGGCAACATGTTGATGAGGATTGCCCGTCCCTTTATAAACATGGAACCTGGGAATCGTATAACCGGATGGGTACTTGATTTGATCGTACCAACTTGGATATGGCCGCCCCGTTTTTACGACCTGACCGGCCGCTTCGGTCGCATGATGCACCCGTATTTGCTGGGCGATGTATTCATCCAAATCAGCTTTTGAGATGGTATCCTCTTTAGCTGTGGACAGAGCTGGTGGAGGATTCGACGTCTCTCCCCTATCGTCTTCAAGAATGATCGGGGAATCTTCAGCAGGTGGATCTTGTTGAATCATCATACCCACCATATCCTGGAACAGGAGGGCCATTTTCTTTATGTTGGCTGCCTGCTCCGCAGCTTCTTTATCTTTCTTCTCTAGTACGCGCCGAAGGAATTCGGCGTCCGTTTCTTGTTCTTGACGTTCCTCTGAGGATGTTTCCGGGGTTTCTTTCGGCCCTGTAAGTGCGGCCATAGCGTTCATCATCTCCTGGAGCTTTTGTTGTTGCTCCTGGGCCTTGGTCACTGACCGTGTAAGCGGTCTATGACCCGTGGATGCACGGCTGTCTTCTTTTCCCGATGCCATGTAAACCGTATGAACTGTTATGCCCCCTGACTTGGGGCGTTTAAGTTTACCATTTTTAACTTTTGCCGCTGACGCGGGGGTTTTCTCTGGCCTCCTTCTTTTGTGGGCCGTTGAGGTTGAAGGAATCATTGAAGGGGGCACCCTAGCAGCTGCTGTCCCCTGCTGTTTAATGGGACAATCCTTATCTTTTTCCACTTTCGCCTTTTTCTGGTGACGAGAGTGACCTGGGTCAATCACAGAGTTTTGAACCCTTCGCCAAACTTTATAAATTTTTGAAGACAACCATTGAGGGGGCTGTTCTCGTTTCGTTTCTGGAACTCTCTCCGCGGGTGGAGGAGATCTCTTCAATGTAGCGGTTGGAGAGTTCTTCCATACCCTTCTCAGCAGTTCAAAGCTATTCCCAGTTGGGACAGCAACGTTGACTTCTACCACTGGAGCCGGTGGAGTTAGTCCTGAGGGGGAGTTGCCCCCTGCCTTTCTCACTCGTTGCCAATGGCGACGTCGAGCACGACGAGCCGTTGGGACTGGCTCGGAGATAGAGATAGCTTCTTTTTGCCCCCTGTCTGAATGAGGCGCCGCCGGTGTTAACCTCTTAAAGACTGAGGTTGTCTTCTGAGGGGTGATATCCAACCTATCGAAGACAGATCCTCGAGCAGGGACAGGAGCAGGAATCGTCAGTCTTGAAAAGACTGACTCTTTGACAGGGGAAGCCGCCTTGACGACTTCTGGAGCAGCAGTCATTGCCTTCCTTGGGACAGCCAGTTTAGAGTTCTGATCTAGCCTGGTGAAAACAGAGGCTGTCGGTTTGGTAATGGGTGACCCGTTGACAGGGGCCGTCGTAGCAGTGAGCCGGTCGAAGACCGACTTTTTGTTCATTTTCGGTGCAGGTACTAGCATAGGGAAGCTTGTAGGTGGGATCATGGTCCCGAAGAACAGGCCAGTGGTGGCTTGGGTCACCTGGTCTACTGGCAGAGTGAGGAAGGAAGCCGCTTGTGGCCCATATGCTACACCTCCCAGTGAGGTGGAGCGTCCGTTGCAGTGGCGTTTCGAGCAGTTGGTGCAGTTAAAGGCCATTGAATCTTGAGTTCTGCGCCAGGCAAAAGACCAAATCTTAGTAACTTGAAATCCGAAGGCAACCATTTAACAAACCGCGATTGGTTCGCGAGGACGACACACGAAGTGTGGAGTGGAAAGAGGAAAAGGTCCCACCGGGCGTGCCAGAATCTGTTCCCCTCCGAATGGCGGCCTAGACTTTGCGTCTCGCCTGAGATTCGGGGCAGATGCTATTTGGTTTTATCCGTCTACCTCTCCGAAGATGCCAAGTTGATTTATGGCACCGTGTATCGGAGGTTTAGACGGATGCAGTCGATGTAGAAGACTTCGTCAGATTCCCCCACAGGGTGAGGGGTTTTTGATTGTGGGGACACTCTTCCCTGCAGGCGCAAGCCCCTGCAGTTAATTACGCTACCGCATCGCGGTAACAACTTTCTCCTTCTCCAGAATTTCACTTCGTGTCATGTGTGTTTGTTTTTTTGTGGTTGCCCGTGGATTGTATACGAAGACTGAATAATGCCGTTGCCCGTAGGACGTGGATTAAACCAAATCCGTATTTACTTAGATTTGGGTTTGGTGATTTTAGTTTAAGGATGCATTAGTCGCGTTGTGGCTAAGATCAACTTAAACATTCGTCAAGGATACGTTAGTCCTGTTTTGGACTAAGATCAACTTGACGTGATGATCGATTTAATATCTGGCCATCGGGACTCGTCACCTCTCTAACGTCGTTGAAGGATTACAACGGCAGATGTCAGAGGAATTCGGAGATGTACCCTGGAACCCAGGTTGATTTGGAGTTTTATAGTCCGTTTGAATGTTTAAGGATACGTTAGCCATGTTTGGGGGCTAAGATCAACTTAAACAGGATCATTTAGATCCAGCAAAAGAGCATTTGGAGGCTCTATTGTTCCAGTTTAGGGACGTAGTGGTCCATATTCCAGTTTAAAGACGTGGTGGTCCGTATTACAGTTTAAAGACGTGGTGGTCCGTCGTTAGTTTAAGAACGTTACAGTCCATGGTCCAGTTTTAGGGACGTGGTGGTCTATGTTCCAGTTTAGGGACGTGGTGGTCTGACATTAGTTTAAGGACATTTCGGTCCAACATTAGTTTAAGAACGTTCCGGTCCATTATTAGTTTAAGGACGTCTCGGTCCGATATTAGTTTAAGGACGTTTCGGTCCGATATTAGTTTAAGGACGTTTCGGTCCAATATTAATTTATGGTCGTCGGGACTCGTCACTTCTCTGACGACGTTGAATGATTACAACGACAAGTGTCAGAGGAGTTCGAAGATGTACCCTCGAACCAAAGTGAATTGATTTAAGAGAGCAATCTTGCTCAGTCAATTTAATTTAAGGACTTATGGCCAAAATTGGGCTAAGCCCAGTTTCAACATTTTTTGTCTTTGGCCTGTGATAGGGCTTCACCCCTTTTTAGTAATGCACTGCATTATTCTTGTTTTGATTGGGCTTTGCCCTTTTCTAAAAGATGCAGAGCATCTATTATTATTATTATTTTTTTGTTTGGGCTTTGCCCCTCCCCTTTTAAAATGCATAGCATTTTTTTTATTAGGCCTATTAGGCCTTTTAATTGGGTTCTGTCCCTTTTCTTTAATAATGCAGAGCATTAAATACTCTGACAGTGCCCCACATGGCTTGTCAGGCGCTTTGCGCTAGGTATTGAGCGTAAACTCGTATGGTGGTGACACGTGTCACGCTCTGGTGAGCGCAAGCGCAATAGCGCTGTCGCGCTGCGCTGTCGCGCTGCTGACACGTGGCGCGCTCTGGTGAGTTGCGCCAATTCCAGAGAGCAAAGCTCTATTTCAAGAGCGCGTAGCGCAAGTGGTTCTATGGCTGACATGTGTCGCGCTCTGGTGAGCGCAATCGCAATAGCGCAGTGCGCTGCGCTACTGACACGTGGCGCGCTCTGGTGAGCGCAAGCGCAATAGCGCAGTGCGCTAGTGCGCTGCGCTGTTGCGCTACTGACACGTGGCGCGCTCTGGTGAGTTGCGCCAATTCCAGAGAGCAAAGCTCTATTTCAAGAGTGCGTAGCGCAAGTGGTTCTATGGCTGACACGTGGCGCTCTCTTAAGAGCGCAACAGTGCAGTTTGTAAGTGCAGAGCATTAAGAATCTTTTAGATTCAAGAAAAGAAGTGCAAAGCACTATTTTTATTTTATTTTATTTTTTTCTTGTTTTAAATAACCAGAGGTTCATAAGAAGTGCAAAGCACTGTTTATTATGTAAAGATCATTGATCTTATTTTTAGAACAATGATCCATTAGAAGAAATTTCTTCTATTTCATGAAGGTTTTTTACCTTTTTCTTGGAATTTTCTCAGAGTTCTCTCTGTTTGAAGCTCTTGAGTTTTTTCAAGAAATGTTGATTATTTTGAATTGAGGCCTAGGGTCCTTTTTATAGTGCCCATAAATTAGTTAAATTTGTTAAAGAGATCATTCTCTGAGTGATTTGGGGAATTTTCCCCACCGTTGGATCTTTGATCCAAGGGCTTCTGCTTTGCAGAAGAAAATCTTCTTGTTTTAACAAGAACAGAAAAGATTTCTTAGAAATTTAATTTTGTTTGGCGCAGATGCCCAGCGCGTGACACGTGTCGCGCAGCGCACAGCGCAGCGCAACTGCGCGAGCGCGTCTGTGCTGACACGTGTCGCGCAGCGCACAGCGCAGCGCGACTGCGCTGACACGTGTCGCACAGCGCAGCGCGACTGCGCTGACACGTGTCGCACAGCGCAGCGCGACTGCGCTGACACGTGTCGCACAGCGCAGCGCAACTACACGAGCGCATATGCGCTGACACGTGTCGCGCAGCGCACAGCGCATCGCAACTGCGCTAGCGCATCTGCGCTGACACGTGTCGCGCAGCGCAACTGCGCTGACACGTATCGCGCAGCGCACAGCGCAGTGCAACTGCGCTAGCGCATCTGCTCTGACACGTGTCGCGCAGCGCAGCACTAGCGCAACTGAAGCGTTGTTTCCTTTAATAGAGCTTTGCTCTGATGGGGCGCGCCTTCTTGGACGCTGTGCTGACGTATCAGCGCCTGACATGTGGCTCGTTGCGCCCGAGATTTGAAGCGTTGCTTCAAAATTTTGAATTTTGAATTCGAACAGAGCTTTGCTCTGATTGGGCGAAACACCTACCACGGCTCAAAGGAGTTATGCAAACAGGTTCTAGTTGGGTACAGTCTCGAGCCACATGGAGGCAGTGAGCGGATCTGCAGGGGTTCGTCTCTCCCGGTATTGGGGGTGAGGTCGCGCTGTGTCTAGGAGAGCCATTACACAAAGCCCTCGGCCGAGGCAGGAGATTTACTGGTAGGTATTCCAGTAGTATCTCAGTGTGTTCTGGGCTTCACTCCGACACGACTTGTACCGCTTTTGGGGGTCTGACTTTTACCAACCCCCTAGGCCCGCCATGAGATGATCATAGACGAATGAACCGGACTGTACGGATATTGTCACTGACAGGCTCAGTAGGGTGTCAGGATGAGTTCGCTCATCGACGTCCCTTTTAGTCAATAGCTGGTGGCCCGTCACGTATGGCTAATACCTCTGACGTGCTAGTGGTTAAATCCACAGCCATAGTATTGACGAGTCTTTAGAGTCCCCCACACTGACAGTTACTCAAGTTTCGGGAGAAACGCTGAAGAGGCCGTATGGAGATATGGCAGGGTTCGATCAGATACGTGCGGTATTGCACGGATCATGATCGGACGAATTTTATTAGCCGGCTTTGGCTTAAGCTGGATCCTGGTATTAGACAGCGTAGATTTTGTCTCTTTGCATTTGTATTCAGTGGGAATACAAATGCGGGCATGTATATGCAGTCGTGTGGTTTTCCTGTAATTTATTACGGGATCGGTTTTCTGAAGTTGCCAGTTTGCATTCTGTTCCGGCCGATTTTCCTTTGTTCCTTCACGGCCGGACTTTTCGATGGAGGGGGTTATTTGCAAGTTTGTAAATAACATTTGTGGAGGGGGTTTCTTGCATTTGTGGCTTCTATCATCATGAGATGCTTTATACATCATTTCTTTGTGATTAGAGTTGATCTTGATTTAGATTTGACCTTGTTATCATTGCTTTTGGATGTGGTCACCTTTCTACTTTTACTACTCTCACCTCCCTTCATGGTTTTGTTTTCTTTCCCTCCACCATTTGTTGAGATAAGGGGCCGGCCACATTAGAGGATAGAGAGAAAGGTTCATTTTTGATTAGGGAAATTTTATCATCTCATTTTTGCATGCTTCACAAATTCATCCACCTCACTCTAAAGTCCATTGCTCATTCCTCCATCAAAGGAAACTTCATAACCCCAAAGAGACAAGCTACTACAGTTAGTCTACAGCAAATCTTGGACGCGTCGGCTAGCCAACTTCGCGCCCGAGTTGCCTCGGTACAGAGGTGGGAGCCCGTAAAAGAATCCGGCTACGTGGTGCCCCTTCCGACGAGGAGGTGACGAACGGAGATTCCGCGGGAGATCGAAGTGGAGACAAAGACCGAAGGACACGGATCGCTCGGTATAACTCTCTACCCATTCTCTTGATAGCTAGGAATAGGTTAATGGTAACGATCCGGGTTTATTGTCCGCGGTAGCGCCGGTTCCAAGTAAAGAAAATTTTTGATTCCGCAATTTGGCCTCGAGTAGAAGGACAGGGCGCTGCCGTGGCGCAACAACAAGTCTCAGACACCTCATCAAAAGCAGAGTTTTCAATCAATTTGTTGCGCCACGGCAGCGTCCCGGCCGTCTATCCGAGGCCAAAATGCGGAATCAAAATTTTTCTTAACTTTAAACCGGCGCTACCGCGGACAATATACCCGGATCGTAACCATTAACCGATACTAGCTATCAAGAGAAAGGGTGAGAGATATACCGAGTGATCCGAGTCCTCCGGTCTTCTCATCATCGTCCCGATCTCCCACGGAAAGTCCTGTCTCCATGTCGTCGCCTCCTCGCCGGAAGGGCACCACGTCGCCTGCATCTTTTACGGGCTCCCACCTCAATACCGAGGCAACTCGGGCACGAAGCTGGCAAGTCGACGTGCCCAAGATTTGCTGTAGAATTTAGTGTAGATGCTATATCTCATTTGGGGTTTTAGTTGCCATGGAGGATGAAGGAGGAGGTTAAGAAAATTGGTGCTTTCAATTTTCTAGCAAGAAGGATAGAGATGAAGAATTCCTCACATAACCAAAAATGAACTCTCTCATTCTTTTTCTCTCAAGTGAAGCCTCTCTTCTCTTGTGAGAATGGTGGAGGAATGAATATCAATCAATAACAAGAAGGGAGGTGAGTGTAGGAGATGCAAAAGGGTGACCACATCAAAAGTAAGCTTCACATCAAAAGGTAATGATAATTCTCTCAAATCAATTTCTAATCACTTCTAATCTCAAAAAGCAAGCCATCATGAAAAGCAAAGATGCTTAACTTATCATAATGCCACAAGTGCAAGAAACCCCCTCCACAAATGTTATTTGCAAACTTGCAAATAACCCCCCTCCATCGGAAAAGTCCGTCCGGGAAAGAACAAAGGAAAACCGGCCGGAACGGAATGCAAACTGGCAACCTCAGAAAACTGGTCCCGTAATAAATTACAGGAAAATCCCCGATACTGTGCATACACACCCACATCTGTATTCCGACCGGATACAAATGCAATGAGACAAAATCTACACTATACTAAACTAGGATCCGACTTAAACCAAAGCCGGCTAGTAATATCCGTCCGATCCTGATCCGTACAATACCGCACGTATCAGATCGAACCCAGCCATATATCCATATGGCCACTAGTACAAACCGTCCGATCCTGATCCGTGCAATACCGCACGTATCTGATCGGACCCTGCCATATCTCCATACGGCCTCTACCGCGTTTCGCCCGAAACTTGTGTAACTGTCTGTGTGGTGGACTCTAAAGACTCGTCAATACTATGGCTATGGATTTAACCACTAGCACGTCAGAGGTATAAGCCAATACGTGACGGGCCACCAGCTATTGACCAAAAGGGACGTCGATGAGCGAACTCATCCTGATACCCTACTGAGCCTGTCAGTGACAATATCCGTACAGTCCGGTCCGTTCGTCTATGAGCATCGCATGGCGGGCCTAGGGGGTTGGTAAAAGTCAGACCCCCAAAAGCGGTACAAGTCGTGTCGGAGTGTAGCCCAGAACACCCTGAGATACTACTGGAATACCTACCAGTAAATCTCCTGCCTCGGCCGAGGGCTTTGTGTAATGGCTCTCCTAGACACAGCGCGACCTCACCCCCAATACCGGGAGAGACGAACCCCTCCAGATCCGCTCACTGCCTCCATGTGGCTCGGGACTGTACCCAACTAAAACCTGTTTGCACGACTCCTTTGAGCCGTGGTAGGGTAGTAATCAAAGTATAGTGGGAACTCACACGAGACAAATGACGATCTCAGGTCGATGAACTAACCTGTACACATGTCACCAGGGAACTGCTATCTGACGTCAAGTATAAGACCAACTAGCATGTTCCCGGCGAGTCCTGTCCGGTGTACTCATAACCCAATGAGCACCTGTATACATCTTAGGTGAACCAACTGACACCAGTGGCTTGTGAGACCGGCCACCGCCCCTCGTCGGGGTCTCGACTGTATACACTAGTCTACTCTGGAGAATCGATACCCTGTCTCGAAACTCCCACGACTAGGGACCTTTTAAGGATGTGCTTATAGACCACCAGCTCTCACGTATATGATCGCCATCATACTGCTGGCAGTCAAGCAAGAATCCTAGGGGCTCTATCAGCGTGTAATAGCGACCTGTAAGGTCACCTGAAGCAGTACTTGATGATAAAGGTAAACCAGATAGCATACTATCATCTCGAGTAAGACTGTCCTACCGGGATAGGTCCTTCCTCAATCATTGCAATCACGTGCCTGTGATCCAATAATTGACTCTGAGGGAACTATCTCCAACAATCTCCCACTTGCACTCAAGGCTAATTATTGCGATGTCGCATACTCACAGCCCGTATGATACCGAACACCCAACTCCTCTACCAGTCAGTCTCACAAAGCTCGTTTGCGAAACTATTGCGTTCGAGGAATAGCCTCAGTGTGTGGATCCGCTGTGATGTTTCTTTCTATGTCTCTCTATATCTCAAATTCGCAGAGAAAACCATCTCCCGAAATGAGCAATACCTTTCTAAGAGTATGTCTGGATATCTGATGGGACCTAGCTCATAAATGAACTCCAAATCCAAACTTCTTAGACTGTATCGATAACTGAACTTAATCAGTATCCAGCGCCATGCCTCCCTCAGTATTACCTTGGACCACCTGTCCAAAATACTGCCCCTCGTCAGAAGGAGAAACTATAACTCTGACAACCTCCTTGTCGTCCATGTCACCTTGGAAGCCTGGAATGATAACTGTCTCCCGAAAGAGAAAGCTGCTATCATATCCCTAGAACATCAACTTATGTTCTAAAATTGCTTCCGACTGTTTCTCCAGGATTGGATCAATATCAACTTATTGCACCTACTACAAGAACAACATCTGGTGTGGTACTTGACATCTCATGATTGACTCAATTGCCTAAGCAAGTGATCTGTCAATCATGCGTATCCCTCTCCCCTTTAGTCTGTAAGACACCTTTAGAGAGGGTGACTCCATTACCTGCAGGTATACTACCGTGCCAGGAGTCGTCCATTCTAACTACTCATAGAATGCTGTCAAGGTACCCAGATTGGGAAACCACCCAAATCTAGATCTAAAACCATACATCTAGTAACCAGAATGTCTGATATAATATCCAAGTCCTGTGTGGAGAAACCACTGTGTGACAACCAAAGTATAACCGATCGTAGTATAGGAATATCACTTCCTACTCTGTGTATGTCATCAAATACCAGGACATCACACCCTACTACCTCCTTAGCAGATCCATCCCCTATTCTGATGAAGTCAAACCTATGACTTCACACCAGAAATAGATGATCTATCTCCGCTATATCTGCTTCAGTCTGTAAATAGACATAAGCCAACTGTCCACCAATGCTTCCGCTGCTCCCACTGACTACGACAACCCTCTGGCAGAGTCATATAGATGTACACTTCTAAAGCCAGTTTAGAATGACGCTATACTCATCCTCATGCCGAGTTTCACAGTCTGGAACAACAGCAATGGCAAGTCTGGGTAAGCAAGAACCTCCCTGCCACCGTCCTTGAGCATACCGAAGTACCTCTCGGGTGCCTGAGGTTACCCACCATATCTGCGGAGTGGCTAATGGAATGTCAAGCCAGATTGAATCTTCAGGTTCTTATCAAATCTTCAGTAATCGTTTGCGGTTCTGGAATCACTTCCAGTTCTACCATACTCCCACTACTGTTTTCAGAAAAAATCCATTTCTTTTACAATTGTGGCGAGTCAAGAACAATATTACTATTGATCTTCCAGATGGTAGAAAATCAACCCTCGTCATAGCCTGGGTCAACCCACAAACAGCCATTACAGAAACGTGCCTTGAGTTATCCGGAGTCTGGTTTTAAGCATAAGCCGGACAACTCCCCGTACCTTAACATCGTTAAGATATGAACTGTTCTATATCCAATACAGAAACAGAGGCACTGATTTAATTGAACCAGATTCAAATCATGCAGCTGTCTCCAGTGCATGTCAACTAAATGGAAGAGAGGCCGATCAGCGTTACTCAACTTAGGAATGCTTCCAATTATGAGTAACCTGAAAGAGAAGCAAGTTCTCTTAATCATTACTATCAACTGAATACCACACACAAGTATCTACATTTTCGATCTCCTTGAAGAATCCCGATACTTGCAACACCTGGTTCTCTACTTTATTCATATACCCATAACTTCTCAAAACATGGACCCTGTGTTTCTACGAAACACTTGTCTAAGAACCAGAGAAGTCATAAGTAAACCGAATATAGTATGAGGACCAACCCCTCTGTCCTGATAGACGCTGGACAACATACAATACTCTGTACAAGTCCCTTGAGTCTGATAACTCATTCACTGTGTATCGTAGGTTGAAAACTGTACTTATGGTTAAGCAGAATTACACCGCTGTTCAATACTCCTTCCCTAACCATCCACTGATATAGGTAAATGTCATAGACATAATTTCAAAAAGGTATATCTCACTCTATGAAAATAGACATACAGATATATCAATTTGAAATTGGTGCATAGCGACGGATATTCAAAACCAAATATTTGCCAACCGGCAAACAACCCAGGTGGCTTCCTCAAATATCACCAATTATAACGAATCCCGATATAATGAGGATGGTCACCTAATTCCCAATAACTTACTCCCACTCATCATCTGTAAAACCATACAGATGTGAGAATCATACCTGGTAAATACATACCCTGGAGCAAGTGTCTAATCGGGAAATCAATTTTCTTTTAACAGTACACAAATGAACTGAAACATTGAAATGTTTCGATGGGGTATCCTGGTATTCCTAGTAATGCCTCTACCATTATCCAGATTCACAACTGTAACCGTATATCTCTTTGCCATCTTTCCAAATCCCTTTATATGTCTTTAGTCATTACCGTCTGCACACCCCTTTAGGCCAAATGGTTTTCTTCCTTCCCTACCGTTCGGCACCAGCCTATGGTTTGGAAGAAGACTATCCAATAAGCATAATGGGTGTACTGTCCTAATCCTAGGAGCACTCGCAATGCGAGAGAAGGTGAAGATAAAAGACAACTGAATAAACCTTATTCCTATTTCTCCTCAACCAGAATCCATCCCCGAACTGGAACAAGTTCCTTTCGAGTTCGTATATAACCATACGATGGAGTATCCAATAAACTGTGGATCTTCGTAGTGATACGGAGTGTCGTGGAGAAATACAAAGGTGATTTAGGATTGGCGAAGAAATACTCGGTTTGGTCGTGAATAGCAATCGCAATTTACTTTGCCCTCTTACTAATCCCTTTCTTTGTATTAACTTAATACCTTCTGTACACCATCGTTATGCTAATTGGTTTTCTTCATTCCCCACCGTTCGGCACCAGCCTAAGGTTTGGAAGAAGACTATCCAATTTGCGTAATAGATGTACTATCTCCTAAACCAAGGAGTACTCGCAACCTGAGAGAAGGTAAAAGGAAAAGACAACTGAACAGTCCTATTCGTTTTCTCCAGAACCGGAAACCATCCTCGAATTCCTTCGAGTTCGTATATAACCATACGATGGTTTTGTCCAATGGAAGTGGACGTTCGTAGTAATACGGGGTGTCCTGGAGAAAAGGGTAAAAGTAGGAGTGACAATGAGGTTTGCAACTCTGACAATCCAAAAGCCAGTGTTAAGAAGGTTCGGTCAACTTGGTCACTGAGTCATAGTCTAGGGTCGGGTCATTGGTCGCTGCCAAAGAGAGAGAGAAAAGAAACACTCAGCGTGCACTCTAACCTAGATCAGAATGGTCATCACTTTATCTAATCAGGAAACCTCCCACTGTAACCTCAAATTCTTCCCCAAACCTGAAAGAAGAATTAGTCGGGATCACCCGAGGAGTAAACCAACTCATCAGTGGGAATCGGGATCCAACTATCATCGCATGATAACTTGACGGAATCCACTCAAGTCACCACACTCCAGAAGGTATGTGCATGCCTGGCAAGTTTCAGTTCTTTTGAAACTCCCGATGTGATTTTTACCCCTAGGACCCAAGTGACCTTGACTGAGCCAACATATCAAAGGATCCTAGTCAAGTTCAACCCGTCATTATCTTGATTGCATTAGACCCACCCGCACGAATCCTTGATTGAGCCAAAATGACCGCACGACTGTCCTAACCAATCTCATATCCATGCAACAAAAAAGCACTACATAGCTACCGAACACTACGCCTCGGCTAAGCACGACATACGCAGCACGAATACTAAGTAATACTAATCTGAAATGACGGAGGGCTACGACTGGTTTTTGACGAAAAACCTTCAACGTAATGAACTTGATATCGTTGAAGGAACTGGATAACTTTTTATAAAAATATAGTGGCGAAAACTTTTACTAAAGAGGTCACTCCCGGTGAAGGGATCTCGGCTCTTTCCCCGTAGAATGAGGTGCAGGATATTCCAACTGAATACCACGATGCAAAGCAAAAGGCAATCGGCTATAGTGAAGTTGTTGCCCTGACGCAAACTTTTGTCCAAGGGGTCACTCCCGGTGAAGGGATCTCGGCCCTTGCTTCGTCGACTGAGGAGCAGGATATTCCAACTGAATACCACGATGCAAAACAAAAGTGAACGTCGTTGCAATAACAACTTTTTGAAAAATGTTCCAACAACATCAGAATAGGTTTGTTTAGCTTGCATTGATCCGAATCAACGCAGTCCCATCAATTGATCACACCACAAAGAACGAAAATATACTGATGTACGTATATGCCATCCGCATTCGCCACTGGGTCCCTTCATTACCCGTTAGGTTAGCTAACTAACGACAGAGCGGGGACTGGACTAGCGCGGATGCAAAACATATACAACATCTACTAATATATATACCAATATATTATATTTCGCTCAAGGCGTGATAAAATGCAACATCACAGAAATGTACAGCATCACAGAACAATACAGATATCTGGGATCCCCGGGTTTCACAGAGCCGCTGCTGAAACCCGACGTTCCCCTGGTCGTATGGATAGCCTGTGCAATGAAATCCTAGACCCCTACGGGCGCGGCAAGTCACCCGCCAAAACCTGAAGTGAGGCAGCCCCCTTCAGCACCGTGAATGGACCACCCAGCACTTCATGGAATCCGGTAACTTGGGCACCCCTCCTGGGTCAACCTGTACCCCCTACGAGTGCGGCGAATAGCCCGCCAATCCTAGAGTGAAGCCCCCTCCGTCTCAATGCCATGAGATGCGGGCCCGTTGCCCTCTAGAACCCGGCTATCCGTGCACCCCTCCGCGGGGTAATCCTAGTACAGAAAGTAAAATATACATACAACGGGTACATCGACCGCAACCAGGTCGTGCCCCAAAAGAATAATACAAACAGGCAGTCCACATGTCGGACGCTCGTCCCGCAATATCAAATGTACATATAAAACAAAACTGTACTAACATTGCATCCAGGCTATCCCCCACGACCGATCCGCAACATCAAAGCAATACATAGAACATCAACGTGAATGTCACGTTCGCAAATCCGTCTAACCGGGCTATAGCAGTTAGACAGGATTTACCGATCAAGTGACATTCACGGCCGCAGATATAATGTAAATACTATGAACCAATGTGTTTAAAATATCCGATCGATCAAATTTTACCAACTGGGCCCCAAACAATACTGTAGCACTCACAGAAATTCTGGGCCCAAACAAAGTATACCAAAACCCCTATTTTCAACCCAAAAGCCCACTGCAAAGAAATGGTGACATGAACCCACATTACTGCGGCGGAACCGCGGCCAAAGGGGGGTTAAGGCCGTGGTTCCGCGGTCGTACGGAAGGATCATGGCATCAAATTTTTCCAGTGTTCTTACGACTATCAGTACATCACTTTTCTACAACCTGAAAAATTTTTAGAGCAAGAAAAAAATCAACAGAAAACTGATGTATGTGAAACGCGGATTTTGGAATTTTGGTCGATCGGAAAAGTAAAACACATTAGACAAAGCTAGACTAGGTTAATGGCGTGGCTCTGATACCATGTTGCGCCACGGCAGCGCCCCGGCCGTCTATCCGAGGCCAAAATGCGGAATCAAAATTTTTCTTAACTTTAAACTGGCGCTACCGCGGACAATATACCCGGATCGTAACCATTAACCGATACTAGCTATCAAGAGAAAGGGTGAGAGATATACCGAGTGATCCGAGTCCTTCGGTCTTCTCATCATCGTCCCGATCTCCCGCGGAAAGTCCTGTCTCCATGTCGTCGCCTCCTCGCCGGAAGGGCACCACGTTGCCTGCATCTTTTACGGGCTCCCACCTCAATACCGAGGCAACTCGGGAACGAAGCTGGCAAGTCGACGTGCCCAAGATTTGCTGTAGAATGTAGTGTAGATGCTATATCTCATTTGGGGTTTTAGTTTCCATGGAGGATGAAGGAGGAGGTTAAGAAAATTGGTGCTTTCAATTTTCTAGCAAGAAGGATAGAGATGAAGAATTCCTCACATAACCAAAAATGAACTCTCTCATTCTTTTTCTCTCAAGTGAAGCCTCTCCTCTCTTGTGAGAATGGTGGAGGAATGAATATCAATCAATAACAAGAAGGGAGGTGAGTGTAGGAGATGCAAAAGGGTGACCACATCAAAAGTAAGCTTCACATCAAAAGGTAATGATAATTCTCTCAAATCAATTTCTAATCACTTCTAATCTCAAAAAGCAATCCATCATGAAAAGCAAAGATGCTTAACTTATCATAATGCCACAAGTGCAAGAAACCCCCTCCACAAATGTTATTTGCAAACTTGCAAATAACCCCCCTCCATCGGAAAAGTCCGGCCGGGAAAGAACAAAGGAAAACCGGCCGGAACGGAATGCAAACTGGCAACCTCAGAAAACTGGTCCCGTAATAAATTACAGGAAAAACCCCGATACTGTGCATACACACCCGCATCTGTATTCCGACCGGATACAAATGCAATGAGACAAAATCTACACTGTACTAAACTAGGATCCGGCTTAAACCAAAGCCGGCTAGTAATATCCGTCCGATCCTGATCCGTGCAATACCGCACGTATCAGATCGAACCCAGCCATATATCCATACGGCCACTAGTACAAACCGTACGATCATGATCCGTGCAATACCGCACGTATCTGATCGGACCCTGCCATATCTCCATACGGCCTCTTCCGCGTTTCGCCCGAAACTTGAGTAACTGTCTGTGTGGTGGACTCTAAAGACTCGTCAATACTATGGCTGTGGATTTAACCACTAGCACGTCAGATGTATAAGCCAATACGTGACGGGCCACCAGCTATTGACCAAAAGGGACGTCGATGAGCGAACTCATCCTGACACCCTACTGAGCCTGTCAGTGACAATATCCGTACAGTCCGGTCCGTTCGTCTATGAGTATCGCATGGCGGGCCTAGGGGGTTGGTAAAAGTCAGACCCCCAAAAGCGGTACAAGTCGTGTCGGAGTGTAGCCCAGAATACCCTGAGATACTACTGGAATACCTACCAGTAAATCTCCTGCCTCGGCCGAGGGCTTTGTGTAATGGCTCTCCTAGACACAGCGCGACCTCACCCCCAATACCGGGAGAGACGAACCCCTCCAGATCCGCTCACTGCCTCCATGTGGCTCGGGACTGTACCCAACTAAAACCTGTTTGCACGACTCCTTTGAGCCGTGGTAGGGTAGTAATCAAAGTACAGTGGGAACTCACACGAGACAAATGACGATCTCAGGTCGATGAACTAACCTGTACACATGTCACCAGGGAACTGCTATCCGACGTCAAGTATAAGACCAACTAGCATGTTCCCGGCGAGTCCTGTCCGGTGTACTCATAACCCAATGAGCACCTGTATACATCTTAGGTGAACCAACTGACACCAGTGGCTTGTGAGACCGGCCACCGCCCCTCGTCGGGGTCTCGACTGTATACACTAGTCTACTCTGGAGAATCGATACCCTGTCTCAAAACTCCCACAACTAGAGACCTTTTAAGGATGTGCTTATAGACCACCAGCTCTCACGTATATGATCGCCATCATACTGCTGGCAGTCAAGCAAGAATCCTAGGGGCTCTATCAGCGTGTAATAGCGACCTGTAAGGTCACCTGAAGTAGTACACGATGATAAAGGTAAACCAGATAGCATACTATCATCTCGAGTAAGACTGTCCTACCGGGATAGGTCCTCCCTCAATCATTGCAATCACGTGCCTGTGATCCAATAATTGACTCTGAGGGCACTATCTCCAACAATTTTGGTTCTAGAGAGGAGGTGTAGAGATCATAAGGGTTGGGTGTGGCTCATTAGAAATGGACCCTTCACAATCGGATAAATTAAACACTACAAAGTCACACAACTCATCAGACATTCTATCTTTAATTGGTGAATCATTTGGTGTACTCGATAGATCTGTGAAACTGGAGGTGTGGATTTCAATTTGAGATGGGGAGGTTTGATTTGGAAGGGTGTACCTGTTGGATATAGTGCCCTCAAAGTCAATTATTGGATCGCAGGCACATGATTGCAATGATTGAGAGAGGACCTATACCGGTAGGACAGTCTTACTCAAGTTGATAGTATACTATCTGGTTTATCTTTATCATCGTGAACAGCTTTAGGTGACCATACAGATCACTATTACATATTGATAGAGCCCTTAGGATTTTTGCTTGACGGCCAGCAGTATGATGGCGATCATATACGTGGGAGCTGGGGTCTATAAGCACATCCTTAAAAGGTCCCTAGTCGAGGGAGTTTCAAGACAGGGCATCGATACTTCAGAGTAGACTAGTGTATATGAATCGAGACCCCGATGAGGGGCGGTGGCTGGTCTCACAAGCCATTGGTGTCAGTTGGTTCACCTAAGACGTATACAAGTGCTCATTGGGTTATGAGTACACCGGATAGGACTCGCCGGGAACATGCTAGTCGGTATTATACCTGACGTCAGATAGCAGTTCCCTGGTGACATGTGTACAGGTTAGTTCATCAACATGAGATCATCATTTGTCTAGTGTGAGTTCCCACTGTGCTTTGATTACTACCCTACCACGGCTCAAAGGAGTCGTGCAAACAGGTTTTAGTTGGGTACAGTCCCGAGCCACATGGAGGCAGTGAGCGGATCGGCAAGGGTTTCGTCTCTCCCAGTATTGGGGGTGAGATCGCGCTGTTTCTAGGAGAGCCATTACACGAAATCCTTAGACAAGGCAGTAGATTTACTGGTAGGTATTCCAGTAGTATCTCAGGGTGTTCTGGGCTACAATCCGACACGACTTATACCACTTTTGGGGGTCTGACTTTTACCAACCCCCTAGGCCTGACATGCGATACTCATAGACGAACGGACCGGACTGTACGGATATTGTCACTGACAGGCTCAGTAGGGTGTCAGGATGAGTTCGCTCATCGACCTCCCTTCTGGTCAATACCTGGTAGCCCGTTACGTACGGCTTGTTCCACCGACGTGCTAGTGGTTAAATCCACAGCCAAAGTATTGACGAGTCTTTGGAGTCCCCCACAGACAGTTTCTCAAGTTTCGGGCGAAACGTTGTTGAGGCCGTATGGTATTATGGCAGAGTTTGATCATATACGTGCAGTCGTGCATGGATCATGATCGGACGGATCATACTAGTGGGCTTTGGTTTAAGCCAGATCCTAGTATTAGATTTGTTGGATTACTTTAGTCTCATCGTATTCGCATTCAGTCGGAATGCGGATGCAGGTATGTATATACAAGTGAGGGGTATCCTTGTGATCCGTCACGAGTTTACTTTAGATGTTGCCGGTTCTTTTTTTTGTCATAAACATTTGGGTTAATGTTTAGTTTGGTGGAAATTGTGAGTGGAATTCATCATGAGAAGCAATTAATGTGGCATGTTCAATTTGGTGACTCATGGTCTCTTTTTTGGCGAACATGTCATATTAATTGATGGATTTGAGTGTAAAATGAAAGATGGAGAGAGAGAGGGCAGCCATGTAAAAGGGTTTGCTCTTGTGTTTATCATTCTAACTCTCTCTCTCATATTTGATCTCACACAAGAAAGAAAAGGCTCTTCTTCTTCTTCCTCCTCTATCTCACATATTCCACCATGGCATCATTTTCTACCTCTACTCTAACCATCTCATGTGTTGAGAATCCTAGAGTGTCAAGAGACAAAGTGATTACATACATTCTCTACTTCACCTTGGACACGTCGGCTGACAAACTTCATGTCCGAGTTGCTTCGGACGAAGCGGGAGCCCGTAAAAAGACTCATTGATGTGGTGTCCTTTCCGACGAGGAGATCGGAGATCGGAGATGCCGCGAGGAGCTTGGGAAGGTGGCCAAAGACCGAAGGACACAGATCGATCGGTATAGCCTTTCTAACCCTTTTCTAGTTTGCTAGTTATAGGTTAATGGTTCAATTCGGGATTAAAGTCCGCGATAGCGCCGGTTTCAAGTTTAGAAAAAGTTTTTGTTTCCGCATTTTGGCCTCGGATCGACGGCCGGGGCGCTACCGTAGACTTACATGGTATCAGAGCCACGCTATTAACCTTTACTAGCTTGTTCTAACGTGTTTAAAATATCGATCGAACGAAATTTCCAAAACCGCGATTCAAATTTATGCAGTTTCTGTCGAAATTTTTTTGTCGTCGAAAAATTATTTTGAGTGTTTTAGAAAATCAGGCAGGCTAAGACATCTGTGAAAATTTGGTAGCTTGATGCTACAGTGCCGCCGCGGAACCGCGGCCATACCCATGTTTTGGCCACGGTTCCGTCGCCATTATGTGTCATCTCTGCACCAATTTTTCTACAGTGGTCTTAATCTTGGAATTGGGGTTTCTGGAATATTTTGTTTGGGCCCAGATTTGTTACAGTACTGGATTTGTGCTTGGGGCCCACTTCTGGAAATTTTGTTGATCGAATATTTTAAATACGTTAGTTTACAGTACTTACATTATATCTGCGACCGTGAATGTCATTTGATCGGTAAATCTTGTCTAATTGTTATATCTCTTTTAGACGAATTTGCGAACGTGACATTCACATTGATGTTCTGTGTTGTGCTGTGATGTTGCGGATTTGTCGTGGTGGATAGCCTGGATGCAATGGTAGTACAGTTTGGTTGTATTTATACATTTGATATTGCAGGACGAGCGTCCGACATGTGGACTGCCGTCACTGGATGTTTGTATATTATTCTTTTCGGGCACGACCGGGCTGAGGTCGATGTACCCGTTGTATATATTTTACTTTCTGTACTAGGATTACCCCGCGGTGGGTTGCATGGATAGCCGGGTTCTAGAGGGCAACGAGCCCGCATCTCATGGTTTTGAGACGGAGGGGGCTTTACTCTAGAATTGACGGGTTATTCGCCGCACTCGTAGTGGGTATAGGTTGACCCAAGGAGGGGTGCTCAAGTTACCGGATTCCGTGAAGTGCTGGGTAGTCCATTCACTTTGTTGAAGGGGCTGCCTCGCTTCAGGTTTTGGCGGGTAACTTGCCACACCCGTAGGGGTCTAGGATTTCATTACACAGGCTATCCATACGACCAGGGGAACATCGGGTTTCACTTGCGGCTCAAAGGAAACCCGGGGATCTCAGATTATCTGTATTGTTCTGTGATACTTATTATATTTCTGTGATGTTGCATTTTATCATGCCTTGAGCGATTATTATATATCGATATATATACTAGTAGATGTTGTATATGTTGTACACCTGCGCTAGTCCAGTCCCCGCTCTGTCGTTAATTAAGTAACCTAACGGGTGATGACGGGACCCAGTGGCGAATGCGGATGGCATATACGTACATCATATTTTTGTTCTTTTGTGGTGTGATTAATTGATGGGACTGCATTGATTCGGATCAATGCAAGCTAAACAAACCTATTCTGATGTTGTTGGAACATTTTTCAAAAAGCTGTTATTGCAAGGACGTTTTCTTTTGTTTTGCACAGTGGTATTCGGTTATGAATATCCAGCACCTCAGTCGACGAGGCAAGGGCCGAGATCCCTTCACCGGGAGTGACCCCTTGGACAGAAGTTTGCATCAGGGTAATAACTTTACTATAGTCGATTACATTTTGCTTTGCATCGTGGTATTCAGTTGGAATATCCTGCACCTCATTTTACGGGGAAAGAGCCGAGATCCCTTCACCGGGAGTGACCTCTTTAGCAAAGGTTTTCGCCACTATATTTTTATAAAAAGCTATCCAGTTCCTTTAACGATATCAAGTTCATTACGTTAAAGGTTTTTCGCCAAAAACCATTCGTAGCCCTTCGTCATTTCAGACGGGTAGCACTTAGTATTCATGCTATGTTTGTTGGCTTCGTCATGGCATAGCGTATGATAGCTGCTTATTACCTTTCTGTTGCATAGATAGATGCGTTGGTTTGGGACAGTCGTAAAGCCTTGTTGACCTTCGTCAAGGGCTTGTACGGGTGGGTTCAAATTAACCTGGACAATGACGGGTAGAACTTGACATGTGACTTATGATTTGTTGACCTTCGTCAAGGTCATAAGAGCATGGGGTAAAAATCACATCAGAAGTTTCTAAAGAAACTGAAACTTGCCAGATATGCGCATACCTTTTGAAGTGTGATAACGTGAGTGGATTCCATCACGTTATCATGCGATGATAGTTGGATCCCGATTCCTACTGATGAGTTGGTTTACTCCTCGGGTGATCCCAACTAATTCTTCTTTCAGGTTTGGAGGAGAATTTGAGGTTACAGTTGGAGGTTTCCTGATTAGATAAATTGATAACCATTCTGATCTAGGTTAGAGTGTACGCAGAGTGTTTCTTTTCTCTCTCTCTTTGGCAGCGACCATGGCCCGACCCTAGACTATGACTCAGTGACCAAGTTAACCGAGCTTTCTTAAAACACTCGCTTTTAGATTGTCAGAGTTGCATACCTCATTGCCACTCCTACTTTTACTCTTTTCTCCAGAACACCCCGTATTAGTACGAACGTCCACTTCCATTGGTTAAAACCATCGTATGGTTATATATGAGCTTAAAAGAACTTGTTCCAGATTCGAGGATGGTTTCCGGTTCTGGAGAAAATGAATAGGACTATTCAGTTATCTTTTCCTTTTACCTTCTCTCAGGTTGCGAGTGCTCCTTGGATTAGGACTGTACACCTGTTACGCTAATTGGGTAGTCTTCATCCAAACCATAGGCAGGTGTCGAACAGTAGGGAATGAAGAAACCATTTAGCCTAAAAGGTATACAGAAGGTATTAAGTTAAGACAAATAGAGGGATTAGAAAGAAGGCAAAGTAAACTGCGACTGCTATTCATGACCAAACCAAGTATTTCATCGCCACTCCTACTTCACCTTTTTATTTCTCTAGGACACTCCGTATCACTACGAAGATCCACAGTTATTTGGATACTCCATCGTATGGTTATATACGAACTTGAAGGAACTTGTTCCAGTTCGGGGATGGATTCTGGTTCAGGAGAAATAGGAATAAGGTTTATTCAGTTGTCTTTTATCTTTACCTTCTCTCGCAAATAACTTTTGTGGCCAGGTAAGTGCCAGGTAAGTGGGAGATATCAGCTTTACGAATCACCGAAAATAGCGGGCCTAATTAAGTAACCACTTGCCATAGACACACTTGCCTAGACACCACAAAAGAAATGTGGATAAGTGATAGATTACCCATGACCTTCCTCTGTCCTATTTGAGCGAGACGGTCATTAGGGTCTTGATCTAGATATTTTTTAATTAATATAGGGTTATGCAGATACTCATTTTGTGATTGGTGGGGCCTAGGAAGGGTGATGAAATCCCCCACCTA
Organism: Agapanthus africanus; assembly: GCA_030015575.1. Classification (NCBI taxonomy): domain Eukaryota; kingdom Viridiplantae; phylum Streptophyta; class Magnoliopsida; order Asparagales; family Amaryllidaceae; genus Agapanthus; species Agapanthus africanus. The sequence goes on along the minus strand of JASDDO010000010.1, from coordinate 357,970,077 downwards.
ATCTGAATTTTAGTCTTGGCCCTTAAAGTCCGTATTAAAATATGCAAAAACAACCCGCAAAACAAAAAACGCAAAAAGATTTTTGAGCGGCGATATTTTGCAAAGAATCCTGCAGAAAATATATTATTGGATTTTCACAGGAGAAAGAAAGAGATAGAAAAGATACCGGAAAAATTTGAGGGCACAACTCCCCAAGACCGCCGCACTTCCGCCGCCGTTTGCACACAATAGCCGCGGTTCCGCCGCACATTAGGGGGTTCTTTGTTTAATTTTTTTTCACTGTTGCTTCCTTTGCTCCTCTGGGTCTTGATAAATGTCTCTGAATCTTTATCTCCTCGCTAAAGTGACTCCAGATTCTCTCGCAAAAATCGCACACTAATCGTTAAATATGCAAGATGTGGTTTTGTTTTATTTTTATGATATAGATCGAATAAGAATTCAACAAAAATAGTAAGAATAAAAAATTACGCACGTATCCTCGGCAACGATGCCATTTGATTGATCTGTTTTAAAGAAGTGTTTCCCGAAATAACCGCAATCAATAACGGTGTCGCATGTAGCTAGACCGAGATGAGTACGAGTCATCCTTAGGGATATGTGGAATCTTTTAATATTTCTTTAGACGTGTTGATTAGGAAGAGGAAGAAGAATAGATAATAGTGAAGAATAGTTATAGAATCTAGATCTACGTTAAACACGGATGTAGAATATAGATCTAGTTTAAAGACGGATGTAGCTTTTATATCAGAAGAGGGCTTGTAGGGTTCGTTAGGATTTAGTAATCCTGAATGACTAATAAAGATGACTTCTTTTATCTTTTGATAGATTTAAAACTAGATTGATAGTGATGAATGAGGATTAGGGTTGTTGGAAGAAACTAGGGTTTTCACACTATTGACCCTTGTCTTTTCATTGATTTCTATTCATGTCTAGCCCTTATTAAAATAATTGTTAATCTGATCTCAAATCGCGGTCGAGACTAGCAATAAATTGGTAGCGCGCCCGATAAGGATCTGAACGATTCTTTTGCTAAAGTTTATAAACTTCGTAAGACGTAAAAGAAGTTAAAATATTTTCTCATCTATTGATCTACCCTAATCCTACGAACCCTATCAAGCGGAGAATTACTCACGCATGATGGAGATAGAAGAATGGATAGAGATGGAATTCATAATGTAACTAAATAATTAAACTACTAATTAATTAAACTAAACATTTACCTTTATTAATCAACTTCACAAGTACAAACTTCAAGTTTAGATTACAAGAGGAAGAAGAAGTTGCTTTCTATCTCTGCCTTATCAGATGTAGATGTTCCGTCGAATCACACGTCGCTTTATCACGTCGAATCTTGGACCTGTCTTGGATCACTTGTTTTTTGACGGTGATTAGCTTGTGTAAAAGATTTATGATTTCTAAGTTTAGCCCTCGGTCCTTTATATAGCCCCAAAACCAGAAACCAAAAATCCCCAGAATTAGGGTTTGTTGTTGCAAATCACAACTAAAAATCCCAAATCCTGACTCAGTGAATCAGACGCGGATCCGCTGCATATTGCATAGTTTGGCCGCGGATCCGCGGTTTGTTGGTGAGATATTGGCTTCAGAATTCTGGAGCTTCTTTGTTGTGACACATGGAGATTTATTTGATGTCTTAAATTTTCATATCTTTTCTGAGTCTCTACCAGTATTGATTTTTCAATTTTATTTAACTTTATCGGCAGATTTTTAATTCCCGACATCTCAATATCTTGATCTCCTGACCTGAACTAAACCTTGCACAATATCTCAATGAATAATGTTAGTAATATTTGGTATTTTTGAGATATTATCCTAACCAATTTGATATGATATTATGTTTTAAGAATATTGATTAAGGATATTTGATATGATATACATATTTAAATTATCACAATATTATATAAATATTATATGCATACATTTTCCTTTATAATGTTAATTATAATGAACATATGATAAATAGTATTTTACAGATAAACCCAAATATGCGTCATATTTATAATAAACACCTTTAGATATTTAAGAAAAGTAAGGAAAATGTTATATCAAAAGTGCAATATTTTCGACTGAACACACGCATCCCTGCGGACGACCCGTACTCATCTCGGCCAACTACTCGCAACACCGTTATTGATTGTGGTTACTACAAACACTCTTTCACAACCAATCAAATGGCACCGTTGCCGGGGAAACGTGCGTAATTTTTTTCTTGCTATTTGGGTTGAATTCTTATCCGATCCATAAAATAAATTTCAAAACCGCAACTTGCATATATAACGATTATTGTGCGAATTTTTGCGAGGGAATTTGTAGTCACTGAAACGAGAAATTTGAGAAATCAGAGACTTTAAAAGGAGTCTAGAGGAGCTTAGGAGGCAATTATAAAAAATTCAGCAAAATACCCCTTCCTATTGCAACGGAACCGCGGCTAAAACAAGGAATTAGCCGCGGTTGGGCGGTGGAGTTGGGGAGTTGTGCCTTTAAATTTCTCTGGTATCTTGATCTGAACTTTCTGTCTCCTCTAGAAATCCAATAATTTGATTTTCTGCAGGATTCTTTGCAAAATATTACTGCTCAAAAATCTTTTTTCGTGTTTTAAAATTGGTTTGTTTGTGTATATTTTAATACGGACTTTAAGGGGCAAGACCAAAATTCAGATTAGGTGGGGATTTCATCACCCTTCCTAGGCCCCACAAATCACAAAACGAACATCCGCATCACCCTACATTAATTAAAAATTATCTAGACCAAGACTCTAAGGACTGTCGCGCTCAATTAGGACAGAGGAGGTTCGTGGGTAATCTATCACTTATTCGCATTACTTTTGTGGTGTGTAGGCAAGTGTGACTAAGGCAAGGGGTTACTTAATTAGGCCCGCTATTTTCGGTGATTTGTATAGCGGATACCTCCCACTTACCTGGCACTTACCTGGCCATAAGTATAATAAAGAGGTGGTAGAGGATTGATCTTGTGACTTCTCCTTTGGAAGTCTACGAGCGGTCTAGTGCTTGACCTAGGTGACCGTAGTTCTAGGGTTGTTTGTGCATTTTTTGTGTGATTTGCCTCAAGTCCAACACTTTTTAAAAAACAAACCTCTTTAAATAGTTCTCACACACCCTGCCACTTGTGCTAAACCCGTTTAGTGCATGCTCGGTTGGACACGGGATTCTAGTGCCCGTCTTGTCCGCGTTTTTGCTATCAACTCCGAAGTTAGTACTTCTTCATCTTCTTTTTCCCCTTCACCCATCACATTGACCGAGATGGATGGTTCTCCATCAGGTTTTACCAACATATGCCACCACCTATAGGTGCGCAGAATCCACCGCGCATCTCTCTCCAAGAAAGATACTACCCTATACGCGGTCCCCTTCCTAGTTGTCTATCTATTCCACCAGCCAATGTGGATAATTTTGAAATTAAACCCCACTTCATTAATCTGTTGCCTAAATTTCACGGGCTTGAGTCTGAAGACGCATACGTTTTTATCACCAAATTCGAAAATGAATGCGCAATGATGGGCACTTCACAAATTTCAGTGGATGCTACGTCTTCTCCCTTTTACCTTGTACGATCTAGTAGAAAAATGGCTTTATAACACTGCATCACACTCTATTGCCAATTGGGATGAATTCGTTATAGCATTTCTTAAGAAATTTTATCCCAATCATAAGACCGCTCATGTTCGAAGCGAGATTAACCAGTTTACCCACCTTCCCAATGAACCATTTTGGAAATGCTTTGAACGGTTTAAAGATCTGCTAGTCCAATGCCTTCATCACAGAATTAATAGATGGGATTTTTGCCGAATCATATATGAGAGTATTAATCCAGCGACAAAATAGATGCTTAAGACCATTTTTCAATGCCATTTCATGTCCAAAGACGATACTGAAGCTTGGCAATTCCTGGAAGATTTCGCTGAACAAACTTTACAGTGAGAAAGCGTTAGACTAATATCGTCTAGGGGAGGTATCCATCAGCTCGATATTTCCATCGCAGTGAATGCCGAAATGGCCGCGATGCAAAAGAAACTCGACACCATCGAAAACAAATTCTCATATGTCTCCCTAAACCAAGTTACGCTTCCTAAAACCGTGTGCGGTTGCTATTCCGACCCATCACATTTAACGGAAGAATGTCCTTTGAGTCCACCATTTCAAGGTCAAGAACAAATTAATGCTATTTTTCAGCAATGACCTAAAAACAATCTTTATTCTTCCACATACAATCAGGGATGGAGGAATCATCCTAATTTTTTTTCGAACCTAAACCAAACTCAAAATCAAAACCAGTTCCCAAATAACTATCAAAGACTTCCTCCACAGCAACATCAACCACCGCAATCGAGTCAGCACCCCTTTCAACTGCAAACTTTTTAAAATCCGGCAAACAATTTTGCACCCTATAATAATTCTTTCCAAACGGTCGGTATCGAACAATTCTCCTTACTCGAACGACGCTTGGACACGTTTATTAAACATTCCTTGCAAACGACGGCTAATTTAACGTCTTCTATCCAAACGTTAGTTCAAAACATCGCTTCCCACAGTGAAAGTATAAAATCAATAGAAGCACAACTTGCACAGTTAAATGCTGCGATGAGTGCGAGAGAGAAAGGAAAACTTCCATCTCAACCTCTACCAAATCCTGACCACTCATAAAGTCATAATGCGTGTCCCGTAAGCACGTTGAGATCCTGAAGAGTGCTGAACAACCAAGTGGGTGAACATGTTGATGGGGTTGATGTCGATTATATTAATGATACCCCGGCTTCTACTTCTACTCCTCCTTCGTTTAGTCCACCACTTTCTTCCGAGCCTATTCTCCGTTTTCCCCTAAGCTCGAACCCTCAGCCCACTTCCTTGAGTCAACCTAAAACGATCCCTACTCTAATTCTAGGATCCATTTCATCCCCACAATCTTCTCCAATGTTGGACCCAATCCTTATTGATAAAGCTCCTTATCCAAACAGGTTATGCGGCAACAGACCAAGTCCACAAATGGAGTAGATTGTAGAAATTTTTAAGCAAGTTAACATAAATATTCCTCTCCTAGATGCTATTCAACAAGTTCCGTCTTATGCGAAAATCCTAAAGGACTTGTGCACTAGGAAGAGAAAAATTCAAGTGCCTAAAAAATTTTTCCTAGCGAGGAATGTGAGCACTGCTTTTACCCAACAACTACCCAAGAAACGAAAGGACCCCGGGGTCCTACAATATCTATTTCTATTGGAGATAAAAATATCAATCATGTTCTACTCGATTTAGGTGCTAGTGTTAACTTGCTTCCATATTCTATTTATGAGCAATTAGGGATCGGAGAGTTAAAACTGGCATACTGCACTCTTCAGATGGCCGATCGATCTATCATCCAACCTAGGGGTGAGTTAGAGGATGTGTTAATCAAAGTCGGGGAATTTATATTCCTTATGGACTTTATCGTTATAGATATACAGCCTGTAGCAAACCCACGAAATCAAATCCCGATGATTCTAGGTCGGCCTTTTCTAGCGACTTCTAACGCAATAATCAATTGTCGAAATGGTTCTATGACTCTATCCTTCAGGAAGATATCAATTGAGCTTAACATTTATAAGTTGGGAAGTGACCTCCGAACTCTATGCTCAAGTATGTTCTGTCGAAAGGATGGATTCCGACAGTAGCGAATTTGAACAGCTTCACGATACTGATCTTGACTCCGCTAGTATGTTGTTGTTTGACCCTGCTATTTATTTTACACATACGGGTCCTTCTATCGAGTTGTCCGGATCAACATCTAATGCTAAATATGCACCTTTTGTGGAGTTCGAGTATCATCCCGTTCTTGCCGATGAGATTATTATTCAGGATATCGATGAAAGTTTTGAAGAAATCTTCGCTGAAGAACTAGCATTCTTAGAAAACATGGGCATTGTGATGAATCAACCTCCACTCAAAGAAGTTGAACCGCCACCCCTTCTTCTTATCCGGAACAAGAATGCGAGTAATCCACCATCACTGTTTCGTCTCTATAAACCGCGATGTAAACCGGTTCTATTACAACTCTTATCTCCTCCCCACTTCTTCACGTCGATAGGTGACATGTTCTTCTACCAACCTTGGTGGTACATTGATAAATTTTTTGAATGGTTGGTGTTGACTTTTGGTCTTTGTAAAGCTTTATATTGACCAATAATTTTACCCCCTTTTTATAATTTTAAAATGCTTAATACCGTTTTACTCCCGTTTGGGGGGGAGATAAAAATATTTTGGCTCTTGAATTTTTTTTACAAAATTATGAGCCAAAAATAAGTTTGGGGGAGGTTTTCACTGTCATTTATTCATGTTCCCGTTACTAACTTTTCCTTCCAAGTCTACAGTTTTTTTAAGCTTAACAGATGACATCAGTGAGGACACTGCTGCAAACAGATTTGGGGGAGGTTTGTGCTTATTCATGCATTATTTTGCATTATAATAAATATAAGCATAATTTTTTTTGATAATGAAAGTTTGAAAGTGAAAATTACATATGAAAGATAGGAATAGTTTGTGAAAAGAAAGAAAATTAGATTTTTTCTTAAACGAAACTAGTAATAAGTAGTTATGAGCTGTTGTTCCAAGGGTTAGTAAGATGAAAGGAATAAAAAATCTGAGGATAGATCTGAGTCTGAAAAATAGTCCATATTCTTAAGTCAAAACATTTGAACGTTGATACCCTACTATAAGCACTTACACACGTCTTGAAACTTGAGATAATAGAGGATACTTTGAAATGCTCTTGTCTAAAAAGCCTTAGTATGAATAAAAAAAAGTATAAGTGGTGAAGAAAGAAAATGAACACTGGTTTTGTAATTACTTAAGGCAGCATAAATAAAATATAGCGAGAGTGCTTTATCACCTAGTGCCTTAGACCAACTGGTTTGGGAGTAACTGCTAAGCCTTAGGTTTTGCAAGAGGAGGAATTACACCTAAATAAGTGAGAACATTTGGTAATCGTTCGGTTAGTATCTCAAGAAGTATTAATGATCGAATGAAGTATGTGGGAGCAATTCCATCTAAAATATTCACCGACTAAAAAGTACTTTGGAAGATGGACAAGAGTATGATAGCTTGAATTGAATTCTATGAGTGTAGGGATGTATTTTATATACACGTAGGGGTATATGATCGATATTTAGAAGAAAGGTAGGGATGAAGACTAAAAGCGATGTTTTATTGAGGGATGATATGATTTCCGACATCTTTTCATGACCATTAAGATAGGGCTCATGGCAACTGAAAAGCTAGTGTAGTTGGAAACTCTTATTTTCAAGTTCTTTCTTTTATTGTTCTTATCTTTGTACGTAACTTTCATTTTCTTTTTTTATTATGGGATTTTGTTGGTGTAATTTGCTGAAAACCCTCAGGAGACAACACTCCTCCTACTAGGAACACTTAGAAGTTTAACGGCTTGTTGCACATGCTCAGTTCAATCGTGTTGTCTACGAAAGTGCGCTACTTACGTTTTTCTTTTTTCTCCTTCTCTTGAATAACTAGTTTGCTCATGACGATCAAAGTTATGTTTGGGGGTATTTGTTCAGCCGAAAATATTGCACATTTGATATAAAATTTTCCTTACTTTTCTTAAATATTTAAAGGTTTTTATTATAAATATAGAACATATTTGGGTTTATCTGCAAAATACTATTTACCATATGTTTATATATTATAATTAATATTATGAAGGAAAATATATGCATATAATATTTATAAGATATTTTGATAATTTAAATATGCATATCATATCAAATAATCTTAATCAAATTGCTTAAAAATTTATTACCATTTAAAAGGATTAAGATTATATCTCTAATATAATAAATATTACCAATATTATTCATGAAGATATTGTGCAGATTTAGCTTAAGTCAAGAGATCAAGGTATTCAAGATGTCAGGATAAAAAATCTACCAATAAAATCGTAGAATCAATACTGGCAGAGACTTAGGAAATATTTCCAAAATCCAGATAACTACAAGATCTCCACGTGTCAACATGAGGCCACAGCAGAAAACCCAAACCCTAAACCCACCAAAGCGCGGCAGTTCCGCGGCCAAAATGCCCTAATTGAGGCAGATCCATGGCCCCTTTATGGCCATTGGATCTGAGATTTTTGGTGGGTGATTATGATTTCATATCTTAACCTATGATATCTAGGGTTTCTGATTTGAGGGCTATATAAAGGACCGAGGGCTAATGTTAGAAATCATCGCCTTTAACACGAAGCAAATCACCATCAAAGAACAAGTGATCCACAACAGGTCCGCGATTCGACGTGATAGAGCGACGTGAATATCAATGGAATATCTACTTCCAACGAGGCAGAGATCGAGTGCAACTTCTTCCTCTTGTAATCTAAACTCGAAGGATTTGTACTTGTAAAGTCGATTAATAAAGGTAGATCATTAGCTTAATTATTTCACATTTACTTTCCGCATTTAAATTCTGCATTATAATTTCCTTCTCTATCCCTTCTTCTTCTTCTCTAAACATGTGTGAGTAATTCTCCGCTTGATAGGGTTAGTAGGATTAGGGTAGATCAATGGATGATAAAATCACTTAACTTCTTTTACATCTTATAAAGTTTATGAACTTTATCAAAAGAATCGTTAATATCCTAATCGGGCGCGCTATCAATTTATTGATAGTCTCGACCACGATTTGAGATCATATTAACAATTGTTTTGGTAAAGCCTAGACATGAATAGAGGTCAATGAAAAGATAAGGGTTTAGAGTGGGAACCCTATTCCCTCCAAAAACCCTAATCTTCATTCATCACTATCGATCTAGTTTTAAATCTATTAAAAGATAAAAAGAGTCATCTTTATTTAATCATCCGTTACTACTAAATTCTAACGAACCCTACAAGCCCTCTTCTTATATATTCTATATCCGTGTTCAACATAGTTCTAGAAACTATTCTCTCTCTTTTTAATCAACTCGTCTAAAGCATGAATAAAAGTTCCACGCTTCCCTGCGGACGACCCGTACTCATCTCGGCTAGCTACTCGCGACATCGTTATTGATTTTGGTTACTACAAACACTCTTTCACAACCAATCATGGTTCTTGTTTTTTCTCAAAGTTGGACCTTTGTTCGGGTTATCATTAGGTAAAGGTCAACGAGTCCGATATTCCGAAAACGACATTCAGGATTCGCTATGGTCATTATGAGTTTCTCATGATGCCATTTGGAGTGACCAATGCACTAGCCATATTTATGAATCTGGCGAACCAAGTTTTCCGAGAGTACCTAGACAGGTTCGTTGTCATTTTCATCGACGATATCTTGGTGTATTCAAAGAATCGGAAAGAGTATGCTGAGCATTTGCGGATTGTCCTGGAGACTTTGCGACAACATCAACTCTATGCTAAGTACAGCAAGTATGAACTTTGGCTAGATCAAGTCGGATTTCTCGGACACATTGTTTCAGGTGAAGGAATCTCTGTGGATCCAGCTAAAATATTGGCTGTAAGCAAATGGCCGACACCAAAGACAGTAAAGGACATTCGAAGTTTCTTGGGATTAGCAGGATACTACCGAAGATTCATAGAAGGCTTTTCGAAGATTGCAACACCCCTGACCAAGCTCATATGTAAAGATGAAGCATTCGTGTGGTCAGAAGTATGTGAACAAGTGTTTGTAGAACTCAAGTCAAGATTGACATCAGCTCCTATTCTTGTAATACCGGACCAATCTGGAGGTTTCGTTGTGTACTGCGATGCGTCTGGTAAGAGATTAGGATGTGTTCTACACCAGCATGGAAAAGTTATAGCTTTTGCATCAAGACAGCTGAAGGTTCATGAGCGCAACTATTCGACGCATGACTTAGAGTTGGCAGACGTTATCTTTGCACTTAAGATTTGGCACTATTATCTGCTAGGAGAACGAGTGGATATATACACGAATCACAAAAGTCTAAAGTATGTATTTACTAAGAAGGAGTTAAATATGCGGCAGAGAAGATGGCTAGAACTTATGGCAGACTTTGACATCAACCTACAATATCATCCAGGGAAGGTGAATGTAGTTCCTGATGCACTTAGTCGCCAGCCTCTTTCAATGAATGTCACCGCTCAGTGGAAGCTTCAGTAGGAATTGCACCGGATGGAGATAGAAGTGGTTATGCCAGGTAACGCTTCGTATTTGATGAACTTACAAATTCAGTCTACTATTGTCAATCAGATCAAAGCAGCTCAAGCAAGTGATGCCAAGTTGCAAAAGATCCGAGAACAAGTAGAAAGTGGACTGCGAACAGACTTCATTATCCACGAAGACGGATTTTTGAGATATGGAAGCAGGTTGTATGTTCCACAAGGTTCTGTTCGGGAAGAGTTGATGAAAGAAGCTCACAGCTCTCCGTACTCAGTACACCTTGGTGATACCAAAATATACAAAAATCTACAACAACATTACTGGTGGAATGGCATGAAGCGTGAAGTGGCCAGAAGTGTAGCCAAGTGCTTGGTGTGTCAGCAAATAAAGGCTGAATATCACAGGACTGCTGGGTTACTTCAATCGTTGCTTATTCCAGAATGGAAATGGAAACACATCACCATGGACTTCATGACTGCACTTCCTCGCAGAACGAAAGGTAACGATGCAGTATGGGTTATTGTGGATTGACTCACCAAGTCGGCTCACTTTATCCCATTTCGGATTGGCCAATCTACCGAGACACTAGCAAAGAAGTACATGGAGGTAAGCATGAATCTAATGTAAGATTTAACATCAAGATGTACTATTTCTGATACCCATGAACTCATACAGGAGATCGTGAGATTACATGTAGTACCAGTTTGCATTGTCTCCGATCATGACACCAGATTTCGATCACAGTTTTGGCAGAGTCTAAAAGATAGCCTGGGAACGAGTCTAAACTTCAGCATAGCTTACCATCCACAAACAGATGGACAGTCTGAGGAAACAATTCAAATTTTAGAAGACATGTTAAGATCTTGTATCCTAGACTTTAGAGGATCGTAGGAAGATCACCTACATCTTGTGGAGTTTTCATACAACAACAGCTACGAGGCGAGTATTGGCATGGCACCCTTTGCAGCGCTCTATGGAAGGGAGTGCCATTCACCACTAAGTTGGGACGACATCGGAGATAGGGAACTTCTTGGACCAGAGATGATCGTGGCAACTGTGGACGTAGTTCATACGATCAGGGAAAGAATACACATAGCCCAAGACAGACAGAAGCACCGGGCTGATGAAAAGCGCTGACACCCAGAGTTCCAACCGGGAGATCATGTCTTCTTAAAGATCTCTCCAAACCATGGAGTAATTCGCTTTGGAAAGAGGGGTAAGCTCAGTTCGAGATATATTGGACCGTTCGACATACTCGAACGAGTCGGAGAAGTGGCATACCGTTTGGCACTACCATCCTCACTCGAAGAAGTGCACAACGTGTTCTATATATCCCATCTTTAAAGATATATGAGCAACCCCAGCCACATCCTTGATCACTCTGAGCTCACTGTACAGACGGACCTATCCTGTGAGCAACAACCCGTTGAAATCCTGGACAGAAAGGTGAAGTCACTAAGGAACAAGGAAGTAAACTTGGTCCTAGTGATGTGGAGAAAAGATTCACCAGGAGAATCAATATGGGAACGTGAGGATGACATGCGTGTCAGATACCCTTTCTTATTTGTAAACTAGTTCTAATGTAATTGTAAATTTCGAGGACAAAATTTTTGTAAGGAGGGTAGAATGTAACGACTCTGTTTTTATTGTACAAAAAATTTTCAAGTTAATGTACAGAATGGAGTTTGCAAGCCTAAGTATACTTTAAATGTTGTTTTTATTTAAGAATAGCAAGAAAGCATTGTAGCTCATTGGTAAAGCTTTGCACTGCAGTGACACAGCCCCTGTGTTCGAATGCCATCAGCCACATATAATTTTTACTGATTTTTCTTTTAAACTTTTTGGAAGCCCAAAAGTTTACACATGCACCGCACATAAAATGAAAAGTCCGAAGAAAAAAAACATGTGCAAAATGCTGTGTATACTAAAGTGAACACGTGGCAAGAATCCAACGACCCTCGCCTCCCATTGGACCGGCAAGATCCTTCATAAAGCCGGCGCCTACGGGTCCCTCGTCGCCAATGGTGCCCATGCTCTGCACACAAAACCTCTTGGCCTACCCCACTATCTCTGTTCTGTTTATTTTCCCTGCAATTATCCAGAGAATTTATATTCATCATAAATCCCATTTTTAATGCATTTTTAATTTTTTTCTTCAATTCCAAAACCCTAATTTTAAACTATAAATACAACCCCATAGCCTAGCCCTCTTCATTCTGAAATCTATTGCCAAAATGCTCAAAATTTTCTAAGTTTAAGAAGAGTACAAGTGGAGTTAGCCCCAGGTCAAATTCCGGCGAGAATTTGAGGCGATTCCATAACAACTCTGTTTTAATGTATAGAAAATTTGTTTAAAAGTTAATGTACAAATGGAGTATTTCCAACCCCGTGTATGCTATAAGTATTTAATTTGCTTTTGAACAGCAAGAAAGCACTTGTAGCATATTGGTAAAGTCTTGCACTACTGTGACATAGCCACTGTGTTCGAATCTCCTCAGCCACATATTATTTTTGCTGATTTTTCTTTTAAAATTTTTGGAAGCCCAAAAGTTTACACACGCAATACAGTTAAAAATGCAAAGTCAGATTAAACAAACATGTTGAAAATGCTATATGAACAGCCTAGGACACGTGGCCCCAATCCAAGACCCTACCCTTTTAAGATGGCCGGCGAGATCTTGAATTGGGCCGGCGCCGCCGGTCCAAACCGTTCCAAATACCCCCAAAATTTAAACCCTAACCCCGTGGCCCCCCACTGCTTCTATTTTGTTTGATTTTTCTGCACATTAAAAGAGAGTGTTAATTCACCTTTTTAATCCAAGATTTAATACAATTTTAATTCTCTATTCACACCCTAAACCCTAATTCTATCCTATAAATATCACCCTACACTTTGGGCCTCCTCATTCTGAAATTCATTGCCAAAACTCTAAAAAATTTCCAAGTCAAAAAGTTGTATGAGTGGAGTTCGCCCAAGGTCAAGTTCCGGCGACGACTAGGGAAAAATCCGGTGACAACACGACTCTACGATGCCTTCAAAATCTTACTCCATCTCTTCTCTTTACCATCATCCAGTAAGTCCCTTCTTTCCCTTTCTCTTCTATTAAAAAGAGTTCTCTTTTCAAAATTTGTCGGAAGCGGAGTTAATCCGACTTCCGATTCTAATTTAACTAAAAACCCAACTTTTCTTAATAACAAATTTACCATCTTTTTGTATATTGTTTATAAATCATAAACAAACACTTTAGAACAAGTTTCATATCAAAATAACATGTTATGTAATTTTTATCACATTTTTATGAACAAATACCATAAACTTTACATTTTACATATTTCATCATATTCCTTTGTATTACCTTTAGAAAACTCACGAGGTAATGACCTACCTCATCACAACACACATAATGACATAGCACGATAGCTTGTAAAATATTATTTCGGGACAAAATACTACTTTACATTTAAATACCATAAATTATCAAAAACCGTTTTCTTTAAAAGTGTATTTTTTAATTCCTTGCAAATGCGCCTCTACAACCCATTTTTTGGGACCTCGATCGGGATGGTGCGGGTTATCGCACATCCTTGGGCCTAAGCATCCGATCTCGATGGAATTTTTAATAGAATTTTTAAGAAAAATATGATTTCTACTTAATAAATAAAATTTATTTTTTATAATTATATATATAAATATTATCAAAAAATCTACTATGAATAAAAATATTCCATCTTTTCTAAATAAAAAGAAAAGATTTACATATTTCATGAAAATATCACCACAAATCCGTATAATTCCAATTTAGAACAAAATACCATATAATATTCAAGTTAGGTTTATATCCATTAGAATATTTCATTTTATAAAAATTACTACTATGAAAACCCTAAAGATGATAAATAAATACTTGAGCTTTATTTTGAAAATATATTAAAACTATTTTTCATAAAACCCCCTCAAGTTATATTAATTTACAATAAGGACCCTAGTAAATATAGGTTTAAGCGGGACCAGTTCTCTTGAGCCTCAGGGAGCCGGAGAATATGGGTGCTTGCCTATCTAAGGTAGACAACCTAAAAATGGTGTTATCAATATAGTAATTGTCTTGGAAAAAGATACAAATCCTGCCGTCCATGTGCAGTAGTTACCGATAACTCCAAAACTATTTCAGGACTTCAATTCTGTTTAAGTGTCCGACTCAGGCAGAGTCTTGGTCTAATATGAAATCAATCAATCTATCCTTGAATATGATTCATGTATAACTCCAATTCAACATGAATCCATTTATACCAGAATTCAATCTATATCAACATGAACATGATTTAACCAAACCATGGATATACATTTGACTGGTCTACATGACTAGCCGTCTATATCCTTTCCATTTTCATGAACTACTGATATCATGGTTTCAGTAAGTCGTACATCTATTAAACAAAACAATATAAATCAATACATAATACATTACGGGGTTTTAAAGGGGTAGACTGGCACGGAATGTGTTAGAAGTGGCACCAGCCGGTCACTTTAATACACCTAACCTGAATATCCATTGTTGTTGTTCCGTGGCTTAACGGTTCCTTGTGCTCCATATACCTTAGTCCATGGAATAGTTGGACTCTTCTCGTATACACTAGCATATTCTATACCAAACTACAAACAACTGCGTTAACATAACAAACTCACAATACGCCAGTTATATTCTCATATCTGTCTATTCATCTGTCTATTCTATTCCTACTTATCTTTGGGACTTACCGAGCGATTGTTCTCTGACGATGTTCCTTCTCTCTTCTTTCTTTAGAATGCAGTCAGGTGGATTCGACTCACTGGAAATTGAGCCTAATTCAGAGGACTCAGATCAGATCAGCGAGGACCCCGAGCTCTAGACTCTTGTATATACTTTACTTTCATGTTTATGCCATTGTTTAGGCATTGCTTTCATCATTGTATTTACTTTTCAGTTGTATTGTAAAGAAATGTTTAATAAATAAAAGTTGTTGTTCATTTACATTTCATGTCTTCTTTTGTATAATTACATTATATTGCTTAGTTACGCTTAGCGTGTTTGCTTCTGAGTAAATATGTAGCGGGCCCAGTCGCGTCTCCTTACCCGTACACAGGGAAGCGGGGTGTGACAGGTTTTGTTGGCGGCGCATGCAGGTCAGTTCTGCATGGACATGCATTTCAATTCTACATGAAGTCCTAAGCAATATAACACAAGAATCAGCAACTAAAAACATTCTTTATATTTCATATTCCTTGAATCTTACAATTTCATATTCTTTGAATCTATCCTAACCCTATTTTTTATTTCAAGGTTATGGATTCTCCAAACAATACCAACACAAACGTCAACAACACACCACCACCTCTTCCACTTATGCCTACCGTTGCGGCTCTGATCAATGAGCAAACGGTATTGTTTGAGGCAATCCGAAGCCTCCTGGAAGGACAGCAGCAGCAGACTGCTATAGAAGCACCTGGAGTGAAGCAATTCCGGGCATTGCACCCAAAGTAATTTTCTGCGAAATAGAGCCCTTTGGAAGCTGAAGAATGGGCTCAGAGCATTGAGGACGATCTGGAAGCAGCACAAGTGCCAGAGATCGCTTGGGTATGGGTTGTAAAGTTGAAACTCACCGACAACGCCCGAGTATGATGGAAGGCGGAAGAAAAATGTCTTGCCCAACCTATCGAATGGAAGACTTTTCGCGACATGTTCGACGCGAAGTATTTTTCAGAGACTTCCCGATTCGACATGGAGCGGCAATTCATCCATCTACAACAAGGCTCTATGTGAAGCAAATCAGTGGATAGGTATGATGCTGAGTTCACTATGTTGAGCAGGTTAGATATGTCTCAAATATTCGATTTTCTAATATCACATATTACACAGCTAACACAAGACCTTAACAGGTTCGCGGCACACTTCATTTCGACTAATGAGATCCAGTCCAGACGATTTCAGCAAGGGTTATATCCGGAGATCAAAGCTGCCATAGCTACATAGGATTTCCTAACCCATGAACTGGCTCTGAAAGCTACCCGTCGATATGAGGCAGTAGTAAAGATGAAAGGCAGACCCCAATCTGCCGGAGTGAAGTGCTCTGCCACTCAGATGGCAGGAGGAGCCTCTTCAAGACTATCTTTTGTACTCAGGAGACCGGGAGTACCATTCACCCAGCCCAGTCCAGCCTTTTTCACCTACTGCAGGAGGGATAGACACCTGGCGAAGGATTGTAAGCATGCTAATCGCCTTTTCTTAGTCTGTATCTCATCCACACATGATATTGGGTCTTGTCCTCGTAGACTCAATCCAAATGCTGTACCCAGACCGGCAATTATCTATCTGCAGCGACCAGCTATCCAGACACCTGCTCCACGTCTTGCTCTCCCAGATCCACCTCCTCATGAACTGACCGCACCTCTTCCTCGTCAGTTCCATCAAGCACAGAGGAACTTACCTCAAGTACGGAGGAATGGACAGAGGAATGCTCCTCTAACAAGAAGGAATGTACCGAAGTGATAGGCTGTTATAATGAATGTGGAAGAAGCCGAAACCACTGGCCAAGTCATCACTGGTAACTCTTTTCTTTCAAGCTTTCTTTCAATCTTTAAACATACCCATATATCTTTTTCTATACCTAAACCTATCCCACATATCCTAGGTACGATCTTAGTAGCTTCATTTCTTGCATTAGCACTCTTCGATACTGGAGCATCTCATTGATTTATGTCGCAATGGTTCGTCCAAACTCATGCGATTCCAGTCAAACCACTTGTATCCAGCTAGAATGTCAGTTCAGGGAACGTCGTTCTAAAGGAAATAATGGGATACAATCTGTGTCCAGTAGTCGTCTGCAGTAGATAATTCTATGCTGACTTCAAGGTACTAGACATACCGAATTTCGATGTCGTTTTGGGTATGGATTGGCTAGGAACATTCTATGCTACCATTGACTGTCATCAAAGGAGGGTAGTGTTCGAGATTCCAAAACATCCGATCTCTTATTTCAAAAGTGGAGACCGTACCCTGGAGCCAAGCATATATAAAGAAAAACTGAAGAAGGCAGTGCTTACAACTCTATAGGCGGGATAAGAAAAACAAGAGGTAGTTCGAGAGTTCGACGATATATTTCCTGAAGACATATCAGGTTTGGCTCCCGATCGAGCTCTTGAATTTAGCATTGATTTAGTACCTGGAGCACAACCGGTGATAAAAACACCGTATCTCTTATGTCCAGAAGGTTTGAAGGAGGTCCGTACTCAATTGGACGAATTATTGAAGAAAGGATGGATTCGTCCCGGCACTTCAAGTTGGGGATCTCCAGTTTTGCTCGTGAAGAAGAAGGAAGGTTCATACCGAATGTGCATTGATTATAGAGCTCTGAATAAAGTAACGATAAAGAACAATTATCCACTACTGCGCATCGACGATCTGTTCGATCAGTTAAGCGGGTCTTGCGTTTTCTCCAAGTTAGATTTTCGTTTGGGATATCATCAGGTGAAGGTCAAAGAGTCTGATATTCCGAAGACGGCATTCAGGACTCGCTATAGTCATTATGAGTTTCTTGTGATGCCATTTGGAGTGACCAACGCACCAGCTATATTCATGAACCTAATGAATCACGTTTTTCGAGAGTACCTAGACAGGTTTGTTATCATCTTCATCGACGACATCCTGGTGTATTCTAAGAGTCGGAAAGAACATACCGAGCACCTACGAATTGTCCTGTAGACTTTACGACAGCATCAACTCTATGCCAAGTACGCTAGATCAAGTCGGTTTTCTCGGAAATATTGTATCAGGCGATGGAATCTCTGTAGATCCAGCTAAGGTATTAGCAGTAAGCGAATGGCCGACACCGAAGTCAGTGAAGGACAATCGAAGTTTCTTGGGTTTAGCAAGATATTACAGAAGATTCATTGAAGGATTCTCGAAGATTGCAACACCCCTGAACAAGCTCACGCGTAGAGATGAAGAATTTGTGTGGTCAGAAGTATGAGAACAAGCTTTCGTAGAACTTAAGTCAAGATTGACATCAGCACCCATTCTCGTCATACCGGACCGATCTGGAGGTTTTGAAGTGCATTGCGATGCATCCGGTAAGGGATTAAGATGTGTCGATCTGGAGGTTTTGAAGTGCATTACGATGCATCCGGTAAGGGATTAGGATGTGTTCTATATCAGCATGGTAAAGTTATAGCTTATGCATCAAGATAGCTGAAGATTCATGAGCACAACTATCCGGCACATGATCTGGAGTTGGTAGCCGCTATCTTTGCTCTTAAGATTTGGCGTCATTATCTTCTTGGAGAACGAGTAGATATATACACAAACCATAAGAGTTTGAAATATGTGTTTACTTAGAAAGAGTTGAATATATGGCAGAGAAGATGGTTAGAACTTATAGCAGAATTCGACATCAACCTACAATATCATCCAGGGAAGGTGAATGTAGTTGCTGATGCACTTAGTCGCCAACCACTATCAATGAATCTCAACGCATAGTGGAAGCTTCAACAAGATTTGCATCAGATGGAGATAGAAGTGGTCATGCCAGGTAACGCTTCAAGTTTGATGAACTTACAAGTTTAGTCTACTATTGTCAATCAGATTAGAGCAGCTCAAGAAAGTGATGCCAAGTTGCAAAAGATCAGAGAACTAGTAGAAAGTGCACTTAGAACACACTTCATCATCCATGAAGACGGATCTTTGAGATACGACAGTAGATTGTGTGTACCACAAGATTCTGTTCGGGAAGAATTGATGAAAGAAGCTCACAGCTCTCCCTATTCAGTATACTCTGGTGGTATAAAGATGTACAAAGATCTGCGACAATATTAATGGTGTCATGGAATGAAGCGTGAATTAGCCAGAAGCATTGCTAAATGCTTGGTGTGTCAGCAATTAAAAGCTGAACATCACAGGACAGCTGGTTTACTTCAACCGTTACCTATCCCAGAATGGAAGTTGCAATACATAACTATGGATTTCGTGACTGCACTTCCTCACAGCACAAAGGTAACGATGTTGTATGGGTTATTGTTGATTGACTCATAAAGTCGGCTCACTTCATATCATTTCGAGTAGGCCAATCTACTGAGACACTAGCAAAGAAGTACATAGAGCTAAGAATCTAAGTAAGATTTAAACTCTTCATAATGTACTATTTCTGATACCCATGAACTCATACAGGAAATCTTGAGATTACATGGAGTACCGGTTTGCATTGTCTCCGATCTTGACACCAGATTCCGATCGCAATTTTGGCAGAGTTTGCAAGCTAGCTTGGAAACAAGTCTGAACTTTAGCATAGCTTATCATCCATAAACAGGTGGTCAGTATGAACAAACGATTCAGATCTTAGAAGATATGCTCACATCTTGTATGCTAGACATCGGAGGATCGTGGGAAGATCACCCACATCTTGTGGAGTTTACATACAACAACAGCTACCAAGCAAGTATTTGAATGGCACCCTTTGCAGCTCTATATGGAAGGAAGTGTCGTTCACCATTAATTTAGGACGACATCGGAGATAAAGAACTCCTTGGACCTTAGATGATAGTGACAACCGTCGATGTAGTTCTCACTATCAGGGAAAGAATGCACATAGACCAAGATCGACAGAAACACTGGGCTGATGCAAAGCGCCGTCACTTGGAGTTCCAACCGGGAGATCATGTTTTTCTAAAGATTTCTCCAAATCATAGAGTGATTCGCTTTAGAAGGCGGGATAAGCTATGTCCGAGGTACATTGGACCATTCGACATACTAGAACGAGTCGGAGAAGGGGCTTATCGCTTGGCACTTCCACCCTCATTGGAAGGAGTGCACAATGTGTTCCATATATCCTAACTCAGAAGGTATGTAAGTGAATCCAGTCACATTTTTGATCACTCTGAGCTCACTGTACAGACGGATCTATCTTGTGAGCAACAACCCGTTGAAATCCTAGACAGAAAGGTGAAGTCACTTCGGAACATGGAAGTAAACTTGGTCCGGGTGATGTAGAGAAAAGACACACTAGGAGAATCAACGTGGGAAAGAGAAGATGATATACGTGCAAGATATCCTCACTTGTTTATAAATTAGTCCTTAACAGTTGTAAATTTCGAGAAAAATTTTTTTGTAAGGAGGGTAGAATGTAATGACTCTATTTTAATGTATAGAAAATTTGTTTAAAAGTTAATATATAAATGGAGTATTTGCAGCCATGCGTATGCTATAAGTATTTAATTTGCTTCTGAACAGCAAGAAAGCACTTGTAGCTCATTGGTAAAGCCTTGCACTGCTGTGACATAGCCCCTGTGTTTGAATCCCCTCAACCACATATTATTTTTGCTGATTTTTCTTTTAAAATTTTTGGATGCCCAAAAGTTCACACGAGCAATACACGTAAAAATGAGAAGTCAGATTAAACAAAGATATGGAAAATGCTATATGAACAGCCTAGGACACGTAGCCCCAATCCAAGACCCTACCCCTCCAAGATGGCCGGTGAGATCTTAAATTGGGTCGGTGCCTCTGGTCCAAACCGTACCAAATACCCCCAAAATTTAAACCTTAACCCCTTGGCCTCCCCAACTACTCCTATTCTATTTGATTTTTCTGCACATTAATAGAGAGTGTTAATTCACCTTTTTAATCCATGATTTAATACAATTTTAATTCTCTATTCACACCCTAAACCCTAATTCTATTCTATAAATACCACTCTACACTTTGGCCCTCCTCATTCTGAAATCCATTGCGAAAACTCTCAAAAATTTGCAAGTCAAAAAGTTGTACAAGTAGAGTTAGCCCAAGGTCAAGTTCCGGCGACGACTAGGGATAATCCGATGACAACACGACTCTACGACGCCTTCAAAATCTTTCTTCATCTCTTCTCTTTACCATCATCCAGTAAGTCCCATCTTTCTCCCTTCTTTTCTATTAAAAAGAATTCTTTTTTCAAAACTTGTCGGAAGAGGAGTTAATCCGACTTTTGATTCTAATTTAACTAAAAACCCAACTTTTCTTAATAAAAAATTTACCATCTTTTTTTATATTGTTTAGATAACAAACACATTAGAATAAGTTTCATCTCAAAATAACATGTTATGCCACATTTATCACATTTTTACGAACAAATGCCACAAACTTTACATTCTACATATTTCATCATATTCCTTTGTATTACCTTCAGAAAACTCATGAGGTAACGACCTATCTCATTACAATACTCATCATGACATAGCACGGTGGCTTGTAAAACATTATTTTGGGACAAAATACGGCTTTACATTTAAATACCATAAACTATCAAAATCCGTTTTCTTTAAAAGTGTATATTTAATTCCTTGCAAATGCGCCTCTACAATCCACTTTTGGGGACCTCGATCGGGATGATGCGGATTTTCGCACATCCTCGGGCCTAGTAGAGTGAGATGCAGACCTCCTCATGGAGCATCCAATTTCGATGGAATTTTTAATGCAATTTTTAAGAAAAATGTGATTTTTACTTAATAAATAAAATTTATCTTTTATAATTATATATATAAATATTATCAAAATATCTACTTTAAATATATGAATAAAAATATTCCATGTTTTCTAAACAGAAAGAAAAGATTTACATATTTCATGAAAATACCACCACAAATCCGTATAATTCCAATTTACAACAAAATACCATATAATATTCAAGTTAGGTTTATATCCTCTAGAATATTTCATTTTATAAAAATTACAACTATGAAAACTCTAAAGATGATAAATAAATACTTGAGTTTAATTTTGAAAATATATCAAAACTATTTTTCATAAACCCCCTCAAGTTATATTAATTTACAATAAGAACCCTAGTAAATATAGGTTTAAGCGGTTCCGGTTCTCTTGAGCCTCAGCGAGCCGGAGAATATGGGTGCTTACCTATCTAAGGCAGACAACATAAAAACGGTGTTATCAATACGGTAATTGTCTTGGAAAAAGACACAAATCCTGCCGTCCAGCAGCAGTTACCGATAACTCCAAAACTAATTCAGGACATCAATTCTGTTTAAGTGTTTGACTCAGGAAGAGTCTCGGTCTAATATGAAATCAATCAATCTATCCTTGAATATGATTCAAGTATAATTCCAATTCAACATGAATCCTTTTATACAATAATTCAATCTATATCAACATGAACATGATTTGACCGAACCATGGATATACATTTGACTGGTCTACATGACTATCCGTCTATATCCTTTCCATTTACATGAACTACCGATATCATGGTTTCAGCAAGTCGTACATCTATTAAACAAAACAATATACATCAATACATAATATATTACGGGGTTTTAAAGGGGTAGAATAGTACGGAATGTGTTAGAAGTGGTACGAGACGGTTACTTTAATACACCTAACCTGAATATCCATTGCTGTTGTTCTGTGGCTTAACGGTTCCTTGTGCTCCGTATACCTTAGTCCACGGAATAGTTGGACTCCTCTCGTATACACTGGCATATTCTGTACCAAGATACAAACAAATACGTTAACATAACAAATTCATAATACACCATTTATATTCTTATATCTTTCTATTCATCTGTCTATTCTATTCCTACTTTTCTTTGGAACTTACCGAACGATTGTTCGCTGACGACATTCGTTCTCTCTTCTTTCTTTGGAATGTTGTCAGGTGGATCCGACTCACTGGAGATAGAGCCTAATTCAAAGGACTTGGATCAAATCAGCGAGGTCCCCGAACTCTAAGCTCTTGTATATACTTTACTTTCATACTCATGCCATTGTTTAGGCATTGCTTTTCTTATTGTATTTACTTTTCAGTTGTATTGTAAATAAATGTTTAATAAATAAAAGTTGATATTCATTTACATTTTATGTCTTCTTGTGTATAATTACATTATATTGCTTAGTTACGCTTAGCGTGTTTACTTCTGAATAAATACGTAGTGGGCCCAGTCACGTCTCCTTACCCGTACACCGGGAAGCGGGGCATGACAGATTCCGGCGACTTCACGACTATACGAAGGCTACGCTTCTCTTCCTCTACCTCCCCTCTATTCTTTTAGCAGGTAAGTCCCATCTCCTCTCTTCTCTTTCTACCATAAAAATTCTTCTTTTCAAAACTTGTCGGTAAGAGGAGTTATACCGACATTCGATTCTATAATCTTTAAAATTACATTTTTTCTTAAGAACCACTCATCCATATCATTATACCTTGTTTATCAATCATGAAACAAATAATTAGAACAATTTTCACCTTAAAATAACATGTCATATAACTTTAAATTACGTTTTTCGTTTAAATACCACAAACTTTACATACGACATCTTTTAATTATTTTGCTTAGCATACCTTTAGAAAACCTCACGAGGTAATGGCCTACCTCTCATATACACACATCTTGACATAGCACGATTCTCTTGAACAATACTTTTGTTGCAAAATAGGACTTTTCATCAAAATAGCTTAAACTATTAAAAACCCAGATTTTTTAAAATTGTGTTACTTATTTCCTTGCGATTGTGCCTCTACAATCTATTTCGGGGAATCCGCTATTAGATGGTGCGGATTATCGCATATCCACGGGCTAGTTGGGCGAGATGCAGACCTCCACACGGAGCATACGATCTCGATAGAATTTTAATACAATTTTTAAGAAAAACGAGGATTACGATTTAATAATAAAAATTTATTTTTAATAATTATATAAATATTATCAAACCACATATTTTTGAGATATTATTAAATTCCATTTTTTCTATAAAAAAAAGAATTACAAGTTTCATGAAAATACCATCAAGAATCAATACAAGACAAAGTTTACATTAAAATACCTTGAACTATTCAAGCTATGAATATTTTCACTAATGTACCTCATTCTCTAAAATTCACATTCATGATAATTCTAAATAATATAAATAATTACTCGAGGTTTATTTTGAAAGTATATTAAAATCATTTTTCATAAAACCCCTCGAGTTATATAAAATTATATTAAGGACCTTAGTAAATATTGGTTTAAGCGGGACCAATTCTCTTGAGCCTCAGGGAGCCGAAAAAAGTGGGTTCTTGACTATTTAATGTAGAAAACTAAAATGGGGTTATCAATGGTAATTGCCTTGGAAAAAGACATAAATCTCGCCGTCTATGTGCAGCAGTTACTGATAACTTCTAAACCTAATCAGGATCCAAATCTATTTTTAAGTGTCCGACTCAAGTTTGAGTCTAAATAAATTTGAATCTAATTCAACTTGATTCCTATATACCAAACATATATACTTGAACTTGAACATGAATACCAGAACAATATCAAACATGCAACATAACTTGACTTGATTGAACCATGGCCTTATCTTGACTTGACTACATGACTACTTGATATATCCTGAACTGTTTACATGAACAGCTTATACCATAGTCTCGGCAAGTCTGATAACTATAAATCGATACAATCAATACAAAATACACTACGAGCTTTTAACGGGGTAGACTGGTATAGAATGTGTTAAAAGTGGCACGATGATGGACACTAAAAGACACCTACAAGAACATCCTGTGCCATTGTCTCGATAGAATTTTAATACAATTTTTAAGAAAAACGAGGATTACGATTTAATAATAAAAATTTATTTTTAATAATTATATAAATATTATCAAACCACATATTTTTGAGATATTATTAAATTCCATTTTTTCTATAAAAAAAAGAATTACAAGTTTCATGAAAATACCATCAAGAATCAATACAAGACAAAGTTTACATTAAAATACCTTGAACTATTCAAGCTATGAATATTTTCACTAATGTACCTCATTCTCTAAAATTCACATTCATGATAATTCTAAATAATATAAATAATTACTCGAGGTTTATTTTGAAAGTATATTAAAATCATTTTTCATAAAACCCCTCGAGTTATATAAAATTATATTAAGGACCTTAGTAAATATTGGTTTAAGCGGGACCAATTCTCTTGAGCCTCAGGGAGCCGAAAAAAGTGGGTTCTTGACTATTTAATGTAGAAAACTAAAATGGGGTTATCAATGGTAATTGCCTTGGAAAAAGACATAAATCTCGCCGTCTATGTGCAGCAGTTACTGATAACTTCTAAACCTAATCAGGATCCAAATCTATTTTTAAGTGTGCGACTCAAGTTTGAGTCTAAATAAATTTGAATCTAATTCAACATGATTCCTATATACCAAACATATATACTTGAACTTGAACATGAATACCAGAACAATATCAAACATGCAACATAACTTGACTTGATTGAACCATGGCCTTATCTTGACTTGACTACATGACTACTTGATATATCCTGAACTGTTTACATGAACAGCTTATACCATAGTCTCAGCAAGTCTGATAACTATAAATCGATACAATCAATACAAAATACACTACGAGCTTTTAACGGGGTAGACTGGTATAGAATGTGTTAAAAGTGGCACGATGATGGACACTAAAAGACACCTACAAGAACATCCTGTGCCATTGTCTCGTGGGTTTTGACGGGGCCTTATACTTACATGTTACTATAGTCCTCGAGATAGTTGGACTCCTCTCGTATACAGTGATACATTCTGTACCAAGCTACAAACAACTACGTTAGCATAACAAACACATACTTTACCTATTATATTCTCTTGCCTATCTATTACATTCTATCTTTTGGGACTTACCGAGCGCTAATTCGCTAACGACATTCCTATCTTTTCTTTCTACAGAATGTTATCAGGAGGACCCGACTCTCAGGAGATAGAGCCTAACCAGGACGACTTGGAGCAGTTTACAGAGGATGCAGACTTTTAGGCCTTACTTGTACTATTTTCTTTTCAATTCATATGCCATTGTTTAGGAATCGCTTTCTATCATTGTACTTTACTTTTCGGTTGTATGTAAAGAATGGATATTAATAAAAAAATATTGTTTTGTTACATCTCTTGTTGTTCTTGTGTTATTCATTTATATTGCTTATTTACGCTTAGCGTGTTTATTTCTGAATAAATACGTCGCGGCCCGCCACGTCTCCTTCCCAGTACACTGGGAAGCGGGGCGTGACACCCATTAATGAGTGTATCCCACCATTAATGGAAGAATCCCACCATCGACACGGGCATAACGCAAGGGCGTAACGAATGGCGAGGATCTCGCGCCGGCTCGCTCCTTGCGACCACTATATAAACCCCTATTCCAGACGACTCAGGTAATGTAAACTAATTCTAATACATTGCTACTCTGCTATTATTCCATGGTACTAACTTAATCATCGTAGGGTCCTACGGTGGTCACCCAACTTGGGACTTCCTTTGCAGATAGCTCGGGGTTGATACCAACCCATTGAGATCCATGCAACAATTTTCATATCCAACCTCAACCGTTCCAAACCGCTCATGATCAGATCGACGGAGGACAACAACTGAGGGAGATCACGACCTCTATCAGTTGGCGCTATCTGTGGGAAACTCAGAAGCTTCTCCACCCATAAAGTTGATTTTTTGCCCTCGACCCGATGGCGAGTGACAATCGTGACGATCCCAATTTGTGCCTCCCCACCCTCCATAACGGAGGAGAGCGGTTCTACTCCCCCTCTTAACGTCATCGGTGCTTTATCCGCCTGGATCGACAGACTCACAGCTATGGTGGATGCGCTCGTCCACGCTCAAGTGGCGGGCCCTACCCATTAGGCCGCAGTTCCCCCTCCCCGGGATAACGACATCCGCAGAAGGACAGACGGGCATGCTCAGGTCCTCGATCTCGCTCATTTCAGCATTAGTGAATGCCGGCGTGCCGAATCTGGCAACCGTGACCCACATGCGGTGAATGATTCCATGACTCGCTGGGCGCCGGACAGCTCTACACCCTGATTTCAGGGGAGACTAGGCCGTCGCTCCGACGTTCGCCGCGCACTAACATCCCCTGAGGAGGTATCGGTTACTTCGCCCGCTTCCAGGAACGACGGGCACCCCCACTCCCGCTAAGGCCGTGCAAATGGTGAATGTCGAGACTACTCAAGAAGGGCCTCACCCGAGGATTTAAGAAATCAGATAGAGCGGAATTGAAGCCGCACTATCGCGCAGACCCGGAGCGGGGATAGCCGCCGCTCCGAATGTGCTGAATCCTCGGGGTACCAACACCGGATCGAAGCCCTTGAAAAGAAAATTGAAGGCATACGACGAGATGACCATATGCCCGGCGAAGGGGAAAATTACTCCGCCGATTCTCTCACAAAGCCCTTTATAGAAGAGCTAATGGCTGAGCATGTCTCGTCCTGGAACAAGCCGCCTAAGGAGGCCCTCTTCGATAGGATGTTTGACCTGAAGGACCACTTGGATGCATTTACGGTGGTCATGAGCTTTCAAGGCAAAACGGACGTGGCTCAATACCGAGCTTTTCCCACCATCTTAATCCGAGCTGCCCGGGACTGGTTTCAAGGGCTTGTGCCATGCTCCGTCTCGACCTTTGATGAGATGACTACCCAATTCCTTGGTCATTTCATTGGAAACTGACGACAGAAAAGGACGGTCGACTACCTGTTCATCGTCAAGAGCGGAGACAAGGAATCCTTCAAAGGGTATGTCACTCACTTCTACAATGCCCTCCTGGAGGTTCCCGAGCACCACGACAAAACAGTTATCACCGCGCTGAGATCGGGTCTTAGGCACAAAGAGAGGCTTTGCTCTTTTGCATTGGCGCAACATAAGACCACGGACGAAGTGAAATCATGGACCGAGCGAGAAATCCAACTCGAGTCAGAGGTGAACTTCAACCTGCCCAGAGGCAACCAAGCAGACCGAAAGAAGAGGGACCGGGAAGAGAAAAAGAAAGTCGATCGTCCGATACCTTATTCCCCGAGTTTCCAGGAGTACACCTCTCTGAACATTTCCAAGACCGAGCTGTTGGAGGAGGCTAAGGGCGAGAGATTCTTTAAGCTCCCACTAGTTACCCAAAGAGCGGGAAATTGTCTCCGTAGCCTATACTGTGCCTATCACAAGTCGCAGGGTCACCCAACTGAGAGCTGCAAATAGCTCCGTGACTACATCAAGGAGTTGATCCGTTCCGGCCACCTGGAAAAATACCTACGGGATAAGGGGCAGGCGGAGCGGAAGTAAAAGGACCAAATCCCTCCCGTGGAATTAACGATCGTGCAGATCATGGTCGTCACCTCGGATCCAGTTCGGAAAAATGGAGGGGACCACCACATCCTACCAGTCGAGGAGGTAAGTGATCCACCCTACAAGAAGTGCAGGAAGGATGACCCGATCATCTTCACCGAATACGACCTTCACGGCATATCGCTTCCTCATAGCGAGCCCCTTGTAAAAGCAGCTCGAGTCCACCAATACGAGGTACAGAGAATATTGGTTGATTCAGGTGGCTCGGCGGACATCCTGTTCTATGACTGTTTCTGACATATGGGGTTGGGTCCATCCGACCTTCAACCAACCTCCCATATCCTTTCTGGGTTCACCAACCATTCTGTCCCGGCCGAGGGATCAGTCACTCTCCTCCTCAACATTGGGGAAGCGGGAAAGACACGGACCATACCGGTGAACTTACTCGTTGGTAATGTCCTGTCGTCCTTTAACATTCTCCGGGGACACCCTACCCTAAATGCCCTCCGGGTTTAGATCTCGACTTATCACCTTGCGATCAAGTTCCCTTTGGATCAAGGGGGATAGGCCGGGCCTATGGGAACCAGCAAATTGCCAAGATTTTCTTCACCTCGACGTCCCCTGCCAGAGAGCAGGGTAGCGATTTTGAAGGCATGCATGACTTCTAGGGGTCTTTATATACATGCGACGACCAAAATGAAGTTCGAGGTGCCCCGGTGGAAGCGTTGAAGGACCATTTCTCATGACAGAAGCACTTCCCGGTGAAGCATACCGCCTGCAGGACGCCCGGGGGTGTAATTTTCCTCGACCTTATAACGCTGAAAAGCTTAAGTTGTATAAATAAATATGTACCCTATTTTAACTAATGTAATTCCATTCAGCATTAACTATGTTTTCCGAACTGGGTCCCATCAAAGAAGAGATCTTCTGCACCACCCCGTAGCTCCAGCCCTCTGTTACCCTCCTCGGCTCCAAGACTCCGAGGTTTAAACAATATATATATAAAACATAACGAAGGGAGGAAAGAGGCGATACACCATAACCAAAGACAAGTTTATTTATTTCGGGGGTATTATGGGCTCCCCAGCCTTACAATGATTACAACAAAGGAGGTTGAGGGTTAAGAAAAAATTGTCGACGATAATCAGAAGAAATCGCCTCCAGCCGAGCCCAAGCAACTCCGCCCGCTCCCTTTGACGGTACTCAAGGACCCTAGAAGCCACGAACTCCTCGGGGTTCCCATCTGCCGAGCAAGATGCAACGACCAACCTTTGCTGAAAACTTTCAAGCAGAAGGTCCACTGAGCGGTCCCTCCTGCTCTTCGAGATCAGACCAAGCTTGTGGACCATATGCATTTTGTCAAATGCCTTATCCATCAACTGTGGAGATACAGTATTGTACAGATCTGGGGAAGTCCTTCATATCGCATAAATTAGCACTTGAAGGAGAGGAGATCGCCGAGGAAGTAAGCGTCCGCAGTGGCCCTCCAAGCGGCCTATCATCGTCTCGTACGTCTTCTTGGAACGATCAAGGTTATAAAAGTATACATCGTCATGAAAAACGATCTCCCTGATGGTATACACGCAGCTGTTCATCTTTGGGGAAATGCAAGACTAGGAAGAAACCGATGCACCTTCAGTATTTATAGCCTCAACAAATATATTCAACCGACCGAGATCTACTCGTGCAGTGATGCAAATTATAGAATATCACACTTTCCCGATATAGTAATGCCACGTGTCATCTATGACGGTCACTATTCCCACCTATATATACCATGGAAGGTTGAACGACGTGCCACGAAGGCACTAGGGAGTTCAAAAAGCCTTCATCACGAGGCCGCCGAGCAGATTCCTGATCGGCCAATCCGCAGCAGGCAGCATCCTACCTAACAACGCTGTGGATCCAAAAGTCCTCATCACGAGGCGACCGGGTGGCTTCTTGCTCGGTTCATCCACAATGGGTACTTTCCTGCCCTACAAAGAAGTGGATCCAAATCCCTTATCGTGAGGCCGCCAAGCAGATTTCTGCTCGGCCTATCCGCAGCAGGCAGCTTCCTACCCAACAACGCTATGGATCCAATGCCCTTATTGCGAGGCGACCGGGTAGCTTCCTGCTTGGCCCATCCACAGCCGGCAGCTTCCTGCCCAACAACGCTGTAGATCCAAAGTCCTCATTACGAGGCGACCGGGTAGCTTTCTGCTCGGTTCATCCATAATGGATAGCTTCCTGCCCTACAAAGGATTGGATCCAAATCCCATATTGCGAGGCCGTTGAGCAGATTCCTGCTCGGCTCATTCGCAGCGGGCAGCTTCCTGCCCAACAACGCCGTGGACCAAAGCCCTCATCATGAGGCAACCAGATAGTTTCCTACTCGGCCCGTCCGTAGCGGGCAGCTTCCTGCCCAACAATGATGTTGATCTAAAGTCCTCATCACGAGGCGACCGGGTAGCTTTCTGCTCGGTTCATCTACAATAGGTAGCTTCCTGCCCTACAAAGGAGTGGATCCAAAGCCCTCATCATGAGATGATCGTTGAGATTCCTGCTCGGCCTATCCACAACGGGCAGCTACCTGCCCAACAATGTTATGGATCCAAAGTCTTCATCACGAGGTGACCGGGTAGTTTCCTACTCGGTTCATCCATAATGGGTAGCTTCCTTCCCTACAAAGGAGTGGATCCAAAGCCCTCATCGCGGGGCCACCGAGCAGATTCCTGCTCGGCCCATCCGCAATGGGCAGCTTCCTGCCCAACAATGCTGTGGATCCAAAGCCTTCATTATGAGGTGACCGGGTAGCTTCTTGCGCGGATCATCCACAATGGGTAGCTTCCTACCCTATAAAGAAGTGGACCCAAA
Source organism: Agapanthus africanus (assembly GCA_030015575.1). Taxonomy (NCBI): domain Eukaryota; kingdom Viridiplantae; phylum Streptophyta; class Magnoliopsida; order Asparagales; family Amaryllidaceae; genus Agapanthus; species Agapanthus africanus. The sequence goes on along the minus strand of JASDDO010000010.1, from coordinate 357,938,970 downwards.
GCCCTTATCATGACGCCACCGAGCAGATTCCTGCTCGGCTTATCCAAGAGGGAATCGAGAGATGCTGATCTGTTCAAACTTAGCTATCGCTCGATTCACACTCGATGCACGATCGTCACCTCGACTCCGAGGAAAGGGAGGATACCGACCTTTCTACACTTGGCTATCGCTTGATTCATACTCGACGCGCGATCGTCACTGAGACTTCGGGGAAAGGGTAGACACTGACCTACATATTTCCAGCCTTTTTCATAACTCTTAGGTCGCGCCCGCCTAACACTAGCAAGATAAAAGACTTACAAGCTAAAAATACTTGCAGAAGGAGAATGCTTGAGCAAAAAAATATATACTTTATTTACGATCAAAATTATATTCAAGGTATTATGGGCTCCTCAGCCTTGCAAAAATACCTGGAGACATACAAAATTCTAAAAGAAAAAAAGGGAAAAGAGGGGATAGCTCAGGCTACTCACTCGGCCGCCATCTTTCCTTGCTCTGCGCCTCTATCAGGGACTACAATGGCGACCTCAGGCTCGGCGCTTCCGCCAGCTGCCTCGCCTTCGACGACCATCTCGCCACCGCCCCTTATGGCGCTTCCTCGGCGGGGTACTTTGCGTGGAGCTCGCGGTCGACGAACTCGGGCATGGCCTCTTTGACGACATTGAGGGCGTTGTGCCACCCAACGACTATGGAGTTGGAAAGATCGAGGTAAAACTAATCAGACTCTTTGTACTCCTCTACGGCCCTCTCCGCAAGCTTCGCCGTATCCCAAGCCGCCCGGGATTCCTTTTTGATAGCGTCCCTTGACCTTTTCAAGGCATTGAAAAGGTCGTTCATCTTCACTATCTGGGCCTGGATAGCCCAATTAGATTCGGTTAGAATCCGATGAGACTTCTTCAGCTTGAAAACCGTCAGGCCTTCGGGGACCAATCATGAGTCAAAAAGGTCTTCCTTCTCTTCCGCTTGCTGCAATTAAAGAAGGAGCTCTTCCTCTCACGAGGAGGATTTGCCACCTTCTTCATTGCCGTGGCGACCTCCTCGGACTCCATGGCGGCAAGGAGAGCGCAGTGCTGAAGTACCTGAGGAAAGCAGCAAACGCATTAAAAACTGAAGCTGAGGAAATAAAGCATAAGAAATTTTTAAGGAAAGCTACCGACCTGAACCGCCTCTTAAGCTATTGCGGCCACTTGGGCCTTCATGGTGCCCCGGGGAATCTTGGCCCCAGCCGCATTCTCCATGTCTGTCAGCAAACTATTAGCCATAGATAGCACCGAGGGCACCTCAATACAGAAGTCACCCTCCTACACTTGGATCCCGGCAGGGGGTGGCCGAGAAACCACCCACTTCTGTCTCTTGAAGGGGGATTCGATGGGGGGGAGGGGTTGTCTCTGCCCTAGCCCGGGAAGCCGGGTCCCGCACATGCTTCTATCCCCCCCACGACGTTCCTCCGGGACTGGGGGTGCTGTGGAGGCCTTGGCCGAAGGAGTTTACCTAGGAGCCGCGCTCGGACAGGGTCAGGACGTGCTTGCGCCACCGGTCATTCTTCCCTGGGCCTTGGCAGCCATGGCGGCCATAATTTTCGATTGATCCATGGGCTCTCAAAAAAAGGAAAGGGTCAGCAACACATAAACGGAAAAAGAGTTTTAGTGAAGTCTAAACAGGTCGTCAAGAACCCTAACTTACCCAAAAAACGCATAGGACTGAGCCCGGCCCAGCTCAGTACCTGCTCGGAGAGTAGGACATCAGCCCGCTGGATTGGTTCCCACTGGGACACCACCTTTGCCTCGGGGGTGTTTGACTGCCTCACCCGCGGGTAGTCACCCCTGTGCAACTGGATGGACATAGGCCAATCCTCACCTTCCGGAGGTCCGACAAAAACGAACTTCTCCTTCCATTCATGGATGGAAGAAGGGAAAACCAGTACACCCGACCTGGCCGCCGTACCCTTACGTTTCTTAAATGATAGATACACCCAGCTCGGCTCGTCCTTACTGGTACCAGGGTGATTTTTATAACAAAGAAAAAATAGGAGGAGGCTCAAATCTAAAGGGATCCGATCAAATTTTAACCGGACCAGAAACCCGAGGAGGATCGTCCACAAGTTCGGTGCTAGCTGGCCCGGGGCAAGACGAAAACAATAGAGCACTGCAAAAACCTCAGATGAGAAGGGCAGACACATCCTTTCCCGGAATTCTTTTAGATATAGGGCAATCTCCTTGCCCCACACCTGGTCTGCCTGCTCACCCTCTCTGGCCATACGGAGTAAATAGACAGAAGGGATATGAAACCGAGCCCGGATGTCAGAAAGCTCATCCAGACGATTCAAGATTGAGGGTGCATCACGGGTATTCCCGATGCGCACCTTGGGAGCCCTTGTCGCCACTCGACGGTGAGTGATAAGGGCGGCCCTGGCCCTGGGGGGTTTTCCCAACACAGAAGACGTAGAAGAAGAAGAAGAAGAACCCCTTTGGATATCTGAAGCTGAGGAAGAGGAAGACCTGCTAGACTCGGCCCTAGAAACTGGGGCCTCATCACCCGACTCTACCCCAACTACATCCACAGAAATCTCGGAGGAAGACATTTAACCTGATTCAAGAAAAGGGTTTGCCGAGGAAAATTCAGTAGAAGATCCGACTTAAGTGGGGGTGCGCCGGGCAATCTCCAAACAATGTGAGGCAACTAAGGCAAAGTGTTGGCCCTGGGATGGCCCCCTCTTATTTATACACTCTAAAGAGAATATCATACGACCCAGATTGATTCCTGCCAAAATGAAGCGTCGCACCTAGCGGCCGTCGAGAATCCACGTGGCTATGGTGCATTGGAAACATCTCTTCATGGCAGGAGTCAGAGGAAGATTGTTGCTCCCCGCCAACCAATGTTGGGCACGTGGCCCATAGCCCAACTGGCGATCAAGAGAAATGGCACCCCCTCTTTAAAACGCAATCATTTCACCGATCCACTGATGTCATCGGGGATACGCACAAAAATTAAGGTACATGGGGAGATGCTACATGGACTCGAAGATCGAAACGACGCAATTGCCAATTGCCATGTCGTTCCCGGACAATCCACCACGAAGAATTCTTAGCACCAAGATGAGCAGAGAAAACAAAGCAGGTCACTTTCGACCCAACCCATAAATAGGTCGAAACGAGAGTGGGGGCTAATGATGATACGCATAGGTAGGAATTCCTCAGATCACGACACGTAGCGGATGACGTGTCATCTACGTAAGCTCGCTAGGCTTCTGAGGGCTGCAGAGGTAGAATCAGTGTGTTATATTAGGGACTTTCCTCGGGCCATGTCTCCACATTTACACCCCTACTTCTTGCCCCCGAACAATCCAGCAGCCGAACCTACGCCCTCTTTGCTCATCTCCGAGCTGTTGCTGGGCTAAGATTCCTCGGCCTCCTGGCTCGTCTCCGAGCCATCCATCGAGCCGAGTTTCCTCGGCCTCCCCGATCAACCGAGAGCGCGGATCCCAAGCGACCACGCAATGGCTCCGTGTATCTTGCCAACACGCGATATTCGCCGCCCCATGTCCCATGTCCTACGCTGGCACGTCCTCCTATTAATGAGCGTATCCCGCCATTAATGGACAGATCCTGCCATCGACGTGGGCATAACGCAAGGGCGTAACAAACGGCGAGGATCTCGCGCCGGCTCGCTCCATGCGACCACTATATAAACCCCTCCTTCAGGACTCAGATAACGCAAACTAATTCTAATACACCGCTACATTGCTCTTATTCCACAATATTAACTTGATCGTCGGAGGGTCCTACGGTGGTCACCTACCCCGGGACTTCCTTTACAAAAAGCTCAGCGTAGACACCAACCCGTTGAGATCCAAACAACAATTCTCATATATAACCTCAACCGCTCTAAACCATTCATGATCAGATCGATGGAGGACAACAACTGATGGAGATCTTGACCTCCATCAAATAGTATACCATCAAATGATGGATTGTTGGATCACTATCAGGTACTTGACTGAATACTTACAATGGAGCTTACAAGTACTTATAGGGAACTACATGAAAATGGGAAAAGAAAAAACTTATTAGCCCTAAACCTTAATGTTTTGGATGGAGGCAGAGAAAAGTATGGTATTAGAGCAACTCAGGTTACATTTCATAGGTAGGTGTAAAATGGAATAATGAAATGCCGATTTAGGTCAATTTCAAAAGCATGCTTTATTTGCGAGGATGTGTTGGAATATAAAACCATATCTCTTCTTTATTATCATAAATTCGGAGTTTTAGAGGTGTAGTAACACCTCTTATATATAGTTTGATATCAAAAGACAATCTTAAAACTTGCCCTCTTGGGGAGAGTGCAGGGTTCGAACCCCAATGACCCAAAGAGGGGAAGTGGCCACAAATTAATGCTTTCGGAGAAAATTCATGGCGCCCCTGGAACATGTGTGTGTTGTGTGGTTGTTTGTAATGTGCGTGGGTGTGTTGTGTGGGTAGGTTATGGGTTATAGGCCAGCGCAAAAAAAAACAATCTTAGGACTTCTGACCAGAAGCAAAGGCAAAAATGCCACTCATTAATAGAGAAAATTTTAACTAAATTTTACAATAATAAACCCAAAAAATCTAACAAAAAATATCTAAATCCCAATTGGGTATCATTCTACTTCGTCGATCGTGTATCCTCCTCTTCGCCGGATTGGACTTCGTGTCCTCGATCGGGCATCCATCTTCTTCGCCAGATTGGACTCCCGTTCTCAATCAGGCATCATTCCTCTTCACCATATCGGACTCTGAGCATCCATCCGTTTCACTGGATCAGACTCCACACCCTCGATCGACATCCATCCCCTTTGCTGGCTTGAACTCTGCGTTCTCAATCAGACAGCCATCCTATTCATTGAATTGGTCGATTGGGCATTTATTCTCTTCACCGGCTCAGATTCTGCGTTTTCAATCAGACACTCCTCTTCTCCCACCAAACCATCAGATCCGATTACCTCATCATCGGAGCCAGCCATTCCTAATCGGATCCCCTCACCGTTTACCGATTACACCCACCATACCACCGGGTCCGCCCACCTTATCATCGAAATTGGTCCTTCCAAATTGGATCGAAAAATGTTTTTTGTACCGGCATTGCTTACTACCGAAAATAGAAGACAGACTGGAGTAGAAGATCTTGCCTGAATTTGGAGGCAGATGCATGGGTTGATCCATTCACCTCTCCGAAAACACTAAGAGATTATAGCGCCGTATATTGAAGGTTTGAATAGATACGACCGATATAACTTGACTTCAGATTCCCTCTCAGGGTGAGATGTTTATTGATTGTGGAACAAATTTTTCCTATGGGCGCAAGTCTCTATAGTTAATTACGTTGTCGTGAATGACAACAACTTTCTATACTCCAGGTTGTTTTCTTCATGTGTCGTGTATTTTGGTTTTTATTTAGTTTTCCTTTGGATTGTATATAGAGACTAATTTCGTCATCTCACATAGGGCGTGGATTAGTCCAAATCCATATATATATTTCATGATTTAGCCAAGCATTATTTGATTATGCCGTTATTGGTAATTTGTTTTGCCAATAGGGATGAACATTGGTTCCATTCTCACATTATGAGGTCCATAAGTTCATAAGCTTTGGGATTGTAAACCTGAGTTCCAACAGAAGGTTTGCCTAGGGACACGTAGTCTTATTTGAGAACTAGGTCAATCTAGATGGTTTGAGAAATATAGGCTCTGTCTAGAAACACTTAGTTTCATTTGAGAACTAGGTCAACCTAGGTGGCTTGCGAATTTTATTCTCACAGATTTTTGGATCATCAAGAAAACTTAAGCTTCAAACACTTAGTCAATTTGCTAAGTCTTAGTTCTGATTGGTGCTCATAGGCACTTGGCGCTGGCGCTGCTTTAGCGCATGTGCATTTCACGTAGCGCTGGCGCTCGGTGGGTATGATGTTGCTTTAGCACTGGTGCTGGCGCTCTCATGCGTTGAGCATTGTGCTGCGCAATGGGTCTTAGCACCCGCATTCTTGGTAGGGTTTGGTGCTTGCACCACAACATTGTGGCAAGCAAATCTGGCGCTGCCATTTGTGCACTTGTATTGCACTTGGCTCAATGTAATGAACTTGGCACTCTTGTGCGCATGCTTTATAGAGAGCAAACTTGGTACAGGCGCTAGAACATGTGTATTGCACGTGAAGCAGCGCACGTCTTAGACCTTAAGCTCTGTCTTCTTCCCCATCAAGGTTATGTAGGGATTCTCAAGCACCACCCTAGGTTTAGGGTTGCATCACACATGCTATAAAAAAAATTTAGAGGGTGCTAAACAATTCCAAACATGAATCGAACTAGAAAAATAGAGTAACAAACTGTAGTATCACATATTATATAGTGTCTAACACTAAGTGAGGAGAAAATACAATCTTTATAGACCTCCTAAACTCCTTGGATCATGTAGGGTTTGAGTCGGTTGGCTTGTATCCTTCCGCGTCCACGATGATCCACTATGAAGTCTCTTTGCTCCAAGCTTCAAGCTTCATTTGATCAAGAATGAAGATGAAGCTAACACTCCACACTAGTGGGCTAGACTAATGTAGAATGGTGATGTGGGTTTGGATCTCACTACAAAACCTTTTCTTTTTTATTCTTTCTCTTTCTTTTAAAACCTTAGAAAGCTTTGAAAAGAGAGAGGAAGACGGAGATGGCTCAAGCCAAACTCAAGAGAAAATAATATGAGAATAATGAATAACTCTAACTAAACTCAAGAGAGAAAGTGAGAGTCATCTATGCTAAACCATGGTTACAAAATATCTAGATATTTTGTAAGTTGAGTTTAAGCAAAACCATGGGCAAATGAAACCATGGTTTTGACTTTGTCAACATAAGAAATAGAGAGTTGAATAGTCAACCATGATTTAATTTGCCATTTTTCTTTTCTCAAATTAACAAAATATATAAATATGTAACCATGTGAGTCTTGCATTGCCACCACCAATGTATCATCAACCATGACACATGTATGCTTGCATGTGTGCATCCATATCATCATATACATACACTCATGCATGCATCATAAAAAAAATAGGTTTTAATAAATGAGCTAATGGACTTAATATTAAATCAACACTTGATTTAATAACCCGGTCATATCACATACGACCCATCCAATAGTAAATGCCCGATTAAAATACGGTATCCAATATACGCATTTAATCGAGCTCCTACGCATATCACATATGCAGCCCACATCTTTTCGCCTGAGGTTGGAGACTCCTTTGTGGGACTCAAAGACTCGTCAATACGCTAGCAGTAGGCAGTGATCACAAAACTTGCCTACAAACCGTTAGTGGCACAAGCTATACGTAACGGCTCCCAGGTATTGAGCGATCAGAAGAAACACAAGCAAACCTGCTAAATCTCCCGCCGATCCAATTGGCAACACTTGCCATACAGTCCGGTCTCTTCATCAAATATGCTGCATATGTGAGTCTAGGGATGGTATCGTCGACCCCAATAACCTAATAAGTCATGCCGGTATATGGCTCATAACAGATCGAGAAATTACTAATAACAGTTATCAGTAATCTCAGCAGCCCTGGCCAGGGATTTCCTGTTATAGCCAATCGTACATGGTGCGACCTCAACCCCCAATACTGGGAGAGACGAAACCCCTCCTATCGCTCATTGCCTCCATGTACCTCGGGACGGGACCCAAAATCCACCTGTTTGCATGACTCAGTATAGCCGTGGTAGGGTGGTGATCAAAGTACAGTGGGAGGACACATAAGACTCTATGACGATCTTGGGTCTACAGACTAACCTGTACCAGTGTCACCTGAGAACTTCTATCCATCGATAGATATAATACCATACAGGAGTTCTCGGCGAGTCCGTTCAGTGTGCCCAGTCTCCACTGAGCACCCGTATACGATCTTTGGTGTCACCACACCAATGGATATGAGATCATCCATTGCCCATCATATCAGACAAGTAACGTATACGCTAGTCTACTCTGGTGATATCGATGCCCCATCTCGATACACCTACGACTAGGAACATTTCAAGGATATACTTATAGACTATACATGTCCCACTAGTATTATCTGCATCATAATCTCAGTAGTCCTGCATCATCTTAAGGGATATATCAACATGTACCAAATGAATGAAAGCATGATCAAATGAGCATGTCAAGATAAAAGTGCAACCAGATAGCATACTATCATGTCGAGCAAGAATGTCCCCTGAATACACACACATATATACCGGTACATACACTATCATATAATGGCTTCTAGGGCATACATATATCCAACAATCTCCCACTTGCACTAAGGCTAATTATCGCCGTATCTCATACCCAACATCTTAAAAAGTCGCTCATGCTGCGGTAGATGAAGGGCTTTGGTGAGTGGATCCGTGATGTTATCTTTTGTATCTACTCTCCGAATCTCGATCTTATGGCGATCAACTATTTCCCGGATCAGATGATATCGCCTGAGGATGTTTCTGGATCGCTGATGGGACCTGGGCTCTTTGGCCAACACCATAGCCCCGTTATTATCACAATACAATAGTATTGGATCAATAATGGTCGGAACTACTCCTAGCTCCGAGATGAACTTCCTCATCCAGACGGCTTCCTTGGCAGCATCATTTGCAGCAATATACTCAGTTTCCATCATGGAGTCTGCAACGGTTTCCTGTTTGGAATTCTTCTAACATACCACCCCTCCATTGAGGGTAAAGATAAACCCAGAGATAGATTTGTTGTCATCCTTATCACTCTGGAAGCTCGAATCGATAAAGGCCTCCATTTGGAGATCTCCGTAACCATACACCAAAAACATTTCTTTAGTCCTTCGCAAGTACTTAAGAATGTTCTTCACTGTTGTCCAGTGATTCTCCGTTGGGTTGGATTGATACCTGCTTGCTACACCCAGTGCATAAGCTATATCAGGGCATGTACATAACATCGCATATATTATAGATCCTACAGCAGAAGCGTAGGGTATAATGCTCATGCGAGCTCTCTCTTCATCAGTCTTTGGGCAAAAGTCCTTGGAGAGAGTGACTTCATGACTAGCGGGTAAGGAACCTCGCTTGGAGTCTTCCATACTAAACCTCTTTAGGATGGTGTTAATGTACCTGGTTTGGGACAATCCCAATAACCGTTTAGATCTATCCCTATAGATCTTTATGCCCAATATGTACGAGGCATCACCCAGGTCCTTCATGGAGAACCTTTTTGATAAGAACAGTTTAACCGATTGTAGCATAGAAACGTCGTTTCCTATTAGAAGAATGTCATCTACGTATAATACGAGGAATGTGACAGTACTTCCTACAATCTTCTTATTAAAAAAAGGTTCATCTGGATTTTTGACGAAATCAAACTCTTTGATAACATCATCAAAACAGATGTTCCAACTTCGTAATGCCTGCTTTGATCCATAAATGGATTTAAGCAACCTACATGCTTTCCCACTGCTCCCACTATCAATGAAGCCCTCCGGCTGAACGCACTCTTCTAAATCACCATTTAGAAAAGCATTTTTAACATCTATCTGCCAGATTTCATAGTCGTAGTGAGCAGCAATAGCAAGTAGGATCCGAATGGATTTAATCATGGCTACAGGAGAAAAGGTTTCTTCATAGTTTAGTCCTAGTCTTTGTCGAAATCGTTTCGCCACAAGTCGTGCCTTATAGGTCTCCACCTACCCATCTACACCGATCTTTCTCTTAAAAATCCATTTGCACCCTACGAGTTTTACCCTAGAGGGTACACCATCCAAAGTCCACACTTTGTTGGTGTACATAGACTCCATTTCGGATCTCATGGCATCCAGCCACTTCACAGAGTCACCACTCGTGATAGTTTGCTGAAAACTGGTAGGGTCATCATCATCCATGATGCAGTCTTCTCCATCACCATCGAAGAGAAAACCGTAGTATCTCTCCGGTGGGTGAGAAGTCCTACCAGATCTATGGAGCGGCTGAGGTTCATTAGGTCTGTTGCAACATCAGGTTCAACCAAGTCGTCATTTGTAACTTGTGTCTCTAGAACCTCTTCTAGATCTACCACATTGCCATCAGTATCATTTGGAAAAATCTCATTTTCTAAAAATATGTCATTTTGAGAAACAAACACCCTTTTTTCCTCTTTATGGTAGAAAAGATATCCATATGAATCTTTTGGATACCCCACAAATAAACATTTGAATGATCGTGTCTCGAGTTTGTCCAGAATCTGCTTTTTGACAAAAGCCGGACAACCCCAAATCTTAACTCGCTTAAGAGATGGTCTCTTCCCATACCATATCTCATATAGCGTGGTAGACATGGTCTTGGTCGGAACCCTGTTCAACAGAAAAGCTGCAGTCTCCAATGCATGCCCCCAAAAGGAGAGGGGCAACTCAGCATCACTCATCATGGATCGTACCATGTTTAAAAGGGTTCGATTCCGCCGCTCTGACACACTGTTGTGCTGTGGTGTGTAAGGGGGGTGAGATGAGAGAGAATCCCATTCTCTTTTAGGAAGTTCGAAAACTCTATACTAAGATACTCTCCACCTCGATCTGATCGAAGTATCTTGATGCTCATTCCAGTTTGTTTTTCTACTTCAAGTTTGTACTCCTTGAATTTCTCGAAAGCTTCAGACTTATCCTTTATTAAAAACACATGACCGAATCTTGAGAAACCATCAGTAAAAGTTATGAAGTAAGAAAAACTGCCTCTTGCATGTGTAGACATTGGCCCACATACATCACTATGTATGAGGCCCAAGAGCTCAGCAGATCTTTCTCCGTGTCCAGTAAACGGAGTTTTGGTCATTTTCCCTTTGATACAAGACTGACAAGTCGCATAAGATTTATACTCAAAAGAATTTAAATATCCATCTTTATGAAGCTTATTTAGTCTTGTTTCATTAATATGACCAAGTCTACAATGCCAAAGAAAAGCTTCATTTATATCTGAAAATTTTCTTTTGTTTGTATGTTGTATGTTGACAACTGTGCGTTGATTAAGGACGTATATCCCGTTATTAAGTGTACCACAACCAATCAACTCTTGATTAAGTTTAATGTTCATAACATTGTGCTGCAATACAAAATGATATCCTTCATTATCCAATAAAGAAACGGATATAATATTTCAAAGTATGCTTGGTACAAAATAACATTGGTTCAAAATCGATATACAACCCGATGGCAACCCCAGATGATACTCTCCCATTGAAACTGCATGTACATTGGAACCATTTCCAACCCGGAGAGTATGATCACCTGTCTTCAAAACTCTGCTATTTCTCATCCCCTGCACAGAATTGCAGATATGAGAACCCGAACCGGTATCCAATACTCAGGAAGCAGAGTTTATAGAAAAATAGTTTTCAGTTACGAACACACCTGAAACTGAAGCATCACCATGCTTCCTTTTCTTGAGACCAAGGTACTCAGTACAATTCCGCTTCCAGTATCCCATCTTCTTGCAGTAGAAACATTCTCCTCTTCCCGACTCCGCAGCTTTGGATTTGTCTTTCCCCTTTACCTTTTTTATTCCACCTCTCGGCTTGGTGGATTTCTTCTTGTTCTTTCCCTTGGCCTTGGCTTTTGGGACGGAAGAACAAGATTGTCCAACAAGCAGGGAGGGAGACTTCGCCTTAAGCATGCTCTCCGCATTTCTTAACATATTGAGAAGTTCGGGTAGTGACTTCTCCATATTGTGCATGTTGAAGTTCACTATGAAAGGAGCAAACGCAGATGGAAGAGACTGTAGAACAATATCCGTATATTGCTCGTTATCCATTGTCCATCTGAGGCCCTCAAGCTCTTCAATAAGAGCTATCATCTTCAGAACGTGGTCACCTACTGAAGTACCAGGAGCCATCCGCATCTGAAACAGCTTTCGAGATACTTCGTATCGTAAGATACAAGATTGCTCTCCATACAACTCCTTTGTATGGAGAAAGATGGATTGAACATCCTTCTCCTTATGCTACTTTTGATGTGTATTGTTTATCGATCCAAGCGCGAGGCATTTGGTGGTGGCACAGTCAATATCCCACGTTTTGCGGATTTCCCTATCCGCAACAGAACATTCAGGGCCTGGTTTGGGCGGGGTTGTAGCAGTGAGGACATATGATACTTTATCATATGTGAGAGCAATGTTAATGTTCCTCAATCAGTCTTTATAGTTCGGCCCGGTAAGCTTATTTTTCTCTAATAGTAGCTTAAGTCCAGTCATGGTTATCTGCCATTAGGAGAGAGAAAAGAATACACTCAGCGAAAGCTCTTGCAAAGATTAGATTGGTTTATTATCTTATCTAATCGATGTCTCCCACTGCTTTTATCAAATTCTCCTTCAAACCTTAAAAGGAAAAAATTAGCCAGGATTAATTACATTCTACAACTTCGCTAACCGTTCAGCCAGGCCAGTGCCGGTACTTCTGAGGGAGGTTCCCCGTGCTTTCACACGGACCTAATTAAAATAAACCCCATTTTCCCAGAGGCGTAGCCCCGTTGACATCTTTCTAGACACCTAATGAGTTAGCTAATTGTAAAGTGCAAAATTCTCCCGGGAGCAACTGTTGCTCATAGTGTGATTGGGATTTTACTATCACATAGAAGGTATGCAATCCCATTGCAAATTTCAACACTTGAAACTCCCGATATGGTTTTTACCCCTAGCACTTATGACCTTGACTATAATCAACATATCATAAATACTAGTCAATTTCTACCCATCATTTCGTGATTAATTAGACCCACCCATATGACCCATGACTATAATCAACATAACCACATGAATGTCCTAATTAATTTCATTATATGTTGTGTACGAAGACATCACTTAGCTACTGTACACTACGCCTTGACTATAATCAACTTACGTAGCACGAATACTAAGTACTCTACTTCCTAAAATGACGGAGGGTTACATATAGTTTTTAAGAAAACCTTTAACGCTTCGAACTTGATATCGTTGTAGAATCTAATGGTTTAAAAAGGAGTGGCTTAAGCTTCGCCTTTTGACATCTTGTTTTTTCATAAAAAGCATAGTAGGTTTCAAATCTGATTCTACAACATCATTTTAGGTTTCTTTTTGTTTACATTAATCTTATTAATGTAGTCCCATCATTTAAGTCTTAAAGCCATTACAGAAAAGAAACGAAAATAGAACGTACGCTTATGCCATCCGCATTCGCCACAATGTCCCGTTATGAACCGTTAGGTTACTTAACGGCATAGCGGGGCGGGACTAGCGCGGATGCAAAACATAAGCAACATTTATTATATATCATATATATAATACATCATTCGTCTCAGCATATAAAGTGATCACATCATAGAATATCAACAGCAGAAGCACATATATGAAAATACAGGATATAGTAGGAGGTCCGTATTTTGTATTTAGCCAACAATAGAAAATACGGATTTCACGGTTGCGATGAATAGCCAAGCCCACACCCCTAAACTCCTACAAGTGTAGCAAGTGACCCTACCAATTCTAGAGTTTAGGAGACCAGGTCTCGATTCCTCAAGATGGCCTCCCACTGAACCCTAGAACCCGGTCACTTGTGCTCCCCTCATTGGGTATATCCTAATGCAGAAAAGTAAATAATATACAACAATGGAGACATCATCCTCAACACCGAAGTGCCCCAATAAAAGAATATTACATACATTTAATTTTACATGAATGAAAAGAAAAAACTCTCATCTCACATAAAACCCCTGGCTATTCATTCACGATGATCCTGCACATCATATCTCAGCAACACATAATATCACATATCATCAACGTAAGTAAGTATGCGTAACCCAATTGTCGTTGATGTATAGCAACGAAACCGGCAATACACCATATACTACACTTACAGTCGCAGAAAAGAAAGTGAAAAACTACAATAGTTGGAACCGACACTGCCTTTAGACATCATAAATCCGGAATATCACATATTCAGGATTTCATGCCTAACAATGCAAATCTTATATTTAAGTCTCAATCATGAAAATACCTTTTCAAAAGAAGCCGGATAATTCAACAAGATTCCCGATTCTACCGAGGCCTTAATATTAGACTTACATGCAACTAATTACTTTTTACAAAACTAATTAGTGTAGATTCCAATTATTGTATCACATCACAAATATCTAGACAATGTTAAACGTTTCGATTGAGTCATCAAACATCCAAAAATTGCCCCGAAAGATCAACACTTGAGCAAAGGTAAAATACCTAAAAACGTGCCATAGTGTCTATAGACCAACCGTAGAAAGGTCAACCCTTGCTTTACCTATGGCACTACAGGACTATGGCAAACCCTAAGGTTCAAACCGCGGTTCCATGGACAGAGAATCGAGTTAGGGTTTTGTTCCTCTAAAGGGTCCATAGGGTCACTTGCATGAACATTCAATTATATTTAACTTGAAAATTCCAACACTTGGAAATTTTCAGAGAGGGTAATGGGGGGTGATTCATGTTCGCTCGAACTGTTAAACATCATCCAAGTTACCAATACAATATTAAAATTTACGACTACGAAATACTCCGAATAAGGCCCTAAGCAAAATTAGCATCACATGAAATTTTGGCCTAAACAAACAATACCTGAAACCCCAAAACCTATACACCAGAGCACAGAAAAAATTCGAGGCGATTCTAGGCAAAAAAGGCCGGGCTCACCGGTTTTTGGGGGTTTTTGCTCGGGTGAAATCCAAGAGAATTGCCTCAAATTTGTTCTGTGTTCTATATGCATCTACACAAGTTTCTGCAGTTGTTTGAAATTTTTTCGAGCACATTTAAAAATCGACAGAGAAGCTTTTCACGGTTGCAGTTTTGTTAATTCGAAGTTATTTCGGTTTCGTAATTAATCTAACATTGTTTAAGTTTCTAGCTTGGCTCTGATACCACTGTAGGGATTCTTTAGCACCACCCTAGGTTTAGGGTTGCATCACACATACTATAACAAAAATTTAGAGGGTGCTAAAAAATTCCAAATATGAATCGAACTAGAAAAATAGAGTAGCAAACTATAGCATCACATACTATATAGTGTCTAACACTAAGTGAGGAGAAAATACAACCTTTGTAGACCTCCTCCTAGACTCCTTGGATCATGTAAGGTTTGAGTCAGTTGGCTTGTATCCTTCCGCGTCCACGATGATCCACCACAAAGTCTCTTTGTACCAAGCTCCAAGCTTCACTTGATCAAGGATGAAGATGAAGCTAACTCTCCACACTAGTAGGCTAGACTAAAGTATAATGATGATGTGGGTTAGGATCTCACTACAAAACCTTTTCTTTTTATTCTTTCTCTTTCTTTTAAAACCCTAGAGAGATTTGAGGAGAGAGAAGAAGGAGATGGCTCAAGCTAAACTCAAGAGAGAATAATATGAGAATAATGAATAACTATAATTAAACCCAAGAGAGTAAGTGAGAGTCATCCATGCTAAACTATGGTTACAAAATATCAAGATATTTTGTAACTTGAGTTTAAGCAAAACCATGGGCAAATAAAACCATGGTTTTGATTTTGTCAACACAGAAAAAGGAGAGTTGAATAGTCAACCATGATTTAATTTGCCATTTTGCTTTTCTCAAATTAAAAAAGTATATAAATATGTAACCATGCGAGTCTTGCAATGCCATCACCAATGTATCATCAACCATGACACATGTATGCTTGCATGTGTGCATCCATATCATCATATACATACATTCATGCATGCATCATAAAGAAATAGGTTTTAATAAATGATCTAATGGACTTAATATTAAATCAACACTTGATTTAATAACCCGGTCATATCACATACGACCCGTCCAATAGTAAACGCCTGATTAAAATATCGTATCTAATACACGCATTTAATCGAGCCCCCATGCATATCACATATGCACCCCACATCTTTTCGCCTGAGCTAGGAGACTCCTTTGTGGGACTCTAAGACTCATCAATACGCTAGCAGTAGGCAGTGATCGCATCACTTTCCCACAAACCGTCGGTGGAATAAGCTGTATGTAACGGCTCCCATGTATTGAGCGATCAGAAGAAACACATGCAAACCTGCTAAAACTACCGTCGAGCCAACTGGCAACACTTGCCGTACAGTCCGGTCTCTTCATCAAATATGCTGCATATGTGAGTCTAGGGATGGTATCGTCGACCCCAATAACCCAATAAGTCATGCCGGTATATATCTCATAACAGATCGAGAAACTACCGATAACACTTATCAGTAAATCTCAACAGTCCTGACCAGGAACTTCCTGTTATAGCTAATTGTACATGGTGCGACATCAACCCCCAATACTGGGATAGACGAAACCCTTCCTATCGCTCATTACCTCCATGTGCCTCGGGACTGTACCTAAAATCCACCTGTTTGCACGACTCGGTAGAGCCGTGGTTGGGTAGGGATCAAAGTATAGTGGGAGGACACACAAGACTCTATGACGATCTCGGGTCTACAGACTAACCTGTACCTGTGTCACCTGAGAACTGCCATCCGACGATAGATATAATATCACATTGGAGTTCTCGGCGAGTCCGTTCAGTGTACCTAGTCTCCACTGAGCACCCGTATACGATCTTTGGTGTCACCACACCAATGGATATGGGATCATCCATTGCCCATCATATGGGACAAGTAACGTATACGGTAGTCTACTCTGGTGATATCGATGCCCCGTCTCGATACACCCATGACTAGGAACATTTCAAGGATATGCTCATAGACTACACACGTCCCACTAGTATGATCCGCATCATAATCTTAGTAGTCCTGCATCATTCTAAGGGCTATATCCACATGTACCAAATGAATGAAAGCATGATCAAATGAACATGTCAAGATAAAAGTGCAACCAGATAGCATACTATCATGTCAAGAAAGAATGTCCCCTGAATATATATATACACACACATACCGGTACATACACTATCATATAATGGTCTCTAGGGCATACATATATCCAACAGGTTAACCTTTCAAAACTCAGATTTCTATGAAGCTTAAGCTTCTGTAATGATGATCTTTTCATCATAAAGTTCATAATGATCAATTTTTATGATCTTGCGTTCCATATATTTTCCTTTATAGTTATGATCTTGATTACAAAGGATGTTTTTTATGGGGATTTGGATCTCATGAAGCTAAAACTTTGATTTTTGTTTGATCTCAACGATCTTTTCGTCTCATGGTGAGGTGGTACCAAAGTTCAACCTCCAAAATCTTAGATCTTGAGATCAAACCCCTCATAAGAGCTTAAGCTCTTAGCTAGAATGGATTTGACTCATAGATCTTTGATCTAAAGAAAGAACTTTGGGTTCTTCTGAAGCATACGCTTTGTAAAGGGGGAAAAAGGGAGGCAAAGGAGGATTTTTCCTTTCTTTAGCTAGGGTTTTGAAGAGATTATCTTCTTGGAGATGGAGGATGCAGTGTCAATTATGGTTAAGCTTAAAATGAATGTAGATTTTTCTCTCTTGATCGTAGATGAATGTCTATGGGCTATTAATCTCCCTCTCTACTCCTTTTTATAAGAGGAGTAGTTGGGAAAGGTTGATAGAATCTCTCATTGAGAGATCTCCAAATTGATCTTTGATCAATCGGTGGTGCTTAAGCACTGTTGGATCATCGATCCAGGGATTTTCTTTTTTCAAAAGAATATCTTTCTGTATTAGAAAGATCCGGGGAAATATTTTCCCAAATAGAGCATTTGCTCCAATCTGAAGCATGCGCTTCAACAAAAAGATGCGCTCACACCACGTGCTTTGCATGTTTGAAGCTTGGCATAAAGGGTTGGTGTTTGTGCCATGTACTTTGCATGTGGCGCACTTATGCTAGCACTCATGCATTGCACGTTTGGTGCTGGCGCAGGGGGTTTGGCGCTACGTGCTTTGCACATGTGCTTGTGCCACGTGCTTTTCATATGTGCTTGCGCCATAGTGGGTCTTGCAGTCCTGAGCACCAAATTTTAGCAGGAACAAATGCCCCTACCAATGCACCCACGTGCATTGCATATGGGTGGAGTGGTGTAAGGCTGATGGCCGTTGCACTTCTCTTTTTTCTTGTGCTATAATGACCTGACTTAGTTATGTACCATTTTCGGAGCGTTCAGTTTATTCTCCTTCTAGGTATGAATAAAGTCATCCTGATGTTAAGTATAAGAGGCCATCAGGCTTGCGGTACTGGGTGTAGTCTGTCACACCATTGCGTTAGCTTGCTTCTTCTCGGTTCGCGTTCCTTCAGATCGCTGTTCGAGTGGCCGACGCGCTCGTTGTTTCTCTAAGCCCTTCTGAGGTGGGATGCAATGTCCCAAATAATCTTCCTAGGCCGATATGTGTATTGCCATCAGAGATTTAATATTAGGCGTAATCATGGCATTTACTTAGGTGTCAGACTCTTTGAGTCCCAGAGAAGTCATTTCTACACCCTTCTGAGGTGAGATGACATCTAGTGGTTTTTAGGCGTGTATGTATTGCTATCAAGACATAGAGCTCGAAAATTGCAGTCACTCTGCTTTCGTTCCGACTCCTTGAGCCTTGCTAATGCCATGTCTATACCCTACTGGAGTAAAATAGATGTTCAGGTAGTCCCTAGGCTATATGTGTTGCCGTCAAGATAAAATGCCAGGATGATACCTTCACACGATTTTTTTTTTATTTTTTAAATTTATTTTTTTAACCACGATTGCTCTATCATTTCAGATTTTATTATTGTGATGATTGCGATTGCCCAATCATTTCGGCTATTTATTCACGGCTGCCCCATCGTTTCTATAATTTCTTTTTATTTTTACTCATTGATTTTTATTGCGAGTCGTCCCATCATTTTGGCTATTTATTTTTATTTTTACTCGCTGATTTTTATTCCGAGTGAAGGGTTCCCTAATGCTTACGGCTAATGAATAAGCGACATGCAAAACAAATATTTCAATCATGCACGAGGAAACCGAGCCTAGCAATCGATCCACGTACTAAACTAGCAACTAAAACAAGAGAGCTAGCTACTATGTTGAGAATATACAACCTTTGTAGCATGTCCACCCAATCGTGGAAGACCCCTTCAAGCTATGTAGGCTGTCGGGAACGAGCTTGAGAGATGATTGCTCTTACAAAAGACGATCCACCCGAGGACAACCGATTGAAGATCCAGCTCACACCAAGAACCACAGGTGAAGCAACTGACACTCCAAACTTGGTAGAAATGGAGTGTGAGTGATGTAGGAATTATCATAATTTTAGTCTCTCAATTACCAAATTCAAGAGAGTTCTCAAAGCTCATGAGGAAGAAGGAGATGAGAGGAGAGGAAAGAAAAGAGAATCTAACCATAACAAATGAATGAGAAAGCTCCATATTTTTTTTTAAACTACAACATTTAAAAACCTTTTTGAAATAAACAAATGAAGCCCATCCCTCTCTACCTTGCTCTCATCCATGCCTCCTCCTCCATCTCATTTTTTTTCTTTTTAACAAAATGAAAATCCTAATGAGATTTCCCATTCTAAAAGTATTTTGTATAAATACAAAATACAATTCCTGGTATGTGTATCAAATACATATACGCGTATCCATATAAAAATACGAATAGCCAAAGAGATGTCCTCCTCTTAAAAATATTTTGTATAAATACAAAATACAACCCTGGTATATGTATCATTACATATACACGTATCCGTATAAAAATACGAATAGTCTAGAGAGAGAAAATGAATAGTGAACATAATTTAATAATATATATATTATTAAATTAAAACTTGATTTAATAATCTGTCTTAATCCATATTTAAATACGTGCTTGTGGTTAGGATTAAGCCAGATTAGTAAATCAACATACGTATCAACATACGTACTCTACATTGTATCGCCTGAACTGGAAAAACCCTATGTGAAGGACTCTGAAGACTTGAAAACACGTTGGCAGTGAGTTACTGGATAAATCCATAACTACAAGCACGTCAGAGACACTATCTGTACGTAACGGCTATCCAGGTATATGTTGAAAGGGAGTTCGACAATCAAGCCCGTCCGTACCCTACTGAGTCTATAAGTGACAATCTCCGTACAGTCTGGTCTCTTCGTCTAAGAGTGTCGTAACTGGGTCTAGGGGTGGATAACATCAGACCCTTAATAACCCGATAAGTCGTGCTGGTCTCAAGCTCATGACCAACCGAGAAACTATTGATCTACTATCAATAAATCTCATCTGCCTTGGAAAGGGAATTATGATGATGGCTAACTAAACACAGCGCGAGATCGACTCCCTATACCGGGAGAGACAAATTCCTTCTGATCGCTTACTGCCTCCATGTGGCTCGGGACTGTACCCAACTAAAACCTGTTTGCATGACTTCTTTTAGCCGTATTAGGGTAGTAATCTAAGTACAATGGGAACTCACACGAGAAAAATGATGATCTTAGGTCTAATGACTACTTTGTACTCATGTCATCAGAGAACTGCTATCTGACGATAGGTATAATAACATTTAGGAGTTCTTGGCGAGTCTATTTGAGGTACTCACTTCCAGTGAGTACCTGTATACAATCTTAGGTGCCATAATACCAATGGCTTGTGAGACCAGCCACCGCCCCTCATCGAGGGTCTAGAAAGTATACACTAATCTACTAGGAATATTTAAGAATGTGCTTATGGACTATCTAGCTTGCACAAGTATGATCGCCATCATAATGCTGGTAGTCAAGAAAGGATCATACGGGTTTTATCATTATATATTAGCAACATGTAATAAAATGTATATATATGAATGATAATGACAAACCAGACAATATACATTATCTCGAGCAAGACTATTCTGTAAGTCGATGTAAAACACACTACGAGTTGCGGGGAGGCGGACATATGAAAAACGATCTTGTTCTTTAAGCTAACATCAACTAACCGAAGATCTTTACTAAATAATAACTAACAACAACCATAGAAGTTCAGAGCTACTATGAAAAGAGATTATACCTAGTAAATCGTGTCCTTCGTCTTTTCGTTCTCTACGTCCTCCTCGGCCTCTTCTCCGTGATAGATGATCCACCCGAGAACCCTAATCCAAGCTTCACCTCTAAACTTGAGGTAACTAAGTTTCTCTAGTTGCTAATCAAAGGAACTTAGGTGATATAGAGTTAGGTTATAGATTGTTTAGTCTATTCTAATCCTTGATCTCAACTCAAGAGTGGTAGGATTAGGGTTTGAAGAGAGAGTGAGCTTGAGGAGACAGAAGGTGAACATGATAATGATCATGATATTGTTTCTCACTTGAATTATATGAAGCATAATGATTAATCAAATAAATGAATAAATGTGATTATTCATCATGCGACATTAATTCAATATGAGTGATTCACTATATGAGTCATTAAGCATTTAATAATACATTAATGAAAAGATGAATCACACAAAATGAGTCACAATTGCATTTAATGATAATGCCACCTAAACTCTCAAGTCACCATGCTTCTAGAAGCTTCCCGTAAAATTACGAGAACGCCCCTCCTATCCGTGAAAACACGGAAAAACTTTAGACTGTATAAATCCAATAACCTGATACTAGAATCTGGCTTAAACCAAAGCCGGCTAGTAAAAACTGTCTGAACGTCGTACGTGTGTAAACACACGTATGCGTCCGAACCTTTGTCGTAAAACCGTACGACCTCTATATCGTTTTGCCTAGAGTAGGGAAATCTCTATGTGGGACTCTAAAGACTCGACTACTGCGCTGGCAGTGGTTTTAACCACAGACCGCAAGCGGCACTAGCTGCACGTAACGGTCCCCAGGTAGATGTCGATAAGACGGGCGATGAGGAAACCCATTTGAACTCCTATTGAGCCTGTCCGTGACAATATCCGCGCAGTCCGGTCTGTTCGTCTAAGAGTATCGCATGTATGGTCTAGGGAGGTGGTAAACGTCAGACCCCTAATAACCGTACAAGTCATGCCGGTATGGCTCAAGACCATCCGAGAATCTACTGATCAGTCCATCAGTAATTCTCAATCAGCCCTGGCCAGGGACTTATGATAATGACCAACCGATCACCGTGCGATATCAACTCCCTATACCGGGAGAGACAAATCCCTAACAGTCACTCACTGCCTCCACGTGGCTTGGGACTGTGCCCAATTAAAACCTGTTTGCACGACTCCTTTGAGCCGTGGTAGGGTAGTAATCAAAGCACAGTGGGAACTCACACGAGACAAATGACAATTTTAAGTCAACAGACTATCTGCAAACATGTCACCTGAGAACTACTATCACGTTAGGTATAAATACCATCCAGTCAGTTCTCGGCGAGTCCTGTCCGGTGTACTCACACCCAGTGAGCATCTGTATACAATCTTAGGTGCATATCACCAATGGCTGCGGGACCAATCCATCGCCCCTCCTCATGGACTAGATATGTATACACAAGTCTCCTCTGGAGTATCGATGCCCAGTCTCGATGCTCCTGCGACCAGGGGCATCTAAGGATGTGCCTATTGACTATCCATCTCCCATAAGTATGACTGCCATCACAACGCCGGTAGTCAGGCAAACACCCTATGGGCTTTATCAACATATTTATAAATACAAACTAAAATATATCACACGTTAAGATAAAGACAAACCAAATAGCGTACTATCATATCAAGCAAGATTGTCATGTACATACATATCCCTAGTATCCTATACAATGAAGGCCTCTAGGGCATATATACCCAACAATCTCCCACTTGCACTAAGGCCTATAATTGGTGCAATGAGTACCCACTGTCTGCACTAGATCTAGTTGCAGGTATACCGCATGCCCAACATCTCAAACAGCCTCTCGAACTGGACTTGAGGGATGGCCTTGGTGAATGGATCTGCCGTGTTGTCTTTTGTGTCCACTCTCCGTACCTCGATCTCCCGACGATCCACGATCTCCCTGATCAGGTGAAATCGCCTTAAGATATGCCTGGATTTCTGATGGGACCTTGGTTCCTTTGCTAATGCTACAGCCCCATTGTTATCACAATACAAAGGTATTGGATTGGCAATGGATGGAACCACCTGAAGTTCAGAGATGAACTTACTCATCCAGACAGCTTCTTTCGTGGCTTCGCTAGCAGCTATATACCCAGCCTCCATAGTTGAGTCTGCGACGGTATCCTGTTTGGAACTCTTCCAACACACCGCCCCTCCATTGAGGGTAAACACAAAACCGAAATGGATTTAGAGTCATCTTTGTCACTTTGGAAGCCAGAGTCGGTAAAAGCCTCGACCTAGAGGTCCCCATTACCGTAAACTAAGAACATCTCCTTAGTCCTTCTCAGGTACTTGAGAATGTTCTTTACCGCTTCCAATGCTTCTCACCTCGGTCAGACTGATACCTGCTTACCACACTAAGTGCGTAAGCTACATCTGGTCTGGTACATAACATCGCATACATTATAGATCCTACTGCCGAAGCGTAGGGTATAATGCCCATGCGAGCCCTCTCTACATCAGTCTTTGGAGACATCTTTTTGGAGAGGGTGATCCCGTGACAAACGGGTAAATTACCGCGCTTGGAATCTTCCATACTAAATCTCTTTAGTATAGTGTCAATATACCTGGACTGTGAAAGTCCCAACATTCTATTGGATCTATCATGATAGATCTTAATGCCCAGAATGTATGATGGATCTCCCAAGTCTTTCATGGAGAATTTCTGTGACAAGAAGAGCTTTACTGATTGTAGCATAGGGACATCATTCCCTATCAGTAGTATGTCATCGACGTATAAAACGAGGAAGACTGCTGCTCCTTCTACAATCTTCCTATAAATACATGGTTCATCTACATTTTTGATAAAGTCAAATTCCTTGACCATCTTATCAAAGCAGATGTTCCAACTTCGCGATGCTTGCTTTAATCCATAAATGGATTTAAGCAATTTGCACACTTTTCCGCTGCTCCCACTGTCTAAGAAACTTTCTGGTTGATCCATGTAAACACTCTCTTCTAAATGTCCATTTAGAAAAGTTGTTTTTACGTCCATCTGCCAGATTTCATAGTCATGGAAGGCAGCAATGGCAAGCATGATCCGAATGGATTTAAGCATAGCTACTGGTGAAAAGGATTCATCATAGTCCATTCCTGGTCTTTGACGAAAACCTTTTGCAATGAGTCTAGCTTTGTAGGTTTCCACTTGTCCAAATGCACCAATCTTCTTTTTGAAGATCCATTTGCATTCAATTGGTTTCACCCCAGGAGGAGCAACTTCTAAAGTCCATACTTATTGGTGTACATGGATTCCATTTCGGATCTCTTAGCATCCAGCCACTTCACCGAGTCTATACTCGTGATAGCCTGCTGAAAACTAGTAGGCTCATCGATGATGCAATCCTCTCGATCCCCATCCAGAAGAAACCCATAGTACCTTTCAGGAGGATGAGAAAGCCTACTAGATCTGTGGACTGGCATTGGTTCGTCGGGTTCTATTGAAACCTGAGGTTCTACTAAGTCCTCGGCAGCAGTTTGAGGTTCTGGAATTTCTTCCAGCTCTACCGCGCTCCCACTAATTTCTTTTGCAAGAAATTCGCTCTCTAAGAAGACAATGTGGCGAGCGTCAAACACCTTTTGTTCTTCAGTGTGGTAGACCATATACCTCCTTGAATGCTTGGGGTATCCTATAAACTTGCATAAAACCGATCGTGCCTCGAGCTTGTCCGGATTATGCTTTTTAACATATGCCGGACACCCCCATATCTTGATATACTTAAGATATGGTCTCTTCCCGCTCCACATTTCATATGGAGTTGTAGGCAAAGACTTAGTCGGAACTCTATTCAATAGGTATGCTGCTGATTCTAGCACAAAACCCCAGAAGGAAAGTGGCAACTCAGCACTACTCATCATTGAACGTACCATGTCCAGTAGCGTGCGATTCCTCCTTTCTGATACACCATTGTGCTGAGGTGTATAAGGCGGAGTAAGCTGAGAGAGAATTCCATTCTCTTTTAAGCATTCAAGGAAATTGGTACTTAAGTATTCTCCACCTTGATCATATCGAAGTGTCTTGATGCTTTTACCAGTTTGTTTCTCTACTTCATTTTTATACTCCTTAAACTTCTCAAAGGCCTCGGATTTATGTTTCATTAAGAACACATGTCCATACCTAGAGAAGTCATCAGTAAAAGTGATGAAGTAGGAGTGACCGCTTCGTGCATGCGTAGACATTGGACCACATACATCACTGTGTACAAGTCCCAAGAGTTATGTGTCTCTTTCTCCGTGTCCGGTGAACGGAGATTTGGTCATTTTTCCTTTGATACATGATTGACAAGTTGCATATGATGAATATTCAAACGGATCTAAATATCCATCTTTATGTAACTTAGTCAACCTTGTTTCGTTTATATGACCAAGTCGACAATGCCATAGAAAGGCTTAGTTTGAATCTGGAGCCTTTCTTTTAAGCGTGTTTTGAATATTGAAAATTTGATGTTGATTAAGTATGTATATGCCGTTTTCCAGTGTGCCAAACCCAATCAGTTCTTGATTTAGGAGAATGTTCATGACATTTCTTTCAAGCACAAAATTATATCCTTCATTAGATAACAAAGATACTGATATAATATTACACAACATACTGGGAATACAAAAACAGCTGTACAACACCAAAATGTGCCCACTAGTCAACCCTAGGTGATATTCTCCTATTGCAATAGCATCTACATGCATTCCATTGCCCATCCGGAGAGTCATATCACCTGTCCCCAGTGCTCTACTATTTCTCAGATCCTGCAATAAATTACAGATGTGAGAACCAGAACCGGTATCAAGTACCCATGATGTAGAGTTTACTGTAAGACAATTTTCGATTACGAACACACCTGAAGCAGAAGCAACAGCTTGCTTCTTGTCCTTGGCTTTGAATGCCATGCAATCCTTCTTCCAGTGCCCTTGCTTGTGACAATAATAGCATTTGTTCTTATCTTCCTTCACCCTTCCTGCCTTGTTCGTTCCCTGCACCTTGTTGACCCCACCCTTCAGTTTTGGTGGCTTTCATCTTCTTCTTCCCTTTAGCTTTCGCTTTAGATTTAGAAGAGGATGATTGGTCAACATACAGAACGGGGGTCTTCTCCTTTTTCAAGGAGGTCTCTGCTACCCTCAATATGTTGAGGAGCTTTGGAAGATTAGCTTCCATTTCGTGCATATTGAAGTTCAGCACGAACTGAGAGAAGGTGTGGGGATGGGACTGAAAAATCAAGTCGATGTACAAATCATTCTCTAGCATGCATCCCAGGTTTGTGAGTTCCTCAATGAGAGTGATCATTTTCAGGACGTGCTCTCCTACAGGTGATCCTGGAGCTAACCTCATCTGGATGAGTTTCCTTGAGATCTCGTACCTCGCGATACGGGAGTGCTCCCCATACAAATCCTTGCAATGGAGAAAGATGGATACAATATCCATACTCTCGTGCTGTTTCTGGAGTTCATTGTTCATGGACGCCAGCACGATACACTTAGCTTTCTCACAGTCTAGATCCCAGGTTTTGCGAACTTCCTTGTCCGCAACTGAGGAATCTGGTCCTGGGATAAGGGGAGGAACAGCGGTGGTAACATATGCTACTTTGTCATAAGTCAGTGCAATGTTGACGTTCCTTAACCAATCTTTATAGTTCTGCCCGTTCAGTATATTTTTTCAAGTAATAGTTATAGTCCTGTCATGGTAGCTGCCAGAGAGAGAGAAAAGAAAACACTCAGCATATGCTCTTGCAAGTTTAGATTGATTATTAGTTTATCTAAACAGGATGGCTCCCACTATTTTCTCAAGTCCTTCTTCAAAACCTAAAATAAGAACTAGTCAGGATTTAATCACATGTCACAATACTTGCTTACCCTTTCAGCCAGGCCAGTGTTGGTATTTCGAGGGAGGTTTTCCAACGCTTTCGCGAAGTTCCTTAATTAAAGAACCTTTTTTCCCTGGAGGCGTAGCCCCTCTAACACCTTTCTAGACACCTACTTGGTTTATAGCATTGATTGTTAAGTGAGAAAATTTCCTAAGAGTAATCCTACTCATCAGTAGGATCGGGATCCAACTATCATTGCATGATGCCCTAGATGGAAGCCACTCTAGTCACCACACTCCAGAAGGTATGCTAAATCTGCAAGTTTCCTTTATGTTTAAAACTCCCGATGTGATTTTTACCCCAAGCTCTTATGACCTTGACGTAGGCCAACAAATCATAAGACGTAAGTCAAGTTCTACCCGTCGTTGTCCTGATTAATTTAGGTACATCGTACATGCCCTTGACGTAGGCCAACAAGGCTGTACGTCTGTCTTAAACTAATGCATCTATCTATGCAACAAATAAGCAACACACTGCTACCATACACTATGCCTTGACGTAGGCCAACAAGCATAGCATGAATACGATGTGCTGTCTATTTGAAACGACGGAGGGTTACGGCTGGTTTTTGGCGAAAAACCGTTAACGTAATGAACTTGATATGATCGAAGGAACCAAGATAGCCTTTATTAAAAGGAGTGGTTTAAGCTCCGGATTTAAAATTTTCTTTTTGATGAAAACCGAGTGGTTTAGAAATTGTTCCAACGATTTAGTTTAGGTTTTATTTTCTTTGCATTAATAAGAATGCTCCCATCATTAACCTATCATTACAGATAACAACGAAAATATAACGTTCTCTTATGCCATCCGCATTTGCCACGGGGTCCCGTCATCATCCGTTAGGTTACATAACTATCGGCAGAGCGGGGGCTAGGCTGGCGCGGGTGTAAAACATAAGTGACGTCTAAATAGCTATCATATATAGATATTGCACATTCGTTAGACGCAATAATAGGCATTCCAGATCACAGATGAATTTTATTGGATATACAAGCAATCCGCGTTTCTTTTGAGCCTGCAACGAAAGACGGATTACACAGTTGTGATGAATAGCCATTACCCCACCCCAGACCCCTACGGGTACGGCAAACTACCCGCTAAGTACCCGAAGTGAAGCGGTCTCCCTCAACGACGTGAGTAGGCCACTAAACACTTCAAAGTACCCGGTAGTTTGTGCACCCCACCTTGGGTCTATCCTAGGAGCAAAAACAGTAAAATGAAATAATACAACGGTGGCTACAAAGGAAACCTGGATGTGCCCCGCAAAATAATATTACAACTTATTACAATTACATCGAATGAATTAATACAATAACCCATCACAAAACCCCGGCTAATCATCACAACAATCCAATGCAGTTCATAATCACAAACAGTTAAAATCATCACAGATATGTGCAACCCCCTGCCAACCGTCATACTAGCAGTTAGGGGAGGTTTACGAACACATAATACAGTTCACAGATATAATCAAATAAGCAAACATCGTATAATTTCGATCGATCAAACACATTAGATTCTACTCCAAAACTTCTCTGTAAACCGGAGACTTGAGCAGAAAATAAATCATTCTAGAAAAGACAAAACATCACAGAAGAGCCACAGGGAAAACTTGGGATGAATCAGATCCAACTCGGCCGCGGATCCGTGGCAGATCGGTGGGATCGGCCGCGGTTCCGCGGCTCTGTAGCCGATTCATGGACCCAATTTTTCTCTATGTTCTTATAATTTCCTGTAGGTTATTATGGAGGTCCCTGAAAAATTTTTAGGCCTCATTTTAAAATCGACAGAAACATGGTGATATCGATGTATTTTCCGGTTCGTTTCGCGTTCGAAATTGTAACGATTTTGCTATTGAGTTAATTATTGTTTAGTGAGGCTCTGATACCACTGTAAGTCAATGTACAACACCCCACGAGTTGCGGGGAGGCGGAAATATGAAAAACGGTCTTGTTCTTTAAGCTAACATCGACTAACCGAAGATCTTTACTAAACAATAACTAACAACAACCATAGAAGTTCATAGCTACTATGAAAAGAGATTATACCTAGTGAATCGTGTCCTTCATCTTTTCGTTCTCTACATCCTCCCCGGCCTCCTCTCCATGATAGATGATCCACCCGAGAACCCTAATCCAAGCTTCATCTCTAAACTTGAGGTAACTAAGTTTCTCTAGTTGCTAATCAAAGGAACTTAGGTGATATAGAGTTAGGTTATGGATTGTTTAGTCTATTCTAATCCTTGATCTTAACTCATGAGTGGTAGGATTAGGGTTTGAAGAGAAAGTGAGCTTGAGGAGAGAGAAGGTGAACATGATAATGATCATGATATTGTTTCTCACTTGAATTATATGAAGCAAAATGATTAATCAAATAAATGAATAAATGTGATTATTCATCATGCGACATTAATTCAATATGAGTGATTCACTATATGAGTCATTAAGCATTTAATAATGCATTAATGACATGATGAATCACATAAAATGAGTCACAATTGCATTTAATGATAATGCCACCTAAAACCTCAAGTCACCATGCTTCTAGAAGCTTCCCGTAAAATTACGAGAACGCCCCTTCTATCCGTGAAAACACGGAAAATCTTTAGACTGTATAAATCCAATAACCTGATACTAGAATCTGGCTTAAACCAAAGCCGGCTAGTAAAAACTGTTCGAACGTCGTACGTGTGTAAACACACGTATGCGTCCGAACCCTTGTCGTAAAACCGTACGACCTTTATATCGTTTCGCCTGGAGTAGGGAAATCTCTGTGTGGGACTCTAAAGACTCGACTACTGCGCTGGCAGTGGTTTTAACCACAGACCGCAAGCGGCACTAGCTGTACGTAACGGTCCCCAGGTAGATGTCGATAAGAAGGCCGATGAGGAAACCCATCCGAACTCCTACCGAGCCTGTCCGTGACAATATCTGCGCAGTCCGGTCTGTTCGTCTAAGAGTATCGCATGTATGGTCTAGGGAAGTGGTAAACGTCAGACCCCTAATAACCGTACAAGTCGTGCCGGTATGCCTCAAGACCATCCGAGAATCTACTGATCAGTCCATCAGTAATTCTCAATCAGCCCTGGCCAGGGACTTATGGTAATGACCAACCGATCACCGTGCGATATCAACTCCCTATACTAAGAGAGACGAATCCCTAACAGTCACTCACTGCCTCCACGTGGCTCGGGACTGTGCCCAATTAAAACCTGTTTGCACGACTCCTTTGAGCCGTGGTAGGGTAGTAATCAAAGCACAGTGGGAACTCACACGAGACAAATGACGACTTTAAGTCAACAGACTATCTGCACACATGTCACCTCAGAACTACTATCTGACGTTTGGTATAAATACCATCCAGTCAGTTCTCGGCGAGTCCTGTCCGGTGTACTCACACCCAGTGAGCATCTGTATACAATTTTAGGTGCACATCAGCAATGGCTGCGGGACCAATCCATCGCCTCTCCTCAGGGTCTAGATATGTATACACTAGTCTACTCTGGAGTATCGATGCCCAGTCTCGATACTCCTGTGACCAGGGACATCTAAGGATGTGCTTATTGATTATCCAGCTCCTACAAGTATGACTGCCATCACAATGCCGGTAGTCAGGCAAATACCCTATGGGCTTTATCAACATGTTTATAAATACAAAGTAAAATATATCACACGTTAAGATAAAGACAAACCAAATAGCGTACTATCATATCAAGTAAGATTGTCATGTACATATATATCCCTAGCATCCTATACAATGAAGGCCTCTAGGGCATATATACCCAACATATTCTACTTGTATAGGTCCTTCCTCAATTACTAATTGGTTTGAAAGAGTGTTTTTGTAGTAACCGCAATCAATAACGGTGTCATGTGTAGCTAGCCGAGATGAGTACGGGTCGTCCGCACGTATGCGTGGAACTTTTAATCTTACTTTAGTCGAGTTGATTAGAAATAGAGGAGAGTGATTCTAGATCTATGTTGAACACAGATGTAGAATATATAAGAAGTGGGCTTAAAGGGTTCATTAGAATTTAGTAGTAATGGATGATTAAATAAAGATGACTCCTTTTATCTTTTAATAGATTTAAAACTAGATCGATAGTGATGAATGAAGATTAGGATTTTTGGAGGGAATAGGGTTCCCACTCTTAACCCTTATCTTTTCATTGACCTCTATTCATGTCTAGACTCTAATAAAATAATTGTTAATCTGATCTCAAATCGCAATCGAGACTATCAATAAATTGATAGCACGCCCGATTAGGATGTTAACGATTCTTTTGATAAAGTTTATAAACTTTATAAGATGTAAAAGAAGTTAAGGGATTTTATCATCTATTGATCTACCCTAATCTTACGAACCCTATTAAGCGGAGAATTACTCATGGCTGTTTGGAGAAGAAGAAGGGATAGAGAAGAAAATCATAATGCAGAAATTAAATGCGGAAAGTAAATGCGAAATAATTACAAATGGTCTACTTTTATTAATCAACTTTACAAGTACAAATCCATCGAATTTAGATTACAAGAGGAAGAAGTTACTCTCGATCTCTGCCTCATAGGAAGTAGATGTTCCGTTGATATTCATGTCGCTCTATCACGTCGAATCCCAGACCTGTCGTGGATCACTTGTTCTTTGACGGTGATTTGCTTCATGTTAAAGGTGATCCTTTCTAACTTTAGCCCTCGGTCCTTTATATAGCCCTCAAATCAGAAACCCTAGATCTTATAGGTTAAGATATGAAATCATGATCAGCTACCAAAACTCTCAGATCCAACAGCCACAAAGGGGTCGCGGATCCGCCGCAATTAGGGCATTTTGGCCGCGGAACCGCCATGCTTTGGTGGGCTTAGGGTTTGGGTTTTCTGCTGTGGCCTCATGTTGACACGTGGAGATCTTCTAGATATCTGAATTTAGGAAATATTTTCTGAGTCCCTGCCAGTTTTGATTCTACGATTTTATTGGCAGATTTTTTATTCTAATATCTTGAATATCTTGATCTCTTAATCTGAGCTAAATCTGCACAATATCTCTATGAATAATGTTAGTAATATTTGTCAAATTAGAGATATAATCTTAATCCTTTTATATGGTAATAAATCTTTAAGCAATTTGATTAAGATTATTTGATGCGATATGCATATTTAAATTATCAAAATATCTTATAAATATTATATGCATATATTTTCCTTCATAATATTAATTATAATATATAAACATATGGTAAATAGTATTTTGCAGATAAACCCAAATATGTTTTATATTTATAATAAACACCTTTAAATATTTAAAAAATGTAAGGAAAATGTTATATCAAACGTGCAATATTTTCGACTGAACAAATACCCTCAAACTTAACTTTGATCGTCCTGAGCAAACTAGTTATTCAAGAGAGGGAGAAAAAGAAAAAGAAAAAGAAAAAGAAAAAGAAAACCTAACAAGCACAATTTCGTAGGCAACACGATTGCACTGAGCACGTACAATAAGCCGTTAAACCTCTAGGTGTCCCTTGTAGGAGGAGTGTTGTCTCCTGAGGGTTTGTAGCGGATTACACCCAAAAAATCCTATAGTAAAAGAAAGAAAATGAAAATTATGTACAAAGATAAGAACTATAAAAGAAAGAACTTGAAAATAAGAGTTTCCAACTACACCAGCTTTTCAGTTGCCATGAGCCCTATCTTAATGGTCATGAAAAGATGTCGGAAATCACATCATCTCTCAATAAAATATCGCCTTTAGTGTTCCTCCCTACCTTTCTTCCAAATATCGATCATATACCCTTATGTGTGTTTAAAAGACACCCGTACACTTAGAGAATTCAATTCAATCTATCATACTCTTGTCCATCTTCCAAAGTAGTTTATAGTCGGTGAATAATTTCGATGAAATTGCTCACACATCCTTCATGCGACCGTTAATACTTCTTGAGGTACTAACCGACTGATTACTAAATGTGCTTACTTATTCAGGCATAATTATCCTTGTCTTGCAACACCTAAGGCTTAGCAGTGGCACCCAAACCAGTTGGTCTAAGGCACTAGGTGGTAAAGCACCCCCGCTATATTTTTTCATACCGCCTTAAGTAATTAAAAAACCAGTGTTCATTTTTTTCTTCACCACTTATACTTTTTTATTATTTCATACTAAGGCTTTTATACAAGAGTATTTCAAGTTATCCTCTATTATCCCAAGTTTCAAGATTTATGACAGTGCATATAATAGGGTATCAACGTTCAAATGTTTAGACTTAAGAATAGGGACTATTTTTCAGACTTATTTTATCCTTAGATTAGTAATTTCTTTCATCCTACTAACCCTTGGGACAACAGCTCATAACTACTTATTTCTATCCGCGTTTAAGAAAATATCTAACTTTCTTGTTTTTCTTAAACTATTCCTATCTTTCATATGTAATTTTTCACTTTCTAATTTTTTATTATCAAAATTTTTTTTTCTTATATTTATGATAATGCAAAATAAAGCGTGAATAAGCACAAACCTCTCCCAAACCTGTTTGCAGCAGTGTCCTCACTGATATCATCTGTTAAGTGAAAAAAACCTGTAGACTTGGGTGGAAAAGTTAGTAACGGGGACATGAATAAATAACAGTGAAATCCTCCCAAAAAATTATTTTTGGCTCACAATTTTGTAAAAAATTATTTTCTTTCAAGAGCCAAAATTTATTAATCCCCCCAAACTGAGTAAAACTGTATTAAGCATTTAAATTCATAAAGAGGGGGGTAAAATTATTGGTCAATATAAAACTTTACAAAGACCAAAAGTCAACACCAACCATTCAAATATTTTATCGATGTAACGCACTGGTTGGTAGAAGATCATGTCACCTGTAGAAGTGAAGAAGTGGGGAGGAGATAAGAAGTGTAATAGAATGGGTTTACGTCTCGGTTTGTAGAGACGAAACAATGATGATGGATTACCTGCATTCTTGTTGTTGATAAGAAGAAAAGGTGGCGGTTCAACTTATTTTGGTAGTGGTTGATTCATCACAACTCTCATGTCTTCTAAGAATGCAAGTTCTTCAGCGAAGATTTCTTCAAAGCTTTCATCAATATCCCGAATAATAATCTTATCGGAAAGAACGGGATGATACTCGGACTCCATAAAAGGTTCATATTTAGTATTAGATGTTGACCCGGACAGCTCGATACCGCATGTGTATAATAATTAGCAGGGTCAAACAACAACATACCAGCGGAGTCAAGATCAGTAGCGTGAAGCTGTTCAAATTCACTACTATCGGAATCCATCCTTTCAACAGAACATACTTGAGCATAGGGTTCGGAGGGTTCACATCCCAACTTGTAAATATTAAACTCAATTGACATCGTCCCGAAAGATAGGGTCATAGAACCGTTTCGACAATTGATTATTACGTTGGATGTCGCTAGAAAAGGCCGACCTATAATCACCGAAATTTGGTTTTGGGGGTTTTCTACAGGCCGTGTATCAATAACTATGAAGTCCACAGGGATATAAATTCCCCGATATTGATTAACACGTCCTCTAGCTCACCCCTAGGTTGGGTGATAGATCGATCGGCCATCCAAAGAGTGCAGTGCGCCGGTTTTAACTCTCTGATGCCTAATTGTTCATAGACATAATATGGAAGCAATTTAACACTAGCACCTAAATCAAGTATAGCACGATTGATATTTTTACCCCCAATAGAAATTGATATGGTATGACTTCCGGGGTCCTTTCGTTTCTTGGGTATTTGTTGTGTAAAAGCAGTGCTTACATTACTTGCAAGGAAAACTTTTTTAGGCACTTGAATTTTCTTTTTCCTAGTGCACAATTCCTTTAGTATTTTCGCATAAGACGAAACTTGTTGAATAGCATCTAAGAGAGGAATATTTATGTTAACTTGCTTAAAAATTTCCACAATTTTCTCCATTTGTGGACTTGGTCTGTTGCCCCTTAATCTGTTTGGATAAGGAGCTTTATCAATAAGGGTTGGGTCTAACATTGGAGAGGATTATAGGGATAGAATGGATCCCAGAATTGGAGTTGGGATCGTTTAAGGTTGACTCGAGAAAGTGGGCGGAGGGTTCGAGCCTAGTGGAAAACGTAGAATAGGCTCGGAAGAAGATGGTGGACTAGACGAATGAGGAGTAGAAGTAGAAGCCAGGGTATCAATTGATTCCTCATCATCAACCTATTCATCCACTTGTTTGTTCTGCACTTTTCCCGATCTCAATGTGGTTACGGCACACACATTATGACTTTATGAGTGGCCAGGATTTGGTAGAGGTTAAGATGGATGTTTCCCTCTCTCTTTCACTCATTGCAGCATTTAACTGTACAAGTTGTACTTCTATCGATTTTATACTTTTACCGTGGGAGGCGGTGTTGTGCATTAACGTTTGGATAGAAGACTTTAAATCATCCGTCGTTTGTGTGGAATGTTTAATAAACGTATCCAAGCTTTGTTCGAGTGCAGAGGAGTTTTCGGTACCGGCCGTTTGGAAAGAATTGTTATAAGGTGTAGAATTGTTGGCCGGATTTTGAAAAGGTTGCGATTAAAATGAGTGGTGACTCAATTGCGGTGTTTGCTGTTGCTGTGGAAGAGGTCTTTGATAGTTGCTTGGGAACTGGTATGATTTTGAGGTTGGTTTTGGTTCCAAGAAAAATTAGGATGATTCCTCTATCCCTGATTGTATGTGGAAGAATAAGGATTGTTTCTAGGTCGTTGCTGAAAAGTAGCATTAATTTTTTCTTGACCTTGAAACGGTGGACTCAAAGGACATTTTTCCGTTAAATGTGATGGGTCAGAACAGTAACCACACACGGTTTTGCGAAGCGTAACTTGGTTTAGGGAGGCTGATAAGAATTTGTTCTCTATAGCATCAAGTTTCTTTTTCATTGCTGCCATTTCGGCTTTTACTGCGATGGAAACATCGAGCCGATGGATACCTCCCTAGACGATGATGGTCTAACGCTTTCCCACTGCAAAGTTTGTTCAGCGAGATCTTCCAGGAATTTCCAAGCTTCACCATCGTCTTTGGATATGAAATGGCATTGACAAATGGTCTCAAATATCTGTTTTGTCGCTGGATTAATACCATCATATATAATTTGGCAAAGGTCCCATCTATAAATTCTGTGATGAGGGCATTGGACTAGCAGATCTTTAAACCGTTTAAAGCATTTCTAAAATGGTTCGTTGGGAAACTGGGTAGACTGGTTGATCTCGCTTCGAACACGAGCGATCTTATGATTTGAATAAAATTTCTTAAGGAATACTATAACGAATTCATCCCAATTGGAAATAGAGTGTGCGGCAGTGTTATAAAGACATTTTTCTGCTAGATCGCATAAGGTAAAAGGGATAAGACGTAATCTCATAGCATCCACAGAAAGATGTGAAGTGCCCATCATTGCGCATACGTTTTCGAATTTGGTGATAAAATTGTATGCGTCTTCAGACTCAAGCCCTTCAAATTTGGGCAACAGGTTGATAAAGTGGGGTTTAATTTCAAAATTATCCCTATTGGCTGGTGGAATAGATAGACAAGTAGGAAGAGGACCGCGTATAGGGTAGCATCTTTCTTGGAGAGAGATACGCGGTGGATTCTGTGCATCTACGGCTGGTGGCAGGGGTGTGTTAGTAAAATCTGATGGAGAACCGTCCATCTCGGTCGATGTGGTAAGTGGAGAGGAAAAAGAAGATGAAGAAGTACCGACTTCGGAGTTTTTAGCAGAAACGCGGACAAGACGGTCACAAGAATCCCGTATCCAGCTAAGCATGCACTAAGCGGGTTTAGCGCAAGTGGCAGCATGTGTGAGAACTGTTTAAAAAGGTCTGATTTTGAAAAAGTGTCGGACTTGTGGCAAATCACATAAAAAATGCACAAATTATCCTAGAACTAAGGTCACCTAGGTCAAGTCACTAGACCACTCCTAGACTTCCAAAGGAAAAGTTGCAGGATAAATCGTCTACCAACTCTTTATCACTCTTGTGGCCAGGTAAGTGGGAGGTATCCGCTATACGAATCACCGAAAATAGCGGGCCTAATTAAGTAACCACTTGTCTTAGTCACACTTGTCTAGACACCACAAAAGTAATGCGGATAAGCGATAGATTACCCACGACCCTCTTCTGTCCTAATTGAGCGCGACAGTCCTTAGAGTCTTGGTCTAGATATTTTTTAATCAATGTAGGGTGATGCAGATGCTCGCTTTGTGATTTGTGGGGCCTTGGAAGGGTGATGAAATCCCAACCTAATCTGAATTTTAGTTTTGCCCCCTTAAAGTCCATATTAAAAATATGCAAAAACAAACCAATAACTAAACACGCAAAAGATTTTTCAGTGGCGATATTTTGCAAAGAATTCTGCAGAAAATCAAATTATTGGATTTCTAGAGGAGAGAGACAGTTCATAGAAAGATACCAGAGAAATTTGGGGGCACAACACCCCAACTCAGCCGCGGTTCCGCCGCCAAAACGATGGTTCCGCCGCGGTTCCGCCGCAGAAATTTGGGTTCTTCTGCTTATTTTTTTTAGTCGCCTCCTTTGATCATCTAGCTTTGATTGATGTTCTCTGAATATCTGTTTCCTTATTTCAGTGACTCCAGATTCCCTCACAAAAATTCATACAATAATCATTAAATATACATTATGCGGTTTTGTTTCTCTCTTATTTAATTTTATGGTTTTCGGATAAGAATTCAACCCGAATAGCAAGAAAAAAATTACGCACGTATTCCCGGCAATGACGCCATTTGATTGGTTTGAAAGAGTGTTTTTGTAGTAACCGCAATCAATAACGGTGTCGCGTGTAGCTAGCCGAGATGAGTACGTGTCGTCCGCAGGGATGCGTTGAACTTTTAATCTTACTTTAGACGAGTTGATTAGAAATTGAGGAGAGTGATTCTAGATCTATGTTGAACACGGATGTAGAATATATAAGAAGAGGGCTTGTAGGATTCGTTAGAATTTGGTAGTAATGGATGATTAAATAAATATGACTTCTTTTATCTTTTAATAGATTTAAAACTTGATAGATAGTGATAAATGAAGATTAGGGTTTTTGGAGGGAATAGGGTTCCCATTCTTAACCCTTATCTTTTCATTGATCTCCATTCATGTCTAGCTTCTTCCAAAACAATTGTTAATTTGATCTCAAATCGCGGTCGAGACTATCAATAAATTGATTGCGCGCCTGTTCAGTCGAAAATATCGCACATTTGATATAACATTTTCCTTAGTCTTAAATATCTAAAGGTGTTTATTATAAATATAGAACATATTTGGGTTTATCTACAAAATACTATTTACCATATGTTTATATATTATAATTAACATTATGAAGAAAAATATATGCATATAATATTTATATAATATTTTTATTATGCATATCATATCAAATAATCTAATCAAATTGCTTAAGATTTATTACCATATAAAATGATTAAGATTATATCTCTATAACAAATATTACTAAGATTATTCATGGAGATATTATGCAAGATTTGGCTCAGGTCAGGAGATTGGGATATCGAGAAGTCGGGAATAAAAAATTTTCCGATGAAGTTTAATTAAATTCGAAGAATCAATACTGGCAGAGACTCAAGAAATATTTTCAAATTCCATACATCACATAAATCTCCACGTGTCACTATGAGAAGGCTCCAGAAGTTTGGAACCAAGATCCCTCCAACCCACCGAGCTTCCGCGGCCAAATCATGCTTATTGCGGTGGATCCGCGGCTGTTTTAAGGAGTTAGGGTTTGGGATTTTTTGGGCAGGATTGCAACAACAAACCCTAATACTTAGGATTTAGGGTTTTTGCTTCCAGAGCTATATAAAGGACCGAGGGCTAAAACTAGAAATCATCACCATTTACATGAAGCAAATCACCGTCAAAAAACAAGTGATCTATGACAGGTCCACGATTTAACGTGATAAGGAGACGTGAAATTCGACGGAACATCTACATCCTACGAGGCAGAGATCGAGAGCAATTTCTTCTTCTTCTTGTAATCTAAACTCATAGGATTTGTACTTGTGAAGTTGATTAATAATGGTAGATTATTAGATTAATTATTTAGTATTTAATTTCTGCATTATGATCTCATTCTCTATCCGTTCTTCTTCTGTCTTCATCATGCGCGAGTAATTCAACTCTTGATAGAGTTCGTAGGATTAGGGTAGAACAATTGATGAGAAAATACTTTAACTTCTTTTACGTCTTATCAAGTTCATAAACTTTAGCAAAAGAATCGTTAACATCCTAATCGGGCGCTGATCGCACGCTTTTGGCGTGTCGGATGTTCAAAGAATTAAAGTATAACCGCGATCAGGACGGTGTCGCTATGCAGCTAGCCGGTTGAGCACGGGTCGGTCCACAGGGAGATGGTGATATTTTACCTTCTTGTCTTAGACGAGTCAATAAAGAATCTGTATGAG
Organism: Agapanthus africanus; assembly: GCA_030015575.1. NCBI lineage: Eukaryota > Viridiplantae > Streptophyta > Magnoliopsida > Asparagales > Amaryllidaceae > Agapanthus > Agapanthus africanus. Next base: position 357,899,677 of record JASDDO010000010.1, on the reverse strand, counting down.
TTTGATTCTAACCTATGTGTTTATTTGCAAGTATAAAGTTGTTAAGAAAAGATACGAGATTATAAGCTAAAGAAATCCGTACTCGAAACCTTTGAGCCGAGTCTTGACCAATTGAAGCTAGAGCAATCGGCAACAACGTGGATTAGGGGATTTAAGCGCGGTATTCATGGAATCCGGCTTATTTACCCTTGTCCTTCCGTTCTTGTCTTTTGCTTTCGCCTCCGGCCAAACCGAACGCAACCGGTCGCGGTTAGGAATCACCGTTACCTTGTCAGGGTACGGTGCCTAACGGAGCGCTTGCGTATGGTTTGGGCGGAGTTCAATGGAAAATAACGGGAAAAGGAAAAGAGAAAAGAAAATCTTTAACTTATAATATCGTATTTCTTCTTAACAATAATAATTACATTCATTCACAAAAGAGAACCAAAAAAAGAGAACAAAAAGAAAAGAACAAAGAAAAGAAAAGATTACAAGAATATAAGTGCATGGAATTTAAGTGCATGAAATAAATTGCAAGTAATAAAAAGCGAGTAATAAAAAGCGAGTAAAAAGAACAAGGAACTAGGACTCAAGACAAGCATGTGATCAATAGCCAACCCTTAAACTTGCAAGCTCAATCAAGAGGTTGCAAGATCAAGGGAAGGGTAGAGAACGCATGTGAAATGAAGCGCTAATTCCGCAAGAAAATACGACCCTTGAGATCAATAACTAACCCTTAACCATTCAAGCTCAATGAAGAGGTTGAATGATCTAAAGAAAGCAAGAATCTCAAGGGGAAGAAGAAACAAAAGAGAATGAACAAAAGCCCTCATCTTCATTGATGTTCCACTCAAAAAGCTCTCACTACAAGTTTCATGGAAAAAGAATGAAGAAGAAGAAGAAAAAAGACTAAATCCTAAAAAAGAATGAAGAACAAAGAATGACCCTTGGTTGGGCTCAGAACTGCTGTATTTATAGGCAGGGAAAATGAAATCTAGGGCAACAAACTGGACCCTTGTGAAAAGACCCAACTACCCATGAAAAATGACAGTGAGAGGGGCCCACTTGGCCGCGGATCCGCCGCCAATACCCCCCATTGGCCGCGGATCCGCCGCCCTATAGGGGAGTTGGGATGTCAGTTTTTGTATGCTACCCTGTTCTGCTGTCCCCTCTTGTCTGGTACATGTATTTTCTGATAATCTTTCCAGAATATCTTCAGAATTCTTAGTCCAAGATTGCACTCTTTTATTTACTTTTGACTTTATCTCTCTCGAGCTCCGCGCACCCATTGATTCTTGTGCTGCCCCCCTCGTGCTCTGTGCTTGTCCGAGACACGAACGACCACTGTCATATGTCTTGTCTCTGGAACTGGTACTCGGCACTGGACGGATATGGATGGCCGGAACCCGGCTTTTATCTGCTGTGACAGATGTTCTGTATTTGGTGTAACTGTGGAGATTTTGTCTTGATTTGCAATATTTGGACTGAAAACCTGTACTCTGTAAATATGTAACAAACACAGATCAAAAGCACCTACCTATAAACACACGAGCGTAAGAATGGGCGGTATAAAATGTAATATTCTGGTATGAACAAATACCCCCAAACTTAACTTTTGCTCGTCCCGAGCAAAACCAATTATTCGCAAAAAAGAAAATCCTAACCGCACTTTCGCAGCGAACGCGATTGCACTGAGCATGTGCAACAAGCCGTTAAACCTCTAGGTGTCCCTAGTAGGAGGAGTGTTGTCTCCTGAGGGTTTTCAGCGGATTACACCCACAAAATCCCGTCAAATTAGTGTCATAAGTTAACATCGATTCTACTCCTACAGTTTAGTATTTACGTTAGAAACTCTATCATCCTAAGTTAGAAATATCCAACCCTTATTTTTCACACTTCCTATCTGTTTTAACCTTAGATTATATACGTTCCAAAAAAGTTTAGAAAGATGTTGGTTCTCCTGAGTTTTCCTTCTAAAGCGCGGCCTCAAATCAGGAATTTTTATCAACTTTACAGAAAACACAAGTCTTATTCTTCATTTCAATCTTTTATTCAAACATCGATTGTATACCTCTACGTGTGTGTATATTTGCACCCCTACACTCAAGAATTCAATTCAAGCTATAATACCCTTGCCCTAATACCTAACACTACTTCTTTTCATTAAGGATGGACGGATTTGCTCACACACCTTTCATGCGACTATTAATGCTTCTTGAGGCACTAACGGCCGATTACTGAATGTGTGGACTTTAAAGCGTAAATAGCAGTTTCCAGGTCTTGACTTTATTCTATTTTTTCTTTTTCTTTTTCTTTTTTTTTCTTTTTCAAGACCGGATATATTTTTCTATATGCTCTTTTGGTGTTTAGCTTTAAATACCGTTTTTTCTTTCATACTAGGCTTTCAGGCAAGAGTACTTCTAGGTATCCTCTACTATCCCAAGTTTCAAGGTGCGTGTATGTGCAGTTTGTAGGGTATATACTCTCTAAATTTGAACTCAAGAAAAAAAAAACTATTTTTCAGACTTATCCTCCGGTAAAGCTTCAATACTTTCCCTTCTTCTTGACTTAACTCAAAAAACTGAACTCAAGATTACCTATTTCTCAAAAAACTGTAAGGACGTATACTTACCAAAGTTAGACAGAATGAGGGTTATTTTTAGGTTTTTCAATTCCTAAGCCTAGAATTTAGTTATTTCTATCATATCAACTAAACTTTCGGAATAAAGATCTAAGTTACCCTATTAGCTAACTTGACGACAAAGTTTTTATATTTTTGGAAATTTTTTGATTTTTGTGGGTTTTTAATAAGGTATGCAAATGCAAAATATACAAATGAATGCGAAGGAAGAAAGCTTACCGAGCACACCCCCAAACTTAAACTTGACAGTGCCCTCACTGTCAGGCTATACCAAGAGGGTCAAAATTGCCGGCGCTCCCTAAAAACAAATTATATACAACAAAGAAAACAAAAAATATATACAAAAAAGGTGTCCCCCCAAACTTAAGTAAAACAGTGTTTCCACTGTTAAGCGTTGAAATTCAGGATTAGGGGGGAAAGAGAACAGTATCCATCTATACAAGGCCTTACACAGGCCAAAAGTTAACACCAACCATTCAAAAATTTTATCGTGATAAAGCAGTGGCTGGTGAAAGAAGGTGAAGAGGTAAGAAATGGAGAATACGCGAGACCGTATGTGGAGAGAAGTGGAATGCGGTCTCGGTAGATGAGAAGAAGAATGGCGGAAGGGAAAAAGAAGTGGAGTACGAACTTGAGGGTGCAAATGGAGTAAATAGATTAGCACAGTTTGTGATGACCGATTTGTGAAAAGTGATTGTGCTAATATATTTACCCTTCGAGAAATAGGGTCAAATCCCTCAAGATTCGTAAGAAACCATGGGTACGCCGAACTTGGTAAACCAGACATCTGAAATGAAAGTGAGACGGTTTCTTGCAAGGTCGGAACGATGGAAAGGATGGAGGGAAGTGGTAGAGGAAGGGTATCGGTTAATGGTTCTGGAGGGTGTACACAGTCAGTGAAAGGAACAGGATGAATTGGAAAATCCGACTCATCAATTAAAACTGGTTCATCCTCAAAACTATCCTCAAAATTCTCCTCAAAGTTAAGCTCATCCATGCATATTTCATCAAAATCCAGACGCATATGGGGTTCGGGAAAAACATTTAATGACTCGGGATGATGATTTGAAGAGACAAACTCAGCCAAATCTATGGGTTCATCATCCAGATTGTTCCCAGCGTCAATATCCTCGATCAAGTGAAAATCTATATTCTCAGACACCTCAACAAAAGCATGGATATTAATCAATTCAAGTTCTAAAGTGGAGGTGTAGAGGTCAAAAGGTTTAGGATCGGTTTCACTTGGAAGAGACCCTTCACAATCGGGCAAATCAAACACTACGAAGTCGCACAACTCATTCATCATTCTATCTTCAATTGATAAATCATGTGGGATACTCGATAGACTTTCAAAACAGGAGGTGTCGGATTCAATTTGGAATGGGTAGGTTTGATTTGGAAGGGGGTACATCTCACTCTCTCCACTCAAATTCACAGCCTGTCCTGCCGCCTCATCATAAATTGAAAAAGTTGGAGCTAGTTGAAAACTAGCTACCGGGTCACTAGGTTGCATGAGGGCGGCCATGGACGCATTCAAATCCATCATCTGTTGGCTTGACGCTACCCTAAAATCTTCCAACGACTGTTCCAGACTAGACATAGGTTGTGAAGGGGTTTCAGTAAAAGATTCAAAGTTGTTTGGATACTGAAAAATCCCAAAAGGCTGTGTAGAAGCAATGTCTAGGGAAGGTGTAAAAGTTGGGTAGGACTGGTAGGAATTGAATGGCTGGACAGGAGTGGGATCAACATTGGGATAAGAAGGTGAATGGAATTGTTGATCCCAAGAATTTTTAGTGGTGAAAGGAGTGAAAGATCGGCTACGAGATTGTTCAATACGTTCAGCAATAGACATAGGTCTCGGGGTTACAACTGGATTTTCAAAAGGGGTATCAACGCAAGAAGGTGTGAATGTTTAAAACGGTTGATACGAAGTGGATTGCGGGGTCCAGTTGTTCGTCCTAGACGCGTCTATCCGATCTTTCAAAGAAATTTTGGGCATGGATGGATCGTTCGAAGTTCGACCAAAACAAGAACCGTAGGAAGTAATGTCTGGTTGTGGGTACCAAAGTTCGGCAAGAGTTTTGCGAGGTGGAGTACCTATGATATGAAGAGAGAGAGAAAAAGGTAGAGAAAAGGAGGGGAATTTTTTTTTTATATTAACAAAAGAATGAAGTATACACAAAAAGAATATGGACAAAAATAATCACGACACAAAAAAAATACCACACACCTAATCGTTCTAGGGTTAACCTAGGTCAACTAGACCTGCTCCAGAACTTGATTGTCGAAGTAAAACTGTGTCGAGAAACAGGCTCAAGATACGCTGATCACGAGGCCAGGTAATTGCAGAGATAAGGGGAGGTTTTCCAACGCTTTCGCGAAGTTTCTTAATTAAATAACCCTTTCTCTTTTGGCGGTTTCGCCGTTAACACTTTCCTAGACACCCCGTAAACAATATACCGTTAAGCAAGGTTCTAAACACAGTTAACTTCTTCTAGTGAGCGCGAAGTCCTTAAGGCTTAAAGTCTAGTTTCTTTTAAAATTTGTGCGGGTAAACGTTATGCTCAAGTTCGTGATTTGTGGGCCACGGAAAAGGTGATGAAATCCTTTACCGTATATTGTGGGGTTCGCTTGCCCTTAAGTCCGTATTAATGTATGCAATGCGCAATTCAAAAAAATTCTATAAAGAATCAAACAATCGTTTTTTAGTTTAAGCGCGGCGCTGCAACAAATACGGGTTAGTCAATTTTTAGCGTTTGCTAGCGAACTTGCAAAGAATCCTGCAAAAGAATAGTATATTGGAAGCGTCGGATTTGAGAAAAAGGTGTTAGTATAGTACGTACCGTTAAGTTTTGGGTTAGGAAACCCCCGTTGAATCAAATCCGGTAAGCTTGAAAAGTTCGCTTGCGCGGGTCAAACTACCCGGATCTTTGGCACTGTACTTTGCAATCACCTTAACTTTGAATGTGCACTTTGCTCCCCACAATCGCAGTTTGCAAATACGCAAAATCTGCTCACTTGCCCACAAAAATGATCAAAAAAAAACAAAAAGATTTTTTTTTATAAATATATACAAAAAGAATATTAACCCGAATAACAAGAAAAGAAATACGTTACCGTCTCCCCGGCAACGGCGCCATTTGATCGCACGCTTTTGGCTTGTCGGAAGTTCAAAGTTCTAAAGTTTACCGCGATCAAGACGGTGTCGCTATGCAGCTAGCCGGTTGAGCACGGGTCGGTCCACAGGGAGATGGTGGTATCTTACCTTTCTTGTTTTAGACGAGTCAATAAAGAATCTGTATGTTTGTTTGATCTATCCTAAGTGTAATATTTGCAAGTATAAAGTTGTTAAGAAAAGATACGAGATTGTAAGCTAAGAAATCCGTACTCAAAACCTTTGAGCCGAGTCTTGACCAATTGAAGCTAAACAATTGGCAACAACGTGGATTAGGGGATTTAAGCGCGGTATTCGTGGAATCCGGCTTATTTACCCTTGTCCTTCCGTTCTTGTCTCTTGCTTTCGCCTCCGGCCAAACCGAACGCAACCGGTCGCGGTTAGGAATCACCGTTACCTTGTCAGGGTAGGGTGCCTAACGGAGCGCTTGCGTATGGTTTGGGCGGAGTTCAATGGAAAATAACGGGAAAAGGAAAAGAGAAAAGAAAATCTTTAACTTATAATATCGTATTTCTTCTTAACAATAATAATTACATTCATTCACAAAAGAGAACCAAAAAGAGAGAACAAAAAGAAAAGAACAAAGAAAAGAAAAGATTACAAGAATATAAGTGCATGGAATTTAAGTGCATGAAATAAATTGCAAGTAATAAAAAGCGAGTAATAAAAAGCGAGTAAAAAGAACAAGGAATTAGGACTCAAGACAAGCATGTGATCAATAGCCAACCCTTAAACTTGCAAGCTCAATCAAGAGGTTGCAAGATCAAGGGAAGGGTAGAGAACGCATGTGAAATGAAGCGCTAATTCCGCAAGAAAATACGACCCTTGAGATCAATAACTAACCCTTAACCATTCAAGCTCAATGAAGAGGTTGAATGATCTAAAGAAAGCAAGAATCTCAAGGGGAGGAAGAAACAAAAGAGAATGAACAAAAGCCCTCATCTTCATTGATGTTCCACTCAAAAAGCTCTCACTACAAGTTTCATGGAAAAAGAATGAAGAAGAAGAAGAAAAAAGACTAAATCCTAAAAAAGAATGAAGAACAAAGAATGACCCTTGGTTGGGCTCAGAACTGCTGTATTTATAGGCAGGGAAAATGAAATCTAGGGCAACAAACTGGACCCTTGTGAAAAGACCTAACTACCCATGAAAAATGACAGTGAGAGGGGCCCACTTGGCCGCGGATCCGCCGCCAATACCCCCTATTGGCCGCGGATCCGCCGCCCTATAGAGGAGTTGGGATGTCAGTTTTTGTGTGCTACCCTGTTCTGCTGTCCCCTCTTGTCTGGTACATGTATTTTCTGATAATCTTTCCAGAATATCTTCAGAATTCTTAGTCCAAGATTGCACTCTTTTATTTACTTTTGACTTTATCTCTCTCGAGCTCCGTGCACCCATTGATTCTTGTGCTGCCCCCCTCGTGCTCTGTGCTTGTCCGAGACACGAACGACCACTGTCATATGTCTTGTCTCTGAAACTGGTACTCGGCACTGGACGGATATGGATGGCCGGAACCCGGCTTTTATCTGCTGTGACAGATGTTCTGTATTTGGTGTAACTGTGGAGATTTTGTCTTGATTTGCAATATTTGGACTGAAAACCTGTACTCTGTAAATATGTAACAAACACAGATCAAAAGCACCTACCTATAAACACACGAGCGTAAGAATGGGCGGTATAAAATGTAATATTCTGGTATGAACAGGCGCGCTATCAAGTTATTGCTATTCTTGACCGCGATTTGAGATCAGATTAATAATTATTTTGTTAAGGGCTAGACATGAATAGAGATCAATGAAGTGACAAGGGTCAATAGTGGGGAAACTCTAGTTTCTTCTAAGAACCTTAATTCTCATTCATCACTATCAATCTAGTTTTAAATCTATCAAAATATAAAATGAGTAATCTTTATTATTCATCCATGACTACTAAATCCTAACGAACTCTACAAGCCTTCTTCTTATATATTCTACATCCGTGTTTAACATAGATTTTGAATCTATTCTTTTTTCTTCTTTTACTCTAATCAACTAATCTAAAGCAAGATTAAAAGTTCCACGCATCCCTGCGGACGACCCGTACTCATCTCGACTAGTTACACGCGACACCGTTATTGATTGCGGTTACTATAAACAAACTTTCATAGAATCAATCAACGCCCGATTATGATGTTAACGATTCGTTTGATAAAGTTTATAAACTTTATAAGATGTAAAAGAAGTTAAGAGATTTTATCATCCATTGATCTACCATAATCCTACGAACCCTATCAAGCGGAGAATTACTCATGCATGTTTGGAGAAAAAGAAGAAGGGATAGAGAAGAGAATCATAATGCAGAAAGTAAATACGAAATAATTAAAAATGATATACCTTTATTAATCAACTTTACAAGTAAAAATCCTTCAAATTTAGATTACAAGAGGAAGAACTTGCTCTCGATCTCTGCCTCGTAGGAAGTAGATGATCCGTCGATATTCACGTCACTTTATCACGTCGAATCGCGGACCTGTCGTGGATCACTTATTTTTTGACGGTGATTTGCTTCTTGTTAAAGGTGATCCTTTCTAATTTTAGCTCTCGGTCCTTTATATAGCTCTCAAATCAGAAACCCTAGATCTCATAGGTTAAGATATGCAATCATAATCACGCACCAAAAATCTCAGATCCAACGGCTACAAAGGGGCCACGGATCCGTCGTAATTAGGGCATTATGGCCGCGGAACCGCCGCGCTTTGGAGTGCTTAGGGTTTGGGATTTCTGTTGTGGCCTCATATTGACACGTGGAGATCTTCTAGATATCTGGATTTTGGAAATATTTCCTGAGTCCCTGCCAGTATTGATTCTACGATTTTATTAGCAGATTTTTGATTCTGACATCTTGAATATCTTGATCTCTTGACCTGAGCTAAATCTGCACAATATCTCCATGAATAATGTTAGTAATATTTGTCATATTAGAGATATAATCTTAATCCTTTTATTTGATAATAAATCTTTAAGCAATTTGATTAAGATTATTTAATATGATATGCATATTTAAATTATTAAAATATCTTATAAATATTATATGCATATATTTTCCTTTATAATGTTAATTATAATATATAAACATACGGTAAATAATATTTTGCAGATAAACCCAAATATGTTCTATATTTATAATAAACACCTTTAAATATTTAAGAAAAGTAAGGAACATGTTATATCAAATGTGCAATATTTTCGACTGAACAATTACCATAATCGCAAACCTGCAATTACAATAATTTAATTGAGGGCACTATATTCAAAAATCTCCACTTGCACTTAAGGCCAATTATTGCGATATCACATACCCACAGCTCGTGTGTTATCGAGTACCCAACTTCTCTACTAATCGTTTCGCAAACCGTGTTTGAGAAAAAACCGTGTTCGAGAAATAGCCTCAGTGAGTGGATATGCTATAATGTTTCTAACTTCATTTCTTTATTTCTTAACTTCACAGAGATTAACTATCTCCTGAAATCAGTGATACTTACTTTAGAATTTGTCTGAATTGATGATGGGACCAAGTTCATAAATGAACAAATTTATCCAATAAACTTCTTGGGTTGTATCCTTTACTGATCATAATCAGCATCGTGTGCTATGTCTATCTCAATATTCTGCTTGGAACCCTTTCCAATATACTGCCTCTCAAAAGAGAGTAAACTTATAACTCTGGAAGCCACTCTGTTATCCATGTCGCCTTGGAAGTCAGAATCGGTAACCGCCTCTTGTAGGAGGCTGCCATTACCATACCCTAAGAACATCCTCTTATCTTCTTCACTGCTTTCTTTTGTTTCTCTAGGACTGGATTAATATCGGCTTATTACAGCAAGTGCAAAAGCAACATCTGGTCTGGTCTATAATATTGCATAGTTGACTCAATTGCCAAAGAAAGTGGAATGCCATTCACGCGAGTCTCTCTCCTCATCAGTCTAGAATACATCTCTTTAGAGAGGATGGCTCTATCACCTGCGGGTATACTACCACGCCAGAAGTCGTCCATTCTAAACCCCTTCAGTATGGTTTCAAATTATCTGGATTGGTACACTTCCCAAATCTAAATCGATCGATATAGATCTAGTCACCAGAATTCTTGATACATTATTCCGATCCTATATGGAGAAATATCTGTGACAACCAAAGTTTCATCGATTGTAATATAGGAACATCACTTCCTATCAGGAGTATGTCATCCATACACCAGGACAGTACTCTCTACATCCTTCTTACCAGATTCATCTGTTGTTTTGATGAAGTCAAACATCTTGACTGTCACATCAAAACAGATGATCCATCTCCGCTATACCCGCTTTAGTCTATAAATAGACATAAGTAATTTGCACACCTTCCGCTGCTCCCACTGACTACGATAACCCTCTGGCAGAGTCATATACACGTGCACTTCTATATTCCTATTTAGAAAGTCGTTATAATTATCCACCTTCCAGATCTCATAGTCATAGAAAAACAGCAGTGACAAGTTATATCCGTATGAGCTTTAGCACAATTACTAAAGAAAAAATTTCATCACAATTCACAACGAGTATTTGATGAAAAACTTTTTCTATAAGTCTAGTCTTATTAGGTTACTATCTTTCCACCTGTATTGATCTTGAAAGATCTATCTTCTCCTAACGGGTTTTACCCTTTCAAGAGCATCCAACAAAGTACAAAGTCTATAATTTGTTGGAGTGCGTGGAGTCTAACTTGGATATAATACATCCAGCCATCATCTAGAAGTCACCACTTCACATGGGCTGCTAATAGCTAGTAGGACCATCAACACTATGATGTTGACCTCCCTGTCACCGTCTATGAGCAAGTTGAAGTATCTTTCAGGTGGCTGAGGCCACCTACTAAATCAGTGAAGTGGCTAAATTTTGTCGAGTCCAATTGAATTCTTAGGTTTTACTAAATTTTCTGTAATCGTTTATGGTTCTAGAATCACTTCCAGCTCTACCATACTCCCACTAATTTCTTTTGAAAAGAAGTCTTTTTCAAAAAAAAAAAAGATGGCAAGTCAAGAACAAATCAGCTTTTGATCTTGAAAATGGTAGATGTTAAACCCTTACTAATACTTGGGATAACCCACAAACTTCTCATTACTGAAACGTGCCTTGAGTATGTCCGGATTCTGCTTTTAACAAGAAACCGGGTAACTCCATAACTTAACAATCTCAAGATATACTACCCTTCTAAGTTCATATAGAATCAAAGACACTAATTTAGATAGAACTATATTCAATTGGCATACAACTGTTTCCAGTGCATATCATCTAAATGGAAAAAGGCCACACGACATTACTCATCATGGAGTGCATCCGCGGATGAGTAATATGAGAGTGAAACAAATTCTCAATTATATTACTACGGAATACCATGCATAAGTATTCACATTTTCGATCACTTCAAAGAATTTTGATATTTCCAACATTTGGTTCTCTACTTTATTCTTATATCTATGAACATCTCAAAATCTTAGGACTTTGCATTTCAACGAATGCCTATATAAAACCAGAGAAATCATAGGTAAAATGGAATGAAGTAAGAATACCAATCCCTCGTCCTATAGGTCTTCGGACAACATACATTGATATGTGTAAGTCTCATGAGTTCACTAACTCAAGCTCCGTGTGTTGCAAGTTGAAAACTGTATTTTGGTTAAGAATGTGTACACAGTTATTCAATGCACCTTACCCAATCATCAACTGATAAAGGTAAATTTTCAAAACATATTTTCCAAAAAATTATATCTTACTTTATAAAATAAAGATACAGATATATTATTTTTAAAAAATTGGTGCATAACAATTGTTATTCAAAATCAAATATTTATTGTTAGGCAAAACCGGGTGATTTTCCCCAATAACATCAATTGCTATGAATTCTGATATTGAGGATCAAATCACCCTTTCATAATACTCTACTCTTTCTCAACATTTGTAATGCCCTACAGATGTGGGATTCTCATCCGGTATCCACATACTCATAAGTCAGATTTAATTGAGAAACAATTTTCAATTACAAACACACATGAAAACTGAAACATAAAAAATGTTTGAAGGGAGTGGTTGGGTTTTCCTAGTAATGCATCTTCCATTGCCCAGATTCATGACACTAGTTGCAATTTCGTTTACCTCCACTTCAACCCCTTTATATGTCTCTATATCTTACCTTCTGTACACCAACATAGGCTAGTGGGTTTTCTTTCTTCCCTACCTTTCAACACCAGCCTAAGTTTTGGAAGAAGACTATCCAACAAGCGTAACAGGTGTACTATCCTAATACAAGGAGCTCTCATATTGAGAGAAGCTAAAAGGAAGAGACAATAGAATTTTACAATTCAATTTCTCCAAAACCTGTGACCATCCTTGGACCGAAATAAATTTCTTCGAATTCGTGTGTAATTATATGAGATGGCGTTTCTAAGCAATATGGATCTTCGTAGTGATACGGAGTGTTCGGGAGAAGGCAAAGCGAAAGTAGGAGTAGATTCATGACATTCCAAAGCCATATGATAAAAAGGTTCGGTTAACTTGGATTACGAGTTTTAGTTTAAGGTAAGTCATGATCGCAAACCAGAGAGAGAAAAGAAACACTTAGCGTGCGCTCTATCAAAATTAGATTGGATTATTAATTTATCTAATCAGGATGGCTCCCACTGTTTCCTCGAATTCTTCTTCAAATTCTAAAAGGAGAACTAGTCGAGATCATGTATATCTTATAAGTTCGCTAATCGTTTAGTCAGGACAGTGTTGGTACTCCAAGGGTGGCTCCCCGTGCTTTCACACAAAATTTAATAACCCCGTTAACACTTTTCTAGACACCTAATGGGTTCGCTAGTTATGAAGTGAAAATCTCCCGGGAGTAATATCTACTCATTAATAGGAATCGGGACCCAACTATCATCGCGTGATAATCTTGATGGAAGCCAACCAAAATCACCACACTCTAGAAGGTATGTGTATACTTGGCAAGTTTCCCTTATATTTGCAACTCCCGATTTGTTTTTTACCCTAAGTGGCTTATGACCTTGACAAAGGCGAACTATAACATTTCAGAAAATATAAAAGATTATTTTTAGAATATAAATAATAAAATAATAAATTTCATGAATATTATACAAGTATGAATTTGAGTTTTCATAGAATGGTATAGTTATATACCTATAATTTTGGAAAATCATTGGAATTTAAAATAAATTATTAATTATGAAAGAATTTATTTAAATTAGGCCTTTTATAAATTAATATGTAATTATTTCCATACAAGATTAATGCTAAACTTAATTAGTGTTTTCTAATTATGCTTTAACCAAGTAATTTTTTTAAAATCATGTTAAGTGCCATGAAACATATTTACATGTGGATTAACATTTTGTTTTTTTTATGATGGTTTCTTTTGTTTTAGAAAAGAGAAAAGAAAAAGAAATAATTATGAGGAGACAAAGGAGCATGGTGCATTTAATGAGGGAGAGTGAGAAAGAAAGAGAAGAGGACCCATAGTTACAATCTCAATCTCTTATTTGTATTCCTTCATCTTCTCCTCCTTCTTCATCCTTCTTCATCTCCTCCTCCACCTCTCACTACCACCCCCATAAACACCACTAAAACCATCCAAAAATACCACTAAACATTCACAAAAAATATTCCTCACCCTATCTTATACACTATGGAGTGATCAAGTTCTTGTTTTGGACACTTTGGACCATCTAGGAATTTTCTTGAGTTTCCATTCAAGGTAAAATACCCACCCTTTGTTAAGTTTTTAAATTTCCTTACCTTCACAACTAGTTTAGAGTTAATATAAATATATTTTTTGAACTTAGAATTTTCTAGAGTGATCATTAGTGGATAGAACTTGTAGAGGAGGTGTAGTAGAGAATAAGAGAGTGATTAGTGGCCTAGTAGTGATGGTAGCCTTGATTAAAAGAATTTAGAGTGTTCAAAGTCGAACTTAGAATTTTCCGACATCGAGTTTTCATTGATTTTTGATGTTCAAATGGAATCTGGAATGACTCTAGAACTCTGAAAATTTATTAGCAGATACAGTGAGATATGTAGACACATAGAAACCCGAGCCCAAACCCCTTTGTTGAGGCCGCCCTTTTATGCAATTTGGCCATAATTTTGGAGTTAGGGTCTGAAACTTGGTCTGTAGCTCACTAATTAGATAACTAGACTTACCATATATGCAAAAAGTTTTAATTACACCTTAGGTAGAATCTAGGAGCATTTTACTAAGTTTCTGTTTATGTTTTCCGACATTCAAAAACTTGGTTTTTGACTTGGTCATTCGACGTTCGTACGTCGACGCCATAGCGTGTTTTGTTATTTTATCACGCGTTGACTATAAGTTCTTACTTTTGTGCGTTTCACTTGTTGTATCGGTTTTGGATATGGATTTCTATGAAATTCGACTTGGGTTCTCATTAGATTTTGGTTATGGACTTGATTTGTAGGTATAAGCGCGTGGACTTCCGGGACGACGAGGGAGAGCAAGGCATTCGGTGGGATCGACTAGAGCGAGGCGTTGTAGATGAGTAGATATATATCTACAGGGGAAGTTGGATGGATGGTTTATAGCACCCCCGTAACGTAGAATTTGGATATATAGTTATACGTATATTATGTAGATATTAGATATGTATATCTTGCTAATAAGGTTCTAGGGTACTACAAGCAATAGTAGTATACTCGTATGAATGTATGTCCTTAGTTCTATCTTTTTTAGCCTTGACCTATATATATATATATAAATTTGAGGATATTACGATACAACATAACGAGATGATGATATGATATGTTATGATGAGATGAGACAATATGATTGGATATGATGATATGAGGCAATGTTATATGATATGAAATGGCATGACATGATACGATATGACTGATCAGTCGAAAATACTGCATTTTTAACACGGCAATTTCCCTATCATTTGTACTCATCTAGAAGTGTTCGGTATTCATATTGCACATATTACCAAATCATCTCTGAAATACCAGATTTCATGTATTAGACTTGAAAACCGGCACTTTTAGGGAAATTGACTGTGTTTCATGGCATCGCATCATTCTTTTATAGCGCAACTCTTGTCTTGGAGTCTATTGCAGGAAATTCCAGAAGCAAAGCCCAAAATTGGGAAAAGAGCTGATAAAAAAAATACGCCAACTCCAAGATGTAAGATCTGGTAGTAATACAGAAGGCCAAAGAGAATTTAAAATATCAGAAAAAGGCCCAAAACTCAGCCCAAGGAAGTACCAGAAATCTCAAGCAGTGGGGCCTTCAAAGGACCGCGGATCCGCGGCCCAAACCCCCTTGGCGCCGCGGATCCGTGGCTTGGTGATGTCATCAGGGTTCCCAATTTCCTCCACGTGTCACCTCTAACGGCCTAAGCTTCTAGAAGACCCCAGAACCTCCACGTGGCGCATCTAGAAGGCTCGGCTTAACTAACTATTTCTAGAAGGCTCTTTTAACAAACTTTTGGAGGGAAATTCAAATCTCTTGCTAACAAACTTGTGGAGGGAAAATTCAAATTTGAAATCCTAGATCTAGGGTTTTGAGGTCTATAAAAAGGAGCCTAGATCTAGGGTTGAGGAAGTTAAAGAATCATCCATCTTCTTCCACCCACAAGTTGAGTGACATGACTTATGCCAAACCCTAACCCTAATTCCAATTCAAAATCAAGATCAAGATCCCGAGTACCATTCAAGCAAGAGAGCCTTCAACCTTTAGAAGCGACGCTGGATTTCAGCGGAGCAAGAGATCCAAGCCGATCCGCGACTCAAGGAGCCGAGCGAAGCCGAAATCGACGATCTAGTTCCTTCCTTTTGTAAATTCAAGAGAGTTGTAAAGAAAATTGTCGATAAATAAAGGTGAAATTTCTATATCTTGCTTATCTTTTGATTCAACATTATGATTCAATCTCAATTTGTGATTGCGTTTGTTATTATGATGTTTGAGTAAACTCTGGTCGTATAGGAGTTGTGACGATCAATAGAATGATGATGATTTAGATTCTTTTACAATTCTTAAATCCTATAATGATTGTAAATTCTTGTGAATCAAATGATCGATGACCTAGTTTCGGGATGATCCTTTCTTGATTGTGTTCACTCGAAACTAGGGAACAACGATTGATCATTTGATTAACTAGAATCTAGAATTTGAATGAGATTCATCGAAAGGATTAAGGATAAGACGAGGAAACCCTAGCTTCTTCGCAAAATCCTTAACCTCGATGAATCGTCATCGATCTAGTATCAATTAGTTAATGGATAAGAACATGAAATGTTTAGATCTCATCACATCTATAGATCTGATCTACTCCTACGAGCCATACTTCGAATCTTGATTGTTGGTTGGAAATCATTCCAAATTATCACTTCTTGATTTTAATGCTTTTTAGATCTAGATTTTTCTCTTTCTTGAAATGCAATTTTATAAATCATGAATTGTTTTCTTTTTTTTTCTTTAAAGTTTCGACTCATCTAATTCGAAAAACGAACGATTACACTTTCCCTACGGACGATCCGCACTTACTAACGCGCTACATTCGACACCGTTATTGATTGCGGTCAAATAATTTTTGGTTGTGATTTCTAAATACAATTTTCTAAAAACCGACACAACGGAAAATCATTCAATCAAATGGCGCCGTTGCCGAGGATTGTGCGCTAATTGTTCGTATTTTGAAATTTGAGTTGAAAAGTTTATTCCATCTATATTTTTAGATCTAAACTCGCACAAACCCTAAATGTGTTGTTGTGAATTGTTGCGAGGAAATCTAGAATTTGTGGAGCTGTGAAATTTTTTTCCAGAGAAGTCCAGAGAGCTAAGGAGGTAACTAGGAACAGTACAAAATTTTTCTGTGCAGAGATCTCCTTGGACCGCTGCGGATCCGCGGCGTTAGCCATCTATTGCGGCGGAAGTGCGGCGGGGGTGACTATTCATTGCACAAAAATTGCTCAGTAACTCTCTGTACTTTCTTATCTCTTACCTCATCTGCTCCAAATAACAATTTGCTGCAGGTTTCTTTGCAAATAAATCGCAGCGCCGCAAAAGCAAAATAAATTGTGCGTGTTTAGATTTTTTTGGTTGTTTGCATATTAATACGGATATTAAGAGGCAAAGACCAAATCCAGATTAGGTGGGGAGTTCATTACCCTTCCTAAGCCCCAAAAATCACAAACTTGCATCCGCATTTACCCTCATTAACTAAAAAAGATCTAGAGATGACTCTAAGGACCGTCGCGCTCACTTAGGACAAGAGAAGGCCGTGGGTAATTCATTGCTTATCCGCGTTTCTTTGTGGTGTCTAAGGCAAGTGTGTCGAAGGCTAGTGGTTATTAATTAGGCCCACTACTTACGTAGTAGAGTACCTTCCCACTTACCTGGCCACAGGGGGACAAAGAGTTAGTGGAGGATTGATCCTGCGACTTGTCTTTTGGCAGTTAGGAGCGGTCTAGAGTTTTGACCTAGGAGACCATAGAATTAGGGTATTGCTTGTTGCATTTGTTGTGATCGCATCATTTTTCAAAAAAATCCGTCCAATTTTCAAAACCAAACACCAATCAAATTCATTCTCTCCCCTAATTATAAAATCACGCTGCCACTTGTACTAACCCTTTTTAGTGCAAGATAGGCTGGACATGGGATTCTAGTGCCCGTTTAGTCCGCGTCTCTTCGATCGACCCTAAAGTCGGTATTTCTACACTTGCCTTTTCTTTACCCACCACCACACCCACATCGATGGATCCGTCTCTATCAAACTTCTTTACCACTACTCTGCCGCCGTCCGTTGGTGCGCAGAATCCACCTCGCATCTCTCTCCAAGAGAGGTGCTATCCTACACGAGGCCCCCTTTCCATCTGTCTTTCCATTCCACCAGTCAACGGGGAAAATTTTCAGATTAAAACCCAATACATCAATCTTCTACCAAAATTTCACGGTACCGAATCTGAAGACGCATATGTCTTTATCACCAAATTTGAAAATGTATACGCAATGATGGGTACTTCATAGCTTTCTGTGGATACTTTGTGTCTTCGTCTTCTCCCATTCACCTTGTGCGATATAGCCGAGAAGTGGCTGTATAACACTACCGCACATTCCATTTCAAATTGGGGAGAATTCGTCAAAGCATTCCTTAAGAAATTCTACCCACATCATAAGGCAGCTCGAGTCCGTAGCGAAATCAATCAATTCACCCAGCTTCCAAATGAAACATTTTCACAATGTCTTGAACGCTTTAAGGATCTGTTAGTTCAATGTCCACATCATGGCATCCCTAGATGGGAACTGTGCCGAATCATTTATGAGGGTATTAATCCTAACACAAGATAGATCCTTGAATTAATGTGTCAAGGCAACTTTATGACCAAAGATGATGGGGAAGCCTGGAAATTTCTAAAAGATTTCGCTGAAAAATCCTTATAGTGGGAGGGTGTGAGTCAATCGTCTAGGGCTCGCAATAACCAATCGGAAGTTTCCATAGGAGTTAGAGCTGAAATTTCAGCTATGTAAAAGAAACTCGAGACCATGGAAAACAAATTTTTAGCTGCCGCCCTAAACCAAATGTCACTCTCCAAAACTGTATGTGGATGTTGTTCTGATCCATCACATCTCACGGAAGAATGTCCAATAAATTCTCCGTTTCAAGGTCACGAGCATACTAATGCTGCTTTCTAACAACGACCTAGAAACGATCCATTTTCTTCCACATATAATCAGGGTTGGAGGAATCACCCTAACTTTTCTTGGAACCAATCCCAATCTCAAAACACGGTTCCAATCCAGAACAATTTCCAAAGGGTCCCTCCACCACAACAGCAACCACAATTGAGTCAGCACCCCTTCCAAGCACAAAATTTCCAAAATCCGGCCAACACTTTTGCACCATATGAAAACTCTTTGCAATTGACCGGTACAGATAATACCTCTGCACTAGCACAAACCTTAGATACCTTCATGAAACAATCCATCCAAGGGACGGCAAGTTTGCAATCTTCCATCGAGAATGTGATGAAGATCATTGTCTCTCAAAATGAGAATATCAAATCGATGGAAGCACAAATTGCACAACTAAAACCCGAAATGAGTGCAAGAGAGAAAGGGAAACTTCCAGCTCAACCCTTACCAAATCCTGGCTATTCACATCATGTGGATGCAATCACGTTGAGATCTGGAAGAGTGCTTGACAATCACGTTGGGGAAGAGATTGATGACACTGAAAAATCTATCGATGATACCCCGGCTGAGACCTTTCCTTCCACTTCTACTTCTAATTCTGACCCCAGTTCTTCTACCCCACCACCTTCTTGCGAGCCTATTCTTCGTTTCCCAAAAGGCTCGCCACCTCAGCCCACCTCTTCTACTCCTCCACGGACGATCCCCACTTCTATTTCGGGATCAGGTCCACACACACTTCCTTCTCCTCTGATGGACCCAGCACTTATTGCTAAAGTACCTTATCCTAATCGGTTAAGGGCTAACACATCGAGTCCACATATGGAGAAGATTATGGACATGTTTAAGCAAGTTAACATCAACATCCCTCTCCTAGATGCCATCCAACAAGTTCTGTCCTATGTGAAAACTCTTAAGAACTTGTGCACTAAGAAGCGGAAGACTCAAGTGCCTAAGAAGATTTTTATAGCAAAGACTGTAGACACGGCTTTCCCCCAGCAATTACCGAGGAAACGTAAGGATCCAGGCTATCCTACGATTTCCATATCTATTTGGGAGAAATACATCAACCGTGCTCTACTAGATCTGGGCGCAAGTGTTAACCTGCTTCCTTTCTCAGTCTAGGAGCAGTTAGGGATCGGATAGTTCAAGCCAACCCATTGCACTCTCCAGATGGCTGACCGATCAATCACCAAACCTACGGGTGAACTGGAGGATGTGTTAATAAAAATCGGGGAATTCATATTCCCTGTGGACTTTATTGTAATTGATACACAGCCTGTAGCGAACCCACAGAATCAAATTCCGGTGATTTTAGGTCGTCCCATTTTGGCCACTTCCAACGCTATCATCAACTTTCGTAATGGTTCTATGACCCTATCCTTCGGGAATAGGTCAATAGAGCTGAACATTTACAAGTTGGGAAGTGTACCCTCCGAACCTACTGCTCAGGTCTGTTCTGTCGACTTAATGGATGTCGACAGCAGCGAATTTGATGATCCTCCTGATACCGATCTTGACTCTTTTCATATGATATTGTTTGACCCAGCTATGTATCATACACATACGGACTCTTGCACCGAGATGTTTCGGTCAACAATTAACACTGATTATGAACTGTTCTTAGAGTCTGAAGATCACCCCGCAGTTTGTAATGACATTATTCTTCGGGGTATTGATGGAACTTTTGAGAAGATCTTTGCTGATGAACTCGCATTTTTGAATGACACGGGTGTTAAGATGAATCATCTACCAATCAATGAAATTGAGCCTCCACCCCTTCTTCTGAATTGTAAAAAGAATGCGAGCAATCCATCACATTCACTACATCGTCTCTCCAAAATGAGATGCACACACATTCTATTCCACCCCTTACCCTTTCCTCATGTCTTCTTCCACTAACCAGAGCACTGCATTGATAATATTTTTGAATGGTTGGTGCTAACTTTCGGTCTTTGCAAAGCATGGCATCGACCAATGATTCTTGACCCCCTCATGTGATTTTCAAAGATTAATATTGCTTAACTCAAGTTTGGGGGAGTATAATCGGGCTCTTGAAAAGAAAAGTTTTACAAAATTTTGAGCCAAAAATAAGTTTGGGGGAGGGTCTTCACTTAAATATTTTTCCTCCATTAATAAATTTCCTCCCAGGCTTACAGGTTTTTCGAGATTCAGCAGAAGGCAACAGTGAGGACACTGTTGAAAACAAGTTTGGGGGAGGTTTATGCTTATTTTTGCATCATTTGCATAAGCACAAAACATTTTGAAAACCTATAAAAATTTTAAAATTTTTAAAAGATAAAAAATATTTTTGTACATAAATAAGATATTAAAAGATTAGATAGTGAAAAATTACATTCATGAGATTAGAAAAATTTAAGAAAACCAAGAAAATTAGAAGTTTTCTTATATGAACTAGTAATAAGTAGTTATGAGCCGTTGTCCTAAGGGTTAGTAAGATGAAGGAAGTCACTAATCTGAGGATAAAAATAAGTCTGAAAAATAGTTCATATTCTGGAAGCCAAACTTTTTGAACGTTGATACCCTGCTATTCGCACTTACACACGTCTTGAATCCCGGGATAGTAGAGGATACCTTGAAATTCTTTTGTCTTAAAGCCGATGTATGAAGGAAATAAAAAAAAAGTGAATAAAAAAATATAAAATGGTGAAAAAAAATGGACACTGGTTTTGTTATCTCCAAGAGCAATAAAAAATATATAGCGAGGGTGCCTCTTCACCTAGTGCCCTAAGGCCAACTGGTCTGGGAGTTACTGCTATGCCTTAGGTGGTGCAAGACGAGGAAAATACATCAAATAAGCAAGCACATGAGTAATCGGTCGGTTAGTACCTCAAGAAGTATTAACGGTCGCATGAAATTGTGTGAGCAAATTCATCTAAATATTCATTAATTAAAAAGTACCGAGGTGGATGGACAAGAGTATGATAACTTGAATTGAATTGTCCGGGTGTAGGGATGTTTATTACACACACGTAGGGTGATATGATCGATGTTTGGACGAAAGATAGGAATGAAGAATAAGACGATGTTTTATTGAGGGAGGACGTGATTTCTGACATCTTTTCATGACCATTAAGATAGGGCTCATGACAACCGAAAAGCTAGCTTAGTTGGAAACCCTAATTTTCAAGGCTTTTCTTTTACAATTCTTGTCTTTAAATGTAATATTCATGATCTTCTTTTTATTATTGGATTATGTAGGTGCAATCCGCTGAAAACCCTCAGGAGACAACACTCCTCCTACTAGAGACACCTAGAGGTTTAAAGGCTTGTTGCACGTGCTCAGTGCAATCGTGTTGCCTACGAAAGTGTGCTAGTTAGTTTTTCTCTTTTTTATTTTCTCCTTCTCTTTTTAATAAAACAGTTCGATCGAGACGGTCGAAAATAAGTTTGGGCGAATTTGATCAGTCGAAAATACTGCATTTTTAACACGACAATTTCCCTATCATTTGCACTCATCTAGAAGTGTTCGGTATTCATATTGCACATATTACCAAATCATCTCTGAAATACCAGATTTCATGTATTAGACTTGAAAACCGGCACTTTTAGGGAAATTGACTGTGTTTCATGGCATCACATCATTCTTGTATAGCGCAACTCTTGTCTTGGAGTCTATTGCAGGAAATTCCAGAAGCAAAGCCCAAAATTGGGAAAAGAGCTGATAAAAAAATACGCCAACTCCAAGATGTAAGATCGGGTAGTAATACAGAAGGCCAAAGAGAATTTAAAATATCAGAAAAAGGCCCAAAACTCAGCCCAAGGAAGTACCAGAAATCTCAAGCAGTGGGGCCCTCAAAGGACCGCGGATCCGCGGCCCAAACCCCCTTGGCGCCGCGGATCCACGGCTTGGTGATGTCATCAGGGTTCCCAATTTCCTCCACGTGTCACCTCTAACGGCCTAAGCTTCCAGAAGACCCCAGAACCTCCACGTGGCGCATCTAGAAGGCTCGGCTTAACAAACTATTTCTAGAAGGCTCTCTTAACAAACTTTTGGAGGGAAATTCAAATCTCTTGCTAACAAACTTGTGGAGGGAAAATTCAAATTTGAAATCCTAGATCTAGGGTTTTGAGGTCTATAAAAAAGTGCCTAGATCTATGGTTGAGGAAGTTAAAGAATCATCCATCTTCTTCCACCCACAAGTTGAGTGACACGACTTGTGCCAAACCCTAACCCTAATTCCAATTCAAAATCAAGATCAAGATCCCGAGTACCATTCAAGCAAGAGAGCCTTCAACCTTTAGAAGCGACGCCGGATTTCAACAGAGCAAGAGATCCAAGCCGATCCGCGACTCAAGGAGCCGAGCGAAGCCGAAATCGACGATCTAGTTCCTTCCTTTTGTAAATTCAAGAGAGTTGTAACGAAAATTGTCGATAAATAAAGGTGAAATTTCTATATCTTGCTTATCTTTTGATTCAACATTATGATTCGATCTCAATTTGTGATTGCGTTTGTTATTATGATCTTTGAGTAAACTCCGCTCGTATAGGAGTTGTGACGATCAATAGAATGATGATGATTTAGATTCTTTTACAATTCTTAAATTCTATAATGATTGTAAATTCTTGTGAATCAAATGATCGATGACCTAGTTTCGGGATGATCCTTTCTTGATTGTGTTCACTTGAAACTAGGGAACAACGATTGATCATTTGATTAACTGGAAACTAGAATTTGAATGAGATTCATCGAAAGGATTAAGGATAAGATGAGGAAACCCTAGCTTCTTCGCAAAATCCTTAACCTCGATGAATCGTCATCGATCTAGTATCAATTAGTTAATAGATAAGAACATGAAATCTTTAGATCTCATCACATCTATAGATCCGATCTACTCCTACGAGCCATACTTCGAATCTTGATTGTTGGTTGGAAATCATCCCAAATTATCACTTCTTTATTTTAATGCTTTCTTAGATCTAGATTTTTCTCTTTCTTAAAATGCAATTTTATAAATCATGAACTGTTTTCTTTTCTTTTCCTTAAAGTTTCGACTCATCTAATTCGAAAAACGAACGATTACACTTTCCCTATGGACGATCCACACTTACTAACGCGCTACATTCGACACCGTTATTAATTGCGGTCAAATAATTTTTGGTTGTGATTTCTAAATACAATTTTCTAAAAACCGACACAACGGAAAATCATTCAATCAATGACACATGATGATATAAGATGATGATGTACACGACTAAAAATCCGTACTATTGATTTGATGATATCGTACGATGAATTATACCGTACATGTTATGATAAGGATGGATCGCCGACATATATATATCGACTCGAGAAATATTAGGATATATTTAGAGCTATACCTATTTTCAAAACTAACGAATCGTTATGCACTTTTAAATGACAATCTCAAGAGATGCTACAGATTTTCAATTGGTATCTTTTCTTAAATGGGTTACATTAATTATTCTTATTATTTTGGAGAGAACAAATTCCTCCCACCAGAGGCACCACGTGCATATCACGTTGGGGCTCTGGGGTCAAATCTTGACCCTTGGATTCCCTCGAGATTTGAGAGGAGTTCAACTAACCCTCAACCCATTATAAATAGGAATTAAGTCCTTAGGGTTTTCTGCGCCTCTTTTTTTTTTAGATCTTCTGAAAACGTAAGTTTTCTTTCTTTTAGAGCTTAAGCTCTGTTTTGAAGCTTAAGCTTTCATCTTTTCCTTATCAAATCGAGGGAAACCGTTGCGAATCTTTTTGCAAACGTCCCATCAAAACTCTTGGTAAAAATCAAATTTTTTTTCAAACTTAAGTTTTGATCTTTGAATTTGAATATTAAAACATGTTTTTAGGTTTTCCTGATCTTAAGATATGGTGCATATGCCTGTCGCGTATTGGCCTTGCTTATGTTAGGATTTTATAGAACTTAAGTTCTATAGAGAAAATATTTTATTCCATTTAGTGGGATGTTCGGCTCGAATAACTGCATTTTATACCGCTCATTGCATATCATTTTGTTAATAAACATGTGCTATTTAATTCATGTCTACACATTAAGTACAGGTTCTAGGTACTCAAAACAATTACACTGAAAACATGCATATTGTGCACAGTTGCGACAAATTCGGGCCAATACTGCAAAACGAATGGAAAAATAATCAATAGACAAGTTTTGCAACACAAATAATCATTTTGGTCCAACATGCTACAAAGATATACAAGTGTGAGCTTAAAATGCAATATGGTTCAACATGAAACACAAGAGGATGCACAACATGGATAAACAAGACACACAATTTGGGCATGAATCATGAGTGGAACACAATGAAGACGGCCTGGATAAAGTGGGAAAACACACCCATGACTTGGTGCAAGTTGATCACAAGTTTAAAGTGTTGATTTGATGTGCAAGTGGGTTGAAATGTCATTAGCTCTCTGTCCTTAAGCTTCAGCTTAAATTCAAGCGAGAATAAAAATAAAAGAATAGTCCTAAAAATACAATAGAGAGCTCAGAAGACCACTTTTAAAAGATGGGCCCCAGAGGACACTTATATGCCGCCATTTTTACCCAAAAGACGCTTTGGGCGGCCCCACCTCCACCAAGGGGGCTCGTGCTCCTGTCATGGGTCCATCTATACCAAATTAAGTAACTTGCATACTTCTTTTCTTTTATGGAAACCCTATAAATAGTCGTTTACTGGTTTAGTTTTGGTTGTTGGTTTTTAGAGTAAGAAATTGTGTGTAATGCTTGCCTACTTCTTCTTCCCCTTACAAGCTCTCATTTGAGAGCTTCGAAAGTGGAGGTTGAAATTGTAAGCTCATTTTGTTGCTCATGCCTTCCATGTGAATAATAATTGAACTCTTTTTCTTTTACTTACTTTTTCATTTATTTTTCTTGTTCTTCATGTTTCTTTTTTGTGCTTCATTTTTACTTCTCTTTTGATGATATTTGAGTAATTCTTTAGCTATGGTGATGGTGAGGATGGAGATGAATGGCTTAGCCTTCCTCTTTCCTCTTGTGATTGATTAATATGCTTAAAAGTGATTGTAAGTTTAAGATTGTTAACTTGGTATTTGTGTGAAATGGTATGTTGCTTTTGATGGTTACTTGTAACCTTTAGCAAATACCATATTCTCTCAATACCTTATTTTGTAATGTTAAGCTTAGAATAAACATTAATGTTAAGATTGTTAAGTGTTTAGATAAGATATTTTTCTTGATGTTGGTTGACACCCTTCATTTAGCATATATCCTATATTATCACCCTTTACTTACCAAGTTTAATGCTAATTACTTTGATCTCATTTGCTAATTTGTTGTTTCTTGATGTTGTATGCCTTGTGATCCTAGTGAATTGCTTCGATACGACATGCTCGGACATAAAAAAGGTAAGTGAGAACAATATGGATTTATTCCATTCCTCGCATTGAGAATCCGTCGTCTTGATGGTTTATGCTTCGCAACTCTCCTTGATAAGCCATTCTTCATAACAGAACAAACAAAGAGGAGGGAGCATTCATAATCAATAGAAAGTTGAAGAATTCACCACTATTCTCCATCCGAACCGGAGCCACGACCGCTTTTCTTTTATTATACTTCTTTTTCTATTTTTTGTTACAAACCAAATCAAAACCAATTCTTTTCTCTTAAACTTGATACAACAAATTCTAATCACCAATTTCCTGTGGATCGACCCGTACTTGTCGGCTAGCTACAACGAACCATGCACTTGCGGTTATATATTTTAAAACGAGACCGAGCTCGCGTGTACCATATTTGTAAAAACCTTTCTTTCAAAACACATAGCGCGCTTGAGGTCCCAACAAGATTTTGCCGTCGTTGCCGATGCGGTAGTCATTATTGGTTGTTATTTCAGGTTCATTTGTATATACAAAGCTAACTTTAACAATTTTTTTAAAAAAAACTTACTTTCTTAACATTTTGTTCTCTGTCTTTTTGATCTGCTATCACTATGAGATTCATTGAAAGATTTGGAGTATAAAAATGGGACACTCATAGAACACAGAGAATGCTACAAAAATTTGGAGCCTCATTTCTTTCTCTTGGCCGCCCATTTATTCCAGATGGCCGTTATTTGCAGTCCCACTTGACCAGATTTCTCTAATTTTTTGGTTGATACTATATTGTTCTGTTATTGCTCCATTTTGATACTTTAAATTTCAAAATTGTGTGTATGCAGCATATTGGCCATATATATATTGCTTTTCTGCTTAATTTTTCGATATTTCCAATATTTCAGTTTAACACGGACTTGCGATCAGTGAATGTGCGGAGTGAATTGAACTTTCATAGAATACAGAGACATAGAAGTATAGTGCAAAATACCCGGGTTGTTGTTCCCTAACAAGCAAACCTTTCAAGCTCTCGGGTTTAGATCAACGGGTGTTTAAAACCCAAATCATTTGGTGCGTATTTTATAAACTCCTTCTCTCAAATCCGATGCACTCCACTATTCTATCTTCTGCGGGATTCTTCGCAAAGTTTGCCACCAATAGCAAAAGAGAACTAACTTATATTTTTTGCAGTGCCTAAGCCTAAAATGAAAAAGATGTGCTTGATTATTTGATTACTTAAATTCTTTTATTGATTTCTCATTTGCATACTTTAATACGGACTTAATGGCAAGCAAACCCCACAAAATACGTTAAAAGATTTCATCACCTTTTTTCGTGGCCCACAAATAAAAAAACCAAGCATTCTTGCATACCCACAGTAATTTAAAAATCTATTAGAACTCTAACTTTAAGGATTCATGCTCAATAGGGAAAGTTAATTCTGTTTACGGCACCGCTTAATGTTATATTGTTCACGGGGTGTCTAGGCAAGTGTGATAGGCACAACCGCCGAAAGAGAAAAAGTTATTCTAATTAAAGAACTTCGTGAAAGCATTGGACAAGCTTTCCTTATCTCTACAATTACCTGGATTCGTGATTAGTATATCTTGAGCCCGTTTCTCGACACAATTTTACTTCGACAATCAGGTTCTTGAGCAGGTCTAGTTGACTTAGCAAAACATAGACTGTTAGGGGTATGGTATTCATTGTTTTTGTGATTTTGTGAATGCTTGTTGATATGGGTGACAATTTGATTCTTCACGATCTATATTCTTTTGTTAATACACACACCCAACTCTTTTGTTCAAATCGTCAAGATTCTACCCATATTTTTGACAACTGTCCTTTCTTAGGGGGTGACCAATCATGCTAGAATTTTGATATCGGTCACCCACCTAACACTTTTGAACCTAATCCCACTTTAAACATAGAGGAATTCATTGAAAACTTAGAGAAAGAGGTCGAAAATATGTCTGCTTTAGCATCGTTACTATCACAACCCTCCCTTCCTGATAAAAATGACGCATCAATAGGGTATGATAGTAAGATGGATGCTAGATTGATCACTTTAGCGAAAGGTTTAGAAGTGATGATTACAGTCGAGAATCAAACAGCTTCGACGATAGCCATGTTCACACAACAATCTGATCAATTATTTCACGCTCAATCATAATCATTGGTTAGAATCGACGAACAAGTGAAATATTTAGCTTTACAGATTCTAGGGAGTAAACACAGTCAATTTGAAACCAATAATGCCAATTTCTGTCAGCTAGGAAGTCAACTAAGTGAAATAAATGATCAAACCAATGTTGATGATTTTATACATGATGATGATGATATAATTTTTTTGACCGAGTGTTATAAGGATAAGCAAGAAACCCTTTGAGTCAGTTAAACACTAGCCTTCAGGTACCAAATAGACCTCATACGACCTGTGATATAGAGGATGATTTAACTGATAAACTACTTTAAGATGAGATTCTTGCACTGATTGATTATAGAGATAAAATTTTAGAGAAGGAGACTTGTGAATTTGACAGGTACGGTTTCGATATGACGTTCAACGAAATTCACAATCAGGAACCCACGACTTTAGTGTTATTGATTGATATAGTTTTTGACGAAACGTTAGAGTGGGAAGCTACATTTTTGGATGACATCAACCTACCCATAGGTTAGTATATTGAGAGAGAACTTGAATTGGGAGATGTGGGTTATATTGATAAGAATACGATTGTCAAAGTGTTTTTGGGGAAAGTTAACATTGAAAAACATTTTTTCATGTCGCGTTTTGAGGAGATTTATGCGGATGAGCTTGGTATTCTTAGTGTTAGTTATATGTATGCCCTAGAGGCCATTACTGTACATTGGATGTATATTGTAGTGGATGCTGGGACATATATAGGTAGGACTTTCTTGCTCGACATGATAGTACGCTATCTGGTTGCTCTTTATCTTAACGTGTATACTTTCTGTCTCTCTGTTGCATGTTGATAAAGCCCTTAGGATGTGTACTCGACTTCCAGGACTATGATGTAGATCATACTAGTGGGGCCTGGGTAGTCTATGAGTACATCCTTGAAATGTTCCTAGTCGAGGGAATATCGAGACTGGGCATCGATATTCCAGAATAGACTAGCGTATATCTTCTCGACCCATGTGATGGGAGATGGATGATCCCATATCCATTGGTGTTTGACATCGAAGATGGTATGCGGGTGCTCAGTGGAGACTGGGTACACTGAATGGACTCGCCGAGAACTCCCAGATGGTATTATACCTCACGTCAGATGGCAGTTCTCTGGTGACACTGGTACAGCTTAGTCTGTTGACCCGAGATCGTCATAGAGTCTTGTGTGTCTCCCACTGTGCTTTGATTTCCACCCTACCACGTCTCTACTGAGTTGTACAAACAGGTGGTTTTTGGGTACAGTCCCGATTCACATGGAGGCAATGAGCGATAGGATGGGATTCGTCTCTCCCGGTATTAGGGGTTGATGTTGTGCTATGCTCGACTGGCCATAACAGGAAATCCCTGGCCAGGGTTGCAGTGATGTACTGGTAAGAGTTATCAGTAGTTTCACGAATGTTATGGACCTCATGTCGGCGTGACTTATCAAGCTACTGGGGTCTGACGTTTACCACCCCTAGGCAAGATATGCGACATATCAGACGAACATGACCGGACTGTACGGTAAGTGTTACTGGTTGGATTCACAGGAGTGTGAGCGGGCTTGCTCTTCGATTTTCTGATCGCTCAATACCCGGGTGGCCGTTACGTTTAGCAGACCGCTTGCGGCTTGTGGGTGTTTGATATGATCATCATCTGCTGCCGGCATATTGACGAGTCTTTAGAGTCCTACACAGAGGTTTCCTAGCTCAAGCGAAACGAAATAGGAGCGCATATGAGATATGTGCGGGACCGAGAATAATGCGTGTATGTGATACCGTATTTCATTCTCGCGATGAATGTGTCGAATGGTTGTATGCGATATAACCTAGTTATCGAATCAAGGATTGACTCGATAAGCCGATACATTGGATACTAGCCGGTTATATGCGACATGACCGGATCATTGAATCAATTGTTGATTTAATGATTTAATGTATAATTATATATTTGATATATTACTTTGCATTAACTAGTATTGGTTCACTTTAAATGGATTTTCTCACTTGAAATGTGCAAGTTGTATATGTGATATACTTTTTAGCACAAGATTGTATCATGTTTGATGATACATGCAAGCTAGGGTTAGCGTAAAGAATTAAACCATGGTTAAACTAATGGTTAGGGTTTTGTTTTTTCATTTACTTATTTATCTATTTATTTATCTTGTTTATTTTGGGTAAAAGAAAAAGATAAAGAGAAAAGAATGGTTGCTAGTTTTGTTTTTAGTTGAACATTCATGAAACTTTGACTAAGTCACCATTCTTGTCTCATGCTTAACCCTAACCATATGAACTAACCATAGTACATTCTCTACACTTAACCAAGGGTTAGTAAATGATAAGTATTGATTTATTTATCTAATTTACATAACTTATCATATCATCTTCTTCTTCTTCATCTTCTTCTTCCATGAAGAAAGCTTGCTACATCAATGGTGATTGATGAAAAAGTGTGAGAAATCCAAATCTAAAGTCTACCCACTTCCTATTTCTTCATCCTCTACCTCTTGCCAAGTAGTATAGGGTGTTTCCTTCACAAGTTTTCTTGACTTGGTGAAGTTGGAGCTTGATCTAACGATGCCTCGACGTAGATCATCTTCGGCATCGTCGTCGATGACCTAGCCCGCTTTTTCTCCGATGAAACCGACGCTAGAGCCCAAGATACGATTTGGACAGCGAGGGGACTTCATCACGGAGCCTAGGAGGTGGTGGACCGGATCTACAAAGGTTGTAGCCCCTTCCCTTTAGCTATATTTCCGTTTACTTGCTTGCTTCGCCTATACTTCTAGACAACGATCCGTTCTAGGTTTTCTCGGCACCGTAATTTTTAGAAATTGGCATGGATGATGCCTTGTGAGACCTCACTAGGGTGCCTAGGAACCTTTCACTTAGTGAGTTTGAGTTATGATCACTTTGGGAGTATCCTAAGGACTTCTCTTTTGCTGACCTTTTTGAGAATGAACTCCAGTTTTTAAACGAACTTGATCTCGAAACTTAACACGTGTTTCTTGAAAATACAATTCATCCGGGCAACAATTCTTTAGCCCCTTCAAAACTTCGTCTTCATCTTCAACGTTTTCCGATCTCTCCTTTCATGCACCCATGCCCGACACTAATATCTAACCATACCACTAACATTTTCTGTTTCTTTTTTGTGAACTATTCATTTTACCAGCGCTGGTGTTATATTGAATTTTTTTTGAATGACCGGTACTAATTCCTGAACTAACACAATCTCCTAACTATTAACCACTACAAATAACTCATATGTTATTTTATTGAATAAAAGATTATCCTGTATATCTAAGTCTAGCAACCGGAGACAGGAGCAATGATGAGGATATCGTCAATCTCAGGTTTGGGGGTGAGCACTCCGTTTACTTTGTTGCATCATGTGTAAATTCTATATTGCATACATATAAAAAAACCCACAAAAATTTGAAAAAAAATTCAAAAAACTTTGTCATCAGGTTAGCTAGTGGGGAAACTTAGGTTCGAAATACCAACAGTTTAGTTTGACAAGATAGAAACAACTAAATCCTTTTTTATAAATTGAAAGCTCGAAAGATAACCCTCCTTTGAGTTAACCATAGTTAATATACATCTTTGCATCACATTACACGTGTCGTGAGTTTTGAGAATTAGATGGCAGGTTTGAAATGTCTTAAAACTTTTAAAAATTGATAAACTTCTTTAGGATCAAACATGTTTGTTCTGAAATTAGTAATATCTAGAATATTTCATAAAGTGAAGTGGATATAAAAGGGTATTATTGAAAGCTTTAATAGAGGCTAAGTCTAAAAAATAACCCATCTGGAACATGATTGGAGTGATTACACATCTTATCTACATGAACACGTCTTTGGGATTAAAAGAAAAACTGGCAATATCTCCGTTCGCACTATTTTCTTAATAGTTTAAACGCATAAAAATGATTCTTTTATTTTATGGCCTTGGTGTCTTAGGAAATTAAGTCCTAGGGGTGTCTTTACACCTAATACTCTAAAGCCATCTGGTTTGAGAGTCATTGACCCAAAACTTGCTAAGTCTCCAATCGCCAAATAAAACAAGTCAAGTAAGTGTTCTCTCCGAGTTAAAAGTCCTCACGGTTTTTTGTAGGAGAATAATCTTGGCTGGGACGAGTTTCGATTATAACAGTTTTTTAGCAGAGATATGAAAGTTTGATTTGAAAGATTATAATACTTTTTGCATGATCACGAAGGTGTGTATGAACAAAGACAGATGAAAAGTAGGAGTAAAGAATAACACTTAGTTTTCTGTTAAAAATAATAGAAATTCTGATTTGAGACCTAGCTGGAGAATGAAACTTGAGAAAAACTTAATGTCTATATAAACTCGCCTGATCCTTTAGAAGTTTTGTCTGGTCTATATTTGTGGCATGGAGGCTTTAATCGAAGTTTTTTAAACGTAACGACACTATTTGCACAATAATGTAAAGACGTATATGAACTAAAAGAGAAGTGAGGTGTGAAAAATTAGGGTTCGAAATTTTTAACTTAGGCTGATAGAATTTCGAGCTTAAATACTGAACCTTAGAATTAAAATCAACAGTTACCTCACGAAACTAGCTTGACGGGATTTTGCGGGTGTAATCGGCTGAAAACCTTCAGTGGACAAAACACCTCCTGCTAGGAATATCTAGAGGTTCAACGGCTTCTTGTACATGCTCAGTGCAATCGCCTTCCTTGCGAAAGCGAGGCTCAGATTTTTTTTGCTCTGGACGAGCAAAAGATAGGTTTAGGGGTATTTGTTCGACTCGAATAACTGCATTTTATACCTCTCATTCCGTATCATTTTGTTAATAAATGTATGCTATTTAATCCATGTCTGCTCGTTAAGTACAGGTTCCAGGTACTCAGAACAATTACACTGAAAACATACACAGTGTGCACAGTTGCGACTAATTCGGGCCAATACTGCAAATCAGACGGATAAAGAATCAACATGCTATAAAGATATACAAGTGTGAACACAAAATGCAACATGGTTCATCATGAAACATAAGTGGGTGCACAACATAGATAAACAATACACACAAGTGGGCAAGTGGTCATGAATCATGAATGGAACACAATGAGGACAACCATGGATCAAGTGGGGATACATACTCATGACTTGGTGCAAGTTGATCATAAGTTTAAAGTGTTGATTTGATGTGCAAGTGGGTTGATATGTCACTAGCTCTATGTCCTTAAGCTTCAGATTAAATTCAAGTAAGAATAAAAATAAAAGAATAGTCCTAAAAATACAACGGAGAGCTTAGAAGAACACTGTTAAAAGCTGGGCCTTAGAGGACACTTCCAGGCCGCCAGTTTTACCCAAAAATTCGCTTTGAGCGGCCCTACCTCCACCAAGTGGGCCCGTGCTCTGTCATGGGTCTGTCTCTGCCCAATTAAGCCACTTGCATACTTCTTTTCTTTTGTGGAAACCCTATAAATAGCAGTTCACTGGTATAGTTTTGGTTGTTGGTTTTTGGATAAGAAATTGTGTGTAATGCTAGCCTACTTCTTCTTCTTCCTCTTGCAATCTCTCGTTCGAGAGCTTAGAAAGTGAAGGTTGAAGTTGCAAGTTCATCTTGTAGCTCAAGCCTTCCATGTGAATAACAATTGAACTCTTTTTCTTTTACTTGTTCATTTATTTTTCTTGTTCTTCATGTTTCTTTTCTTGTATTTCATTTTTATTTTTTCTTTTGATGGTGTTTGAGTAATTGTTTGGCTATGGTGATGGTGAGGATGGAGATAAATGGCTTAACATTCCTCTTTCCTATTTTGATTGATTAATATGCTTAAGTGATTGTAAGTTTAAGATTGTTAACTTGGTATTTGTGTGATATGGTATGTTGCTTTTGATGGTTACTTGTAACCTTTAGCACATACCATATTTTGTCAATGTCTTATTTTGAAACGTTAAACTTAGAATCAACATTAGTGTTAAGGTTGCTAAGTGTTTAGATAGGGTTTTTGCTTGATGTTGGTTGACATCCTTCATTTAGTATATATCATATACTATTACCCCTCACTTAGCAAGTTTAATACTAAACACTTTGCTCTCATGTGCTAACTTGTTGTCTCTTGATGTTATATGCCTTGTGATTCTAGTGACTTGTTTCGATACGACATGCTTGGAGATAAAAATGATAGGTGAGAAAAAAAGAATTCATTCCATTTCTCAAGTTGAGAATCCGTCGTCTTGATGGTTTATGCTTCGCAACTCGTCTTGATAAGCCATGTTTCATAACGGAACTAACAAAGAGGAGGGAACACTCATAATCAAGAGAAAGTCAAAGAATTTGCCACAATTCGCCATCCAAATCGGAAGCACGGCCGCTTTTCTTTTATTATACTTCGTTTTCTATTTTTTGTGACAAACCAAACAAAAATCGATTCTGTAATGTTTAAAAAAAAATCGTTTAAGTAAATTCTCCGATAATCAGTAAAATAATTTGTGTTTTCCGTAAAAACCAAGATTTAATTATTTTTCCACATAGACTCAAATACACTTATTTTAACTATGAAATTGGTAGTATTTAGCATTTATTTAGTCACTTATAAATTGTTACTTTACTTAAATATTTTTCCTTAATTAATTATTTTTAATATTATTTTAAGCTTTCACTTATACTTTTAATTAGTGTAAATTACAAATGAGAATGGGTTAATGGAACATTAGTGCACCATGACAACTAATAGCTAGTTGTAACATATTCTTGTTGTTCTTTAATTGTCTCAATGGTTCTAGAAAAGTCTATGTTTGGCTAGAAAATCAAATAAAATAAATTAATTAAGAAAAAGAATTAATAAATGAGAAAATAGGGGGTTTTCTTTACTTGGAAATTTCTATACAGACCCACACATACTCTCTCCTCCCCATGGCCGAAACCAAGGCAGCCCCTTCTCCCCATTTCTCCATCATATTTTTCCTTCAAAAAATCTTCAAATTTCCATAAAAAATCAATACAAAGTCTCACTAATTCATTATTAAACCTTTACCCAATATATCTTGGCCTAAACTAGCTTGGATCTAGGAGCAAGAGAGCATTTTGGGAGGTTAAGTTGCAAGTTAAATCTCATGATTTTAGAGGTATAAGTCTTAACCTTATGGTTGCTTTGTTAGCTAATTACTTGAATCTAAATTATTTAAGTATTAATTTGGTTCTAATTATAAGTTGAAAATTTCAAGAGAAGGATTGGGATCAAGTTAGAGTTTTTATCATGTGATTATGGTTACAATGTGTAGTTTAACATCTTAAGTCTTGAAAAATCTAGTCTAGTTGTTAATTTGCAAATTGTTACTTGAAAATTATCCAAACTATGTAATCTTGCAAACTAAATTTTTAGGATTAATGTAAATAGGTGAGATTAAAATCTAGTTAATATTTGTGTTACCTAATTAAGATATTAAGTGAACATTGTGCCCACCAGAATTGCAAAAACATCTAGATTTGCATTAAATTGGTTATGTGATGCTTACTAGTTTTTGGTGTAAATCGATTTTAATTAAGTTTGAGATTTTGATGATTTACAATCTATTTCATATAATATTTAGTGTGTTTTGAATGTGCGATTGGTACGATTTGGTTCTAGGCTTGGTATTTGTCACGTAAAGCGACCCTAGTTGTGGTTTGTGGCGTTGTCGCGAGCGCGTTTTGTGCACCAAATGTGGGCACGTCTTGGTAGTGCGCGTGGTTGAATTGTATCGTTGTGTCCGAGACTATTTATATCGATCCTTTTATTTACTTGTGTGCGATCCTAGGATTGGGTAAAGAGGCGTCGGACGTGGCGCGGAATGACAAGGCTGAGATCGGATGAGATTAGCCGAGGCGTCCCGGTGAGTAGATGTACATATCTATGGGGGGATCGTCTGGATGGCGCGAGGCGCTCGATAGTTAGAATTACTAATAGTGCTTGTATTTATAAGCGTAGTCTCCTAGTCATTCATCTCATTGCATTGCATCATCTGATGTATACTCATGATATTATCTCAAAGGACACTGCACCATTACCATTGATTCATGCCGCACGTGCACTATTCATGTGAACACACACACCTTTGGTAATTGCTATGCCACGAACACTATAGAACTTGCTTAAATTAGTATCTGAACCATTTGCGTTATATATGATATGTAAGCTGGTAGTTGTATATTCATTTCATCCGGATGGATATGTAGGATTGCTGGTCATATATATATATATATATATATATATATATATATATATATATAACTCATTGCATTATCAATCATTCATAGTTTTCTAGTCATGCATCGCATCGCATGTTATTGATATCATAAACATCCATCATCACCGGCATGTTTATATATTGTGATTCATCTCGAGGATTTCAGTATTATGAGATTTCTGGATTTTTAGGAAAACCGCAAGAATTTTATAAACCTGATATCATTTTAAAAATGCAAGTTGCGGTTTTCTCGTGATATGATGTATGTGTTGTCCACCATAAGTTTTTCTGATTCTGTTGGTTTTCAAGACCCGATTCGAGGAGTGGGATGAATCATTTCGGGTACATGGTGGGCCCGGTATGGTACCCCGGGGAAAGAAGCTTGAGTTGTAGACGATGAGCCTGGTAGGGGCAGGCTACCTACCGGTGATGTCTGGCACGGCGGATATCCGGAGGATATTGACCGTAGTCGTGAGATTTGATGAGATGGGCCGATCCGGATTGACGGAGCCCGAGACATTGATATATTGAGATATTGAGACATTGAGATATTGAGACATTTAGATATCGAGATATTGAGACAATAAGATATTGAGATATACATATATTGTGTCGATGCTTGACACGGATTTTCTGTTGATTTCATTGAAGATACTTCGGTTTATTGCACAGAGGTTTTTCTAAGATAAGAATAAAGATTTTCTCATACCAGACATGTTCAAGTTTCGTATTTGATTATGCATTCATATTGCATCCATACGAGTGCATCTCACTGTATTGATATATTTAGGCTGTGACACATTTGCGTGCATACTTATGATATCCTTATTAGATGTTACTTATGACTCACGAGTTGGCAACTCACCCCCGTTGTGCCACAGTATTTTGCAGGTCCAACCTGTCAGCATAGTAACGACGGGCGTAATCCTTCTTTGCTTGGACTTGCGGCTTGCTCGTAGGTGGGTTGCGAGGATATTTTTATTCCAGCTTTGTGTATATTTTGTATCTAGTATACTCCATATACCATACTTACTATTTCTACCATTGTACATGTGACCTAGAGGTGTGGCTGTGAGATTAGTATATGTGTATTGTTTTCTCTGGGGTCGAGTTCACTTGAGCCGACGTGATGCTTTCTTATTTTCGTGCTTTTATATGCTTTTGACTCTATCATGATATATATTGTTTGTGGTTGTTATTCCGCCTTGGGCGAAGAGCTAGCTCCCACTTAAGGACGCCTTTATTCTTTACTTATATGTATTTTCATGTGTTGTACCCATTTGGGGGCCAGTATTTACAAAGGACACTCTGCCGAAATTTTCGGGAAAATTTGATGTTTTTAAAATGTCTAACGCGACTTATTTTGCCAAAATAATTTTCTTTAAACAAGTTTTCCTTCACTCTATTTGTTTAGCGGTTTAGATTTCTGGGTTTTGGCTTACTTAGATTTCGTTGCGTCTTGAGACGTTTCGTAATTTAAGAGCCAGTCACATTCTGTACCTTCGGGTCGTGATAAAGTTAGTATCAGAGCGATAGGTTTTACCTTTTTGAGTGTAGGGTGACCCTTGGTAGATGGAGTAGGTGACTTGAGCAGAGTGACGCAGCGTGTGTATGTTCCGCGACATACTTAGGATACGGTACTCCGTCTAAGTGATCTTAGAATATATATTTGCTTGTATTTCTTTTCTTGATTCTAGAAACCTTTGATTCGATCGCAATGTTCTTATCAACATTGTTCTTGCTCCAGCCACTATGCCACCAGAGACTACGAGGGCCAGAGGGCTGCTGCCGGGGATGAGATTAGAGTAGGCTCATTTGAGATCAGGACCGATTAGGGCGGTAAGCCTACCACTCAGGGACAGAGTGGTCCTCCTTCTCCACGACTGATGGCTAGGCTAGAGTCGAGTAATCAGGACTTGTGAAAGATGGTTGGATTATTAGTTGGGTTTGCTGAGCTCCGAGAGCCGATGATGTCCCTTCTATTTCAAGGACTGTGATTGTACCTGCTGCACAGGTAGCTGTTTCTGTTGTTACCGAGACTACTTCCGTATCCTTGTAGGAGTTTTTGAGGCTGAAGCCTTTAGTTTTTACAGGCACAGATGCAGTGGAGGATCCGCAGACATTTCTCGATAGGATAGCTAGGATTGTCGTTCACAGAGATGTTCTGATGAGATATGGGTTGAGCTTGCTAGTTTTCGTCTATAGGGTCATGCTCAGACGTGGTGCGAGTCAGTTGAGAGAGGCCGAGCTGCAGATCTACCTCCTATGACTGGGATGAAGATCACAGCTGTATTCCTTGCTCGTTTCCTTCCGGAGAGCATTTGAGATGCCCGAGCTCATAGTTTTGAGGCTTTGAGTAAAACTTCAGGGATGATAATGTCCAAGTATGACATTTAGTTTACTCAGCGGTCCGATATGCCCCTTATCTGGTGGACACTAAAGAGAAACGCATAAAGAGCTTTGTGCGGGGACTTGACATGCAGTTATTTCTTTCTATCGGCACCCAACCTTACACTTACGTCTCTTCTATAGACGCAACCTTACGGTTGGAAGAGCGCATTTCTGAGACTTTAGTCCTTTCTGGACCAAAGCAGAATTGTACTGGTATACCAGCTCAAAGGTGATTAGATAGACGCCGTTGTGACAGGTATTCTTTCGGTGTTTTCTTCTGATGCGTATTTCTTTTCGATGTCGTTTGAAATGATATCCATATAATTTGTATCGAGGTTCAGCCGATATTAGTCTTTGCTAAATTAGCCGCTTGTTGTGATTTCTTCCATAGGCTAATCTTTTGTCGCTCGAAATGTTTTCGTTCATATTTTTTTTGTTCATATCGGAGATAGGGATTCTTCTGTCGATTTGATTCTTCTCGATTTGTTGAACTTCAAAGTTCTTCTAGGCTTGGATTGGTTAGCCACGTGTTATGCATCCGTGGACTGCTGCAAGAACGTAGTCAGATTTAGTTTTCCGGATGAGCCAGTTCTTGTTTTTTGGGGAGACTGTAGCGCCATCCTTCGCATTTTGATTTGTTCTCTTCACGCTAGTCAACTCTTGAGGAAAGGATGTCAGGGATTCTTAGTGTATGTTTGTGATGTTAGAGCCGTAGAGGTCCCATTGTACTAGGTCCCGATTGTGAAGGAACTTTAAGATGCATTTCTTGACAAGTTGCTTGGTTTGTCTCCAGAGCGCGATATTGGGTTCTGCTTTGACTTGATTCCCGGAACGGAGCTTTTTTTTTCTGTACCGCCAAATCGGATGGACCCGGCGGAGCTTAAAGAACTGAAGGATCAGTTGAAAGATTTGTTGGATAAGGGCTTGTTCGTCTGAGTGCGTCACCTTAGGGAGCTCATGTTCTGTCCGTCAAGAAGAAAGACGGAAGTTGTATTTGTGCATCGATTTTCGTCAGTTGAATTAGGCTACTGTGCGGAAAAATATCCCATACCTCGCATCGACGATTTATTTGATTAGCTCCAGAGTGCGGGACATTTCTCAAAGTTTGAGCTGCGATCAGGTTACCATCAGTTGCGGGTTCGGAAGGATGATATTCCGAAAACTGCTTTTCGCACACGTTACGGGCATTTTGAGTTCTTGGTGATGTCGTTCGAGCTCACCAATACCCCAGCAGCGTTTATGGACTTGATGAACTTCATATTCAGGCCGTTTCTTGATTAGTTATCATTGTGTTGGTTGATGACACATTAATATACTTCCGGAGCCGAGAGGAGCCTGGGCAGTATTTGAGGATTTCGTTACAGATTTGAGGGAGCACCAGCTATTCGCTAAATTATCCACGTGTGCTTTCTGGTTGGATAGTGTGGGCTTCTTGGGACACGTAGTTATGAAAGATGGTAAGTATGGAACCGAAGAAGATCGAGTCCGTTCAGCACTGGCCCAGACCTGTATCAGTGATGGAGGTTCACAGTTTTTGGTTTTGTCCGAATTCTATCGATATTTCATACATGATTTTTCTCATATGGCTGCAACGTTGACCGGGTTGACCCGAAAGGGAGTTTCTTTTCTTTGGACCGAGGCATGCGAGCAGAGGTTCGGCAGTTAAAGACTCGTTTGACTACGGCGCCAATATTATTTTTGCCTTCAGGATAAGGCGGTTTCGTTGTTTGTTGCAATGCTTCTCAGCAGATGAAGATGCACGAGCAAAACTATCTCATGCATGACTTAGAAATGGCTGCAGTGATTTTTACACTTAAGGTCTGGAGACACTACAACTTTCAGCAGCGAGATTTGAAATTGAGACAGCGTCGATGGATGGAGCTAGTGAAAGACTATGACTGCGAGATTCGTTATCGTCCGAGCAAGGCGAATGTTGTGGAAGATGCTTTGAGTCGGAGGCCCGGAGGTAGCTTTTCTTATTTGAGCACAGTTCAAAGACATCCGACGACAGATTGGCAGATTCTATGTTACAGCTGAGTACAATTCGAGTTTACCTTGACCGGGGGACAACTTTCCCGTATCTATGCATATCCACAGTTATTTGATCATATCCGTGAGGTACAGTCTAATGACGTTCGTTTGTCAGAGATCATGGAGCAAGTTCGACAGGGCAGAGATTCAAAGTTCTTGATTGATGATCATGGAGTGCTACGATTTAGGATTTGATTATGCGTGCCAGATTCCGAGGGACTGAGACACAAGATTCAGAGGATGCACATCAGTCAGTATATAGTGTTCATCCGGTTTCCACCAAGATGTATTATGATTTTAGAAATGTCTATTGGTATGAAGGGATGAAGAGAGATGTCATAGATTTTGTTTCGGGATGCTGACTTGTCAGCAAGTCAAGGCTGAGCATCAGAGGCCAGTCGGAGAGCTACAACCATTGCCCATTCCAGAGTGGAAATAGGAACAGATTCCTATGGATTTTATTGTGGGTCTACCTAGGACCAGTTGAGTGTGTGACTCTATTTGAGTGATCGTAAACCGATTGATGGAAGCAGCTCACTTTCTACCAGTAAGATCACTTTCGGGTTTGTTCAGTATGCTCAGACACATGTTGATGAGATTGTGCGACTGCATGGAGTTCCGACTTGTATTGCGCCCGACTAGGACACCCAGTTCACCAGCCGACTATGGCAGAAACTTCAGGAGGGTTTGGACACCCCGATTGAGTTTCAGTATAGCTTTCCACCCGCAGACCGACGGTCAATCAGAGCGGACCATATAGATTCTTGAGGACATGCTTCGAGCTTGCGTTCTAGATTTCGGTGGCAGTAGGGATCGTCATTTAACCTTGATAATTTTTCCTATAATAACAACTTCCAGGAGGAGATTCAGACGGCACCCTTTGAGGCATTATATAGGGAAGAAATGTCGATCACTCTTATGTTGGACAGAGCTCAGTGAGAGCAGTATTTGGGGCTGCAGATTTTGCAGGAGACAACCGAACAGAGATCCGGTTGATTCAAGATAGGATGAGAGTGTCCAAGAGCAAGCAGAAATCTTATGCAGACTAACGTCAGCGCAGACTTGAGTTTGCCGTTTGAGATCATGTTTTCTTAATGGTTTCTCCGATGAAGAGCGTGTTGAGATTTGGGAGGAAAGGAAGGCTTAGTTTCAGATATGTAAGTCCCCTAGAGATTCTCGAGCGTGTCGGTGCAGTTGTTTATTGTTTGGCTCTTCTATCTAGCTTCCCAGATGTTCACCCTGTGTTTCACGTATCAATACTCCGCAAGTACCTTCTTGACCCTTCTCACACGATTCGGTACCAGACAATTCAGCTGGAGCGCTATTTTTCTTTCACAGAGCAGCCGATACTCATTATAGATCAGCAGGTGAAGAAACTGAGGTTTAAGGTCATACTGACCTTAATAGTTCTTTGGCTTGGCTCGAATAACTAAGAGGTCACATGGGAAGCCGAGGACGAGATGCGGAAGAAATTTTCCCATCTCTTTGAGGGTACGCGTGGTTAGATTTTAAAATTCGGGGACCGAATTTCTTTAAGTGGGGAAGATTGTAACATTTAAAAAAAATATCGTTTAGGTAAATTCTTCGATAATCGGTAAAATAACTTGTGTTTTCCGTAAAATCAAAGATATAATTATTTTTCCACATAGACTCAAATATACCTATGTTAACTATGTAATTGCTAATACTTGGTATTTATTTAGTCACTTATAAATTGTTAGTTTACTTAAATATTTTTAATATTATTTTAAGCTTTCACTTATACTTATAATTAGTGTAAATTACAAATGAGAATGGGGTAATGGCACATTAATGCACCATGACAACTAATAGCTAGTTGTAACATATTCTTGTTGTTCTTTAATTATCTCAATGGTTGTAGAAAAGTCTAGGTTTGGTTAGAAAATCAAATAAAATAAATTAATTAAGAAAAGGAATTAATAAATGAGAAAATGGGGGGGGGGGGTTTCATGACTTGGAATTTTCTACACACACCCACACACACTCTCTCCTCCCCATGGTCGAAACCAAGGCAGCCCCCTCTCCCCAATTCTCCATCTCATTTTTCCTTCAAATTTTTTTCAAATTTCCATCAAAAATCAAAACAAAGTCTCACTAATTCATCATTAAACCTTTACCCAATATTCCTTGGCCCAAACTAGCTTGGATCTAGAAGCAAGAGAGCATTATGGGAGGCTAAATTGCAAGTTAAATCTCATGATTTTAGAGGTATAAGTCTTAACCTTATGGTTGCTTTGTTAGCTAATTACTTGAATCTAAATTATTTCAGTATTAATTTGGTTCTAATTGCAAGTTGAAAATTTCAAGAGAAGGATTTGGGATCAAATTAGGGGTTTTATCATGTGATTATGGTTGCAATGTGTAGTTTAACATCTTAAGACTTGAAAAATCTAGTCTAGTTGTTAATTTGAAAATTGTCCAAACTATGTAATCTTGCAAACTAAATTTTTAGCATTAATGTAAATTGGTGAGATTAAAATCTAGTTAATATTTGTGTGACCTAATTAAGATATTAAGTGAACATTGCGGCCACCAGAATTGCTAAAACATCTAGATTTGCATTAAAATGGTTAGGTGATGCTTACTAGGTTTTTGGAGTAAATCTATTTTAATTAAGTTTGAGGTTTTGATAATTTACAACCTATTTCATATAATATTTAGTTTGTTGTGAATGCACGATTGGTACGATTGGGTTCTAGGCTTGGTAGTTGTCATGTAAAGCAACCCTAGTTGTGGTTTGTGGCGTTGTCGCGAGCGCGTTTTGTGCACCAAATGTGTGCGCGTCTAGTTAGTGCGCGTGATTGACTTATATCGTTGTGTCCACGACTGTTTATATCTATCCTCTTATTTACTTATGTGCGATTCTATGATCGGGTGCAGAGGTGTCGGACATAGCGCGGAATGACAAGTTTGAAATCATATCAGATTAGACAAGGCGTCACGGTTAGTAGATGTACACATCTATGGGGGGATTGTCTGGATGGCGCGAGGCGCCCGATAGTTAGGATTACTAATAGTGCTTGTATTTATATGCGTAGTCTCCTAGTCATTCATCTCATTGAATTGTATCATCTTATGTGTACTCAAGATATTATCTCATAGGACACTGCACCATTACCATTGGTTCATGCCGCACATGCACTATTCATACGAACACACACGCCTTTGGTAATTGCTATGCCACGAACACTATAGAACTTGCTTAAATTAGTATCTGAACCATTTGCGTTATATTTGATATGTAAGCTGGTAGTTGAATATTCATTTCATCAGTATGGATATATAGGATTGGTGGTCATATATATATATATATATATATATATATATATATATATATATATATATATATATATATAACTAATTGCATCATCAATCATACATAGTTTTCTTGTCATGCATCGCATCACATTTTATTGATATCATAGACATCCATCATCACCGGCATATTTATATATTGCGATTCTTCTCGAGGATTTCAGTATTATGAGATTTCTAGATTTTTGGGAAAACTGCAAGAATTTTATAAACCCGTTATCATTTTAAAAATGCAAGTTGTAGTTTTCTCATGATATGATGTATGCGTCGTCCACCATGAGTTTTTCTGATTCTATTGGTTTTCGAGACCTGATTCGAGGAGTATGATGAACTGTTTCAGGTACATGGTGGGTCCGGTATGGTATCCCGGGGCAAGAAGCTCGAGTTGTAGACGATGAGCCTGGCAGGGGCAGGCTACCTACAGGTGATGTCTGGCGCGGTGGATATCCAGAGGATACTGTCCGTAGTCATGAGATTTGATGAGATGGGCCGATCCAGACTGACGGAGCCCGAGACATTGAGATATTGAGATATTGAGATATCGAGATATCGAGATATTGAGATATACATATATTGTGTCGATGCTTGAAACGGATTTTCTGTTGATTTCATTGATGATACTTCGGTTTATTGCATAGAGGTTTTTCTAAGATAAGAATAAAGATTTTCTCATACCACACATGTTCAGGTTTCGTGTTTGATTATGCATTCAAATTGCATCCATACGAGTGCATCTCACTGTATTGATATATGTAGACTGTGACGCATTTGCGTGCATGCTTACGATAGCCTTATTAGAT
The DNA here is from genome assembly GCA_030015575.1 of Agapanthus africanus. Lineage (NCBI taxonomy): Eukaryota > Viridiplantae > Streptophyta > Magnoliopsida > Asparagales > Amaryllidaceae > Agapanthus > Agapanthus africanus. The sequence continues at coordinate 357,854,888 of JASDDO010000010.1, read as the reverse complement.
GTTACTTACGACTCACGAATTAGCGATTCACCCCCGTTGTGCCACAGTATTTTGCAGGTCCGGCCCGTCAGCATAGCAGCGACGGGCGTACTCCTTCTTTGCTTGGACTTGCGGCTTGCTAGTAGGAGGGTTGCGTGGATACTTTTATTCCCACTTTGTGTATCATTTGTATCTAGTATACTCCATCTACCGTACTTACTATTTCTACCATTGTACATGTGACCTAGAGGTGTGGCAGGTAGATTAGTATATGTGTGTTGTTTTCTCTGGGGTCGAGCTCACTTGAGCCGACGTGATGCTTTCTTGTTTTCGTTCTTTTATATTCTTTTGACTCTATCATGATATATATTGCTTGTGGTTGTGATTCCGTCTTGGGCGAAGAGCTAGCTCCCGCTTGGGGATGCCTTTATTCTTTACTTATATGTATTTTCATGTGTCGTACCCGTTTGGGGGCCAGTATTTACAAAGGAGACTCTGCCGAAATTTTCAGGAAAAATTTGATGTTTTAAAAATGTTTAATACGACTTATTTTTCCAAAATTATTTTCTTTAAACAAGTTTTCCTTCACTCTATCTGTTTGACGGTTTAGATTTCTGGGTTTTGGCTTACTTAGATTATGTTGCGCCTTAAGACGTTTCGTAATTTAAGTGCCAGTCACGTTCCGTACCTTCAGGTCGTGACAGATTCTTTTCTCTTGAACCTGATACAACAAATTCTAATCACCAATTCCCTGTGGATCGATCCGTACTTGCAGACTTGCTACAACGAGCCGTGCACCTGCGGTTAATATTTTTAAAATGAGGCCGAACTTGCGTGCACCTTATTTTTAGAACCTGTCTTTCAAAACACATAGCGTGTGCGCTTGAGGTCCCAACAGGCACATTTTTCTACGCCAATGTGAAATTTTAGAACTTATGTTCTATAGGAAATACTTTATTTCCTATCGACAGCTCATGTATATATGCCCAAAAAATATTTTAATAGGGGCAAGATCCTAACTTTTAGGATCGATGGGGTCCTTTAGCTTCGAATCTAGAGACTCCACACTGTTTCAACTTATAGTGGCCTTTTCCTTTGCTGATATCATTTTGTTTTCTCCTTCTTTAAGTATAATGGCTGGTCATTTGTATTCTATCGAGGAAATTGTCTCCGACGAAGAGATTCGCATTCAGGGTCACCTTCAAGGTCAAGAATATACCGTCGCTCAGTGCGCTGCTGTGATACATCGCTTCGAGGATCAAACTGGGCATTTACTCCCTTGCTGATCTTCCTTTCCGAAGATCATTGTTGGATCGATCTAGGAAGCCTTACCTTGGTTTTATAAGGCTATGCTGCTCCAAGCACTCGACGATGCTGAAGACAAGGTGCATTCGGTATATTTGACGGGCTTGATCTCGAAAAAACGAAGGGATGATCTCATCACTATTCTGCATCATGCTTTCTAATAGAAAGCAATAATATCCTCGTATCAGAGGGTGGAGGATATCAGCGGTGATCCAGACGCTTGTATTCGAGAGAAAACGCATAAAAAGATGGTCGCTGAAGCTAAACATGCCTTGCTTAAACTTTCTTTTAAGTTCGAAAATTCGTGTCCGGAATTTAGTGTTTTGCCATTGTATCTTTGATAAATGCAGCAGTGTTCACTTTAGTTTGTCTTTTTGCTTCTCCATAGTTATTCTCATTTGAGATTTTGTAATCCCCTTTTATTGTATGAATGGAAAGCAGCCTTTTATTTTTATATTCGCACTTCTCTTTTTTTTTCTGTGCTGAAATGGCTTAGCATAGTTTATTTACTCGTTCCTGAGCGTTCAGTTCATCCCTCCTTTAGGGAAATGTAAACTTAGCCTAACGTCAAATATACATAACCCCTACCAATATAGGTGTCTGTTAGGTTTGTGGTGCTGGGTTTAGTCCATCACACCATTACATCAGCCGATTTATTCTCGATCCATGTCCACTCGGGTCGCTGGCTCAATTAGCCGCGTACTTTCTGTATCACCTAACTCTACCACTGCAGGATACAATGTCTCAAGTAACCTTCCTAGGTCGGCATGTCCTTATTGCCATCAGATGGTTCAGCGTTAGGTGCTACCGTGTCGCTTTACCTTGAGGTCAAACTCCTTTCTTTGAGGATTCCAAGGGAAGTCAGAGTCGAATCCGTCAAAGGTGGGATAACATCCAATGGTCTTTAGGGTTTGCATATATTGCCATAAAGACCCGAAACTAGGATTATGCCATCACTTCGCTTTATTTTTTTTAGTTATATGCATGCCCTAGAGGCCATTTTTGTACATGATTGTATATTATAATCGATGCTTAGACATATATAGAGAGGAATTTCTTGCTCGACATGATAGTATGCTATCTGGTTGATCTTTATCTTAACGTGTACACTTGTATCATTATACAGTCTCTCCGTTACATGTTGATAAAGCTATTAGGATGTGTACTTGACTACCAGGATTATGATGCAGATCATACTAGTGGGGCCAGGGTAGTTCACATGTTCATCCTTTAATTGTTCCTAGTCGAAGGAGTATCGAGACAGGGCATCGATATTCCAGAGTAGACTACTATGTACATTTCTTGACCCTATATGGGGCGATGGTTGATCCCACAGCTATTGGTGCTTGACATCAAAGATTGTACACATGTGCTCATTGGAGAATGAGTACACCGAACAGGACTCTCCTAGATAGTATTATACCTATCGTCAGATAGAAGTTCTCTGGTGACACTGGTACAGGTTAGTCTGTAGACCCGAGATCGTCATAGAGTCTTGTGTGATTCCCACCGTGCTTTGATTTCCTTCCTACCACGCTTAAGAGAGCATGCAAATAGGTGGATTTAGGATACAGTTCCGAGTCACATGGAGGCAATGAGCAATAGGAGGGGTTTTGTCTCTCCCGGTATTGGGGGTTGATGTTGCGCTATGCTCGATTGGCTATAACAGGAAGTCCCGGGCCAGGGCTGAAGATGAGATTTACTGGTAAGTGTTATCAGTAGTTTCTCGACCCGTTATGAGCCTCACATCGGCATGACTTATCAAGTTATTGGGGTCTGATATTTACTACCCCCAGACTCGATATGCGACATATTAGACGAAGAGACTGGACTGTACGGTAGTGTTACTTACTGGATTCATGGGAGTATGGACAAGCTTGCTTGTTGATCTTCTGATCGCTCAATACCTGGATAGCCGTTACGTCCAGTTAGTACCGCTGACGCATGTGGGTGACTGATATGATCATTGCCTACTTCTGGCATATTGACGAGTCTTTAGAGTCCTACACAGAGGTTTCCTAGCTCAATCGAAACGAAGTAGGGCATATATGTGATATGTGCGGGACCAAGATTAATACGTGTATGTGATACAGTATTCTAATCTCGCAATATAGGTTATATGTGATATGAACGGATTATTGAATCAAGTGTTGATTCGATAATTTGTTATATTTATATGTGATATACATAAAATGATATTAGTCGGTTGTATGTGATATAGCCGGATTATTAAATCAAGTGTTGATTTAATGATTTAATATATAATTGTATATTTGATATATTAATATATATTAACTAATATTAGCTCACTTAAGAATTTCATCTCTACAAATACATATAAATATATATGAGATATATTAATGTGTTTATTTTTGTGTCATGCTAGATGATATATTGGACATGGGTGTATGAGACTCATACCAAACTAAAAATAATTTGGATGATTAATTATTAAGGGAAAAATCAAAATTAGGTGGAAATTAGCATGGCTAATGATGCTTGTGGAAGCATGTAGAAGCCTTGACTTAGTCCACTAATTTTATTTTACTCTAGATATTTATTAACCCAACCATTATTTTTAGCCATGGTTAAGTCTCTACAAATATGATATGAGATTTTTTTCTCATCCAAGAGTTCACACTTGATCATCTTCTTCATCTCCTTCTTTTCTCTCTAGCTTTTGAGTGAGGTGGAAAAGAAAAAGAGAGAATTAATTCTAAAGTGCGCAAAATTCCTACTTCATCAATCTATACTAAACTAGACATTTAGTATAGGTTGTTTACTTCACTAATTGCATAGTTAGTGAAGATGCAGCTTGAGTTAGAGATTCTTCGATGTAGATCATCTTCGGCCTTGAAGATCCTTAAGCAAGCTCGTTCCTTTCGCCTAATGGAGAATAAGAAGAGTTCGGGGACCACTACTTGGAGCTAAGGGACTACTATATGAAGCTTTAGAAGTGAATGACCGGTCTACAAAGGTTGTATTCCTATTTCATTTAGTGTAAAGTTGTTTACATGCTTTAAAAAACCCTAATTTTTTAGTTCGATTCTTTGATGGTATTGCTTAGCACTCTATATTTTTTAAAATTGCATACTCGATGCTTGATAAAACCTAGTGGTCATGCTAAGAAACCCCAACAGTGGTATTAGAGCCAAGCTAGAGCATTAGGAGTGGTCTAGGCGAAGTTAAAGTGTTCGATCGAATTTTCGAAACCCTAAAATCCAGGTTTCTGGAAATTTTTTCAAAAGTTAGAAATTTTCAATTTAAAAATATACAGAAAATTGTGCAGGGTTTTATATGGATCCCCAAGAAGAAAGAGTGCCCAACTCGAACAAACGGCCGCGCAACCGCGGCCAAACCATGGGTTTCGTCACGGTTCCGCGGCGCAGTTGGTGAGGCAGGGACTGTGCCTTTTTATACTGATCCGTAGGTAGTTGTGGCATGTTCTGGGTGTTTTTAAGTGAGACTCAAGTGTTGAGGTCTCTGAGAATTGTTGGTGTTTGATAAATCGATCGAAATGTTTAACATTGTCTTGATATCTGTGATTTGTTATACAATATTTGGAATCCACAATAATTAGTTTTGTGAAAACTAGTTAGTACTTTGTAAATCTAGAAATTTAGTCTATTTTGATCGGTTGCCACGGGGTTTTGATTCGGATCAAAAACCCCGTCTTAATCTTGTATAGTACGCGAACGCTCGCCGCATAACACTACTAGATAGCCACGCCCCATAGCCCCGACCAAGTGACTGTAGGAAAACCCCGTTACCAAAAGCATCCATTCAGATGTTTGCGGCCGTGGTGTTTCACCTAAGTGCACTTCCTAGACGGCATCGGGGGTGCGGCCATCTACTAATGTTTTCGATGAGCATTCGATCATTTGTTGGGAATCTTGTTGAATTGCTTGACTGGATATTGAAAAGTGTTTTCAATTTGAGACTAAAATGCCGGGTTTATAACATTAGGCATGAAATTCGGAATATGTGATATTCCGAGCTTTTGTTGTCTAAGGAATTTATACGGTTAGGCATGAAATCCAAAGTATATGATATTTCGGGTTTATGATGTCTGAGGATTTTGCAGATTCCAATTATTATAGTTTTCATTTATTTTCTGCGACTGTAAGTATAATATGTGATGTTTCGCCGGTTTCATTGCTATATATCAATGAAAATTGGGATATGCATATTTACTTACGTTGATGACATGTGATGTTATATTGGATCGTCGTATTTGAATCGCCGGGGGTTTTTGCGTTAGATGAAAGTTTTTCATTTTCATTCATGTATAAATTTGTATATAATATTCTTTTATTAGGACACTTCCGGGTTGAGGATGATGTCACCATTGATGTATATTATTTACTTTTCCGTATTAGGATATACCCAAGGCGGGAAGTACAAGTAACCGGGTTCTATAGTCCAGTAGGAGACCATCTCGATGAATCGAGACCGGGTCTCCTAACTTTAGAATTGGCGGGGTTGCTTTTCCGCTAACGTAGGTGTTTAAGGATGTGGGTTTGGCTATTCGTCACGACCGTGGAATCCGTGTTTTTTACTGGCTTGATTTAAAACACGGACCTCCTACTATATTCTATATTTCATATGTTGACTTTTGCTGCAATGTTCTGTGATGAAATCATATAACTGCATAAGAAGAATGCTTTATATTATATATATGATATATAATAAACGTTTTTTATGTTTTACATACGCGCTAGCCCTGCCCCAGCTCTGTTGTTAGTTAAGTAACCTAACGGTGCATGACAGGACCCCGTGGCGAGTGCGGATGGCATAAGCGTACGTTCTATTTTTCTTTTCTTCTGTGATATTTAGAAAACATAAATGATGGGATTTCATTAATGAGATTAATGAATAGAAAGGAAACCGAAATATGTTGAAGAATAAAATTTTGAAAAAGATAGCTCTAGTTATTGCTTTGCATAGTGGTATTCCTTGATGAATATCCAGCAGCTCAATCGATGAGGAAAAAGCCGAGATCCCTTCACCGGGAATGATCTCTTTAGCAAAAGCTAGTAAATGCTACAACCCACTATGTTTATTTTGAAAACTATTTGATTTTAAAAAGCGGAGCTTAAACCACTCCTTTTCAAATCACTCGATTCTACAACGATATCAAGTTCAAAGCGTTAAAGGTTTTCATAAAAACCATCCGCAACCCTCCGTCATTTTAGGAAGTAGAGTACTTAGTATTCGTGCAACGTTTGTTGACAATAGTTAAGGCGTAATGTACGGTAGCTAAATGTTGTCTTCCTACACAGCATATGATGCGATTAATTAGGACATTTATATGACTTTGTTGACCATAGTTAAGGGTCATATGAGTGAGTCTAATTAATCATGAAATGACGGGTAGAATTTGACTAGTGCTTATGATTTGTTGACCATAGTTAAGGTCATAAGCCTCTAAGGGTAAAAACCATATCGGGAATTTCAAGATTTGAAATTTGCAATGAGATTGCATACCTTCTATGAGATAGTTGGATCCCGATACCCACTGTGAGTAAGAATTACTCCTGAGAGAGTTTTCCACTTTACAATTAGCTGATCAAGTAGGTGTCTAAGAAAGGTGTTAACGGGGTTATGCCCCTGCGGAAACAAGGTTATTTAATTAGTTCCATGCGAAAGCACGGAGAGACTCACTCGGAGTACCAATACCTGCCTGACTGAACGATTAGTGAACTTGTAGGGTGTAATTAATCCCGGCTAGTCTCAACTTTTAGGGTTTGAAGGAAGATTTGATAAAAACAGTGGGAGCCATCCTGATTAGATAAAATAATAACCAATCCAATCTTGCAAGAGCATACGCTAAATTGTTTTTCTCTCCAGGTAGCGACCATGACATGCCTTAATCAAGATAATAATATTGATGTATTGACCAAACTCACTTGTTATACTGAGCTGGGAAACGTTGGTTCCACTCTACCTTATGATTGTTATAAGTCTGAGTAGGAAATAAGGGAATACCCGAATTCCTATACGACCTGAATGAGGAATGAGCATATTGATGCATTTTCTTCGGGTGTGTTCATTACCGAGAACCATTTCTCAGTACACTCTACATCCTGGGTATTAGATACCGGATCAGGATCCCGCATATGTAATATGTTACACGGGCTTAAGAGAGGTAGAGAACTGGAAAAATGTGATCATTCTGTAAAAGTAGGGAATGGTGCAAATGTTGCAGCCAAAGCAGTTGGTGAATATCACCTTGTATTACCAAATGGGAATACATTGATCTTGAACGACTGTTATTACGTACCATCTATGATTTGCAATTTAATATCAATTTCTTTATTAGATAAAGAAGATATAACTTTGTAATAGAGAATAATGTTATGAAAATTTTTCTAAATCAAGTGTTGAGTGGGTTTGGTATATTATGTAACGGTTTATAGGTTCTGAATCAAAATACAATTCTTAACGTACAGAACACACACAAGAGGAAAAGTTCAGAAATGAATGAACCCTCCTTATGGCATTGTAGACTAGGTCATATCAATGCGACATGACTATTTAAGTTAGATAAAGATGGATATTTGAACCCGTTCGAATTTACATCTTGTATAACTTTCCAGTCATGTCTCAAAGGCAAAATGACCAAAACTCCGTTTACTGGACACGGAGAAAAAGCTACTAAACTCTTAGGACTGATACATAGTGTTGTAAGCGGTCCTATGTCTACACATGCCAGGAATGGTTCCATGTACATTATCACATTCACCGATGATCTCTTAAGATTAGGACATGTGTTCCCGTTGAAACAAAAATCTGAAGTTTTTGAGAAATTCATGGAATATAAGTGCGAAGTAGAGAACCAAACGGGTAGAACTTTTAAAATCCTTCGATCTGGTCGGGGAGGAGAATACTTGAGCACGGAGTTCCTGGATTATTTAAAAGAGAATAGGATTCTCTCTCAGCTTACTCCTATGTATACACCACAGCACAACGGTGTATCAGAGCGGAGGAATCGCACCATATTAGATATGGTGCGCTCTATGATGAGTATTGCAGAGTTACCTATTTCCTTTTGGGGTTATGCGCTTGAGACAACCGTATACCTATTGAATAGAGTTCCAACTAAATCAATCCCTACCACTTCATATGAGATATGGAATGGGAGGAGACCATCTTTTAAACGAGTTAAGATATAGGGTTGTCCGGCCTATTTTAAAAAACAAAATCCGGACAACCTCGAGGCAAGGTCTATTCTGTGCAAGTTTGTGGGATATCCAAAGGATTCCTATGGATATATCTTCTACCACACTGAGGAATAAATGATATTTGTTTATCGGAATGCCACCTTTTTAGAAAAAGAATTTCTTATGAAAGAAATTAGTGGTCATGTGATAGAACTGGAAGAAGTTCCACCTACACAAACTACATCTGATGATTTGGTAGAACCGGAGGATTCAATAGTCCCGACGAACCTCAGCCACTCCGCAGATCTAGTAGGGTTCCTCATCCGCCTGAGAGATACTATGGTTTTCAGGTAGACGGTGGGAGCGAGGATTGAATCATGGAAGATGATGACCCAACTAGTTTCGAGCAGGCCATCACGAGTGGGGACTCTGTGAAATGGCTGGATGCAATGCGATCTGAGATGGAATCCATGTACACCAAAAAAAGTATGAACTTTGGAAGTTGCTCCTGAAGGGGTAAAACCCATTGGGAACAAATAGATCTTTAAGAAAGAAACTTGGTGTAGATGGAAAAGTTGAGACTTTCAAAGCCAGACTTATAGAAAAAGGTTTTCATCAACGATCAGGTGTGGATTATGATGAAACCTTTTTCTCTAGTGGCTATGCTTAAATCCATCCATGCTTAAGTCCATCCGGATCCTACTTTCCATCGCTGCATACCATGACTACGAAATCTGGCAGTTGGACGTTAAGACCGCTTTTCTAAATGGTGATTTAGAAGAGAGCGTATACATGACACAACCAGAGGGATTCGTAAATAGTGGGAGCAGCGGAAAGATGTGCAAGTTGCTTATATTAATCTACGGATTAAAGCAGGCATCGCGGAGTTGGAACATCTGTTTTGATGTGGTAGTCGAAGAGTTTAACTTCATCAAAAACATAGATGAACCTTGTATATACAAGAAAGTTGTAGAGAGTAAGGTTGTCTTCTTTGTATTGTACGTGGATGACATAGTCTTGATAGAAAATGATGCTCCTATGCTATACTCATTCAAGCTCTTCTTATCACATAGGTTCTCCATGAAAGATCTAGCTGATATCTCCTACATTCTGGGATTAAGATCTATAGAGATAGATCTAAGCGGATGTATCATACTCACTAGGTGTAGTGAGTAGGTGTCAATCAGATCCTGAGGAGAATTATTGGACAGCTGTGAAGAACATTCTTAAGTACTTGAGAAGGACTAATGAAATGTTCTTGGTGTATGGTAACGGTGAACTCCAGATGGAGTCCTTTACCGATTCGAGCTTCCAGTGTGATAAGGACGACTGTAAGTCGGTCTCGGGTTTTGTCTTTACCCATAGTGGAGGGACGGTATGTTGGAAGAGTTCCAAGCTAGATACCGTAGCAGACTCGAGAATGAAGGCTAAATACATCGCTACCGACGATGCTGCCAAAGAAGCTGTCTGGATGAACAAGTTCATGAGATGAACTTGGTGAGGTTCCTACCATTAAGCATACAATACTTATGTATTGTGATAACAATGGAGTTGTGGCTTTGGCCTAGGAACCCCGGTCCCATCAGTGATCCAGACATATTCTTAGGCGGTATCACCTGATCAGGGAGATAGTTGATCTCCGGGAGATCGAGGTCAGGAAAGTTGACACGAAGAATAACATGGCGATCCATTCACGAAGGCCATTTGAGAGACTTTTCGGGATGTTGGGTATAAGATACTACAACAATTGGCCTTAGAGCAAGTGGGAGATTGTTAGTTATATGTATGCCTTAAAGGCCATTATTGTACATGATTGTATATTATAGTGGATGCTTGGACATATATAGAGATGACTTTCTTACTCGACATGATAGTATGCTATCTGGTTGATCTTTATCATAACATGTACACTTGTATTATTAGACAGTCTCTCATTACATGTTGATAAAGCCCTTAGGATGTTACTTGACTACCTGGATTATAATGCAGATCATACTAGTAGGGCCAGGGTAGTCCACAAGTTCATCCTTTAATTGTTCCTAGCCGAGGGAGTATCGAGACAGGGCATTGATATTCCAGATTAGACTAGTGTGTACGTTTCTTGACTCGGCGATGGTTGATCCCAAAGCCATTGGTGTTTGATATCAAAGATTGTACATAGGTGCTCATTGGAGAATGGGTACACCGAAAAGGACTCACCGATAACTCCTAGATGGTATTATACCTATCGTCAGATAGAAATTCTCTGATGAAACTGGTACAGGTTAGTCTGTAGACCCAAGATCGTCATAGAGTCTTGTATGATTCCCATTGTGCTTTGATTTCCTCTCTACCACACTCAATAGAGCATGCAAACAGGTGGATTTTGGGTAGAGTCCTGAGTTACATGGAGGCAATGAGCGATAGGAGGGGTTTCGTCTCTCCCGGTATTGGGGGTTGATGTTGCGATATACTCGATTCGCTATAACAGGAAATCTCTGGCCAGTGAAGATGATGAGATTTACTGGTAAGTGTTATCAGTAGTTTCTCGACCCGTTATAAGCCTCACATTGGCATGACTTATCAAGTTATTAGGGTCTAACGTTTACCACCCCTAAACTCAGTATCCAACATATCAGACGAAGAGACCGGACTGTACGATAGTGTTACATATTGGATTCATGGGAGTATGGACAGGCTTGCTTGTTGATCTTCTGATCGCTCAATATCTGGATAGCTGTTACGTCCAGCTAGTACCGCTGACGGCTTGTGGGTGACTGATATGATCATTACCTACTGCTGGTGTATTGACGAGTCTTTAAAGTCCTACACAGAGCTTTCCTAGCTCAAGCGAAACGAAGTAGGGTACATATGTGATATGTGCGGGACCGAGATTAATACGTGTATGTGATACAGTATTCTAATCCCGCGATATAGGTTATATGTGATATAACAGGATTATTGAATCAAGTGTTGATTCAATAATTTGTTATATGTATATTTGATATACATATAAATGATATTAGTCAGTTGTATGTGATATAGCCGGATTATTAAATCAAGTATTGATTTAATATTTTAATATATAATTTAATATTTGATATATTAATATATATTAACTAATATTAGCTCACTTAAGAATTTCATCTCTACAAATACATATAAATATATATGAGATATATATTAATGTGTTTATTTCTATGTCATGCTAGATGATAAATTGAACTTGGGTGTATGAGACTCATTTTAATGTTCTGAAAGATCGTTTAGGTGAAATTTCCGATAATCGGTAAAATAACTGGTGTTTTCCGTAAAAACCAAGATATAATTATTTTTCAAAAGAAACTTAAATATACCTATTTTAGCTATGTAATGGCTAGTATTGATATTTATTTGGTCCCTTATAAATTGTTAGTTTATTTAAATATTTTTCCTTAATTAATTATTTTTAATATTATTTTAACTTTCACTTATACGTTTAATTAGTGATAATTACAATTTGGAATGGGTTAATTATACTTTAGTGCACCATGACACATCTAAACATATATTGTAAGATGTTCTTTTAAAAAAAATTGGGATGGTTCTTGTTATATTTGCATAGAAAAGGTAAAAGGAAATATTGAAAATAAATAAGAAAGTGATGAGATAAGAAGTATGGGCATATTGAATTGAGGTGGGATTTTCTTGACTTGGTATTTCACACACACACACACCCTCACTCTCTCCTCTCACTTAGCCGAGACCAAGCTGCCCCCATTCCCCCACTTCAAAGTTTAGATAGAAATGAAATTAAAAAAGAAAACAATAAACAAAGAAGTATGGGTTTTAATATTTGAGGTATGGGTTTTTTTTTTGACTTGGCCAAAAACACAATTCTCACTCTCTCTCCTCACTCCAGTCTTGGCCGAGCCTACCATGGCAGCAGCCCCCCCATTTTTCCTCACCTCATTCTCTTCAAAACAATTCTATAAAATTCATCAAAATTCAAAAAAAAGTCTCACAAATCCTTCATTTAACCATTAACCAACTTTCTTTGGCCAAAATAGCTTGGATCTTGGAGAAAAGTTAGCATTTTGAAGGTCAAGTTTGCATGTTTGATCTCATGATTTTGAGGTATAATCTTAACCCAATGGTTACTTGATGTTTAATTACTTCAATTTAGTTAATTTTGATGTTTAATTATGGTTCTAATTGCTAACTTGAAATTTCGAAAAAGAGTTTAAACTAAAATTATGGTTTTTATCACTTGCTCATGGTTGCAATGAGTAGTTTAACTTGTTAAGTCATGCAAAATCTAGTCTAGTTGTTAATTTGTAAATTGTTACCTTTAAATTGTCTTAATTACATAATTTTGCAAACTAGATTTTTAGGATTAATGTAAATAGGTGAGATTAAAATCTAGTTAATATTTGTGTGACCTAATTAAGATATTAAGTGAATATTGTGGCCACTAGATTTGTTAAAACATATAGTTTTGCGCTAAAACGGTTAATGGTTGGTTACTAGGTTTTTTGAATAAATCGATTTTGTTTATGTTTGAGGTTTTGATGAACTACGACCTAATTTATATAATATTTAAAATATTGTGAATGCGCAATTGGTACGAGTGAGTACCAGGATTGGTGGTCATCACGTATAGCGACATTAATTGCGGTTTGTGGCGTTGTCGCGAGCGCGTTTTGTGCACCAAGTGTGCGTGCGTCTTGTTGTGCGCGTGGATTGACTTGTGTCGTTTGTGTCCGCAACTAATCGTATATCTATCCTCTGTTTTCCTTGTATGGGATTATAGGATCGGGTGCAGATGGCGTCGGACGTGGCGCGGAAAGATATGGCTGAGATCGGAGCAGATTAGCCGAGGCGTCCCGGTGAGTAGATGTACACATCTATAGGTGGATCATCTGGATGGCGCGAGGTGCCCGATAGTTTAGTATTACTTGTAGTGCTTGCATTATATGCGTAGTTTTCTAGTGATGTATCTCATTGCATTGCATCATCTTATGTGTGTGTGTGTGTGATATCATCATAGGGCACTTGCACCATCACCATTAGTTCATGCAGCACATGCACTATTCATGCGAACACACACGCCTTTGGTAGTTGCTATGTCACGAACACTATAGAACTTGTTTAAAATCGGTAACGGTGCATTTTCATCATATATGATCAATAGACTTATAATTGTATGTTCATTTCACTAAATGGTTATGTAGGATTGTTAGTTATATATGCATACCTCACTACATCATGATTCATACATAGGTTCTGGCCGTATTTCGCATGGTATATACTACCGTATCATAGATTTTCATCATCACCGGCATGTTTATATATTATGATTCTTCTCGAGGATTTCAGTATTGATGGGATTTCTGGATTTTTGGGAAAACCGCAGGAATTTTATAAACCTGTTATCGCTTTAAAAATGTAAGTTGCGGTTTTCTCATGATATGATGTATGTGTCGTCCACCATGAGTTTTCCTGATTTATGTTGGATTTTGAGACCCGATTCGAGGATTTGGATGAACCGTTTTGGGTACATGGTGGGTCTGGTAAGGTACCCCGTGGCAAGAAGTTCAAGATGTGGACGATGAGCCTGGCAGTGGCAGACTACCTACCAGTGATGTCTGGTGCGGCGGATATTCGGAGGATACTGACCGTGGTCGTGAGATTGATGATATGGGCTGATCTGGACTTACGGAGCCTAGGATATTGAGATATTAAGATATACATATTTTGTGTCGATGCTTGACACGGATTTATGTGGTTTTCATGGATGATACTTCAGTTATTTCACAGGACTTTTACTAAGATAAGAATACAAATTTTCTCGTACCAAATATATTCAGGTCTCATGCTAATTATGCATTCATGTTGCATACATACTAGTGCTTCGCATTATATCGGTATATGTAGGTTGTGACGTGGTTGCGTGCATGCTTACGATAGCCTTATTAGATATTACTTACTACTCACGATTTGGGAACTCACCCTCGTTGTACCACAGTATCTTGCAGGTCTAACCCGTCAGCACAGTAGCGGCGGGTGTACTCCTATTCTGCTTTCTTTGCTTCGGCTTGCAGCTTGCTCATAGGTGGATTTTTGGATGATTTTCTTTACTCCCACCGTGTATTTTATTTGTATCTAGTATACTCCATCTACCCTTCGTACATTGGACTTAGATGGTGAGCTTGTGAGATTTGTATGTATTCTATTTCTGGTGTTGATGCTCACTTGAGCCGATGAGTTGCATTCTTACTTTCATGCTTTTATGCTTATTTCACATTATTATGATATATTCATTGCATGTGGTTGTGATTCCGCCTTGGGCGAAGAGCTAGTTCCCGTTTGGGGATGCCTTTATTCATTTGTATATATTTTCTTGTTTTGTACCCGTTTCGGGGCCAGTATTTATAAAGGAAACTCTGCCGAAATTTTCGGGAAATTTTGATATTTTTAAAATGTTTAATGCAACTTATTTTGTTTAAATCGCTTTCTTTAAATAATTTTTTCTTCACTCTATTTCTTAAACGGTTTAGATTTTCTGGGCTTTGGCTTACTTAGATTACGTATGCCTTGAGACGTTTCGTAATTTAAGTGCCAGTTATGTTCCATACCTTCGGGTAATGACACTCATATCAAACTAAAGATAATTTCGGTGATTAATTATTAAGGGAAAAAATCAAAATTAGGTGGAAATTAGTATTGTTCATGATGCTTGTGGAAGCATGTAAAAGCCTTGACGTAGTCCACTAATTTTGTTTTACTCTAGATATTTATTAACCCAACCATTATTTTTAGCCATGGTTAAGTCTCTACAAATATGATTTTGAGATTTTTTCTCACCCAAGGGTTCACACTTGATCATCTTCTTCATCTCCTTCTTTGCTTTCCACCTTTTGAGTGAGGTGAAAAAGAAAAGGAGAGAATTAATTCTAAAGTGAATAAAATTCCTACTTCATCAATCTATACCAAACTAGCAACTTAGTATATGTTGTTTACTTCACTAATTGCATAGTTAGTGAAGAAATAGCTTGAGTTACAGATTATTCGACGTAGATCATCTTCGGCCTCGAAGATCCTTAAGCAAGCTCGTTCCTTTCGTCCAGTGGAGCCTAAGAAGAGTTCGGAGACCACTACTTGGAGCTAAGGGACTACTACACGGAGCTTTAGAAGTGAAGGACCGGTCTACAAAGGTTTTATTCCTATTTCACTTAGTGTAAAATTGTTTACATGCTTTAAAAAACCCTAATTCTCTAGTTCGATTCTTGGATGGTGTTACTTAGCACTCTAGATTTTTTAAAATTACATACTCGATACTTGCTAAAACCTAGTGGTCATGCTAAGAAACCCTAACAATTTTGACCCTTGCATCCCCGTTGACGCCGCAATCGTACTTTACTGGAGTGAATCTGACGTCTATGTAGTCTTTGTGCTATATAAATACCATCAAGACTCAGTTATTCATTTAACGGAGCATGGGGTAACACATCGCTCCTTTTCATTCTTTTATACCCATGAGCTGTCTACAGAGTCGAGATTCGAACCACCTGCAGGGCATAATTTTTTTATATTTTATCATTCAGTTTATTTATTTTTATTCTCCGCGATGCTCTATCATTTCATTTTTTCTTATCGCGAAAGTCACGATTGCCTAATCATTTAGGCTATTTATTCACGATGCCCAATCATTTCGGCTATTTTATTTTATTTACTCGCTGATTTTTATTGTGAGTTTCCCCATCATTTCAGCATTTTTTTATTTAGAGTCTGATACCAGCTTTCGCATCAGTATTGTTACAAATGGAATATTACTTGGAGTGACTTATCATTTTCCGTTGCCTATTTGGAAAAAGGTGGCTTAGAAGATAGGTTTAGATCTTTTCCAACTAAGGCTTTTTGACTTTATGAGCTGTAAGAGTCTCATAAAGGTATTTCTCTCTATGAGTCGAGAAGATCTCATAGGTGTATTTTCTCTTTAGGAATTGTGAGGGTCCTTAAGTGGTATTTTCTCTTGTAAGTCGTAAGGATCTTATAAGAGTATTTTCTCCTTACAAGTCGAGAGAACTTACAAGTGTCGTTCACCGTGTTAGGAATAGCACTCAGCTCTTGGGGAACTTGGTTGGGAACACATTTATTTACGCTCGTGGATTGTATACAAGAGCCAATATTGAACTACTTGTAGGGCATAAATCTCATTGGGGATGATGGATTAAGAAACAGGCTTAGATCCCTGTAACTTAAGAATTTTGAATTCTATAAGCCGTGAGGGTCTTATAAAGATATTTTTCCTTACGAGTCAAGAGGATCTCATAAATATATTTTCTCCTTAGGAATCGTATGGATTCCAAAGTGTGTTTCTCCTTTGTGAGTCATAAGGATCCCACGCAGGTATTTTCTCCTTACAAAATCGAGAGGACTTTGCAAGTGAATTTTTTTCAATGAGTTTGCACCCATTCGGATTTTCATAAGGTCGCCGGTAGTCCTGCTATTTTTACTCATGGTCCCTTTTCATTTTTTCATTCGTGCCCATTTTTCTTGTGTACATACCTTTTTTTTGAACTCCTAGACGTAGCTTCGCTGCGGGTGCCTCGACATCGTTTGCCTATGGGACTTAGAAGAGATATGGATCGTCTATGCCCGTGGATTGTCTACGGTGATCAATATGGAGATCAGCCATAGGACATAATATATTTTGGTGGATTGCATCATCGGTGAGGCTTTATAGCCAGTGGGACTTCAGGTGTAGCCTCGCAAGTAAGACTTGGGTTTGCAATCTTTGCCGGTAGGACTTCAGATGCAACGTGGATCTCAAGGATTCTGTATGGCAACATGTAGGTTTAGGGACATCGCTATCCATCATCTGGTACTTGGAGGTGGAATCATTGCTATAGGTAGCCTATGGATGGTATACAGTAGTCAATATGGAAACAAACCGCATGGCAGCATATTAGTTTAGGGACATTTCTGTCGATCACTCTAGTTTAGGGACATAGTGTTCCATCATCAATATAAGGGGGGTGCATATCATTCGATGAGAATGGAGAGCGGATATAGACGTGGACATCTATCATCGACCCAAGTCTCATTGACTCAAGTCGTGACTCTTCAAGCATAACACTTCTTGAAAAACCAGCCGTTTATTAGCCGAAACGGTCTTTCTCCGTGCATATCCATAAGTAGGTAAGCTCCATCTTGGTAGAGCTTATCAATAACATACGGGCCTTCATTGTTCGGCTCGAACTTCCTACGTTTCGCGCGGTTAGGGATCATCGGCCTTTTGACAACCAGAACGAGTTTGCAATGGTGGAATATCCTCGGTCTAGTTAGCCTTTCATATGATTGTATCATCCTTGCCCTGTAAGCTTCCATATTTTGTTGTGCTATAAAGTGGGTCTCGTCGAGAGCATCAAGTTCTTCGAGTCGGATATGAGTATTCTCTTCGTCTATAACTTCACATTGAACTTCCATCTGCAGTGAGGGGAGTTCTATCTTCAGAGGGAGCACTGCTTCAGCGCCAAACACCAATGCATAAGGTGTTGTCTTCATGGCTGTCAGGAATGTCGTTCAGTAAGCCTAAAGAGCTTCATGTTGCCTTTCATGCTAGTCCTTTTTATTCTTGGACACCATCTTCTTTATAAGCTTAGTTAGCATCTTGTTGAAAGTTTCAGCTAAACCGTTAGCTCGGGGATTATAGACAGAGGAATATCTCTAATTTATCTTGTGTTGCTGAGCGAAGCGACTTATCTTGTGGCTTCTATATACTGGTCCGTTGTCTGAGACTATCCGCCGTGGAACTCTGAATCGGTATATGACATGGGTTTTGAAGAAATAGAGGAATTCTCCGTCTTTACTTCTTTGAACGGTATCGCCTCTACCAATTTAGAGAAGTAATCGGTCGCTGTCAAGATGAAACGATGTCCTCGGGATTACGCCAGCTTGATTGGGCCTATTATATCAGTTCCCCACATTTCGAACAGCCAACTGGCTACGGTCAGATGCAGTGGGTTAGGGTGCTGATGTATAAAGTCCCCATGCATCTGTCATGAGCGGCATCGCCTTGCATAGTCGATGCAGTCTTGGATCATTGTGGGCCAGTAGTAACCTATCCTCTTGATCTTTAGCTTCATCTTTGGACCGGTTTGATGGATCCACAGAGTCAGTTGTGAATTTCTTGGATGATCTTCTTGGCTTCCTTCGGTCCTAGGCATCTTAGTTATATATGATCGAAAGAACTTTTACTTAGAGTTCCGTCTATTAGGGAGAACGAAAATGCTCGTTTCATGAGCCGAAGCCTTTGCGACGCATCTTCAGGCATCCGTTGAGACCTGAAGTAGTCTACAAAAACTTCTCACCAGTCATCTTCCTCTTCTTCGACTTCTTCCGGTTGAAGGACTTCTTCATTTACAGCTTCGGTTGGAGGCTTTGAAATATCTCTGCCGGGGACAAGATCTTGCGACTTTGGACGATGATCCTTACGTCTTCAAGGTTTTCATTGCCCAACTCTTTGGCCAACTTCGCTAATGCATTTGCTTTGCTGTTTTCTGCTCTCGGCATATTTTCCAGTGTATATGAGGGAAGCCGCATCAGCAGTTGCTGCACCTTTTCGCCATACTTTATCAGTTCTGGCTTACACGTCTTGTAATCTCCATTGACTTGCATGACAATCAATTAAGAATCCCCGTATATGTGGAGATCCTCGATGCCCATGTCGATCACAGTCTTAAAATCGGCTATAAGCGCTTCATATTCGACTTCATTATTGGTCCTAGGCTCTATCAACATGATGGCATAACGGGCTATTTCGTCTTGAGGGGTCACGAAAATAAGGCCTATCTTGCTCTGATTATAGGGATACTCTTTTTCCATGTTTTTATTGAGGAGGCTCCATTGAAATATAATTCCCAATGAGACTTCTCTATTTCTTCTTTTAATTCGACCGTGTTGAATGAATATTAGCTCACAGTTTAGTGGAGAGTTGGTAGGGATCGGGTGTTCAGCGAGTAAATCAGCGATAGCCTGTTCTTTTGCCGCTTAGAGGGGGCGATATATGATCGTGAACTCCATCAACAGCAGGGCCAACTTGTCAAGCCTTCCTTTCAGTATAGCTTTCGTCATAATATATTTAAGAGGGTCCACCTTTGATATGAGGTGCACTTCATAAGCCAAGGTGTAGTGTCTGAGCTTCGTTATCACGAAGATCCACACCGGTCAATACTTCTCGATAGGGGAGTAGTTGCTTTCTTCTCCAAGAAGGACTCGACTTAGATAGTAAAAGCCCCTTTCCTTTCCTTGGTCATTCTACTGTACCCATAGCGCGCCTAGAGAACCGTCAAGGAAAGTTATATATAGGATAAGGGGCTTTCCCTTAACCAGAGCGACCAATACTGGTGGATTATGCAAATATTGCTTGATTTCCTCCAGCGCTTTCTGACATTTCTGGTCCCATATAAATGGAGCCCCTTTCTTCATTAGATGGATGTATAGACGGCACTTCCCATAGAGGTTGGCAATGAACTGTCGGATATAGGCAAGCTTTCCTTGGAAAGATCGTAGCTGCTTGAGATTTCTAGGTGAGGGAATTTCCGTAATAGCCATGATTTTGGAGGGGTCGATCTCGATCCCTCGGTGGCGGATTATAAAACCAAGAGATTTGACGGAAGAGACCCCGAATACCCATTTCAGCAGGTTAATCTTCAGGCTATACTTCTGAAATCAATTGAAGACTATTCTTAACCGCTCCCAGTGTTCTTCGTAGGATATGATCTTGACCACAAGATCATCTATATAACATTCAACTATCTTGTGAATATGGTCGTCGCCGATCTTACTCATCGCTCTCTGATATGTTGCTCCAATATTCTTCAGTCCAAATGGCATCACTTTATAATAGAATAGACCTAGTGGGGTGCGAAAGGTTGCATGCTTCTGGTCTTAGGGGTCCACCTTTATCTGATTGTATCTTGAAGATTCATCCATAAAAGAGAAGATCTCATGAGTAGACCTATTGTCTATCATTAATTCCGTAACTGGACGGGGAAGTCATCTTTCAGGCATGCCTTATTGAGGTCTCAAAAGTCCACGCAGATGTGAACAGTTCCATTCTTCTTCATCACAAGGACGATATTGGCAATCCAGTATGGGTATTGTACTTCATGGATAAAGCCGGAATCGATGAGCTTCTTGACTTCAGCATTTATGCTCATCTCGAGTTCGACCATCATCCTTCTTGGTGCTTTTTGACTGGCTTTATCTCCGGCGTTATGGCCAGCTTATGAA
The DNA here is from genome assembly GCA_030015575.1 of Agapanthus africanus. Lineage (NCBI taxonomy): Eukaryota > Viridiplantae > Streptophyta > Magnoliopsida > Asparagales > Amaryllidaceae > Agapanthus > Agapanthus africanus. The sequence goes on along the minus strand of JASDDO010000010.1, from coordinate 357,834,183 downwards.
TTGCTATTTTTGGATCAAGACCTGACATCTCGGAGTTGTTTCAGGAGAAGTAGTCTCTGTATTCCATGAGAACTTATTTTAAAGTGGCTACCTATTCTTCAGAAAGCTGCTCACTGACAAACATTGGTCTCGGATCATCATCCGTTCCTAAATCTATCATCTTTACTTCATCAGCGGTGGTATGTATTCCATCTACCAGCTTCTTAGGTGCTGGCGGCAGTTCTGTGATCTCCTCGTCTTCATTGGCGAGGTAATCAAAAAGCCCAGGTATTTCTTCAATTTCATTTTCATAAGAAAGTCTTACCATATGGCAAACGTGGGTGAGCTTCCACTTCTTAGGTTTACCATGCTTTTATTTGGAAGAGTAGTTTCGCGTTGGTGCATGCTTTTGCGGGGGCTCCACTCTCCAAATGTCATGTAGCGTGAACTTGCATTGCCTGTATTGCTGTTCCGCCCAATTCTTGATGACGAAGCAATCATCGATCGGATAGCTGATGAACCGATGATAAAGACAGTAATCTGTATGATCAAAAGCATTTACTTGATGGGGCCGCTTAGACTTGGGCAGTGTTAACATATGGTGCTTCATGACGAGGGAGAATATCTTCCTTGTTTTGTTACGGGGAAAAGAGTAACCCCGTCCCATCTTCTGTATAAGGGATGAGTTTGGGCGGCATTTTTCTCATTGACGTATTGTCCCGAGATCGCCTTGTCTTGGTTGAGGGTTGGACGTTGATACCGTCCTAGTCTCGTTGTCATTGCTTCGAACCTCCTCTATTATAAAGGAAAGCAGAGGTATCTATTGCGGAGCCAGGCTATCATAATTCCTTCCTCCACTATATTGCTCAGTCGAGGGCAACCACATGACCTTTTCATATAGGACCATTATACCTTCTTCGAGCTCATCAATTTCTTGAATCGCTTCTATCATAGGCGTCTCAATCAGCACTTCTGATGTTTGGGTTGAAGCACTTTGCGGAGTATTTCCTTCTTGTTCGGCCATGTCATCTACCAGCCAAATGCCTTCTCCTTCACTTAAAGTATAGCAATTATGAATTCGCTCCTAAAAATCATCTTAGAGGGGGTGAATAGGGTGAAGGCAATAAATTAAAATTTAAAATCTCACACAAGCAGTTCTAGAAAAAATGCTTTCACACTAAATAATATTGCAAACATAGAGAATGATAAATGAAATTATCATAGAGGTAATAAAAAATAAAGTGAAAGGTACGAATAGAAAAACACATAAAATTTATCCAGATTCAGCAATTTTTCCTAGTCCTGTTCCCTACGACCATCTCACTGCAGTGAAGATTTTGTTTAGTAAAACCGATCTCTTTATGCAGATAGAGATCATACCTGAACAAAGTACAAACGGTCTCTAGCACTCCTTGAATCTTTATACCCGAGATTCAAGCTCACATCCCAACCTCATGGGTAGATGTTGAATTTACCACCAAAGAAGTACAAAAGGGAGAGATGGATCACACACTAGAACTCCTTGATTGAGCAAATACTTCAAGTTAAGGGTTTTGATTTAAGAATAAATATTTAAGAAACAGAGTGAAAGAGTTTTTAAGTGAGAAACTTAGTGATAGAGTTGATAATTAAATATGAAGACCTCATCTTCTTTTATAGTAGAAATATGATATTTTTTGTGCTAAAATATTTCAAATATCCATATATAAAAATCTAGTTATTGTAATTCAAATTTAAATTTTTATGGAAATATTTGAGTAAAGATAGTAATCATACAAAACAGCCCACAAAAAACTACAGAAAAAAATGTATCCTGAATTCGCGTGGTCGAGTGGACCGGTCGAATGATTGCTAAAGCGGTCGGTTGTTCAGTCATCTCTAGATATTTCAAATTAGATTACAGTGAACTAGAGGTCAAGTGATCAGCCGACTGACGATCGTCCACCCGAGGCAAAACAACACACAACTGTCTGATTTTAACACACTTGATTTTCTCCAAAAAACAAGGAAATATTTTGAGAGTAAATCTGTTTAAGAAATCGAATTAAAAAAATTCTAAATATGAATTCCCACAAATCTTTCAATCACAAAAACTATGGAATCAAATATTCAATCATATCATTTTTAATAAGGAAAATATTTGAATTCACTCAATCAAAAAATCCAATTAGAAATCATAGTTAAAAAACTTCCAACTGTGGATTTAATCAAAAAAGAATGTCACATGAAATCTTTCAATCAAAAATTTCACGAAAATAATTTGAAATTAATTTCCCAAACTTTATGAAAAAATAATTTAACAAAAACATATAAGATATATTCTAGAAAACTCAACAGACATGATAAGAAATATCTTAGAAGTAATTTTGTATAACATATCATTTAAAATTACTTTGCGCATGAGAATTTTACTTTAGGAAATACTTAGAAGAATGCAACAAAGTGTTTTGTCATCAAACATAATTATAGAAACCATAAGTTTAAAACTCCTTTGTCCAAAAATAAAGTATCATTTTATTTTAGAAGAATATTTTATATATTAGGCTCTTAACTTTTATATTTGCAAAATCGAAAGAGTGTCACAAGTCACATCTATTCCCCACTTAAAACTTAACCAAAATTACAAGCACTTTAAATCATGCGTCTTGAATTCTTCAAACTTCTTTTTCCAATTGATATGAAGTGTTTGTAGTATATTCAAACTTGTGGAGTTACCATCTTTGCCATCTCCTATTGTATATTGTACATATCTGAAATGTATAAATTTATACTTGTACACAATATAGGGTTAGCTCAAAAATATAAATCATTAATAATACGAGCTAAAAATATTATCGCAATTTTTAATGTGATCACAATTATAGATTTATTAATCATTAAAACCAATACTAACAAGTGAAGCTCTTAGGGTCAATAATCTCCCCATTTTGATGATAACAAAACTATAATTATTGATACAAGAATTGAGATAGAAATTATGATAAGATTTTGTTGCCAAAAAAAAATATACTCTCCTTTTATCGAAGTGGTACTCTCCCTCTTAATCTATGAGTATATTGTCTCCTTGATCACAAGTCCATGTCTCCTCCTAAATCAATGAGTCTATCTCTCCCCCTTTTTGTTATAATAAAAAAGAGGTACCATAAAAATAATGTTGCACATATATCCATAAAAACAAGGTTCACAGTTAAAAACCAACAACTAATAATATGCATAAACTAGAGTTTAACAAGTTATAGTTAAAAACGATCAACGATCATAAGAATAAGGTTAAACAAGTCCAAAAAGCATACAAAAGTCCAAACGCTTACGAAAGTCCAAAAGCATAAAAGAAACATAGAAAACATAGCTAAACATTACCCATCATAACTACCAAGAGAATCAACCAACCCAAAAACCAACTAATAGCCACCACTGCCACTTCCACCATGGAAATATTCTTCCATCCTTCTACGATTCTCAATAACTTCTTCCATAATTCACTGCTGCTGCTCATCCAAGGTTTGGTACTGCTCGGCAAGTTGCTGCGGCGTTCGGTATTTGCAAGATTTAGGCTAGTGAATCGTTCGTCCAACTTTTCCTAAAATTGCACCGACTCATCGAAGTAAGAAGGAGGAAGAGCTTGTCTTGGGTTTTGTGGAGGAGACGAAACACGTGGGCCATCACTTTGTCGATATTTCTGTTCACTGTCTTGGAGACCCGTCAACTACCAAGTTACCGGATTAAAATCGCCCTCGACTAGTGGTTCATATTTTTCCACCTCAATGCCAAAATACTTGAAGATCTCAGTTAAAGCACATCCATAAACTAAAACCTTATTCTTCTTTTGATAGGTATCTAAAATAGTGGAGATGAATAATTCCGGTAAGTTTACGGGAATATAATCTAAAATCATGAAAGTAATTGTTTTAGCCTCATTCCGAGCTGCATCTTTTTCTCCCTTCTTAGAAAACACATTATGAATTACTATCCTTGCTATGACTCGTCCAACATTGCAAAAAGTGTTAACTTTGTTACTATCATGATGATAATCTACCGCATATATCATATCTCTAGCACGTTTAATGTTAGACTCATATTTATTAAAAGGAAACTCAGTTAATGATACTCCATATGGGTTCAATCCTCCAAGTGGCACTCCGAGAATTTCGCTAACAATGGAAGGGTGAAGCTCAATTTTCCCCCACAAACATAACTAGTTAAAGTGTCATCTTTCTCAATATTTAGATTTGCAAAGAAATACTTAACTAAGAGAGGGTATGTGGGAACTTTTAGAGATAGAAAATTTACCCATTGTTGATTTTAAAAGCAGTGGATGACATTTGGAAATCGTTCGAGATCATAGAAGTCGATGTACCGGCCACATCGAATAGAACTCTGTGAGAAAATCTTCTTGTGCTTTCATAGATCGGAAGTGATCATCATCAAAATTGATTTGTTTCTTCTTCTTCTTGGATGCAGCAAGTTTTGCTCTTGGTTCCATGGATGAGCTTGAAGGTTTGGAAAGATGAGAGAGAAACCACAAAAGAAACAAGAAACCCAAAAATACTAATTTTGAAATCCAAAATCCAGAAAATATGTAAAGAGATTTGAGAAGATTTGTGAATATTGTAAGGAAATTCGGTGATATTTTTCTAAGGAAAGAAATTTTGAGAAATAATGGTTTTGAAGAAATGAATTTAGATCTAGAAAGCCCCAATTATAGAAGCCCGAGCCCGTGCGGTCGACTGATCAGTCGACCATTTTGGAAAAATGAAATCCAGAGAAGAGTGAAAATATTGGTCGGCCAACCGGTCACCTGACCGTTTTTAGAAATAATAGTTTTCTAGAAACCCTAAAAAAACCATCAAAAAAAACAACATTTAAAACATAATATTTCAGTCGTGAAAAATTATACGTCACAAATGAACTCACGACGAATAAATTCAAATCTTTGTAAATCAGGCGGTTTTATGAAAATGTCAACAAGTTGAAACTTAGTAGAAATATATTCAAGAGTAATATCATTGGATAAGAAATGCTCACAAATAAAATGATATCGGATATTTATATGCTTAGTTCTACCGTGTTGGTTGGCATTTTTAGTCACGTGGACGGTACTTGTATTGACACATATGATAGGAATATGATCAATTTTTAGATTATAGTCTAGTAATGCATTTTTCATCCATAATATCTGAGCGCAACATGCTCCGGCCGCAACATATTTCGCTTCAGCGGTTGATAGAGCTACGGAGTTCTGCTTTTTTGATTACCACGACACTAGGCAATATCCTAAAAATTGACATGTCCTACTCGTGCTTCGTCTATTAACTTGACTCCCTATATAGTCTACATCTGAATAGTTTGTTAGATCAAAGCAATCTTCTTTAGAATACCATAAGCCTAGGTTTTGTGTAACCTTAAAATATCTAATTATGCCCTTAACAACAATCAAATGACTTTCTTTAGGGTTAGATTGAAATCTTGCACAAATACATACATAGTGCATAATATCGGGTGTACTTGCAGTAATGTATAACAAATTTCCGATCATATCTCTATATGTTTTTATATCTACTGATTTACCATTTTCATCTTTGTTGAGCTTGGTAGTGGTTGCCATTGGTGTGCTACATTTTTTAGCGATTTTTAATCCGAACCTTTTGACAAGTTCTTTAGCGTATTTTTCTTGACTAATGAATATGCTTTCTTTTAATTGCTTGATTTGAAGCCCAAGGAAGTAGTTCAATTCCCCCATCATGCTCATTTCAAATCCATTCTACATTAATTTAGAAAATCATCATTCATTTTAGCATTAGTAGAACAAAAAACAATATCCTCCACATAAATTTGAACAATTAGAATATCATTATCCAAGTTCTTTATAAATAGTGTTTTTTCAACCTTACCTTTGACAAAGCCGTTATTTATCAGAAATAAACTTAACCTATCATACCATGCCCGCGGTGCTTGTTTTAAACCATATAAAGCTTTATCAAGTTTTAAAACGTGATCAGAAAGAGTTGGATTTTCAAAACCAGGGGGTTGTTTGACAAAAACTTCTTTCTCAATAAAATCATTTAAAAAGACACTTTTAACATCCATTTGATAAAATTTAAATTCTTTAAAAAAAGTATAGGCTAGAAGAATTCGAATGGCTTCGAGTCTAGCTATCGGTGCGATTGTTTCTTGAAAATCGATTCTTTTTTATTGATTGTAACCTTGAGCCACTAAACGGGCTTTGTTACAAAAAACATTACCAAATTCATCTAACTTATTCCTAAATGCCCATTTGGTTCCAATAATAGTTCTATTTTCGGGTTTAGAAATTAGTTTCCATACTTGATTCCTTTCAAATTTGTTAAATTCATCTTGCATAGCGATAATCCAATTATCACGAATTTCAGCCTCACTAAAAGATTTTGGTTCAACATAAGAAACAAAAGAAATATTATCTAAATGACTAATAAAATTAGAGTGGGTGGAAACTCCCTTTGATACGTCACCAATGATTAATTCTTTTGGATGATTTGGATCGAACTTCCAGTCTTTTGGAAAATTTTGAGATGCTTCACTTTCTTGGTTAATTTGATTATCTTTCTCGCTTTTCTCCTTTACGCCATCTACCTCTTTTGATTGTATATTATCTGCATCTTCATTCATAATACCTTTCTCATAAAATTGGTTAGATTCATCAAATTTTACATGTATGGACTCTTCTACTACTAAAGTTCTCATGTAATAAATATGATACACTTTGCTAGTAAGAGAGTAACTAAGAAAAATTCCAACATTACATTAGCATTAAATTTTCCCAAGGAGTCCTTTGTATTGAGAATAAAGCACCTGCATCCAAAAACTTTGAATAATCCAATAGTTGGTTTCTTCTCAAAATATAATTCATAAAGAGTTTTATTTTCAAATTTACGAATAATAACTTTATTAATAATATAACATGCAATATGAGCAGTTTCAGCCCAAAAATAATATGGTAAAGAATATTCATTGATCATTATTCTTGTCATTTCCTGTATGGATCTATTTTTTCTCTCGACAACACCATTCTGTTTTGGAGTTCTAGAAAAAGAAAATTCGTGTTTAAAATCATTTTCTGAACAAAATTTTTCGAACTCATTGTTTTCAAACTCACCACCATGATCATTTCGAATTTTTTAAATATGACAATCCTTTTCATTTTGAACACGTTTTGAAAAAGTTTTTAAAACATTTAAAGCTTCATTTTTGTGTGCTAAGAAATAGATCCATGTAAACCGGGAATAATCATCTATAATAACAAAAGCATATTTCTTTCCATTCAAACTTGCAGTTTGAGTAGGTCCAAAAATATCTAAGTGTAGTAATTGTAATGGATGTGTAGTTGATACCTAATTGTTCGTTTTAAAAGAACGTTTTACCTATTTGCCCTTTTGACACATTTTACACACTTTATCCTTAATAATATTGACTTGTAGAAGTTGTCTTACAACCTATTTCCTAGAAATGTCCAAAATGTACCCTATGGAAGTGTGCCCTAATTTTCGATGCCAACACCAAGAATTTTCCTACATGACATTTAGACATTTAAGATTTTGACTATAGAATTCTTCAGCTCGAATAATATAAACATTGTTAAATTTAAGTGCTGAAAATAGACAGTGACCACTTTCCTTATCATTAATTGTGCACATATCTTTGTTGAAAGAGACATTGTATCCCTTATCACAAAGCTAACTAACGCTAAGTAAGTTGTGCTTCAAACCAGTAACAAGATGAATATTTTCTATATTAGTCTTACCAAATTTGATGATATCTTTACCGACAATTCTATCTTTGCGATCATCTCCAATGGTTACGGTACCACCATCCTCTCTCGATAGGGTTGAGAATAGCTCAATGTTTCCTGTCATGTGTTTTAAGCAACCGCTATCGATGTACGAACGTTCTTCACATCTTTCCTTGTTGTGTTTCCATAGACAATGAAGTAGTAACGGTTTTTGGTACCCAAATCTTTGTGGGTCTTGCAAAGTTACTTTAGAAAGAGAATGATAATAAGTATTTTTTCTAACATTACAATTGTGAGATATGTGCCCATACTTATTGCGATAATTACATATGGTAGAAGTAAAATGTATTTTGTGCATTTGAGTCTTCTATATAGGTCTAGGCTTGTGTTTGTGATGAGCATGAAAAAGAGAAAAAGGAGCATCAATATGAGGTGAGTCATTAGATCTTCTATTATAAGAATTATTTCTACTAGGAGCATATATTTAAGCATAGGAAACATGAGAAGAATTTTCCCGAGTAACATGTTTATGTTTTCTAGTAGAAGTAGAAGCACTAACCCCTTCATAACTAATACCCTTTCTATTTTGAATCCCTCGTGCCTTACCTAGTAAGAGATCTAAACCATCCTTACCTTTGGTAAACTTAATTAACACAGATTCAAGATCACCAATTTTAGCTCTTAAGGAATTATTCTCAATAACTAACTTATCAAAAGTAACTCTGACTTTATCATACATATTACTAGATAAATCATGAGTGTGCCTAACAGTATTGTGGGTGTTAATAAGTTTATCATGATCAACAATTAACTTATCATGTTTAACCGCAAGATCATCATGAATATCAGCAAGATCATTAGATGATGTATCCATATCATATTTAAGTGAAGCATCAACATTATCAAAATTTAGAGAAGTGTTTAATTTTAACAGTCTAATTTTCTCAGTAGAAACATTTTAAAGGCATTTTTCTATTATTTATATTTATCCATTAGTTTATTAAAAGCTTCATCATATTCAGTGATAATTTCTTGTAAATCTTCGTAAGAAAATTTGCATTCTACCTCCTTTCCAATAAAGCAGATGTTGGCTGTGTCATATTCTAAATCACTTTCACTTACATCTGAATATGACCAAGTGTTAGATTTGAGAGCCTTTTTCTTGGAATTTTTGTTGTACTTCTCTTTTGCCATCAATGAACAATTGGTTTTTATATGTATTGGCTTTCTGCATCTAAAACAGATTAGTGGGTCAGTTTTACCTTTGTTTTTCTATATCTTACCTATGTGGTTATTGTTTTTCCTCCATTGAAACGCCCTTCGTAGTCTTCTAGTAATGAATGCCATTTATTCCTCTGAATAACTCTCCTCTTCTTCTCATTTGATTTGTCCATAACTTGCAAATCAATAGAATTGTTTGGCGCTTGCTTTGCTTCTTTTTCCTCGTAGGCACTACTACAAATAAGCGTTGCCCCTATGGATTTATCCGTAGGGGCAACCCACTGCCCCTACGGATATATGCGTAGGGGCGAAAAAATACCCCGTAGGTGCAAAGGCCGCAGGTGCAAGTTGAAGCCCTGAACTTACCCCTATGGGCAAATTCTTGCCCCTACGGATTTATGTGTTGGTCCTATTGCCCCTACGGACTAGGCCGTAGGGTAAAAAAATTTATATTATTTACTGTTTTTTTAATATATTAAATGTACCTACGGACATGACCGTAGGGCCAAGTACTACCCCTACGGATATCTACGTAGGTACCTATCCGTAGGGGCAAAATATCAGGAATCCTGATCTGTTGCCCCTACGGATAACTCCGTAGGGGCGAAGCAGTGGCCCCTACGGATATGTCCGTAGGGGCATGCCCAACCCCCTGGTACTGAGATCAGGGGGGAAATATCAGTTACTGCTGATATTATGCCCCTACGGATATAGCCGTAGGGGCAACATGTGTACCTACGGATTAATCCGTAGGTACATATTATCTGTATTTTTTTTTTAAAAATGGGCTGCTTGATTTTTTCCCGCCCTATGCACAATAATATATACATCAATCAAATATAAAATTAATCATCACACAACATATATCGCAGTATTCATAATCACATCTCACGCATATATATTATATACAAAAAAACCCAAAAACTGAATATGATATAAATATAAACCAATATCAATATCGTTTCAAAATGCAGTACAATGTGTATGATATAAATAAATACATGTTTCAAAAAATAAGAACCAAAAAGCTACCCTAGTTCGGTCCAGCTCCACCTCTGAATAACGATAGAATAACGCGCGCCTACTCCTCGGTCAATAAACTCTGCAATTCGGCGCGAGCGGGAGTCTGAGCGGCCTGTGGAGCTGGTGATGTGGTCTGCGCAGCCGCCGTCGAGGAAGTCGCTTGCGGAGCCGCGGCTGCGGGAGTCTGAGCGGGCGGTGGAGCTATAGGAGCTGTCTGCGGAACCGCAACCGATGTAGTGTCTTGTGGAGCCGCAGCCGAAGGAGATGCATGTGGAGGCTCGGCCGATGTACCCTGTCGCGTCTGGACCTAACGTGTGTAATAAGCGTGTAAGAACTATGTATTATTCGAATTCCTATCATTATTAAGTTATTTCGAAACGCCGTTTGGATATCTAGTTTGTTGTTTATTTTAATTACATCTGTATGTATGATTAATCAAAATTAAGTCTAAAACCAAATAAGCTCAAGCTACGTACTAATTATGGATATGTTGATATCTATATAATATGACATGATATTTTACTATAAAGTAGTATACATACCAGCATCTCCTTCAACTCCTGAACGGTGGCCCTCAAGCTCTCCAGTTCCTGATGGACACGTCGGTCACTGGAGACGGAGGAAGTAACCGCCGGGGTGGAGTCCAACCACATATGGGCCCTGCTAGGGCCCAGTCCCCGGCCTCTCTCCTAACCTCCATGGTGCCCTCCGTGTGCGGCGTCCAGAACTGGGGTCAGCAGCCTCGGATCGCTCTGTCCGGTAAAATCGATCCCTAAGGCCTGGGCCTGCTCAACCACCCGCTCCTACACCCACATTAAGCAGTAAAGTATAAGTATAAAATTTAAACTTGAACCTTCCAAAACTAAAATTTCAAATTTGGGTAGAAAAAATATTAACACTTACGCAGTACTCCTGGGTAGCGATGTCGGGATATCGAAGCTCGCCCGTGGCGGGATCTGTCGAGGTGCCGTGGACGGCAAGATATGCGGACAGCACGCTCGGTGTACCACCTGACGCCACGGTCCGAGCTGTCTGCAATATTAGAAAGTAACTCTTAATATTAGAAATATTAGAAAATAACTCTTAATATTGCGGAATATCACAAAGGTCGGTCTATTGTAATTTACCGATAACTCCATGGCTCGAGTAATGTTCCTCGAGCCACCTGTGTAAGTGGGGCGACCCCTCTTCGCCGACTTCTTGTTCTCTGTATTCTGAGCGGCCTGTTTCTGCACAACGCATTAACATTTAGTTTTCTAATTAAGAAACACAAAGAAATAAATTATATCATAAATAATGAATTACATTTAAAATACATACTTGTTTGCGTTGGGAGTCGAAATAAGCGCACAATAGAGGCCATGTCTCTACGTCGACTCTCGCAAATGCCGGATTAGATAGGAGGACCGCTCTCTCTGCCTCGGGGGTCGCCATCCACAGGGAGTAGCAGTCGGCCTTCAGCTCATTCCTGTTGTATCGGACCTTGGCCTACATGTTCTTCATCAGGCCATTGTACAGAGCATGAAGGTCGAGCACCCTCCCGTGGTGATCAGGGTCGGCTACAGGCTGAAAATCGTAATCCAACTGAAAATACAAAAAAAACATTGTTATTAGATTGCAAGTGTTAATAATAAATATATTGGATAGATCAAATGAAAATATATATTAATACATACCCGAGCCTGATCAAAGAAGAGGGCGAATGGGCGCTGGTGCTGCTCGCCCCACTCAACGTGAAGTGGATAGTTTTTCACGAGCCGGCTCTCGTCCCCCAAATACCGGCCGAACCTCTCGGCATGAGGACCGGTATAGCGATAGTCAAGGGTAAAAAAGGGGGGAATGCTGCCTCCCCCTAGCTCTGTCAGGCTTCAGCCTATGGGACTGATTCGGGCCTCGAGTCCCCCTCTGGGGATGGGGAGGCCCTGCGTCTGCACGAAATATCAAGACAATCAATAATAAGACAAAGTTGTATTAAGAAATCAAGGTTAAACGAAAATTCAAGTGTGATATATACCTTCGGTGACTATCGCACGAGCCTGGGCCCGGGCAGCAGCACGAGCGGGACGATAGTTCCTCCGGTGAGGAACCACCGGCGTCCCGGATGCGGACGCATCCCCTCCAACTAGAAAATAAACATCGACGCTAAATTTCCATGAAGTTCATATTTATTCTATAGAGCATATGTAAAATGAATAAATATTTTAAATTTATTCATACTAACCTGCAGACGATGCGGAGGGTATGGAAGCGGCAGGAGTGGCCCCTGCGGAAGATGTGGACGCACCACCTATAATTAGACAATTAAAAATAGATTATATAAGTAATTGCAAAAAGAATGTGTAGATCAATAATATAACGTTCTAAATCAATATGCATGCACTATAGGATATATAAACATACCCGCTGATGCGGTGGTGTCACCACCTACAGCTAGACAATAATAAAAATTGCTAAGTAAGAGCAAAAGGAATGTGTGTATTTATGATATAGAATTCTAAATCAATATACATACACTATATGATATATAAACATACCTGGAGGAGCGGGGGTGGCCTCTGTCCCAGATGTGGACGCATCACCAACAACTAGACAATCAAACATTGACAATATAAGTAATTTTGACATAAATAGGCATGAATATCTGTAATATTACATTCAAAATGGATATGCGTGCAGTATACCTGGAGATGTGGCAAAATCCACACGAAAGGAGGCATCCGAAGGGGTCTCCGATCTGGGTGCAAGACCGGCCCTTTGAAGCTCCCTACGGAGCTCTCCGGGCTGCAGAACCGCTCTGCCTCTGCCTCTGCCTCTGCCGCGGCTAGAGCTCCTACCGCCCCTCGCTGCTCCCGACATCGTCATCAAATCTAGATAAACGGTTCGTGGACGCATTAGACAATCATTAAAAGTATTGACTATATATGTATAGAGCGTAAAATATGAAGTAATAATATAACATTACTGATAACCTTTTTCGTTTCGTAGGCGCATTATACATATCTACTTGGATTTCATCGTCGATGTCATTTCTAACCCACGTAACTTCATGATCGGTCGAAGACAACCCGTCCTTCGCAACAGACGGTCGGAGCACTTTAAGCCTTCTCTCTTCTTCGTCCTAATCGCTGTCCTCGTATTCTGGGACATCGTAGACATCTCTGGGTTTCCATCGGCATACAACACTCCACCCCAGATGCTTCAAACACTGTGAGTAGTATACTTAGAATGCTTGGTTCGGAAAGATAAACGGATCGTCCTGACCGTAAAATCGAAGTGTGTTCACACTGGTCAATCCATATTCATCTTTCCAAGTCCCAAGACTGCTTCTCCACCTGTCCGTATCGGTTCGCGGATCGTACCAAGTACACTGGAATATATAAAAGGGTTCTGATCGTCCGGGATAGTGGATGCCGAGTATACAATTTAAGTACTCATAGTAAATCACACTGTCCGATCCTACCGTTGCAATCCCACTATTCTGAGTGGTTCTAGATGTTTCTATGTCCTTAACTTCGAATTTGTATCCAAGGACACCAAATCCTTTGTAATATGCAACCTCCATACTAGGAAATTGAGCTAAACATCTTGAATCACTCTCAAATGATGCAGACAAGTTCGGATCATGGATCTAACAAAACAAATTTTACGAAAAATACATAACGATACAAGTTTAGATTAAAACTGATAGCAATAAAATGTTATTCGAATAACTTACATGATCTGTGACCCAATCACAAAAGTTATCCTGATGGTATTTTTCCAAACGTTCTTCGTTCCAATCCACATACATCCATTCCTTAGCTCTGACGTACTCATGGGCCATATTAGACTGTATAACATATAAATTGTAGGTTATGCTTACTATATTGAGAAATATAAGAACGTGATAGTTACTGACAAAGGAGAAAATCCGTGTATATGCATTAGACTTAAGCTCCTACGGAGAACGTATCTCCTTTTAATATTATTAAATGTTCTCATGTAGTGCGCACGTGCATTGCACATGGTGCGCGCATAGCGGGCATACGTGCGTTGCACGTAGCGCACATGGTGCTTGCGCATATGCGCATTATTTGGAGGAGCAGGCTCCTAACTTGGAGAACTAAGCTCTTTTTAATATTATTGAATATTCTCATGTGGTGCGCACGTGCATTGCACGTGGTGCGCGCATGGCGGGCACACGTGCGTTGCACGTAGCGCACATGGCGCTTACGCGTATGCGCATTATGGGGAGGAGCATGCTCCTATCTTGGAGAACTAAGCTCCTATGGAGAACTAAGCTCCTTTTAATATTATTAAATATTCTCATGTGGTGCGTACATGCATTGCACGAAGTGCGCGCATGGCGGGCACACGTGCGTTGCACATAGTGAACGTGGCGCTTGCGCATATGCGCATAATGGGGAGGAGCATGCTCCTATCTTGGAGAACTAAGCTCCTATGAAGAACTAAGCTCCTTTGAAAATTGAGCATTAAAGAACTAAGATGCATTACACTTGAGATTGAGATACATACCTGCAACATAGAAAAGAAATCAATAAACAAGATGAATATAATATAAATTTAAGTTGAAAGAATATATATCCTCCTTTCAAATGCAATTAAGTCTCGATGATGCTGAAGATGTTACTAGAAAAACATCTTCTGCCAACCTTCATGTGTGAAGGGGTGTGTGTAGGAAAATTGGGTACACGGTGTCAGAAAAGTTTTTTGGCGTCCAAGTAAAATCCATAACTAAATCCTTATCTTGCCCTTCCTTTTCTTAAAATCAGAAATGTGTCTTTTTTTGCATTATGAATGGTCTGGTACCACTAGCTCAGTATGTTGAATCATGTTTTGGTTGGACAAAGACTTGCCAATGGCAGCATGCAAAGATTTATTTAGCCACAAACTACAACCACCACATGAATGCATACAATTATAATTTTTGAGCAATCAATCTATAGCTAGCTACTTGATTCTATATCTACAACACGAAAGACACGAATTCTTCCCATGTCTCCTCATGTCTCCATGGAAATTGGGGCAACATCGTCAGAGACTACATTAATTCCTCATGACTCCACGAATTCTTCCCTAGCCCCAGCCCCAGCCCAGCCCAGCCCCACCCCAACCCCAACCTAACCCTAACCCCAGCCCCAGCCCAGCCCCAACCTCACCCTAACCCCAATCCCAGCCCCAACCCCAGCTAAACCCCAACCACAACCATAACCCTAACCCTAACCCCAGCCCCAGCCCCAGCCCCAGCCGAACCCCAACCCTAACCCTAATCCCAACCCCAACCCCCTGCCGAACCCCAGCCCGAGCCCGAGTCCCAACCCTAACCCCAACCCCAACCGATGCCTCATCGGTACCTAAACAATGAACCATAGCCCTAAAACAATCAAAAATTTGAGTAATTGAAGATTTCCTTACCTAATCGAAGGCAACGATCGATCGAAGGCGACGATGAAAACATTGATGACCCGGCGCTGGCGACGACGAAAGGCGCAGGCGGTGGCTACGACGAATCGGCCGGCGGTGGGGACGACGAGATCGACGATCGATCGGCGGGAATGAGGGTTTGGGAGGAATTTGGGTTCGCGCGCGCAGAAGAAAATGATCAGCGTAGAGATCGATCCGTGCCTTTTTAATTAAATCTCTATTTAGTTGCCTCTACGGATAAGTCCGTAGGTGTTTGGTTTGCGGCTCCGTAAGGGCAAACAACAATTTAAGATTTAATATTTTTAAATTAATATGTGAGGACCCGTAGGGGCAACCTTTTGGCCCTACGGACTAATCCGTAGGGCCAAACTTAAAGTGCCCCTATGGATGTCATTATCCGTAGGGGCAACCCCTTATTTTACTAGTGAGGATTTGAGTTCCATCTCGTAGGATTTGAGTTTTACTTGATGCTCATTATAAGTCATCTTCCTTACTTGATAGATATCCTTGAGAGTTGTCGCTTTAACTTTCCAATTCTTTTGCAAAGATCTGAGAACTTTTCGTACCTTTTCTGCATCAGAAAGAACCTTTCCAAGACAAGTGAGATTATTTATAATAGTAGAAAAACGAGTAAAAATATCATTGATAAGTTCATTTGGAAGCATTCTAAAGTTCTCATATTTAGTGGACCAAAGATCTATCTTAGCCTCCTTTACCTCTGAATTACCTTCATGAGTTAGCTCAAGACTATGACAAATTTCATATGTAGTATTACAAATGAGAACACGATTTGATTCTGTGGTAGATAAAGAATTCAAGATTAAGTTCATAGCCTTTGCATTTTAGTCTAGAGACGTAAGTTCATTGGCAGACCATGTAGTTCGGTCCTCTTCGACAGGTTTAACATATTTCTGTTGAACCATACCCCAAACCTCATGACCTTATGCTCTAAGGTAAATTGACATCCTTACCTTCCATATAGGATATTCATTCCCATCAAAATAAGGAGCCCGTGTGTATGAGATACCCTCCTTGACAGAAGTCTTAAGCGAAGTGTGAGTTGCCATATGATCTACTCAAAAATGGTTAAGTTTTAATAAAAATGAGCCCTTGCTATGATACCATTTGAAAATCACCCTAGAGGGGGATGAATAAGCTGAAGGCAATAAATTAAAATTTAAAACCTCACACAAGCAGTTCTAGCAAAAATGCGTTCACACTAAATAATATATCAAATACAGAGAAAGATAAATGAAATTATCACAGAGCTAATAAAAAATGAAGTGCAAGGTACGAATAGACAAACACAGAGAATTTATCCAGGTTCAGCAACTTTGTCTAGTCCTGTCCCCCACGTCAATCTTACCGTCATGATGAATTTATTTACTAAAACTGATTTCTTTATGCGGGTAGAGATCACACCTGAACAGAATACAAACGGTCTCTAGCTCTCCTTGAATCTTTATACCTGAGATTCAAGCTCACACCCCAACCTCACAAGTTGAGGTTGAATATACCACCAAAGAAGTACTAAATAGATAGATGGATCGCACACTAGAACTCCTTGATTGAGTAAATACTTCAAGTTAAGGGCTTTGATTTAAGTGTAAATATTTGAAAACCAGAGTGAAAGAGTTTTCAAGTGAGAAGCTTAGTGAGAGAGTTGATAATTAAATATGAAGACCTCATCTTTTTTTATACTAGAAATATGATATCTTTTGTGCTAAAATATTTCAAATATCCATATATAAAAAACTTGCTGTTGTAATTCAAATTTAAATGTTTATGGAAATTTATGAGCAAAGACAGTAATCATACAAAACAGCCTGAAAGAAAAACTACACAAAAAATGCATCCAGAATTCGGCGCAGTCCAGAGGAACGGTGGATTTTGATTGCTAAAGCGGTCGGCTGTTAAGTCGTCTCTAGATATTTCAAATTAGATTATAATGAAAAAGCGGTCGAGTGATTGGTCGACCGACGGTTGTCCGCCTGAGGTAAAATAGCACAAAAATGACAAATTTTAACACACTTGATTTTCTCCAAAATACAAGAAAATATTTTGAGAGTTAATCAGTTTAGGAAATTGAATTAAAAAAATTCCAAATATGAATTCCCACAAATCTTTCAATCACAAAAACCATGGAATAAAATATTCAATCATATCATTTTTAATAAGAAAAATATTTGAATTCTCTCAATCAAAAAATCCAATTAGAAAATCATAGTTAAAAAACTTCCAACTTTGGATTTAATCAAAAAAGAATGTCATATGAAGTCTCTCAATCAAAACTTTCATCGAAATAATTTGAAATTAATTTCCCAAACTTTTTAAAAAAATAATGCAACAAAATCAGATGAGATATATTCCAGAATACTTAACAGGTATGATAAGAAATATTTTAGAAGTAATCTTGTAAAACATATCATCTAAAATTACTTTGTGCATGAGAATTTTAGTTTAGGAAATACTTAGAAGAATACAACAAAGTGTTTTGCCATCAAACATAATTATATAAACCATAAGTTTAAAACTCCTTTGTCCAAAAATAAAGTATCATATTATTTTAGAAGGATATTTTGCATATTAGACCTTTAACTTTTATATTTGTAAAATCAAAAGAGTTTTACAAGTCTTACCTATTCCCCACTCAAAACTTAACCAAAATTACAAACACTTTAAATCTTGAGTCTTGAATTCTTCAACCTTCTATTTCCATTTGATATGAAGTGTTTGTAGCAAGTTCAAGCTTGTGGAGTTACCATCTTTGCCATCTCCTATTGTATATTGTGCATATCTAAAATGTATAAACTTATACTTGTACACAATATATGGTTAGCTCACAAATATAAATCATTAATAATACGAGCTAAAGATATTATCACAATTTGTAATGTGATCACAATTATAGTTTTGTTAATCAACAAATCCAATAATAAGAAGTGAAGCTCTTGTGGTCAACACCTTTTTCTTGGGCCGAACATATCTCAAACCAGTGGTATCAAACTTTCCATGAGACATGGCTAGGCATGTCCCTGGCACTTCCCAGATCCTGTTGTAATATTGAGCCTGATGGACAGTTTGTTCGAATGGCATTCCTTGATACTTCAAGAACTCCCTTTGTCCTCGCGTGAAGTATCTCGTCATTCGGATGGGCTGCAACCTATCGAGATTTGGATCAAGTCCATGCCAGATCTCTTTCTCCACTTTGGTTTCTTCCGATTTGGGGAAGAGAATCGCCTTCTCACCTCTATATCTGGAAGGTACATGAAAAGTGATCAACTCCTGCATGATGTAGGTGCTGATTTCATTGAGTTCTTTGTAGTGGAAAGATGGAACTATCGCAATATGTAGAGCTCGGTTTGTTTCATTGGGAATCTTCACCTGAGGGTGGGTATAGAACACTGCATCAGCTTCTTCGTTAGAGTCACCGCCGAAAACTGGAATGGGGGTTGACGAGCTATGTTTATTAGATTCCTTCAGAGGTTGACCCATGAACACTATATCTTCTTCTTCAAAATCACTTCCAAAAATCGGGTTGGTGGCCGCTTGTACTTGTTTGTTCTTCAACTTGTTGTACCTCTTAGTATCTTCGAAGTCCGATAGGAAGTACCTAGCATCTTCATTTTTCCGTATTTCATTCATGGAGAAGGGGTTGAGTTCTCCTATGATGGCGTGCTCTTGACAATCCTTAAAATACTTCATACCCTGATATTGTGTAGAAGAGATGATTCCATGCTTGTGTAGCTATAGTTTACCGAGTAAAGCTCTATAGCATGTCTTGCCTTCAATGACATGGAACTTTACGCCTGTGAGGAGTTGTTCGAAACGCAAAGTCAATACTATAGACCCCAGCATTTTTGAAGGCTGTGAGTCGAATTCGGAGATGGTGATATTTTCATGGCCGAGATAACGAACATCCATAGATAGCTGCTTGAGCACCTTTACATTCAAAAGGTTAACCGCGGAGCCGTTATCGATGAGTATCTTATTTATCCTATTATTGTCACTGTACCCAGCCATATAGAGTGGTCGATTATGCTCGAACGTTCTCATGAGGAGATCTTATTCTTTGAAGGTAATATCGGCTGTATATACTTCCGTCAGTTTATCCTTCATTGCTTCCTCGGCAAAGAAAGCTTGGAATTGATCGGGTTCTTCAATGGTTTTGATTAAAAATTCCTGTAGTTCCTTAGACAAGAGTACGTATCATATATACTCAAATGAGAAGGTAGCTTTTTCAGATGGGCTAACACATTATAGTCTACCTTACACTTCTTGGACGGGTCCTTGGCGGTGAGATTTTTGGCTACCTCTTCATCTAAAACAATTTCCTAGGGCATCTTCCCCTTACCCTTATCTTGATTCTTCAGATCCTTACTTGTAGATCCAAGGTTTTTCTCAGGAAGGGTGCGGTTCCATAGACGGATATTGCCCCAGTCTTTTGTCGTCTCTTCTTCCCCTGATGAAGAGCCTTCATAGGGAAGTTGACGGGGATTTCATCTTCCGAGCCACTTCCAAAATTTGGCACTATTGAACCTCTTTCTTTTGAAGATTGAGCCTCGGCAATACAACATCTCTCGGTCACTGACTTGTCTGTCTATTTGCTTCAGAGTTATCATGCGGGAGCGGGTGAGTCTCGGCCTTCCGCTTTTCCTTTTCAGATGCCTTTGGTGGGAGACATACTTTCGCCACCATTTCCTGAACGATTTACATTCGTCGATGGGGTGACAGCCTCTTCGGTAGAAAAGAAAATATTTTGGGCACTCCTCTCTGCTTTCGAAGTCTATGACCCCTGGGGTATACATCTTCATGGGCGAAAACTTCATCCCTTTCGATACGGCCTTAGCGCAGTGCTTATTGACCTTGCATTTCGTCAGCAGTATCTTTTGCTTCGGTCATACATTTTTCTTTGGTTGGGGAGATACATAACTCGCCTACTATGTGGCTTACCTGTTTAGACGCTACCACCTGGCCTTATAATATATGGCCAGTTCATGCCTTTGATTTTCCCTGCTTCTTTGAAAGGCTTTCCTTAGGAGCTTCTCAATTGGGTCCTCTTGTGGCGAACTTGGAGATTCTAGCATTGATTCTGCCCCCTGTTTGTCTGAGTCACTTTTGGACTGAAGGGTTCCTAGGCACCCTAATGAGGTCTCACAAGGCATCGATCATACCAATTTCAAATTTTAACGGTGCCTACAAACCCTAACACGGATCGTTTGCTAGATTTCTAGGCGAAACATATAAACTAGTTAACTATTAACTAAGGGAATACGGAAATACAACCTTTGTAGATCCGTTTGTCCACCTCCATAGCTCCGCAATGAAGTCTCCTCGCTGTCCATAACAAGTCCCGGGCTCTAGCGTCGGCTTCGTCGGAGAATGGGCAAGCTAGGTCGTCGATGTCCATGCCGAAGATGATCTACGTCGAGGCATCGCTAAATCAAGCTCCGACTTCATCAAGTCAAGAAACTTGTGAAGTAAACACACTCTACTACTTGGAAAGAGGTAGAGGATGAAGAAATAGGAAGTGGGTAGACTTTAGATTTGGATTTCTCACTCATTTCCATCAATCACCATTGATGGACCTTGCTTTCTTCACTTGAAGAAAGGAAGAAGAAGAAGAATATTGTTATGATAAGTTATTCCAAAATGAAAAGAAAAATCAAAACTTATCATAATCTAACCATGGTAAAGTGTAGAGAGTTAATCATGGTTGAATGGAATGGTTAGGGTTAAGCATGAGACAAAATGGTCACTTGGTCAAAGTCTTCAAGAAGCTTCAACTAGAATACAAAGAAAGCCACCATTTTGCATTATGCTTATCATTTTCTAAAAATGAATAAATAAACAAATAAATGAATAAGTAAAAACCCTAATCATCCACTTAACCATAGTTTAATACTTTACACTTAACCAAAAAGCATGTATCATCACACATGATACAATCATGTGCACAAAATCATATCGCATATGCAATGCGCACACCCGAGTGAGAATATCCATTTAAAGTGAACCGATACTAGTTAATGCAAAGTAATATATCAAATATATAATTATACATTAAATCATTAAATCAACACTTGATTTAACGATTCGGTCATATCACATATAACCGACTAGTATCCAATGTATCGTTTTATCGAATCAATCCTTGATTCGATAACTAGGGTATATCGCATATAACCTAATCGATACATTCATCGCGAGAATGGAATACGGTATCACATACACGCATTATTCTCGGTCCCGCACATATCTCATATGCGCTCCTATTTCGTTTCGCTTGAGCCAGGAAACCTCTGTGTAGGACTCTAAAGACTCGTCAATACGCCGGCAGCAGATGATGATCATATCAAGCATCCACAAGCCGCAAGCGGTCTGCTAAACGCAACGGCCACCTGAGTATTGAGCGATCAGAAGATCGACGAGCAAGCCCGCTCACACTCCTGTGAATCCAACCAGTAACACTACCGTACAGTCCGGTCTGATCGTCTGATATATCGCATATCTTGCCTAGGGGTGGTAAACGTCAGACCCCAATAGCTCGATAAGTCGTGTCGATATGAGGCTCATAACGGGTCGAGAAACTACTGGTAACACTTACCAGCAATTCTCTAATCAGCCCTGGCCAGGGACTTCCTGTTATAGCCAATCGAACACAGTGCAACATCAACTCCCTATACCGGGAGAGACGAATCCCCTCCTATCGCTCATTGCCTCCATGTGACTCGGGACTGTACCCAAAAACCACCATTTTGCACGCCCTCTTGGACGTGGTAAGATGGAAATCAAAGCACAATGGGAACCACACAAGACTCTATGACGATCTCGGGTCAACAGACTACTCTGTACCAGTGTCACCAGAGAACTGCCATCTGACGTAAGGTATAATACCATCTGGGAGTTCTCGGCGAGTCCGTCCAGTGTACCCAGTCTTTACTGAGCACCCGTATATCATCTCCGATGTCAAACACCAATGGATATGGGATCATCCATCGCCCATCTGTATGGGTCGAGAAGGTACATGCTAGTCTTCTCTGGTATATCGATGCCCCGTCTCGATATACCCACGACTAGGGACTTTGAAGGATGTACTTATGGACTACCATGTCCCCACTAGTATGATCCACATCATAGTCCAGGTAGTCAAGTACACATCCTAAGGGCTTTACCAACATGTAACAGAGAGACAATCAGTGTACGCGTTAAGGTAAAGGGTAACCAGATAGCATACTATCATGTCGAGCAAGAAAGTCCTCCCTATATATGTCCCAGCATCCACTACAATATACATCCAATGTACAGTAATGGCCTCTAGGGCATACAT
This sequence comes from Agapanthus africanus, assembly GCA_030015575.1. Lineage (NCBI taxonomy): Eukaryota > Viridiplantae > Streptophyta > Magnoliopsida > Asparagales > Amaryllidaceae > Agapanthus > Agapanthus africanus. Next base: position 357,811,441 of record JASDDO010000010.1, on the reverse strand, counting down.
ATAACTAACAATGCGGCTGGCGAATCTTCTTCATATATAGAGGAGTGAGAGACCATGCGACAACTTTCCACACGTTCTTCTATTTCCTCCTCTTCTCCTTCTGAGTCGTCATCTTCATCCTCCTTGCTATTCTTAAGGATATGCTGAAAACATTCTTCAAGAGTGACTGGTGAACGCGCCTTTTAGTTATATTCCTCTAACCCATTTATATACTTTTTTTTTTATCCCCGTGCGGTTGTCTACCTGCTCGGCAGACTGCACAGGATTCCTTGCTTTCTTTTCCTTCTTCTTAGACTATTTGACTTTGGGGCTTTTCCCTTTATCAGCAATCTTCAGAGTGGGACACGGCTTCAGCCTCCTTTCTATGATCTCAGGTTCAACCGGGATTTTCCACCTGATTACCGGACATGCTCGGAGGTCCCTTAAGATCTTTTTTTTTTTGGAAGAAAGCATCACCTCCTAGGAGGTTTCTTCCACAAATGAACAGGATGCCCCCTGCGTATTAGCCCCCTTAGGGATATGCTTTTGGGGTGGATTTAACTTCCAGTTATCTGATAGCATGAATTTACCCTGTTAATACTGGTCCTCGACCCAGTTCTTGAATACGTAACAGTTCTTGATTGGATGGATTACCATCCGATGGTAGGGGCAGTAATTTAGATTGTTGACCTCGTTATCTTGGGCTGGTCGTCGTGGCTCGGAAAACTTTAGCAGGCCATTCTTCATGGTGAGCTCAAACAACTTCTTTATCTTATCGTGAGGGAACAAATATTCACACCCCATTCTTTCCTCAAGAGTCAGCCCCGTACGATTATTTTTTTAGCGACGGACACTTTAGGGCCGCACTTCCCTTTATAATTTCGTGAGTCTCCGCCCGAAGAGGAAGGACCTTGACCCATTGAATCCAGCTGAGCCAGTTTATCAATAAGCTCTTGGAAGGTAGTAGGCTTGAAGAAGGTCATGAACGGGTATACTTGTGTGTACCAATCGATAGTTTCCACAATCATCCCGACGGCCGAAGCTTCGCCGATGCGCTGCTCGCACTTATACCGCAGGTTTCTCCGTCGGATAGCATATTGAACCCATGTTTCATTCAGCTTGATTCTTTCATTGACCAGTGCCGTCATAGTGATGCGTTCACTTGCACCGGTGAATCTTTAGCAAAAGAGCATCTCCATTTCATCAAACCTCTTAACGGAGTCATTAGGAAGCTCTGAATACCACTCAAAAGTAGTGCCTGATAGACTGCTAATGAATTGGCGGAAAAGCAATACATCATCTCCTCCGGTGTTGCCGCACCTGGATCTAAACTGGGTGATATGTTGATGAAGATTGCCGGTCCCTTTGTATATTTGGAATGTCGGGATCATAATCCCGAAGGGTATTGCCTCTGGTAATTCCATGTTGTGTACGGTCGACCAGTCTTGACCAGCTTGCCTGCCATTCGCAGTCTTGAAGGGCTTTAAATTACTGGGCGATATATTCATCAAGATTTGCTTTGGTGATTGTCTCCTCACTCGTCGCCGATAGTGCTTGTAGAGGATTCGACATATCTCTCTTGTCATCGATAATAAGTACCGGTGGCCCGTTTGCCTATGGTTCCGGTTGAGCTATCATCCCGACCATGCTTTGGAATATGGGGGCCATCTTGTCTATCGTTGCATTCATTTTCGCAGCTTTCTCATCCTTCTTTTCAAGGACACGCTTTAGGTAGTCGATATCAGACTCCTTCCCTGTTGTTTTTTTGGGAGCATTGTCACGGTTTGAATTAGGCGGTGGACTCATGAGTTCCACAGCTTACGCCAATATCTCCTGTAATTTCTGTTGATCCTTCGTTATAGACCGAGTGATTGGTCTATGAGAAACAGAAGTTCGACTATCATCTTTAGAGTTCATTATATATACTGTATGAACTACCATGCCTCCAGACTTGAGGCTTTTAAAGTGTAGGCCTTTGGAATTTGCTTCGAGCAACAGGACTTTATCAGGCCTCTCTCTTTTATGCGAAACCATTATAGCAGGAATCATCTAAGAATGAGCTTCCTTATATTTGAGAGGGGATCTATCATCATCTTGTCGACCTTTGAGCTTTTTCGGTCGGCGAGAGGATCTGTTATCAATGACAGAGTTCTGGACTTATTTCCAAACTCCGTGGATTGTTGAGAAAAGCCGTTTGACTGAACGTATTGCTTCCTGCTCATCATGCATTTCCACATGCGGTGGCAACTTCTTTAGTATAACTGTGGGCGAATGACGCTTAACCACCTTCAAAGTTGTTCCCAGTTGGAAAAGCAGCTCGGATCATTGGAGCAGGTAGAGTCAGCCTAGATGGGGAGCTACCCCTAGCCTTCCTAACTTGGCACCAGTATCGGCGTCGGGCACCTCTGGTAACAGAGGCCTGTGCTTCTTCAGGTGTGGGAGCTTCTGGAATCTTTCCCTTGTGCTCTTTCACACTATTTTGCCCCTTGCATTTATATGAAGGTTCGGCAGGTGACAGTCGCTTGAAAACTGAATGTCTGGGTATGGGATTATCAGTAGCTTGAGGTGTCAGCTTGTGGAAGACAGATTGTTTGGGCAGATTATCATCCTTAGGGGCCCCGGTCATATCAGGAACTATGAATGCCAGTCGTTCGAAGACTGACTTCTTTGGGATCTCGGGCTTTTTAGAGGATCCCGCAGAGTTGGACTTCAGCCTCTGGAAGACCGAACCTTCATATTAAGCAATCTTATCGTCAGCCTATCAAAGACTGACTTCTTCGGCGTATCCTCCTTTGGTGCTGGGATTCCAAGGGAAGGAGGTGGAAGCATCGTTCCGAAAAATATCCTATCGAGTTGTTGTGCCACTTAGGCCATCGGAATGCAGAGTACATGGGCCATGTCCTGGTTTGACCAAGTCACTCTAGATGGAACGGTGTTGGAGCTAGCATTGCGGTTAGAGTTGCTGGGTAAGGCCATTGATCTGCACGGGAGTGAAACACCAGCTTTAGTGACCCAAATATCCAAGTGCAATATAAACATACCGCGATTGGTTCACGAAACATGACACATGAAGTGTGGAGTGGAAAAAGAAAAAGGCCCCCTGGGCATGCCAGAACCTGTTTACCACCGGAAATCAGACAGAGGCGTGGGGAGCGCGTCCAGGCCTGAATCTGGGGGCAGATGTTATATGGAACATATCCATCCACCTCTTCGAAGACACTAAGTTGATTTATTTCACCGTATATCGGAGGTTTGGATGAATGCGGCCGTTGTAGCTGATTCCCCCTCATATGTGAGGGGTTTTTAACTGTGGGGATGCTTATTCTTACAAGCGTAAGCTCCTGTAGTTAATTACTTTATCGCTAAGTGATAAAAACCCTCTGTACTTCATGAATTATCGTGTATCGTGTTATATATTTGGGGTTGCTCTTGGATTGTATACGGAGACTAATATGTCGTCGCCCGTAGGGCGTGGATTATTTCAAATCCGTAAATCTCAGATTTGGGTTAAACCTAGATCATATGTTCCATCAGTTCAGGGTATATGTCAAAGGACCATTAGTCATATATGGGACTAATATCGACTTAGGAAATATATTTAAGCGCCGTTAATCTAGTTTTAGATTAAGGTCAAGTTAAAATATATGAGCATATGGGATCAATAAATATCATGGAAGTTTAAGCTACTTAGTCAATTTGGACTAAGAATTGGCTCTTGAACATATGTATTGGCACCCTGAAGTTCTAGCGCATGCCATGTGTTTCACAGACAAAGATACATGGGTATGTGGCATATTGAATTATTGGCGCATCAGGGTAGTATCGCATGACACGTATACAATAGGTATTGGCGCATGGATATGAATTTTTTTGTCCCCAGCACATTAAATATTAATGCCCATGGGTTGTGGCGCATGCCACGTAGCGAGTCTCTGGCACGTATTCCCATATTGGCGCATATCTTTATTGAAACATATCTTCATTGGCGCATGGTTTTTATTGGCGCATGGCCTTCATATTGGCGCATCTTTATATGATGCATTCCCATGGGCGCATATTCCTCTGGTGCGTGGCTGCTTAGGGTTTTTCGTAGGGATTAATCTCCGTCCTTTTGAAGCTTAAGTTTCATGAAGTTTAAGTTTTTGTTAACGGCTATTTTGGCCATTAACGACATCAAGATCGCAACTTTTGTGATCTGGAGTCTCCCGTTCTTTCTATATATAGATCATATGATCTGTTATTTGGAAATTTAAATTTCCTTGTCCATCATCATTTTATTTTTATGCAGGGGTTCGGTTCTTCTCTCAAACTATAGATTTTAAGATCCAAGAAATCTCTCTAATGAAAACTTAAGTTTTCTTGAAGCGAAGTTTGATCTAGAGATCCTAAGATCATCGAAAAGAATTTATGTTCTGAATATGAAGGTTAACCTTCTCATGGATTAGGCTAAACCTATTATTTCATGGAGATCATTCTCCTTTTCACACCTTGATTTATGATGGCGAAGAAGAAGACGAGAGTTATGATTGCAGAGAACTTAAGTTCCTAATCAAGCTTATGAGGGAGTATTATATATGATTGCGTATATATATGTATGAATCTCTTCAATTTTTGACCTCTAGGGTCTTTTATATAGGGTATAGATATTTTTAGGCAAGTAGAGACAATCTCTCTTTGAAATTTCTCTAATTGGTTTTAAGATCAAGCCCGGGTGCTTAAGCACCGTTGGATTTTAGATCCAAGGGATATCTGTGAATATAATTAATATCTTTCTTATTTAAATAAGTTATTTAATTAATTCTGTATTTTTAAAAGAAAATATGAAAAGAGCTAATATTAGCCTGGGTGCTTAAGCACCGTTGGATCATAGATCCGAGGGACCTTGTTAACAAGGTTTATATTTTTCTTTGTTTAGAAAAATATAAAATATTTTATCTCTTGTTAAGAATATTATCTTTCAGTTTTTAGAAAGATAGAGAATATTTTAAATATCTTAAGCTGTGTATTTAAATATTTTATTTGGAGATTTTCTGGTTAACCTGATTCATTCTTTCTGTATGAGAAAGATAGAAAAAATATTTTTCCAAATATATCTTAAGCTATCAAAGAAGCGTGGCGCAGCACCAGGAATTACTGGCGTATACTTTATTAGCGGCGCCTATCTTTCTAGCGCATGGAGTTAAGTCCCATGTGTTACATTAATTATTATTATTATTATTATTTTGGAGGGAACAACGGCATACAAAATAAAGCTTGGAGAAGCAGAAAGTTGTTATCGCTTTCAATAACGTAATTAACTATAATGGCTTGCGCCTGTAAGAGAAATACTTGCCCACAATCAATAAACCCCTCATCGATGAGGAGGAATTTGAAGTCAGCTACAACGGTCGTATCCATCTAAACCTCTGATATATAGTGCCATAATCCCTTGGTATCTTCGAAGAGGTGGATGGATATATCCAAATAGCATATGTCTCCAAATTCAGGCAAGACGTTCAATCCCAGTTCGTCTCCATTTTCGACAATAAACAGATTGTTGCATGCCTGGTGGGACCATTTTTCTCTTTTCACTCCACACTTTGTAGATCGTGTATCGTGAACAATGTCATGGTTTCTTATGTTTACGGTTGCACTTGGATTTCGGGATACTAAAATTGGTGTTTCGCCTCCATGCAGATCAATGGACTCATCTCGCAATAGCCGCAACCGCAATGTTGGTTCTAACACCACTTCAACTGGGATAACTTGGTCGAGGCTAGCCATGGCTCCTATGCTCTGCATCCCGATTGCTCAAGTGGCCCAACAATTGAACGGGGTTTCTTCCGAAGCAATGCTTCCACCTCCTACCCTCGGCATCCCAGTGCCGAAGGAAGAAACGACAAAGAAGTCAGACTTCGAAAAACTGACAACCACTGTTGCAGGCCCAGCTGAGAAACTTGCAAAAGATGAAGGTTCAATCTTTAATAGGCTGAAGTCAAATTCCGTAGGCTCGTCAAAGAAGCCTATGATACCAAGGGGTTCGGTCTTCAAAAGGCTGTCACTCCAAACTCCGGCTGCTCCTGAGGTGCCAAAGGGCGCTTCACCTCCCAATCAACCTGTCTTCCATAGACTTTCGCTCCAACCTCCTGCTACCCCAAAGACATTAGTCTTTGAACGGCTGACTTCTACTGAAACCCAAAGGCCATGCAGGGGGAAAGTCCATGAGGCTCCCACAACTGAAGAAGCTCCTGTCTCGAGAGGCGCTCAACGTCGCTACTGGTGCCGGAAGAGGCAAGCTGGGCCCAGCTCTCCATCTAGGATGACTTTGACAACGGTGATTGTTCATACTGTTGTTCCAACTAGGAACAGCTTTGATCCGCTGATGAAGGTTCGACGCAACTCACCAACCGCTGTTTTGAAAAAGTCTCCACAACCCGTGGAAATAACAGCAGAGCCAAAGCCGGTTCGTTCGCCACTATGGCTCTCTTCCACCATCTATAAGGTCCAGAAAGAGGTTAAGAAATCTATCATCGTCGATAGCCCCTCTCCCAAGGCTAAGAAACCTAAGAATCAACCCAAGACCGATAGACCGACAGATCCCCTTCCAAATACAAGGGGACTTCTCCCAAGCTGGTTCCTACCATGACGGTTTCCCAAGATGGCCCCTCCCAAAAAGCAGAGGCTAGAGAAAGCTCAATCTCTTAAGGCAATTCACAAAGGACGAGATCTAAAGTGCCCCAAGCATGGGGGAATGATAGTATACATAGTGTACATGATGAACAATGGAAGTGAAAATAATTCTTCTAACAGTTATCAATCGGTAACCAGGTCTTTGACTTATGCACAAAGGTAGTAAAAGCTGATGGAGATGGCTGCTAAAGGGGTAGCGCTCGCCAGTCCCCCGCCCCTAGCAAGCACAGAGGAAGAACAAGATGATTCAATAGAACCGAGCTTGAATCTCTAAAGCACACTTTCGACAAGAAAGAAAAGGAAGCAGCAGAGGCATCCGCCAATATGAATAAGATGGCACTTTTGTTTCAAAGCATTTGCGAGCTGATGATTCAACCATCAGAGCCGCCAGTCGAAGAAACTCCAATAGTCCTTAACAATGGAAAAGGGGAAGCTACGAGTCTCCTGCAACCTCCTTCGGTCATCAAAAATAATATGATGTCGAAGGAACAGCTTGATTAGTATATAGCTCAGCAAGTTAAGATGATCTCCGCCAATGAAGAAAATGCCAAGTTGGTCAAAACTGGTCGTCTGTATCCAACAGCATACGACCAGAAGCCATACCCCACGGGTTATGTGATCCCAAGGTTAAGTTCAAAGGAACGGGCAATCCCCAGTAGCATATTGCGCAATTCAAAGCACAATGTAGTAAAACAGGGGGTGACGATCAGTTACTCCTCCGGCAGTTCATCGGTAGTCTGACGGAGACCGCCTTTGAATTGTATTCGGAGCTCCCAAATGACTCCATTAAGACGTTTGCTGAGATAGAACATCTTTTCATGCGAAGGTTTGTCAACACCAGCGAACATACGACTATATATTCGTTAATCGGCGAGAAAGCGAAGCCAAATGAAACGCTGGTGCAATATGCCATCCGGTGGAGGAATCTGGTTAGAAAATGTGAGCAGCCTATTAATGAGCCATCAGCCGTCGGGATGTTCACATGCACTCTCGACAAGAGATCGATGATCTATCTACTCTTGGCTTTCTTAAAGCCTAAGACCTATCAGGAACTCCTTGACATAATAGTCCAGCTGGAGCAAATTGACCGGGACTCCTCCTCTCCAGACAAAGAGCCCCGCAAAAACAAAGGCAAGGGAAAGGTGGCATTTGTCGCCAATGCTCAGCAACAACCAGGTGGTTTCAAAGCCGGAGGCTGCCGAAATGATAATCGTCCGGGTCCACCCTTGAAGAGATGTGACGCGAGTACTTATTTCTCTGTGATAAGACGAAGAGGCTATTCGACCTTACCATGAAGAATAACATGGAACGGTTGCTTGAACCACGGCGACCGTTGCAAGCCAATTCGTTCAATGACCCCAACTATTGCCCATATCATCGGGTCATAAGTCACCCGATCAATGATTGCTTCGTATTAAAAAGCTGGGTCGAAGATCAATATAAATTGGATAAAATCAGTCTGACAGACAACTGGAAAGTGAATAAGCCGCAAAAATAAGTCCCTAAAAAGGCTGATACGCCGAGGGCATCCTGTTTAAGGGTGGAAGAGGAACCTTGGGAAATGATTCTTTCATCAAAGAAGAAGAAAATGCTGAAAGAATTGCAAGAATTTCCTGTGATCAAATGGAAAAATCTACTCGAACTGCAGATAATTGAAGGGATGCTTAAGCCACGTCCCACCCCAAAGACAGAGGACAAAGGAAAAAGAACCTATGTCAACTCCTCCAAGAAAAAGAAGAAAGCCAAGAAGCTTATACAGCCGAATGAGTCTGTCGACAGGTGTACAGATCTCTAAAAGTATATCGATGCGCTGGAGGAATATAATCAGAAGACGCGTGTTCCAATCATGTTAGAGGAATTCCTCCAACAAATCTTTGAAGGCGGCAGTGATGAAGAAGAAGACTTAACAGATGAGGAGGGAAAGCGTGTGGAAAGCTGCCAGATGGTCTCTTATCCTCTCATATCAGATGAAGATGCTTCGCCAGCGTCAGTTGAAAGTGATTCTTCGATAGATGATATAGTTGAGCAGGGGGATGGACATAAGCAAAGTGTTCCAATCCCACCACCTGAAGATCTGAACAACACTCTGATGAAGGGGGTTGTTCAAGAAGGAGATGACATCATGAGGTGCGAAATAGCCCTCTACGATAAGGCTAGACGGTTGCGCTTGAACAAGCATGCCATGGAAGGTACGGGCTATGCTGCTTCCCGAATGAAACTAACTTTGGCCAGAAAAAAAGAAGTGCAAGGCAAAGGCTGAGAAACACTTCGCCAAAGCCTTGTCAAAAAGGGATGAAGCTGCCACCTCTTATGATGTACACTCCCGAAGTCTTATACTTCGAAGGTGGAGAGAGCACCCAAAGTATTGTCTTGATCATCGAAGGGTCTCACACCTTATCAATAAGTACAATTCTTTTAAGAAATGGTGGCGAGGATATGTTTCTCATTAAAGAAATTTGAAGAGGGAGAAGCGAAAAGACCGCGCTCGTCAACTCAAGGATAATAAGTCCGATGCAAATAATGATGCAGAATCAACGGCGGAAAACTGCCACATGATTTCTCAGAAGGACAAGCATCCCGAAGTAAAGAGTGGTGAGGTTCCTTCCTTCGGGATTAACTCTGAAGAAGACGAAGTCTTCCACAACCCCTTTATGCCAAGCTCCTCCTAAGAAAAAGAAGCGGAGACAAAGGCATGCGGCAACATCCAGCTACAAAATCGCATCCTTCTCGACAAAAATCCCGGATCTGCCAATCAAATGCCGAAGAAACATGATAAGGGAAAAGGAAAATTTTTCGAAGAGAATGATTTAGATGAAGAAGTCAATAAAGATCTCACCGATAAGGACTGCCAAAGAAAAGTAAGGTGGATTATAATATCCTGGCTCACCTGAAGAAGCTACCGTCACACCTGAGCATATAAGATGCTCTGCTCCTGTCAAAAGAACTTCAGGAGTCCCTTATCAAGGCTTTAAGCAAGCCAGACCAATTTCAAGATTACTTTACCGACGAAGACATGAAGAATAAGCTTGAAGAAGTCCATACTGCTGACATAACCTTCAGTGAAGAAGACCTTCTACTGGGTACATTCGAGCATAATCGACCCCTGTACATTGCCGGATGCTGCGATGCCGTCTGGATAACCAAAATTCTGGTCGATAACATCTCTTCGGTTAACCTCCTAAATGTGAAAGTGATCAAGGAGGACGTTAGATATCTTGGCCGGGAGAAGATCACCATCTTTGGTTTTGACTCCTAGTCCTCACAAACTAATAGCTCTGTGGTGCTGACACTACTGTTTAGACAACTTGTCACCGATGTTAAGTTCCATGTCATCGACTCCAAGACCTGCTACAAGGCTTTGCTTGGTATGCCTTCGCTACACAATCATAATATAATCCCTTCTACGCAGCATCAATGCACGAAATATTTCAAAGACGGGAAAGAACACATCATCATGGGAGAGCTCAGTCCTTTCTCTATAAATGAATTCCGTAAGTATGAAGATGCCAAGTACTTCCTGACCAACTTTAATGATATGAAAAATGTGGAAACCCCACATCCGATGGAAATACAAAAGGGAAACAGGTGGCTTATATACCAGTATTTTGAAGCGACTCTGAGAACGAGAAAGAAATAGTATTCTCGGACCAATCGCAAAAGGTAAATGAGAATCAAAGCCCATCGATTCCCATTGAAGTCTTCGGAAATGACTCCAAAGAGGATGAGAAAACCGTGTTCTCCACGCATCCCTTGTTGAAAACCTATGATGAAGTCGACCAGATACTGCATGTCACCATTGCCCCGCCTTGGCATTGCAAAGAGCTCGACGCTATCAGCACCCACAACATGAAGGAGTTGGTAACTTTCTACGTGCCTCCTAAGTATAAAGGCGCGAAAGAAATTCCCTTGTATAAATCTTAAGAGGCCAAAGTTGGGAAGGAAATCTGGCTGGGACTCAACACAAATCTTGGTAGTTTGCAGCCAATCCATATGCCAAAGTACTTTTTGAGGAGTTTAAAAGAGCTCCTCAGACGTCAAGGGGTACCTTTCGAACAAACCGTTTGAGAGACTCAGTTCTACAAGAAAATTTAGGAAGTACCAGGAGCTCGTAGGGTTGGCCCTAATAGTAAAACTGACACTAATGGTCTTGGATATATTCGATCCAAGAAGCAGGAAAGAGTTCATAGCTGACATGCTATAATATCTCCAAATGAGAAAGATGCTCTGCCTATAAACAGTACGGCTGAAAAGGGGGCAAACACCATACAAAGTGCTTCAAATATGCCACAGAAGGATCCGATTGACAAGCTAATGAGAGAAGCTTTTCAAATGGGTGAGATGACTCTGTATAAAATTGCAAGATGATTGCATCTAAGCCAGCAGTCTGCGAAAGAGACGAGTTATAATCCACCTCAGCGAAAATTGCCTTCATCCTCCTCTATAGGAGGGGAATTCCAAAGTAACAATGTCAAGAACAACATGGCGTTTATGGCCGATGCCCAGCAACGACGGCAGCCTCCAAATGTATAACATCTAGAATAAGTGTCATTTGTGTCACGACCCAAAATAGAAACGTGACCGGCACTTAAATCTCGCAACATCTAAAGGTGTAGCGTAATCCAAGTAAGCTGACAACCAAGAAATCTAAACCATAAAATGGTAGAAAGATTTAACATTTAAAACATTTTGAAAATATAATTTAATTTATTTTCTTGAAAATTTTGGCAGCATCTCCTTTATAAAAACTAGCCCCAAAAGGATACAAGCATAACATAAATATAAAGCATCCCAAACGGGAGATACTCACGCTAAAAGGCGGAACACAACCACACAAGTTTATAAAATATATATATATACGAAGCCGTAGCGAAGGAATAAGCAATAAGGAAGTGAAACAACATCACAAGATAAATAAAACAGCCGACTCAAAGAGCTCGACACCCAAAGTCACAAAATAATACAATACCGATCCTTACAAACTCGTCTCTAAGTCAATATACATGAAAGTGGTGGATGGAGAGTACTAGATACAATAAGATATACAATGAGATCATACGGATAACCGCAAAACCACCCACCTATCCAAAATGATGACCAACAGCAACGGTATTCGCAGAAGAAGAAGTAGAATGAGAAGCCCTGCCACGACTATACTGAGGGTCGAACCTACAAAACACTGTGGCACAACGGGGGTGAGTTGCCAACTCGTGAATAGTAAATAATATCGTGCAGATAATCGTAAGTATGCATGAGAAGCGACAATCTGAAATATGCATCTGATAGCATAATATAACAATACGGATATGCAGCAAAATCATACTCAAGGTACACCACTGGTGTACAACAACTACATGAAACAATGTATGTATGATACAATTCTGAATATAGGATAACACATAAAACTCATGTATGAATCATCCTCATGGAAAACCGATGTCTATCAACGACACCCCAAATCCCAATATCTCAGGTGCCGTCACTCTAACTGGCCCTCATATCTGTCACATCATGAAACCTGAGTGTCCAACATCGACACTCGAAAACATCATGAAACCCGTGTCTAACATCGACACGTAAATACTCATATCTTAGGCACCGCATCCTCCGATCGGCCCTCATATATATATCTCATCTCATAACTCTAAAACGGTATCCTCCGGACATCCGTCGAGTTCTATAAAATCACCGGTAGGTAGTGTTCTCTCTGCCAGGCTCATCGTCTACATCACAAAAATCATTTCTCGCCCCGGGGATAATTCTGCTCGTGAGTGGGATAATTCTGCTCGTGCTTCTTCCGCTGTCGAGAAGCGTAAGCGATAACTCTATCATGCTGCATCAATACACAACCGATCCCCACTCGCGAAGCATCACAGTAAACGACATAGCCGCCCGATCCAGAAGGCAAAGATAAAACTGGTGCAGTCGTCAACCGAGTCTTCAACTGCTGAAAGTTCTGCTCGCATGCCTCATTCCAAAGAAAATGGACCCCTTCCGGGTCAGTCCGGTCAGTGGTGCAGAGATACTCAAGAAATCCTGCACGAAATGGCGGTAATAACCGGCTAAACCTAAGAAACTGCAGACCTCAGTCACCGATACAGGTATGGGCCAAAGCTGTACAGCCTCGATCTTCTTCGGGTCCACACGAATACCGTCTCCCGTAACTACATAACCCAAGGAGTAGACACTATCAAGCCAGAAAGCACACTTCGAGAATTTAATAAACAACTGGTGTCTCTCAATGTCTGCAAAGCAATCCTCAGGTGCTGCTCATGCTCATCTCGACTTCTGGAATAGATAAGAATGTCATCAATAAACACAATAATGAACTGGTCGAGAAATGGCCTGAAAATATGGTTCATCAAATTTATGGACACCTCTGGGGCATTTATGAGTCCGAATGACATCACCAAAAACTCATAATGCCCGTAGCGCATACGAAAAGCAGTCTTCGGAATGTCATCATTCCGAACCCGCAACTGATGATAAACCGACCTCAAATCAATCTTAGAATAATGTCCCGTCCCCTGGAGCTGATCAAACAAATCGTTAATGCGAAGTAATGGATACCTATTCCGCACCGTAACTCGGTTCAATTAATGATAATCAATGCACAATCTCAAACTGCCGTCCTTCTTCTTGACGAACAGAACATGAGCTCCCTAAGACGAAACACTCAGACGCATGAGTACTCTATCAAGAAACCCTTGCAACTGATCCTTCAGCTCTTTCAGTTCCGCCGGGGCCATCCGATAAGGCGGTATAGAAATAGGCCCCGTGCCGGGGATCAAATCAATGCAAAACATAATATCGCGCTCTGGCGGCAACCCAGGTAACTCATCAGGAAATACGTTGGGAAACTCTCTCACAATAGGAATCCAGTCCAACGAATCTACTACAGCACTGGTATCATGAATAAAAGCAAAGAATCCTCGACATCCTCTCCTCAAAAGCCAACTAGCGCAAAGGGCAGAAATCAAACTGTGAGGGGCGGCACTACGGTCCCCCTGCACAACAATAACTGACTCGCCCGTAAAACAATTCCTGACTGCCTTCTCACGGCAGTCCACAGACGCATAGCCAGTAGCTAGCCAGTCCATGCCAAGAAGAACGTCGAAGCCCAACATACCAAGAAGGATCAAGTCGACAGATAACACCCTATCCCCAATACGAACGGCACACGACTGAAACATATATCGCGCAATAAAAGACTCTCCAACAGGAGTAGTCACGACAAGCGGCTTCTCTAACAAAGACAACTCTCGGCCCAATCTCGGCACGAAGTGTGAGGAAACATACGAGTGAGTAGACCCCGGATCAAATAAAACATGCGCATCAAAAGAACATACAGAAAGAAAGAGTACCTGACATGACTACATTCGACGCCTGCATGTCTTGATGAGTCAAAGCAAATACCCGTGCCTGCTCTTTACCGGCAACTGGCTGGCCTCCGCCTCGACACCCCGTCCTCTCTGAACAAAACCTTCACGACCACGACCTCTCTGAGAATAAGTCTGACTTGGAGCAACAACAGGCGTAAGAGGTAACACTCTCTGAGGTGGAGAAGGTGGTAAGGTAACACGTGGAACCGCTGCCTCACCCTGGCATACCTCAGTACAATCTCTAATGTGATGATACTGACTCCCACACTGGAAACACCCAGACGACGGCTGCTGACCCTGTGGGTAAAGGATATATAACCGGCCTCATCTCGAGTCTCCGCTACCCCCACGGCCTGAAAAGAATCTGTTGCGGCGTCTATATACCGATCCCCGGGTAGGTACATCAGTACTAATCCTCTTCGGTTCCGGAACGACTGAAGTCTTGGAAATATGCTCCTCAACCAGTAGTGTTGTGTCCACTGCGGCTGTGTATGCATCGAAATGCTGGGCGCCGATGGAGAGGAACAATTGGGTAATCAACCCTCATACAAATCTCTTAACTTGCCTCTCCTCAGTATCTAGTAAATACGGAGCATACACCGATAGTTGGGTAAACTGGACATCATACTCCGCCACTGTCATAACCGGAGTCTGGCACAATGACTCAAATCTGCGAGCTCCAGCAACTCTAACGCTCTGAGGGAGGAATCGGGCAAGAAACACCATCGTAAACTCAACCCAGGTCATAGGAGGAAGACCTGCGGCCGACCTCTCTCTAAAGACTCACACCAAGTCTGGGCAAGACCCTCCAAACGGAAACTAGCAAACTCTACCCATCTCATGTCGGAGCATCTCAACGAACAACAGATCCTAGCCATCCGATCAATGAACGACTGTGGATCCTCAGCTGCATCGGTGCCTGTGAAAACCGGAGGCTTCAGCCGCATGAGCTCATATAAAGATACGGTGATAACCTCCGTGGCTGCAGGTACGACTGCCGGAACAGTAGGCACCATCACGGTCCCCGTAATAGGTGGGACAACCTCTGATCTCTACGCTCGACCGGCCTCCACCAACGACCCCATCATCTGGCACAAATCCTGCATACCGGCTACTAGCCTAGTAATGCGATCCGGAGAAGGTAGAACACGATCCGGAGAAGGTGGATCAAACTGCTCCTGTAAAATAGGCGTACCGCCCTTATCAGTCCTCGTCTCGGACAAACCTGCCCTGACCTCAGCTCTCGTGGCAGCTCTCTGGGCCCTCGTAGTCTTCGACGGCATAGTGGCTGGACTAAGGAAACCTGATTCGATAAGAACATAGAAATTGAATCATAAGGACATATATAATTTAGGAGGGAATTCAAGCAACATGTCCTAAGGTCACTTTGGCGGAGTACCGTGTCGTAAGTATGCCGCGAAACATATACACGTTACGTCACTCTGCTTAAGCTACCTACTCCATCATAC
The DNA here is from genome assembly GCA_030015575.1 of Agapanthus africanus. NCBI lineage: Eukaryota > Viridiplantae > Streptophyta > Magnoliopsida > Asparagales > Amaryllidaceae > Agapanthus > Agapanthus africanus. The sequence goes on along the minus strand of JASDDO010000010.1, from coordinate 357,795,945 downwards.
CAAGGGTCATTCTACACTCCGTAAAGTAAAACCTAACGCTCTGATACCAACTTTATCAAAACCCAAAATAGGAACGTGACCGGCACTTAAATCTTGCAACGTCTAAAAGCGTAGCGTAATCCAAGTAAGCCGACAACCCAGAAATCTAAACCATAAAAAGGTAGAAAGATTTAACATTTAAAACATTTTGAAAATCTTAAGTTAATTTATTTTCTTGAAAATTTCGGCAGCATCTCCTTTGTAAAAACTAGCCCTAAAAGTGTACAAGCATAACATAAATATAAAGCATCCCAAACGGGAGCAACTCACGCCAAAAGGCGGAACACAACAACACAAGTTTATATTATATGTGTGTGTGTGTGTGTGTGTGTGTGACGTCGTAGCGAAGGAATAAGCAATAAGGAAGTGAAACAACATCACAAGATAAATAAAACAGCCGACTCAACGAGCTCGACACCCAAAGGCATAAAATAATACAATACCAATCCTCACAAACTCGTCTTTAGGTCAATATACATGAAAGTGGTGGATGGAGAGTACTATATACAATAAGATATACAATGAGATCATACGGATAATCGCAAAACCACCCACCTATCCAAAACGACGACCAACAACAGCGGTATCCGTAGAAGAAGAAGAAGAATGAGAAGCCCTAGCGTGACTATACTGAGGGTCGAACCTGCAAAACACTGTGGCACAACAGGGGTGAGTTTCCAACTCGTGAATAGTAAATAACATCGTACAGATAATCGTAAGTTTGCACGAGAAGCGATAATCTGAAATATGCATCTGATAGCATAATATAACAATACGAATATGCAGTAAAATCATACTCAAGGTACACCACCGGTGTACAACAATTACATGAAACAAAATATGTCTAATACAATTCTGAATATGGGATAACACATAAAACTTATGTATAAATCATCCTCTTGGAAAACCGATGTCTATCAACGACACCCCAAATCCCAATATCTAAGGCGCCATCATTCTGACCGGCCCTCATATCCGTCACATCATGAAACCTGAGTGTCCAATATCGATACTCGAAAACATCATGAAACCCATGTCTAACATCGACACGTAAATACTCATATCTCAGGCGCTGCATCCTCCGATCAGCTCTCATATATATATCTTATCTCATAACTCCAAGACGGTATCCTCCGGACATCCGTTGAGTTCTATAAAATCACCGGTAGGTATGCCAGGCTCATTGTCTACACCACAAAACTCATTTCTCGCCCCGGGGTACCATACCGGGTCCACCATGTACCCGCAAACGGCATCTGCCAACTCCTCGAATCGTGTCTCTAAAGAAAGCAATATATGATATTTTCCCTTTTCAATATAATCACGGTTCTCAAATCCAGAAATCAAATAAAACCAACGCATCATTGCATATGTCCATGAAAACGAGATATGCAAATATAGAATAGTAATATGAGCATATCAAAGGAAAACCGCTCTTTTAAGTATATCAAGTTTTCAAAGGTATCTTGCAGTTTCCCAAATCACTGAAGTCGAAATGCAACATCATATAAGAGTAAATATGTGGCTAGCAATGTATGTATGAAAGCATGATGCAATTCATATGCATAATAGGACGACAATTAATATCTAACTGTGAATGATAGGGAAAGCGATGCAATATATGTTATCCATAGTAATTTCTATAGTGTGTGTGTCATAGCAATTACTAACGGGGTGTGTGTGCGACATACAATTCAGTGCATCGTGTAGCTTGAACCGTTAGTAATGGTATGGTGTCAAATAAATACAGTGTCAAGGTACTACAATTAATAGGGTATGCAAGATGATACGCATGCACAATCAATGTATATGCTAACAACATAGGTTTATATCACTGAATCCAGCCCTCGACGCTTAGTGCTATATGGGCGATTCCCCCATAGATGATAAATCTACTCACCGATGATCTCGAGTTAGGTGAATCCAACCACCTCCTTCTTTTTCCTTGTAGCGCTCGAAGTCCCCGCAATCGATCCTATTATCACACATAACATTAATGAAATTAGCACGAGCGATAGCACACAATTACAACGGCAACAACAACCCGACTCCCACTAGCTACTAAGTTTTCGCTTATCGGCTAAATGCGTGAAGCGATATCCTATACCAACCCTATGGCTACCAAACGTACGAAACATTTAAACGAACATCGGATAAATCCGTATCGCACGAATCCGAAACACTTGAATTCTAGCTAAACGGTCCTAGATTTTTTTACACAAGGAATTAGTGAAAGTTGCACGTCCCAAGTGCCTACAAATAACACCAGAGACCCCACGACTCAGACACAACACCCCAGTCTCTAGTCTGGCCACAAAGCGGCCAGAAGTAATTTATTTGCGGCCTTAAATTTAGGGAGTGGTCTCAGGTTTTCAGGGTGGCTTCCAAGTCTCCAAACTGGGTCTCTATGATGGCAACTTCTAAAAAGAAAACCTGGTTTGATAGAAGATTCCAACGAGACACAAAACTTAATCAAAATACGATATTTACACCAAACTATAACTTTAGTGATTTAAAACTGAAACTAATAAGCATACAACTTCATTAGAGTCTAACTAACAGCTTGAGATCATTACCTCTCCAAAAACTTGGGAAAAACTCTAACTTTCAAATCTCCAAGTCATCACTATATGCATAGCATGAATTGTGAAGGTTTTGTGATGTTGGATTTAGGTTTAGGCTTGGGATTGTGATGCAGACATATAAATCAAGTGGAGAGCTTGATATGTTGTGAGGAAGGAGAGGGCAACTGAGTGAGGATCAATAATTGAGAGAGTGAGGTGAGAATGAGATATTTTGTGAAGGGTTTTGTGTGTATATGTGTTGTGAGTGTATATGGTGAGTGTAGGTGAGTGCTATACTCACTCTCCCCCTCATAAAGCCATTGATGGTAGCCATCCCCCTTAAGTCTTCTTAGAATTCAATCCTCCTTTCATTCTTCTATTCCCTTCTATTCTCTTTTCTTTTCTTTTCTAAAAAAAATAAACCTTTGTCTGAAAATTTTAAATAGATAAAGTGTTAAATTTTTGCATAACATGTTAAAAAGAGAGGGTTAAGTGTGCCATGACTACATGAGCATGGTTAACACCTCTTAAACCCCAATTCAACATGCACACGTGTGTGCACGTAAAAAAAATAATTAAATAAAATATAAACTAAATAAATAAAATGTGAAGAAAATATTTATTAGTTAAATTTCATTAAATACCCATATTATCGCTTAATTAACACTATCTGCATTCTAAAGTGTTACAATTTTCCCCCTTAAAGAAATTCGGTTCCCGAATTTAAAAATCTTACAAGGTATACCTTCGAAAAGATGAGGGAATTTCTTCCGCATCTCCCTCTCGGCTTCCCACGTGACCTCTTCTCTGTTCAGGCCATGCTAAAGAATCTTGACAGACGGTAAGACCCTTGACCTCAGTTTCTTCACCTGCCAATCTAGAATGACCACCGGTTGCTCGATGAAAGAAAGATCGCACTCAAGCAGAACGGTCTGGTGCTGAATTATATAGGAAGGGTCATGAAGGTACTTGCGAAGTATCGAAACATGAAATAAAGGGTGAACATCCAGAAAACTGCGCGGAAGTGCCAAACGGTAGGCAACGGTACTAACTCACTCCAGGATCTCAAAAGGACCAACAAATCTGGGACTAAACTTCCCCTTCTTCCCAAATCTCATCACACCATTCATCGGTGAAATCTGTAGGAATACATGATCACCCACCGCGAACTCAAGCCTACGACGACGATGGTTGGCATAAGACTTCTGCCTGCACTGGGCTGCTCTCATCCTGTCCTGGATTAATTGAATCTTCTTCGTAGTCTCCTGAACTAACTGTGGTCCCAAAATCCTGCTCTCGCTGAGTTCGGTCCAACAGACTGGCGATCGACACTGCCTACCATAAAAGGCCTAAAAAGGTGCCATTTCAATCGTCTCCTGGAAGCTGTTGTTGTAGGAGAACTCTATCAAAGGCAAGTGTCGGTCCCAACTGCCACCAAAATCGAGCACGCACGTATGAAGCATAGCCTCAAGAGTTTGTATAGTCCGCTCTGACAAACCATCGGTCTGCGGATAGAAAGCAGTGCTAAAACTCAACCGGGTATCCAAAACTTCCTGAAGCTTCTGCCAAAGACAGCTAGTGAACTGGGTGCCCCTGTCGGATACGATGCATGTAGAAACGCCATGCAAATGCACAATCTCATCAATGTACAACTGAGCATAACCGAAAGTGGTCTTCACTGACAGAAAGTGAGCCGCTTTCGTCAGCTGGTCAACAATCACCCAAATAGAGTTATACCCTCAACTGGACCTGGGTAGACCCACAACGAAATCTACGGAGATCTGCTCCCATTTCCACTCCGGAACGGGTAACGCCTGCAACTCTCCTGCCGGTCTCTGATGCTCAGCCTTGACTTGTTGACAAGTCAGGCACCTCGAAACGAAATCCGAAACATCGCTCTTCATCCCTGCCCACCAGTAGACATCTCTTATGTCACGATACATCTTGGTGGAACAAGGATGAACACTGTAAGCTGACTGATGTGACTGATCTAGGATCTCACATCTCAGCCCCTCGGTATCTGGTACGAACAGACGAGTCCCAAAACCTAGCACACCCTGGTCATCTATCAAAAACTTCGACTCCCTACCCAGCCGAATATGCTCAAAAATCTCAAACAAACAGGCATCGTCGGGCTGCGCCTCATGGATACAATCAAGTAGAAATGGACGGACGCGGACATGAGCAAGCTGTCCCCCAGTCGAGGTAAACTCAAACTGCACTCTACTGTTGAACAAGATCTACCAATCTATAGAAGACTGTCTCTGAATTACGCTCAATTGGAACAAGCTACCTCCTTACCGACGACTCAAAGCATCAGCTACTACATTCGTCTTGCCCGGGTGATAAAGGATCTCACAATCATAATCCTTCACGAGCTCGATCCAATGGCGCTACCTCAGATTCGGATCCCGCTGCTGGAAGATGTACTTCAAGTTCTTATGGTCCGTGAAGATCTGACACGACTCTCCTTACAAGCAGTGCCTCCAAATCTTTAGCGGAAAGACCACAGCGGCCATCTCAAGATCATGAGTGGGATAATTCTGCTCGTGCTTCTTCAGCTGTCGAGAAGCATAAGCGATAACTCTATCATGCTGCATCAATACGCAACTGAGCCCCACTCGCGAAGCATCACAGTAAACGACATAGACGCCCGATCCAGAAGGCAAAGATAAAACTGGTGCAGTCGCCAACCGAGTCTTCAACTGCTGAAAACTCTGCTCGCATGCCTCAGTCCAAAGAAAATGGACCCCCTTCCGGGTCAGTCCGGTCAGTGCTGCAGCGATACTCGAGAAATCTTGCATGAAACGGCAGTAATAACCGGCTAAACCTATGAAACTACAGACCTCAGTCACCGATACAGGTATGGGCCAAAGTTGTACAGCCTCGATCTTCTTCGGGTCTACACGAATACCGTCTCCCGTAACTACATGACCCAAGAAGTAGACACTATCAAGCCAGAAAACACACTTCGAGAATTTAGCAAACAGCTGGTGCTCTCTCAATGTCTGCAAAGCAATCCTCAGGTGCTGCTCATGCTCATCTCAATTTCTGGAATACACCAGAATGTCATTAATAAACACAATAGTGAGCTGGTCGAGGAACGGCCTGAAAATCCGGTTCATCAAATCCATGAACGCTTTTGGGGCATTCGTGAGTCCGAATGACATCACCAAAAACTCATAATGCCTGTAGCGCGTACGAAAAGCAGTCTTCGGAATGTCATCATTCCGAACCCGCAACTGATGATAACCCGACCTCAAATCAATCTTAGAAAAATGTCCCGCCCCCTGGAGCTGATGAAAAAAATCGTCAATGCGAGGTAATGGATACCTATTCTGCACCGTAACTCGGTTCAATTGACGATAATCCATGCACAACTTCAAACTGCTGTCCTTCTTCTTGACGAACAGAACAGGAGATCCTCAAGACGAAACATTCAGATGCACGAGTACTCTATCAAGCAACCCTTGCAACTGATCCTTCAACTCTTTCAGTTCCGCCGGGGCCATCCAATAAGGCGGTTTAGAAATAGGCCCCGTGCCAAGGATCAAATCAATGCCAAACTCAATATCGCGCTCTGGCGGCAACCGAGGTAACTCATCGGGAAATACGTCGGGAAACTCTCTCACAATAGGAACCCGGTCCAATGAATCTACTGCGGCACTGGTATCACGAATAAAATCTAAGAATCCCCGACATCCTCTCCTCAAAAGCCGACTAGCGCAAAGGGCAGAAATCAAACTGTGAGGGGCGGCACCACGGTCTTCCCGCACAACAATAACTAACTCGCCTGGAAAACAAAACCTGACTGCCTTCTCATGGCAGTCCACAGACGCATAGCCAGTAGCTAGCCAGTCCATGCCAAGGAGAACGTCGAAGTCCAACATATCAAGAAGGATCAAGTCGACAGACAACACCCTGTTGGATATAATGCCTTCAGAGTCAATTATAGGATCACTGTCACATGATTGCAATGAATGAGGGAGGACCTATGCCGGTAAGACAGTCTTAATCAAGATGATAGTATGCTATCTGGTTTATCTTTATCATCGTGTACTGCTTTAGGTGACATTACTGGTCGCTATTACACGTTGATAGAGCCCCTAGGATTCTTGCTTGACTGCCAGCAGTATGAGGGCGATCATATACGTGGGAGCTGGGATCTATAAACACATCCTTAAAAGGTCCCTAGTCATGTGAGTTTCGAGACAGGGCATCGATACTCCAGAGTAGACTAGTGTATACAGTCGAGACCCCGACGAGGGGCGGTGGCTGGTCTCATAAGCCACTGGTGTCAGTTGGTTCACCTAAGATGTATACAGGTGCTCATTGGGTTATGAGTACACCGGACAGGACTCGCCGGGAACATGCTAGTTGGTATTATACCTGATGTCAGATAGGAGTCCCCTGGTGACATGTGTACAAGTTAGTTCATCGATCTGAGATCGTCATTTGTATCGTGTGAGTTCCCACTGTGCTTTGATTAATACCCTACCATGCTCAAAGGAGACGTGCAAACAGGTTTTAGTTGGGTACAGTCCCGAGCCACATGGAGGCAGTAAGCGGATCTGCAGGGGTTCGTCTCTCCTGGTATTAGGGGTGAGGTCGAGCTGTGTCTAGGAGAGCCAGTACATGAAAGTCCTTGGCCAAGGCAGGAGATTTACTGGTAGGTATTCCAGTAGTATCTCAGGGTGTTCTGGGTTACACTCCGACACGACTTGTACCGCTTTTGGGGGTCTGACTTTTACCAACCCCTTAAGCCCGCCATGCGATGCACATAGACGAACGGACCGAACTGTACGGATATTTTCACTGACAGGCCCAGTAGGGTGTCAGCATGAGTTCGCTCACAGACGTCCCTTTTGGTCAATACCTGGTAGCCCGTTACGTATTGGCTAATACCTCTGACGTGCTAGTGGTTAAATCCACAACCAAGGTGTTGACGAGTCTTTAGAGTCCTCCACAGACCAGTTTCTCAAGTTTCGGGCAAAACGCTGTAAAGGCCGTATGGAGATATGGCAGGGTTTGATCAGATACGTGCGGTATTGTACGGATCATGATCGGACGGATTTTACTAGCGGGCTTTGGTTTAAGCCGGATCCTAGTATTAGACAGTGTAGTTTTGTCTCTTTGCATTTGTATTCAGTGGGAATACAAATGCGGGCATGTATATGCAGTCGCGAGGTTTTCCTATAATTTATTACGGGATCTGTTTTCTGAAGTTGCCAGTTTGCATTCCGATCCGGCCAGTTTTCCTTTGTTCCTTCCCGGCCGGACTTTTCCGTTGGAGGGGCTAATTTGCAAGTTCACAAATTAGCATCTTATGGAGGGTTCATTTGTGAAATGGTGGCATCATGATGGTTCAAGCATGATGAGATTCTTTTTCCATCACTTGCTTGCATTAAATGAGATTAGAAAGGATTTGAAATTGATATGATATTGTTATCATCTCTTTTGGGTGTGGTCACCCCTTTGTTTTTCCTACACTCACCTCCCTTCTTGGTTTTGATTTTTCCCTCAACCATTTGAGATAAGGGGCCGGCCACTTGAGGGGAGTAGAGAGTGAGGTTCATTTTTTATGTGTGGTAATTTCTCATCTCATTCCTTGCTAAAAATGAGAGCACCATTTTCCTCCAAAGCTTTTTCTCTCTTCTCCATCATCAAAGGCAACTTCACAATCCCAAAGAGACAAAGTGATTCTACACTTCATCTACAGCACTTCTTGGGCACGTCGGCTAGCCAAATTCGCGTCCGAGTTGCCTCGGTCCAGAGGTCGGAGCCCGCAAAAGAACCCGGCGATGTGGTGCCCGTTTCGACGAGGAGGCGACGCCCGGAGATTCCGCGAGGAGATCGGAGTGGAGGCGAAGACCGAAGGACACGGATCGCTTGGTATAGCTTTTCTACTCTTATTATAGTTTGCTAGAGTTAGGTTAATGGCCCGATCCGGGATTTTTGTGCGTGGTGGTACCGGTTTTCTAGTTTGAAAAGTTTTTCGTTTCCGCATTCCGGCGTCGGATTGACGGCCGGGGCGCCGCCGTGCACTTACATTGGTATCAGAGCCACGCCATTAACCTAGTCTAGCTTGCTCTAGTATGTTTAGAACTCGATCGAACAAAAATCCCAAAAACCGTATTTTCCAATGCATCAGGTTTCTTTCGATTTTTTTTAGCTCTAAAAATTTTTCAGGTTGTTGCAGAAACATGTGCAGAGAATTGTAAGCATTCTGAAAAAATTTGGTAAAGTGATGCTTTAGTACGACCGCGGAAACGCGGCCAAACCCCTGGTTTGGCCGCGGTTCCGCGGTGGAGAAGAGTCAACACCGTACACAATTTTTCCAGTGGGCTTCTGTGTTGTAAATGGGGGTTTTGGGATATTCTTTTTGGGCCCAGTTTTTCTGTGAGTGCTACAGCAGTGCTTGGGGCTCACTTCGGTACATTTGATCGAACGAAAATTTTAAACATCTTAGTTCACAGTATTTAGATTATATCTGTGACCGCGAATGTCATTTGATCGGTAAATCCTGTCTAACTGTTATAGCCCCTTTAGACGGATTTGCGAACGTGACATTCACGTTGATGTTCTGTGTTGTGCTGTGATGTTGCGGATTGGTCGTGGGGGATAGCCTGGATGCAATGGTAGTACAGTTTTGTTTTATATGTACATTTGTTATTGCTGGGCGAGCGTCCGACATGTGGACTGCCGTCACTGCCTGTTTGTATATTATTTTTTTGGAGCACGACCGGGTTGAGGTCGATGTACCCGTTGTATATTTTTACTTTCTGTACCAGGATTACCCAGCGGAGGGGTGCACGGATAGCCGGGTTCTAGAGGGCAACGGGCCCGCATCTCATGGCGTTGAGACGGAGGGGGCTTTACTCTAGAATTGGCAGGCTATTCACCGCACTCGTAGGGGGTATAGGTTGACCCAGAAGGGGTGCCCAAGTTACCGGATTCCGTGAAGTGCTGGGTGGTCCATTCACGTTGCTGAAGGGGGCTGCCTCGCTTCAGGTTTTGGAGGGTAACTTGCCCCGCCCGTAGGGGTCCAGGATTTCATTGCACAGGCTATCCACACGACCAGGGGAACGTCGGGTTTCAGTAGCGGCTCTGTGAACCCCGGGGATCCCAGATATCTATATTGTTCTGTGATGCTTATTACATTTTTATGATGTTGCATTTTATCACGCCTTGAGCGAATATTTTATATTGATATATATACTGGTAGATGTTGTATATGTTTTGCATCCGCGCTAGTCCAGTCCCCGCCCTGTCGTTAGTTAAGTAACCTAACGGGTGATGACGAGACCCAGTGGCGAATGCGGATGGCATATACGTACATCATTATTTTTGTTCTTTTGTGGTGTGATCAATTGATGGGACTGCGCTGATTCGGATCAATGCAAGTTAAACAAACCTATTCTGATGTTGTTGGAACATTTTTCAAAAAGCTGTTATTGCAAGGACGTTCTCTTTTGTTTCGCATCGTGGTATTCAGTTGGAATATCCTGCTCCTCAGTCGATGAGGCAAGGACCGAGATCCCTTCACCAGGAGTGACCCCTTGGACAAAAGTTTGCGTCAGGGAAATAACTTCACTATAGCCGATTACTTTTGCTTCGCATCGTGGTATTCACTTGGAATATCCTGCACCTCATTCTACGGGGAAAGAGCCGAGATCCCTTCACCGGGAGTGACCTCTTTAGCAAAGGTTTTCGTCACTATATTTTTTAAAAAGCTATCCGGTTCCTTCAACGATATCAAGTTCATTACATTAAAGGTTTTTCGCCAGAAACCATTCGTAGCCCTTCGTCATTTCAGAAAGGTTGCACTTAGTATTCATGCTATGTATGTTGGACTTCGTCAAGGCATAGTGTATGATAGCTACCTGTTACTTTTCTGCAGCATAGATAGATGCGTTGGTTTGGGATAGTCGTACTACTATTTTGGCCTTCGTCAAGGGTATGTACGCGTAGGTTCAAATTAACCTGGATAATGACGGGTAGAACTTGACATGTGACTTATGATATGTTGGCCTTCGTCAAGGTCATAAGAGCATGGGGCAAAAATCACATCGGGAGTTTCTAAAGAAACTGAAACTTGCCAGATATGCGCATACCTTCTGGAGTGTGATAAAGTGAGAGGATTCCGTCATGTTATCATGCGATGATAGTTGGATCCCGATTCCCACTGATGAGTTGGTTTACTCCTCGGGTGATCCCGACTAATTCTTCTTTCAGGTTTGGGGAAGAATTTGACGTTACAGTGGGAGGTTTCCTGATTAGATAAAGTGATAACCATTCTGATCTAGGTTATAGTACACGCTGAGTGTTTCTTTTCTCTCTCTCTTTGGCAGCGACCATGACCCGACCCTTGACTATGACTCAGTGACCAAAATTAACCGATCCTTCTTATAAGACTGGCTTTTGGATTGTCATAGTTGCAAACCTCATTGCCACTCCTACTTTTACCCTTTTCTCCAGGACATCCCGTATTACTACGAACGTCCACTTCCATTGGACAAAACCATCGTATGGTTATATACGAACTCGAAGGAATTTATTCGAGGATGGTTTCTGGTTCTGGAGAAAACGAATAGGACTATTCAGTTGTCTTTTCCTTTTACCTTCTCTCAGGTTGCGAGTACTCCTTGGTTTAGGAGATAGTACACCTATTACGCAAATTGGATAGTCTTCTTCCATACCTTAGGCTGGTGCCGAACGGTGGGGAATGAAGAAAACCAATTAGCCTAAACGGTGTACAGAAGGTATTAAGTAAAGACATATCAAGGGATTAGTAAGAGGGCAAAGTAAATTGCGACTGCTATTACGACCAAACCAAGTAATTCTTCGCCAATCCTAAATCACCTTTGTATTTCTCTAGGACACTCCGTATCACTACGAAGATCCACGGTTTATTGGATACTCCATCGTATGGTTATATACGAACTCGAAATGAACTTGTTCCAGTTCGGGGATCGATTCTGGTTCAGGAGAAATAGGAATAAGGTTTATTCGGTTGTCTTTTATCTTCACATTCTCTCGCATTGCGAGTGCTCCTAGGATTAGGATAGTACACCCATTATGCTTATTGGATAGTCTTCTTCCAAACCATAGGCTGGTGCCGAACGGTAGGGAATGAAGAAAACCATTTGTCCTAAAGGGGTGTCTAGAAGGTAATGACTAAAGACATATAAAAGGATTTGGAGAGATGGCAAAGAATTATACGGTTACAGTTGTGAATCTAGTTAATGGAAGAGGCATTACTAGGAATACCGGGATACCCCATCGAAACATTTCAATGTTTCAATTTTACTGTGTACTGTTAAAAGAAAACTGATTTCCCAATTAGACACTTACTCCAGGGTATGTATTTACCAGGTTTGATTCTCACATCTGTATGGTTTTATAGATAATGAGTGGGAGTAAGTTATTGGGAATTAGGTGATCATCCTCATTATATCGGAATTCGTTGTAATTGGTGATATTTGAGGAAATCACCTGGGTTGTTTGCCGGACGGCAAATATTTGGTTTTGAATATCCGTTGTTATGCACCAATTTCAAATTGATATATCTGTACGTCTATTTTTATAGAGTGAGATATACCTTTTTGAAATTATGTTTATGACATTTACCTATATCAGTGGATGGTTAGGTAAGGAGCATTAAACAGCGGTGTAATTCTTCATAACCATAAGTACAGTTTTCAATCTACGACACACAGTGAATGAGTCACCAGACTCAGGGGACTTATACAGAGTATTGTATATTGTCCAGTGTCCATTAGAAAAGAGGAGTTGGTCCTCGTACTATATTCTGTTTACTTATGACTTCTCTAGTTCTTAGACAAGTGTTTCGTTGAAACACAGGGTCCAAGTTTTGAGAAGTTGTAGGTATATGAATAAAGTAGAGAAACAGGTATTGCAAGTATCGAGATTCTTCAAGGTGATCGAAGATGTAGATACTTGCGTATGGTATTCAGTTGATAGTAATGATTAAGAGAACTTGCTTCTATTTCAGATTACTCATAATTGGAAGCATTCCTAAGTTGAGTATCGTTGATCGGCCTCCTTCCATTTAGTTGACATGCACTGGAGACAGCTGCATCATTTGAATCTGGTTCAATTAAATCAGTGTCGCTGTTTCTATATTAGATATAGAACAGTTCATATCTTGACATTGTTAAGGTACAGGGAGTTGTCCGGCTTATGCTTAAAACCAGACACTGGACAACTCAAGGCACGTTTCTGTAATGGCTGTTTGTGGGTTGACCTGGGCTATGACGAGGATTGACTTTCTACCATTTGGAAGATCAATAGTGATATTGTTCTAGACTCACCATAGTTTTAACAAAATTGGATTTTTTCAAAAAACAATAGTGGGAGTATGGTAGAACTGGAAGTGATTCCAGAACCGCAAACGATTACTAAAGATTTAATAAGAACCTAAAGATTCAATCTGGTTTGATATTCCATTGGCCACTCCGCAGACTTGGTGGATAACCTCAGGCACTCGAAAGGTACTTCGGTATGCTCAAGGACGGTGGCAGGGAGGTTCTTGTTTACCAAGACTTGCCGTTGCTGTTGCTCCAGGATGTGAGACCCAGCAGGAGGATGAGTATAGTGTCGTTCTGAACTAGCTTTAGAAGTGCACGTGTATATGGCTCTGCCAGAAGGTTGTCGTAGTCATTGGGAGCAGCGGAAGCATAGTGGACAAGTGGCTTATGTCTATTTATAGACTAAAGCAATTATAGCGGAGATAGATCATCTATTTCTGATGTGACAGTCATAGATTTGACTTCATTACAATAGGGGATGGATCTGTTAAGAAGGTAGTAGGGTGTGATGTCCTGGTATGTGGATGACATACACAGAGTAGGAAGTGAGATTCCTATACAACGATCGGTTATACTTTGGTTGTCACACAGTGGTTTCTCCAGATAGGATATTAATCCAGTCCTGGAGAAACATTCGGATGCAGTTTTAGAACATAAGTTGATGTTCTAGGGATATGATAACGACAGCCTCATTCGGGAGACAGTTATCATTCCAGGCTTCTAAGGTGACAAGGATGACAGAGTGACTTTCAGAGTTATAGATATCCCTCTGACGAGGGGAAGTATTTTGGACAGGTGGTCCAGGTGGATACTGAGGAAAGGCATGGCGCAGGATACTGCTTAAATTCAGTTGACGATACAGTCTAAGAAGTTTGGATTTGGAGTTCATTTATGAGATAGGTCCCATCAGATATCCAGATATATTCTAAGACAAGTATTGCTCATTTCGGGAGATGGCTTTCTCCGCTAACATGAGATAAAGAGACACATAGAAAGAAACATCAGAGCGGATCTACTCACTGAGGCTATTCCTCGAACGCAATAGTTTCGCAAACGAGATTTGTGAGACTGACTAGTAGAGGAGTTGGGTGTTCGGTATCACACGGGCTGTGAGTATGCGACATCGCAATAATTAGCCTTGAGTGCAAGTGGGAGATTGTTGGATATAGTGCCCTCAAAGTCAATTATTGGATCACAGGCACGTGATTGCAATGATTGAGGGAGGACCTATGCCGGTAGGACAGTCTTACTCAATATGATAGTCTGCTATCTGGTTTATCTTTATCATCGTGTACTGCTTTAGGTGACATTACTGGTCGCTATTACACGTTGATAGAGCCCTTAGGATTCTTGCTTGACTGCCAGCGGTATGAGGGCGATCATATACGTGGGAGCTGGGGTCTATAAGCACATCCTTAAAAGGTCCCTAGTCATGGGAGTTTCGAGACAGGGCATCGATCCTCCAGAGTAGACTAGTGTATACAGTCGAGACCCCGACGAGGGGCGGTGGCCGGTCTCACAAGCCGCCGGTGTCAGTTGTTCACCTAAGATGTATACAGGTGCTCATTGGATTATGAGTATACCGGACAGGACTCGCCGGGAATATACTAGTTGGTATTATACCTGATGTCAGATAGCAGTTCCCTGGTGACATGTGTACATGTTAGTTCATCGACCTGAGATCGTCATTTGTCTCGTGTGAGTTCCCACTGTGCTTTGATTACTACCCTACCACGCTCAAAGGAGACATGCAAACAGGTTTTAGTTGGGTACAGTCCCGAGCCACATGGAGGCAGCGAGCAGATCTGCAGGGGTTCGTCTCTCCCGGTATTGGGGGTGAGGTCGCGCTGTGTCTAGGAGAGCCAGTACATGAAAGTCCTTGGCCAAGGCAGGAGATTTACTGGTAGGTATTCCAGTAGCATCTCAGGGTGTTATGGGCTACACTCCGACACGACTTGTACCGCTTTTGGGGGTCTGCCTTTTACCAACCCCCTCGGCCCGCCATGCGATGCTCATAGATGAACGGACCGGACTGTACAGATATTGTCACTGACAGGCTCAGTAGGGTGTCAGCATGAGTTCGCTCACAGACGTCCCTTTTGGTCAATACCTGGTAGCCCGTTACGTATTAGCTAATACCTCTGACATGCTAGTGGTTAAATCCACAACCAAGGTGTTGACGAGTCTTTAGAGTCCCCCACAGATCAGTTTCTCAAGTTTCGGGTGAAACGCTGTAGAGGCCGTATAGAGATATAGCAAGGTTTGATCAGATACGTGCGGTATTGCACGGATCATGATCGGACGGATTTTACTAGCGGGCTTTGGTTTAAGCCGGATCCTAGTATTAGACAGTGTAGTTTTGTCTCTTTGCATTTGTATTCAGTGGGAATACAAATGCGGGCATGTATATGCAGTCGCAGGGTTTTCCTGTAATTTATTACGGGATCAATTTTCTGAAGTTGCCAGTTTGCATTCCGTTCCGGCTAGTTTTCCTTTGTTCCTTCCCGGCCGGACTTTTCCGTTGGAGGGGCTAATTTGCAAGTTCGCAAATTAGCATCTTGTGGAGGGTTTATTTGTGAAATGGTGGCATCATGATGGTTCATGCATGATGAGATTCTTTTTCCATCACTTGCTTGCATTAAATGAGATTAGAAAGGATTTGAAATTGATATGATATTGTTATCATCTCTTTTGGGTGTGGTCACCCCTTTGTTTTTCCTACACTCACCTCCCTTCTTGGTTTTGATTTTTCCCTCCACCATTTGAGATAAGGGGCCGGCCACTTGAGGGGAGTAGAGAGAGAGGTTCATTTTTTATGTGTGGTAATTTCTCATCTCATTTCTTGCTAAAAATGAGAGCACCATTTTCTTCCAAATCTTTTTCTCTCTTCTCCATCATCAAAGGCAACTTCACAATCCCAAAGAGACAAAGTGATTCTACACTTCATCTACAGCACTCCTTGGGCACGTCAGCTAGCCAACTTCACGCCTGAGTTGCCTCGGTCCAGAGGTGGGAGCCCGTAAAAGAACCCAGCGATGTGGTGCCCGTTCCGACGAGGAGGCGACGACCGGAGATTCCGCGAGGAGATCGGAGTGGAGGCGAAGACCGAAGGACATGGATCGCTTGGTATAGCTTCACTACTCTTATTATAGTTTGCTAGAGTTAGGTTAATGGCCCGATTCGGGATTTTTGTGCTCGGTGGTGCCGGTTTTCTAGTTGGAAAAGTTTTTCGTTTCCGCATTCCGGCGTCGGATTGACGGCCGTGGCGCCGCCGTGCACTTACATACCCTATCCTCAATACGAACGGCACACAACCGAAACACATATTGCGCAATAAAAGACTCTCCAACAGGAGTAGTCATGACCAGCGACTTTTCTAACAAAGACGACACTCGGCCCAACCTCGGCACGAAGTGTGTGGAAACATACGAGTGAGTAGACCCCAGATAAAATAAAACATGTGCATCAAAAGAACATATAGAAAGTGTACCTAACACGACTGCATTCGATGCCTGCACGTCTTGATGAGCCAAAGCAAATAGCCGTGCCAGCTCTCTACCGGTAATTGGCTGGCCTTCGCCTCTGCCACCTTGTCCTCTCTGGACAAAACCTTCGCGACCACGACCTCTCTGAGAATAAGTCTGACGAGGAGCAATAACAGGCGTAAGAGGTAACACTCTCTGAGGTGGAGAAGGTGGTAAGGTAACACATGGAACCGCTGCTTCGCCTTAGCGTACCTCAGTACAATCTCTAATGTGATGATACTGACTCCCACACTGGAAACACCCAGACGACAACTGCTGACCCTATGGGTAAAGGCTATATAACCGGCCTCGTCTCGAGTCTCCGCTACCCCCACAGCCTGAAAAGAATCTGTCGCGACGTCTATATATCAGTCCCTAGGCTGGTACATCAGTATGAATCCTCTTCGGTTTCAGAACGACCGAAGTCTCGGAAAGATGCTCTTCAACCAGTAGGGCTGTGTCCACTGCGGCTGCGTATGCATCGAAATGCTGGGCGCCGATGGAGAGGCACAACTGGGTAATAAACCCTCGTACAAATCTCTTGACACGCCTCTCCTCAGTATCTATTAAATACAGAGCATACACCGATAGCTGGGTAAACTGGACATCATACTCCGCCACTGTTATAACCGGAGTCTGGCACAATGACTCAAATCTGCGAGCTCCAGCATCTCTAACGCTTTGAGGGAGGAATCGGGCAAGAAACACCATCGTAAACTCAACCCAGGTCATAGGAGGAAGAACTGCGGCTCGACCTCTCTCTAAAGACTCGCACCAAGTCTGGGCAAGACCTTCCAGACGGAAGCTAGCAAACTCCACCCATCTCATGTCGGAGCATCTCAACGAACAACAGATCCTAGCCATCCGATCGATGAACGACTGTGGATTCTCAGCTGCATCGGTGCCTGTGAAAACCATAGGCTTCAGCCGCATGAGCTCATATAAGGATACGGCGATAACCTCCGTGGATGCAGGTATGACTGCCGGAACAGTAGGCACCATCACGGTCCCTGTAATAGTTGGGACAACCTCTGATCTCTGCGCTCGACCGGCCTCCACCAATGACCCCATCATCTGGCGCAAATCCTGCATACCAGCCTCTATCCTAGTAATACGATCCGGAGAAGGTGGAAAACGATCCGGAGAAGGTGGATCAAACTGCTCCTGTAAAATCGGCGTACCGCCCCGTTCAGTCCTCGTCTCGGACAAGCCTTCCCTGACCTCGGCACTCGCGGCAGCTCTCTACGCCCTCGTAGTCTTCGACGGCATAGTGGCTGGACTAAGAAAACAGGATTCGATAAGAACATAGATATCGAATCATAAGGATATATATAATCAAGGAAGGAATTCAAGCAACATGTTCTAAGGTCACTTAGGTGGAGTACCGTATCGTAAGTATGCCGCGGAACATACACACGCTATGTTACTCTTCATAAGCTACTTACTCTATCATACCAAGGGTCATCCTACACTCCGTAAGGTAAAACCTAACGCTCTGATACCAACTTTGTCATGACCCAAAATAAGAACGTGACCGGCACTTAAATCTCGCAATGTCTAAAGGCGTAGCGTAATCTAAGTAAGCCGACAACCCAGAAATCTAAACCATAAAAAGGTAGAAAGATTTAACATTTAAAACATTTTGAAAATACTATGTTAATTTATTTTCTTGAAAATTTCGGCAATATCTCTTTTGTAAAAACTAGCCCCAAAAGGGTACAAGCATAACATAAATATAAAGCATCCCAAATGGGAGCAACTCAGGCCAAAAAGCAGAACACAACCACACAAATTTATATAATATATAAATATACGATACCGTAGTGAAGGAATAAGCAATAAGGAATTGAAACAACATCACAAGATAAATAAAACAGCCGACTCAACGAGCTCGACACCCAAAGTCACAAAAAAATACAATACCGATCCTCACAAACTCGTCTCTAAGTCAATATACATGAAAGTGGTGGATGGAGAGTACTAGATACAATAAGATATACAATGAGATCATACGGATAACCGTAAAACCACCCACCTATCCAAAATGACGACCAACACCAGCGGTATCCGTAGAAGAATAAGAAGAATGAGAAGCCCTGTCGCGACTATACTGAGGGTCGAACCTGCAAAACACTATGGCACAACAGGGGTGAGTTGCCAACTCGTGATTAGTAAATAACATCGTACAAATAATCGTAAGTATGCATGAGAAGCGATAATCTGAAATATGCATCTGATAGCATAATATAACAATACGGATATGCGGGAAAATCATACTCAAGGTACACCACCAGTGTACAACAACTACATGAAACAATGTATGTCTAATACAATTCTGAATATGGGATAACACATAAAACTTATGTATGAATCATCCTCATGGAAAACCGATGTCTTTCAACGACACCCCAAATTCCAATATCTCAGGCGCCATCATTCTGACCGGCCTTCATATCCATCATATCACGAAACCTGAGTGTCCAACATCGACACTCGAAAACATCATGAAAACCGTGTCTAACAGACACGTAAATACTCATATCTCAAGCACCGCATCCTCCGATCGGCCCTCATATATATATCTTATCGCATAACTCTAAGACGGTATCCTCCGGACATCCGTCGAGTTCTATAAAATCTCCGGTAGGTAGTGTTCCCTCTGCCAGGCTCATCGTCTACACCACAAAACTCATTTCTCTCCCCTGGGTACCATACCTACGCCCAAACAGCATCCGCCAACTCCTCGAATCGAGTCTCAAAAACAAGCTCAGAACCGAGAAAACTCATGGTGGACGTCTCAAAATATCATATCAAAAGAAACCGCATTTTCTTTACGAGCAATATATGATATTTTCTCTTTCAAATATAATCGCGGTTCTCAAATCCAGAAATCGCATAAAACCAACACATCAATGCATATGTCCATGAAAACGAGATATGCAAATACAGAACAGTAATGTGTGCATATCAAAGGAAAACTGCTCTTTTAAGTATATCAAGTTTTCAAAGGTATCTTGCGGTTTCCCAAATCACTGAAATCGAAATGCAACATCATATAAGAGTAAATATGTGGCTAGCAATGTATGTATGTGAGCATGATGTAATTCATATGCACAATAGGACGACAATTAATATCTAGCTGTGAATGATAGGGAAAGCGATGCAATATTTGTTATCGATAGTAATTTCTATATTGTGCGTGTCATAGCAATTACTAACGGGGTGTGTGTGCGACATACAATTCAGTGCATCGTGTAGCGTGAACCGTTAGTAATGGTGTGGTGTCAAATCAATACAGTATCAAGGTACCATAATTAATAGGGTATGCAAGATGATACACATGCACAATCAATGTATATGCTAACAACATAAGTTTATATCACTGAATCCAGCCCTCGACGCTTAGCGCTATATGGTCGATTCCTCCGTAGATGATAAATCTACTCACCAATGATCTCGAGCTAGGTGAATCCAACCACCTCTTTCTCTTTCCTTGTAGAGCTCGAAGTCCCCGCAATCGATCGCATTATCACACATAACATCAATGAAATTAGCACGAGCGATAACACACAATTACAACGACGACAACAACCCGACTCCCACTAGCTACTAAGTTTTCTCTTAGCGGCTAAACGCGTGCAGCGATATCCTATACCAACACTACGGCTACCAAACGTTTGAAACATTTAAACGAACATCGGATAAATCCGTATCGCACGAATCTGAATCACTTGAATTCTAGCTAAACGGTCCCAGATTTTTCTATAAAAGGAATTAGTGAAAGTTGCACGTCCCAAAAGCCTACGAATAACCACAGAGACCCCACGACTCAGACACAACACCCCAGCCTCCAGTCTGGCCGCAAATTGTGGCCAGAAGTAATTTATTTGCGGCCTTAAATTGAGGGAGTGGTCTCAGGTTTTCAGGGTGGCTTCCAGGTCTCCAAACTGGGTCTCTGTGATGGCAACTTCTAAAAGGAAAACCTGGTTTATTAGCAGATTCCAACGAGACACAAAACTTAATCAAAATATGATATTTGCACGAAACTATAACTTTAGTGATTTAAAACTGAAACTATTAAGCATAGAACTTCATTAGAGTCTAACTAACAGCTTGAGATCATTACCTCTCCAAAAACTTGGGAAAAACTCTAACTTTCAAATCTCCAAGTCATCACTATATGCATAGCATGAATTGTGAAGGTTTTGTGAACTTGGATTTAGGTTTAGGCTTGGGATTGTGATGCAGACATATAAATCAAGTGGAGAGCTTCATATGTTGTGAGGAAGGAGAGGGCAACTGAGTGAGGATTAATAATTGAGAGAGTGAGGTGAGAATGAGATATTTTGTGAAGGGTTTTGTGTGTATATGTGTTGTGAGTGTATAAGGTGAGTGTAGGTGAGTGCTATACTCACTCTCCCCCTCATAAAGGCCATTGATGGCAGCCATCCCCTTAAGTCTCCCTAGAATTCAATCCTCCTTTGATTCTTCTATTCCCTTCTATTCTCTTTTCTTTTCTTTTCTGAAAAAAAATAAACCTTTGTTTGAAAATTTTAATTAGATAAGGTGTTAAATTTTTGCATAACATGTCAAAAAGAGAGGGTTAAGTGTGACATGACTATATGAGCATGGTTAACACCTCTTAAACCCCAATTCAACATGCACACGTGTGTACACGTAAAAAAAATAATTAAATAAAATCTAAACTAATTAAATAAAATGTGAAGAAAATATTTATTAGTTAAATTTCATTAAATACCCTTATTATCTCTTAATTAACACTATCTTCATTCTAAAGTGTTACAATTTGGGTCCAGCACTCATAAAGAAGATGGAGTGGAAATATTCATTCCCTCACGACAAAACGAATTTTTTTTGGCCTCGTCATGTAGCCCTAAATGGTTACACTGCCCGAGTCTATGCGGCCCCATCAAGCAAATGTTGTGGCTCACCCTGATTACAGCCTATACCATCGAATCATAAACCATCCAATTGAAAACTATTTTTTCTTCAAGAATTAGTTGGAAGGACAATTAAGCAAGGCAGGTTCACACTAAGTGATAGCTGGAAAGTGGAACCCCGATGAATTTTTGTACCTATGAAAGGCGATTTCACCGAATCGGAATACGGTCATTCCAAGAAGCAAAATCTTGCTCATAGCTAGTATATGGTAAGACTCAAATATGAAAAGGAAGATAAAGATATGTCTGCACTCTTCCACCGCGTCACAAATGAAGAAGAAAAGATCTCCGGCCGCTGACATCAAAAGAGCATTGGATTCATACCACGGCTGATGAACTATGGAAGATAAACCTGCGAACAGAAGAAGATCCTGGTCCCACGTTTGTCAGTGAGCTGCTAATAGAAGAGCGAGTGGCTACCCTAAAGACTATGCTCATAAAGTATAAATATTGCTTCGCCTAGAATTACTCCGAAATGCCGGGTCCCGATCCAGATAGAGCGGTACATAAACTGGCCATAACTGTTGGATATATGCCCTAGAGGCCATTATTGTATATGTATACAAGTGGATTCTTGGACATATGTATGTACAGGACAATCTTGCTTGATATGATAGTTTGCTATTTGGTTTGTCTTTATTTTAACATGTGTATATGTTTTACTTGTTATTACATATCATTTATATATGTTGATAAAGCCCGTAGGATCATTGCTTGACTACCAGCGTTGTGATGGCAATTATACTTGTGGGAGCTGGATAGTCAAGTACATCTTTAAAATTTCCCTAGTCGTGAGAGTATCGAGACTGGGCATGGATATTCCGGAATAGACTGGTGTATACGTTTCTAGACCCCGATGAAGGGCGATGGTTGGTCCCACAACCATTAGTCTTTCACACCTATGATAGTATATAGGTGCTCACTGGGGGAAGTATAATGGACGGACTTGCCGAGAACTTCTAGATGGTATTATACCTATCGTCAGATAGCAATTCTCAGGTGACATGAGGACATGTTAGTCAATAGACCTGAGATCGTCATTTGTCTCGTGTGAGTTCAGATTACTACCTTACTACGGCTCTACTGAGTCATGCAAACAGGTTTTAGTTGGGTATAGTCCCGAGCCATATGGAGGCAGTGAGCAATTTTTGGGGATTCATCTCTCCCGGTATAGGGAGTCGATATCGCACTATGTTCGATTGGACAACACTATAAGATCTTGGCCAAGACAGTTGGGATTTACTGATAGTTAGATCGGTAGTTTCTTGGATTGGTCCTGAGCCACATCGATATGAATTATCGGGTTATTGGGGTCTGACGTTTACCATCCCCTAGACCCGGTATGCGATACTCTCAGACAAAAAGACCGGATTGTACGGAGATTGTCACAGATAGGCTCAGTAGAGATTCAGATGAGTTTACTCGTCGTCCTTCCTTTTCGACAAGTACTTGGATAGTCGTTACGTACAGCTAGTGCCGCCGATGTGCTTGTGCTTATGGATTTATCCAGTAACTCACTGCCGGTGTACTATCGAGTCTTTAGAGTCCCACACAGATGGTTTCCCTAGTTCAGGAGAAATGATGAAGTAGCCGTATTTTGATACGTGTAGGTTCCGATTGAATGATTGTACTAGTTACCCAGACTTTCGACCGCGATACATATAGGGTTCCGATTGAATGATTGTACTAATTACCCAAACTTTTGATCGGATGGTTGATAATACTAGCCGGCTTGGAATTGAGCCGGATTATTAAATCAGGTATTGATTTAATAATTTACGTATATATATTTCGATATGTATATTCTAGTATTATATTCTTTTTGCTATTCTATCTCTTTGGGTATTCGTATTTTGATACGAATTCGGGTATGTATATACGGTAGAGTGTATTCCATATTTATATGGAAAACATTTTAGAAGGTGGGCACCTCATTTTAGATTTATATATTTATTTTTAAATGGAAATGAGGTGTAAAGATAGTGAGGTGAGAATGGTGAGAACCATGCTTGAATAGTGTTGACAAATGAATTGTAAATTCATTTGTGCAAACTATTCAAGTATGGTTGCTATATTTTTATTGAAAAAATGTTTTATACCAAACCATGGTTCATGTTTTTCTCTCATACGGATGAAATCATTCTCACCATTTGCTTATCTCTCCTCACTAGCCTTTCTTGAGCTCCTCCCCCTTCTTCTTGATCTTCCTCCTTACAATCTCATGTGTTGAGAATCAATGGTAGAAGAGAGATAGATATACACTAAGAACAACTCACAATATCCTAGACACTCTATATTAGCAACCTAGAGTCCCTAGTTGCTCCACTAGATTTTTAGTGTGGAGCTAGAGCCATGAACCACATCTCTTAGGTGGATCATCTTCAACGGAGAAAGACCGACGGTCAAGCTCGATCAAGGAGACCTCAAGGAGCTAGGGAAGAGAGTATAAGACAGAAGAACACAGATCTTTTGGTAAAACAACTCTATCACAGTATCTAATCTCTTTGTAGCCTACTAGTTTCATGTTTGGTTTCGATTCTAGGTAGTTGTTTCTAGCGTGAAGTTTTTAAACACCAAAAATTTTAGTTCCGCAATGGCCGTGGTTTGCGGCTAGGGCGCTAGGAACCCCAACAATAACGCTTGGAATAAAGCATGTCAAGCAGTCACCAAGAAGGATGCGGCTTGAACTAGAGATGAGCATCAATGCCGAGGTCAAGAAGCTAATCGACTCCGGTTTCATACATGAAGTGCAGTATCCTAACTGGATCGCCAACATCGTCTCCGTGATAAAGAAAAACGGGATGGTTCGCATTTGTATGGACTTTCGGGACTTAAATTAGGCGTGCCCGAAAGTTGTCCTCGTACCAGTTATCGAACTGATGATTGATAATACCTCTGCTCATGAGGTCTTTTCATTCATGGATGGGTCTTCCGGATATAAACAAATAAAAATGGATTCCGATGACCAAAAGCATACAGCCTTTCACACTCTGTTAGGTGTATTTTGCTAACAAGTGATGCCTTTCGGCCTGAAGAATGCTGGAGCAACATATCAGAAGGTGATGATGAAAATCTTCGACGACCTAATGCTTGAAATCGTCGAATGCTACATTGATGATCACGTGGTCAAAAGTATGTCCCACGAAGAGCACTGAAAGCACCTAAAGATAGTCTTCAAGCGCATACAGAAGTAGAATCTGAAAATGAATCCGCTCAATTGTGCCTTTGGAGCCTCATCAGGAAAATTCTTAGGCTTCATAATTCGGCATCGTGGGATTGAAATCGACCCCCCCAAATCAGGGCAATTATAGAATTCCCCGTTCTAGAAATCTTGAGCAACTGTAGTCTCTTCAAGGAAATCTCATGTACATTCGACGGTTTATCGCCAATCTGTCAGGCAAATGCCGTCCCTTCACCCATCTCATGAAGAAAGGAACTCCCTTCAGATGGGACCGAAAGTGCTAAAGGGCGTTGGAGGAAATCAAGCGGTACCTGCAGAATCCACCGTTGTTAAATGCTCCAGTGATGAGAAAGCCCCTCATTTTATACACAACTGCACTTGAACATTCTCTAGGCGCACAATGGACATAAGAGAACGACCAAGCAAAAAAAAGAGCTCTCTATTATCTAAGAAGAGTTCAACTGGGGGTAGAAAGCAATTACTCCCCCATCGAAAAGCCTTTCTTGGTGCTGATCTTCACGGTCACGAAGCTCAGACACTACGCCTTGGAACAAGAAGTCCACCTCATATCAAAGGTTGATCCTCTCAAAATACATCATGACGAAGGACATACTGACAGGAAGACTCGTCAAATGGGCCTTTTTGCTAATAGAGTTCTCGATCACATATCGCCCTCGCAAAGCGATAAAGGGATAAGCTATCGCCGGCTTCCTCGTAGAGAATTTGATCTTTTCCGACTTTCTATTAAACTGTGAGTTACCGGATGAGCATGCATTCAACGCGATTGGCAAAAAAGGAGAAGATAAAGAAAAGTGCTGTTGGGAGATCTACTTTGATGAAGCATCCTTAATGAAAACGTAAAAGAAGAATATCCCAATAATCAAAGCTAATGTAGGTATTATCAGCGTGACTCCACAAGGTAGGGTAATCCGCTATTCCTTTTCATTGACGAAACTGAGGACCAACAATGGGGCAGAATATGAAGCCCTTATAGCCAGTCTCGAAATCGCAATCGATATGGGCATTAAGGATCTCCTTATATATGGAGACTCTCAACAAATTGTCAGTCAAGTCAATGGAGATTACAAAACATATAAGCCGGAACTAATAGGGTATGGAGAAAAGGTAAACCAGCCGCTGACACAAATTCAATCTTATGCATTAGAAATTATGCCGCGCGCGGAAAAAAGTAAATCGGATGCGTTAGGAAAGATGGACCAAGAACTGGCAGATGAAAACCTCCATGTCGTAAAGATCATCATCCAAAGTCGTAAGATCCTAGAACTGACGGAGTTTCCGTCGGAGTCTCTAGGAGAAATATCTGAGGAAAAGCAAATACCTGAAGAGAAAGAAGGACTCGGAAAGAATGTCCTCCAAGTTGAAGAAGAAAAAGAAGAAGAAGAAGACTGGAGAGAAGTCTTCATCGACTACTTCAAATCCCAACAGATGCCTGAAGATGCATCACAAAGACATCAGCATATAAAATGATCTCGGTCATTCGCTTTCATCAATAGAACCTTATACATGAGATCCTTCGATCATATATGGCTAAGATGCTTAGGACCGGAGGAAGCAAAGAAGGCCGTCCAAGAAATTCACGACGGATTATGCGGATCCTAGCAAGCCAGTCCAAAGATGAAGTTGAAGATAAAAAAAATGTGCTACTACTAGCTCACCATGATTCAAGACTACATCTAATATGCAAAGCGATACCACTCGTGCCAAATACATGGGGATTTCATCCATCGACATCCTAACTCACTACATCGCACTTTGGCTAGCTGGTCTTTTGAGATCTAGGGAATAGATATAGTTGGTCCCATTGAACCGGCATCATCTAAAGGGCATCGGTTCATCCTGGCCACCACCGACCACTTCTCCAAATGGGCGGAAGTAGTACCACTACGGGATGTGAAAACGGAGAATATCCTCCATTTATTTAAAACGAATGTTATATACCGGTTCAGAGATCCACGGTGGATATTCTAAGACAACGGACCTGGTTACCGAAGTCACAAGATAAGTCGCTTTGTCTAACAGTATAAGACAGATTGAAGATATTCCTCCGTCTATAACCCTCGAGCCAACGGTCTAGCAGAAGCTTTCAACAAGACACTAACTAAGCTCATAAAGAAGACGGTGTTAAGAAATAAGAAAGATTGGCACGAAAGACTTCATGAATCTCTATAGACCTACCAGATGACGTCCAAGATGGCCACGACGAAAATATCTTATGCATTGGTGTTCGGCACCGAAGCAGTGCTCCCATTAGAGATCGAACTCCCCTCGCTAAGAATGGCGGTCCAACATGAGCTTACGGATGAAGAAAATGCTCATCTCCGACTTGAACAACTCGACCCTCTCGATGAAACCCGTCTTGCAGTGCAACAAATTCAGGAAGCTCATAGAGTGAAGATGATTCAAGCTTACGAAAGGTTAAGTGGGCCAAGAACATTCCGTAAATGCGAACTCGTCCTGGTCGTCAAATGCCCAATGATCCCCAACCGTGCAAAAAGAAGAAAATTCTAAATTATGAAGGCCCTTACGTTATAGATAGGGTCTACCAAGGTGGAGCTTACATGTTGATGGATATGAATGGGAAAGGCCCTTTCGACTGATAAACGGTCGTTTCATCAAGAAATGTTATGCTTAAAGGGTTGTGACTTGGGTCAATGATTGATGACGACGTCTATGTTCGCTCCCTATCTACTTAAGTCAAGATTCTGAATGTCCCGTCGGGAAAATATATTCCCTAAATTCCCCATGGACCGCTATGTCCCTAAACTGGCATCTTCCCTACGGCCAATCTCCAAATTGATCACTGTATACAATCCATGAGCACAAACAAGCCATATTTCCATCCAAGTTTCGTATGGACCGCTACGTCCCTAAACTGGCATATTTCCATATGGCCAATCTCCATATTGATCACCGTATACAATCCATGGGCACAAACAAGACATATCCCCATCCAAGTTTAGCATGGACCACTATGTCCCTAAACTGGCATTCTGCCCTACAGTTGGTCTTCATATTGAACACCGTATACAATCCAGGGATACTTGCAGCAAGATTGCATTCGAGACCTTCGCCGTTAGAAAACCAAGATACCAATGAGGAGAAGACCGACTCGCATACCTTCATGACGCATGAAGAGAATGGTGCATAAAAAATGGTATGTCCATAAGCAAAATGGGCACGGATGAAAACCCGAAAGGGCTCTGTGAGTAAAAACAGCAAGGATACCGGTAGGCTTGTGAAAAACAGAAAAGGGCGCAAACTTGTGGAAAGAAAGAAAACTACACTTGTAGGATCCCCTGACTTGCAAGGAGAAAATACATGTGTGAGATCCTTACGACTCACAAAAGAAAAACACACATAAGAATCCTTACGATCCCTAAGGAGAAAATGCACTTACATGATCCTCTCGAATCGTAAGTAGAAAATACTTATATGAGACCTTCATGGCTTATAGAATCCAAAAGTCTTAGGTTACAGGGATCTGAAGTTGTTTCTTAAGCCATCATATCCCCAAAACTGCCCTACAAGTAGTTCGAACACGACACTTGTATACAATCCACGGGCACAAAAAAATATCTTCCAAAAATGTCCAACCAAAGGCGAGAAATATCCACACATGGTGAACAACACTTATGAGTTCTTTTGACTTGCAAGGAGAAGCCACTTTTGTATGATCTTTACGACTTACAAGGGAAAAACACATAGGAGTTCTTATGACTTCTCAGGAGAAAATGCTCCTATAAGATCCTCTCGACTCATAGGAAGAAAATGCTTCTTATAAGACTCTTACGGCTCATAAAATTAAAAAGCCTTAGGTGATAAAGATATAAACTTGTTTCTTAAGCCATCGCTGCCCTGCGGCTTGTCACCAAATTGACAACTATATACTATCTGTTCCCCGCCGAAACACGGAGACGTGACCGCGCAGGTCCGTCTTGCCTGAATTTTGGCGCAGATGCTAATTGGTGCTATCTGTCCACCTCTCCGAAGATGCCAAGTTGATTTATGACTCCATGTATCGAAGTTTTAGACGGATGCGGTCGATGTAGCAGACTTCGTCAGATTGACCCTCATTTGAGGGGTTCTTGATTGTAGGGACACTCTTCCCTGCAGGCGCAAGCCCCTGCAGTTAATTACGCTACCGCAACACGGTAACCACTTTATCCTTCTCCAAATGGTCACTTCATGTCATGGATGTTTGTTATGTTTTTGGTTGCCCGTGGATTGTATACGGAGACTAATTTATGTTGTCGCCCGTAGGGTGTGGATTAGTCCAAATCCGTATTTTCTTAGATTTGGGTTTGGGGGTTGGGTTTAAGTATACGTTAGTCTCATTTGAGACTAAGATCAACTTAAACGTTTGTTAAGGATACGTTAGTCTAATTTTAAACTAAGATCAACTTAACGGGATCATTTAGATCTAACAAGAGAGCATTTGGGCTCTATTATTTAGTTTAGGGACATTGCGGTCAATTACCAGTTTAAGGACATGGTGGTCCAAGGTTAAGGACATCATAGTCCATAGGTTTAAAGGACCTCACAGTCCGAGGTTAAGGACATCATAGTCCATGGGCTTAAGGACCCCACAGTCCGAGGTTAAGGACATCATATTCCATGGACTTATGGACCCCACAGTCTGTAGTTTAAAGATGTTATAGTCTATAAAGTTTAAGGACATCATAGTCCATGAGTTTAAGGACCCACAATCCATGGAATAATTGGTTATAGGGACCCGTCACCTCTCTGAAGACGTTGAAGGATTACAACGACAAATATCAAAGGAGTGAAGAGATGTACCCTTGAACGAAAGTTGATTGAGAAATCTGTAGTTCAATTTAGGACTAAGATCAATTAATTAGATTATGAGCACATTGGCTCAGTTAAATCTGAATTAAGGACTTATGGCCAACTTGGGCTAAGTCCAATTAAGTTTGAAATATTGGCCCTTTGTTTGACTGTTGAACATTTGTCTAGGTTTAGCCCTCCTATTATTTAGCAATGCTAAGCAGGGGTCTGGGGGATCTGACAACATTTTGTCCTTGGCTGAGCTCTAACCATTCATTATAGCTCTGGGGTTTTATTTTGAATGTCATATGAAATGATCAAGTTTGGAAGAATGTAGTTGGGGTTCAATCAAAGGGGAGATCTTGTCTCCGGAAAACATAGCTGATTTGGGCTAAGGCCGGTTTGAAAATAGTGTTAAACACTAAAGCATACTTGGCGATCACGTGCTCCCACGTGATGTGCTGAAAATAGTGTTAAACACTAAAGACGAAGCGCTTAAAGTAGTGTTAAACACTAAAATTGAAATTGGTCACGTGGGGTCATGTGAGGCACCTGAAGATGGGGTCAGACTTCCTTTATTTTCTACCCAGAATATTCAAATAAGTGTTAAACACTTAAGTCTTCACGGCCATCACGTGTGGGCACGTGATGGGAACCCATGCACTGATTTATTTTAGCGTTTATTAGGGGTCACGTGGGGACACATGAGGCATTGCCTCCAAGTTTTCTTTCTCATTTTGAGGAACTTGTTATTGGGTCATGTGGGTGCACGTGGGGCATTGCCTCTAGACTTGTTCTTTCTCATTTTGAGGAGTCTGTTTAAGGGTCACGTGGGGGCACGCGACCGAGTCTTGTTCCTTCTCTTTTGATCATTGACAGGGAGGGTCACGTGTTGCCACGTGACCAGGTTGGCTACTGATTTCTTTATGTGCATGGAGAGTTTTAAGTCTCTTGTTTTAAGAATTAAATTCTCTGTAGGGTTAAACCCTAATTTTGTTTTAGAGAAATTAAATTCCTATGTATATGGAAGAATTAAATTCTTATGTAGGGTTAAACCCTGATTTCATTTGGAGGATTTGAATTCCTATGAATTTGGGAGAATTAAATTCTCATATAGGGTTATACCCTAGTTTCATTTGAAGGAATTAAATTCCTATGAATTATGGGGAATTAAATTCCCTAAACTCAATTCTCCCTCTAAGTTTTGGATCTGCATGGCAGAATCTCCCCGATGAGAATTAAATTCTCAACTTATGGGGAGATCTGCTTCTGCAGATCTTCAACCAAAGGAAGAACTAAGTTCTTATTTAGAAGAGTTAAACTCTTAATTTGAGAATTAAATTCTCCTTTTGTTTTATGGAGCTTATATCTCTTTCCCTTTCTCACCTAGAGTTTTTTTTGGGAAGAGATCTTCTTTTTCTCTCTTGAGAATTAAATTCTCCTCTCTTTTTTCTATCTGTTGTTGTATATTTCCCAAAAAAGTAGATGCTCCTTTCTTCTCTTCTTGGCTCCTATTTATAGGAGAAATAAAATAATCAATTTGTTTTGCCAATCTTTCATTGAAAGATTTTAATTGATTTTGTAACTAACATGATCTTTTAGATCACTCAGTGAATTTTATTCACTATCGGATTTTTAATCCAAAAGATCTTTTATCTGTTATTCCTGGCAAATTTCAGGGAAATCTTTCCGTGTATAAAATCTTTCCATAAATTAGTGATTTTTAATCACCATTGGATTTTTAATCCCACGGTGCTTCATTTTACAGAGCATCAACTTTTTTGTTTGGAAAGATTTAGAGAAATATTTTCGAGTTCGGGTTTTTTTGATTCCCTCTTAATTAGAATTTAATTCTATTAATTCATAGATCTTTAGGAACCCATCACGTGCTGGCACGTGACCCCCTGATTAAGCATTTGACCAGAATTTAATTCTATTATTTTAAAGAACTCAGAAATTATCACGTGTCAGCACGTGACCCTTGGTCACGTGTTGGCACGTGATGCCCCATTGTGATTTTTCCTTATTATTTTATTATACCTTTAATTCTTTTCAATGGGTTTAAAGGCATATCACGTGTTGGCACGTGACCCCACTGATTAATTATTTCTAATTATTTTTTTTATTCAGTGCCTACAGGGTTTGCCTATAAATGGTCACGTGTCTGCACGTGATGCCCGGTCACATGTGGGGCACGTGATGCCCGGTCACGTGTGAGCACGTGACTCCTCATAACTTTTGATCCCGGATGAATTCTGAGGTCTATAATATATCAAATCGAAGGATTTTTCGAGACACTTTTGATACCATCAGAATTTAGCTGTTTCTCATTCGGTAGTTTATCAAAATGCAGCCCGGAAAATACTGGTTCACATTTTCTTAAACGTATCGCTGCCATTTGATACCTTGGGCTCTTTTGCGCAAAATGTTTTTGGCGGGAACAAATGCCTCTCACTACTTTGCCCACGTAAGTATGTACGCGGGTTAAGTAGTGCAGAGTTATTCATAGCGTATGACCAGTTTCGGGTTGGTATATAATTTTCAGAATCTTGATCTGAGAAGATAACGAGCAGACACAAGCATCGTCATTTATCATATTCAAATCTCGACTCTTAAGGGATATAGTTCCAAACCCTTAGCTCCATGAGCGACACCTTTCTATTTCTTTATATTTTACTCTGGCGTGAAGTAGTTTATATGCTCATGAGTAACTTCTCCATTTCAGTGGCATGTAGCTTTGGCAAGTGTAGCCCATAGATGGTAGATAATAGTTCATCTTGAACTCTTTATAAGGTAGCGATGGCTTAGGAAACATGGTTAGGATTTGTTGACTAAGACTTTCCAACTTTATGAGCCGTGAGGGTCTCTCAAAGGCTTTTCTCCCTGCGAGTCGTGAGGATCTCATGGGTGTCTTTTCTCCTTAAGAGTCGTGAGGACTCCTAAGTGCGTTTTCTTTTGAGAATCATAAGGATCCCACAAGAGAATTTTCTTTATGCGTAGGGACACTAATTTTCCTGCAAGTTGAGACGAATCGAGAGATTCTCGCAAAGACACTGATTTCCTTGCGGGTCGAAATGAATCGAGAGGTTCTCGCCAAGGACGCTGATTTCCCTGAATCGATGGCTTAGGAAACAGGTTCAGATCTGCTGCCTTAAGACTTTTCAACTTTATGAGCCGTGAGGGTCTCATAACGATTTTTTCCCTACGAGTCGAGAGGATCTCGTAGGTGTATTTTATCCTTAGGAATCGTGAGGATTACTAAGTGTGTTTTCTTTTGAGAGTCGTAAGGATCTCACAAGAGAATTTTCTTCCTTACAAGTCGAGAGGACTCGCAAGTGATTGATGAGTCGACCTACTTCCGAGTCAAAGCATTGCTTCAACAGGGAGGTCGAGGGTTGACTTTGGGTTGTCTGTGCACCGCCGAGTCATGGAACTGGGAACTTTGTCGCGGCTCCGCTTTGCTGACGTTGTATATTCCTGTAGAGACATTGATTTCTCTGCGGGTCGGCACGAATCAAAATGTTCTCATCAAGGACGCTGATTTCCCTGAATCGAGGTATTTACCTAGTACATTGATTTTCTCGGAGTTGAGACGAATCGAGGTATTCCTACAAAGACATTGATTTCCTTGCGGGTCGACGCGAATCGAGATGCTCTCGCCAATGACGCCGATTTCCCCGAATCGAGGTTTTGCCAAGGACACTGATTTCCCTGGGGTTGAGACGAATCGAGGTATTCCTGTAAAGACGCTGATTTCTCTATGGGTCGACACGAATCGAGATGCTCTCGTCAAGGACGCTGATTTCCCTGAATCGAGGAGGTTGCCAAGGACACTGATTTCCCTGGGGTTGAGACGAATCAAGGTATTCCTGCAAAGACGCTGATTTCTTTGCAGGTCAACGTGAATCGAGATGCTCTCGTCAAGGACGCTGATTTCCCTGAATCGAGGAGGTTGCCAAGGACACTGATTTCCCTGGGGTTGAGACGAATCGAGGTATTCCTGCAAAGACGCTGATTTCTCTGCGGGTCGATACGAATCAAGATGCTCTCATCAAGGACGCTGATTTCCCTAAATCGAGGAGGTTGCCAAGGACACTGATTTCCCTAAGGTTGAGACAAATCGAGATATTCCTGCAAAGACGCTGATTTCTCTGCGGGTCGACGCGAATCGAGATGCTCTCGTCAAGGACGCTGATTTCCCTGAATCGAGGAGGTTGCTAAGGACACTGATTTCCCTGGGGTTGAGATGAATCGAGGTATTCATGCAATGATGCTGATTTCTCTGCGGGTCGACGCGGATCGAGATACTCTCGTCCAGGACGCTGATTTCCCTGAATCGAGGAGGTTGCCAAGGACACTGATTTCCCCGGGGTTGAGACGAATCGAGGTATTCCTGCAAAAACGCTAATTTCTTTACGGGTTGACGTGAATCGAGATGCTCTCGTCAAGGATGTTGATTTCCCTGAATCGAGGAGGTTGCCAAGGACACTGATTTTCCTGGGGTTGAGACTAATCGTGGTATTCCTGTAAAGGAGCTGATTTCTCTGTGGGTCGACGCGAATCGAGATGCTCTCGTCAAGGACGCTGATTTCCCTGAATCAAGGAGGTTGCCAAGGACACTGATTTCCCTGGGGTTGAGACAAATCGAGGTATTGCTGCAAAGACGCTGATTTCTCTACTGATCGACGCGAATCGAGATGCTCTCGTCAAGGATGCTGATTTCCCTGAATCGAGGAGATTGCTAAGGACACTGATTTCCCTGGGGTTGAGACGAATCGAGGTATTCCAGACTCTGATTTCTCTGCGGGTCGACGCGAATCGTGATGCTCTCATCAAGGATGCTGATTTCCCTGAATCGATGAGGTTGCCAAGGACACTGATTTCCCTAGGGTTAAGACGAATCGATGTATTCCTGCAAAGACGTGATTTCTCTGCTGGTTGACGCGAATCGAGATGCTCTTGTCAAGGACGCTGATTTCCCTGAATCGAGGAGGTTGCCAAGGACACTGATTTCCCTAGGGTTGAGAAGAATCGAGGTATTCCTGCAAAGACGCTGATTTCTCTGCGAGTCGACACGAATTGAGATGCTCTCGTCAAGGACGCTGATTTCTCTGAATCGAGGAGGTTGCCAAGGACACTGATTTCTCTGGGATTGAGACGAATCGAGGTATTCCTGCAAAGACGCTGATTTCTCTATGGGTCGACGCGAATCGAGATGCTTTCGTCAAGGATGCTGATTTCCCTGAATCGAGGAGGTTGCCAAGGACACTAATTTCCCTGTGGTTGAGACTAATCGAGGTATTCCTGCAAAGACGCTGATTTCTCTACGGGTCGACGCGAATCAGGATGCTCACGTCACGGACGCTAATTTCCCTGAATTGAGGTATTTTCCAAGGACACTGATTTCCCTGGGGTTTGAGACGAATCGAGGTATTCCTGCAAAGACGCTGATTTCTCTATGGGTCGACACGAATCGAGATGCTCTCATCAAGGACGCTGATTTCCCTGAATCGAGATATTTGCCAAGGACACTAATTTCCTCGGGGTTGGTTGAATTGTTTCCGAGACAGAGCTTTGATCTGGCGGAGAGGTCATTAGTTGACTCTAGGTTGTCTGTAAACTGTAGAGTCTTGGAACTAAGGACTTTGTCGTGGCTCCGTTTGTTGATGTTGTGTTTGCATCCGACTGGAGGGAGGAAGAATGCCGGTGTTGATCTCTAAGTTGTCGATGTTGACATTGAGACCCTAAATCTAGGGATCTTCCTTCGCTTCTTTTGTTAACATTGTGTCTGCAATATTGCGACGAATGTCGAGATCGACTCTAGGTTGTCTATGAACCGTCGAGACTTGGCTTCGCTTCGACGAAGCCTGGTGGGACGATATGGTTTACTTCTTTGTTTGTGCCCCTAGATTGTATACAGGGATCGATGTGATCTTACCTGTAGGGCAAAAGTTTCATTCTTTCATTTTTTTTCCGCGATGCTCTATCATTTCAGCTTTTATATCGTGAAAATCGCGATTGCCCAATCATTTCGGCTATTTTTCGCGGTGCCCAATTATTTCGGCTATTTTTCTTTTTACTCGCTGCTTTTTATTGCGAGTTGCCCAATCATTTCGGCTGTTTTTGTATGCATACATTTTTACTTGCTGATTTCGTTGCAAGTTGCCCCATCATTTCGGCTATTTCTTATACATTTTTGGCTTGCTGATTTTCTATCGCGAGTGTGGAACTTAGAATCTGGTGCCAATCTCGGCATCAGCATCGCTGTGACTGGAATATTTCCAGGAGCGAATCATCATTTGCCATGAAAGGACTTAGAAATTGATACCGATTTAGGCATCAGCACCGCTATAACTGGGATATTGCCAGGAGCGAACCATCATTTTCCTCTGTCGATGTCGAACAAAGGTGGATTAGAAAATAGGGCTAGGATCCCGTCGATTAAGGCTTTTGACTTCATGAGCCGTAAGGGTCTCATAAAGGTGTTTTTCCCTACGAGTCATGAGGATCTCGTAGGTGCGTTTTCTCTTTAGGAATCGTGAGGGTTCCTAAGTGTGTGTTCTCTTATAAGCCATAAGGATCTTACAAGAGTGTTTTCTCTTTACAAGTCGAGAGGACCTACAAGTGTTTGTTCACCGTGTGAGCATATCCCTAGTCGCTGGTGGGACTCTGTTAGGGAAATGTTCATTCGTGCCCGTGGATTGTATACAAGGGTCAATATTGAACCGCTTGTAGGGCAGCATTGGAGATTGTGATGGTTTAAGAACAGATTCAGATCCCTGTAGCTTAAAGCTTTTGAATCCTATGAGCCGTGAGGGTCTCAAAGGGGAATTCTCCTTACGAGTCGTGAGGATCTCGTAAGTGTAATTTCTCCTTAGGAATCGTGGGGATCCCTAAGTGTGTTGCTCCCTTGTGAGTCGTAAGGATCTCACGCAGGCATTTTCTCCTCACAAGGTCGAGAGGACCTTGCAAGTGTCTTTTAACGAGATTGCGCCCTTTCGGGTTTTCACAAAACTCGCTAGTAGTCCTGTTGTTTTTACTCACGGAGCCCTTTCGGATTTTCATCCATGCCCATTTTGCTTATGGATGTACCGTTCTTTTTTTTACGAGTCTACACCCTTTCGGATTTTCACAAACATCGCCGGTAGTCCTGCTGTTTTTACCCACGGCGCCCTTTCGGGTTTTCATCCGTGCCCATTTTGCTTGTGGACATACCTTTTTTTTTACCACGTCAACCTGGGGATGCCGCGGTCCGTAGAAGTTTATAGACGTCTCGGTCAGTTGCAAGTTTTAGGACATTGCGGTCCATTGTTAGTTTAGGGACATTTCGGTCCTAGGTCCGAAATTTTTCGGGCAACGTACAATTACGCAGCTAGATTTTCTCGCAAGCCTTTGCATCTTTTGTGTCGGAGGTGGATTTTCTTGAAGAGAGGGCTGAGGGCGATTTCTTCGTCAGAGTCGCTTCCAAAGGTGATAACTTGTGATCGCTTGGTGTCGGCTATGTGACAGTTGTCAGCGGCTCTTTTGCGCTCATTTGTCGTGCTTTTCTGTTCCTGACGAGACTTGCGCTTCACTTGTTGAATGTGTTGTCGGTGGGCAACATATCCCTTCCACCAGTTTTTAAAGGCTATGCACTCCTCGATAGGGTGTGCAATCTTCTGATGGTATAAGAAGAAGTTAGGATGTACATCCGCTTCATCAAGATGTATACCGCTAGGAGAATTTCCTTTGAAAGAGGGGCAACTTCATTCCTATTGACCAGGCCCTGGAGAATCATTTCCTTACTTTAAGCTTACTTTTGCTGGCGATATGGATGCTTCGATCTGGTTGGGGTGCCTCGAACTTTTCATCCAGTCGTCGGCGTTTGGCTTTTTCGAATATAGCCAGTTCGCGCTCTCGATTGGCTTTGCTTTTCTGACGGGCTTCGTTCAGTAGCAAGTCGATCATCTCGTCAGACGGTTCCAAGGGTTTTGGCTTCAATCCTGTCCCCAGCTCTTTTATGCTGTCTTCTATCGCCGAGTGAGCTTCTTCGTTAGTTAACGCCGAATGAGAGATCATGTGGCAACTTGCCACATAGTTCTCAGATTCTTCTGACGAGTCATCCCCGTCGTTATTGTCGTTATCTCCACTCTCAAGGATATTGTTGAGAAATTCTTGGAGTGTGACCGGGGTTCGCGCCTTCTGGTTATATTCTTTCAGCGCGTTAATATGCTTTTGCAGATCCGTGCGCTTGTCATCAAACTGCGCGGGCTTTTTGGTCTTCTTCTTTTTCTTTGAAGACTTTGATGGCTGGGCCTGAATGTTTTGTCCACCATCACTATTAACTCCCAATGTTTGGCGTAGTTTCAGCATCCCCTCGATGATCTCCGGCTCTAGCGAGTTTTCCACCTGATTGCTGGGCATATTTGAAGATCTTTCAGCATTCTTTTAGTTTTTATCGAAAGAACGACTTCCCATGGAGCTTCTTCTATAAAAGAGCATGATGCCCCCGGTGTGTCCACCCTTTTAGGAGTGTGCTGTTGTGGCGGATTCACCTTCCAGTTTTCAGATAGCGCGAATTTGCCCTGTTGGTATTGGTCTTCAACCTAGTTTTTGAAGACGTAGCAGTCTTCGATCGGATGGCCCAATACTCGGTGGTAGGGGCAGTAATTGGGATCATTGACGTCGTTCAGTTGCGGTGGGTGTCTCGACTCCGGTAGAGTAATGAGCCCATTGCGCGCTGCAAGTTCAAACAGTTTCCTTGTTTTATCCCAATGAAATGAGTAAGGACGTCTCAACTTCTTATCGAGGGATTGCCGCTTGTTGTTTTGGTGAACAACCGATCTCGAGCCACTCGGTTATTGTTGAGCACCGGAGAAGAAGGTTGCTTTCCCTTTCCCCTTCTCATTCCGAGGATCCGTCTTTGAGGAGGATGGTCTATGGCCCATCTGGTCCATTTGGGCCAGCTTGTCGATCAAGGCCTGGAAGGTGGTCGGCTTGAAAAACATCATAAATTGGGAGATGGTCGCCTGAGGATCAAGAGTATCCATGAACATGCCCACCGCAGGAGCTTCTTCGATGCGCTGCTCGCATTTCGACCATAAATATCGCCACCGTATTGCATACTGGACCTATGTTTCTCCAGCCTTCACCCTGGAATTGATCAATGCCGTTATTGAGGTGTGTTCACTAGCACTCGCGAATCGCTGGGTGAATAGTAGCTCCATCTCTGCAAAAGTTTTGACAGAGTCGTTCGGGAGTTCAGAGTATCATTCGAACGCTGTTTCCGCCAAGCTGCCGACGAACTGACGAAGCAGTAGCTTATCGTCACCTCTAATGTTGCTGCATAAGGCTCTGAATTGAGCGACGTGTTGATGCGGATTTCCCGTCCCCTTATATACGTAGAATTTGGGGATCGTGTATCCCAGCGGGTACTTTATTTAGTCGTACCAGCCCGGGTAGGGTGTCCAGTCTTAACGATCTGTCCGGGCGTTTCTTTCGCCTGGTGAACTCGTATCTGTTGAGCGATGTAATCATCCAGAGCGGCCTTAGAGATGGTCTCCTCCTTGGCTGCTGAAAGATCCGGAGGAGGGTTCGATGTCTCCCCTCTTTTATCTTCAATTATTACCGGAGGATCTTCGGCTGGAGGGTCCGGCTGGATCGTCATGCCCACCATATCTTGGAACAGAAAGGCCATTTGTTTTATATTGGCCGCTTGTTCCGCAGCCTCTTTGTCTCTCTTCTCAAGCATTCTTCGAAGGAATTCGGCATCATTTTCCTGCTCACGGCGCTGCTCCGAGGATGTCTCCGGGCTTGCTTTCGGTCCCGTAAGTTCGGCCATAGCTGTTAGAATTTCTTGGAGCTTTTGTTTTTTGCTCCTGAGCCCTAATCACTAATCGCGTAAGCGGTCGATGACCTATTGAGATACGGCTATCCACTTTTCCGGATGCCAAATATATGGTGTGCACCACCATGCTCCCAGACTTGGGGTGTCTAGACTCAGCGTCTTTGCGGTTCGCCGCGGTCACAGGGGCTTTTTCCGGCCTCCTTCTCTTGTGAGCGGTTGATGTTGAGGGAGCCGTTGCAACGGGCACCCTGACGGATGACATCTTCTGTGGTACCACGGGATGGCTCTTTTCTTGCCGAGCTTTAATCTTCTTTGATCGGAGAGATTAATCCTGGTCAATCACCGATTCCTGTACCTGTCACCAGACTTTGTAAATTTTGGAGGAATTGCTGAGAAGGCTGTTCCGGCTTCTTTTCCATAGTATTCTCCACAGGTGGAGGAGATCTCTTCAGCACGGTAGTTGGAGAGTTTTTGCGCACCCTACTTAGCGGTTCAAAGCTATTCTCGGTTGGAATAGCAGTATCAACTTCCACCGTTGGAGCTGGCGGAGTCAGTCAAAAAGGGGAATTGCCCCCAGCTTTCCTTACTCGGCGCCAGTGAAGACGGCGACCATATTGTGCCGTTTGGATTGGTTCAGTTACGGGTATAGCTTCATCATGCCCCTATTCTGGTTGAGGGTTGCTGTTGGTGCCAGCCTATTG
Source organism: Agapanthus africanus (assembly GCA_030015575.1). Lineage (NCBI taxonomy): Eukaryota > Viridiplantae > Streptophyta > Magnoliopsida > Asparagales > Amaryllidaceae > Agapanthus > Agapanthus africanus. Next base: position 357,756,012 of record JASDDO010000010.1, on the reverse strand, counting down.
AAAACTGACGTCCGTTGAGAAGCAATGTCCAATCTGTGAAAGACAGGCCTCTGGGCAGGGGAAGCATCTTTGAGGACTTCGCCTGGAGCAGGAGCCGGAATGGCCAGCCTTGTGAAGACTGACTTCTTGGCAAAAGAAGCCTCACCGATGTTTTCGTCCGCTTGAGCAGGGATGGCTATCTGCTTTGGGATGGCTGCTTCAGGTATCGCGGGCTTGTTGGTGTTCTGGCCCAGTCTGTTGAAAATTGAGGCAGTGGAGTTGGGCGACCCGTTGAGAGGGGTTGCGGCAGTGGTAAGTCGATCAAAGACCGACTTCTTTGGGGCTTCTTGTAGCAGCAGCGGAGCATTGAAGCTCATCGGTGGGATCATGGTCCCAAAGTTTAGCAAAGTGGTGGCCTGAGTCACCTGGTCCACCTGCATTGTAAAAACGGAGGCCGCTTGGGGCCCGTAAGTTACACCTCCAGATGAGGCGGAACGGGAGTTGCAGTTGCAGCTGGAACAGTTAGAGGCCATTGCTGTTTTTTTTCTGCACGGAGCAAGACACCAAATCTTAGTACCTCGAATCCAGGGAAACCATGTCAAACCGCGATTTGTTCGCAAAACACGACACACGAAGTGTGGAGTGGAAAGAGGAAACGGTCCCACCGGGTGTGCCAGAATTTGTTCCCCGACGAAACACGGAGACGCGACAGCGCAGGTCCGACTTGCCTGAATTTCAGGGCAGATGCTAATTGGTGCTATCCGTCCACCTCTCCGAAGATGCCAAGTTGATTTATGACACCGTGTTTGGAAGGTTTAGACGGATGCGGCCGATGTAGCAGACTTCGTCAGGTAGCCCCTCATTTAAGGGGGTTTTGATTGTGGGGACGCTCTTCCCTGCAGGCGCAACCCCCTGGAGTTAATTACGCTACCGCATTGCGGTAACCACTTTCTCCTTCTCCAGATGGTCACTTCGTATCGTGGGTGTTTGTTTTGTTTTTGGTTGCCCGTGGATTTTATACAGAGACTAATTTATATTGTCGCCCGTAGGGCATGGATTAGTCCAAATCCGTATTTTCTTATATTTGGGTTTGGGGGTTGGGATTTAGGATACGTTAGTCTCATTTGAGACTAAGATCAACTTAAACGTTTGTTAAGGATACGTTAGTCCAATTTTAAACTAAGATCAACTTAACGAGATCATTTAGATCCAACAAGAGAGCATTTGGGCTCTATTGTTTAGTTGAGGGACATTGCGGTCGATTACCAATTTAAGGACATGGTGGTCTAAGGTTAAGGACATCATAGTCCATGGGTTTAAAGGACCCCACAATCCGAGGTTAACGACATCATAGTCCATGGGCTTAAGGACCCCACAGTCCGAGGTTAAGGACATCATAGTCCATGAGCTTAAGGACCCCACAGTCCGTAGTTTAAAGATGTTATAGTCTATAAAGTTTAAGAACATCACAGTCCATGAGTGTAAGGACCCCACAGTCCATGGAATGATTGGTTATCGGGAACCGTCATATTTTTTCATATCAGAATTTTGCATTATTATATTCTCCATTCTTAATCATATCGCAAATAAATAGGTGCTTTTGATCCATGTCTGCTAAATAGTTGCAGGTTACGGGTTCTCAGAACAATACAGTGAAAATGGTGAAAAGACGCTACAAATGTGAGACTACGACCAACAAATAGATGAATCTGCAAGATGCCGCCTACAGTTTAAGGAACAAATGAAGATCAATGAACAGTTCGATTGCACAACGTATGAAGGCAGCACAAGATTCAAGACTTCAACACGAAACTAACAGTAAAAGTCCACAACATTCTGCACTGTGGATATCTGGAAGAACATAGAAGATATTCTGAGAAACCAAGTGAAGAAAACAGATGGAAAAAGCAACTTGAAGCATCATAGAAAAACAGAGCCCAAGAGCCCATCAAACGGCCGCGGATCCGCGGCCGAACAAGGCATTCCGCCGCGGATCCGCGACCGTGCAGAGCACGTGTCGGTGGGAGTCGGTGCATTAGCCTGGTTTTCTTAGAGTAGTCTTGTAATTTCAGAAGTGGATCAGATGTTAACCCTAGGATTTCTCCTATCTATAAATAGGAAATTCTACAGCTCTTTTTGGAGCATGCCTCTTTTTAATTCTAGATTAAAATTTTCATTCCGTTGTAATTGTCAAAGAGTGCATCAATAAAAGTAAGTTTTTATTTTGAATTTTCCTTATTTGAAATTTATATTTCTGCAATTTTTCATATCTGTCTTTTATTATCTGCACGTTAATTAGATAATTAAAAAGAAAAATAAAAAATGAATTCCATTGTTAATCCCCTAATGAGTGAGTAGTTCCTCATTTGTTAGGGTTATGATTGGGTAGGTTTGAGAGATGGAAATCTCTCACTCGTTTCTTACCCTCATAACTTTATAATTAGGACTATATGTAAAACAACCACCCACCGCTCACTACGGCACCCTATCCTACGAGATAGTGGTGATTCCCTAATTAGACCGGTAGTGGTTGATTTACATAGAAGTTAGGAATAAGAGTTAAGAAAGGACGGATATGGACTAAAGGGAATAAACTACGTTTCTTCCTAGTCGTGCTAATCCTTTTTGTTAACTATTACCTTAACACCTAAGTTCTTAATTAGGGAAAAGATGCAGAGACGGGACCGCGTAGGTCCGTCTTGCTTGAATTTCGAGGGCAGATGCTAATTGGGGCTATCCATCCACCTCTCCGAACATGTTAAGTTGATTTATGGCACCGTGTATCGAAGGTTTAAACGGATGCGGCCGATGTAGCAGACTTCGTCAGATTCCGCTTCATTTGAGGGGGTTTTGATTGTGGGGACGCTCTTCCCTGCAGGCACAAACCCCAACAGTTAATTACGCTACCGCATCGCGGTAACAACTTTCTCCTTCTCCAGATGGTCACTTCGTATCGTGGGTGTTTGTTTTGTTTTTGGTTGCCCATGGATTGGATACGGAGACTAATTTATGTTGTCGCCCGTAAGGCGTGGATTAATCCAAACCCGTATTTTCTTAGATTTGGTTTGAGGTTAGGTTTAAGGATACGTTAGTCCCATTCGAGACTAAGATCAACTTAAATGTTTGTTAAGAGTACGTTAGTCCAATTTTAGACTAAGATCAACTCAACGGGATCATTTAGATCCAAAAAGAGAGCGTTTGGGCTCTATTGTTTAGTTTAGGGACATTGCGGTCGATTACCAGTTTAAGGACATGGTGGTCCAAAGTTAAGGACATCATAGTCCATGGGTTTAAAGGGACCCCACAGTCCGAGGTTAAGGACATCATAGTCCATGGGTTTAAAAGGACCCCACAGTCCGAGGTTAAGGACATCATAGTCCATGGGTTTAAAAGGACCCCACAGTCCGTGGAATAATTGGTTATCGGGACCCGTCACCTCTCTGAAGTCGTTGAAGAATTACAACGACAAATATCAAAGGAGTGAAGAGATGTACCCTTGAACCAAAATTGATTGGGAGATCTGTAGTCCAATTTGGAACTAAGATCAATTAATTAGATTATGAGCACATTGGCACAGTTAAATCAAATTGAGGACTTATGGCCAACTTGGGCTAAGACCAATTAGATTTGAAATGTTGGCCCTTTGTTTGACTGTTGAACATTTGTCTGGGTTTAGCCCTCCAATTATTTAGCAATGCTAAACAGGGGTTTGGGGGATCTGACAACATTTTGTCCTTGGCTAACCACTAACCATTCATTATAGCTCTGGGGTTTTATTTTTAATGTCATATGAAATAATCAAGTTTGGAAGAATGTAGTTGGGGTTCAATCAAAGGGGAGATCTTGTCTCCGGAAAACTTAGCTGATTTGGGCTAAGGATGGTTTGAAAATAGTGTTAAACACTAAAGCATACTTGGTGATCACGTGCTCCCACGTGATGTGCTGAAAATAGTGTAAAACACTAAAGCATACTTGGCGATCACGTGCTCCCACGTGATGTGCTGAAAATAGTGTTAAACACTAAAAACGAAGCGCTTAAAGTAGTGTTAAACACTAAAATTGAATTGGTCACGTGGGGTCACGTGAGGCATCTGAAGATGGGGTCAGACTTCCTTTGTTTTCTTCCCAGAATATTCAAATAAGTGTTAAACACTTAAGTCTTCACGGACATCACGTGTGGGCACGTGATGGGTACCCATGTACTGATTTATTAAAGTTTTTATTAGGGGTCACGTGGGGACACGTGAGGGCGCCCAAAATTGATTCTGCCTTTGGGTTTGTTCTCTTTATTTTGAGGGTCACGTAGGAGCACGTGAGGTATTGCCTCCAAGTTTTTCTTTCTCATTTTGAGGTACTTGTCATGGGGTCACGTGGGTGCACGTGCGGCATTACCTCTAGACTTGTTCTTTCTCATTTTGAGTAGTCTGTTTAAGGGTCACGTGGGGGCATGTGACCTAGTCTTGTTCGTTCTCTTTTGATCATTGAGAGGGAGGGTCACATGTTGCCACGTGATCAGATTGGGTACTGATTTCTTTACGTGCATGGAGAGTATTAAGTCCCTTGTTTTAAGAATTAAATTCTCTGTAGGGTTAAACCCTAATTCTGTTTTTTATATGGAAGAATTAAATTCTTTTGTAGGGTTAAACCCTAATTTCATTTGGAGGAATAGAATTCCTGTGAATTTGGGAGAATTAAATTATCATATAGGGTTAAACCCTAGTTTCATTTGGTGGAATTAAATTCCTATAAATTTGGGGGAATTGAATTCCCTAAACTCAATTCTCCCTCTAAGTTTTAGATCTGCATGGCAGAATCTCCCCGATGAGAATTGAATTCTCAACTTGTGGGGAGATCTGCATCTGCAGATCTTCAACCAAAGGAAGAACTAAGTTCTTATTCAGAAGAGTTAAACTCTTAATTTGATAATTAAATTCTCTTTTTCTTTTATGGAGCTTAGATCTCTTTCCCTTTCTCACCTAGGGTTTTTTTTTAAGAGATCTTCTTTTTTTCTCTTGAGAATTAAATTCTCCTCTCTTTTTTCTCTCTGTTGTTGTATATTTCCCAAAAAAGTAGATGATCCTCTCTTCTCTTCTTGGCTCCTATTTATAGGAGAAAGAAAAAAATCAATTTGTTTTGTCAATTTTTCATTGAACGATTTTAATTGATTTTGTAACAAACATGATCTTTTAGATCACTCAGTGAATTTTATTCACCATTGGATTTTTAATCCAAAAGATCTTTTATCTGTTATTCCTGGCAAATTTCAGGAAAATCTTTCCTTGTATAAAATCTTTCAATAAATTGGTGATTTTTAATCACCATTGGATTTCTAATCCAACGGTGCTCCATTTTACAGAGCACCATCTTTTTTATTTAGAAAGATTTAGAGAAATATTTTTCCAGTTTGGATTTTTTTGATTCCCTCTTAATTAGAATTTAATTCTATTAATTCATAGATCTTTAGAAACCCATCACGTGTTGGCACGTGACCCCCTGATTAAGCATTTGAACAGAATTTAATTCTGTTGTTTTAAAGAACTCAGGAATTATCACGTGTCAGCACGTGACCCTTGGTCACGTGATGCCCCATTTGGATTTTTCCTTGTTATTTTATTATGCATTTAATTCTTTTCAGTGGGTTTAAAGGCCCATCACGTATTGGAACCTGACCCCACTGATTAATTATTTCTAATTATTTATTTTATTCAGTGCCTACAGGCTTTGCCTGTAAATGGTCATGTGTCTGCACGTGATGCTCGGTCACGTGTGGGCACGTGATGCCCGGTCATGTGTGAGTACGTGATGCCTTATAACTTTTGATCCCGGATGAATTATGAAGCCCATAATATATCAAATCGAAGGAATTTCGAGACACTTTCGATACCATCAGAATTTAGCTGTTTCTTATTCGGGAGTTTGTCAAAATGTTGCCCGGAAAATACTGGTTCATATTTTCTTAAACGTATCGCAGCACGTGCGCATGGCCAAAGCTATCGCATGCGATGCAACCATGCAAAGCACGTGCGCAAAGGAAAAACCTTTGATGGGATGCGATGCGACCCGTGCAATGCGCATACGCATTGGCTAAGCCCTTGAAGGGATGCGACCCGTGCGAAGCTATTATTAGAAGAAAATCTTATGTTTTAACAAAACAAACAAGATTAATTTTAGATCAATGATCTAACGGTGCGCATGCACTCTGAATTGATATGCCTCAATTTAAATCAATTTGTTAGGGATTTACCCTAATAGATCCCTCTCTTATAAATAGGAACCTTAGAGGAGAAAATCTCCTATCACGCTTGCGGCTATCATCTCCGAACACATTAATATCTCTGCTCTCTATCGGCTATCGCCTGCTCATCCTCTCCTTCTTCTTCAACCATGAAAAATCTCCATCAACAAGATAAAAAATGGAAAAGAGATCAAAGACTCTATATTTTGATAGCAAAAAGTTTCGGCTTCATATTTAAAAGCTAGTGATTTTCTTTGAATCCATTGATTCACTATACACAAGATCAAAAGATATTAGGGTTGATCCTTCTGTTACAAAAGTTTTGACTTTTATGAGAGATCAATCCTAAAATCAAAGACTTTGAAGAAAACCCCAAAAAAAGTGTTTCGACACATAAAAATCGAAGTTAGTGCTTCTTTATGAGTTTCGACTATTTGAGAAGTTTCAAATTTTCACAAAAGAATTGGTGCGCACTATACAAACGCACCCAAAATCAAAAGATCATAGACTTCTCTCCTAGAAAAGCTAAAGCTTCCTTGAAAAACTGAGTGCACCCTACTCTAGGGTGCACTCTATAAAATTTGCACCATGTGCGCATCACGTGTCATTCACGTGAGCGCAAGTTAAAAAACATTGTTTATATAGACGTGCACATCACATGCCATACATGTGAGTGAAAGCTAAGAACATACCATACGATGAAGTGTGCATCACGTGTAAATCAAGTGTGCAACCCTTAAATTCTAAGACATGCGACACGTGCTTTACCCGTGCATATAGAACAATCTCACCCTAATCTTGACCGCATCTCCAAAAGAATTGATACCATGCGATGCAACACGTGCAACACAAGTACACACAAATCGGCAGCAGATACTCATACACATCCAGTGTCATACACGTGCGCTGATGCCATGCGCATCTATAGTGTGCATGCACATCTAATAACCAAGCTAAAACATGAAAACTTTGTTAAAATAAACTAAGTATGGAAGCCAATGCTTCACATATGGTCAAATGATCAACTGAGAATGTATTCTTAAAATATGACTTTATTATCTAAGTTGTTCTTAGTCTAAAACAAGACTAACGATTCTTAGATAAACACATATATCCCTTGAACTGATGGACCTCACAAACATAAGATATGCTACCTAGGTTCAATCTCGTTGGCGAACCAAGCTACCAACATGGACTCAAACTCCAAAACTAAAATATATACAGGTTTGGACTAATCCGCGCCCTATGGACGATGACATAAATTAGTTTTCGTATACAATTCAAAGGTAACCCGAAATAAACAAACCTAAAACGCGGCATACAAAACAAAGTTTGGAGAAGCAGAAAGTTATCACCGCTTGCGATAACGTAATTAACTACAATGTCTTGCGCCTGTAGGAAAAATACGTTCCCAAAATCAATAAACCCTTCATCGATGAGGGGAATTTGAAGTCAGCTACAATGGTAGTATCTATTTAAATCTTCGATATATGATGTCATAATCTCTTGGTATCTTCAGAGAGGTGGATGGATATGTCCAAATAGTATCTGCTCCTAAATTCAGGCAAGACGTTCAATCCCAATTCGTCTCCTTTTTCGCCGGTAAACATGCCATATGGAACAAAGTGCCACATGGAGCAAAGCGCACGCTATGACGATCGTGGGGTCACCTTTTGATTTCGTGGGAGACACCTTTTGAATCCGCGTACGATATGGGATCCACCAGGAGACGTCCGTGGATATAACTAAAACATGATTAGAATACTAACTTGACCCCTGGCCAGTAAGATTACATGTTCCGGATGAGCTATTTTATAGTACAAAGCTTAAGTTATATTTATAAGATTTATATGCTGCATTTCCTGCATTATATCATTGCCCCCTTAGAAAACTTTGGCATCTAATTTCTGAATAACTGTTGATATGCCATGCTATTCATGTTTACACTTGTTATTTTATTGCCATGTTTAAATTACTTTGTTATGTTTATTCACTTTATCATGCTATTCATTACACTATCATATATAACTCATACCTGTTTACATGTTTCACTGTTAAATACTATGCTTATAATCCTTTAACTTTAGGACTTATTGAGTGCATGATCTCTAGCTAAAATTTCCTTATTGTTGTCTCTTTTTGAAAATGTTTGTCATGTCATTTAGAGACGGGGGAGATGTTGAACCATCAGAGGAGGAATTCCTGCAGCTATCATCTCAGGTAGACTAACAGCCACTTACTAGATTTTACTTTCAGTATACCTACTTGTTTAAGGCATTCTTTTGCTTCTACATTCAATTGTATCCGTTAATTCAGACTTGTATCAGTTTTGAATCTTTTGATGCTTGAATTTGTAATAAATGTAGTTGGATTTTATTTCTTGCTAAAATTCTTTGTTTTTATTTAACTGCGTACTTTAACGCTCAACGTGTCTATCTCGAGAAAGAACCTTTCTCGCACTAGGTACGTCGTGAGCCTAATCATGTGTCGGCTACCATCTATTGGAAAGTGGAGCGTGACACCAGTGAAAAAGAGGATGCCCAATCGACGAAGCGGAAACCAATTGGTGAACGGAAATGATGCCGAGTAGGATTTGGTCGCACTCTCCTCTGGAGGGGAAGTGCCATGCCAACTAAGCTATTGCTTATTGGTTTCTTTTTAGTTATTTTTATTTTATTTTTGTATAATTTTGTTAAAATTTCTTTTAACGAAACATGGGGCATTTGTGCAAACTCTTAGTATGTAGCTAATGTCATCAATTGTTGATCTCTCTTTTCTTATACAAGAATTTAAGAAATGAAAAAAACATTCACATCTATTTCTCATATGAAACTGTCCACATTTTCAACTTATTTAAATATTTTAATCAACAACAACAACTGAGCCTTTTATCCCAAGCATATGGGGTAGGCTACATGAACCAACATGAGAATCACGCCGGGTCCAGCACATGAATCCTCCGCATCCACTCACTCCTATCGAATAATATACTTTCATTGAGTCCTTTGGCAACCATATCGTGTCTTATCACCTCAATCCATGTTTTTTTCGGTCTCCCTTTTGCCCTTTTTCCATTGCCCATATCAAGAGTATCTATTTATCGAACCGGTGTTTCCATAGGTCTGCGTCGCACACGATCAAACCATCTTAGCTGGTTTTCCCGCATCTTCTCCTCCACATGTGCTACACCAACTTTTGCATGAATATCCTCATTTCGCACCTTATCTTTTCTAGTGTTACCGCACATCCAACGAAGCATGCGCATCTTCACTACGTGCATCTTCTGTGTATGATGCTTCTTAGGAGCCCAGCATTCTGTACCATATAATAAGGCAGGCCGAATAGTGCTCCGATAAAACTTCCCTTTCAATTTTAACGGAAAGTTACGATCACAAAAAATCCCTGTAGCACTCCTCTATTTCAACAAACCAGCTTGGATATTTTGATTAACATCACTATCGATCTCCCCATTCTTTTGGATGAGGGAACCTAGATATCTAAACTGGTCGCTCGGTGATATCTCTTGCCATTCCAATATTATACTAATATGGTTTTGACTTCTCTGGTTACTAAATTTGCAATGCATATATACTGTCTTGGACCTGCTCAATCTGAATCCCCGAGATTCCAATGTTTGCCTTCAAAATTCCAATTTGGTATTAACCCCTGCTTTCGTCTCATTTACTAGAACAATATCATCAGCGAATAGAATACACCAAGGTACCCCATCTTGGATAGTTCTAGTAAGCTCATCCATTACGATGGTAAACAGGAATGGACTTAATGCAGATCCTTGATGTAAACCAATTGTAATCGGAAAATCACTCGTTAAACCGCCGCATATTCTGACATTTACCACTACTCCATCGTACATATCCTTGATTATGTCAATATACTTGACGGGGACCCCCTTCTTCATCATTGCCCCCCATAATACCTCTTTAGGTACCTTGCCGTACGCTTTTTCTAAATCAATAATTATCATATGCAAATCTCTTCTCCTCTCTCGAGAACGCTGGACAAGTTGACGAAGCAAATGAATAGCCTCTGTCGTCGATCGTCCAGGCATGAACCCAAACTGGTTCTCTATTATGTTAATATCCTTCCTTAGCCCGTGTTCAATTACTCTCTCCCAAAGTTTCATGGTGTGACACATAAGTTTTATTCCATGGTAATTTGAGCAATTTTGAATGTCACCATTGTTCTTGTAGATAGGTACAAGGATACTTTTCCTCCATTCATTTGGCATCTTTTTTGTTGCCAAATCTTATTAAACAGATCTGTCATCCATTTAACGTCTATTTCTCATAAGCATCTCCAAATCTCGATAGGAATCCCGTTAGGACCAACCGCTTTTCTTAAACTCATTCTGTTCAAAACTTCTTTAATCTCAGGTGGTCTTATTTTACGCATGAAATCACGGTTTATATCTTGAGATTGAATGACAAGTCCATCCAAATTCTTAGTAAATCTCTCATTGAACGATTTGTCAAAATAATCTCTCCATCTTTCCTTGATATCCCCATCTCGAACTAAAACCTTCCGATTTTCATTTTTGACACACTTCACCGCACATAAGTCTCTAGTCTTCCTTTCCCGCATCCGAGCAATCCGGTATATATCAATTTTAGCCTATTTAGTGTCTAATTTCTCGTACACCTCATTGTAGACCTTAGATTTAGCTTCCTGAACAGCTTTCTTAACTTCCTTTTTATCCATTTTATACTTCTCAAATCTCTCTACATCTCTACTTTTCTTCAAATCTTTATAAGAATCCCTTTTAATTTTAATAGCAGCGTTTGCTTCTTCATTCCACCATGATGTGTCCTTAGAGGGTGGAGCACCACCTCTCGACTCACCAAGTAAATCTCTAGCTACCTTCTTGATATAACTAGCCATTTTGTGTTAGGTCCACGTTACCTCTCCCGGTACTTTCGGGGTTGCGGAAACGGTAAAACAAAAATTTTTCTAAACTTTGTAACATGGACCGTAAAAGCCGGATCTTTGCTAAACAATACACTAGCTACCTAACTTGAGATGTTATCTACTCGGTTAGGGGTTATACCTCAACTTGAACTCCTTCTCTTCTTGTTGTTCTTCACTCCTTGTTTGCTCAATGGTTGATCCGGACTTTGGTCACCTCCGCGGCCTCCTTGAGTCGAAGACGATCCACCCGAGAGATGTACACCGAGCTCCACCTCAAGCCGAGGTAACTAGGGCAAGGAGATTGCTAATCTAGAAGCCCTAGGATGTGTAGAGGAAATGTATGGAAGTGTTTGTCAAGTGAAATCCTTTTTCTCTCAACACATGAGATCAAAGGAGAAATCAAGAGGAGGAAGAAGAAGGAGGAAGGTTAGCAACCATGGAGCTTCTCATTTCAAGAGAGAGAATGAGAATGAGCAAATGAAAAGCTTAACCAAGAGAAAACCCAACCATGGTTGCAATAATGCAAAAACATTATCATTACTAATCCCATCAAGATAAAGGTGATGGCTACAAATGACATGACCATTATCATAACAAAAGAAAAAGAAAACCAAAGAATACTTTAGATCTTTCAAGAAGATCCAAGTCAACTTTGGTCAAATAGTCAACAAAGTCAAGATGGTCAAATGGTCAATGTAATTAGCCATAACATAATTATCAATGAAAGGATTAGTAAATAATGTTCCCGGCTCATAATGGTTTTGACCAAACGAAATGTCAAAACCCTAATGAGTCCGCCTCAAAATGGTTTTGACCGAATCAACTGTCAAAACCCTAATGAGCTTGCCACATAACGGTTTTGGCCGAACCAACTGCCAAAACCCTAATGAGGCACCTCCTCCTTTATCGCTCCGGAAAACTGTGCATACACACCTGCATCCGTATTCCGTAGAATGCGGATGCACAGAAGACAAAACAAATCCATCCGTGCAATACTAGGATCTGGCTTAAACCAAAGCCCACTAGTATTGCCTGCCCGAACACCACACGCACACGAGTGTACGTAAGTGATCGCAGCCCTGCCGTAAAACCATACGGCCTCTACACGTTTCGCTCAGTGCAGGGAAACTCTCTGTGTGGGACTCTAAAGACTCGACACTACGCTGGCAGTGGGTTTAACCACAGACCGCAAGCGGCACTAGCTGTACGTAACGGTCCCCAGGTAGATGTCGAAAAGAAGGCCGATGAGGTGAACCCATCCGAACTCCTACTGAGTCTGTATGTGACAATCTCCGTACAGTCCGGTCTGTTCGTCTGATACATCGCATGTCGGGCCTAGGGGGGCGGCAAGCGTCAGACCCCTAATAGCGGTACAAGTCGTGTCGGAGTGAAGCCCAGAACACCCTGAGATAACACTGGAACCTACCAGTACATCTCGCTTGCCCTGGCCAGGGACTACTTGTGTAATGGCTCTCCTAGACACAGCGCGATGTCAACCCCCAATACCGGGAGAGGCGAATCCTGTCTAACCGTCACTGCCTCCAAGTGCTTCGGGACTGCTCCCAACTACTACCTGTTTGCACGACTCAGTAGAGCCGTGGTAGGGTAGTAATCAAAGAACAGTGGGAACACACTCGAGGCGAAGTGACAGTGTCAAGTCAGCGGACTAAGCTGTACTCATGTCACCTGGGAACTGATAACTGACGATAGGTATAATACCAACCATCAGTTCCCGACGAGTCTTGTCCAGTGTACTCGTAACCCAACGAGCACCCGCATACTATCTCAAGTACGACGTATCGACGGCTGTGGGACAGACCGTCTCCCGTGCTGGGATGAGAAGCGCATACGCTAGTCTACTCCGGAGTATCGATGCCCTATCTCGGTACTCCCACGACTAGGGATGTGTATAAGGATGTGCTTGTAGATTACCCAGCCCCCACGAGTGTGATCGCCATCACAACGCCGGTAATCATTCAAAGATCCAAAGGGCTCTACTAATGCGTATAGGTGATATAATAAATAAATACACAAGTACACATTAAAGCAGAGACAAACCAAGTAGCATACTACTATATTGAGCAAGATTGTCTGTACAACTGTGAATATCCCAAGCTTCCATTAAGTAATATACATACTAGTATGATACAGTAATGGCCTCTAGGGCATATACACTAACAATCTCACACTTGCACTAAGGCCATGTACTGGCGTATCGAAGACCTATCATCTCGATCAGCCGCTCGAACTGAGTCTGGGGTAAAGCCTTCGTGAATGGGTCCGCAGTGTTGTCCTTTGTGTCCACTCTCCGCACCTCGATCACCTGTCGATCAATGATCTCCCTGATCAGGTGATACCGCCTTAAGATGTGCCTGGATTTCTAATGGGACCTTGGTTCCTTTGCTAAAGCTATAGCCCCATTGTTATCGCAATACAAAGGTATTGGGTCAACAATGGATGGAACCACCTGAAGTTCACTAATGAACTTCTTTATCCAGACCGCCTCTTTTGCGGCATCGCTTGCAGCAATTTATTCAGCCTCCATCGTCGAGTCTGCGACGGTATCCTGCTTGGAACTCCTCTAACATACCGCCCCTCCGTTGAGGGTAAACACAAAACCCGAGACGGACTTGCTGTCATCTTTGTCACTCTGGAAGCTTGAATCGGTAAAGGACTCGACCCTGAGGTCTCCATTACCGTAAACCAGGAACATCTCCTTAGTCCATCTCAGGTACTTGAGAATGTTCTTCACTGCTGTCCAGTGGTCCTCCTCTGGGTCTGACTGATACCGGCTTACCGTGCTCAACGCGTAAGCTACATCTAGTCTTGTACATAGCATCACATACATTATAGATCCTACCGCCGAAGCGTAGGGTATAGTGCTCATGCGAACCCTCTCCTCGTCAGTCTTAGGAGACATCTTCTTGGAGAGGGTAATTCCGTGCAATGCGGGTATGTTACCGCACTTGGAACCCTCCATACTAAATCTCTTTAGTACGGTCTCTATGTACCTGGACTGCGAAAGTCCCAATAGTCTCTTGGATCTATCTCTATAGATCTTGATCCCCAGAATGTACGAGGCATCACCCAGGTCCTTCATGGAGAACCTTTGTGACAAAAATAGCTTGACCGATTGTAGCATAGGAATATCATTTCCTATCAAAAGAATGTCGTCCACGTACAAGACTAGGAATACGACAGTTCGTCCTACAATCTTCTTATATACACAGGGTTCATCTTCGTTCTTGATGAAATCAAATTCCTTGATTGCCTCATCAAAACAGATGTTCCAGCTCCGCGATGCCTGCTTTAATCCATAAATGGATTTAAGCAACTTGCACACCCTTCCGCTGTTCCCACTGTCTACGAAACCTTCTGGTTGATCCATGTAAACGTACTCTTCCAAACAACCTTTAGGAAAGCCGTCTTAACATCCATCTGCCAGATTTCATAGTCATGGAAGGCAGCAATGGCAAGTAGGATCCGAATGGATTTGAGCATAGCCACCGGAGAAAAAGTCTCGTCATAGTCCAAACCAGGTCTTTGACGAAAACCTTTTTCAACGAGTCTAGCTTTATAGGTTTCCACCTGCCCATCTACACCAAGTTTCTTTTTGTAGATCCATTTGCATCCAACGGGTTTTACCCCAGGTGGAGCAATATCCAAGGTCCACACTTTATTGGCGTACATGGACTCCATTTCGGATTGCATTGCTTCCTGCCACTTATCAGATTCCCTACTGATAATAGCCTGCCTGAAACTGGTAGGGTCATCTTCTTCCAAGATGCAATCCTCTCGATCCCCGTCTATGAGAAAACCGTAGTATCTCTCGGGCGGATGAGAAATCCTACCAGATCTGCGGAGTGGCTGAGGTTCTTCTGGGGTTATTGAATTCTGAGGTTCTGTCAAATTTTCAGTTTCATTTTGTGGTCGCTGAATTTCTTCCAGTTCTCCCACTTGTTTCTTTTGCAAGAAATTGCCACTCTAAAAAGGTGGCGTGGCGAGATACAAACACCTTCAGTTCCTCGGTGTGGTAGAACAGATATCCTGCGGAGTTCTTGGGATATCCCACAAATTTACATAGAACTAAACGTGCCTTAAGTTTGTCCGGATTTTGTACTTTTACATAGGCCGGACAACCCCATATCTTAATGCGTTTAAGATACGGCTTCTTACCATTCCATATCTCGAACGGTGTCTTAGGCACAGATTTGGACGGAACATCGTTCAATAGATATGCAGCTGTCAACAGCGCATGTCCCCAAAATGAAAGAGGCAACTCGGCATTACTCATCATGAAGCGAACCATATCCAGAAGGGTACGATTCCTCCTCTCCGATACACCGTTGTGCTGTGGTGTATAAGGAGGAGTAAGCTGAGAGAGAATACCAATCTCTTTTAAGTAATCTAGGAATTCCGTGCTTAAGTACTCCCCTCCCCTGTCAGACCGGAGGATCTTGATACTTTTGCCTGTCTGGTTCTCTACTTCGTTTCTAAATTCCTTGAATTTCTCAAAAGCTTCAGATTTGTGTTTCATCAGATACACATATCCGAACCTAGAGAGATCGTCAGTGAATGTGATGAAGTACGAGAACCCACCCCTTGCATGTATAGACATTGGACCGCATACATCACTATGTACGAGTCCCAAGAGCTCTGCTGCTCTTTCTCCATGTCCGGTGAACGGAGAGTTGGTCATCTTCCCTTTGAGACAAGACTGACAAGTTTCATAAGATGAAAACTCGAACGCATCCAAGAGTCCATCTTTATGCAACTTACTCAGTCTTTTCTCTCCGATATGACCAAGTCTACAATGCCACAAGTAGGATTCATTCGTATCTGAATTCTTCCTCTTGCGTGTGTTTTGTATATTGAGAACTGTATTCTGATTTAGAACGTAGATACCATTACACAGTGTACCCTCTGCAACCAGCACCTTATCAAGGTAAAGGTTCATGATATTCTTTTCAAGAACAAAGTTATATCCATCTTTATCGAGTAAAGAAACTGATATGATGTTGCAAACCATGGAGGGTACATAGTAGCAATCGTTCAAAATCATAGTCTTGCCATTTGGCAATACTAGGTGATATTCACCGACGGCTGCCGCATTAACTTGTGCTCCGTTCGCTACTCTGAGCGACATATCACCCGGTGCAACTTTCCTACTTTTTCTCAGTCCCTGCAATAAATTACAGATATGAGATCCTGATCCGGTATCAAGTACCCAGGAGGTAGGGATGACCGTAAAACAGTTCTCAATTACAAGAACACCTGAAGTAGATGCAAAACCATGCTTCTTCTTCAACTGGGTGTCCTGGAAATCCATACAATCCCCTTTCCCATTCTCATGACTGTTGTCACAAGTTAGAGCTGAACCAACTTTCCCCAGTCCCGAATAAGAATTCGGATCGGTCAAGCGATACATTTTATTATCTTGATTAGGGCGTGAAAAGGTTGCTGCCTGGAGAGAGAGAAAAGAAACACTCAGCGTATGCTCTTGCAAGATTAGATTGGTTTATTAATTTATCTAACCAGGATGTCTCCCACTGTTTCCTCAAATTCTTCTTAAAACCTTTTTAAAAGAAGAACTAGCCGGGTTTTAATTCACGTCACAATACTTGCTTAACCTTTCAGCCAGGCTAGTGTCGGTACTTCGAGGGAGGTTTTCCAACGCTTTCGTGAAGTTTCTTAATTAAAGAACCTCTTTTCCCTGGGGGCGTAGCCCCGCTAACACCTTTCTAGACACCTACTAGGTTTATAGCATTGATCGTTAAGTGAAATAATCTCCCGAGAGTAAACCAACTCATCAGTGGGATCGGGATCCAACTGTCATTGTGTGATAACCTAGATGGAATCCACTCTAGTCACCACACTCCAGAAGGTATGCTAAATCTGCAAGTTTCAGTTCTTTTGAAACTCCCGATGTGGTTTTTGCCCCTAGGACCCAAGTGACCTTGACTGAGCCAACATATCAAAGGATCCTAGTCAAGTTCAATCCGTCATTATCTTGACTGCATTAGACCCATCCGTACGAGTCCTTGACTGAGCCAAAATGACCGCACGACTGTCCTAACCAATCACTTTGTATCCTACGGAAAAATATTACATAGCTACCATTCACCACGCCTCGGCTGAGCACGAAATACGTAGCACGAATACTAAGCAATATCAATCCGAAACGACGGAGGGCTATGACTGGGTTTTGGCGAAAAACCCGTTAACGTAATGAACTTGATATCGTTGAAGGAACATGATACAGTTTTTTGAAAATATAGTGGCGAAAACTTTTTGCTAAAGAGGTCACTCCCTGTGAAGGGATCTCGGCTCTTTCCTCGTCGAATGAGGTGCAGGATATTCCAAATTGAATATCTCGATGCAAAGCAAGAATAATCGACTATAGTGAAGTTATTACCCTGACGCAAACTTTTGTCCAAGGGGTCACTCCCGGTGAAGGGATCTCGGCCCTTGCCTCGTCGACTGAGGTGCTGGGCATTCACAACCGAATACCGCGATGCAAAACAAAAATGAACGTCCTTGCAATAACAGCATTTTGAAAAATTGTTCCAACAACGTCTTTTAGGTTTATTTTCTTGCATTAGTTCTTTTAATGCGTCCCATCATTTAAATCCTACCATTGCAGAAAACAACCAAAATATGACGTACGCTTATGCCATTCGCATTCGCCGCTGGGCCCCGTCATCACCCGGTAGGTTACTTAACTAACGACAGAGCGGGGGCTGGGCTAGCGCGGCTGTAAAACATAAGCAACGCCTAAATAGTTATTATATATAACAATATAGCAATGATATCCAATCCAGATCACAGATGAACACTTTGGATATACTAGGAACCCGCAATTCGTTCGAGCCTGCAACGAAAAGCGGATTACACGGTCGCGATGAATAGCCAATACCCCACCCAAGACCCCTACGGGTGCGGCAAACTACCCGCCAAGTACCCGAAGCGAAGCAATCTCCCTCAATGCCATGAGTAGGCCACTCGGCACTTCGAGATACCCGGTAGTTTGTGCACCCCCTCCATGGGTCTATCCTAGGAGCAAAAACAGTAAAAAGAATTATACAATGACGGTTACAACCCCGACCCGGTTGTGCGGCCATACAAATAATATTACATCAATTTACAAATATATTACATGAATGAAAGAAAAAGAAACTCTCATCTCACATCCACCCCGGCTATTCATCCGCGACAATCCAACGAGTTCATATACACAAACCATCAACAACAATCACAGATCACAGATATGTATAACCCCGACTTATCGACATATAGCGATTAGCCGACGTTCAATACATAAGAACATCACAGATATAACCTTTATAGTCAAAGTATATTGAAGTTCGGAAAAATACGGATTTATAGGCCCCCAAAAACAAATTTCTATTCTGGCAAATCTGGGCACATTTAAACCATCTTAAAAATCCTAAAACCAAGTCAGAAACACTCTGCACCAAAAACGACCCAGTGACTCACCAAGATGGCTGCGGTTCCGCGGCAATAGCTTGCTATTGCCGCGGAAACGCGGCGCTTTGGTCGAGTTGCTGGCTCGTTTTTGGTGGCTTTCTTTTAAAAACCCTGAGATGATTTTTGGAGTATAACAAATTTTGTTTTGACCAGAAAAATTTTTAACAGAAACTCAGGTTTTTATAACTCGGTTTTTTCGATTTTTCCGTTTCGAACTTCGATACACTTCACTACCAAGCTAGTTTATGTTTAGTTAGGCTCTGATACCACTGTTAGGTCCACGTTACCTCTCCCGGTACTTTCGGGGTTGCGGAAACGGTAAAACAAAATTTTTTCTAAACTTTGTAACATGGACCGTAAAAGCCGGATCTTTGCTAAACAATACACTAGCTACCTAACTTGAGATGTTATCTGCTCGGTTAGGGGTTATACCTCAACTTGAACTCCTTCTCTTCTTGTTGTTCTTCACTCCTTGTTTGCTCAATGGTTGATCCGGACTTTGGTCACCTCCGCGGCCTCCTTGAGTCGAAGACGATCCACCCGAGAGATGTACACCGAGCTCCACCTCAAGCCGAGGTAACTAGGGCAAGGAGATTGCTAATCTAGAAGCCCTAGGATGTGTAGAGGAGATGTATGGAAGTGTTTGTCAAGTGAAATCCTTTTTCTCTCAACACATGAGATCAAAAGAGAAATCAAGAGGAGGAAGAAGAAGGAGGAAGGTTAGCAACCATGGAGCTTCTCATTTCAAGAGAGAGAATGAGAATGAGCAAATGAAAAGCTTAACCAAGAGAAAACCCAACCATGGTTGCAATAATGCAAAAACATTATCATTACTAATCCCATCAAGATAAAGGTGATGGCTACAAATGACATGACCATTATCATAACAAAAGAAAAAGAAAACCAAAGAATACTTTAGATCTTTCAAGAAGATCCAAGTCAACTTTGGTCAAATAGTCAACAAAGTCAAGATGGTCAAATGGTCAATGTAATTAGCCATAACATAATTATCAATGAAAGGATTAGTAAATAATGTTCCCGGCTCATAATGGTTTTGACCAAACGAAATGTCAAAACCCTAATGAGTCCGCCTCAAAATGGTTTTGACTGAATCAACTGTCAAAACCCTAATGAGCTTGCCACATAACGGTTTTGGCCGAACCAACTGCCAAAACCCTAATGAGGCACCTCCTCCTTTATCGCTCCGGAAAACTGTGCATACACACCTGCATCCGTATTCCGTAGAATGCGGATGCACAGAAGACAAAACAAATCCATCCGTGCAATACTAGGATCTGGTTTAAACCAAAGCCCACTAGTATTGCCTGCCCGAACACCACACGCACACGAGTGTACGTAAGTGATCGCAGCCCTGCCGTAAAACCATACGGCCTCTACACGTTTCGCTCAGTGCAGGGAAACTCTCTGTGTGGGACTCTAAAGACTCGACACTACGCTGGCAGTGGGTTTAACCACAGACCGCAAGCGGCACTAGCTGTACGTAACGGTCCCCAGGTAGATGTCGAAAAGAAGGCCGATGAGGTGAACCCATCCGAACTCCTACTGAGTCTGTATGTGACAATCTCCGTACAGTCCGGTCTGTTCGTCTGATACATCGCATGTCGGGCCTAAGGGGGCGGCAAGCGTCAGACCCCTAATAGCGGTACAAGTCGTGTCAGAGTGAAGCCCAGAACACCCTGAGATAACACTGGAACCTACCAGTACATCTTGCTTGCCCTGGCCAGGGACTACTTGTGTAATGGCTCTCCTAGACACAGCGCGATGTCAACCCCCAATACCGGGAGAGACGAATCCTGTCTAACCGTCACTGCCTCCAAGTGCTTCGGGACTGCTCCCAACTACTACCTGTTTGCACGACTCAGTAGAGCCGTGGTAGGGTAGTAATCAAAGAACAGTGGGAACACACTCGAGGCGAAGTGACAGTGTCAAGTCAGCGGACTAAGCTGTACTCATGTCACCTGGGAACTGATAACTGACGATAGGTATAATACCAACCATCAGTTCCCGACGAGTCCTGTCCAGTGTACTCGTAACCCAACGAGCACCCGCATACTATCTCAAGTACGACGTACCGACGGCTGTGGGACAGACCGTCTCCCGTGCTGGGATGAGAAGCGCATACGCTAGTCTACTCCGGAGTATCGATGCCCTATCTTGGTACTCCCACGACTAGGGACGTGTATAAGGATGTGCTTGTAGATTATCCAGCCCCCACGAGTGTGATCGCCATCACAACGCCGGTAATCAAGCAAAGATCCAAAGGGCTCTACTAATGCGTATAGGTGATATAATAAATAAACACACAAGTACACATTAAAGCAGAGACAAACCAAGTAGCATAGTACTATATTGAGCAAGATTGTCTGTACAACTGTGAATATCCCAAGCTTCCATTAAGTAAAATACATACTAGTATGATACAGTAATGGCCTCTAGGGCATATACACTAACATTTTGTTCCATATTTTGTCTGAATCATTTTCCGACTGCCAATCCGCTTCTTGGACTACACGATTTATAAAAGCCTTTTGATTACCTTCTTTCAATCACCACCATTTAATTCTAGGCTCTACCTTACGTCTAATCTTCCTAAGTTCTCTTCTAAATCGAAAATCTAGAACTAAAAGTCTATATTGAGTGGTTAAACTCTCACCTGGCACTACCTTACAGTCGATACAACAACCTCTATCTATTCTTCTCGTCAGAAAAAAGTCTATTTGACTGGCACTTGATCCGCAGTTAAAAGTGATAAGGTGGGACTCTCTTTTCCTAAACCAGGTGTTTGCTAAGATCAAGTCATAAGATAAGGCAAAATCTAGAATCGAGTCACCTACTTCATTCCTTTTTCCAAAACCAAAACCTTCATGGATAGTATCAGACCCACTACGACTAGTACCTACATGTCCATTAAGATCACCACCAATAAATAACTTCACTCCACTAGGTATACTTTGCACCATCTTGTCTAAATCCTTCCTGAATAGATGCCTACTACCGTCATCAAGACCTACCTGTGGTGCATAAGAACTAATAATATTAAGGATCTCTCCACCTAGAATAAGCTTAACCAGTAAAATTTTATCACTTTTTCTCCTAATCTCAAATACATCCTCAAGTAACCGTCTATCTATGATCATGCCTACCCCATTACGATTTTTATCTCTACCCGTATACCAAAGCTTATAACCCCAAGGCTCTATGACTCTACTCTTTTCACCTACCCACTTAGTTTCTTGCAAACACATAATACCAGCTCTCCTCCTAATCATCACCTCCACTAATTCTATTAGTCTACCCGTAAGAGAACCAATATTCCAGGAAGCTAGACGGATCCTATGAAACCCTTACTTATTTTTCACTACACCCGGGATCCGATGTAACTTCGCCCTCCTCAAACCCAAACCCCCTACATCTAGATACCAACATCAATTTCTAGATGTATCTCTTGAAATTTAATCATTCTCAAACCTTCATAAATCTCATAATATTTATTTAAAGGGTTTCTTACTAAAAAAAACCATCCTTACTTTCTAATTACTAAAAATTTCTCATATTTCATATTTACTTAAAAAAACCTCCCATATATTTAAATTGCACTAAAACTCTCGTAATATATCAAAAAAGAGAATCTTTTTAGCATGTTCCATTATTCTGTTAGGGGGTTAACGACAAGTATCGGGCTACTTTTTTAAAACACCCCAGCTCCTCTTCTTATCTCAAAAATACTAACTTTTCCTCAAAATTGTATTTAGGGACAGATTTCTATCAAATATCTCTTAAATTGATAATGAAACTGGCTCGTCTTTCTCAATCTTCTCCAGCAATGAGCTTGCCGAATGCCATTGTCTCTTCAATTCCAAATTTCTAGTTAGTGGGCAAGCTCATTCGAAAGGAGAGTGATTCTTTAGTTGCGTGGAATTTCATCAATTAAGCGAGGATTTGAGTTCTTTTTTTGGATGAAAAACCTACCTAAATAATTAATAGGTATGAGAGTGGCTCAAGTTTAAGTTCCAACTTCATCTCCCAAACATGACGTTAAATTTGGATGAAAAACTAATGAATGGGTCCTTTTAGTGCAATTTAAATGTATGAGAGTCTTTGAAGTAAATACATAGTATTAGAAGATATTTTAGTAATTAGCGAAGTATGGAAAGGCTTTTTAGTAAAAAGTCTTTATTTAAATTTCATAGCCTATACATCCATGTGAATATCACACGCAAAATACCGGTACTAGTAATAAACAATAGTTAAGGTTGGGCGCCATCCTTTGTCCTAAAAGACGAGGCCGAAAAACAATATTTAAATAGAAACATAATCACAAAAAGAAAATTAAATACAAGTAACCAAGATCAAGAGACTATTACCGAACAATAACCCATGATCAAACTTCTAAAGAAGGAAACGATGCATTCAATTCGCGAGCAGTTGCTCTGTTACTAAGAACTGTGGCATCATAAAACATTATCAACCTAATGGAAGTATGACAAATAACATCACGAAGAACAATCTCTTTGGTCCTATGGTGGATAGGGCCGCCCTAGTTGGGTCCGGGTTTTATTCAGAAGTAAGCGGGTCAGGTCTAAACAAACTTAGCCTCCTATCTCTATCAAACAGTAAACAAAGCATTCAGGTGTATGATTTTATTAGGAAGGACCATTAAGCATAAGATCCAATGCATAATACAAAACCATCTATTTCCTATACGCTGCTAAGTTGATTTCACCAAGTTGCTACGGTCTTGGGACCAGATGAGGTGTGTGGCAATAAGATGGCCCAGCATTATCATTGTGAAAAGGTCATACATGGCGCAAGCAAGCAACATTTGACCCCATACTTTTTTTTGTTATTTATTTTGATAACTATGTGTAAAAAAAATTAAAAAGAAAAAAAATCATTTTCTTTTTGAAAGCATGGTTTAATTGGCTTGATTTTATTGTAGTTGTTGAATTTAATTACTGAAAAGGTAAATTTCAGTTTACCTCCTTTCACTTTTCAATAAACCTTAGTAAAAGTATCAATTATGAACCATTAATGAAATCACAATAGAAATATGGATTTAAATTAGAGGTATTTTCGAAAAAGAAAATTAAAATTAACAGAAACAAAGAGATTTTTTTTTTTTTCCACAGAAAAAGTACTCAAGCTAAGGATGTTTCTATGGTTAAATTTATTTTCGACTCCATAGAGACACTTCCTGGTCCATTTGCTATTAAGTTCAGTACAGTCAATTTAATAATGTAAAATCAAAGAGCTCTTAGGTAAGAGCTTATAATAAATTTACATCGTGATGGAGAGTATTAAGATATGCTGTGTATAGCCCGTGTATTCTACACTTTTCCATTGACTTGTATATATACCCGTATCTAAAATATATAGAAATATCAATAACATAAACCTTTTCTCCAAAAGTAATATGGTATTAGAGCCATAATTACAAAACCTTAACCCTAATCTTCTCCATCTTCAAAACCGCCACCTCCCGCAGAGCTCTACTCGTCGCAGAGCTCCTCCCTTGTTGTTGACGAAGAGCCACCGTGGCTTCCTCCCATGTCATCGGTAGAGATCCCTAAACAACTGCCGCATTCTCACCCTCGCTCTCTCTCGGAGCCCTTGCCTCGATCACCCTAGCAGCCGATCGCCTCGTCTTTGCCAATCTCCCTAGCTGCCGATCGCCTCAGTCGCCGATCGCCTAACTTTCGCCGATTGCCTCACCCTTGCCTCGATCTGCCGCTCCTCGCTCGATTGGCCGCTGATGGAGGTCGTGATCTCCCTCAGATGTTGTCCTTTGTCGATCTGATTGTGAGCGGTTTGGAGCGGTTGGGGTTGGATATGAGAATTATTGTGTGAATCTTAATGGGTTGGTGTCTACGCCAAGCTATCTACAAAGGAAGTCCCGGGGTGGGTGACCACCGTAAGACCCTCCGACGATCAAATTAGTACCGTGGAATAAGAGCAGAGTAGCAGCGTATTAGAATTAGTTTGCGTTACCTGAGTCGTCTGAAAGAGGGTTTTTTATAGTGGTCGCATGGAGCGAACCGACGTGAGATCCTCGCCGTTCGTTACGCCCTTGCGTTATGTCCGCGTCGATGCCAGGATCCGTCCATTAATGACGGGATACGCTCATTCATAGGGGGATGCAAAAACGTGGGACGCAGGACGTGGGGCGGCGGATATCGCGCATTGGAGAGATACATGGAGCCGTTGTGGGGACTTTTGGGTTGCGCGCTCTCGGTTGATCGGGGAGGCCGAGGAAGCTCAACTCGATGGATAGCTCGAAGACGAGCCGGGAGGCCGAGAAAGCTTAGCCCAGCAACAGCTCGAAGACGTGCAAAGAGGGCGTATGTTCGGCAGCTAGATTACTCGGGGCCAAGAAGTGGGGGTGTAACCTTGGAGACGAGACCCGAGGAAAGTCCCTAATGTAACACACTGATTCTACCTCCGCAGCCCCTAGGAGCATAGCGGGCTTACGTGGATGACAGGACATCCGCTACATGTCGTGATATGAGGAATTCCCACTTATGAGCATCATCATTAGCCCCCACTCTCGTTTCGATCTATTTATGGGTCGAGTCAAGAGTGTCCTTCTTGGTTTTCTCTGCTCAGCTTGGTGCCAAGGATTCTTCGTGGTGGATTGTCCAGGAATGACATGGTGTTTGGCAGTGGCATCGTTTCGATCTTTGAGTACATGGCGTCTTCCCATGCGCATTACTTTTCGCGCGTATCCCTGATGACGTCAGTGGATCGGTGAAATGATTGCGCTTTAAAGAGGGGGCACCATTTTGCTTGATCGCTAGTTGGGTTACGGGCCACGTGCCCAACATTGGTTGGCGGGACGTGACAGGCTGCCTTAGACTCCTGCCATGAAGAGACGTTTCCAATGCATGATCGCCACGTGGAGCCTCGACGGCCGCTAGGTGCGACGCTTCGTTTTGGCAGGAATCGATCTGGGCCATAGGATGTTCTCTTTGGAGTGTATAAATAGGAGGGGGCCATCTCAGGGCCGACAATTTGCCTTAGTTTCCTCTCATTGTTTGGAGATTGCCTGGTGCACCTCTGCTTAGGTCGGATGTTCTGCTGAATTTTCCTTGCCAAATCCTTTCCTTGAATCAGGTTAGATGTCTTCCTCCGAGGTATCTGTGGATGTAGTAGGGGTAGAGTCGGACGATGAGGCTCCAGTTTCTAGGGCCGAGTCCAGCGGGTCTTCCTCTTCCTCGGCTTCAGATAGTCGAGGGGGGTCTTCTTCATCATCTACGTCTTCTGTGTCGGGCAAGCCCCCAAGGATTAGGGTCGCCCTTGTCACTCGCCGTCGGGCGGCGACAAGGGCTCCCAAGGTACGCATCGGGAATACCCGCGATGTGCCCTCAGTCTTGAATCGTCTGGACGAGCTTTCCGATATTAGGGCTCGGTTCTATATCCCCTCTGGCTATTCACTCCGTCTGGCCAGAGAGGGTGAGCGGGCAGATCAGGTGCGGGGCCAGGAGATTGCCCTATATCTGGAAGCAATCCGGGAAGGGATGCGTCTACCCTTCTCATCTAAGGTTTGCGCGGTGCTCCATTGTTTCCGTCTCTCCCCGTGCCAGCTAGCGCCGAACTCATGGATGATCCTCCTCGGGTTTCTAGTCCGGTTAAAATTTGATTGGATCCCCTTCGATTTGATCCTCCTCCTGTCTTTTCTTTGTTATAAAAATCACCCTGGTACCAGTAAGGAAGATCCGAGCAGGGTGTATCTGTCGTTAAAAAACGTAAGGGTAGGACGGCCGGGTCGGGGGTAGTGGTCGTCCCTTCTTCCATCCATGAATGGAAGGAGAAGTTCGTCTTCGTCGGGCCTCTGGAGGGTGAGGATTGGCCTGTGCCCACCCAGTGCCACAGGGCCGATTGCCCGAGGGTGAGGCAGTCGAACGCCCCCGAGGCGAAGGTGGTGTCCCAGTGGGAACCGATCCAGCAGGCTGATGTCTTGCTCTCCGAGCAGGTACTGAACTGTGCCAGGCTCAGTCCTGCGCGTTTTTTAGGTAAGTTAGGGTTCTTGATGACCTGTTTAGACTTTGCCAAAACTCTTTTATTGTTTATGTGTTGCTGACCTTTTCCTTATGTTTCCCCTTTTTTTCTTTTTGCAGAGCCCATGGATCGATCGAAAATTATGGCCGCTATGACTTCCAAGGCCCAGGGAAGAAAGACCGGTGGCGCAAGCTCGTCCCGACCCGTCCCGAGCGCGGCTCCTAGGCAAACTCCATCGCCAAGGCCTCCGCAGCGCCCCCAGTCCCGGAGAAACATCCCGGGAGGACAGAAGCATGTGCAGGACTCGGCGCCCCGGGCTAGGGCAGAGACGACTCCCCCCGCCGAATTCCCCCTCAAGAGTCAGAAGCGGGGTGTTTCTTGGCCACCCCCTGGCAGGATCTAAGTGCAGGAGGGTGACTTCTGTATTAAGGTGCCCTCGGGGCTATCTGTAACCAACAGATTGCTGGCAGACATGGAGAAGACGGCTGGGGTCAAGATTCCTCGGGACACCATAAAGGCCCAAGTGGCCGCAATAGCTCAAGAGGCGGTTCAGGTCAGTAGCTTTCCTTAAAAATATCTTAACCTTTATTTCCTCGGCTTCACTTTTTAACACGTTTGCTACTTTCCTCAGGTACTTCAGCACTGCGCTCTCCTTGCCGCCATGGAGTTCGAGGAGGTCGCCCCGGCAATGAAGAAGGCAGGCGAATCCTCCTCGCGAGAGGAAGAATTCCTTCTTTAATTGCAGCAAGCAGAAGAGAAGGCGGCCTTCCTTGACTCAAGATTGGTCGCCGAGGGCCTAACGGTTTCCAAGATGAAGGAGTCCCATCGGCTTCTAACCGATTCTAACCGAGTTATCCATGCCCAAATGGAGCAGACGAACGGGCTTTTCAACGCCACAAAAAGGTCGAAGGACGCCATAAAAAAGGAAGCCTGGGCGGCTCGCGATGCAGCGAAGCTCGCGAAGAGCAGGGCAGAGAGGGCCGTGGAGGAGTACAAGGTGTCTGATCAGTTCTACCTCGATCTCGCTGACTCCACGGCCGTTGGGTGGCACAATGCCCTCGATGCCGTCAAAGAGGCCATGCCCGAGTTCGTCGACCGTGAGCTCCGCGCAAAGTACCCCCTCGCCGAGTGTTCATATCAGATTTTTGCAATTTTATACCGCCCATTTTTTATCACGTTGCTTATTGGTAGGTACTCTTGATCCGTGTTTGCTAGAAAATTGCAGGTTACAGGTTTTCAGCTCTAAGCAGTGAAATTCATGGAAAAACGCGACAAATTCTGGACTACTGCCAACCACAGATAAAATACGGGTCTCCGTTCTCTATCCGTATGTTGCCGCACACCAGTTTAAAGGAAAAAATAGCAAATCAATGGTCATTTTCATGAACAAAGCACAAGGGCAACACAAGATCCAAGATTTCTACACGGAGCTCAAAAAAATCATGGCAAAAGATCCATATCAAATCACCTTTTGATCTGCTGAAAATCTGGAAGAAATGTGAAGAGCTTCTGAGAAACCAAGTATACCACACTGAAGGTAAGAGCAACACAGGGAAACCACAAAATACGACATCTTAACTCCCCTACATGGCCGCTCCACCGAGTTAACTCGGCCGCGGATCCGCGGCCGAGTTAACTCGGTGGAAGATTATATTTTGGGGCAGTTTGGTAATATCATTTAGGGCCAGAATGTTGCCCTAGGGTTTCAGTTTCCTGCCTATAAATAGCCCAGAACAATGCCAAGTGAAGTGTGCTTATTTTTGTGTTAGATTTTAGGAGAGATTTTGTAGTTCTTCTTTCTCTTTTCATCTTTCTCCATTAAAAGCTTGTAGTAAGCTTTTATGAGTGAAGTGATGAATAAAAGAGATCTTTACTTGATCATGCTTGTCTTGTTACTTTGTTAATTATATTTGCTTGTAATTTTCATTTGCTAATCAAGTTGTTGTTGTTTGTTGTTTGTTTGTTTCTTCTTCTTCTATTTTTCTTTATCCTTAACAATAATGATGCTTATGCTTGATCCTTGCCAAAGTGAGGTCTCAAATAGATAGTTGTAATCTTCTAACCTCTTTCTTTCTATCTTCCTCCTTTTGTTGTATTTTCTTTTTTTTTTTGTAATGGATGAGTAGTTTCTCACTTGTTAGGGTAGGATAAGGAAAGTTTGAGAGAAGGAAATCTCTCTCACTCTTTTCTTGCCCAACATCTTAATTCGGACTCCCGTTAATTGAACCACAATCTGCTCCCTACGGCACTCTATCCTACATGATAATGGTGATTCCTTAGCGAGACCGGTTGTGGTTGAATTAACCGGAGGTTAAGGCTAAGAGCCAAGAACGGACGGACAAGGACCAAAAGGAAGAAACTAAGCGTTGGAAAGCCAAGCTTATACTCGCAAGTTCCTTCCTAGTCGTGCTAATCCCCGTTGTTGCCGATTACCGTAACACCGATATTAAGAGTGGCAACGAAAGAAGTGAGCGACTCCTATCTCAAACTAACCTAATCCTAACCCTAACAAGCTCTCTTTATATACATTTTAGCACATAGTTAATCTCAAACAAACCTGTACATTTGGACTTAACTCGTTAAAGCAAATAGAAAAGGATTCCCATCTCCCTGCGGACGACCCGTACTCAACCGGCTAGCCACCAAGCGAAACTGTCTTGATTGCGGTAATTAACTAAGCACGCAAAAACTCTAATAATCAAATGGCGCCGTTGCCGGGGAGACGGTAGTTTATTTCTTTGTGTAATTTCGGGTTAATTTGTGAATATAAATATAACCGAAAAACAAAAAAAATATATATTGTAAAAATCATCTTGTTATTTTTTAATTAGTTTTGTGCAAGTGTGCAGGATAGAAAGAAGGTCGAGTTCAGTGCCAAAGACGTGGGAAGTTAGACCCATAACTCGCGGGTACACCGCGGTCGATCAAGACGGGACCAACGGTCTACTGTAAAATTCTGGAGCAAACCCAGTGAGCAAATCAAGATTCAGGGGCTCTAAACAAGAAGAGGACACCCAACCCAGCACATGCAAGAATTCTGAAGGTCCAACTCCACTTTATAGCAGCGGAACCGCGGCATTTGTGCTTGTTTGGCCGCGGAACCGCGGCTATTTGCTGACATCAGCAACCAAAATCCCCTGTGAGTATTTCAACCCTCTTTCCTACTCCTCTGAACTCCACTGAACTATTTTTTGTGCGGCATTCTTTGCACAAACTCTCTTCCCCTCTCCAATAAAATTGTTTTTGAGCAGGATTCTTTGCGCCGCGCTGAAAAATAAAAAATTTGATTGCAAGTGATTGTTACTGCTTTGCATATTTTTAATCGGACTATAAGGGGCTTGAGACCAATCCAGATTGGGTAGGGATTTCATCACCCTTCCCAGGACCCCAGAAATCACATAAGGAATATGCATTGACCATTATTTAATTAAAAAATACTAGACTCAGCCCTAAAAATGTCGCGCTTAATAGGACAGAGGACTAGTTGTAGGCATCGGTCGTTGATCCTAACCTGACTTTGCGGTGTCTAGGCAAGTGTGTCTAAGGCGAGTGGTTACTTAATTAGGGCCACTACTTGTAGTGGAGAGCCTCCCACTCACCTGGCACTTACCTGGCCGCAATTGGCGGTGAAGAGGCGGTTTGAGGTCCTATTTCTAGCCCTTTGGAACAGTTAGGAGCTGTCTAGCTGACCTAGGTGACCCTAGATCTAGGTGTGATTGTACATATTTTGTCTGTGATTGTTTGAAGTTAAGCCGTAAGTCCGTACATATTTCTGCAAAACTCTTTCTAAAAAAAACAGAAAAAAACACAAAACAAAAGCTTTTATAAAAACTTGCCCTTTGTCGCTAGAATCCTATTTTTTCACCCACCTCTCATCGTATTTCTCCATTGACGTTTTCTTACCCCCACCTTCTCCGCTTGGACTAGGGACCCTAGTGCCCGTTTAGTCCGCGTTTTGTTAGTCTCTACGGACTACGCGATCGACACCGCAGTCGAAACTCCTTCCACCCCTTTATCAACACTACCCTTACCGGCCAACTCCAACGTTGACCGGGATTCTGTTCATACTTCCTCACCTTCACTATCACCAACTTCTTCTTCTGCGATGTCAGGATTTAATCCTAACATCCCTTTAACTCCCCCGGGATTGATTCCACCTCCTCTGGATGCGAATAACCCACAACCACCTCCTGTTGTAGCGCCACAGCGAATCACGCTCCAGGATCGTTTCTATCCCACCCGCTCTGCACTTCCTACCTGTCTTTCACTTCCGCCGGCCAATTGGGATAATTTCTAAATTAAGCCCCACTTCATCAACATGTTGCCCCAATTTCACGGGCTGGAATCTGAAGATGCCTACATCTTCATCAACAAGTTCCAGAACATCTGTGCAATGATAAAAACAACCCAACTGCCCGACGATGCTAAACGGCCACGAGTCATTCCGTTCACTATGTGCGATCGTGCTGAAAAGTGGCTGTATAGCACCGCATCGCATTCCATAACCAGTTGGGATGAGTTTGTTAAAGCGTTTCTTAAAAAGTTCTACCCGAACCACAAGACCGCAAGAATCCGAAACAAAATTAACCAATTTTCCCAGCTTCCTACCGAACCCTTTTGGAAGTGCTTTGACCGATACAAAGACCTTCTTGTTCAGTTCCCTCATCACGGTATTGAGAGATGTCAACTTTGCCAGACCTTATATGAGGGCCTGAATCCAGCAACGAAGCAGTTGTTGGAAACCATTTGTCAAGGCCAATTCCTATCCAAATCTGACGAGGAAGCTTGGCAATTCTTCGACAATCTTGCGGAACAGACGCTTCAGTGGGAAAGCACAAGACCGAACAATTCTTATATTTCTTCCGATCTCTCTAGGGCAGGCGTTCATCAACTTGATGTCTCAATTGTAATGAAAGCCGAGATGGCAGCTATCACACGGAAAATGGAAGCAATTGAGAGCAGATTCTCGTCTCATTCTCCTGCACCCGCTCTTCCCCCTCGTACCATCTGCGCCTGTTGTTCTAATCCATCCCATTTGACCGGAGAGTGTCCTTACAACCCACCTGCTCAGGGACAGGATCAGATCAATGCTGCATTTCAGCAAAGACCAAGAAATGATCCATACTCTTCCACTTACAATCCGGGCTGGAGGAACCACACCAATTTCTCCTGGAATCAGAACCAGCATCAATTCCAAGGCAACAATTTCCAGAGGCCCCCTCCTCCGCAACAACAAGCTCAGCAACAAACTCAACATCACTTTCAGCAGCCCTTCCAACCCCAACCTTTTCAAAATCAGACGAACAATTTTTCACCCAACAATTCTTTTCCTCAAAACAACTTTGTTCCGTCAAACAACAAAAAGGTTTCCTCGCTAGAACGGAGTCTAGAGGCGTTTGTAAAGCAATCGACTCAATCTACCGCCAACATCCAGTCTTCCATTCAGTCTTTGGTGCAACACACTACTGCACACGGGCAAAGCATCAAGAACATCGAAGCCCAGATTGCACAGTTGAATGCGGCATTAAGCGAGGGAGAAAAGGGGAAGCTTCTATCCCAACCACTCCCAAATCCTGGTCACCCATATAATGTACATGTTGCTCTAGAACAATAGAACCATAATGTGAGTGCCATGAATACATTAAGATCTGGAAGGATGCTGCAAAACAACATTGGGACACAGATAGATGATGACACCCCGGCCGCTTCTTCTTCCTTTTCTTCTTCGTCTTCTGAGCCTATTCTCCCTTCTTCAAAAGGCTCTTCTTCTTCTTCTGCTCTAAACGGACCCACTTCTCACTCCATGAAAACTCCAGCTCTGGTATCCGTTCCAACTCCACAATCTCCTCCACAAGAATTGGACTCAACCAATTTTAAAAACGTTCCATTTCCAAACCGTTTGAGGTCCAATAAACAAAATCCATAAATGGAAAAGATT
This sequence comes from Agapanthus africanus, assembly GCA_030015575.1. NCBI lineage: Eukaryota > Viridiplantae > Streptophyta > Magnoliopsida > Asparagales > Amaryllidaceae > Agapanthus > Agapanthus africanus. The sequence goes on along the minus strand of JASDDO010000010.1, from coordinate 357,723,430 downwards.
CTGGAGTTGTTTAAGCAGGTTAACATCAACATTCCCCTTTTGGATGCTGTCCAACAAGTCCTTTCCTATGCAAAAATCTTAAAGGACTTGTGCACGAAAAAGAGGAAATCTCAGGTACCCAAGAAAGTTTTCTTAGCTAGTGCTGTGAGTGATGCTCTTACCCAATCTTTACCTCAAAAACGGAAAGACCCTAGCTGTCCTACGATTTCTATTACCATTGGGGATAAGAACATCAACCGCGCACTTTTGGATCTTGGTGCCAGTGTTAACCTGCTTCCGTACTCAGTATATGAGCAACTAGGTGTAGGAAAGCTGAAACCCACACACTGTACTCTCCAAATGGCCGACCGATCAATCACCCATCCTAGGGGTGAGCTAGAGGATGTGTTAATCAAGGTTGGGGACTTCATATTCCCCGTTGACTTCATTGTTTTATACACACAGCCTGTAGCTAACCCCCAGAATCAAATTCCGGTGATACTCGGTCGCCCATTCCTTGCAACCTCAAATGCTGTGATCAATTGTCGAAATGGTTCGATGAACCTATCTTTTGAAAACATGAAAATTGAACTCAACATTTTTAGGTTGGGGAATCAGCCCTCCGAACCTAATGCTCATATACTAGACGTTTGTTCAATCCAGGAGATCACTCCGGAGGACAGTGAATTCGAGGAGTTTTTGTTCGATCACAACAATCTTGACGCCACTAGTGCGTTCCTCTTCGAACCTGCTTCTGCTTCTATGCCCGATAATGACTATGAGTGTTTCACTTTCTCGAACGATCTTAGCCAGTCACCACCTGAGTTTGAATCCTTTGAATTTCCGGATGAGTTAGCTGAACCATCCAACTCGGTCGCTTACACTCGTTTTGAACCTCTGCTGGAATCCTTTGTGTTCGAGACCTTTTCACCAATCTTGCCTTCAATCGTTTCACCTCCAATGCTCGAACTCAAGCCATTGTCGTCTCACCTTAAGTACGCTTACTTGGATGAGAACGAGACCCTTCCTGTTATCATCTCGGCTTCTCTAGCTCTAAAGCAAGAGAAAGCCCTTCTTACGGTCTTGCACAGCAATAGGCAAGCCTTTGGCTGGTCAATAGCGGACATCAAGGGGATTAGTCCCCTGATCGTTGAACATCACATTCATCTGATGGATGATGCCAAACTAGTCAGGGATCCACAAAGGCGGCTCAACCCAGTCATGAAGGAGGCTGTAAAAAAAGAGATCGTAAAGTGTCTAGATAGTGGTATCATTTACCCTATCTCTGATAGCCAGTGGGTTAGCCCCATTCATGTTGTCCCCAAGAAGTCGGGCATAACGGTCATAACCAATAAGGCGAACGAGTTAATCCCTACTCGCACCCAGACTGGGTGGCGAGTATGCATCGATTATAGAAAACTCAACGCCGCAACGCGGAAAGACCACTTCCCGCTACCTTTCATTGACCAAATGCTTAAACGATTGGCTAGACACGAGTACTACTGCTTTCTGGATGGCTACTCCGGCTATAATCAGATTCCCATCGCCGAAAAGACCAGGACAAGACCACATTCACCTGTCCTTTCGGCATGTTTGCATATCGTCGCATGCCCTTTAGGTTATGCAATGCGCTCGCTACCTTCCAGCGGTGTATGATGGGAATCTTCTCAGACATGGTGGAAAAATTCTTGGAGATCTTCATGGATGATTCCTCCATGAAGATTTCTCCATTTTCGGCGATTCCTCCATTTTCGGCGATTCCTTTGATGAGTGTTTGCTGCATCTCGACGCTGTCCTTACCCGGTGTAAGGACAAGAACCTCACTTTAAATTAGGAGAAGTGCCACTTCATGGTGCGCGAAGGTATTGTCTTAGGACACATCATCTCGCAAAATGGCATTGAGGTAGATAAAGCAAAAATTTAAGTCATTTCCAATCTCCCTCCTCCCAGGTGCGTCAGAGACATCCAAGCCTTCCTTGGCCATGCCGATTTCTATAGACGGTTCATCAAGGACTTTAGCAAGATTGCTAGGCCCTTGACTCTTTTGCTGGCCAAGGACACGACATTCGACTTCAACTCGAGCTGTGTGACTGTGTTCGAGTCATTAAAAAGCTCACTCACTTCTGCTCCCGTTCTTTCTTCTCCTGACTGGACGTACCCATTTGAGATTATGTGCGATGCATCCGACTTTGCCATCGGTGCTGTCCTTGGACAACACATCAACAAGATGCCGCACGTAATCTATTATGCTAGCCGAACCCTGAACGACGCCCAACTGAACTATACAACAACCGAGAAGGAATTCTTGGCTGTTGTATTTGCTTTAGAAAAGTTCAGGCCCTACCTTATCGGCTCTCCAGTCATCGTCTACACAGACCATTCTGCTATATGCCATCTTTTTGCAAAGAAGGATGCAAAATCTCGGCTGATACGTTGGATTCTTTTGCTTCAAGAGTTTGACCTTGTCATCAAGGACAAAAGAGGATGTGAAAACGTAGTCGCTGACCATCTCTCACGACTTTCTTCTTCGCCGTCGCTTCAAGTTCTGATCAATGACGTTTTTCCGGATGAACAACTCTTGACAGTATCTTGTGAACCCTGATTCACAGATATTGTGAACTATTTGTCCACAGGATTACTACCGACTGAATGGTCAAGTCAGGACATACTTCGATTCTTATCCCAAGTAAAACACTTTTACTGGGACGAACCCTATCTGTTCAAGTACTGTCCCGACCAGATTATTCGTCGGTGTGTCCCTAACAATGAATTCAAGAGTGTGCTGTCATTTTGCCACAATCAAGCATGTGGTCGGTATTTTGGCCCCAGAAAGAAAACCGAGAAGATCTTGCAGTGTGGTTTCTACTGGCCACAACTCTTCAAAGACGCTCATGACTACTGCAAGACTTGCTCCATGTGCCAACACTTGGGTCGGATATCCAGGAGAAACGAGATGCCGCTCCAACCAATCTTTGTTGTGGAGATTTTCGATGTTTGGGGGATTGATTTTATGGGGCCGTTTCCCAGCTCTTTTGGGAACTTGTACATTCTTCTCGCTGTTGATTATGTCTCTAAGTGGGTCGAGACTGTGCCCAGCCGAACTAACGACAACGAGGTTGTCGTTAGATTTCTTAAGAAAAACATTTTCTCCCGGTTTGGGCACCCCTGAGCGATCATTAGCGACAATGGAACTCATTTCTGTAATAAGACTTTCGAGGCCTTGATGTGGAAATATTCCATTAATCATAAGCTATCTACGCCCTACCACCCCCAAACTTGTGGGCAAGCCGAAGTTTCAAATCGACAAATCAAGCAGATATTGGAGAAGACGGTTTCCAAGAACCATAAGGATTGGTCTTTAAAACTCACTGATGCCCTTTGGGCATTTTGAACTTCTTATAAGACCGATCTTGGCATGTCTCCTTATCGGCTTGTTTACGGAAAGGCTTGCCACCTTCCAGTGGAAATAGAGCATCGCGCATTTTGGGCGATAAAAGAGCTGAATCTATCTCTCGAAGATGCGGGCAGCCATCGAAAGCTGCAGTTAAACGAATTGAGCGATCTTCGGGATGACGCTTACGAAACCGCTGTTGTCTTTAAGAACCGAATGAAGGTGTTTCACGATAAACACTTTTTACGCAAAACATTCGCACCTGGTCAACAGGTACTACTTTACGACACCCTGCTACATTTCCATCCAGGTAAGCTCAGATTTCGCTGGAAATGGCCATTTTTTGTGCGGAATGTGTATCCGCAAGGCGCTGTGGATTTAGAGAATCCAAAGGACGGATCATTTTTCAATGTAAATGGACACAGACTGAAACCGTACATTAGCGCCGAACCAACAGAGGAGCTCCTGGTCTTACAGGAGCCGATTTACCCTGCATAATCTTCCTCTGCCTACCACAAAACTTCGGTTATTCAGCCAAAACAGTGGACACTGTTTCAAATAAGTTTGGGGGTATGTATATACCATTTTGTATATATATGTGGATATTCTTGTCCGGTGCATATCTATTTTTAAAAATTTTCTTTTAAAAAAAATGTGTATATCTAACCGACAATTTTGACCCTTCAATAATTTTTTCATGCAATGACAGTGAGGACACTGTCCAGTTTAAGTTTGGGGGTACGCTCGGTACGCATTTCTAACCTTGGCATTCATATGTATATTTTGCATCTGCATACTAAAATCCATAAAAATCAGAAAATTTTCTAAAAACATAAAAACTTTTTCGTCAAGTTAGCTAGTGGGAGAACTCAGATTCAACATTTCGACGGTTTTGTTTGATGAATTAAGAATAACTAAATCTTATTTTTAGATTTTGAAAACCTGAAAGATAATTCTCCTTTGAAGTTAAACTATAGCTGATATACGTCTTTACATCACACTACTTGTGTTGTGAGTTTTGAAAGTTAGATGATAAGTCTATTATGTCTGAAAACTTTTAAATGGATAAATTATTTTCTGAGGATCAAATAGGTTTGTTCTGAAATAAGTAATATCAAGAATAGTTTATGAAGTGAAGCGGATATGAAGGGATGTTATTGATGCCTTAATTGGAACTAATTCTGAAAAATAACACATCTGGAACTTGATTGGAATGATTACACACATAACCCACTAAACACGTGTTTTATCCAAAAAAAATAATTGAACTACTGGTTATATCTCCGTTCGCATTAAATCGTCATGATTTTCACGCTAAAATTGTCTTTTGATTTTGGGCCTAGGTAACTTGAGTAATTAAGTCCGCTGGAGTGTCTCTACACCTAATGCTCTAAAGCTAGCTGGTTTGGGAGCATTGGCCCAAAGCTCGTTAAGAACCCTAGAAAGTCCAGATTAAAAAAAGTCAAGCAAGTGTTCTCTCCGAGTTTAAATTCCTAACGGTTCTTTGTGTGAGAATAATCTTGACAAAAGACAGGTTTTTCTAAAAAAGTATTTCTAGCGGAGATATGAAGGTTTTATTCTATGATAAAGACTATTGCACGTTCACAAAGGTGTGTATGAAATGAAAATAAGAAAAAGGTGGAGTGAAAAATAAGACCTGGTTTCCTGTTAAGGAAGATAGAAATTCTGAAATTGAAACCTTACTGGAAAACGAAACTTTAAAAATACTTAACTCTTTATAAAACTTATGTGATCCTTTTTAAATTTTTATCTGGGCTTTATTTTGTGACATGGTGAATTTAATCGATCCTTCTGAAACTTAACGACACTATTTGCACTGCACGTAAAAACATATAAAATCTTAAGTTAAATAAGAAGCGAGGTGTGAAAAATAAAGGTTCGATAGTCTAGAATTAGGATAATAGAATTGTTATTTTTAAACCAAAAGCTTAGGATTTGAATCATAGTTATTTCGCAAAACTAGCTTGACGGGATTTTGTGGGTAGTATCCGCTGAAAACCCTCAGGAAACAACACTCCTCCTACTAGGGATACCTAGAGGTTTAACGGCTTGTTGCACATGCTCAGTGCAATCGCATTCCCTGCGAAAGTGAGGTTAGGAATTTTTGTGAATAAATTGGATTTGCTCGGGACGAGCAAATGATATGTTTGGTGGTATTTGTTCATATCAGATTTTTGCATTTTTATACCGCCCATTTTTTTCACATTGCTTATAGGTAGGTACTCTTGATCCGTGTTTGCTAGATAATTGCAGGTTACAGATTTTCAGCTCTAAGAAGTGAAATTCATGGAAAAGCGTGACAAATTCTGGACTACTGCCAACAACAGATAAAATACGGGTCTCCGCTCTCTATCCGTATGTTGCCGTATACCAGTTTAAAGGACAAAATAGCAAATCAATGGTCATTTTCATGCACAAAGCACAAGGGCAACACAAGATCCAAGATTTCTACGCGGAGCTCAAGAAAATCATGGCAAAAGATTCACATCAAATCACCATTTGATCTGCTGAAAATCTGGAAGAAATGTGAAGAGCTTTTGAGAAACCAAGTATACCACACTGAAGGGAAGAGCAACACAGGGAAACCCACAAAATATGACATCCTAACTCCCCTACATGGCCGTGGATCCGCTGCCGAGTTAACTCGGTGGCAGATTATATTTTGGGGGCAGTTTGGTAATATCATTTAGGGCCAGATTGAAGTGTGCTTATTTTTGTGTTAGATTTTAGGAGAGATTTTGTAGTTCTTCTTTCTCTTTTCATCTTTCTTCATTAAAACCTTATAGTGAGCTTTTATGAGTGAAGTGATGAATAAAAGAGATCTTAACTTTATCATGCTTGTCTTGTTACTTTGTTAATTATATTTGCTCGTAATTTTCATTTGCTAATCTAGTTGTTGTTGTTTGTTGTTTTTTTGTTTCTTCTTGTATTTTTCTTTATCCTTAACAACAATGATGCTTATTCTTGATCCTTGCCAAAGTGAGGTCTCAAATAGCTAGTTGTAATCTTCTAACCTCTTTCTTTCTATCTTCCTCCTTTTGTTGTATTTTCTTTTTTTTTGTAATGGGTGAGTAGTTTCTCACTTGTTAGGGTAGGATAAGTAAAGTCTGAGAGAAGGAAATCTCTCTCACTCTTTTCTTGCCCAACATCTTAATTCGGACTCCCGTTAATTGAACCACAATTCTTTCCCTACGGCACCCTATCCTACATGATAGCGGTAATTCCTTACCGAGACCGGTTGTGGTTGAATTAACCGGAGGTTAAGGCTAAGAGCCAAGAACAGACGGACAAGGACCAAAAGGAAGAAACTAAGCATTGGAAAGCCTAGCTTATACTCGCAAGTTCCTTTCTAGTCGTGCTAATCCTCGTTGTTGCCGATTACCGTAACACCGATATTAAGAGTGGCAACGAAAGAAGTGAGTGACTCCTATCTCAAACTAACCTAATCCTAACCTTAACAAGCTCTCTTTATATACATTTTAGCACATAGTTAATCTCAAACAAACCTGGAAATTTGGACTTAACTCGTTAAAGCACAAAGAAAAAGATTCCCATCTCACTGCGGACGATCCGTACTCAACCGGCTAGCTACCAAGCAAAACCTTCTTAATTGCGGTAATTAACTAAGCACGCAAAAACTCTAACAATCACCGAGGAAGCACCACAGCGGGGCAGCGCTGACCTGGTCATCGAAGGCGAGGCAGCTGGTAGAAGCGCCGTGCCCGAGGTCGCCGTTGTGGTCCCTGACGGAGGCACAGACCAAGGAGAGGTGGTGGCCGAGCAGGCAGCCTGAGCTATCCCCTCTTTTCTTCTTTTTTTTTAGAATTTTGTAAGCCTACGAGCATTTTTGCAAGGCTGAAGATCCCATAATACCTTGTATATTATTTTGATCGTAAATAAAATATATATTTTTTTCTCAAGTTCTCTCATTCTGCACATATTTTTAGCTCGCAAGCCTTTTATCTTGGTAGTATTAGGCGGGCACGACCACAGAGTTATGAGAAGGCTGGGACCTGTAAGTCGCTGTCCGCCCTTTCCCCGGAGTCTAGATGATGATCGCGCATCAAGTATGAATTGAGCGATAGCCAAGTTTGAATAGATCGGCGTCCCTCGATTCCCTTTTGGAAGAGCCGAGCATGAGTCTGTTCGACGGGTCTTGGACCCATGTCTTTGTAGGTCAGGAAATTACCCGTTGGGGATGGATCGAGCAGGAATCTGCTCTGCGGCCTCGCGATGAGGGCTTTGGATCCGCTTCTTCGTCGGGCAGGAAGCTACCCATTGTGGATGAGCCAAGAAGGAAGCTACCCGGTCGCCTCATGATGAGGACTTTGGATCCACTTCTTTGTAGGGCAGGAAGGTACCCAATGTGGATGGACCGACCAGGAATCTGCTCAGCGGCCTCGCGATGAGGGCTTTTTTAACTTCTCTAGTGTCTCCTTGGGGGGTCTTTCAACCTTCCGCGATCTAATAGGGTGGGAATGGTGACCGACACGGATGACACGTGGCAGTTCTATATCGGGAAAGTGCGATATTCCATCATTTGCGTCTGTGCGTGAGTAGATCTCGGCCGTTGGAAGATATTTGTTGAGGCTATAAATACCGAAGGTATATTGGTCTCTTCCTAGTCTTGCATTACCCGAAGATGACCGGCAGCGTGTATACCATCAGGGAGATCGTATCTCATAACGATGTGTACTTTTATAACCTTGAACGTTCCGAGGAGACGTACGAGGTGGTGATAGGCCGCTTGGAGGGCCACTATGGACGCTTACTTCCGCAGCGGTCTCCTCTCCTTCAAGTGCTAATTTATACGATATGGAGGACTTCCTCGGGTATGTACAATTACCTATCTCCGCAGTTGATGGACGAGGTGTTTGAAAAATTGCATATGGTCCACGAGCTTGGTATGATTTCGAAGAGCAGGTGGGACTGCTCAGTGGACCTTCTGCTTGAGAGTTTTCAGCAAAGGTTGGTCATTGCATCTTGCTCGGCGGATGGAAACCCCGGGGAGTCCGTCACTTCTAGTGTCTATGGGTACCGTCAAAGAGAGCTGGCGGAGGCTGCTTGGGCTCGGCTGGAGGAGATTTCTTCTGAGTATCATCGACAATGTTTTCTTAACCCTCGACCTCCTTTGCTGTAATTATTATAAGGCTGGGGAGCCCATAATACCCCTGAAATAAATAAACTTGTCTTTGGTTATGGTGTATCGCCTCTTTCCTCCTTTCGGCATACTTTATATATATATATATATATCTATATATATATATATATATATATATATATATATTTTAAACCTCGGAGTCTTAGAGCCGATGAGGGTAACAGAGGGCTGGAGCCCCGGAGTGGTGCAGAAGATCTCTTCTGTGATGGGACCCAGTTCGGAAGACTTAGCTAATGCTGAAAGGAATTACATTAGTTAAAAGAGGGTACATGTTTATTTATACAACTTAAGCTTTTCGTGTTATAAGGCCGAGGAAAATTACGCCCCCCGACGTCCGGAAGGCAGTACGCTCCACCGGGCACCTCTTCTATTACGAGAAATGGTCCGTCCCACTTCAGGGAGAACTTGTGTAGTCTCCCTTGGTCTTTGAACTCATTCTTCATATGACTAGATCTTCTGTCTTGAAGGCCCAATGTTTAATTCGGGCATTCTAGCAGCGAGCAGTTTGCTGCTGATAGGCGGCTGCTCTGATTTGCGCTCGGTCCTATTTTTCCAACAAGACGTCCAAGTTGCTTCGGAGTGCTTAGGTGTTAGCTTCGTCGTCAAAGTGTTTGGCCCTATAACTGGATAGCCAAATTTCTGTGGGGACCATTGCCTCGGTTCCGTAGAAAAGGTTAAATGGGGTTTCTCCCGTAGGTGTCTTTTTCGATGTCCGCAACGCCCATAGCACCCGCGGTAGTTCCTCGACCCAACTGCCTGATTGTTCTCAAAAAATAATTTAGTAACCGCAATCAAGAACGGAGTCGCTTGGTAGCTAGCCGGTGAGTACGGGTCGGTCCACAGGGATGTTGTGAATTTCCTAATTGTTCTTACGAGTTATTTCCGAACGGTGTGAACGGATTGATTAAATCTAAAAACTAAATTAATCTAGATCTAAATCTTGCTAGTGTTAGGTTTAGGGTAGGTTTGGAAATGAAATAAATCTCACCGCTTTCTATACCCAAATTAAGATCTATGAGGAGTTATAGTAATTATTAATAAAGGGGATTAGAACCATTCGGGAAGATGTTTCTTCCTCTAGGTTCTTGTCCTTCCTTTATCAATCCTTACCCTAACCTCCATAGAAAACACGCTCAACCGAGCCTTTATACTACGGTATCACCGCTACCTCGTATGATAGGGTTCCGTAGGGAGCGGTGTGTGCATGTATGCATGGAGTCCTATTAATTATATGTGATGGGAAAGAAAGGGATGCGAGATCTTCATCTCTCAAAAGCCTTCCCCAAAGCTAACCCTAACAAGCGAGGAGACTACTCGCTCATTAGGAAACTGAAGAACATGCTATCTATCTATCTATCTAGGGCAATGAATTAAAGATCTATACTAGGGCAAGGAATTAAAACTACTTACTTTATTGATGGCTCTCTTCAAACATTTATACAAGACTTGTCAGATCTGAATAGATGAAATGAAAAGAGGCATCGATGCTCTCCAAAAAGAATTCTGAATTTTATTAATGAAAGGAGGCATAACCTAATACAAGAATTTGGGTTTCTATTTATAGGACATAGAAAACCCTAGGTTTACAATCGCCGCATGTATGCTTTTACAAAAATACCCCTAGGAACACTAGTCAACACGCCGCCAGCACTTTGGTAAATTTTCGGCCACTACGGGCATAGCCCGGCCGCGGAACCGCGGCCGCAAGCCAGGTTTGGCCACGGTTCCGCGGCCAAACAATGAGCTTGTCTTCTGAAAATTCCTGTGCTGGTTTTGGATGTATTTGGGTACTTTTTTCTTCACTTTGTTTTTCAGGTTGGCTTCTAGTTCTCTTCCATATTTCATAGTGAATAATTGTAGTGGACTTTTACCGTTGCTTCGTGACGAAGTCTTGAACCTTGCGCTGCCTTGTACTTTGTGAACTGATCTTTGTGTAGGCTTGATTAAGATCCGTCTATTTGTCGATCGTAGTCTTACTTTTGCATCGTCTTTCATCTTTTTCACTGTTTTTGTTTCGAGAATCTGTAACCTGCAACTATGTAGCAGACATGGGTCAAAAGAACCTATTTATTTGTAAAATGACTAGGACTGGGGAATATAATAATGCAATATTATGATATGAGCAAATACCGCCAAACTTATCTTTTGCTCGTCCTCGAGCAAACCTAGTTTTATTCTCGTCAAAAACCTAACTTCACTTTCACAGGGAATCGCGATTACACTTAGCTCGTGCAACAAGCCGTTAAACCTCTAGGTGTCCCTAGTAGGAGGAGTATTGTCTCCTGAGGGTTTTCAGCGGATACTACCCACAAAATCCTATCAATTTGGCCCATTGACTTTTATTCTCCAATTAGGTTTTCTAACAAGGAATTATATTATCTTCGACTTGTAAATTATCCACCCGTATTCTTCATGCTTCCTTATTATTTAACTTAAGATTATATATATTCTGTAGACTTACGTAGTTTTCGGCATCTCTTAAGTTTTCCTTCTAGGGTTCTATCTCAACTTAGGAATTTTTTTCATCTCTACTAAAGATACAAGTCATATTCTTCATTCCTATCTCTTATCTATACCCCAATCACATACCCCTACGTATGTGTATAAATCACCCCTACACTTGGAAATTCAAATCAAGCAATCATACTCTTGTTCGTTTTCTAAAACACTTCTTAATTGGTGAATTTTTAGATGAAACTGCTCACACATCCTTCATGCGATCGTTAATACTTCTTGAGGTACTAACAACCGATTACAAGATGTGCTTGCACATTAAAGCGTAATTCCTAGTCTTATAACACCTAAGGTTTTAGCAGTGACTCCTAAACCAGTTGGTCTAAGGCACTAGGTGATGAAGCACCCTCGCTAAATATTTTTCTATTTTTGCGGTCTTAAGTAATCACAAAAACCAGTGTTCATTTTTTTATTATCTCTTTATTCACACTTGTGTTTTTTTATTTTATTTTCTTCGTACTAAGGACTTTAGACAAGAGCATTTCAAGGTCTCTTCTACTATTCCAAGTTTCAAGGTGCGTGTTTGTGCAATTTGTACGGTATATATTTTCAGAATCTAGACTTAAGCTAGGAATTATTTTTCAAACTTATACTTTAATAAAAATATCAATACTCTTCCTTTGTTTTAACTTAGCCTATGAAGTGAACTCAAAATTTTCCTATTTCTAAATAAACTACAACGACATATAATTTCTACCATTAAATTTTAAGAAAGGTTATTTTTAGGGTTTTTAATTTACTAAGTATAAGATCTAGTTGTTCCTAGCCAGTTAACCTTTTTGTCAAACTCAAGTCAATTATGGCCAAAATTGAATACATCAATATTTATAATTTTTGAAAATTTTCAATTTTTATGTGTTTTAAAATAAGTATGCAAATGCAAAAATGTACATATGAATGCGAAGGAAGAAGGCTTACCGAGTATACCCCCAAACTTAAACTTGACAGTGTCCTCACTGTCATGCTACACTAAGAGGGTTGAGAATGTCGGCACTCTCCTGTTTATTTATTTATAAATTTTTTTTATTGTTAAAAGAAAAAAACAAATAATATACAACAAGGTTCCCCCCAAACTAAACAAGGCCTTACACAGGACAAAGGTTAGCACCAACCATTCAAAAATCTTATCGTGGTAATGGTAGAGTTGGTGAAAGAATGGAGTGGAAAGAAAAGAAATGAGAAGCACACGAGACCGTGTGGAGATAGAAGCGGTATACGGTCTCGGTGGAGGAGAAGAATGGCGGAAGAGAGAAAGAAGTGTAGTACGATCTTGAGGGTGTAAATCGAGTGAATAAATTAATGCAATTTGTGATAACCGATGTATTAAAAGCGATTGTGCTAATCTATCAACTCGTTGAGAAATGGGGTCAAATACTTCAAGATTCGCAAGAAAACATGGGTACGTCGAACTTGGTAAACCCTCCATTGAAAATGGAAACGCGACGGATTCTTGCATGGTCGAAACGATAGGAAGGACGAAAGGGAGTGATTTAGGAATAATCTTATTCTCACCTAAGTAATCTGTCTCGAACTTGAAGGATTCCATCAATGGTTCGAAATGACTGTAAGCAACCGAGTCTGATGGTTCAACTAACTCATCTGAAAATGTAAAGGACTCAAACTCGGGAGGTGAGTTTTCAACATCGTCCGAAAAAGTGAAACACTCGTAATCATTATCGTCTATGAGAACTGTGTCAGATTCAAAGAGAAATTTTTCAAGCTCGTAGTCCTCAAGCGTGATCTTTTGCGTGGTCGGAACGATGGAAAGGAGGGGGTTTGATGTAGGAAGTATAACAGTTAAAGGTTCACGAGGATGAAGTGGAAAATCCCTCACATCAAACAAAAATGGTCCATCCTCAATATTATCCTCGATACTCTCCTCAATACTATCCTCATAATTCTCCTCAAAATTTAGCCTATCCATGCCATTATCATCAAAATCAAGACGCATATGAGGTTCGGGAAAAACAATTAATGACTCAGGATGATGAATTGGAGATAAAATTTCAGTCAAATTTACGGGTTCATCATCCAAAATATTCCCGGTGTCCATATCCTTAATCAAGTGAAAATCAAAATTTTCAGACACCTCATCAAAAGCATGGATATCAATTAATTTAGGCTCTAGAGTGGAGGTGTAAAGTTCAAAAGGATTAGGTATGGTTTCACTCGAAAGGGACCCTTCACAATCTGGCAAGTCAAGCACTACAAAGTCGCACAACTCATCATTTTGGACACTTGTTTGAAAACTGGAGTTGTTGAATTCAATTGGTAATGGGTAGGTTTGATTTGGAAGGGTGTAAAGCTCATTCTTTCCACTCAAATTCTCACTCTGTCCAACCGCCCTATTATACATTGGAAAATTTAGAGTTAGTTGGAAACTAGCTACCGGGTCTCTAGGCTGCATAAGGGCGGCCATAGACACATCCACATTCCTAATCATTTTGTTTGTTGCTAAAATATAAGCTTCCAATTACTGTTCCAAATTAGACATGGGTTGTGAAGGGGTTTCGGTAAAAGATTCAAAATTGTTTAGATAAGTGAAACATCCAAATGGTTGTGTAGAAGTAATGTCTAGTGAAGGTGGGAAAGTCGGGTAGGACTGGTAGGAATTGGATGGTTGGACAGGAGTAGGATCAACATTTGGATAAAAAGGTGAATGGACTTGTTGATCCCTAAAACTGGATGTGTGGAGAGGAGTAAAAGATCGGTTATGAGATTGTTCAATGTGTTCAGCAATAGACATGGATGTAGGAGTTACAATAGGACTCGAAAAAGTGGTATCAACATAAGAAGGTGGTGAAGGTTTACATGGTTGATACAAAGTGGATTGCAAAGTCGAACTGTTTCTCCTAAACGCTTCTATTCGATCTTTCAAAGAAATTTTGGGCATGGAGGGGTCGTCCTTAAATCGACCGAAACAATTCGCGTAAGAGGCAAAGTTTGGTTCGGGGTACCAAAGTTCGGCAAGAGATTTATGATGTGGGGTACCCATGATGTAAGAAGGAGAAAAGAAAGAAGGTGGGTGGTACAAGGAGTTCTTAGCGACAAAATTTTGCAAGATTTTATAAAAAAAATTCCCTTTTTTTCTTTTATTTGGAACTTTTTTGCAAAAAAGATTTTCGATAAAGGGCTTAAACACACTTTCAATCAACCACAAATGCACATTCAGGCCTAGATCTAGGGTCACCTAGGTCAGCTAGACAGCTCCTAACTGTTCCAAAGGGCTAGAAATAGGACCTCAAACCGACTCTTCACCACCAATTGCGGCCAGGTAAGTGCCAGGTGAGTGGGAGGCTCTCCACTACAAGTAGTGGCCCTAATTAAGTAACCACTCACCTTAGACACACTTGCCTAGACAACGCAAAGTCAGGTTAGGATTAACGGCCGATGCCTACAACTAGTCCTCTGTCCTATTGAGCACGACGTCCTTAGGGCTGAGTCTAGTATTTTTTAATTAAATATTGGTCAATGCATATGCCTTATGTGATTTCTGGGGTCCTAGGAAGGGTGATGAAATCCCCACCCAATCTGAATTGGTTTCAAGCCCCTTAAAGTCCGATTACAAATATGCAAAGCAGTAACAATCACTTGCAATCAATTTTTTATTTATTTTAAGCGCGGCGCAAAGAATCCTGCACAAGATCAATTATTGGAAGGGGGAGATTTTTTAAGTGCAAAGAATCCTGCAGGAGATTTTTCAGAGGAGATATTGAGATTTGCAGAAGAGGAGAAAAGAAAAATTATAGCGCTTTTTCCACCTGCCGACGTTACCAGAGCGCCGCGGTTTAGCCGCCAAAAGCCCGTCATGACCGCGGTTCCGCGGTTGAATAAGATGCTCTGTTCCCAAAATTTTTTTCACGCAATGATGTCACAAGAACGCGGCGGATCCGCGGTAGAAGTGGGGTCCACGCGGCGAAAACGCGGCTGGAAAGTGGGTTGGGTTCTCGAGACTTCTGTAGTTCCTCTGTTAAGATTTTTACCTGTTTTTCAGATCTTCATTTTTCTGTTTTGATCTCTGAAGATTTCCAGATCCGAACTCGATTGTAGATCCTGCAAAATTCAAACAAAAATACCCTTCACAAAATAAAAGATGATAAATTTTTATATTTTTTT
Organism: Agapanthus africanus; assembly: GCA_030015575.1. Taxonomy (NCBI): domain Eukaryota; kingdom Viridiplantae; phylum Streptophyta; class Magnoliopsida; order Asparagales; family Amaryllidaceae; genus Agapanthus; species Agapanthus africanus. The sequence goes on along the minus strand of JASDDO010000010.1, from coordinate 357,708,248 downwards.
TCCAGTTTTTATGATTTTTTTAATTTTATATTAACCCGAAATTGCAAAAAGGAAATAACACGCCATCCCTGGCAACGACGCTATTTGATTGTTCTCAAAGAATAATTTAGTGACGGCAATCAAGAACGGCGTCGCTTGGTAGCTAGCCGGTGAGTACGGGTCGGTCTACAGAGATGCTGTGAATTTTCTAATTGTTCTTATGAGTTAATTCCGAACGGTGTGAACGGACTGATTAAATCTAAAAACTAAATTAATCTAGATCTAAATCTTGCTAGGGTTAGGTTTAGGGTAGGTTTGGAAATGAAATAAATATCACTGCTTTCTATACCCAAATTAAGATCTACGAGGAGTTATGGTAATTATTAATACAGGGGATTAGAACCATTCGGGAAGATGTTTCTTCCTCTAGGTTCTTGTCCTTCCTTTATCAATCCTTACCCTAACCTCCATGGAAAACACACTCAACCGGGCCTTTATACTACGGTATCACCGCTACCTCGTGGGATAGGGTGCCGTAGGGAGCGGTGTGTGCATGTATGCATGGAGTCCTATTAATTATATGTGATGGGCAAGAAAGGGATGAGAGATCTTCATCTCTCAAAATCCTTCCCCAAAGCTAACCCTAACAAGCGAGGAGACTACTCGCTCATTAGGGAATTGAAGAACATGCTATCTATCTATCTAGGGCAATGAATTAAAGATCTATATTAGGGCAAGGAATTAAAACTACTTACTTTATTGATGGCTCTCTCCAAACATTTACACAAGACTTGTCAGATCTGAATAGATGAAATGAAAAGAGGCATCGATGCTCTCCAAAAAGAATTTTGAATTTTATTAATGAAAGGAGGCATAACCTAATACAAGAATTTGGGTCTCTATTTATAGGACATAGAAAACCCTAGGTTTACAATCGCCGCATGTATGCTTTTACAAAAATACCCTTAGAAAGACTAGTCAACGCACCGCCAGCACTTTGGTAAATTTTCGGCCACTACGGGCATAGCCCGGCTGCGAAACCGCGGCCGCAAGCCAGATTTGGCCGCGGTTCCGCGCCAAACAGTGAGCTTGTCTTCTGAAAATTCCTGTGCTGGTTTTGGATGTATTTAGGTAATTTTTTCTTCACTTTGTTCTTCAGGTTGGCTTCTAGTTCTCTTCCAGATTTCACAGTGAATAATTGTAGTGGACTTTTACCGATTCTTCGTGACGAAGTCTTGAACCTTGTGTTTCCTTGTACTTTGTGAACTGATCTTTGTGTAGGCTTGATCAAGATCCTTCTATTTGTCGGTCGTAGTCTTATTTTTGCATCGTCTTTCATCTTTTTCACTGTTTTTGTTCCTAGAATCTGTAACCTGCAACAATGTAGCAGACATGGGTCAAAAGTATCTGTTTATTTGTAAAATGATTAGGACTGGGGAATATAATAATGCAATATTATGATATGAACACTACCTTGCCTTCCTTCCAAGCGGACTCTGAGGCTGCGGATGAGGCCTGGGTTCGCTATCTTGGCCTGCTCGTTGCATTGTGGATGTGCGACAGCGTCAAATTTCATCAATATGTGGTAGTCGCTTCAAAACTCTTTGACTTTATCATTTTCGAAGTTGGTCCTATGATCGGTAACTATGTACCTCGGGATTCCAAATCGGGAGATTATGTTGTTCTGCAGGAATTTTATCGTAGAGACGGCGTCCGGTTTCCTAATGGGCACGGACTCTATCTATTTCGTGAAATAGTCTACAGCGACGAGGATGTATCTATGTCCGCCGGTGCCGGTGGGAAGTTGGCCCACCATATCCATCCCCCATTGAGAAAACGGCCAAGGGGAACTGAGTGGCGTTAGTTTGGTGGCGGGGAGACGAGGTATGCTGCCGAAGCGTTGGCAGTTCTTGCATCTTCTGACCAGCTTTTCGGCATCCTGGTGTATTCTCGGCCAATAGTATCCTTGAAGCAGTGTCTTCTGGACCACGGTACGGGCCTCTTGATGCGCTCCCTCGACCCCTTCGTATATCTCTCGTAGAACATAGTCTGCCTCGTGGGGGTCGACGCACCGGAGCAGAGGCTGAGTGTATGACTTCTTGTACAGGTTTCTGTTGCTCTAGATGAAATGGCATGCTTTTTCCCAAAGCCGATGAGTTTCTCCTTGATCTTCGGGAAGTACACCGTCTTTCAGGAATTCTACGAGGGGCGTTCTCCAATCTTTGCATTCTTTTTGAGCTGTGTAGATTTGGAGTGTTACCTCTTCGTCCTCCACGTTGGGCCATGGTAAGACTTCGAAGAGGATATTTCTTTTATAGTTGGCCGAATAGGAAGAAGCGAGCTTTCTCAAGGCATCGGCCTTGGTGTTCAAGTTTCTAGGAATCTGCTCTACTTGTACTTCGTCAAAATTTCTTCGAAGCCTTTTCACTTTGACCAGGTATTTTATTATAAGTGGCTCTCGGGTCTCGAAACGCCCGTTTACTTGGCCGACGACTAGTACAGAGTTGCTGCATACCGTGATGGTCTTCAGCCCTACCCTGGAGGCGATTCGTAGGACTACCAACAGAGCCTCGTATTCCGCGGCGTTGTTTGGAACCCTAAAACCGAGCTTTAAAGAATACTCCATTTACGCCTCATCCGGGCCGCGGATGATCAGGCCAGCCCCTCTCCCCTCCTTTGTGGAGGATCCGTCCATATAAAGTACCCAATCTGGGATTGGGTCGGGCACTTCCTCGACCGAGGGACGTGGTTCGGGGCCCCACGCTGCCGTTCCTTCTTTAGTGGGGATGGTCCATTCGACAACGAAATCTTCTAAGACCTGTGCTTTGATGGCATGTCTGGGGCGGTATTTGATGTCGAATTGAGACAATTCCCACCTCCATTTCTGCAGAACACCTGACGATTCGGGGGAGGCGAGAATTGACCCTTAAAGGTCGCTCGGTGAGGACGAGGATCGTATGCGCTTGGAAATAGTGTCAAACTTTCCTGGAGGCGACGACAAGTACCAGGACTATTTTCTCTATGGCCGGGTATCTTATTTCCGCGTCATTGAAAACATGGCTCACGTAGTAGACCAGTCTCTGTATGCCTTCGAATTCTCTGATGAGCACTGAGCCTGCAGCTTGGTCGGAGACCGCTAAATATAGTAAAAGCTCGTCACCCTCGACCGGTCGGGTGAGTAGTGGTAGGGTCGCTAGGTGCGCCTTGAGTTGTTCGAAAGCATTTTGGCACTCCTCAGATCATTCGAACTTGGGAATTTTCCTCAGGGCCCTGAAAAACGGAAGGCACTTCTTTCCGGATCTAGACATAAAGCAGCTTAGGGAAGCCACCCTACCCTTGAGTCTCATGATGTCGACATTGCTCTTGGGTGTTGCCATATTGAGGATGGCGCTGATCTTTTCCGGGTTTGCTTCGATTCCTCTGTGTGTAACCATGAACCCGAGGAACGTCCCACTTGTGACTTTGAACGCACATTTAGCTGGGTTCTGCTTCATTTTGTACTTGCGCCGGACATCGAATGTCTCGCCGAGGTCTTTAATATGCCCGTCCAACAGGGTGGATTTTACGAGCATTTTGTTGACGTAGACTTCCATGTTTCTCACAATCTGCGGTTTGAACAGTTTGTTGACAAGCTGTTGGTACATGGCCCTGGCATTCTTGAGTCCCAAGGGCATCACTTTGTAGCAGTAGACCCCCCGATTGGTGGTGAAGGCGGTAAGTTCTTCATCTGCCGGGTTCATCCGGATCTAATTGTAATCGCAGAAAGCAACCATAAAGCTCAGTAGTTCATGACCGGCCGAACTATCCACCAGCTGATCTATCCGAGGAAGCGGATAGTTTTCTTTGGGGCAAGCTTTATTCAAGTCTGTGAAATCGACGCACATGCGCCATTACTCGTTTGCCTTCTTGACCATGACCACGTTAGCTAGCCGATTTGAATAGCCCAAGTTTCTGATGATGTTGGCGGCGAGCAATCAATTCACCTCGTCTTCTATCGCCTTTTGTTTAACCGGCGCAAAACCTATCTTCTTCTGTCGGATAGGCCAGCCTTCGGGTCGACCCCAAGCTTGTGGGAGATTACTTTAGGGTCGATCCCGGGCATGTCCGCTGACGTCTAAGCGAATACGTCTGAGTTATCTCGGAGGAATCGGATCAGGCTTTCCCGGTGGTCCGCTGTCAAGCGAGAGCCGATCTGGATTGTCCGGCAGTCGACTCTCTCTGCGAGGGGGACATCCATCAACGCTTTCACCAGGGCACCTCGAACTTCCTTTTGGTCGTCATGTGTATCTAAAAACCCCTGGAAGTCATGCGTGTCTTCAAAATCGCTGCCCTGCTCTCTGGCGGAGGACGTCGAGGTTTGGCAAATCTTGGCGGTTTGCTGGTCCCATAGGCCCGACCTATCCCCCTTGATCCAAAGGGAATTTGATCGCAAGGTGATAAGTCAAGTTCCGAGCCCGGAAGAAGTTTACGGTAGGGGATCCTAGGAGAATGTTATAGGATGACGGGACATTAGAAACGAGGAAGTTCACCAGTATGGTTTACGTCTTTCTCGCTTCCCCAATGTTGAGGAGGAGGGTGACCGATCTCTTAGCCTGGACGGAATGGTTGGTGAACCCAGAGAGGACATGGGAGGTTGGTTGAAGGTCGGATGGACCTAATCCCATACGCCGGAAACAGTCGTAGAACAGGATGTCTGCCGAGCTAACTTAATCGACCAATATTCTCTGTACCTCATATCGGATGACTCGGGCTGCTTTTACAGGGGGTCACTATGAGAAAGCGATATGTCGTGAAGGTCTGAAAGTGTATCCTAGCACCACCACAAGGTTTTAACCGGCATCAAGCATGCAATTTTAGAATTTTCTTGGTGCTAAGCTACACTGACCTAGAATCTAACTAGAGTATTAGGGTTTATATGATGGTATAACAAGAACTATACTAAGAGAAAATGACTACAACCTTTGTAGACCCAGTCCTTCTCTTCTAAAGCTCCGGGTAGTATTCCCTACGACTCCTCTTGACCCCACTTGAAGAAGGATTGAGCTTGCCCCTTGATCTTCCACGCCTAAGATGATCCACTCGAAATTCCTCTAGGTCAAGCTACATCTTCACTAATCTTTCATTAGTGATGGAAACAACCTAATCTTGAGTGCTAATCTTCAGTAGATTTATGAAGTAAGTTTATAAGCTCACTTAAAATTATCTAACTCTTTATTTTCCAACTCATGGAAAAGAGTAGAGCTTGGTGAAAGAAGAAGAAGAAAATGAGAGAGCAAGCTAAAATGAGCTCAAGAAAAAATGAACAAGTCTCAAAATGAGGAAGTGTGAAGAATGGCTTAATAAATCATTCACTTATTGAACCATGCAATAAAATTGCAATAATAAATTGTAACCATGCTTGTATAGTGAACACAAATGAATAAACAAATAAGCAAGCCATGCTTCACCCATACCACAAATATCTCTCCCTTTTCCACCTCATTTCTATTTTCTCAAAATAGAAATTCCAACCATGCTTCACACACACACACACACACACACACACACACACATATATATATATATTAATATATTAATATATATATATATATATATATATATATATATAAAGATAAGAAAATAATTAGTGAGCAATAATATTAGTTAATATGTAATTATATCAAATATATATATATATAATATCATATTATTAAATCAACACTTGATTCAATAATCCGGTTATATCACATATAACCTAACCGATAACATTTATCGCCAGATTAGAATACGGTATCACATACTCGTATTTAATCAGGGCCCCGCACATATCAACACATGTGCCCTACTTCGTTTCGCTTGAACTATGAAACCTCAGTATAGCACTCTAAAGACTCCTCAATACGCCAGCAGTAGGTGATGAACACAGGTGCTAGCTATTGAGAGAATAGAATATCAACAAGCAAGCTTGTCCAAACTCCCGTGAAGCCTATAAATAACACTTAACGTACAGTCTGGTCTCTTCATCTAATATATAGCATATCAAGTTTGGGGGTGGAAACTTCAGACCCCAGTAACTTGATAAGTCATGCCAATGTATGGCTTATAACGATACGAGAAACTACTGATAACACTTACTGGTAAATCTCATCATCCCTGGCCAGTGACTTTCTCTTATAGCCAATCGAGCATAGCGCAACATCAACTCCCTATACCGGAAGAGACGAAACCCCTCCTATCACTCACTGCTTCCATGTGACTCGGGACTGTACCTAAAATCCACCTGTTTTCATAACTCCTTTGAGCCATGGAAGGGAGGAAATCAAAGCACAGTGGGAACCATACAAGACACTATGACAATCTCGGGTCTACAGACTAACCTGTACCGGTGTCACCAGAGAACTGCTATCTGACGATAAGTATGGTACCATCTAGGAGTTCTCGGCGTGTCCTGTTCGGTGTACCCATTCTCTAATGAGCACCTGTATACAATCTTTGATGTCAAACACCAATGGTTATGTGATCAACCATCGCCCCCTACAGGCTCAAGAAACATACACACTAGTCTACTTTGGAATATCGATGCCCTGTTTCGATATTCCCTCAACTAGGAACTGTTAAAGGATGTGCTTGTGGACTACCGAGGTCCCAGTAGTATGATCCACATCATAGTCCTGGTAGTCAAGCAAACATCCTAAGGACTTTATCAATATGTATCGGAGAGGTAGTATAATAATACATGTGTACATGTTAAGATAAAGAGCAACCAGATAGCATACTATCATGTCGAGCAAGAACGTCCTCTATATATATGTCCAAGCATCTACTATATCATACAATAATGGCCTCTAGGGCATACATATTCCTAACAAGGTCGTCTTCGGTGAAGATGATTGGGTCATCCTTCCTGCACTTCTTGTGGGGTAGATCACTTACCTCCTCAACAGGTAGGAGGCATTGGTTCCCCCTATTTTTCCGAGCTGGATCCGAGGTGACGACCATGATCTGCCCGATCGTTAATTCCCCGAGAGGGGTTTGGTCCTTTTGCTCCCGCTTTTCCCTTAGGTATTTCGCCAAGTGGCCGGAGCGGATCAACTTCTCGATATAGTCACAGAGCTGTTTGCGGCTCTCAGTCGGGTGACCCTGCGACCTGTAATAGGTGCAGTACGGGCCATAGAGATGCTTGCCCACTCTTTAGGTAACTGGCGGGAGCTTAAAGAATCTCTCACCCTTAGCTTCCTCCAACAGCTCGGTCTGGGAAATGTTGAGAGGGGTGTACTCCTGGAACCTCGTGGAATAAGGTTTCGGACGATCGACTTTCTTATTCTCTTCTCTGTCCCTCTTCTTTCGGTCTGCTTGGTCACCTCTGGGCAGGTTGTAGTTCACCTCTGACTCGAGTTGGATTTCTCGCTCGGTCCATGCTTTCATTTCGGTCCTCGCCTCTGGGCAAGATGCATTTAGGTTGCGCCAATGATAAAGAGCGGAGCCACTCTTTGTGCCTAAGACCCGACCTCAGCGCAGGGATAACTTTTCTTCGTGGTGCTCAGGAACCTCCAGGAGAGCATTGTAGAAGCGAGTGACATACCCTTTGAAGGATTCCTTGTCTCCGCTCTTGACGGTGAACAAGTAGTGGACCGTCCTTTTCTGTCGTCGGTTTCCGACGAAATGATCAAGGAATTGGGTAGCCAGCTCATCAAAGGTCGAGATGGAGCATGGCGCAAGACCTCGGACAAGTCCCGGTCAGCTCGGATTAGGGTGGTGGGAAAAGATCGGCATTGAGCCGCGTCCGTGTTGTCTTGAAAGCTCATGCCCGCCGTAGATGCATCCAAGTAGTCCTTAGGATCGGACTTCCCATCGAAGAGGGCCACTTTAGACGGCTTGTTCTTGGATGAGACACACTCGGCCAGTAGCTCTTCTGTAAAGGGCTTCGTGAGCGAATCGGCGGAGTACTTTGCCCCTTCGCCGAACATTCGGCTATCTCGTCGTATACCTTCAATTTTCTTTTCGAGGGCTTCGATCCGGTGGTGGTACCCCGAGGATTCAGCACAGTCGGAGCGGCGGCTATCCCCGCTCCGGGTCTGCATGATGGTGCGGCTTCAATTCCGCTCTATCTGATTTTTTAAATCCTCGGGCGAGGCCCTTCTTGAGTAGTCCCAACGTTCGCCGTTTGCGCGGCATCGGCGGGAGTGGGGGCGCCGATCGTGCCTGGAAGCAGGAAAACTGACCGACACCTCCTCAGGGGGTGTGAGTGTGCGGCGAACGTCGGAGCGGCGGCCTAGTCTCCCCTGAGATCGGGGTGTGGAGCTGTCCAGCGCCCAACGGGTCATGGAATCATTCACTGCATGCAGGTCATGGTTGCCGGAGTCGACACGCCGGCGTTCAGTGACGTTGAGATGAGCGTGAGCGAGATCGAGGGCCTGAGCGTGCCGTCTGTCCTTCTGCAAACGTCGTTATCCTGGGGAGGGGAAATGCGGCCTGATGGGTAGGGCCCGCCGCTTAAATGCGGACGAGCGCATCCACCATAGCTGTGAGTCTGTCGATCCAGACAGATATGGCACCGATGACGTTAGGAAAGGGAGTAGAACTGCTCCCGCCTCTGTTATGGAGGGTGGGGCGGCTTTTATTGGGATCGTCGCGGTTGTCGCTCGCCATCGGGTCGAGAGCGGAAGATCAACATTATAGGTGGAGAAGCTTCTGAAGTTCCCACAGACGGCGCCAACTCATGGAGGTTGTGATCTCCCTCAGATGTTGTCCTCCGTCGATCTGATCACGAGAGGTTTAGAGCGGTTGAGGTTGGATATGAGAATTGTTGTGTGGATCTCAATGGGTTGGCGTCTACGCCGAGCTATCTGCAAAGGAAGTCCCATGGTGGGTGACCACCGTAGGACCCCCCGACGATCAAGTTAGTAGCGTAGAATAAGAGCAGAGTAGCGGTGTATTAGAATTAGTTTGCGTTACCCGAGTCGTCTAGATGAGGGGTTTATATAGTGGTCGCATGGAGCGAGCCGGCGTGAGATTCTCGCCGTTCTTTACACCCTTGCATTATGCCCGCGTCGATGGTGGGATCCGTCCATTAATGGTGGGATACGCTCATTAATAGGGGATGTGCCAGCGTGGGACATGGGACGTAAGGTGGCAGATATCACGCGTTGGCGAGATACATGGAGCCGTTGCGGGGTCGCTTGGGCTCCGGGCTCTCGGTTGATCGGGGAGGCCGAGGAAGCTCGGCTCGATGGATGGCTCGGAGATGAGCCGGGAGGCCGAGGACGCTTAGCCCAGCAACAGCTCGGAGACGAGCAAAGAGGGCGTTAGTTCGATTGCTGGATTGCTCAGAGGCAAGAATTCAGGGTGTAATCTTGGAGACGAGGCCCGAGGAAAGTCCCCAATGTAACACTCTGATTCTACCTCCGCAGCCCCCAGGAGCCTAGCGGGCTTACATGGATGACACGTCATCCGCTACGTGTCGTGATATGAGGAATTCCCACTTATGAGCATCATCAGCCGCTCACCGTGTCCTTGATCATCGCAGCTCCCTTCCCGCGTCCTCACGCCACCACTGCACCCTCGCGCCACCACCGCATCACCGGCGACTCACTCGCACCGCTGCGCTTCCTATTGCAAGAAAATAAAAATGAACAAGAAGGGCTTATATAATTTTTTGGCAGCCGATATTCAACTCACTGAAGTTGTAAATTATACGGCTTGAGCATTAACTATGCTGTATAATTTTCGTGCTTTTCCACTATTGGGATACGTTGATGGCTCTTTACCGTGCCCTACTTAGCTCGCCGCGCCTTCATTTACCACTACACCGACGTATGATATATCGTCCGTTGGTTCAGTTGATTCGTCACCTACATATCAGTAGTGGATTTGCATAGATCAATTGATCATGGCTTATATCATGCGATCAGTCTCATTCTCCATCCACCTCTACATTGGTAGACTTTCTACCTCATGTGAACAGTGTGCAACCATTTCTCGGATGTTTGTGTAGATTGGAGCCATACGAGATTATCAGCTACATTAGGCTCTTCATGATGCATGTCAGGATGATCGATCCATTCAGGATTTTTTTCAATCTTATTTCCAACTATTGGGAAGAACTAAAGACTATGGAGGTTACTATCTCTCTAACACTGCCTGAGTTTGCTCAAGAATTTAAGACACAACGCGATCGACAGCGTTTTTATCACTTTATGACGCGTTTACGTCCAGAGTCCGAGCCTCTTTACGCTCATATTCTTCATCGCTCTCCAATTCCATGACCCACCGATGTCGTTACAGAGTTTAAATCTGAAAAGAGACACTTACAACTTCTTAAGGTGGCTGCACCATTATCCACATCTACTTCGGCTACAGTACTTGCTGCACAATCTCGTCCATCTGCACCTTATTGAGACAATAATAATCATAGTCGTGGACAATCTCGTTCTCCTCCTGGTCTCTGTTCTAACTGCAAACTCGAAGGACATTGGTTACGAAACTGTCCGACTCGGTCGTCATACCGTGTCCGCCCTATACCTGCCACCTCTGTTACTCCTGTAGATGCTCAACTCACAACCATATCATCATCTCTTACACTATTTCTTCCATAGAGTTTTAGCACTCTTTCTCCTTGTCAACTATCGGAGCTTGCAAATTTGTTTCTCAGAACCTAGGATTTACTGGTGCTTTTACTAGTTCCGCTCCTGCTCCACTGTCTGCCACTTCGGGTAACTCAACTCCTTGGATATCTGTATCAGGTGCTTCTCATCATATGACTTTCGATTCTTCCGTACTTCAAAATTGCAAACCTATGAAATTTTACTTCATTTATACAGCTAACGGTGCCCCTCTTACAGTCACCAAGTGTAGCAAAATTACACCAACTTCTGGGTCATCCATTTCACTTACTTTATCATCAGTTTTATGTGTTCCACAACTCACCATGAATCTTATTTCCATCAGTCAATTAGCCAATTTGGGTTATACTATCTCATTTAATTCCACCTCTTGTGCAGTGCAGGATACCTGCAGCGGCCAGCGGATTGGGACCAGTCGTAGAGTGGATGGCTTGTATCAGTTAGAATAGCTTCATCTTCCATCCACATCACCCCTTGGTTTTAGTTATTCCTTCTCCATACTTTGGCATCAACGGCTAGGGTATCTCTCTAATCCTCTTTTACAAAACACTAGTTGATTTAGGAGTCTTAGGGTTTTTTCTTTTTCATGCTCAAAATAATTGTACTAGTTGTAGGCTTGCAAAATAGTCTGCATTACCTTTTACATTGCATAATAATATTACCACTGAACCTTTTGATTTATTGCATTCTAATATTGACGGTCCAGCACCCATTGCATCTATATCAGGTTATAAATACTATGTGAGCTTCATAGGTGATTTCTTATGTTACAGTTGGGTATATCTTATGCATTCTCGTGCTAACTTGTTTGATATATACAAAGATTTTACAAACATGATTAATACTCAGTTCCGAAAAATAATCAAAGTGTTTAGATCTGATAATGCATGTGAATATGCTTCTCACTCGATGCAAACTCTCCTCAAATCTCATGGAATTTCAGCCCAACAATCCTGCCCTCATACCCCTGAATAAAATGGTGTTGCCGAGTGCAAATATCGTCATATTCTTGACACCACACGTGCACTAATGTTATCATCCTCCACTGTAGAGTTATTAGGCACTAGAACAAGGTCTGCAAGGCATCAACCATGCCAAAATCAAAATTTTTAAGTGCCGAACAACCCAAGCAAGATCTTAGACTAGAGATTAGGCAAAATAATTAGCAAGTAAACAACTTTACTTCTAAGAGATAGGGATTACAACCTTTGTAGTCTGTTCCTTCGCTTCATAAGCTCCAAGTAGTAGTCCCTTCGTCGCGATCCATGAATTTCCGGACTCTACAGAGGCTCCACAAGCTGAATGATCCATGCTTGCTTGAAGTCTTCCTTTTCGAAGATGATCTACCTTGAAGAATCTTTAACCCAAGCGTACGCTTCACTAAACAACTTATTAGAGAATTGAACACCCTAATCTAAGTGGTTAGAATAGATGAGGATGATAAAGTAGGAATTTATCTCTCTTTTATTTTCAATTTCTCACACTATATCATCACAAACACAAAAGCTAGTAAGCTTTTCAAGGAGGAAGAAGAAGATGAAACCTTTTGTGAAGAATAATGAATATTGTTATGGTTACAATTGCAATCAAGGGATAAGAATGAAGGCTTAACCCTTATAGAGAATTAACTAGGGTAAAGGGTTTGGGTTGGGTCAAGAAATATCTACACAAAATATCAAAGGTCAAAGTCAAAGCTTCAAGAAGCTTCTTGAAAGATTCATCCAAGCTTAACCCTAATCCAAAAACTAACCATGTTTAAACTCCACAAAACATGTTGCATTTGTAACCCTAACTTGTTACAATATTATATATCACATATATAATATATTTCGTAACAAAAGAAAATAATACAATTAACATATATCGCATATATATCAATGTATTATCCCGGTGAGAAAAAGAATTTTTAAGTGAGCTAATATTAGTTAATGTAATATAATATATCAAATGTATAATTATACATTAAATTATCGAATCAACACTTGATCCGATAATCCGGCTATTTCATAAATAACCGACTAATATAATCTGTATCATTTCATCGAATCAACACTTGATCCGATGACCCGGCTATATCTCATATACCCGGCCGATATCACGTATCGCGAGAATCTAATACGGTATCACATACATGTATTGTTCTCGGTCCCGCACATATCACATACGTGCTCCTACTTCGTTTTGCCTGAGCCAGGAAACCTCTGTGTATGACTCTAAAGTATCGTCAATACGCCGGCAGTATGTGATGATCATATCAAACACCCACAAGCTGCAAGCGGTCAGCTAAACGTAACAGCCACCCAGGTATTGAGCGATCAGAAGATCAACAAGCAAGCCTGTACATTCTCCTGTGAATCCAATCAGTAACACTACCCGTAGAGTCCGGTCTCTTCGACTGATATGCTGCATATCAAGTCTAGGTGTGGTAAACGTCAGACCCCAGTAACCGATATGTCGTGTCGATGTGAGGCTCATAACAGGTTGAGAAACTACTGATAACACTTACCAGTAGATCTCCAAATCAGCCCTGGCCAGGGATTTCCAGTTATAGCCAATCGAACACAGCACAACATCAACTCCTTATACCAGGAGAGACGAAACCCTTCCTATCGCTCATTGCCTCCATGTGATTCAGGACTGTACCTAAAAGCCACCATTTTGCACGCCCTCTTGGACGTAGTAAGGTGGAAATTAAAGCACAGTGGGAATCACACAAGACTCTATGACGATCTCGGGTCTACAGACTAACCTATACTAGTGTCACCAGAGAACTGCTATCTGACGATAGGTATAAATCCATTTAGGAGTTCTCGGTGAGTCCGTTCAGTGTACCCAGTCTCCACTGAGCACCCGTACACCATATTTGATGTCAAACACCGATGGATATGGGATCATCCATCGCCCATCATATGGGTCAAGATGCGTATACGCTAGTCTACTCTGGTGTATCGATGCCCTGTCTCCATACACCCTCGACTAGGAACAGTTATAGGATGTAATCGTTGACTACTCTGGCCCCACCAGTATGATCTCATCATAGTCCTAGTAGTCAAGTACATATCCTAAGGGCTTTATCAACATGTGAGAGTAAGACAGTAAACCAATACAAGTCAACATGTTAAGACAAAGTACAACCAGATAGCATACTATCATATCGAGCAAGAAAGTCCTCTCTATATATATCCAAGCATCCACTATAATATACATCATATGTACAATAATGGCCTCTAGGGCATATACATAACTAACAATCTCCCACTTGCACTAAGGCCAGCTGTTGTAGTGTCTCATACCCAACATCCCGAAGAGTCTATCAAATTGTATCGGGGTATGGCCTTCGTGAGTGGATCCGCTGTGTTGTCCTTCGTATCAACTCTCCTGACCTTAATCTCCCGGCGATCAACTATCTCCCGGATCAGGTGATACTGCCTCAGAATATGTCTGGACTTTTGATGGGACCTGGGTTCCTTGGCCAAAGCCACAGCTCCATTGTTATCACAATACAAAGGTATTGGATGCTGAATGGATGGAAGCACTCCAAGTTCAATAATGAACTTCTTCATCCAGACAGCCTCTTTAGCAGCATCGTTGGCAGTGATGTATTCAGCCTCCATCGTCGAGTCTGCCACGGTTTCCTGTTTGGAACTCTTCCAACAAACCGCCCCTCCATTTAGGGTAAAGACAAATCCCGAGTGCGACTTAGAGTCGTCCTTATCACTCTGGAAGCTTGAATCGGTAAAGGACTCCACCTGGAGTTCTTCGTTACTATACACCAAGAACATCTCTCTCAAGTACTTGAGAATGTTCTTTACAGTTGTTCAGTGATTCTCTCCAGGATCTGCTTGATACCTACTCACTACACTTAGTGAGTATGCTACATTGGGTCTGGTACATGTTAGTGTATATGCCCTAGAGGCCATTACTGTATCATACTAGTATGTATATTACTTGATGGAAGCTTGGGATATTCACAGTTGTACAGACAATCTTGCTCAATATAGTAGTATGCTACTTGGTTTGTCTCTGCTTTAATGTGTACATGTGTGTTTATTTATTATATCACCTATACGCATTAGTAGAGCCCTTAGGATCTTTGCTTGATTACCAGCGTTGTGATGGCGATCACACTCGTGGGGGCTGGGTAATCTACAAGCACATCCTTATACACGTCCCTAGTCGTAGGAGTATCGAGATAGGGCATCGATACTCCGGAGTAGACTAGCGTATGCGCTTCTCAGCCCAGCACGGGAGACGGTCTGTCCCACAGCCGTCAGTACGTCGTACTTGAGATAGTATGCGGGTGTTTGTTGGGTTACGAGTACACTGGACATGACTCGTCGGGAACTGATGGTTGGTATTATACCTATCGTCAGTTATCATTTCCCAGGTGACATGAGTACAGCTTAGTCCGCTGACTTGACACTGTCACTTCGCCTCGAGTGTGTTCCCACTGTTCTTTGATTACTACCCTACCACGGCTCTACTGAGTCATGAAAACAGGTAGTAGTTGGGAGCAGTCCCGAAGCACTTGGAGGTAGTGACGGTTAGACAGGATTCGTCTCTCCCGGTATTGGGGGTTGACATCGCGCTGTGTCTAGGAGAGCCATTATACGAGTAGTCCCTGGCCAGGGCAAGCGAGATATACTGGTAGGTTTCCAGTGTTATCTCAGGGTGTATTGGGCTTCACTCCGACACGACTTGTACCGCTATTAGGGGACTGACGTTTACCGCCCCCCTAGGCTCGCTATGCGATGTATCAGACGAACAGACCGGACTGTACGGAGATTGTCACATACAGACTCAGTAGGAGTTCGGATGGGTTTACCTCATCGGCCTTCTTATCGACATCTACCTGGGGACCGTTACGTACAGCTAGTGCCGCTTGCGGTCTGTGGTTAAACCCACTGCCAGCGTAGTGTCGAGTCTTTAGAGTCCCACACAGAGAGTTTCCATGCACTGAGCGAAACGTGTAGAGGCCGTATGGTTTTACGGCAGGGCTGCGATCACTTACGTACACTTGTGTGCATGTGGTGTTCGGGCAGGAAATACTAGTGGGCTTTGGTTTAAGCCAGATCCTAGTATTGCACGGATGGATTTGTTTTGTCTTCTGTGCATCCGCATTCTACGGAATACGGATGCAGGTGTGTATGCACAGTTTTCCGGAGCAGTGAAGGAGGAGGTGCCTCATTAGGGTTTTGGCAGTTGGTTCGGCCAAAACCGTTATGTGGCAGGCTCATTAGGGTTTTGACAGTTGATTCGGTCAAAACCATTTTGAGGCGGACTCATTAGGGTTTTGACAGTTCGTTTGGTCAAAACCATTATGAGCCGGGGACATTATTTACTAATCCTTTCATTGATAATTTTGTTATGGCTAATTACATTGACCATTTGACCATCTTGACTTTGTCGACCATTTGACCAAAGTTGACTAAGATCTTCTTGAAAGATCTAAAGTATTCTTTGGTTTTCTTTTTCTTTTTGTTATGATAATGGTCATGTCATTTGTAGCCATCACCTTTATCTTGATGGGATTAGTAATGATAATGTTTTTGCATTATTGCAACCATGGTTGGGTTTTCTCTTGGTTAAGCTTTTCATTTGCTCATTCTCATTCTCTCTCTTGAAATGAGAAGCTCCATGGTTGTTAGCTAGCTCCTCCTTCATCCTCCTTTTGATTAATCTTTTGATCTCATGTGTTGAGAGATAAAGATCCCACAAAAACAAAACCATCCCTTCATCACTTCTACACAACCTAGGGCTTCTAGATTAGCAATCTCTTTGCCCTAGTTATCTCGGCTCGAGGTGGAGCTTGGTGCACATCTCTCGGGTGGATCGTCTTCGACTCAAGGAGGCCGCGGAGGTGACCAAAGTCCGGATCAACCCTCGGAGCAAGCAAGGAGAAGAACAACAAGAAGAGAAGGAGTTCAAGTTGAGTGACCAAAGTCCGGATCAACTCTTGGAGCAAGCAAGGAGAAGAACAAGAAGAAGAGAAGGATTTCAAGTTGAGGTATAACCCCTAACCGAGTAGATAAATCTCTAGTTAGGATGCTAGTGTATTGTTTAGCAAAGATCCGGCTTTTACGGTCCATGTGGCCAAGTCCAGAAAATTTTTTGTTTTACCGTTTCCGCAACCCCGAAAGTACCGGGAGAGGTAACGTGGACCTAACAGTACATAGCATCGCGTACATGATAGAGCCTACTGCCGAAGCATAGGGTATCCCTTGCATGCGAGCTCTTTCCAAATCAGTCTTGGGAGACATCTCTTTGGAGAGAGTGAGTCCAGAGATCGTGGGTTGGTTCCCACGCTTGGATTCTTCCATACTAAACCTCTTTAGTATGGTGTCAATGTACCTAGATTGGGACAATCGCAGTATCCGTATAGATCTATCTCTATAGATCTTAATCCCCAAAATGCAGGAGGCATCACCTAGATCTTTCATTGAGAATCTATGTGATAAGAAGAGCTTGACCGAGTGCAGCATAGGAACATCATTTCCTATCAAGAGTATGCCATCTACGTACAATACGAGGAAGACAACCTTCCTCTCTGTCACCTTCTTGTATATACAAGGTTCATCTATGTTCTTGATGAAGTCAAACTCTTTGACTACAACATCAAAACAGATGTTCCAACTCCGCGATGCATGCTTTAACCCGTAGATGGATTTAAGCAGCTTGTACACCTTTCCGCTGCTCCCACTGTCTACGAAGCCCTCTGGCTGAGTCATGTACACCCACTCTTCTAAATCACCATTTAGAAAGGCGGTCTTAACATCCATTTGCCATATTTCGTAGTCATGGTATGCGGCAATGGCAAGTAAGATCCGGATGGACTTAAGCATAGCCACTGGAGAAAAGGTTTCGTCATAGTCCATACCTGGTCGTTGACGAAAACCCTTTGCAACAAGTCTAGCTTTGAAAGTCTCCACTTTCCCATCTACACCAAGTTTCTTCTTAAAGATCCATTCGCTCCCAATGGTTTTTACCCCTTCAGGAGAAACTTCCAAAGTCCACACTTTGTTGGTGTACATGGATTCCATCTCAGATCGCATTGCATCCTACCATTTCACAGAGTCACCACTCGTGATAGCCTGTTCGAAGCTAGGTGGGTCATCATCTTCCATGATGCAATCCTCGCTCCCACCATCGACGAGAAAACCGTAGTATCTTTTAGGTGGATGAGGAACCCTACTAGATCGGCGGAGAGCCGTGGGTTCGTCAGGAACTCCTGAATCCTCTGGTTCCATCAAATCTTCTATCGTAGTTTGTGTCGCTAGAACCTCTTCCAGTTCTACCTCATTGCCACTAATTTGTTTTGCAAGAAATTCCTTTTCTAAAAAGGTGGCATGCTGAGCAACAAATACTTTTTGTTCCTCAGGATAGTAGAAGATATGTCCTCGCGAGTGCTTGGGATATCCTACAAACTTGTACAGAAACGATCTTGCCTCGAGCTTGTCCGGATTTTGCTTTTTAACATATGCTGGGCAACCCCATATCTTAACAAAATTAAGACACGGTCTCTTCCCCTCCCATATCTCATATGGAGTGGTAGGCACTGATTTGGTTGGAACTCTATTCAATAGGTATATGGCTGTCTCAAGCGCATACCCCTAAAAGGAAATAGGTAACTCAGCTGTGCTCATCATAGAGCGCACCATATCTAAAAAGGTGTGATTCCTCCTCTCCGACACACCGTTGTGCTGTGGTGTATAAGGGGGAGTAAGATGAGAGAGAATCCCATTCTCTTTTAGATAATCCAGGAACTCATTGCTCAAGTATTCTCCTCCTTGATCAGATCGAAGGATTTTAATACTTTTTCCCGTTTGGTTCTCTACTTCGTGCTTATATTCCCTGAATTTCTCAAAAGCTTCAGACTTGTGTTTCATCAGGAACACATGTCCGTATCTTAAGAGATCGTCAGTGAATGTAATGAAGTAGGAAGAACCGTTCCTGGCATGAGTAGACATGGGACCACATACATCACTATGTATCAGTCCCAAGAGTTCCGTAAATCTTTCTCCGTGTCCACTAAACGGAGTTTTGGTCATCTTTCCTTTGAGACATGAATGGCAAGTATCATAAGATGATAATTCGAACGGATTCAAATATCCATCTTTATGTAACTTAGCTAGCCGTGTCGCATTTATATGACCTAGTCTACAATACCACAAGAAGGATTCGTTCATTTCTGAACTTTTCCTCTTGTGTGTGTTTTGTACATTAAGAACTGTAGTTTGTTTTAGAACGTATATGCCATTATTTAACGAGCCTGATCCAATCAACTTTTGATTCAGGAAGATGTTCATAATATTATCCTGTACTACAAAATTATATCCCTCTTTACTCAATAAAGATACTGATATAAGATTGCATATCAGGGTCGGAATGTAATAGCATTCGTTCAGAATCAATGTATTACCATTTGGTAACACAATGTGATATTCGCCAACTGTTTTGGCTGCAACATTTGCACCATTCCCTACTCTTACGGAATGATCACCCTTTCCGAGTTCCCTACCTTTACGTAGCCCGTGTAACATATTACATATATGGGATCCCGATCCAGTATCTAATACCCAGGACGTAGAGTGAACAGAGAAACAGTTCTCGATAACTAACATACCTGAAGAAGATGCATCAACATGTTTATTCTTCGTCTGGGTGGCGTGAGAATCTGGATATTCTCTTAATTCATGCTCGAACTTATAACAATTATAAGTTGAAGCAGGACCAACGCTCCCCTGCTTAGTATAAAAAGCGGGTTCAGTCAATACATCCATATTATTATCCTGATTAAGGCCTGACAGGGTCGCTACCTGGAGAGAAAGAGAGAAGAAAACATTTTAGCGTATGCTCTTGCAAGATTAGATCGGTTATTATCTTATCTAATCAGGATGTCTCCCACTATTTTTATCAAATCTTCCTTCAAACCCTAAAAGGTAAGACTAGCCGGGACTAATTACACTTTACAAGTTCGCCAATCTTTCAACCAGGTCAGTGTCGGTACTTTAAGGGAGGTTCCCCGTGCTTTCGCACGAACCTAATTAGAATAAACCTCATTTTCCCATAGGCATAACCTCGTTAACACCTTTCTAGTCACCTACTTGATCGGTTAATTGTCCTGTGTAAAACTCTCCCAGGAGTAACTCTTACTCGCAGTGGGTATCGGGATCCAACTATCACATAGGAGGTATGTAATCTTATTGCAAATTTCAACACTTGAAATTCCCGATAATGCTTTTGCCTCTAACATGCTATGACCTTGACGAATGCCAAACAACCCATAGTCCGCTATTCAAGTTCAACCCGTACATTTCTTAATTGAATTAAACCCACTCGCACGACCCTTGACGAATGCCAAACAACACCGTATGAATACTTTAATCCAATCGCATCATATGCTGCAGATAAGTAGTAAATAGCTACCGTACACTACGCCTTGACGAATGCCAAACTACCGTAGCATGAATACTAATTAATACTTATCCGAAATGACGGAGGGCTACGCAGGTTTTTCAGAAAAACTTGAGCGTAATGAACTTTGATATCGTTGTAGAAACAAGTGATTTGGAAAAGGAGTGTTTTTGAGGCTTCTCTAGTTTCGCTAAAGTGGTCACTCCCGGTGAAGAGATCTCGGCTCTTTCCTCATCGAATAAGGTGCAGGATATTCCATAAATATCGCTATGCAAAGCAAGAACTATAGAAGCAATCAAAAACTAAACCGTGAGTTTGTAGCATCTACCAGTTTTGCTAAAGAGGTCATTCCCGGTGAAGGGATCTCGGCTCTTTTCTCATCGAATAAGGTGCGGGGTATATCATATATACTGCTGTCCAAAGCAAGAACTATAACTACCATTTTTATAAAGTTTTGATTCTACAACAACTTTTAGGTTTCTTTTCTTTTATTAATCTCATTAATAAATCCCATCAATTATGCTTCCTAAGCATCACAGAAAAAATGAAAGCAGTAATATTTATATATCAACACATATATATAGTATAAGCATTTGTCTCATGGCAGTAATATGATCTCATCACAGAACATTTTAGCAGAAGAAACATATGAAATATTGGATATACTAGGAGGTCCGTGTTTTATTTTGAGCCTGTATAAAACACGGATTCCACGGTCGCGATGAATAGCCAACCCACATCCCTAGACCTCTACGAGAGCGGCAAGTAACCCTGCCAATTCTAGGGTTAGGAGACCCGGTCTCAACTCCTCGAGATGGCCTCCTACTGGACCCTAGAACCCGGTTAATTGTGTTCTCCGTCTTGGGTCTATCCTAATGCGGAAAAGTAAATAATATACAATGGTGATATCAACCTCAACCCGGAAGTGCCCCAATAAAAGAATATTACATACATTTGAATTTTACATGAATGAAAATAAAAACACTCATCTCACATAAAACCCCGGCTATTCAAAACACGACAATCCAATATAACATATCACAACAACACATAATATCTCATATCATCAACGTAAGCAAGTATGCGTATCCCGATTGTCGTTGATGTATAGCAATGAAGCCGGCGATACACCACATACTACGCTTACGGTCACAGAAAAGAAAGTGTAAAACTACAACATTTGGAATCCACAATCACTTTAGAAATCTTAAATTCGAAATATCACATACTTCGCATTTCATGCCTAACTATATGAATTCCACATATTGTATCACATTCCAGATAAATAGACAATGTTAAACTTTCCGATCGAATAATCAAACACCCAAGATTTCCCAAATAGCTCAACACTTGAGCAGAGTTCAAAAAGTTCCAGAACATGTCACAGCCCTAATCAACCAGCCGTAGAAGGGTCAAACCAACGCCTCACATGTGGCAACGCTAAACTACCACAAACCCTAGGGTTCAGTGGCAGTTTCGACGGCCACATAATCGAATTAAGGTTATAGTTCTTCTAGAGGGTCCACAGATACGCTTGCATGATTTTCTGAAAGTTTTAAACTCAGGAAAAATCCAACACTTGAAAGTTTTCCGACATGGGAAAAAGTGAGTTATTGATATCCGTTCGAACCTTTTAACACGTTCTAAATTACCCGAAAAACCAAACGATCTTAAACTTCCGATCGAATCAACGAATACAAAAGATCTCCAGAAAACTCAACACTAGAGTAATATTAAAAATTCCCAGAAGCATAATGTAATACCTACTGATCACCTGTTGAAGTACGATCCCTCAATCCTCATGTTCTGCCGCGGAACCGCCTCCAATAGCTTGGTTTGGCCGCGGTTCCGCAGTAGCTTGATGGATTCAGGGAGTCGTACTTCACAGATATCCATAGAATCACCTGCTTAATTTCTGAGCATTTTTAATATGGAAAAAACCATCTTTTAAAAAAAATTCCAGAGAGGGGGTCAAAAATGATGTTTCGGGGTTCGATTGGACTTTTAACTTCGTCTACACATCGCCTAATACTCTAGCTAGGCTCTGATACCACTGTAGGATTATTAGGCACTAGAACAAGGTTCTACAAGGCATCAACCATACCAAAATCAAAATTTTCAAGTACCGAAAAACCCAAGCAAGATCTTAGACTAGAGATTAGGCAAAACAATTAGCAAGTAAACAACTTTACTTCTAAGAGATAGGGATTACAACCTTTGTAGTCCGTTCCTTCGCTTCATAAGCTCCAAGTAGTAGCCCCTTCGTCGCGATCCATGAACTTCCGGACTCTAGAGAGGCTCCACAAGCCGAATGATCCATGCTTACTTGAAGTCTTTCTTTTCGAAGATGATCTACCTTGAAGAATCTTTAACCCAAGCTTACACTTCACTAAACAACTTATTAGAGAAGTGACCACCCTAATCTAAGTGGCTAGAATAGATGAGTATGATGATGTAGGAATTTATCTCTCTTTTATTTTCAATTTCTCACACTATATCATCACAAACACAAAAGCTAGTAAGCTATTCAAGGAGGAAGAAGAAGATGAAACCTTTTGTGATGAATAATGAATATTGTTATGGTTACAATTGCAACGAAGGGATTAGAATGAAGGCTTAATCATTGTAGAGAATTAACTAGGGTAAAGGGTTTATGATGGGTTAAGAAATATCTACACAAAATAACAAAGGTCAAAGTCAAAGTTTCAAGAAGCTTCTTGAAAGATTCATCCAAGCTTAACCCTAATCCAAACCCTAACCATGTTTAAACTCCACAAAACATGTTGCATTTGTAACCCTAACTTGTTACAATATTATATATCACATATATAATATATTTCGTAACAAAAGAAAATAACACAATTAACATATATCGCATATATATCAATGTATTATCCCGGTGAGAAAAAGAATCTTTAAGTGAGCTAATATTAGTTAATGTAATACAATATATCAAATATATAATTATACATTAAATTATCTAATCAACACTTGATCCGATAATCCGGCTATTTCACAAATAACCGACTGATATAATCTGTATCATTTCATTGAATCAACACTTGATCCGATGACCCGGCTATATCTCATATACCCGGCCGATATCACATATCGTGAGAATCTAATACGGTATCACATACACGTATTGTTCTCGGTCCCTCACATATCACATACGTGCTCCTACTTCGTTTTGCCTGAGCGAGGAAACCTCTGTGTAGGACTCTAAAGAATTGTCAATACGCCGGCAGTAGGTGATAATCATATCAAACACCCACAAGCTGCAAGTGGTCAGCTAAATATAACAGCCATCCAGGTATTGAGCTATCAGAAGATCAACAAGCAAGCCTGTACATTCTCTTATGAATCCAATCAGTAACACTACCCGTACAGTCCGGTCTCTTCGTCTGATATGCTGCATATCAAGTCTAGGGGTGGTAAACATCAGACCCCAGTAACCGATAAGTCGTGTCGATGTGAGGCTCATAACAGATCGAGAATCTTATGATAACACTTACCAGTAGATCTCCAAATCAGCCCTGGCTAGGGACTTCCAGTTATAGCCAATCGAACATAGCACAACATCAACTCCCTATAATGGGAGAGAAGAAACCCCTCCTATCGCTCATTGCCTCCATGTGATTCGGGACTGTACCCAAAAGCCACCGTTTTGCACGCCCTCTTGGACGTGGTAAGGTAGAAATCAAAGCACAGTGGGAATCACACAAGACTCTATGACAATCCCGGGCCTACAGACTAACCTGTACTAGTGTCACCAGAGAACAGCTATCTGACGATAGGTATAAATCCATCTAGGAGTTCTCGGCGAGTCCGTTCAGTATACACAGTCTCCACTGAGCACCCATACACTATCTTTGATGTCAAAAACTGATGGATATGAGATCATCCATCGCCCATAATATGGGTCAAGATGCGTATACGCTAGTCTACTCTGGTGTATCGATGTCCTGTCTCGATACACCCTCGACTAGGAACAGTTATAGGATGTACTCGTTGACTACTCTGGCCCCACTACTATGATCTCATCATAGTCCTAGTAGTCAAGTACATATCCTAAGGGCTTTATCAACATGTGAGAGTAAGACAGTAAACCAATACAAGTCAACATGTTAAGACAAAGTAGAACCAGATAGTATACTATCATATCGAGCAAGAAAATCCTCTCTATATATATCCAAGCATCCACTATAATATACATCATATGTACAATAATGGCCTCTAGGGCATATACATAACTAACATCCACTACACGAACCTTTTGTGCAGAAGACCTTCTAACAACAGTATTACTCATTAATGTCACACTTTCTTATTTTCCTAACCATTGTCCATACTCTCGTCTTCACTCAACCATGTTTGACTATTCCAAACTTCAAGTTTTTAGCTGTGTATTGATTGATGATAAAAGGTGTATCTATGTATGTTATAAATAACCGCAATCATGACGGTGTCGCAAATATCTAGCCGTGATGAGTACGGGTCGTACACAGAGAAACGGTGAACTACTTTTCTTACTTTAGACGAGTTGATAGAAAAAAGTGGGATTATTTTCGTTTTATACTAAGAAGTTTTGAAAAATTATTAAAAGAAGGGCTTGTGGGGTTTATAAGATTTAGTTGTTAATGGATGACGTTAAAAAAATTCTTCTTATCTTTTAAATATTTAATACTAGAAAGACAGCGATGAGTGTGGATTAGGGTTCTTGGAGGGAATTAGGGTTTCCCTCTACTGTCCTTCCATTGATCTCTATTTGTCTCAAGCCCTTAACAAAATGATCATTAACGAATCTCAAATCGTGTTCATGACTATCATGAATTAATAGCGCGCTCGATAAAAGGGTTAATATTCATTTTATTAAAATTTATAAAAATTAAAACTTTAAAAAGAATTCAAGTGATATTTTTCATCCATTATTCTACCATATTCTACAAACCCTACCAAGAAAGAATTTACTCACTTATGGATATTAGCGTAGTAGAAGAAAGGTGGAAGAATACAGAACCCATAATTAAAATTAAAAAACGCAAAAAGTAAATGCAGAATATAATTGCAGAAAGTAATGCGGAAAGTAAAGTGCAGAAAGTAAACGTGGAAAGTAAATGCAACAAAATTAAAAGAAAAGACTACCTTTATTGATTTACTAGTGCATTACAAAATTTCTTGTTAAAAAATGTAGGTTACAAAACTCTAGTTTGCTCGCTAGAACTCTCTCTCTCTCTTTCTTGAATTGAAATTTTGAATTGATTGTTGAATTGTTTTGATAGACAGCTCTTCGTCCTTTATATAGTTTCTGAAATTAGAAACCCTAGATGCCATATTGAAGTATATGAAATTACGATCAAGACTCTAAAATTTCAGATCCTACGGCTGCCATCAGACCGTAGAATCGCCGCTCATATACCCCTTTGACCGCGGATCTGCCGCCCCTTTGTGGGTTTGCTACCTCGGATTTCTCGTAGCTTCTTCTCTTGATATTTGGAGATCCTCTTGATAAAAGATTCTGAAAATATTTCTTTTAGTCTCTGCCGTTGCGAGATTCTTCGATTTGCTTCTAATATTCGGCAGATTTTGTTTTGTGTACCAATTTGTTGTGGTTCTCCTACTCGTATTTCAAACCTGAGCCAATCTTATTATAATACCTGCATAATATCTCAAATTATCTTGTTAGTAGCATTTATTTTATTTGAGATATTATTCTAACCAATTAAAAGATATAATATCTTAAGAATATTGATTAAGAATATTTGATATGATATACATATTTTAATATGAATAATCCCATGGATATTTTATTTAAATATGATATGCATATAATTTCCCTAATTATATTAATTATAAATGTAGAAACATATGATAATAATTTTTTTACAAATAAACCCACATATGATCTTAATTTACAATTAACAACTTTTAGCTTAATAATAATAGGGAAAATGTCCATAAAAATGTGCAATAAATTTGACTGATCAAATACCACCAAACTTATCTTTGATTGTCCCGAGCAAATTAGTTATTAAAAAGAAAAAGAAAAACCTAGCATACTTTCATAGGCAACACGATTGTACTTAGCTCGTGCAACAAGCCGTTAACCTCTAGGTGTCTCTAAAAGGAGGAGTGTTGTCTCCTGATGGTTTTCAGCAGATTACACCCACAAAATCCAAAAAAATTAGAAAATAAAGGGAAAATTTTGAAAATTACATGCAAAGGTAAGGAACATATAAAAGAAAAACTTGAAAATAAGAGTTTCAAATTACAATAGATTTTTAGTTGTCATAAGCCCTATCTTAATGGTCTTGAAAAGATATCAGAAATCACATCATCGCTCAATAAAACATCATCTTTAGTTTTCCTCCCTACCTTTCCTCCAAATATTGATCATATATCCCTACGTGTGTGTAAAATACATCCCTACACCTGGAGAATTCAATTCAATACCCTTTGTCCATATTCGTCGTAGCTTCTTCTCTCGATATTTGGAGAAACACTTGATAAAAAGATTCTGAAAATATATCTTTTAGTCTCTGCCATTGCGAGATTTTTCGATTTGCTCCTAATATTAGGCAGATTTGGTTTGGTGAACCGATTTGTTGTGGATCTCCTACTTGTATTTCAGACCTGAGCTAATCTTATTATAATACATGCACAATATCTCAAATCTGTAGGGTTCCTAGGCTCTCTAACAAGGTTCTATAAGGCATCAACCATGCTCAATTCAAAAAAATAGATGTGCCGAACAACCCTAACCAAGATCGTATACTAGAGATTATGCGAAAACTAGCAAGCAAACAACTTTAACACTAAGTGAAAGGGATTACAACCTTTGTAGATCCGGTCCTTCACTTCTAAAGCTCAGTGTTGACGTCCCTTCGCTGCGATCATCGAGATCCCGGACTCTTGTGATGGTTTCCTCGGAGAAATGAGCGGGCTAGGTCGTTGACTTCGAGGCCGAAGATGATCTACGTCGAAGAGACTCAAACACAAGCTCCATCTTCACTAGGTCATGAACTTTGTGAAGAGAACACCCTAAACTAAATGGCAAGTAGTAGAGGATGATGAAATTGGAAGTGGGTTTACTTTAGATTTGGATTTCTCACCCTTTTTCTTCACTTGAAAATTTCTAGCAAGGTTTTTCTTCTTCTTGAAGAAGAAAGAAAAGAATAATAATTATCAATTAACTAAAATGAATAATCAAGTGAAGTATATCATAATGCAACCCTGGGTGAGTTAACCTTTGTAGAGACCAAACCCTAGTTTGAGTTAATGGTTAGGTTAATGAAAATCTCATGCAAAACAAAATGGTTGGACTTTGTCAAAGATGCTTAAAAGCTTCATGAAGCTTCAAGCAAAGACAAAGAAAGCCACCATTTTGTTTTACCAAAATAATTAAAAACCTAAACCATTATCTCAAATATGGTGTAAGTCATACACACACCCAAGTTTGCATGTATCATCAATCATGATGCAAACTAGTGCACAATCACATATACAACTTGTGCACATAAAGTGAGAAAATCAATCTTAAGTGAACAAATACTAGTTAATGTAAAGTAATATATCAAAAATATAATTATACATTAAATCATTAAATCAATACTTGATTTAATGATCCGGTCATATCGCATATAACCGACTAATATCAAGTGTATCAATATATCGAATCAACACTTGATTCGGTAACCCGGCTATATCTTATATAGCCGTCCGATAATACAAATCGCGAGAATAGAATTCAGTATCACATACTGGTATTATTCTCGGTCCCGCACATATCTCATATGCGCTCCTATTTCGTTTCGCTTGAGCCAGGAAACCTCTGTGTAGGACTCTAAAGACTCGTCAATACGCCGGCAGTAGGTGGTGATCATATCAATCACCCACAAGCCACAAGCGGTCTGCTAAACGTAACGGCCACCCGGGTATTGAGCGATCAGAAGATCAACGAGCAAGCCTGCTCACACTCCTACGAATCCAATCAGTAACACTTACCGCACAGTCCTGTCAGTTTGTCTGATATGTCGCATATCTCGCCTAGGGGTGGTAAACGTCAGACCCCAGCAGCTTGATAAGTTATGCCGATGTAAGGTCCATAACAAGCGTGAAACTATTGATAACTTTTACCAGTAAATCACTGCAACCCTGTCCAGGGATTTCCAGTTATGGCCAGTCGAGCATAGCGCGACATCAACCCCCAATACCGGGAAAGACGAATCCTCTCCTATCGCTCATTGCCTCCATGTGAATCGGGATTGTTCCCAAAAACCACCTGTTTACACGACTCAGTAGAGCCATGGTAGGGTGGAAATCAAAGAACAGTGGGAGACACACAAGGCACTTTGACGATCTCGGGTCAACAGACTAAGCTGTACCAGTGTCACCAGAGAACTGCCATCTGACATGAGGTATAATACCATCTGGGAGTTCTCGGCGAGTCCGTTCAGTGTACCCAGTCACCACTAAGCACCCGCATACCATCTCTGATGTCAAACACCAATGGATATGGGATCATCCATCTCCCATCACATGGGTCGAGAAGATATACGCTAGTATACTCTGGAATATCGATGCCCCGTCTCGATATTCCTACGACTAGAAACATTGAAGGATGTACTCATGGACTACCCAGGCCCTACTAGTATGATCTACATCATAGTCCTGCAAGTCGAGTACACATCCTAAGCGCTTTATCAACATGTAACAGAGAGACAGTAAGTATACGTGTTAAGATAAAGAGCAACCAAATAGCGTACTATCATGTCGAGCAAGAAAGTTCTACCTATATATGTCCCAGCATCCACTACAATATACATCTTATGTATAATAATGGCCTCTAGGGCATACATATAACTAACAATCTCCCACTTGCACTAGGGCCATCTGTAGCAGTGGTTGTAGTATCTTATACTCAACCATCCCATAAAAGTCTCTCTCTGGGAAAAGGCCTTTGTGAGTGGATCCGCTGTGTTATCCTCTGAGTCTACTCTCCTAACCTCGATCACCCTGGAGATCTACTATCTCCATGATCAGGTGATGCTGCCTCAGAATATGTCTGGGTCACTGATGGGATCGGGGTTCCTGGGCCAAAGCCACACTTCCATTGTCACACAATGGTAGGAACCTAGTTCATCTCATGAACTAATATACACCCAAACTGCCTCTTTGGTAGTATCTTTGATAGCGATGTCACCAACCTTTATCGTCTAGTTTTCCACGGTATCTAGCTTGGAACTCTTCCAACATACCGTCCCTCCACCGAGGGTAAAGACAATGCCTGTGACTGACATTCAGTCAACCTTACCATCCTGGAAGCTGTCCAGTGATTCTCCTCAGGATCGATTGATACCATCTCACTACACCTAGTGAGAATCCTAACATCCATTTAGATCTATCTCATAGATCCAAATCCCAGGATTTATGAGGTATCACTTTGATCCTATATAAAGAATCCATGTGATAAGAGGAGATTGACCGAGCGTAGCATAGGAAACTCTTTCCCTATCAAGAGTATGTCATCCACGCATAATACGAGGATCACTACCATACTCCCTACTACCCTTTTGTATATACCAGGTTCATCTATCATTTTGATGAAGTCAATCTCTTTGACTACCACATCAAAACAGACGTTCCAACTTCGCGATGCCTGCTTTAACCTGTAAAGAATCTCGCACACGTTTCCGCTGCTCCCACTGTTTACGAAGCCCTCTGGCTGTGTACTTATAGACGTTCTCTTCCAAATCAGTATTTTGAAAAATAGTCACGACACCCAACCACCAGATATCGTAGTCATGGTATGTAGCAATAGCAAGTAGGATACAGATGGACTTAAGCATAGCCACTTAAAAAAGGTTTCATCATTATCCACGCCTGGTCGATGACGAAAACCTTTAACAAGTCTAGCTTTGAAAGTCTCAACTTTTCCATCTACACCAAGTAATCTTCTCAAGATATACTTGCTCCTGATGGGGATTTAACCCTTCAGATACAACAACCAAAGTCCATACTTTGTTGGTGTACATGGATTCCATCTCAGATCGCTAAGCATCCAGCCATTCTAACAGAGTCCTTACTCTTGATGGCCTGCTCGAAACCAGTTGGGTCATCATCTCATGATGCATTCCTCGCTCCCACTGTCATCGAGAAACCGAAGTATCTCTCAGGCGGATGAGGAACCCTACCAGATCGGCGAAGAGGCTGAGGTTCGTAGGGTACTATTGAGTCTTTTCGTTCTGTCAAATCATCAGTTGTAGTTTGTATAGCTAGAAATCCTTCCAGTTCTACAGAACTGGCCTTGCCTCGATCTTGTCCGGATTTTGCTTTTGACATAGGCCGGACAACCCCAAATCTTAACTTGCTTAAGAGATGGGCTCTTCCCATACCATATCTCATATGGAGTGGTAGGCATTGATTTGATTGGAATCTAATTGAATAGGTATGAAGCTTCTCAAGTGCACAACCCCCAAAAAGAAACAGGTAACTCAGTAATACTCATCATAGAGCACAACATATCCAATATGGTGCGATTGCTCCGCCCCGATACACCTACGTGCTGTGGTGTTTACGGAGGAGTAACACCGAGAGAGAATCTCATTCTCTTTTAGAATAGTCCAAGAATTCCATGCACAAGTATTCTCCTCCCTGATCTCATTATAGGACATAATACTTATACCTGTATTGGTTCTCTACTTCTGACTTATATTCTTTGAATTTCTCAAAAGGCTTCAGACATGTGTTTCAACAGGAACATGTGTCCCAATCTTGAGAGATCATCAGTGAATGTAAGGAAGTACAAAGAACCAATCCTGGCATATGTAGACTGGGGACCTTCATGCATCGCTATGTATCAGTCCCAAGAGTTCACTAACTTTTTCTCTGTTTCGAGTAAACAGAGCTATGGTCATTTTATCTTTGTGACATGACTGGCAAGTTTCACAAGATGTAAATTCAAACTGATTTAAATATGCATCTAATATGTAACTTTAGCTAGTCGGGTCACATTGATATGACCCAGTCTACAATACCTCAAGAAGGAATCGTTCATTTCTGAACTCTTCCTCTTGTGTGTGTTCTGTACGTTAAGAACTGTGGTCTGATTTAGAATGTATATGCTTTTAGATAACGTGCCTGAACCGATCAACTCTTGATATAGGAAATGTGCAAAACATTATCCAACAATACAAAATTATATCCTTCTTTAGTAAATAAAGAGACTGATATGATGTTGTATATCAGGTTCGGTATCTAATAACATTCGTTCGGAATCAGTGTATTCTGGTAATACAGGGTGATAACTGCTAACACTTTGGCTGCAACAATTGCACTGTTTCCAATTCTTAAAATTTATCACCCGTTCTCAGTTCTCTACCTATCTGTAGCCCATATAACAGATTACATATGCGGGATCCTGATCCGGTATCTCATACCCAGGACGTAAAGGATACTGAGAAACAGTTCTATATAATGAACACACTCGAAGAAGATGCATCATCATGCACTTTCTTTGTTTGGGCGGCACGGGAATTCTGGTAATCCCTAATTTCCTGCTCTGTCTTATAACAATTATAAGTTGGAGCGGGACCAACGTTCCCCAGCTCAGTACAACAAGCGGGTTCGGTCAATACATTCATATTATTATCTTGATTAAGGCGTGACATGGTCGCTACCTGGAGAGAGAGAGGAGAAAACACTTTGCGTGCGCTCTTGCAAGATTAGATTGGTTATACATTTTATCGAATCAGGATGGCTCCCACTGTTTTTATCAAATCTTCCTTCAAACCTTAAAAGGAAAGACTAGCCGGGATTAATTACACTCTACAAGTTCGCCAATCTTTCAGCCAGGCCAGTGCCAGTACTTTGAGGGAGGTTCCCCATGCTTTCGCATGGACCTAATTAAAATAAACCTCATTTTCCCAGGGGCGTAACCCCGTTGACACCTTTCTAGACACCTACTTGATCGGCTAATTGTAAAGTGCAAAACTCACCCAGGAGTAACAATTACTCGCAGTGGGTATCAGGATCCAACTATCATATAGAAGGTATGCAATCTCATTGCAAATTTCAACACTTGAAACTCCCGATAAAGGTTTTTACCCCTAGTACCTATGACGTTGGCTATGGTCAACAAATCATAAGTACTAGTCAAGTTCTACCCGTCATTTCGTGATTAATTAGACCCACCCACATGACCCTTGGTTAAGGTCAACAAAGTCACATGACTGTCCTAACTAATCGCATCATATGCTGTGTAGGAAGACATTACTTAGCTACCGTACACTGTGCCTTGACTATGGTCAACAAACACAGCACGAATACTAAGTACTCTACTTCCTAAAATGACGGAGGGTTGCGGATGGTTTTTAAGAAAACCTTTAACGCTTTGAACTTGATCTCGTTGCGGAATCAAATGGTTTTAAAAATGGAGTGCTTTTGAGGCTTTTACTAGTTTCGCTAAAGAGATCACTCCTGGTGAAGGGATCTCGGCTCTTTCCTTGTCGAATGAGGTGCAGGATATTCACAATACCACTATGCAAAGCAAGAACTAGAAAAGCAGTCAAAAGACAAACTGAAGATTGTAGCATCTACTAATTTTCGCTAAAGAGGTCACTCCCGGTGAAGGGATCTCGGCTCTTTCCTCATCGAATAAGGTGCTGGATGTTCTACATGGAACACCGCTATGCAAAGAAAAAACTAGAGCTACCTGATTTATGAAATTCTATTCCACAACATCATTTAGGTTTATTTTTCTTTCATTAATCTCATTAATGAATGTCCCATCATTTAAGTCCACCTAAACATCACAGATAAATACAACGTACGCTTCTGTCATCCGCATTCGCCTCGATGTCCCGTCTGCACCGTTAGGTTAGGTAACTAACGGCAGAGCGAGGCAGGGCTAGCGCGGGTGTAAAACATAAGCAACGTCTATATAATATATCATATATACTATATACAATATCTATCTGAACATATCACATGATCACATCACAGATAACGCAGCAGAAAACAACATATGAAATATTGGATATACTAGTACGTCCGTGTTTTATTTTGAGCCTATATAAAACACGGATTCCACGGTCGTGATGAATAGCCAATCCCACACCCCTAGACCCCTACGAGAGCGGCAAGAAACCCTACCAATTCTAGAGTTAGGAGACCCGGACTCGACTCCTCGAGATGGTCTCCCACAGGACCCTAGAACCCGGTTACTTGTGCTCCCCTCCTTGGGTCTATCCTAATGCGGAAAAGTAAATAATATACAATGGTGACATCATCCTCAACCCGGAAGTGCCCCAATAAAAGAATATTACATACAATGAATTTTACATGAATGAAAAAGAAAAACTCTCATCTCACATAAAAAAAATCCCGGCTATTCAAACACGACGATCCAATATAACATATCCAGCAACACATAACATCACATGTCATCAACGTAAGTAAGTATGCATACACCTATTGTCGTCGACGTATAGCAACGAAAACCGGTGATACAACTACATACTACACTTACGGTCACATAAAAGAAAGTGTAAAACTACAACGGTTGGAATCCGCAACCTCCTTATACATCACATGCCTAACCAAATGAATTTCTTAGACATCGCATGCCTAACAATTATAAACCCCGTATTTTAGTCTCATTATCGAAAACTCTCTTCAATATCTAGTCGGGCAATTCAACAAGATTCCCGACATTCTGATCGAATGCTCGTCACAAACTTTAGTAGACGGCCGCACCCCCGATACCGTCGACAAAGTGCACTCAGGCGGAACACCGCTGCCGCGAGCACCCGAACAGATGCTTTTAGCGACGGGGTTCTCCTACAGTCACTTGGTCGGGGCTATAGGGCGTGGCTGTCTATTAAGTTTACCCGGCGAGTATCCGCGTATGCTACGTGATTGCGACGGACTTTTGATCATATCAAAATCCCGTGGCAACTGATCAAATGAGACTAAAGTGCTAGATTTATAACGTTCAAATTAGTTATCTCATAACTACCAGTGGATTCCAAATATTGTATCACATTCCAGATAAATAGACAATGTTAAACTTTCCGATCGAATAATCAAACACCCAAGTTTTCCCAAATAGCTCAGCACTTGAAATAAGTTTAAAAACATCCATTTCATGCCACAGTACCAACGGTCCAACCGTAGAAGGGTCAAGCCAACGCCTCATATGTGGCACGCCGTACTGCCCCAAACCCTAAGGTTCAAAAGGCAGTTCAAGACGGTCAAATAATCGAGTTAAGGTTTGTTATCTTCTAGAGGGTCCATCGCGTTACTTGCACGACTTAGAACGTTCTTAAACTACGGAAAATCCAACACTTGGAAATTTTCCGGCAGGGGAAAAAGTGAGATATTGATATCCGGTCGAACTTTTTAACACGTTCTAAATTACCCGGAAAAACAAACGAAGTTAAATTATCCGATCGAATCAACGAGTCCCCAATACAACCCAGAAAACTCAACACTTGAGTATAATAAAACTTTCCCAGAAGAATCAGGAAGTTGGTACTGATGTTACTGTACAAAACCCTAACCCTAATTCTACTATTCCGCCGCGGAACCGCCGCGCAAGAAAGGTATTACCGCGGTTCCGCAGCCCTTTAGTGGAATTAAGATGTCGAATTTCACAGTAATTCCTATAATACCCTGCTGATTTTTTTGAGTATTTTTAATTTGGAAAAAAACACATTTTCAGAAAATGTCCAGAGAAGGGTCCAAATTAGGGTTTCGGGGTTCGATCGGACTTTAAACTCCGTCTACACTTCGCCTAAAGCTCTAGCTTGGCTCTGATACCACTGTAGGGTTCCTAGGCACTCTAATAAGGTTCTACAAGACATCAACCATGCCCGATTCAAAAAAATAGATGTGCCGAACAACCCTAACCAAGATCGTATACTAGAGATTATGCGAAAACTAGCAAGCAAACAACTTTAACACTAAGTGAAAGGGATTACAACCTTTGTAGATCCGGTCCTTCACTTCTAAAGCTCCGTGTTGACGTCCTTTCGCTGCGATCATCGAGATCCCGGACACTTGTGATGGTTTCCTCGGAGAAATGAGCAGGCTAGGTCGTTGACTTCGAGGCCGAAGATGATCTACGTCGAGGATACTCAAACTCAAGCTCCACCTTCACTAGGTCATGAACTTTGTGAAGAGAACACCCTAAACTAAATGGCAAGTAGTAGAGGATGATTAAATAGGAAGTGGGTTCACTTTAGATTTGGATTTCTCACCCTTTTTCTTCACTTGAAAATTTCTAGCAAGGTTTTTCTTCTTCTTGAAGAAGAAGAAGAAAGAAAGAATAATAATTATCAATTAACTAAAATGAATAATCAAGTGAAGTATATCATAGTGCAACCCTGGGTGAGTTAACCTTTGTAGAGACCAAACCCTAGTTTGAGTTAATGGTTAGTTTAATGAAAATCTCATGCAAAACAAAATGGTTGGACTTTGTCAAAGATGCTTAAAAGCTTCATGAAGCTTCAGGCAAAGACAAAGAAAGCCACCATTTTGTTTTACCAAAATAATTAAAAACCTAAACCATTATCTCAAATATGGTGTAAGTCATACACACACCCAAGTTTGCATTTATCATCAATCATGATGCAAACCAGTGCACAATCACATATACAACTTGTGCACATAAAGTGAGAAAATCAATCTTAAGTTAACAAATACTAGTTAATGTAAAGTAATATATCAAATATATAATTATATATTAAATCATTAAATCAATACTTGATTTAATGGTCCGGTCATATCGCATATAACCGACTAATATCAAGTGTATCAATATATCGAATCAACACTTGATTCGGTAACCCGGCTATATCTCATATAACCGTCCGATGATACAAATCAAGAGAATAGAATTCAGTATCACATACTGGTATTATTCTTGGTCCCGCACATATCTCATATGCACTCCTATTTCGTTTCGCTTGAGCCAGGAAACCTCTGTGTAGCACTCTAAAGATTCGTCAATACGCCGGCAGTAGGTGGTGATCATATCAATCACCCATAAGCCGCAAGCGGTCTGCTAAACGTAACGGCCACCCGGGTATTGAGCGATCAGAAGATCAACGAGCAAGCCTGCTCACACTCCTGCGAATCCAATCAGTAACACTTACCGCACAGTCCGGTCAGTTCGTCTAATATGTCGCATATCTCGCCTAGGGGTAGTAAACGTCAGACCCCAGCAGCTTGATAAGTCATGCCGATGTAAGGTCCATAACAAGCCCGAAACTAATGATAACTCTTACCAGTAAATCACTGCAACCCTGGCCAGGGATTTCTAGTTATGGCCAGTCGAGCATAGCGCAACATCAACCCCCAATACCGGAAGAGACGAATCCCCTCCTATCGCTCATTGCCTCCATGTGAATCGGGATTGTACCCAAAAACCACCTGTTTGCACGACTCAGTAGAGACATGGTAGGGTGGAAATCAAAGCACAGTGGGAGACACACAAGACGCTATGACTATCTCGGGTCAACAGACTAAACTGTACCAGTGTCACCAGAGAACTGCCATCTGACGTGAGGTATAATACCATCTGGGAGTTCTCGGCGAGTCCGTTCAGTGTACCCAGTCACCACTAAGCACCCGCATACCATCTCTAATGTCAAACACCAATGGATATGGGATCATCCATCGCACATCACATGGGTCGAGAAGATATACGCTAGTCTACTCTGGAATATCGATGCCCCGTCTCGATATTCCTACGACTAGGAACATTGAAGGATGTACTCATGGACTACCCAGGCCCCACTAGTATGATCTACATCATAGTCCTGCAAGTCGAGTACACATTCTAAGGGCTTTATCAACATGTAACAGAGAGACAGTAAGTATACATGTTAAGATAAAGATCAACCAGATAGCGTACTATCATGTCGAGCAAGAAAGTCCTACCTATATATGTCCCAGCATCCACTACAATATATATCTTATGTACAGTAATGGCCTCTAGGGCATACATATAAGTAACAAAATCATCTTCTTAGTAGTATTTGTTTTATTTGAGATATTATTCTAACCAATTAAACGATATGATATCTTAAACATATTTGATATGATATGCATATTTTAATATGAATAATCTCATGGATATTTTATTTAAATATGATATGCATATATTTTCCCTAATTATATTAATTATAAATCTAGAAACATATGATAATATTCTTTTTACAAATAAACCCACATATGATCTTAATTTACAATTAACACCTTTTAGTAGTTAATAATAATAAGGAAAATGTCCATACAAATGTGCAATAAATTTGACTAATAAAATATCCCCAAACTTATCTTTGATCGTCCCGGGAAAACTATTTATTAAAAAGAAAAAGAAAAACCTAGCACACTTTCGTAGGCAATACGATTGTACTTAGCTCGTGCAACAAGCCGTTAAAGCTCTAGGTGTTTCTAGTAGGAGGAGTGTTGTCTCCTGAGGATTTTGAGCAGATTATACCCACAAAATCCCAAAAAAATAGAAAATAAAGGAAAGAAGATGAAAATTACATGCATAGATAAGGAACATATAAAAGAAAAACTTGAAAATAAGAGTTTCAAATTACACTAGATTTTTAGTTGTCATAAGCCTTATCTTAATGGTCTTGAAAATATATCAGAAATCACATCATCGTTCAATAAAACATCATCTTTAGTTTTCCTCTCTACCTTTCCTCCAAATATCGATCATATATCGCTACGTGTGTGTAAACGACATCCCTACACCTGGAGAATTCAATTCAATATCCTTTGTCAATATTCTTCGTAGCTTCTTCTCTCGATATTTGGAGATACACTTGATAAAAAGATTATGAAAATATATCTTTTAGTCTCTGTCGTTGCGAAATTTTTCGATTTGCTCCTAATATTCTGCAGATTTGGTTTGGTGAACCGATTTGTTGTGGATCTCCTACTTGTATTTTAGACCTGAGCTAATCTTATTATAACACCTGCACAATATCTCAAATCATCTTCTTAGTACTATTTGTTTTATTTGAGATATTATTCTAACCAATTAAATGGTATGATATCTTAAAAATATTTGATATGATATGCATATTTTAATATGAATAATGTCATGAATATTTTATTTAAATATGATATGCATATATTTTCACTAATTATATTAATTATAAATGTAGAAACATATGATAATAATCTTTTTACAAATAAACCCACATATGATCTTAATTTAAAATTAACACCTTTTTGTAGTTAATAATAATAGGGAAAATGTCCATACAAATGCGCAATAAATCTGACTGATAAAACAACCCCAAAATTATCTTTGATCGTCCCGAGCAAACTATTTATTAAAAAGAAAATGAAAAACCTATCACACTTTCGTAGGTAACACGATTGCACTTAGCTCGTGCAATAAGTTGTTAAACCTTAGGTTTCCCCAGTAGGAGTGTTGTCTCCTGAGGGTTTTCAGCGGATTACACCCACAAAATCCAAAAAATTTAGAAAATAAAGGAAAGAAGTTGAAAATTATATGCAAAGATAAGGAATATATAAAAGAAAAACTTGAAAATAAGAGTTTCAAACTACACTAACTTTTTAGTTGTCATGAGCCCTATCTTAATGGTATTGAAAATATGTCAGAAATCACATCATCTCTCAATAAAACATCATCTTTAGTTTTCTTCCCTACCTTTCTTCCAAATATCGATTATATACCCCTACGTGTGTGTAAAAGACATCCCTGCACTTGGAGAATTCAATTCAAGCTATCATACCCTTTGTCCATATTCCTTAATACTTTTTAGACGGCGATGTTTTAGATGGATTTGCCCACACATTCTTCATGCGACCGTTAATACTTCTTGAGGTACTAACCAACCGATTACCGAGTGTTCTCACTTATTAAGGCGTAATTAGCAATATCCTAGTCTTGCAACACCTAAGGCTTAGAAGTGACTCCCAAACCTGTTGGTCTAAGGCACTAGGTGATAAGGCACCCTCACTATATTTTTTTTATGCTGCCTTAAATAATTACAAAACCAGTGTTCATTTTTCTGCACAATTTATCTTTTGTAAATTTATATTTTTTTCCCTTCAAACTAAGACTTTCAGGCAAGAGTATTTCAAGGTATTCTCTACTATCCTAAGTTTCAGGATGTGTGCAAGTGCGTATCGTAGGGTATCAACGTTCAGAAGTTTGGACTTAAGAATAGACTATTTTTCAAACTTATTTCTATCCACAGATTAGTGATTCCTTTATCTTACTAACCCTTGAGACAATAGCTCATGACTATGTATTACTAGCTTCGTTTTAAAACATTTAATTTTCTTGCATTTCTTAAATCTCTTCCTTTCTTTCATATATAATTTTCACTTTCTAACTTTTATTTTCAAAATTTCTTTTTTTATATAGTGCATAGTGCCAAATGATATGTCAGTAAATACAAACCTTCCCCCAAACCTGTTTACAGCAGTGTTCTCACGGATGTTGTTCTTCGAGCTCATAAACCTGTAGACTTGGATGGAGAATAATAGGGGCAAAAGATAGTCAAATGAAAAACCACCTCCAAACTTGTTTTTTGGCATGCACATATATTTATATTATTTTTTATACACACCTCCATTCATAGATAGAACGGTGTTACCAAAACATAGAGGTGAGGTGGAGGAAAGTTAGTCGTGATAAAGCGGCTCCTGCAGGAACATGAGCTCCTTCGATGGGTCAGCGGAAAAGTACGGTTTTAATCTATGCCCATTTACTTTGAAAATAGAACCGTTTTTAATATTTTCAACATCTACTGCACCGTTCGGGTACACATACCGCACCACAAAAGGTCCTTTCCAGCGAGATCTTAGCTTACCTGGATGAAGATGGAGACGGAAATCGTAAAGCAGGACTTGTTGTCGTAGTGTGAATGTTTTTCTCAAAAGATATTTGTCGTGGAATATCTTTGTCCGGTTCTTAACTATAACCGCATTATCATAGGCTTCATCATGAAACTCATTTAGCTCATTTAATCGTAGCTTCTGATAGCTGCCTGCTTGGTCAAAATCAAAATTAATCTCTTTAAGCGCCCACATTGCTTTATGTTCAATCTTGACAGGAAGGTGGCAAGCCTTCCCAAACACCAGTCTGTAAAGAGACATGCCATGATCGGTTTTATATGCGGTACGAAATGGCCAAAGAGCATTAGTCAGTTTGGTGGACCAATCTTTACGGTT
This sequence comes from Agapanthus africanus, assembly GCA_030015575.1. Classification (NCBI taxonomy): domain Eukaryota; kingdom Viridiplantae; phylum Streptophyta; class Magnoliopsida; order Asparagales; family Amaryllidaceae; genus Agapanthus; species Agapanthus africanus. The sequence continues at coordinate 357,668,022 of JASDDO010000010.1, read as the reverse complement.
CTTAGAAACCGGTTTCTCTAAAATTTTCTTAATCTGTTTGTTAGAGATCTCTGCTTTCCCACTCGTTTGGGGATTATAGGACGTAGAAAGTTTATGGTTGATTGAATATTTCCGCATCAAACCTTCGAAAGACCGATTACAGAAATGTGTCCCATTGTTGCTAATGATAGCGCAAGGGTGTCCGAACCGAGAAAAGATATTTTCTTTAGGGAACTTAATAACAACCTTGTTGTCATTAGTACGGCATGGTATTGCTCCCATCCATTTAGAGACATAATCAACCGCTAATAAAATGTATAAGTTCCCAAAAGAGTTGGGAAACAGGCCCATGAAATCAATTCCCCATACATCAAATATCTCCATAACCAAGATTGGTTAGAGCGGCATCTAGTTTCTCCATGAAACCCAACCCATGTGTTGACACCGTGAACAAGTTTTGCATTAATCATATGCATTTTTAAATAACGTTGGCCAATAAAAGCCGCATTGCAAAATTTTCTCCGCCGTTTTTCTTGGACCAAAGTGACCGTCACATGCTTGGTCATGGAAGAAAGACAATACACTCTTGAACTCATTATTAGGGACACATCAGAAAATAATCTAATCGAGACAATACTTAAACAAATAGTGTTCGTCCCAGTAGAAGTGTTTACCTGGGATAAAAATCTGTGATTGTCTTGATTTGACCATTCGCTGCGTGGAAGTCCTGTTACTAAATAATTCACAATATCAGCGAACGAAGGTTCGCAAGATATGGTCAAGAGATGTTCTTATGGAAAAGAATCGTTTATTGGCACAGGCAACGTTGGCGAAGAAAAAGTCGTGAAAGGTGGTCGGCTACAACATTTTCACATCCACTTTTATGTCTTATGACAAGGTCAAATTCTTGTAACAAAATGATCCAACGTATTAGCCTAGATTTAGCATCTTTCTTTGATAAGAGATTCCTTAAAGAGGAATGATCGGTGTAAATTACGACCGGAGAGCTAATTAAGTTGGGCCTAAATTTTTCTAATGCAAATAAAACTATCAAGAGTTCTTTCTCGGTGGTTGTATAGTTCATTTGGGCATCTTTCAAGGTCCTACTCGCATAATAAATTACATATGGCATCTTATCGATGTGTTGTTCTAAGACTGCACCAATAGCAAAATCTGATATATCACACATAAGCTCAGAAGGGTGATTCCAATCTGGAGATGATAGAACAGGGGCTGTAGTGAGGGAACATTTAAGCGATTCAAAAGCAGCCACATAATCCGAATCGAAGTGAAATGTTGTATCCTTGGCCAAGAAAGGAGTTAAAGGTCTAGAAATCTTGCTAAAAACCTTAATGAATCATCTATAAAATCTGGCATGACAAAAAAATGATCGTATATTTTTGACGCATTTGGAAGGAGGAAGCTTGGAAATGACATCTATTTAGCTTTGTTTACCTTAATGCCTTTTCGTGAAATGATATGCCCTAAGACAATACATCTTGAACCATGAAATGAAATTTTTCCCAATTTAAAGTTAGATTCTTATCCTTACAGCGGGTAAGAACAGCGTCAAGATGACGTAAGCATTTCTCAAAGGAATCCCCAAATATAGAGAAATATTCCATAAATATCTCCAGAAAATTCTCGAACATGTCCGAGAATATCCCCATCATACACCGCTAAAATGTAGTGGGAGCATTGCATAACCCAAAGGGCATGCGTCTATAAGCGAAAGTACCGAAAGAATAAGTAAAAGTTGTCTTATCTTGATCCTTTTCGGCGATGGGAATCTAGTTATAACCGGAGTATCCGTCCAAAAAATAGTAGTACTCATGCTTAGCTAATCGTTCCAACATCTGGTCAATGAAGGGTATAGGGAAGTGATCATTCTTCGTCACGGTATTGAGTTTTCTATAATCAATACATATCCGCCACCTATTTTGGGTGTGTGTTTGAATCAACTCATTAGCCCCATTAGTTATGACTGTGATACCAGACTTTTAGGGACCACATGAATAGGACTTAACATTATACCATTATCTAAGCATTTGACGATTTCTTTCTTGCCGCCTATTTTGTGACGGGATTTAACCGTTTTTGTAGGTCACGGGCTGGTTTGGTTTCATCCATCAAATGTATATGATGTTCAACAATCAAGAGACTAATCCCTTTGATATCCTCCATTGTCCAACCGAAAGCTTGCCGATTCGATCTCAAGATAGACAAAAGAGCTCTCTCTTGTTCTAAGGCTTGAGAAGCTGATATGATAACTGGCAAGGGCTTATTCTCACCTAAATATGCATATTTAAGATGAGATGGCAGTGGCTTAAGATCAAGTGTCGACGGAGAGATGATAGAAGATAGGGTAAGGGAATGGTACTCAGATTCCATAAGAGGTTCACAGCTAGCATAAGAGATTGACTCGGATAGCTCAACTAAATTATTCGACAAGTCAAAGGATTCGGACTTGGGGGTGGACTTGCCGACAGAAGGGTCCCGTGAATTAAGATCATCAAGGAAAGTGGACCCTTCATATTCCCTATTCGTGTAAGGAGTAGCTAGATCAAATAATAACGCGTCGAGATCATTATCGTAAAACTCCTAAAATTCATAATTGTCGGAAGCTATCTCGTTGAAGAAACGTATATCAATCGTATGAGCAGAAGGTTCGGAAGGTTGACTTCCTACCCTAAGAATGTTAAGTTCAATTGTCATCTTCCTAAAGGATAGGTTAAAGGAACCGTTACGACAATTGATTAGCGCATTAGAGGTTGAGAGAAAAAGGTTGACCAAGAATCATGGGATTTGGTTCTGTGGGTTAACCACAGGCTGTGTATCTAAAACTATAAAGTTCATAGGGAATATAAATTCCCATACTTTGATCAACACGTCCTCTAGCTCACCTTTAGGATGGGTGATAGATCGATCAACCATCTGGAGAGTGCAGTGCATAGGTTTCAACTCTCCTACGCCTAATTGCTCATAAACAAAATACGGGAGCAAGTTAACACTAGCACATAGATCGAGTAGAGCGCGATTGATATTTTTACCCCTAATAGTTATAGGAATTGTAGGACAACCGGGGGATTTATGTTTCTTAGGCAAATGTTGGGTAAGAGCATCACTCACATTGCTCGCTAAGAAAATCTTTTTAATTATTTGAATTTTCCTTTTCTTAGTGCATAAGTCCTTAAGAATTTTTGCATAGGATGGAATTTTTTGGATAGCATCTAAGAGAGGAATATTAATGTTGACTTGCTTAAACATTTCCACAATCTTCTCCTTTTGCGGACTTGGTTTGTTGGGCCTCTACCGATTTGGAAACGGAGCTTTATTAACAGGGGTTGAGTCCAACTCTTGTAGAGAAGTTTGTGGGGATGAAATGGATCCCAAAATTGGATTTAGGATGGTCTGAGATGGTAATTCATTCAAGAAAGTGGTCTGAGAGTTTGAGCCCAACGAAGAACGAAGAATGGGCTCGGAAGAAGACGATGGATTAGACGAAGTAGAAGTAGAAATAGTAGCCGGGGTGTCATCAATATCAACTTGTTCACCAATATGGTTGTTCAGCACTCTTCCCGATCTCAACGTAGTTACGACAATCACATTATGATTTTGTTGGTTAAGGACAATGTTTGCGCTTTGTGGGTGGTCGGGATTTGGTACAGGTTAAGATTGAAGTTTCCCTTTCTCTCTCTCACTCACCGCGGCATTTAACTGTGCAATTTTTGCTTCGATCGATTTTATGTTTTCACCGTAGGAAGCAGTGTATTGCACCAGCGTTTGGATGGAATAAGTTAAATTAGCCGACGTTTGCGCGGATTGTTTAATAAACGCTTCTAAGCTTCTTTCGAGTGCAGAGTTTTTATCGGTACCGGCAGAAGGAACATTGTTTAGCGGTTGGAAAGAATTATTGTAAAGGGTAAAGTTGTTGGCCGGATTTTGGATAAATTGCGGTTGAAAGGGCTGCTGAATTTGTTGCGGTGGCTGTTGTTGCTGTGGAGGAAGCCTTTGATAGTTATTTTGATTTTGGAACTGATTTTGATTATGACTTTGGGTTTGGTTCTAAGAAAAATTAGGATGATTCCTCCATCCCTGGTTATATGTGGATGAATAAAGATCGTTTCTAGGTCTTTACTGAAAAGCAGCATTAGTTTGTTCTTGACCTTGAGACGAAGGATTCAAAGGACATTTTTCCGTTAAATAGGACGAGTCAAAACAGCAATCACGCATGGTTTTGGGGAGCGTAACTTGGTTTAGGGAGACTGAAGAGAACTTGTTTTCCATAGCTTCGAGTTTCTTTCGCATAACATCCATTTTTTCTTTCATTGCGATGGAAGCGTAGAGCTGATAGATACCTGCCCAAGATGAAGATGATGTTGTTGGTCTTATGCTCTCTCACTGTAATGTTTGTTCGGCGAGATCTTCTAAAAATTGCCGCGCTTCATCGTCGCATTTTTACATGAAATGACATTGACAAATGGTCTCTAGCATTTGTTTTTTCGCTGGATTAATACCCTCATACATAATTTGGAAAAGTTGCCATCTTTCAATTCTGTGATGAGGGCATTAGACAAGGAGATCTTTAAACCGTTCAAAGCATTTCCAAAAGGGTTTGTTGGGAAGTTATGCAAACTGGTTAATCTTGCTTCTATTGCGGGCAGTCTTATGATTAGGATAAAATTGCTTTAGGAATGCTTTAAAAAATTCATCCCAATTGGTTATAGAATGTAAGGACGTGCTATAAAGCCACTTGTCTGCGAGATCGCACAAGGTAAAAGGGAGAAGACGTAATCGCATAGTATCCCCTGAATGTCGGATGGTGCTCATCATAGAACTACGTTTTCAAATTTGGTTATAAAAATGTATGCATCTTCAGATTCAAGCCCGTGAAAGTTGGGCAACAAGTTGATGAAGTGGGGTTTAATTTCGAGATTATCCCCATTGGCTGGTGGAAGAGACAGATACGTAGGAAAGGGTCCACGTATGGGGTAGCGTCGGCCTTGAAGAGTGATACGTGGTGGATTCTTAATTTGCGCACCTAAGGGTGGTGGCAAGGTGTTGTTGTTAAAACCCGGTGGAAGTCCGTTCATATCGGGAGATGTGGTAGGTGGAAAAGAGAAAGAAGGTGAAGAAGTGTAGACTTCGGAGTCGAAAACTAAAACGCGGACTAGATGAGCACTAGAATCCCGTGTCCAGTCGATCATGAACTAAGAGGGTTTAGTGCACGTGGTAGCGTGTGATATGTGTGAGAATGATTTAAAAAAAAGCTTTGTTTTGACAAAAGAGTGAAGGACACAAGGCTTGACTCAACCAATCACAAGATGCACAATCAGTCCCTAGAGCTAGGGTCACCTAGGTCATCACTAGACCGCTCCTAGACTTCCAAAAGACAAGAAGTATGATCAATCCTCTATCACCTCCTTATCAATCTTGCAGCCAGGTAAGTGCCAGGTAAGTAGGAGGTATCCGCTATACGATTCACCGAAATAGCGGGTCTAATTAAGTAACCATTTTCATTAGTCACACTTGCCTAAGACACCACAAGAGAAATGCTGATAAGCAATAGATTACCCACGACCCTCCATTGTCCTAATTGAGCGTGAATGTTTTTAGAGACTTGGTCTAGAATTTTTTTTATTAATGTAGGGTGATAGTATACTCGTTTGTGATTTGTGGGGCCTAAGAAGGGTGATGAAATCCCTACCTAATCTGAATTTGGGTTTATTGCCCCTTAATGTCCGGTTTAAATATGCAAAACAAACCGAAATAAAAAAACACGCAAAAATATTTTTAGCGGCGCTGTTTGCAAATAATCCTGCAGGTAAAAACAGTTTATTGGTGCTTTAGAGGAGAGAGGAATACAATAGGAGAATACCGGAGAGATTTGGGGGCCCAACTCCTCACTATGGCCGCGCTTTCGCTGCTACAAGCACCTTTGGGCCGCTGTTCCGCCGCTCTTCAAATTTCTTCAGAGCACTCCAATGCTCCTCTGGTCCAAGTTGAAAGTCTCTGAATCTCTGTTGGCTTGCTCCAATTACTCCAGATTTCCTTACAAAACTTGCACAAGAATCGTTAAAAACACAAAATGCGGTTTTGGTTCTCTTTTATTTTATGTTTCTGGTTTTTATTATAAATCAAATCGAATAACAAGAAAAATAATTACAACCGTTTTCCCGGCAACGGCGCCATTTGATTGATGATAAAATGTATGTCTATATATGTTGTAAATAACCGCAATCGAGACGGTGTCGCATATAGCAAGCCGCGAGGAGTACGGGTCGTCCACAGAGAAACGGTGAACTACTTTTCTTGTAAAGACGAGTTGATAGAAGAAAGGTGGGATTGTTTTCGTTTTATACTAAGAAGTTTTGAAAAGTTATTAAGAGAACGGCTTGTAGGGTTTATAGGATTTAGTAGTTAATGGATGAAGTTAAAAAGAAATTTCTTTTTTTCTTTTAATTATTTAATACTAGAGATATAGTGATGAATGTGGATTATGGTTCTTAAAGGGAATTAGGGGTTCCCTCTACTGACTCTTGTCCTTCCATTGATCCCTATTTGTCTCAAACCCTTAACAAAATGATCATTAACGAATCTCAAATCATAGGCGTGATTATCATGAATTGATAGCGCGCCCGATAAAAGGGTTAATATTCATTTTGCTAAAATTTATAAAAATTAAAACTTTAAAAAGAATTCAAGTGATATTTTTCATCCATTATTCTACCCTATCTTACAAACCCTAGAAAGAATAAATTTACTCGCTCATGGATATTAGTGTAGTAGAAAAAAGGTGGAAGAATACCGAACCCATAATTAAAATTAGAAAACGCACAAAGTAAATGCAGAATGTAATTGCTGAAAGTAATACGGAAAATAAAGTGCAGAAAGTAAATGCGGAAAGTAAATGCGACAAAATTAAAAGAAAATACTACCTTTATTGATTTACTAGTGCATTACAAAATTTCTCGCTGAAAAAATGTAGATTACAAAACCCTAGTTTGCTCGATAGATCTCTCTCTCTCGAATTGAAATTTTGAATTGAATGTTGAATCGTTTTGATAGACACCACTCGGTCCTTTATATAGTCTCTGGAATTAGAAAGCCTAGATGCCATATTGAAGTATGTGAAATTACGATCAAGACCCTGAAATTTTAGATCTTACGGCTGCCATCAGACCGCGGAACCGCCGCCCATATACTTCCTTGACCGCGGATCCACCGCCCCTTTATGGGTTTGTGACCTCGGATTTCTCGTAGCCTCATCTCTCGATATTTGGAGATTCTCTTGATAAAAAGATTCTGAAAATATATCTTTTAGTCACTACCGTTGCGAGATTCTTCGATTTGCTCCTAATATTCGGCAGATTTGGTTTGGTGAACCGATTTGTTGTGGATCACCTACTTGTATTTCAGACCTGAGCCAATATTATTATAATACCTGCACAATATCTCAAATCATCTTGTTAGTAGCATTTGTTTTATTTGAGATATTGTTCTAACCAATTAAATGATATGATATCTTAAGAATATTGATTAAGAATATTTGATATGATATGCATATTTTAATATGAATAATCTCATGAATATTTTATTTAAATATGATATGCATATATTTTATCAAATTATATTAATTATAAATGTAAAAACATATGATAATAATCTTCTTACAAATAAACCCACATATAATCTTAACTTACATTTAACACCTTTTAGTATCTAATAATAATAGGGATAATGTCCATACAAATGTGCAATAAATTTGACTGATCATGTATGCTTTGTTCTCCTAACACCTTATGAGAGGGATAAGTTATCTGCTTGTTCGGCATGTTGTGTTATGTCTGGATACAGTCCAAATCATAAAAGATATCGCTGTTACAATCAGGTTAGTCGTAGGCTTCGCATATTTCGTCATGTTACATTCTTTGAAAACGTATACTATTATTTCTCAACTAGTGAGTTCGACTTGTTATTTCTTGATACATCCATGTCCTCCTTGCATCAATCCTCTTACACTCCACTTCCACCAAATCCACTACTATCTCCAGAATCTATCTTCACTGATGCAGACCCGTCTACTGCCACTTCGGTCACCACTTCGTCGGCCCCTGAACCGCCATCACCACTTGCACCGCCACTGCCACCGCCGTAGCCGCAACCATCGACACCACCACCATCCCCATCCCTACCTCCACCAACACCACTACTTCGTAATCCTCCTTAAAATCACCATCCTCCACTCTGTTATAGCTGTCTAACAAATTCTTACCTGCCACAGTTTGTTTCCTTTCTTGCTGCAATTCACTCCTTGCATGAACCTAAGTCAAACACCGAGGAAGTTGTGTACCCCGAATGGCGGAAAGCTTAAACAAGACGAACTCCAAGCTTTTTAGTGCAATCACACGTGGGATCTCGTTCCAATACCCCTTGGGGTGAAACCAATTAGTTGTAAATGGATTTTTAAGTTCAAAACCAAATCGGATGACTCTCTAGAGAGATACAAAGTCAAGCTTGTAGCCCGTGGTCTTAACCAGGAATACGACATTCATTATGAGGAGAATTTTGTGTCAGTCGCCAAAATCACTTCTATTTGCACTCTTATTGTAGTCGTCGTCGTCCGCCGCTGAGAGTTATACCAGATGGATGTTAAGAATGCATTTCTCAATGATGAGCTTATTGAGATCGTCTATTTGCAGCCACCTCCTGGTATTGATGCTTCGCCCTTGCATGGCGTCTACGGCGTGCTATCTATGGTCTCAAATAAGCACCCAGGGCCAGGTTGAGCAATTTCGACAGTCTATCATTTCTGTCAGGTTTACGGAGAGTCAGGCTGATTATGCTATGTTCTATCATACATCCTCTTGTGGAAGGCTATCTTTCTATTATATGTTGTTGGCATGATTATTACTGGTGATGATATGCCTATCCTACGGTTTCTCAAACAACACCTTCAGTCTCAGTTTGAAATGAACTTGGACCTCTTCGCTACTTTCTTGGGATAGAGATTTCTTACTCTCCCTGTGGATATATTTTGTCACAACAGAAGTATATCTATGATCTTCTTAATCATGCTATGCTTATTGACTCCTCAATTACATCATCCTCACCTGTGGCTACTCCTATGGAGATTCATCTCAAACTTCAAAAATCGGATGATGAACCATTATCTAATCCTACCATATATCGTGAACTCGTTGGAGCACTCATTTACCTATTAACCAATCGACCGGCTATCTCTAATGTTATTCATACTCTTAGTCAGTTTATATCGACACCGACGAATGTTCACTTTGCTGCCCTTATTCGCATTATTCGGTATCTTCACAGCACTATCACTCATTTTCTTTTGTTTCCGTCTAATTCGACCTTGACTCTACGAGCTTTCTTGGATGCTGGCTGGGCCGATGATCCTAACACTCGGCGTTCTACCACAGGATATTGTGTCTTCCTAGGTTTCTCGCTGATTTCGTGGTGGAGCAAACGACATGACACAGTCTCTAGATCCAATACTAAAGATGAATATCATGCTATGGAGGACACTACTCTTGAGATTCGTTGGCTCTGTCGTCTTCTTCAGGATATGAGTGTTCTCATTTCGTTTCTGGTTCCATTGCATTGTGACAACCGCAGTGGCCTTCAGATTGTAACTAATCTAGTTTTCCATGAGCGCACGATGCGTATAGAGCTTCATTGTCATATTGTACGATAGGAGTATGCCCCTTGACACCTTTCACCACCCTATGTTGATTCCAAAGATCAGCTCGCCGATATTTACACGAAGGTCCAGACTACTGCTCCGTGAGTTTGAGAGGGATATTAAGATATGATGTGTATAGCCCTTGTATTCTAGACTTTTTATTGACTTGTTTATATATATATATATATATATATATATATTGAGATATCAATAACATAAACCTTATTCTCCAAAAATAATAGAGAGCATACCGCAGAAGAATTTATGTGTCAGTTAGAACGAAACAAGTCCAAACGTGTAGAAATAAGATGTTGATTTGATAGTCAGTTATCGCAATAACTATCGATTTGGATCTCAAACGAAACAACATCGAAAGCTTCATTTTGGTGCCAATGGGAAATTCCAGGCATCTAATTTGATCTCAATCCATTGAGGTATTTTAAGAGGTGTATGGAGGCTTCAAAGTATTTGATAGTTTTTTGTAGTTTATTTATTTTCTATTTTTCTTTTTTTGATTTTCGAATCAGGGACGTTTTTTACTTTTTATTAACAGGTTTTGGTAGGGTTTAACCTATCTAAAGGACGTTTTGCCTCCTTTTTGTATTCAGTTGATGATGTCATGTAAATTCGGTATGTATTCCCCATCTCCTAGAAATTTCATGTCTTCCTCTGGTCTAATATAAGACGGTACATGTTTGGTATCCCTAGAGCTATATATACATTTTGGCTTTAATATTTTCTACAAGTATATCACCCATAATTATAAATGCATATTTAAAGCTTACACGTGTATCCCTACTTAATTAAGTAATTAAATCATTTAGAAAAAGGGAGAATAATCTTCCTTATTGAGTTCCACGCATAAATGCATATTACTGCCGACAAGGAGTTTAAATTAAAGTACAAATCAATCGTGTACAAAAGGAATGACAGAGAATCATATATGAACATAATCGTTTGGGATGACCGATATCCATTTAATAACTTCATTATACATGTCGGCCTCTATGGTAGCCATGTACATGTTGAAATTTAATTTAAATTCAAGATTGGCTAGGGATTAAATCTAATCTCATTAGTTCAGATCTAAATGGAATCTCTAGATTAAATTCATATTTATTTCTAATTTAAATATGAATTTATGTCCTAACATTTATTTACCCTATAAATATGAGGCTTTCGCTAAGGTTTTTTTTGTATCCATAATTATCAAATAACCCTGTGTTTGATTAGAGTAGAAGATGGCGGTCAAGCACGGTCGTGGGTAGAGAAAGGTTTTGTAAGAGAGGGTATTTTTTTGTAAGAGAGTGAGAAGTCGATGTAATCTCTTGTATATTTTTCTCATAGTGAAAGTTCTTGTTGCCGTTGCAGGATTAGGTGGGGGTTTCCGTCGAACCTGGATAAATCTTGCGGGTTGTGTTAGTGTGCTTTTCATATGATTTGGTATCGATCGGATAATATTTTTCAATCTACCCTAATACAATGTCTTGGAATTCCTGTGCGCAATAAATACGTAATCATTACAACAAGTTGTATCAGAACGTTAAGTTCTTGTTTTAGAATTGATTGGGAAGATAACGTTTACAAATTAAAAGGTTGAAAAATTTGATGGGTGCAATAATTTTAGTCTATAGTGTAAGTTCATGGTGCTCACACTCGCATCACATGCAAACAAGGGCGGAAAATAAAAAAAATTCTAACAAAACACTATGAACTTAACGACCAAGATCAACCATAATTCTAGTAATTGTAAAAAGAAAACTATAAGGTATACTGAAGGGTAATCGAGCTACAAGCTTTGTATTGTGTTCTCTACAAAAGATAATGACCTAAGTTTTGAGTAGCAGTATGAGAATCGAGCTTGACCAATGACTACATTGCCAAAAATGTTCCACCTTGAAAGAACCCAACCCTAGCTTCAACTTTGATGATGCTCGATATTGGTGATTTCCCAGATCGTGACACATAGCGGATGACGTGTCCCGAAACTTGCAAGAAAGGACCAAGAACGGTACGTCGGAAGAATACCCCGGGTTTGCGACCCATGGACATTGCTGACCTTCTGCGACCGTCCACACCACTCCTATGCCCGCCTTACAAATAACCGTTGGCTCATCTCCGAGCCCCTACACAATTGGCCTCCTCGGCCCTCTCAGCTCGTCTTCGGGCTATTCCAGAACCAAGATACCTCGGCCTCCCGCTCGTCCGCGAGCCTCCCACCGAGCTCATTTTCCTCGGTCTCATTGACCGACCCACAACACCGATCACAGGCCCTTCCGCCACGGCTCCGCGAATCTCGCCATGCGCGAGATATCCGCCGGCCACGTCCCGCGTTCCACGCCATCATGATCCCCCATTAATGAGCCTATCTCTTCATTAATGCGGGATCCCGCCTATCACGCGGGTGTGACGCTAGGGGTGTAACGGCCGGCGTGATTCTCACGCCTGCCTGCCCGTCGCCACCACTATATAAACCCCTCTTTCAGATGGTCGAAGTAAGTCATTCTTTCCTCACTAGGCCGTTACTCTGCTCGAATATCCAGTCTAACTTAATCGTTGGAGGGTCCTCGGTGGAACAACCACCCTGGGACTTCCTTGCAGGTAGCTCGGCCTCAACTACCTCAAGCCTATTGAGATCCACACGCTTCAGGAGGGAAACTCCAACTTAATCTCGACCATCCATCATCACTTGCAGCAAATCTACGGAAGGTAACATCTGAAGGAGATCCTGACCTCCATCAGCTGGCACCGTCTGTGGGAAGTTCTTGATTCCACTGAACAAAGTTCATCTTCCGATTTCAACCCAATGGCAAACGATCACCGTGACGATCCAAGCACTAGCCACCGTCTCCCCCACAATGGAGGTGCGGACGAATCTCCTCCCCCGAACGCCATCAACTCCCTAGCCGCCCGGATAGATCGACTCGTGTCCGTCGTAGATGCGCTTGTCCGTGTCTAAACGGCAGGGCAAGCTCCCCTGGTCGTCGCTCCTCCACCTCGGGACCGAGACCCCTACAGAGGGAAAGAAGACTCTGCTCGCGTCGGTACTGCCGACCACCGCCTCGCTCCCTCCCACGGCCGCAGATCTCCTGGTACAACGTATTCTATGACCCGCTGGGCGCCCTACAGTTCAACACCGAGGTCCGTCGCCAGAGCGCCTCGCCCCGAGCCCCATTGCGCCCATATCCCTCTCGAGGAGGTGTCGGTCAGCTCGCCTGCGCCCAGGCATGACCGACACGCCTCCCTCGACAGGGTCGCGCGGATGGGACTCGTCATGGCAGCTCGAAGACGACCTCACCAGGGGATCTAAGGAACCTTATTGAAAGGAACCGGGGCAGCGTCCAGACATAGGTCTCCAACAGCAGAGGCCAAAGATCAGAATATGCCGAATCGTCGGGATACCACGGCCGACTCGACGCCCTCAAAAAGAAGATCGAAGGTATGCATCGGGAAGGTCATCATTCGAGCGACGGGGCTAAGTACGCCGTCTACTCGCTCACAAAACCCTTCACCGAGGAGCTGCTCTCCATCCATGTCTCCTCCCGGAACAAGTCCCCGAAGGTCTCTCTTTTCGACGGTAAGTCTGACCTGAAGGACCATTTGGACGCATTCACCGCAGGAATGGGCTTCCAAGACAACTCTGACACCGCCCAATGCCGAGCTTTCCCGACCACTCTCATCCGATCCGGACGAGACTGGTTCCGAGGACTCGTGTCACACTCGATCTCAACTTTCAAAGAGCCGGCCACCCAATTCCTCAGTCACTTCGTCAGGACCAGATGGCAGAAACAGACCGTCGACCATCTCTTCATAATCAAGAGTGGAGACAAAGAGACATTCAAAGGGTACATCACCCGCTTCTACAACGCCCTTCTCGATGTCCCAGAACATCGAGACGAGATGGTCATTACAACACTTAGGTCTGGTCTTAGGCACAAGGAGTGGTTACGCTCCTTTGCATTAACACAACCTAAGACCGTGGCCGAGGTAAAGGCCTGGACCGAGCGTGAGATTCAGCTCGAGTCCAAGGTGAACGCAAATCTCCCCCAGGCAGAGCAAGCTGACCAAAAGAAAAGGGCGAGGGAAGGGAGAAAGAGACTTGAGCGGCAAAATCCTTACTCTCCGAAGTTTCAGGAGTACACCCCGCTCAACGTCTCCCAGACGGTACTGCTAGAGGAGGCTAAAGGCGAGGGGTTCTTCAAGCTCCTCCCGGTCTCGCGCATGACGGAAAAGCGCACCCGGGGCCCCTACTGCGGTTTCTACAGGTCGCAAGGCCACTCTACAGAGAGCTGTAAGCAGCTCCGAGACTACATCGAGGAGCTCATCCGTTCGGGACACCTGGCAGCATACTTGCGGGACAAGCGGCAAGCTGACTGCGAGCAGGAGCAGCGTCCCCCTCCCGGCGAGTTAACAATCGGCCAAATCATGGTCATGTCGGCGGGGGGTACGTCGAGTACCTATGAGGCTCAACACCCCACGCCGGTCATGGAGGCCAACTGACATCCGAGAAGCTCAAACTGAACCAATAAAAAGAACATCTACTAGCGTGTACTTCTTTTACTAAGGCAATGTAAACTTTTCTCAAGATCTTTCTGTTTATATAATAAGAAGGTATCAATAAAACATTGCAAAAAGAAGAGTTTTGAATATTCAAAAGGGTATTATAGGCTCCTCAGCCGTACATCAAAAAAGAAAAATTACAGTAGCGGAGGAAGGGGGTGCAGAGAACATTGCTCGTGGTACTCCGAGAATATTTCCGCTAGCCGAGCCCTTGCGATCTCAGACATCTTCCTCTGATGCCGTCCGCGGACATCGGCATTGTGCCTCAATTGGTAGCACTCAAGGATTAGTGCCACCGAGAGATCCCGCCGACCCGCAGAGATCAGGCCGAAGCGCCGGAAAGACCTTAGCTTACCAACCGCCTCATCCTTCAGCTGTTCGGACAAGAGGTTGTAGAGCCCCGGCGACGCCCTCCAGATGGAATACATCAACAGCTGAACCAGGGGGGAGCGCCAGTGAAGCAGTCGGCCGAAATGGTCCTCGATGCGGTCTATTGCTAACTACACCGTGTCCTTGGTGCAGTACTGATCGTATAGGTACACGTCCTCGAAGTTTATGATGTCGAGGATGGTAAAAGGGAAGTCCTCCATTCTTACGTTTTGGGTGTGAAGGAAGGAGTGATCAACGCTCCCTCCGTTTTATAGCCCACAATGCCCCAGGAGTCCAACAGTCGCTCGTATCGCCCACAACTGTACCACCACACGGCAGACATCGAGCCTTTCTCGGCGAAATCAAAAGGACGCGGCTTCGGTGCTTCGCCTCCCCCACGCGTTCATGATACGTGTCGCCCACGACAGTCCCTCTTCCCGATACTCACACCAGGAAGGTCAGACAGAACCTCACGAATCGACCAGGAATCAACCCTGCTCGGCCCGTCCTTAGCAGGCCCCTTAGGCCCCTCCCGCGCTAAGGATCGAAGCCCTCACCAAGAGGCAACCAGGCTCGCCCTTGCTCAGTTATCCCTGGCTGGTAGTTCCCTTCCCCACAACGCCAGGGATCTAAGCCCTCTCCAAGAGGCAACCGGGCTCGCCCTTGCTCCGTTATCCCTGGCTGGTAGTTCCCTACCCCACAACGTGAGGGATCGAAGCCCTCACTAAGAGGCACCGGGCAGCAAGCCTGCTCGGCCCGTCCTTAGCAGGCCTATTACGGACCCTCCCACGCTAAGGATCGAAGCCCTCACCAAGAATCAATCGGGCTCGCCCTTACTCGGTTATCCCAGGATGGTAGTTCCCTACCCCCACAATGCCAGGGATCGAAGCCCTCACCAAGAGTAAGCCGAGCGGCTACCCTGCTCGGCTATTCCCGACTGGTAGTTCATTACCCCACGACGCCAGGGATCTAAGCCCTCGCTAAGAGGCACTGGGCAGTAACCATGCTCGGCCCGTCCTTAAGGATCTAAGCCCTCGCCAAGAGGAAACCGGGCTCGCCCTTGCTCGGTTATCCCTGGCTGGTAGTTCCCTACCCTACAACGCCAGGGATCTTAGCCCTTGCCAAGAGGCAACCGGGCTCGCCCTTGCTCGGTTATCCCTGGCTGGTAGTTCCCTACCCCACAACGCCAGGGATCAAAGCCCTCACCAAGAGGTACCGGGCGGCAACCCTGCTCGGCCCGTCCTTAGCAGGCCTCTTACGGCCCCTCCCGCGCTAAGGATCGAAGCCCTCACCAAGAGGCAACTGGGTTTTCCCTTGCTCGGTTATCCCTGGTTGGTAGTTCCCTAACCCACAACGCCAGGGGTCGAAGCCCTCACCAAGAGGCAGCCGAGCGGTTACCCTGCTCGGCTATCCCTGGCTGGTAGTTCACTACCCCACGACGCCAGGGATCTAAGCCCTCGCCAAGAGGCACCGGGTAGTAACCCTGCTCAGCCCGTCCTTAAGGATCTAAGCCCTCGCCAAGGGGCAACCAGGCTCATCCTTGCTCGGTTATCCCTGGCTGGTAGTTCCCTACCCCACAACGCCAGAGATCTAAGCCCTCACTAAGAGGCAACCGGGCTCGCCCTTGTTCGGTTATCCCTGGCTGGTAGTTCCCTACCCCACAACGCCAGGGATCTAAGCCCTCGCCAAGAGGTAACCGGGCTCGCCCTTGCTCCATTATCCCTAGCTGGTAGTTCCCTACCCCACAACGCCAGGGATCGAAGCCCTCACTAAGAGGCACCGGGCAGCAACCCTGCTCGGCCCGTCCTTAGTAGGCCTCTTACGGTGCCTCCCGCGCTAAGGATCTAAGCCCTCACCAAGAGGCAACCGGGCTCGCCATTGCTCGGTTATCCCTGGCTTGTAGTTCCCTAACCCACAATGCCAGGGATCGAAGCCTTCACCAAGAAGCAACCGGGCTCGACCTTGCTTGGTTATCCCTGGCTGGTAGTTCCATACCCCACAACGCCAGGGATCGAAGCCCTCACCAAGAGGCACGGGGCAGCAACCCTGCTTGGCCCGTCCTTAGCAGGCCTCTTACGGCCCCTCCCACGCTAAGGATCGAAGCCCTCACCAAGAGGCAACCGGGATCGCCCTTGCTCGGTTATCCCTGGCTAGTAGTTCCCTAACCCACAACGCCAGGGATCGAAGCCCTTACCAAGAGGCAGCGGAGTGGCTACCCTGCTCGGCTATCCCTGGCTGGTAGTTGACTACCCCACGACGCCAGGGATCTAAGCCCTCACCAAGAGGCACCGGGAAGTAACCTTGCTCGGCCCGTCCTTAAGGATCTAAGCCCTCGCCAAGAGGCACCGGGAAGTAACCTTGCTCGGCCCGTCCTTAAGGATCTAAGCCCTCGCCAAGAGGCAACCGGGCTCGTCCTTGCTCGGTTATCCCTGGCTGGTAGTTCCCTACCCCACAACGCCAGAGATCTAAGCCCTCACTAAGAGGCGGCTGAGCAGCTTCACTGCTCGGCCTATCCTTAGCAGGCCTCTTACAACCCCTCCCGTGCTAAGGATCAAAGCCCTCGCCAAGAGGTATTGGGCAGCAACCCTGTTCAGCCCGTGCTTAGCAAACCTCTTATGGCCCCTCCCATGCTAAGGATCAAAGCCCTCTCTAAGAGGCACCGGGCAGCAACCCTGCTCGTCCCGTCCTTAAGGATCTAAGCCCTCGCCAAGGGGCAACCAGGCTCTACCCTGCTCTGTTATCCCTGGCCGGCAATTCACTACCCCAAGAAGCCAAGGATCTAAGCCCTCGCCAAGAAGAAACCGGACAACAACAATGCTCGGTCCATCCTTAGAGGATAACCCCGACGTATCCTCACTACGCGATCCCCACATCGACTTCGGGGCCACGAAGATACCGACCTCATACCGGTCTTTGCATACTTAGGGAATTGGAAAAATGGTTAAATTCAACTCGACGTGCGGTCGCCAAATGAAATTCTCTAAGCTTAGCACCGTGCAAACAGAGATTTAACAACAAGCAAAAGGAAAAACTGCGCCAAACACCGCAAAAAATACTTCATTCAAAAGTCTTTACAAAGGTATTATTGGCCCCCCGGCCCTACAAAAATGCCCGGAGGCTTACAGGGTTCCCAAAGCAACAAAAAAAGTTATAAGAAAACAAGGGGTTTCAGGCCTCAGGGCCAGGCGCAACCCCTAGGAGCACCGTGTCCACCACGACCGGGGCTGCGTCTTGAGGATCGGTGCCCATCCCAGGAGCCTCGGCGCCGCCCTCGCCGGGGTCCTCTTCCCCGGCAGCACTTCCAGGGGCATCCTCCTGAGCGTCATCCCCGTGAGGAAATTCGCCCCGGAGCTCCTCATCAGGGAACTCCAGCATTTGAGCCTTGACGGCATCGAGGGCATCGTGCCAGACAATGGTAGAGGCTACGGCTAGGTCGGTGTAAAAATGGTTCGACTTCTTATAGTTCTCTACTGCCTTCAATGCTCTGAGCTCGGCTTGCCTCATCCCGTCCATCGCCGCCTCGCACTCCTTCCGGAGGGAGCTCACCGACTTCTTTAGGGTGCCAACGAGCACCTGGGAGGCCTTGGAGGCCCGGGCGACCTCACGGTACCTGGAAACCTCCTGTTTCCTGGCCGCTACCTCGTCCTCGAGGGCAGTGACCCTCGCCATCGCCGTCTCTAGCTCCAACTTCGAGCTCTCCTCCAGCGAGGAGAACTCGCCCGCGGCCCGCACCGCCGGGGCAATTTCCTTGTCCTCCATGCGGACGACGAGGACGACGTGATGGAGGACCTAAAGAAATCAAAAATGGGTCAAAAAGGAAAAGGGGGCACCCAATCTCGCGAATAATAGGATGCTGAATGAAAACCCAAGTGAGGTGCGAGCACTAACTTGCACAGCCTCTTGGGCGATGGCCGCCATTTGCGCCCTGAGGGTCCCCCGAGGGATTTTTCCCCCGGCCGACCTTTCCATCTCCGTCAGCAGGCTGTCAGCAACGGAGTGCCCCGAAGGCACCTCGAAGCGGAGGCCCCCTTCGTCCATAAAGATCGGTGAGGCCGGGGTGCGCGGAACCGTCCTGTGAAACCTCTTGAGAGACGACGCCGTGGAGACAGTCTCTATCTCCGAAGCCCGGGCCTCTTGTTCCCGAACCCACTTTCGGCTCGGTGCCTGGCTGGACTCTAGGGTATGGGCCACACTTGAACGCCTAGGTGGAGCGGCTGCCGGGGGAGCCAGGGCCGACGTCGGACGGGAGGAGATGGCATCTCCAGCCCTCGATCCGTTCTTCTGCTCGTGCATGGCCGCTCGGAATTTGCTTACGTCCATGGGTTCTGCATAAGGCAAGGTACAATGGAGTTAGCAATGTATGTAAAAATAAAAATAAACGCAAGTCTAACAGATCGCCTGTAAACTCCTAACTTACCGGCGAACTGGGCGGGGCTGAGTCTAGCCCAACTAAGGGCCTGCTCAGAAAGCAGCACGTCAGCCTGGGGAATGGGCTCCCACTCTGCCACTTTCAACGCGTCGGGATCGTTTGACTGACTCTCCCGCCGGCAACTATCCCTAGACCACTGGGTGGGCACGGGCCAGTCCTCACCCTCGGGCGGCTAGACGAAGAAAAACTTCTTCTTCCAATCATGGATGGAAGAAGGTACCACGATGACCCCCGACCCGGCAGCACTTCCCCGTTGTTTCCTAAAAGAGATGTATACCCACCTCGGTTCGCCCGTGCGAGTGCCGGGGTGACTTTTGTAACAGAGAGAAGAGGTAAGGGTGCTCAGTCTGAAAGGGATCATGTGCAACTTTAAACGGACCAAGAACCCAAGGAGAATCCTCCAGGAGTTCGGCACTAACTGACCCGGGGCTAACCCAAAATGACTCAGCGCTCTAACAATCTCGGGAGAGAAGAGCAGGCGCATTCCAGCCCAAAAGGCTTCCAGGTACAGGGCAATCTCCTTACCTCGTACCTGATCAGCCATCTCCTCTTCCTTGGCCAAACGTAGCGTATAGCGCAGAGGAATGTGGAAACGAGCCCGAGCGGTGGCGAGCTCATCCTCATACCTCACCGAGGATGACACACCTGGGGCATCCATGACCACCGCTCTAGGAACCACCCCCGTTGCGCGACCCCGGGAAGTGGATCTGACCATAACTTCCCGGGATGACTACGACTCAGAAGAAGAAGAAGAAGAAGCAGTAGTAGAAGAAGAAGAATCTATAGGGGCTCCCTAGACTCTACCCGATCTATTTCTACAGACTCTTCACAAGAATACATCTAACCTGATGAAGGGGATGATTCCTCGGAAGAGCAAAACTCAGATATCTCGACCTAAAAAGGAGAGCGTCGAGCTAATGAGACTCAAGACGAGGAAATTATAAAGAGGTATGGGCCCTGATGGGGACCCCACCTCTATTTATAGCTGCCGGCGTACACATCCAACGGCGACAGTCATCTCCCGCCAAAACGACTCTTCGCATTCGACGGCCACCGTCGTTGCACCTGTCACGCGCACATTGGTCGCACCCCATCGGGCGCGGGAAACCTGCGGCCCATCGCGTCAGCCAACTAGTGCCTGACATGTGGGTTGTCGCTTCGACGAACGTACGCACGATCCGGCGCATCCTTTTTAATGCAAGATCTGACCCCTGATGAGCTGACGTCATCAGGAAAATACGGCTGATTGCCTGGCAATGCGCACTTACGATATCTTCGAAAGGGAGCTTACCTCGGGTGACCCAGCAGACCACTCTCGACCCGACCCGCTCGCAGGTCGGGACAAGAGTGGGGGGCTAATGATGATGCTCGATATCAATGTTTTCCCAGATCGTGACATGTGGCGGATGACGTGTCCCGAAGCTTGCAAGAAAGGACCAAGAATGGTACGTCGGAGGAATACCCCGGGTCTGCGAACCATGGATGTGGCTGACCTTCTGCGACCGTCCACACTACTCCTATGCCCGCCTTACAAACAACCATTGGCTCGTCTCCGAGCCCCCTACACAATTGGCCTCCTCGGCCCTCTCAGCTCGCCTCCGGGCTATCGCAGAACCAAGATACCTCGGCCTCCCGCTAGTCTGCGAGCCTCCCGCAGAGCTCATCATCCTCGGTCTCATTGACCGACCTACAGCACCGATCACAGGCGCCTCCGCCATGGCTCCGCGAATCTCTCCATGCGTGAGATATCCGCCGATTACGTCCCGTGTTCCACGCCATCACAATGCCCCATTAACGATCCTGTTTCGTCATTAATGCGGGATCCCGCCTACCTTGCGGGCGTGACGCCAGGGGCGTAACGACCGGTGTGATTCTCGCGCCTGCCTGCCCGTCGCCACCACTATATAAACCCCTCTTTCAGATGATCGAAGTAAGTCATTCTTTCCTGACTAGGCCATTACTCTACTAGAATATCCGGTCTAACTTGATCGTCGGAGGGTCCTCAGTGGAACAACCACCCTGGGACTTCCTTATAGGTAGCTCGGCCTCAACCACCTCAAGCTCATTGAGACCCACACGCTTCAGAAGGAAACCTTCAACTCAATCTCAACCGTCTATCATCGCTTGCAGCAGATCTACGGAAGGTAACATCTGAAGGAGATCCTGACCTCCATCAAACTTCATATAAGAACATTTCTTTGTGAAGTAACTTACTCTCACAAATAGCTAGAGAATGAGAGGAAGAAGATGAGGTAGAGCTCTTTATATTTTTCTCTCAAGTTCTTCTCTTTTGTCTCAACACACATGAGAGAGAAAGAAGATGGAGGACACGAATGAGGCTTTCTCTCTCTGCAATATCATATATATTAAAAAGACGAGAAGAGAAAAAATATCTAGATATTTTCATATGCACCTTCCTTTCCATTCCTATTAGTTTATTATAAAAACTAAAAGGCAAGAGGAGTATATGTGTATGATATACCCAATACAAATACTTGAAAGAGAATGAAAGAGAGTTTGTATAATACTCGTAACCATAATATACCTCATATGTCTAGTTATTTGCAATATGCCACATTAAATAATTACAACATGTAATAATTAATTAGGCATAAACCAATTGTTAATTAATCACATCATATTAACAAATGATAGGACTATCAAGTCAACACTTAACTTAATCAGTCGGCGCAAATAAACCGGCTAGTATTATCAAACGTTCGATAAATATACGTGTATCATATACATGTATTTAATTGAACTCCCGCACGTATCAACTATATGCACACTACTAATCCATATCATCGTTTTACCTAAGCGGGTAATCTCGGCGTGGGACTCTAAAGACGCAATAATATGCAGGCAGTGAGTTAATAGGATCATATCCAATTGAATATAAAAAAAATTTCAGATCAATCCCACGAATGGTATAACCCACAAGTACGTCAGTGATGCTAGCTGCAAGTAACGGCTACTCAGGTATTTGTTAAAAGGTAGGTCGATAAGAAAACTTATCCGAACCCAACCAAGCCTATCATTGACAATTATCGTACAGTACAGTCTTTTCGTTAAAGATTATCGCATATTAAGTCTGGAGTGTGGAAACTGTCAGACCTCCAATAACCCAATAAGTCAAGCAAATACGAAACTCATAACCGCCCGAGATAAAACTGGTAATACTTATCTAGTTATCTCAGCTGCCCTAGCTAGGGACTCCTGGTTATAGTTATATTTTAGATAGCACGACATCAACTCCCTATACCGGAAGAGAAGAATCCCATCTCGATCGCTTACTACCTCCATGTGCTTCAAGACCATACCCGACAAAAACCTGTATGCACAACTCCGTAGAGCTATGGTTGGGTAGAAGTCAAAATATAGTCGGTCGACACATAAAGTACTATGACGATCTCATGTCGAAAGACTAACCTGTACCATTGTTACCAAATAACCTCTATATGACACATATGTATAATATCATTTAGGCGATTCCGTTTAGTTTACTCATTCTTCAATGAGCATCTGCATACAATATTTAGTGTCAAACACCAATGGCCGTGGGACAAGCCACTGCTCTATAACCGGGTCAAGTAATGTATACACTAGTCTACTCTAGAGTGCCGATATTCTGTCTCGACACTCTCTCGACTAGGAACATTTAAGAATGCGCTTGGAAACTCCCCAGGCCCTACTATTATGCTCTCATCATAATCCGGTAATCTCGCAACATTCTAAGTACTTTATCATCATATATTAGCGATACATAATAGCAAGTAAAACATATATACATAAATGATAAAGTAAATTAGATAGCATACTATCATCCTGAACAAGAATGTATTATCTATACAGGTCCATGTAAAATTACAATAATTGCATTCAGGGCACCTAAATCTAACAATCTCCAACTTGCACTCATGGCCAATTATTTCAGTATTGCATACCTAATATCTTGAACATTCTCTCGAACTAAACCTGAAATATAGCCTTCGTGAATGGATCCGCTACATTTTCTTTGGTATCAACTCTCCGCATTTCGGTCTCGCGACGATTTGCTACCTCTCGGATCAAGTGAAAACGCCTAAGAATGTGCCTGGATAACTGATGGGACCGAGGTTTCTTTGCTAAAGAAATATCACCATTATTATTGCAATACAAAGGTATTGGATCACTAATGGTTAGAACCACATCAAGTTCAGAAAAGAACTTTCTCATCCAGACAACCTCTTTGACCGCATCACTAACATGATACACTCAGCTTCCATCGTCGAGTCTTCCACAGTATGATACTTGGAACTATTCTAACATACTGCACCTCCACAAAAGGTAAACAAATAACCCGAGACAGACTTGTTGTCGTCGGTGTCACTTTGGAAGCTAGAATTGGTAAACGCATCCACCTTTACCAAAAACTAAGAACAACTCATTAGTCCTTCTCAAGTACTTGAGTATGTTCTTCATAGCTGTCCAGTAGTTTTCCCTAGGATTGGAATGCTATCTGCTTACTACGCTAAGTGCATAAGCTACATCTGGTCTGGTATATAACATCTCACGCATGATTGACCCTACCGTCGAAGCATAGGGAAAGTCATTCATGCAAGCAATCTCCTCATCAGTCTTAGGAGATATCTGTTTAGAGAGGGTGGCTCTATGACATGCGAGTGCATTACCATGCTTGGAGTCTTCTATTCTAAACCGTTTTAGAATGGTGTCTATGCATCTGAATTGGGACAATCCCAGAATCCTTTTACATCTATCTCTGTAGATCTTAATGCTTAGAATGTATAATGCATCATCCAAATCCTTCATGGAGAATTATTATGACAACCAAAACTTAACTGATTGTAACAATGGTCCTTCATGGAGAATCTTTACGACAACCAAAACTTAACCGATTGTAACAATGGAATAATGTTGCCTTTGACGAAAACCTTTTGCTACGAGTCTAGATTTATGGGTCTCTATCTTTCCATCTGCACCGATCTTCTTTCTAAAGATCCACTTTCTCCCAATGGGTCACAACCCCTCAAGAGCTGTAGGATATATATGCCGTAGAGGCCATTATCTGTAATGGGTACTATATATATCAGGGGATATATATGTGCCCTAGAGGCCATTATTTGTAATGGATATTATGGATATGTGTGTGTGTGTGTATAGGAAAATCTTGCTCGAAATGATAGTATGCTATCTGGTTTAATTTTATCTTAACATGTACGTATGTTCTACTTTTTATTACGTACTACTTATATATGACGATAAAGCCCGTAGGATGTGCTTGACTACCAGCGTTGTTATGGCGGTCATACTTGTGAGGGTTGGGTAATCTATCAGCATATTCTTAAAAGTGTCCCTAGTCGTAGGAATATCGAGACAGGGCATCGATATTCCAGAGTAGACTGATGTATACGTTTCTAGATCCCGACGAGGGGCGATGGTTAGTCTCACATCCATTAGTGTGTTTCAACTAAGATTGTATACGGGTGCTCACTGTGGGTGGGTACACTGGACGGACTCGCCGAGAACTCCTGGATGGAATTATACCTATCGTCAGATGGCAGTTTTCGTGTGGCATGTGTACATATAGTCTGTAGACTTAAGATCATCATTTGTCTCGTGTGAGTTCCCACTGTGCTTTGATTACTACCCTACCACGGCTCAAACGAGTCATGCAAACAGGTTTTAGTTGGGTACAGTTCCAAGCAACATAGAGGCAGTGGATAATTGTTAGGGATTCATCTCTCCCGGTATAGGGAGTCGATGTAGCGCTATGTTTGGTTGGTCAACACCATAAACCCCTGGCCAGGGCAGTTGAGAATTACTGATAGTTAGATCAGTAATTTCTCGGATGGTCTTGAGCCACACCAGCATGACTTATCAGGGTTAGTGGGGGTTTGACGTTATCTTCCCCTAAACCCGGTATGTGATACTCTCAGATGAGCAGACCGGACTGTACGAATATTGTCACAGTTAGGCTTAGTAGGGGTTCAGATAAGTTTGCTCGTCGGCCTTCATTACGATAGGTACCTGGGTAGCCGTTACGTACAACTAGTACCGCTGACGCGCTTGTGGTTAAATCCACTGCCAGCGTACTGTCGAGTCATTAGAGTCCCACACCGAAGGTTTCTCTGGTTCAGGCGAAATGATGTGGAGGCCGTATGTTTATACGTGCAGGGTTCCAATTGATTGGGTGTACTAGTTGCGCGTAATTTAATCGGACGTTTTTTAATACCAGCGGGCTTAAAATTAGGCCGGTTTATTAAACCAGATATTGATTTAATGCTAGTATTATTTTTTGGTGGTATTATTCTATCTCTTGGGTATTTGTATTTTGATACGAATACGGGTATGTATATATGGTAGAAAGTATTTTGTATTTATACAACATACATTTTACAAGGGGACACCTCATAATGTGTACTTTTCTATTTATTGATAAATAGAAAATAAGGTGTAAATGAGACATGGCATGAAGTATGTTTGGACCTTTATTGCAAACACTATTGAAGTATGGCTTTGTTTTAAAGAAAAGAATATTGCTTGATATTATCTTATGAAGCCATTCTTCATGCTTGAAAGATTTTTTCCTTACCTCATTTTCTTGAGTTGTCATTTCTCTTGGTCTTTTGCCTTCTCCTCTTCCTCAAACCCTACCTTTCTCATGAATTGACAAACAAGGGTCTTGAGATAGAAAAGTCACCACTAATCTTCTCCACTCATTCTTGACTAGCTAGATTAGCAAACTAGCTAGTTAAGTTACTTTCCTTTGAAAGTTGAAGCTTGAACCTAGGATCTTCGGGTGGATCATCTAGGATCCAGGAGACCGGCAACCAAGCTATACCGAGGATCCTAAAAGGAGCTTAAGAAGAGGAATCAAGACCCGAAGGACACGAATCCGATAGGTATAAGATTCTAACACAGTATAATAATTACCTATGTAGTCTTGCTAGTTAGGGTTTTGTGGTAGATCTTGGGTTAAAGTCTTGATTGCATGTTTCAAAATAGATTTTCTTTGAAATTCCGCTTCTCTACAAACCTTATAGAGCATGCAAACTTGACTTAAATGGTATCAAAGCCGGTTCATAAACCTTAACTAGTTAGTTTGCACTAATTTAGAACTTCGATCGACAGAATTATCCGAAACGCATCTCCAAAAACTTGCTAGCTGTTCGAATTTTAAAGTTGTCCAAAAAAATATTTTAAGTCGTATTAAAATTATTTGTATGCGATATTAGAGCAAAAAAAAATTTTGAGCACCTGATCACAAAATAGGTCATTTGGCCGTGGATCCGTGGCCCAATTATGGCTACGACGACCCAAATTTTTTCTGGGGTTCAAGCTCATGGAAATATGATTTTTGGTATATTTGGTTTTTGCCCAGATTTTTTTGTGTACTTGTTTGTACATGGGAGCAAATGCGGAAAGTTTTAATCGATCGAAATTCTAAATTCTTGTTTTTCTGTGTATTGTTTCTATGACCGTGAATATCATTGCACGGTATAATCCGACTGATTTCTATATGTACAATCAGACGGGTTTACGAACATGATGTTCGCATTGATATTCCGTGTTGCACTGATGTTATGGATAGATTGTCGTGGTGGATAGCCTATAGTGTAATGGTTGTAGTACAGTGTTGATTCTTTTGTATATTCATTATTGCGGGGCGAGCGTCCGACATGTGGACTGTCATTTCTGCCCATTTGTATATTCTTTTATTGGGGCACGGACGGTTTGAGGTCGATGTCACCGTTGTATATTTTTTCTTTTTCTGTACTAAGATTATCTCGCAGAGGAGTGCTCGAGTAGCCGGGTTCTAGAGGGAACGGGGCC
Organism: Agapanthus africanus; assembly: GCA_030015575.1. NCBI lineage: Eukaryota > Viridiplantae > Streptophyta > Magnoliopsida > Asparagales > Amaryllidaceae > Agapanthus > Agapanthus africanus. The sequence goes on along the minus strand of JASDDO010000010.1, from coordinate 357,641,149 downwards.
CTATCTCATGATGTTGAGACTGGGGTGCCTTACTCTAGAATTGGCGGGCTACTCGCCGCACTTATAGGGTTATAGGATGACCTATGGCGGGGTGCTCAAGTTACCGGATTCCGTGAAGCGCTGGGTGGCCTATTCACTTTGTTGTTGGAGTTGCCTCGCTTCTGGGATTGGCGGGTAACTTTCTGTGCTCGTAGGGGTCTAGGTTCTTCATTGTACAGGCTATTTTCATACCATAATTTTGTATTATTTTATTCCCCATTCTTACTCAGTTTACAAATAAGCAGGTGCTTTTGACCCATGTCTACTACATAGTTGCATGCTTACAGGTTCTCGGAACAAAACAGTGAAATTGATGAAAAAAATGATACAAAGTGAGACTACGACCGATAAATGGTGGAATCTTGATCGTGCCTACATTTTGAGGAACATTGAAGATCAATGAACAAGTTCACAAAACACAAAGGCAGTACAAGGTTCAAGACTTCGACACGAAGCAACGATAAAAGTCCACTACAATCATTCACTGTGGAAATCTGAAGAAATCTAGAAGCCAATCCGAGAAAACAACTAAAGAAAATACAAGGAAAAATGCAACAGAAGAACAACTAGAAACATGAGCTAATGAAGCCCCTACTTGGCCGCAGAACCGCAACCAAACCTTGCCCTTGGCCGCGGATCCGCGGCCACGTGTCGCATGTGTCTGTGGAAAAATTCTGTGGCGGCGCGTTGGTGCATTAGTTAGGGTTTCTTAGGGGATAAAATTGTAAAAGCAGATGTGCGTCGATTGTAAACCTAGGGTTTCTATGAATCTATAAATAGAAACCCTAAAACCTCTTTTAGATTATGCCTCTTCTTGTGCCTCATTTCATCTATATAAATTCAGATCTGTAAATTTCTTTAAAGAAGGAAGAGAGCATCAAATAAAAATTAGGAGTAAGTTTTCTTTTCACTGCCCTAGTTAAATTTTATTTCCATGCCCTAGGTAATTTCTTTTTGCCCTAGTTAATTTTATTCTCTGCCCTAGTTAGATAGTTAGAACATGTTATTCAATTCCCTAATGAGTGAGTAGTCTCCTCGCTTGTTAGGGTTAGATTTGAGGAAGGCTTGAGAGATGAAAATCTCTCACCCCTTTCTTGCCCATCACATGTTTTTATAGGACTCCATGCATACATGCATACACCGCTCCCTACGGCACCCTATCCCACGAGGTAGCGGTGATACCGTAGTATAAACGACCGGTTGTGAATGTTTTCCATGGAGGTTAGGGTAAGAATTAAGAAAGAAAGGACAAGAACCTAGAGGAAGAAACATCATTTCTTCCCGATGGTACTAATCCACTTTATTAATTATTACCATAACACCTAATAGATCTTAATTAGGGCATTGAAAGCGGTGGGGAATCTTTGCATTTCCAAACTTAACCTAAACCTAACCCTAGCGAGATTCTAGTCTTAGTCTAGATCAACCTTAGTTTTTAGATTTAATCAATCCGACAACAATCGGAATTAACTCATTAGAACAATTAGGAAATAAACAAAATACCTGTGGACCGACTCGTACTCACCGGCTAGCTGCCAAACGACGCCGTTCTTGATTGCGGTTATAAATATTCTTTGATCAATTAAATGGCGCCGTTGCCGGGGATGGCGTGTTATTTTCTTTTTGTAATTTCGGGTTAATATAAAATTGAAAAATTATAAAAATTTAAATATAAAAAAATATAAAAATTTATCAGTTTGTTATTTTGTGAAGGGTATTTTTTCATGTGAATTTTGCAGGATCGACAAACGAGTTCGGATCTGGAAACATCCAGAGATCAAAACAGAAAACTGAAGATCTGAACAACAGAAAAAAATCATAACAGAGGAACTGCAGAAGTCTCGGGAACTGAACATACTTTCAAGCCGCGAAACCGCCGCCGGAGGTGCCATTTGGCCGCGCAACCACGGTCGGCTGACGTCATCAGTTGACCAAATCCCCTCTGTGAGCTTCTTTTCTCCTTCTCTGCAAACCCTGATATATCCTCTGTAAAAATTTCCTGCAGGATTCTTTGCGCTAAAATTTCTCCCCTTTCCAATAATTGATCTTGTGCAGGATTCTTTACGCCGCGCTTTAAAAAAAATTGTTTGCAAGTGATTGTGTTTACTGCTTTGCATATTTTAAAACTGACTTTAAGGGGCTTTTACACCAATCCAGATTGGGTGGGGATTTCATCACCCTTCCCAGGACCCCAAAAATCACATAAGGCATATTGCATTGACCTTCAATTAATTAAAAAAGATTAGACTCAGCCCTAAGGACTTCGCGCTCAATAGGACAAAGGATAGTTGTAGGTATCGACCTTTGATCCTAACCTGACTTTGTGGTGCCTAGGCTAGACAGGTAGGGAAAGGTAACTTTAAAAGGCCCGTCTCACGGTGATTCGTGAGAGGATCCCTCCTTTCTCTACTTGTGCTTACCTGGCCACAATTGGCGGTGAAGAGGCGGTTTGGGTCCTACTTCTTGTCCTTTGGAACAGTTAGGAGCTGTCTAGCTGACTTAGGTAACCCTAGATCTAGGCCTGATTGTGCATTTGTGGTTGATTGAACGCCTGTCTAAGCCTTTTATCGAAATTCTTTTTTGCAAAAAGCTCCACATAAAAGAAATCACAAAAAGAAAAAAAGGAAAAAATTTTACAAAAACTTGCAACTTGTCGCTAAGAAATCCGTGCACCCCACATTCTTTTTCTTCCCCTTTCCTACATCATGGGTACCCTACCTCACAAGTCTCTTGCCGAACTTTGGTACCCTGAACCAAACATTGCTTCATACGTGAATTGTTTCGGTCGAATTACGAACGACCCCTCCATGCCCAAAATATCTTTGAAAGATCGAATAGAAGCGTCTAGGAGAAACAGTTGGACTCCGCAATCTACTTTGTATCAACCGTGTCAACCTTCACCACCTTCTTACATTGATACTCCTTTTTGAGTCCTATTGTAACTCCGAAACCCATGTCTATTGCTGAACATATTGAACAATCTCGTAACCGATCTTTCACTCCTTTCAACACTTCTAGTTCTTGGAATCAACAAGTCCATTCACCTTTTTATCCAAATGTTGATCCTACTCATGTCCAACCATTCAATTCCTACCAGTCCAACCCGACTCCTGCACCTTCCCTAGACATTGCTTCTACACAGCCATTTGGGAGTTTCACGTATCCAAACAATTTTGAATATTTTACCGAAACCCCTTCACAACCCATGTCTAGTCTGGAAGAGTCGTTGGAAGCATACATTGCAGCAACAAACAAACAGATGAGGAATTTGGATGCGTCCATTGCCGCCCTTATGCAACCTAGTGAACTGGTAGCTAATTTCTAACTAGCTCCAAATCTTCCAATATATGATGAGGCGGTTGGACAGAGTGAGAATTTGAGTGGTGAGAGTAGGCTGTACACCCTTCCAAATAAAACCTACCCATACCCAACTGAATCCCATAACTCCGGTTTTGAATGTCTATCAAGTGTCCCGGATGATTCATCAGTTGAAAATAAAACATTTAATGAGTTGTGCGACTTTGTAGTGCTTGATTTGCCAGATTGTGAAGAGTCCCTTTCGAGTGAAACCATCACCAATTCTTTCGACCTCTACACCTCCAATCTAGAACCTGAATTGATAAATATCCATGCTTGTGATGAGGTGTCTAAAAAATTGATTTTCACTTGATTGAGGATATTGACGCCGGGAATATTTTGGATGATGAACCCGTAGATTTGACTGAAATTTTATCTCCAATTCTTCATCCCGAGTCATTAAATGTTTCTCCCGAACTTCATATGCATCGTGATTTTGATAATAATTGCATGGATGAGATAACTTTTGAGGAGAATTATGAGGATAGTATTGAGGAAGCACCATTTTTGTTTGATGTGTCGGATTTTCCAATTCATCCTCCTGGACCTTTAACTGTTATACTTCCTAAATCACCCCCCTCCTTTCCATCGTTCCGACCACGTAGAAGGTCACGCAATAGGACCGTGAGCTTGAAAGGTTTCTATTCGATCACAGCAGTTTGGAAGCCACTAGTGCGTACTTCTTTGAATCTGACACAGTTCTCACAGCCGATAACGATTAAGAGTGCTTCACTTTTTCGGACGATTTTGAAGACTCACCGCCCGAGTTTGAGTCCTTTGAATTTTCGGATGAGTTAGTTGAACCATCAAACTCGGTTGCTTACAGTCATTTTGAACCATTCATGGAATCCTTCGAGTTCGAGACAGATTACTTAGGTGAGATTAAGACTATCCCTAATTCACTCCCTTTCATCCTTTCTATCGTTTCGACCGAGCAAGAATCTGTCACGCTTCCATGTTCAATGGATAGTTTATCAAGTTCAACGTACCCATGTTTTCTCGCGAATCTTGAGGGATTTGACCTCATTTCTCAACGGGTTGATAGATTAGCACAATCGCTTTTAACACATCGGTCATCACAAATTGTGCTAATTTATTCACTCAATTTACACCCTCAAGTTCGTACTACACTTCTTTCTCTCTTCCGCCATTCTTCTCCGAATATACCGAGACCATATTCCACCCTTCTTCCCATACGGTCTCGTGTGTTTCTTTACTCCTTTCTCTACACTCCATTCTTCCACCAACCCTACCATTATCACGATAGAATTTTTGAATGGTTGGTGCTAACCTTTGGTCTGTGTAAGGCCTTGTATAGTTTGATTTTTCTCATCCCTGACTCTGAACTTTAAACGCTTAAAACAGTAGAAATACTGTTTCACTTAAGTTTGGGGAGAAGCTTGTTGTATATATATTTCTGTTTTTCTTTTAACAATAAAAAAATAAAAAAAAATTATAAATAAATAAACAGGGGAGTGCCGACATTTTGACCCTCTTGGTATAGCCTGACAGTGATGACACTGTCAAGTTTAAGTTTGGGGGTATGCTCGGTAAGCCTTCTTCCTTCGCATTCATGTGTATATTTTTGCATTTGCATACTTATTTTAAAACCCATAAAAATAGAAAATTTTAAAAATTATAAAAATTAAAGTATTCAATTTTGGCAATGATTGACTTGAGTTTGACAAATAGGTTAACTAGGTAGGAACAACTAGACCTTAGACTTAGTAAATTAAAAACCCTAAAAATAACCTTTCTTAAAATTTAACGGTAGAAAGTATATGTCTTTGTAGTTTATTTAGAAATAGGCAAATTTTGAGTTCACTTCTTAGGCTAAGTTAAAATAAGGGAAGAGTATTGATATTTTTATTAAAGTATAAGTTTGAAAAATAATTCCTAAGCTTAAATCTAAATTCTGAAAATATATACCCTACAAATTGCACAAACACGAACCTTGAAACTTAGGATAGTAGAAGAGACCTTGAAATGCTCTTGTCTAAAGTCCTTAGTACGAATAAAAATAAAATAAAAATACAAGTGTGAATAAAGATATAAAAAAATGAACACTGGTTTTTGTAATTACTTAAGGCTGCATTAATAAAAAAAATATTTAGCGAGGGTGCTTCATCACCTAGTGCCTTAGACCAACTGGTTTGGGAGTCACTGCTATGAGCCTTAAGTATTACAAGACTAGAAATTACGCCTTAATATGGAAACACATTTTATAATCGGTCGTTGGTACCTCAAGAAGTATTAACGGTCGCATGAAAAATGTGTGAGCAAATTTCATCTAAAAATTCACCAATTAAGAAGTGCTTTGGACGACGGACAAGAGTATAATAGCTTGAATTGAATTTCCAAGTGTACGGGTGATATAAACACACACGTAGTGGTATGTGATTGGGGTTTAGATAAGAGATAGGAATGAAGAATAGGACTTATATTTTTAGTAGAGATGATAAAAATTCTTAAGTTGAGATAGAACCCTAGAAGGAAAACTTAAAAAATGTTAAAAGCTAAGTAAATTCACAAGAATATATATAATCTTAAGTTAAATAATAAGGAAGCGTGAAAAATATGGGTGGATAATTTATGAGTCGAAGATAATAGAATTCCTTGTTGGAAAACCTAATTAGAGAATAAAAGTTAATGGGCCGAATTGATAGGATTTTGTGGGTAGTATCCGCTGAAAATCCTCAGGAGATAACACTCCTCCTACTAGGGACACCTAGAGGTTTAACGGCTTGTTGCACGAGCTTAGTGCAATCGTGATTCCCTGCGAAAGTGAGGTTTGAATTTTGTTGAGAATAAAACTAGGTTTACTCGAGGACGAGCAAAAGTTAAGTTTGGGGGTATTTGTTCATACCATAATTTTGCATTATTTTATTCACCATTCTTACTCAGTTTACAAATAAACAGGTGCTTTTGACCCATGTCTGTTACATAGTTGCAGGTAACAGGTTCTCGGAACAAAATAGTGAAATTGATGAAAAAGATGATACAAAGTGAGACTACGACCAATAAATGGTGGAATCTTGATCGTGCCTACATTTTGAGGAACATTGAAGATCAATGAACAAGTTCACAAAGCACAAAGGCAGTACAAGGTTCAAGACTTCGACACGAAGCAACGGTAAAAGTCCACTACAATCATTCACTGTGGAGATCTGAAAAAATCTAGAAGCCAATCCGAGAAAACAACTAAAGAAAATACAAGGAAAAATGCAACAGAAGAACAACTAGAAACATGAGCTAATGAAGCCCCTACTTGGCCGCAGAACCGCAGCCAAACCTTGCCCTTGGCCGCGGATCCGCGGCCACGTGTCGCATGTGTCTGTGGAAAAATTCCGTGGCGGCACGTCGGTGCATTAGTTAGGTTTCTTAGGGGGTAAAATTGTAAAAGCAGATGTGCGTCGATTGTAAACCTAGGGTTTCTATGAATCTATAAATAGAAACCCTAAAACCTCTTTTAGATTATGCCTCTTCTTGTGCCTCATTTCATCTATCTAAATTCAGATCTGTAAATTTCTTTAAAGAAGGAAGAGAGCATCAAATAAAAATTAGGAGTAAGTTTTCTTTTCATTGCCCTAGTTAAATTTTATTTCCATGCCCTAGGTAATTTCTTTCTGCCCTAGTTAATTTTATTCTCTGGCCTAGTTAGATAGTTAGAACATGTTATTCAATTCCCTAATGAGCGAGTAGTCTCCTCGCTTGTTAGGGTTAGATTTGGGGAAGGCTTGAGAGATGAAGATCTCTCACCCCTTTCTTGCCCATCACATGTTTTTATAGGACTCCATGCATACATGCACACACCGCTCTTTACGGCACCCTATCCCATGAGGTAGCGGTGATACCGTAGTATAAACGACCGGTTGTGAATGTTTTCCATGGAGGTTAGGGTAAGAATTAAGAAAGGAAGGACATGAACCTAGAGGAAGAAACATCGTTTCTTCCCGATTGTACTAATCCACTTTATTAATTATTACCATAACACCTAATAGATCTTAATTAGGGTATTGAAAGCCGTGGGAAATCTTTGCATTTCCAAACTTAACCTAAACCTAACCCTTACAAGATTCTAGTCCTAGTCTAGATCAACCTTAGTTTTTAAATTTAATCAATCCGACAACAATCGGAATTAACTTGTTAGAACAATTAGGAAATACACAAAATCCCTGTGGACCGACCCGTACTCACCGGCTAGCTACCAAGTGACGCCGTTCTTGATTGCGGTTATAAATATTCTTTGATTAATCAGCTATCCACATGACCGGGAAAGTCGAGTTTCATTTATGGCTCAAATGAAACTCGGGGCTCCTAAATTATCCGCTGTTCCTTTTTTATTAGTTTTTGTGATGTTTCTTATATCATGTCTTGGATGAATGGTTATAAACATACACACACACACACACACACACACATATTAGTAGATGTCGTATATGTTTTGCATCCGTGCTAGTCCTACCCCCGCTTTGCCGTTAGTTAAGTAACCTAAAGGTGTATGACGGGGCCCCATGGAGAATACGGATGTCATATACGTACATTTTATTTTCATTCTTTTCTGGTGTGATTGGAATTAATTGATGGGACCGCATTAATCCTCATTAATGCAAGATAAGAAATCTAAAAAGATGTTATTGGAACATATTGAAAACCCACTCGGTTCTTTTCAAAACACTCGTTTTAATGGCGGAGCTTGAACCACTCCTTTTCAAAGCTATCGTTCCTTCAATGATATCAAGTTCATTATGTTCAAGGTTTTCGCCAAAAACCAGCCGTAGCCCTCTGTCGTTTCAAATGAGTAGCACATTGTATTCATGCTATGTTTGTTGGCCTTCGTCAAGGCATAGTGAATGGTAGCGATATGTTGCTTATTTGTAGCATAGATAGATGCATTGGTTTAGGACAGTCTTACAGCCTTGTTGGCCTTCATCAAGGGTAAGTATGGGTGGGTCTAAATTAATCAGGACAATGACGGAAAGAACTTGAATTGCATCTTATGATTTGTTGGCCTTCGTCAAGGTCATAAGAGCTTGGGGCAAAAACCATATCGGGAGTTTCAAATACAATGGAAACGTGCAGATTTAGCATACCTTCCGGAGTGTGGTGACTAGAGTGGCTTCGATTTAGGTCACCACTCAATGATAGTTGAATCCCGATCCCACTGATGAGTAGGATTACTCTTGGGAGATACTTTTCACGTCATAATTAACTAACCTATTAGGTGTCTAGAAAGTGTTAACGGGGATACGTCTCTGCTGAACGGTTAGCGAGCTTGTAAAGTGTAAATGATCCCGACTAGTTCTCCTATTAAAGTTTGATAAAGAATTCGAGGAAACAGTGGGAGCCATCCTGGTTAGATAAGATAATAAACCAGTCTAATCTTGCAAGAGCATACACTGAGTGTTTCTTTTCTCTCTCTCTAGCAGCAGCCATGATGGGGCTTTAACTACTACTCGAAAAAATACACTGACCGGGCCAAACAACAAAGATTGGCTGAGGAACGTCAATATTGCACTTACTTATGATAAAGTGGCATACATCCTCACCAATACTGCTTCCCTTGTCCGAAGACCAGACTCCTCGGTTGCGGACATCGAAGTCCTCAAAACGTAGGACCTGGATTGCGAGAAAGCTAAATGCATCGTGCTGGCTTCCATGAATAATAAACTTCAGAAGCAGCACGAGAATATGGACATCAAATCCATTTTCTCCATTGCAAGGATTTGTATGGAATGCACTCTCATATCGGAAGGTACGAGACCTCAAGGAAATTATTCTAGATGAGGTTCAAGGTTTTCGCCAAAAACCAGCCGTAGCCCTCCGTCGTTTCAAATGAGTAGCACATTGTATTCATGCTATGTTTGTTGGCCTTCGTCAAGGCATAGTGAATGGTAGCGATATGTTGCTTGTTTGTAGCATAGATAGATGCATTGGTTTAGGACCGTCTTACAGTCTTGTTGGCCTTCATCAAGGGTAAGTATGGGTGGGTCTAAATTAATCAGGACAATGACGGAAAGAACTTGAATTGCATCTTATGATTTGTTGGCCTTCGTCAAGGTCATAAGAGCTTGGGGCAAAAACCATATCGGGAGTTTCAAACACAATGGAAACGTGCAGATTTAGCATACCTTCCGGAGTGTGGTGACTAGAGTGGCTTCCATCTAGGTCACCACTCAATGATAGTTGAATCCCGATCCCACTGATGAGTAGGATTACTCTTGGGAGATACTTTTCACTTCATAATTAACTAACCTATTAGGTGTCTAGAAAGTGTTAACGGGGCTACGCCTCTGCTGAACGGTTAGCGAGCTTGTAAAGTGTAAATGATCCCGACTAGTTCTCCTATTAAAGTTTGATAGAGAATTCGAGGAAACAGTGGGAGCCATCTTGGTTAGATAAGATAATAAACTAGTCTAATCTTGCAAGAGCATACACTGAGTGTTTCTTTTCTCTCTCTCTGGCAGCAACCATGATGGGGCTTTAACTACTACTCGAAAAAATACACTGACCGGGCCAAACAACAAAGATTGGCTGAGGAACGTCAATATTGTACTTACTTATGATAAAGCGGCATACATCCTCACCAATACTGCTTCCCTTGTCTGAAGACCAGACTCCTCGATTGCGGACATCGAAGTCCTCAAAACGTAAGACTTGGATTGCAAGAAAGCTAAATGCATCGTGCTGGCTTCCATGAATAATAAACTTCAGAAGCAGCACGAGAATATGGACATCAAATCCATTTTCTCCATTGCAAGGATTTGTATAGAAAGCACTCTCGTATCGGAAGGTACGAGACCTCAAGGAAATTATTCCAGATGAGGTTAGCTCCCGGCACACCTGTAGGAGAGCACGTCCTAAAGATGATGAGTCTCATTGAGGAACTCGCAAACCTGGGATGCGTGTTAGAGAATGAGTTATACATTGACTTGTAGGGCATTGGAAGAAGGATTGCAAGGATTTCAAAGTAAAAGGCAAGGACACGAAGCAAGCTGATACTTCTACTTCAGGTGTGTTCGTAATTGAAAACCGTTTTCAGTAAACTCTACATCATGGGTACTAGATACCGGTTCTGGTTCTCACATCTGTAATTCTTGGCAGGCGCTGAGAAACCGTAGTGTACTGAAGACAGGTGATATGACCCTTTGGGTTGGCAACGGAGCAATCGTGGATGCTGTTGCGGTAGGGGATTATCACCTGGGGTTGACAAGTGGACACATTTTGGTGTTGTATAGTTGTTTTTGTGTACCCAGTATGCTATGTAATATTATATCAGTATTTTTCTTATCTAATGAAGGATATAATTTTGCACTTGAAAGAAATGTCATAATCATTCACCTAAATCAATAATTGATTGGGTCTGGCACACTGGATAATGGCATATACGTACTCAATCAACATCAAGTTTTCAACATCCAAAACACACTGAAAAGAAATGCTCCAGATTCAAACCAAACCTTTTTTTATCTCATTGTAGACTTGGTCATTTTAATGAAACAAGGTTGACTAAGTTATATAAAGATGGATATTTAGATCCGGTCGAATATGTATCATATGCAACTTGTCTGTTGATCAGTCGAAAATATTGCATTCTTAACACGTTAATTTCCCTACTCTTATCATTCATCTAAGGGTGTTTATTGTAAATATAACACAGATTATGAATTCATCGAGAAAATATCAAATATCCTGTTATAGTTATAATCGACATTCTAGAGGGAAATTAAGTGTTTATTACTACTTGCATTTGATTTGTATATATCAACACTTGTCTCGAGATTGTCTGCAGAAAATTCTTCAGGTAAAAGAGCCGGAATCATAAAAGTGCTGATAAAATGCATCAAGTCCAAGACTTGAGATCTGGCAGCAAACAAGAAAGAAATATAATATTCCAGGCATCAGATAAAGACCAAAAAGCCAACAACAGAAGAAAAAAAACCCAGAGAAATGACGCACTGAGCCCACCACATGGCCGCGGATCCGCGGCCGAGTTGGCCGATCCGCCGCGGATCCGCGGCCTGTTAGACAAGTCATCAACTCATATTTCCCCATATGCCTTCTTGTAAAGGCCAAGCTTCTAGAAAACTCTCTAAAGATCATGTGTCTTTATCCAGAAAGCTCGGCCTAACAACCTTATCTTAGAATATTCCTTGGAAAGAATATTCCCTCTAACAAACCAACACATTCTAGAAGGTTCTCTCTAACAACCTAGCTTTGGAGGGAAGATTCAAATGAGTGGTTATAAAAGGAGAGCTAAACCTAGGGTTTGGGAGTTGTTCATCAATTAGGGTAAAAATTCTAGCAAGATCCAAATCAATTCTAAACAAATTGAGTGACACAATTTGATCCAAATCAAGATCCATCGAGTACCAAATCAAGCAAGCCTTCAACGAGCCTTTTGAAGCAACACCGATCTTCATCCGAGCAAGAGATCCACGACGATCCGCGATTCAAGATGACGATGCAAAGCTAGTTCGACGATTTAGTTCCTCCTCAAATCTTGTAATCTTTGAGTGTATTGTAACGAAACGTCGATTAATAAAAGGTGAAAATTCTTGATCTTGTTTTTCTTTACATTTGAGTATTATGAAAAGTTATCGATTCTTGATTGTTTTCTTTTTCATGATGTTTGGGTGAAAACTCCTCTTATGGAGGAATCGAGAAAATAGGTAGATGATGATGATTAAAATATTGAACGATTCTTAAGTCTTATGAGTTTTGTAAACTTTAGTAAATTGAATCAACGATGACCTAGTTTTGAGCAAGATGCTTTCTTGAATGTTTTCGCTCCAAATTAGAGATCAACAATCGATGATTAAATTTCCTAGAGGCTAGAATTTGAATGCTAATTAACGAAAAGATAAGGGATGATGATGAAGAAACCCTAGTTTCTTCAATAGATCCCTAAACTTCATTGATTGTCATCGATCTAGCAACAAATCTTCAATAGATAAGAATTTGTAATCATAAGTATTCATCATCACTATCAATTGGATCGATTCCTACAAGCCTCTTTACAAATCGTGATAATTCATTCAATTTGGACATCTTCTTGAACTTTAGTATTTCTTGATTTTAGATCTATATCTTGATTCTTGAAACTAAATTTCACATATGTTGAATCATTTTCTTTTATCTTTTAATTTCCAACTCAACTAAAACAAGATCGAACGAATCACTCTTTCCCTGTGGACGATCCGCACTCGCCAAACGAACCTATAAAAGACACTGATTATTGATTATGGTTATTATAAATTTCTTTGGTTGTGATATATTTTACATCTTCCAAATACGACACGGAAATTAAGATCAATCAAATGGCGCCGTTGCCGGGGATGTGTGCTATTTTGTTCGTTTTTGTTATTTGAGTTGAAAAATTATTATTCCATCAGAATTTTTAGATCAAAATCGCATCAAGTGCTTAACGATTTGTTGTGAATTTTTGAGAGGGAATCTGGAAACTCTAGAGCGAAGGGAGAAATTTTCAGATCATCTCAGAAAGTCCAGTGAGTCAACAGGAGTGTTTGCAGAAAATTTTTGTGCAGGGATCTCGTCTTCAAACCGCGGAACCGCGGCGGATCTAGTGTTATCGCGGCGGATCCACGGTATTCTAGAGGCTTCACTGTTTCATTTTTATCAGGTATACTTCTGTCTTTCTTATCTCCTCCCTGCTCTGTCTATTAACCAATTTCTGCAGGACACTTTGCAAAATTCGGAGCGCCGCTAAAGAAAAATTTGTGCATGTTTGATCTTGATTGTTTTGTGCATATTTTAAAACGGAAATTAAGGGGCAAAGACCAAATTCAGATTAGGTGTGGATTTCATTAACCTTCCTAAGCCCCGAAAATCACAAAATTTGAATTCACATCACCCTTCATTAACTAAAAAAAATCTAGACAAGACTCTAAGGATTGTCGTGCTCATTAAGGACAGAAGGAGGTCGTGGGTAATCTATTGCTCATCCGTATTTCTTTTGTGGTGTCTAAGGCAAGTGTGTCTAAGGCAAGTGGTTACTTAATTAGACCCGCTACTTACGTAGCAGAGAACCTCCCACTTACCTGGCACTTACATGGCCACAGGAGGGATAAAGAGGCAGTAGAGGATTTATCCTGCGATTTGTCTTCTGGAAGTCTAGGAGCGGTCTAGTGACTTAACCTAGGTGACCATTAGATATAGGGTTGCTTGTGCATTTTTGTGTGAATTTTCCTAATCCGTTATTTTTCAAAATAAACCAATTATTTTCTCCCCTTCTCCCCCTCTTTTCTTCTTATGATGGCTGACCCAAACAGAAGAACTCTTGCCAAGCTTCGCTGTCCACAACCAAATATTTTTTGTTTTCGTAATTGCTTCGGTATACCGTCCGACTCTCCCATGTCCTTAAGAGATCGGATAGAACAAGCGGGTAGAAACAGTTGGCCACCTCAGTCCAAGTTATATCAACTATATCCTAATTCTACATCTGTTTCTGTTGATACTCCAAGTGAGGATGCCCCTAGACGCATGTCCATTGCTGAGCATATAGCTAGGGCTAAAGGCCAAAGTTTCAACCCAGACCAATATCAATCATCACCACCACTTTCTAAAGAAGAGTTTGATAAACGGTTTGTGGCATGTATGATGTTTAGAGAATACAGCCAACCGACCAACCAATATCAAGATTCTTCTTATCATAATGTTGATCCTACTCCAACCCAATTTTCGCAACCATTCTATTCGTATCAATCCAATTCGACTTTTCCACCTTTTCTAAACAGTTCTTCTGATCAGTCATTTGGAAGTTTTAAGTATGCACAGGAATTTCAATCTTATACGGAAACCCCTTATCAACCCAAGTCTAGTCTTGAGCAGACATTAGAAAAATATTTGGAAATGTCGAACCAAATTAGGAAGGAAATAACAGAGTGGGGGCAAGCAAAGAATTTCAAACCTGCCCAAAAATTTTCAGTGTATAATTCGGGCATAGGACAAAGTGAGAATTTGGGTAGTGAGACAAAATTATACACCCTTCCTAATCAAACCTTCCCTTTCCATGCTGAAATCCACAACTCCAGTTTCACACATTCATCGAGTACACCAAATGATTCACCAATTGACGATAGAATGTATGAGAAGTTGTGTAATAATGTAGTGTTTGATTTACCCGACTGTGAAGGGTCCATTTCGAGTGAAACCATACTGAACCCTTGTTATCTCTACACCTCCATTCTTGAACCAAAATCGATTGAAAACCATAATTTGAATAAGGTGGTTGAGAATTTTAACCTTCACTGGAATGAGGAGATTGACGTTGGGGATATATTGAATGATGTACACAAAATTTTTGATGAGTTCGTTCCACCAATTCATCAGATCCTTTCACTTCCTTGTGGTCATTATCTTGAGCCTTTGATAATTTTTCCCGAACCCCAAATGCTTCTCCAAGTTGATAATAATGGTATAACCGAACAGCAGACCGAAAATCAGCCTCCATCTCGTACATCTGGTTTAGCGATCCTCGACACACCAATTTGTTTACCCATTTCACCTTCTACTTTCTCCGGTTCTTTTTCTATTCTTCCTATAGTTTCAGTGAGTTTTGATGAATCACAATCCGATAGTTCAAGTTCAACAATCTCAGAAAGCCAACTTGATTTGGATATTTTTGAAAATGAGGTAAATGAGTTTTTCGAGTCTTCTACCTCCATAAATTTTGACAAATTAGGTATGGTAAATTCTGGCACAAAACTTAATTACAGAAAAATGTTCGATCACACCATTGATGAAAATTTTGAAGAACTTTTTGCTGACGAATTTGCATTCTTAAACAACACGGATTTTGTGATTAATCAACCTCCACCAATAGAAGTTGAACCGCCACCACTCCTTTTTCCTTATCATTCACATTTATCCTCTCTCTTTCATTTCTATAATTTAAGACTCAAACCTTTTCCATCACACCGCTTATCTCTTCCCCACTTCTTCCTGACTCTATACAACATGTTCTTCCACCGACCTATACGCTACACTGATAAAATCTTTGAATGGTTGGTATTACTTTTTGGTCTCTGTAAAGTCTTATTTTAACCAAATGACTTACCCCCTCTTAAAATGCTTAATATTGTCTAACTCATGTTTGAGGGGGGGTTATATTTTTGGCTCTTGAAAATAAATGGTGTCCTCAAAATTGTGAGCCAAAAATATGTTTGGGGGGGGGGGATTTTCACTTTCACTTATTCTTGCCCCCATTAATAATTTCCTTCCGAGCTTACAGGTTTTTTGAGCTATAGTAGATAGCAACAGTGAGGACACTGTTGTAAACCAGTTTGGGGGAGGTTTGTGCTTATTTGCACATCATTTTCATCAAATTTTGCATAAGCACAAAACATATAATAAAAAAATAATAAAAATAAAAAAAAATTGTGCACATAAATAAGATAATAAAAGATTAGAAAGTGAAAAATTACATCCAAAAGATTAGAAAATTTTAAGAAAACCAAAAAAATTAGAAGTTTTCTTAAACGGAACTAGTAATAAGTAGTTATGAGCCGTTGTCCCAAAAGTTAGTAAGATGAAAGAAGTCACTAATCTGCGGATAAAAATTAGTCTAAAAAGTAGTTTCTATTCTGGAAGCCAAACATTTGAATGTTGATATCCTACTATACGCACTTACACAAGTCTTGAAACTCGGGATAGTAGAGGATACCTTGAAATGCTCTTATCTAAAAGCCAAAGTATGAAGGAAATAATAAATGGAAAATAAAAGATAAAATGGTGAAGAAAAAAATGAACAATGGTTTTGTTATCACCAAGGCAGCAATGAAAAATATAGCGAGGGTGCTTCATCACCTAGTGCCTTAGACCAACTGGTTTGGGAGTCACTGCTAAGCTTTAGGTGTTGCAGGACGAGGAAAATACTAAATACACCTTATAAGCAAGCACATGAGTAATCGATCGGTTAGTACCCCAAGAAGTATTAACGGTCGCATGAAAAATGTGTGAGCAAATTCCATCTAAATATCGATTAAAAAGTACTGAGGTAGATGGACAAGAGTATGATAGCTTGAATTGAATTTTCCGAGTGTAGGGATGTTCTTTACACACACGTAAGGGTATATGATCAATGTTTGGAAGAAAGGTAGGAATGAAGAATAAAGATGATGTTTTATTGAGGGATGGCGTATTTCTAACATCTTTTCATGACTATTAAGATAGGGCTCATAGCAACTAAAAAGCTAGTATCAGTCGGAAACTCTAAATTTTCAAAGTCTTTCTTTTACAATTCTTATTTTTAAGTATAACTTTCACGGTCTTCCTTTTATTATGGGATTTTGTGGGTGCAATCCGCTGAAAACCCTCAGGAGACAACACTCCTCCTACTAGGGACACCTAGGGGTTTAAAGGCTTGTTGAACGTGCTCAGTGCAATCGTGTTGCCTATGAAAGTGTGTTAGTTAGTTTTTTCTCTTTCTTATATTTTCTCCTTCTTTTAAATAAAAATAAAAAAGATGTTTGCTCGAGAGGACCAAAATTAAGTTTGAGGGAATTTGATCAGTCGAAAATATTACATTCTTAACACGTTAATTTCCCTACTCTTATCATTCATCTAAGGGTGTTTACTGTAAATATAACACAGATTACGAATTTATCGGGAAAATACCAAATATCCTGTGTTATAGTTATAATCAACATTCTAGAGGGAAATTAAGTGTTTATTACTACCTGCATTTGATTTGTATATATCAACACTTGTCTCGAGATTGTGTGCAGGAAATTCTCCGGGTAAAAGAGCCGGAATCATAAAACTGCTGATAAAATGCATCAAGTCCAAGACTTGAGATCTGGCAGCAAACAAAAAAGAAATATAATATTCCAGGCATCATATAGAGACCAAAAAACCAATAACAGAAAAAAAAACCCAAGAGAAATGACGCATTGAGCCCACCACATGGCCGCGGATCCGCGGCCTGTTAGACACGTCATCAGCTCATATTTCCCCACATGCCTTCTTGTAACGGCCAAGCTTCTAGAAGACTCTCTAAAGATCACGTGGCTTTATCCAGAAGGCTCGGCCTAACAACCTTATCCTAGAATATTCCTTGGAAATAATATTCCCTCTAACAAACCAACACATTCTAGAAGGTTCTCTCTAACAATCTAGCTTTGGAGGGAAGATTCAAATGAGTGGTTATAAAAGGAGAGCTAAACCTAGGGTTTGGGAGTTGTTCATCAATTAGGGTAAAAATTCTAGCAAGATCCAAATCAATTATAAACAAATTGAGTGACACAATTTGATCCAAATCAAGATCCATCGAGTACCAAATCAAGCAAGCTTTCAACGGGCCTTTTGAAGCAACGCTGATCTACATCCGAGCAAGAGATCCACGGCGATCCGTAATTCAAGAAGACGATGCAAAGCTAGTTCGACGATTTAGTTCCTCCTCAAATCTTGTAATCTTTGAGTGTATTGTAACGAAACGTCGATTAATAAAAGGTGAAAATTCTTGATTTTGTTTTTCTTTACATTTGAGCATTATGAAGAGTTATCGATTCTTGATTGTTTTCTTTTTCATGATATTTGAGTGAAAACTTCGCTTGTGGAGGAATCGAGAAAATAGGTAGATGATGATGATTAAATTCTTAAACGATTCTTAAGTCTTATGAGTTTTGTAAACTTTTGGAAATTGGATCAACGATGACATAGTTTTTAGCGCGATGCTTTCTTGAATGTTTTCACTCCAAATTAGAGATCAACAATCGATGATTGAATTTCCTAGAGGCTAGAATTTGAATGCTAATCAACGAAAGGACAAGGGATGATGATGAAGAAACCCTAGTTTCTTCAATAGATCCCTAAACCTTGTTGATTGTCATCGATCTAGCAAAAAATCTTCAATAAATAAGAATTTGTAATCATAAGTATTCATCATCACTATCAATTGGATCGATTCCTACAAGCCTCTTTACAAATCTTGATAATTCATTCGATTTGGACATCTTCTTGAACTTTAGTATTTCTTGATTTCAGATCTATATCTTTATTCTTGAAACTAAATTTCACATATGTTAAATCATTTTCTTTTATCTTTTAATTTCCAACTCAACTAAAACAAGATCGAACGAATCACACTTTCCCTCTGGACGATCCGCACTCGCTAAACGAACCTACAAAAGACACCAATTATTGATAGCGGTTATTATAAATTTCTTTGGTTGTGATATATTTTATATTTTCCAAATACGACACGGAAATTAAGATCAATCATCTGTCACGCCCCGCTTCCCAGTGTACGGAAAAGGAGACGTGACGAGGCCGCGATGTATTTACTCAGAAGTAAACACGTTAAGCGTAAATAAGCAATATAAGTAAAGGCACAAGAAAAGACAATAGATATAAATAAACAACAACTTTTTATTTATAATCATTCTTCACATACAACTGAAAAGTAAAGTTCAATGAAAGGCAGCGATGCCTAACAATGGAATATGAACTGAAAGAAAAGTAAGTACAAGTAGAAAACTAGAACTCTGGCTCTTCTATAAACTGCTCCAAATCGTCCTGGTTAGGCTCGATCTCCTGAGAGTCGGGTCTTCCTGACAACATTCCAAATATACAAGAGATAGGAATGTCGTCAGCGAGCTAACGCTCGGTAAGTCCCAAAAGATAGAATGAAAAAGACAAGTAACGAGAATAGAATTGGTACAGTGGTTCAAGTATATGTTTGTTATGCTAACATAGTTGTTTGTAGCTTGGTACATAATATACCAGTGTATAGGAGAGGATTCCAACTTGCTCCGTAGACTATGGTAACATGTACGTACAAAGCCCTGTCAAAATCCACGGGACAACGGCATAGGATGTTCATGTAGATGTCTTTTAGTGACCGTCTCATTCCACTTCTAATACATTCTGTACCAATCTACCCCGTTAAAACCCCGTAGTGTATATTGTATTGATTTTATTGATTTGTAGATATCAGACTTGCCAAGACCATGGTATAAGTTGTTTATGTAAATTGATTCAGTATGTAAACGGTAGTCATGAGGTCAAGTTCAAGATATAGCCATGGTTCGGTTAAGTCAAGTCATGTTGATATTGTTCTGGTATTCATGTTCAAGTTCTAGTGTTCATGTTTGGTATATTGGATTCATGTTGAATTGGAGTTATGATTGGATTCATGTTTGGATTGTATTCAGATTAGACTGAGACTCAGATTGAGTCAGACACTTAAACAAATTTGGATCATGAATTAGGTTTTGGAGTTATCGGTAACTGCTGCACATAGACGACAGGATTTGTGTCTTTTTCCAAGACAGTTACCAATGATAATCCCGTTGTAGTTTTTCTCCCTTAAATAGGCAAGCACCCATTTTCTCCGGCTCCCTGAGGCTCAAGAGAATTGGTCCCGCTTAAATCTATATTTACTAGGACCCTTATTGTAATTTAATATAACTTGAGAGGATTTTTATGAAAAATATTTTTTGTATACTTTCAAAATAAATCTCAAGTATTTATTATCGTATTTAGGATTTTCATGGATGTAACTTTTAAAAGGTGAGGTATTCTATTGAATATATACCCAGCTTGAATAGTTTACGGTATTTTAGTGTAAAATTTGACTTGTATTGATTCTTGATGGTATTTTAATGAAACTTGTAATTCTTTTATTTTATTTAGAAAATATGGAATTTAATAATATCTTAAAAATATGTTGTTTTCTAATATTTATATTAAAAATAAATTTTTATTATTAAATAGAAATGCCCGTTTTTCTTAACAATTGTATTAAAATTCCATCGAGATCGTATGCTCCGTGAGAGGTATGCATCTCGCCCTAATAGTCTCGAGGATGTGCGATTATCTACACCATCCAAATCGGGTTCCCCAAAATGAGTTGTAGAGACATAATCGCAAGGAATTTAAATAATACTATTTACAAGAAAACGGGTTTTTATAGTTTGTGGTATTTTATTGAAAAGTCGTATTTTGTCAGAAGAATATTGTTCCAAGAGAAACGTGCTTTGTCAAGATGTGTGTATGTGAGAGATAGGTCATTACCTCGTGAGGTTTTCTAAAGGTAGGCTAAGCAAAAGTATTAAAAATGTCCTATGTAAACTTCATGGTATTTAACTGTAAGAGCTTAAATAAAGTTGTTTTACAAGGAGTTTTAAAGTGAAACTTGTTTCAAAATATAAGTTAATGATTGACAAGCAAGGTATAATGATATTGATGAGTGATTCTTAAGAAAAAATTATAGTTGTCGAAGTTTTAGAAACAAAAGCCGGTATAACTCCACTTACCGACATGTTTTGAAAAGAGATCTTTTTAATGTAGAAAGAGAAGAAGAGAGGTGGGAATTATGAGTTAAGTGGGTTAAGAATAGCGGGAGGAAGGTATTGAGATTGTCGTGGTGTTGCGGAGTCGCCGGAAAGTTAACTTGGGCTAACTCCACTTGTACTTTTCTTTGACTTAGGAAATTTTGAGAATTTTTGAAAATAGATTTCAGAATGAAGTGGGCTAGGGTATGGGGTTGTATTTATAGGGTAAAATTAGGGTTTTGGAATTGAAGAGAGAATTAAAAATACATTAAAAATAGGATTAAATGGTGAATTTAAAGTCTCTGTTAATTTGCGGAGAAATCAAATAGAACATGGGTAGTGGGGTAGGCCAAAGGGTTTATTGGGCAAAACACGGGGACTTTTCCTCATGGTTCACCCGTCGGCGCCGACCCTAGGCCTCATCTCGCCGGCCACGTATGTGAGGTGAGGGCTTGGATTTGTGCAACGTGTCCCCTTAAGTTCATACAGTATTTAGCACATGTTTGATTTTCTGTGACTTTTCATTTTATGTGCAGAGCACGTGTAAATTTTTGGGCTTCCAAAAATTTTAAAAGAAAAATCAATAAAAATCTATGTGGCTGATGGGATTCGAACACATGGGCTATGTCACAGCAGTGCAAGCCTTTACCAATGAGCTACAAGTGTTTTTTTTGTTGTTCTTAGATAAAAACAACAATTAAAGTATACTCAGGCTTGCAAACTCTATTCTGTATATTAACTTGAAAATTTTTGTACAATAAAAACAGAGTCGTTACATTCTATCCTCCTAATAAAAAATCCGTCCTCGAAATTTACAATTATTTAAGGACTAATTTACAGACAAGTAAGGGTAAATTGCACGCATATCATCTTCTCTTTCCCACGTTGATTCTCCTGGTGAATCTTTTCTCCACATCACTCGGACCAAGTTTACTTCCTTGTTCCATAGTGTCTTCACCTTTCTGTCCAGGATCTTAATGGGTTGTTGCTTACAGGATAGATATGTCTGTACAGTGAGTTCAGAGTGATCAAGGATGTGGCTAGGGTCGCTCACATATTTTCGGAGCTGGGATATGTGGAACACGTTGTGCACTCCTTCCAATAATGGTGGTAGTGTCAAATGGTATGCCACTTCTCCGACTCGTTCGAGAATGTCAAACGGTCCAATGTATCTCGGACTGAGCTTACCCCTCTTGCCAAAGCGAATTACTCCACGGCTTGGAGAGATCTTTAAGAACACATGATCTCCCGGCTGGAACTCCAGGTGTCGTCGCTTTCCATCAGCCCAGTGCTTCCGTCTGTCTTGGGCTATGCACATTCTTTCCCTGATCGTGCGAACTACGTCCACAGTTTCTACGACCATCTCTGGTCCAAGGAGTTCCCTATCTCCGATGTTTTCCCAACTTAATGGTGATCGAAACTTTCTTCCATAGCGAGTTGCAAAGGGTGTCATTCCAATACTCGCTTGGTAGCTTTTGTTGTATGAAAACTCTACAAGTTGTAGGTGATCTTCCCACGATCCTCCGAAATCTAACATACACGCTCTTAGCATATCCTCAAGGATCTGAATCGTTCTCTCAGACTGTCCATCTGTTTGTGGATGGTAACCTGTGCTGAAGTTCATACTCGTTCCCAAGCTTGCTTGCAGACTCTGCCAAAACTGTGATCGGAGTCATGATCGGTGACAATGAAAACCGGTACTCTATGTAATCTCATGATCTCCTGTATGAGTTCATGGGTATCAAATATTGAACATTTTGAAGAGTTCAATCTTACTTAGATTTAGACTTACCTCCATGTACTTCTTTGCTAATATCTCGGTAGATTGGCCAACTCGAAATGGGATGAAGTGAGCCGACTTGGTGAGTCAATCCACAATAACCCATACCTCATCATTAACTTTCGTGCTGCGAAGAAGAGCAGTCACAAAATCCATGGTAATGTGCGGCCATTTCCATTCTGGGATAGGTAACGGTTGGTGTAAACCAGCAGTTCTGTGATGTTCAGCCATTACTTGCTGACACACCAAACACTTGGTTACACTTCTGGCTACTTCACGCTTCATTCCATGCCACCAGTAATCTTGCCGTAGATCTTTGTACATTTTTGTACCACCAGGGTGTACCGAGCAAGGAGAGCTGTGAGTTTCTTTCATTAACTCTTCCCGAACATGACCTTGTGGTACACACAATGTACTTCCATATCACAAAGATCCGTCTTCGTGGATGATGAAGTCGGTTCGAAGTCCATTTTCTACTTGTTCTCGGATCTTTTGCAGCTTGGCATCACTTTCTTGAGCTGCTTTGATCTGGTTAACAATAGTAGACTGAACTTGTAAGTTCATCAAATACGAAGCGTTATCTGGCATGACCACTTCTATCTCCATTCCGTGTAATTCTTGCTGAAGCTTCCACTGTGAGTTAAGATTCATTACTAATGGTTAGCGACTAAGTGTATCAGGAACTATATTCACCTTCCCTGGATGATATTGTAGGTTGATGTCGAAGTCCACCATAAATTCTAGCCATCTTCTCTGCCGCATGTTCGACTCTTTCTGAGTAAACACATATCTTAGACTTTTTTGGTCTGTGTATATGTATACCCATTCTCCAAGAAGATAATGGCGCCAAATCTTTAGTGCAAAGATAACGGCTGCCAACTTCAAATCATGCGTTGGATAGTTGCGCTCATGAACTTTCAGCTATCTTGATGCGTAGGCTATAACTTTTCCATGCTGGTGTAGAACACATCCTAATCCCTTACCGGATACATCGCAATGCACAACGAATCCTCCCGACTGGTCCGGTATTACGAGAATATGAGCTGATGTCAATATTGACTTGAGTTCTACAAAAGCTTCTTCATATGCTCCTGACCACACGAATGCTTCATCTTTACGTGTGAGCTTGGTCAGGGATGCTGCAATCTTCGAAAAGCCTTCGATGAATCTTTGGTAATATCCTGCTAATCCTAAGAAACTTCAAATGTCCTTCACTGTCTTTGGTGTCGGCCATTCACTTACTGCTGATACTTTAGCTGGATCTATTGAGAATCCTTTGCCTGAAACGATGTGCCCGAGAAATTCGACTTGATCTAGCCAAAATTCACACTTGCTGTACTTGGCATAGAGTTGATTCTGTCGCTAAGTCTCTAGGACAATCTGTAAATGCTCGGTGTGTTCTTTCTAGTTCTTTGAAGATACCAGGATGTCGTCGATGAATATGACAACAAACCTGTCTAGGTACTCTCGGAAAACTTGGTTCATCAGATTCATGAATATAGCTGGTGCATTGGTCATCCCAAATGGCATCACGAGAAACTCATAACGACTCCTGAATGCCGTTTTAGGAATATCAGACTCTTTGACCTTTACCCGATGATAACCCGAATGAAGATCTAACTTTGAGAAAATGCAAGACCCACTTAGCTGATCGAATAGATCATCGATGCGCGGTAGTGGAATTTGTTCTTTATCGTGACTTCGTTCAGAGCTCGGTAATCTATGCACATTCTGTATAAATCTTCCTTCTTCTTTACAAGCAAAACTGGAGATCCCCAACTTGAGGTACTGGGACGAATCCAACCTTTCTTCAAAAGTTCGTCCAACTGAGCACGGATCTCCTTCAATCCTTCTGGACTAAACCGGTACGAAGCTTTGATCACTGGTTGTGCACCAGGTACTAAGTCAATGCTGAATTCAAGAGCTCGATCGGGAGGCAAACCTGAGATGTCTTAAGGAAATACATCTTCGAACTCTCAAACTACTTCTGGCTTGTCTTCTTCTGCCTCAAGTGTTGCAATCACTGCCTTCTTCAGTTTAGCTTTGTAAGTACTAGGCTCCACGGTACGGTCTCCGCTCTTGAAATAAAAGACCGGATGATCTGGAATCTCGAACACTACCCTCCTTTGACGGCAGTCGATGGTAGCGAAGAAAGTTCCTAACCAGTCCATACCCAAGACTACGTCGAAGTTCGGTATGTCCGGCACCTTGAAGTCCGTATAAAATTCTCTGCTGCAGACGACCACTGGACACAGACCATATCTCATAGTTGCCTTTAGAACGCCATTCCCTGAACTGGCATTCTAGCTGGATACCAGTGGTTTGACTGGAATCGCATGAGTTCGGACGAACTGTTGCGACATAAAGCAATGTGATGCTCCAGTATCGAAGACTGCTGGTGCAGGAAGGGAAGCTACAAAGATTGTACCTAAGTTGTGTGGAATATGTTTAGGTATAGAAAAAAAATATTGATGTATATAAAGATTGAAAAGGTTTTGAAAGAGTGGGAGTTACCAGTGATAACTTGGCCAGTGGCTTTAGTTTCTTCCACAGTCATTGTGAAAGCTTATCGCCTAGGTACATTCCTCCATGCTGGAGGCACATTCTGTTGAAGTCAAAATTTGCACCCCGGTTGACCAAGTCAAAGTCAAGGTCAACCCCAAGCCAGATGGGCCCAAGCCCAAACAAGTAGGCCAATGCCCCGGTCGAGCCCGAACACGAAGCGTCCGGCCTTACGCCATGCCAACAAAAAAATCATGTAATAAATAATTTTTATGTAATTTTTTATACATGAATGTATGCAAAATGGGCATAAAGCCAATATTTTGTAAGCTCATGGCTTATGTGCAAAAATGAAATGGCACATGAGCCATAGGATGGCTAAAATGCTATTTTTGTAAAGCCCAAGGGGCTATATGTAAATATGTAAGCCTATAAAACGCAACATGATGAATAAAAAAATAACAACTTTTCATTCTCTCCAAAACTAGGGTTCTTTGTGCCTCCTGCTCCTTCTCCAAGGTTCTAAACCTTCTCATTTATTTTGAATTAAATCAAGAGTTTTACTCTTTCTTTTCCAAAACTAAGTAGTTTTCCACCACAAAACCCGCAACGGGGAACTCAGATCTCCCATCAGATCTCAAAAATGAGTGATTTTTAAAATCTCATACTTCTTGATCTTCAAGATCCGGCCAAACAACAGGAGGAAGAAGAAGAACCCCCTTCATCAGCTTCAAAACATCCTAGGAGTTTAACTCCATACATATATACATAATAAATTTTTCCTTTCTGAAGCATAGCTTCTGTTTCTTAGGCTAAAAGCCTCCCTTTCTCGCCGGCGCTCAAGCGCAGAGAGCCCGCGTGCCGACATGTGGCGCGCTTGGGCTCAAGCGCTCAGCACTCGAGCGCAAAGCGCCCACGTGCCGACACGTGGCGCGCATGCGCTCAAGCGCAAGCGCTCGAGCGCAAGTCACCCCGGTGTCGACACGTGGCGCAAGCGCTTGAGCGCAAGTCGCCCCGGTGCCGACACGTGGCGCGCTTGCGCTCCAGCGCAAGCGCTCGAGCACAAGTCGCCCCGTGCCGACACGTTGCGCGCTTGCGCTAAAGCGCAAGCGCTCGAGCGCAAGTTTCCCCCGTGCCGACACGTGGCGCGCTTACGCTCAAGCGCCCAACGCGCAAGCGCAGAGCGCCCACGTGCCGACACGTGGCACTCTAGCGCCTGAGCGCACAGCACCTAGGCGCACAGCGCCCAAGGTGCTGCCCCACACATCCCTTGAATGCCTTTCCCCCCTATTTTTTATGTACATACATATACATATACATATACATATGTATACATATTTACACACACACACATACTCCACGACACTGTCCCTGTTAGAAAAAAAATTCTAACGGGACGCTGCCCCGCACCCCGCAAGGGGGCTGCTAGCCCCCTTGACCCCCAGCCCGCTATCCGGGTAGCGAGACCCCGTAAAAACTCTGCGTGGCTCCCGATATATCCAAAACACCTTTTCAAAACACAACACACATACACTGCACATTGAGTTCGCATGACCATTTTAACCCGTTAATCGGAGGTTCCCTCGCTCCCAAGGCGAGGGTTAATTAACGGCAGCTTAGTTCGCGGCTGCCGGAGATTCGGATCCCCACAATCATTAAACCCCGGCCTACCCTAGGCAGGAGGAATCTGTAGTACGCCTGACAAGCGCGCGCGTACTCCCATCTCAATGGGGTGACGAAAAACACCCTACAGATTCTGGCACGCCCGGTGGGACCAATCTCTCCTCCCATATTTCGGGTTAAACGTTCATGCGAACTCAATCAATATACATACCCATATTTAAACTAAAACAATGCTCTTTCATGCAGGTTTTCAAGCAATTGCCTTTCAACAATGTCTCCAATGATGAACTCAGCTCCCATCTCTTACACGATGAAGATGGACTCCAGGACGGTCCTCCCAGCCAGCCTTGGGCGACAGTGGGAGGAGCCGCTACTACCGTTCGGCTCTATTCTGTTCGTGCCCGCTAACGCCATTCCCGCTCCTCAAGCTCCGGCAACAGACAGACCGGTCTCGAAAGGAAAGAGACCAAATGTGGTGATCTCGAGGGCGCCCCAACCCAAATGCAAGTCGGTGCCTGAACGACTTTCCTTGGCCCCAACTGGAGGCAAGGCCATCAACACCAACAAAGCTACAACGCGTCTTGAGCAATCTCCAGCGGCGCCTTCGACAACTGCTCGATTGGGTGTCTTCTCAAGCTTCCCCATCACTCAGCCTATGGCGGCTCCCCGAAGAGCAGAAGCCTGCCAAGCGCTTAAGGAAGAGAAGCTGAGGCAGAAGCGGCTCAGATATAGAGCCAACAAAAGGGCTAGGGCTCTGACCATGTTAAAATTTATGAATTTCCAAAGCCCGGACCGCTCCGCGAAACCAGCTGCCAGTGATGAAAGAATGGCTGAATGTGTTATCCACACTGTCTATATGGCCGGACATGAAGAAACGAACCCTCCTCTTCTTCACAGCCATGGTGATGATATGGTTGACGCTACCCAGCATCGGCTCGATCTAAATGATGAAGAGCCCGCTCAGGCCGATAAGCCAGAGGAGCCCGTGGTTCCTACGGAATTGAGCTCAGGCAATAAAGATTACCCGGTTGTCATAGCCGGAACTACAGAACAAGCATTATTCCAATGGCTTTAAAGGCAATTTCAGGACAGGGATGAGAAGATGGCCGAGGTCTATTCCAAAGTCGACGAGCTGGCAAACGTCGTGGCAGATCTCGCGACCCAGGTCGCCCGATTGCAATTACAGCATAATCAAATTTTGGCTCATGAGCCAGGGATTGATACTCGGGGGCAGCCAACTGATATCCCTTTCAACCTAAAAGCGGAGCGCCTTCGCGAAAAACGGCCGCAATCAGCCTCCAGTCCCTCCGATACATACGCCGGGGGGGAATCGCCTCTGAAAGAGAAGCTGGAAAAGGTCTATTCCTTCAAGAGGGAAAAGGTCCACAAGATATTCAGGGACGCCCTAAGAAACGGTCTACAACTGCCAGAATCAAAGAGACCGCAAGAAGATAATATGACCGACGACCCAAAATATTGCCCCTATCACAGGGTGATAGGTCATGCCATTGAGGACTGCTTCGTCTTCAAAGATTGGGTTGAAATGCAACACAGGACGGGAGAGATAGAACTGTCTAAAGGCGCGTTAGCAAACAGTCAAGCTACGACTGCCGATTTCATGCAAATGGAGACCGAAGCCTTTCGGGAACCTAATCCTCGCAGACATGTGCCTCGAGGACCAGCATCAGTAAAGGCACCTACTCCAATGGAGAGAAAGAAGAAGGTATACTCCTTCAGGAGGGATGAAGTCCGCAAAATATTCATGGACGCCTTGAATAACGGTCTGCAACTGCCTGTTCCAAAGAGGCCACAGAAAATGAACATGACCGGCAATCCCGTATACTGCCCATATCATAGAGTGGTGGGTCATACCATCGAAGACTGCTATATTTTCAAAGATTGGGCAGAGGACCAATATAAGCTTGGAAAAACCTCACAATTCTCGGATGTATCGGCAAGCCACAGAGCTAGGTCATCAACACAGCTCCGCCAAGATCAAAGTTTAAGGAGCTGGGATAAGCAAAAAGGACTACCACGTCGTTAAACTAGGAACACCTGACGACCACCATGTCATTAAATTAGGAACAATCGACCTCTAAGTCGTTAAACTGGGAATGTAAAAAAAATGTGTAAATAAAAGAAAAAATAAAAGCCGAAATGATGGGGCAACTCGCAATAAAAATCAGCGAGTAAAATAAAGATGAAATAAAAGCCGAAATGATGGGACAACTTGCAATAAAAACCAGCGAGTAAAATAAAGATGAAATAAAAGCCGAAATGATGGGGCAACTCGCAATAAAAACCAGCGAGTAAAAATGAAAATGAGAATAAAGCCGAAAAGATGGGGCAACCGCGAATAAATAGCCGAAATGATAAGGCAATCGCGACCTTCGCGATAAGAAAAGCTGAAATGATAGAGCAATCGCGGTAAAACAAAAAACACAAAACAAAACAAAACAAAACAACGGCGAATGATGAGTCGCTCCTGGTACCATGTTCCAGTGCAGCGATGCAGACGCCAACCAAATTCCAAATTCAAATCCCAATGGCGAATGATGAGTCGCTCCTGGTACCATGTTCCAGTGCAACGATGCAGACGCCAACCAAATTCCAAATCCCACACCCCAATGGCGAATGATGAGTCGCTCCTGGTACCACATTCCAGTGTAGCGATGCAGACGCCAACCAAATTCCAAATCCCATACCCCAACGGCGAATGATGAGTCGCTCCTGGTACCACATTCCAGTGCAGCGATGCAGACGCCAACAAAGTCCTGAAATTTTTCCGGCCCTACGGTCTGGATCATACATCCTGCAAAACCGTATACAATCCACGGGCGTAAAACGATCCCGATCTCTCTAAAAAAAAAGAACGGTATGTCCACAAGCAAAATGGGCACGGAAGAAAACACGAAAGGGCTCCGTGAGTAAAAACAGCAGGACTGCCGGCGAGTTTGTGAAAACCCGAAAGGGCGCAAACTCGTAAAAAGAAAAAAGAAATGAAATGCACTCGCAAAGTCCTCTCGACTTTGTGAGGAGAAAATTCCCGCGTGAGATCCCTACGACTCACAAAGGAGCAACACACTTAGGAGTCCCCACGACTCCTAAGGAGAAAATACACCTACGGGATCCTTACGACCCGTAGGGAGAAAATACTTTGTGAGACCCTTACGGCTCACAAAATGGAAAAGCCTTAGGAGACAGGGATCTAAACCTGTCTCCTAAGCCACCAATTTCCAAATCCTCTCGGGGCAAATGATGAGTTGCTCCTGGCATTATTCCAGTGCAGCAATGCAGATGCCAAACAAACCAATTCCCAAATCCTCCCGGGGGCAAATGATGAGTTGCTCCTAGCATTATTCCAGTGCAGCAATGCAGATGCCAAACAAAAAAAAACAATTCCTAAATCCTCTCGAGGCAAATGATGAGTTGCTCCTGGCATTATTCCAGTGCAGCAATGCAGATGCCGACAAAAATACCAATCCCAAAATTCTCTCAAAGACGGATGATGATTCGCTCCTGGTACCATATTCCAGTGTAGCGATGCTGATGTCGACTCAAATCAAACAAATCAAACCAACCAATTCCAACATCGACCTCTGCGTCAACAAGCGACACTCTACATCGGGGAAACGTCCAACATAGACACTCCACATCAGGGAAACGTCCACCAACGACACTCCGTGCAGGGGAAAAGTCGATCAGCAACACTCCGTGCCGGGGAAAAGTCAACCCGACATTCCGCGCCGGGGGAAAGTCGATCAGCGACACTCCGTGCCGGGGAAAAGTCAACCAGCGACACTCTACGACGGGAAAAGTTCGATCAGCGATACTCCGTGCCGGGGAAAAGTCAACCCGACACTCCGCGCCGGGGAAAAGTCGTTCAGCGACACTCCGTGCCGGGGAAAAGTCCACCACCGACACTCCGCGCCGGGGAAAAGTCGATCAGCGACACTCCGTGCCGGGGAAAAGTCAACCCGACACTCCGCGCCGGGTAAAAGTCGATCAGCGACACTCCGTGCCGGGGAAAAGTCAACCCGACACTCCGCGCCGGGGAAAAGTCGATCAGCGACACTCCGTGCCGGGGAAAAGTCAACCACCGACACTCCGCGCCGGGGAAAAGTCAACCCGACACTCCGCACCGGGGAAAAGTCGATCAGCGACACTCCGTGCCGGGGAAAAGTCGACCAGCGACACTCCGCGCCGGGGAAAAGTCGATCAGCGACACTCCATGCCGGGGAAAAGTCCACCAGCGACACTCCGTGCCGGGGAAAAGTCGATCAGCGACACTCCGTGCCGGGAAAAAGTCAACCCGACACTCCGCGCCGGGGAAAAGTCGATCAGCGACACTCCGTGCCGGGGAAAAGTCAACCACCGACACTTCGCGCCGGGGAAAAGTCGATCAGCGACACTCCGTGCCGGGGAAAAGTCAACCCGACACTCCGCGCTGGGGAAAAGTCGATCAGCGACACTCTGTGCCGGGGAAAAGTCGATCAGCGACACTCCGTCCCGGGGAAAAGTCAACCCGACACTCTGCGCCGGGGAAAAGTCGATCAGCGACACTCCGTGCCGGGGAAAAGTCAACCACCGACACTTCGCGCCGGGGAAAAGTCGATCAGCGACACTCCGTGCAGGGGAAAAGTCAACCCGACACTCCGCGCCGGGGAAAAGTCGATCAGCGACACTCCGTGCCGGGGAAAAATCAACCCGACACTCCGTGCCGGGGAAAAGTCGATCAGCGACACTCCGTGCCGGGGAAAAGTCAACCCGACACTCCGCGCCGTGGAAAAGTCAACCCGACACTCCGCGCCGGGGAAAAGTCGATCAGCGACACTCCGTGCCGGGGAAAAGTCAACCACCGACACTCCGCGCCGGGGAAAAGTCGATCAGCGACACTCCGTGCCGGGGAAATGTCGATCAGCGACACTCCGTGACGGGGAAAAGTCAACCAGCGACACTCCGCGCCGGGGGAAAGTCGATCAACGACACTCCGTGCCGGGGAAACGTCAAGCAGACACTCCGTGCCGGGGACACGTCAACAAGCGACACTCTGCATCGGGGAAACGTCTAACACAGACACTCCGCATCAGGGAAACGTCCAACACAGATACTCTGTCTCGAAGATACGTCAACCAACCGACACTCCGCCTCGGGGAAACGTCGACCAGCGACACTCCATGCCGGGGGCACGTCCACCAAATTACTCTGGGCCAGAGAGACGTCTACCACAGACACTCCATCTCGGAGACGCGTCAAGCGACTACCGTCCATGTCGTAAAAAGGGCAGTGCATCCTAAAAAGTGGGAACCAAGGCAAGTCGCCTCCACGTGAAAGAAGATCCAACAATTTCATGCACACGACTCACATATGTAGTGTGCATTTATTTATGGGGGGCACTTTGTTGAAGTCAAAATTTGCACCCCGGTTGACCAAGTCAAAGTCAAGGTCAACCCCAAGCCAGATGGGCCTAAGCCCAAACAAGTGGGCCAATGCCCCGGTCGAGCCCGAACACGAAGCGTCCGGCCTTACGCCATGCCAACAAAAAAATCAAGTAATAAATAATTTTTATGTAATTTTTTATACATGAATGTATGCAAAATGGGCATAAAGCCAATATTTTGTAAGCCCATGGCTTATGTGCAAAAATGAAATGGCACATGAGCCATGGGATGGCTAAAATGTCATTTTTGTAAAGCCCAAGGGGCTATATGTAAATATGTAAGCCTATAATAGACAACATGATGAATAAAAAATTAACAACTTTTTATTCCCTCCAAAACTAGGGTTCTTTGTGCCTCCTGCTCCTTCTCCAAGGTTCTAAACCTTCTCATTTATTTTGAATTAAATCAAGAGTTTTACTCTTTCTTTTCCAAAACTAAGTAGTTTTCCACCACAAAACTCGGAACGGGAAACTCAGATCTCCCATCAGATCTCAAAAAGGAGTGATTTTTAAAATCTCCTACTTTTTGATCTTCAAGATCCGGCCAAACAACAGGAAGAAGAAGAAGAACCCCCTTCATCAGCTTCAAAACATCCTAGGAGTTTAACTCCATACATATATACATAATAAATTTTTTCTTTCTGAAGCATAGTTTCTGTTTCTTAGGCTAAAAGCCTCCTTTTCTCACCGGCGCTCAAGCGCAGAGAGCCCGCGTGCCGACACGTGGCGCGCTTGCGCTCAAGCGCTCAGTGCTCGAGCGCAAAGCGTCCACGTGCCGACACGTGGCGCGCATGCGCTCAAGCGCAAGCGCTCGAGCGCAAGTCGACCCGGTGTCGACACGTGGCGCAAGCGCTCGAGCGCAAGTCGCCCCGGTGCCGACATGTGGCGCGCTTGCGCTCCAGCGCAAGCGCTCGAGCGCAAGTCGCCCCGTGCCGACACGTAGCGCGCTTGCGCTCAAGCGCAAGCGCTCGAGCACAAGTCGCCCCCGTGCCGACACGTGGCGCGCTTGCGCTCAAGCTCCCAACGCTCAAGCGCAGAGCGCCCACGTGCCGACACGTGGCACTCTAGCGCCTGAGCGCACAGCACCTAGGCGCACAGCACCCAAGGTGCTGCCCCACGCATCCCTTGGATGCCATTTCCCCCCTATTTTTTATGTACATACATATACATATACATATGTATACATATTTACACACACACATACTCCACGACACTGTCCCTGTTAGAAAAAAAATTCTAACGGGACGCTGCCCCGCACCCCGCAAGGGGGCTGCTAGCCCCCTTGACCCCCAGCCCGCTATCCGAGTAGCGGGACCCCGTAAAAACTCTGCGTGGCTCCCGATATATCCAAAACACCTTTTCAAAATACAACACACGTACACTGCACATTGAGTTCGCATGACCATTTTAACCTGTTAATCGGAGGTTCCCTCGCTCCAAAGGCGAGGGGTAATTAACGGCAGCTTAGTTCGCGGCTGCCGGAGATTCGGATCCCCACAATCATTAAACCCCGGCCTACCCTAGGCAGGGGAATCTGTAGTACGCCTGACAAGCGCGCGCGTACTCCCATCTCAATGGGGTGACGAAAAACACCCTACACATTCCTCTGTCCATTCCTCTGTCCTTACAGTGGGTTCCTTTGTGCCTGATGGAACTGACGAGGAGGCTGTGCAGGAGGTCAACAAGGAGGTGGAGCTCGGAGAGCAAGACGAGGTGCAGGTGCCTGGATAGCTGGCCGTCATGGAAAGGTAATGGCTGGTCGGGGTGCAGGAGCCGAGGTAAGACGATGTGGGGCAATTCCCAATAGAATGAGTGGATGCGCCACAAACTAAGCACAGGCGGTTAGCACGCCTGCAGTCCTTCGCCAGGTGTTCATTCCTTTTGCAGTAGAAACAAAAGTCTGGACTAGGCTGGTTAAAAGTTACTCCCGGTCTCTCAGGTACAAACGGTGGCCTGGAAGAGGCTCCTCCTGCTATCTGAGTAGCACGGCGCTTCACACCGGCAGTCTGAGGTCTGCCCTTCTTCTTTACTACTGCCTCATAGCGTCGGGCAGCCTTCAGAGCAAGATCATGGGTTGGGAAATCCCCTGTAGTTAATGCAGCTTGGATCTCCAGGTCCAACCCTTGCTGAAATCTTCGGTGCTCTGATATCAGCAGTCAGTATGAGATGTGCCGCGAACCTGTTACGATCTTGTGTTAGTTGTGTAGTATGTGATATTAGAAAATTGAATATTGATACTTATCTTACCTGCTCAGCATGGTGAACTCAGCATCGTATTTATCCACTGATTTGCTCCACATTGAACCTTGTTGTAAGTGGATGAATTGCTGCTCCATGTCAAAATTGGCAGTCTCGGGAAAATATTTCGCGTCGAACATGTCGCGAAATGTCTTCCATTCGATCGGCTGGGTGAGTCGGCTTTATTCAGCCTTCCACCATACTTTGGCGTTGTCAGTTAGTTGCAATTTCGCAACCCTCACCCAAGAAATATCTGGCACTTGTGCGGCTGCCAGATTGTCCTCAATCGATTGAGCCCATTCTTCTGCTTCCAGGGGGCTCTCTTTCCCAGAGAATTTTTTTGGGTGTAGTGCCCGGAATTGTTTCGCACCGGGTGCCTCAGCTTCTGGGTGGTGTAGGAGGATGGCAGTCTTCTACTTCTTTCCCTCCAAGAGGCTCTTGATTGCATCAAGCAATAACGTCTGCTCATTGATATGAGCTGGTATGGTAGGAAGTGGTAGAGGTGATGGGGTGTTGCCATTGACATTCGTGCTCGTATTGTTGGGAGAATCCATAACCTTGAAAGAAAAATAGGGTTAGGATAGATTTAAGAAATTTGAAATGTAAAGAATGTTTAGTTGCTGATTCTTATAATTCTTGTGATATATTGCTAAGGTTTCCATACAGAATTGACCTGCATGGGCCACCAACAAAACTTGTCACGCCCCGATTCCCAGTGTACGGGAAAGGAAACATGACAAGGCCGCGACGTATTTACTCAGAAGTAAACTTGTTAAGCTTAAATAAGCAATATAAGTAAAAGCACAAGAAAAGACAGTAGATATAAATAAACAACAACTTTTTATTGATAATCATTCTTTACATACAACTGAAAAGTAAAGTACAATGAAAGGAAGCGATGCCTAACAATGGCATATGAATTAAAAGAAAAGTAAGTACAAGTAGAAAACTAGAACTCTGGCTCTTCTGTAAACTGCTCCAAATCGTCCTGGCTGGGCACGATCTCTTGAGAGTCGGGTCTTCCTAACAACATTCCAAAGATAGAAGAGATCGGAATGTCGTCAGCGAACTAGCGCTCGGTAAGTCCTAAAATATAGAATGAAAAAGACAAGTAACGAGAATAGAATTGGTACAGTGGTTCAAGTATATGTTTGTTATGCTAACGTAGTTGTTTGTAGCTTGGTACAGAATATACCAGTGTATACGAGAGGAGTCCAACTTGCTCCGTAGACTATGGTAACATGTAAGTACAAGGCCCCGTCAAAACCCATGGGACAACGGCACAGGATGTTCATATAAGTGTCTTTTAGTGATCATCTCGTTCCACTTCTAATACATTCCGTATCAATCTACCCTGTTAAAATCCCGTAGTGTATATTGTATTGATTGTATTGATTTGTAGAAATCAGACTTGCCGAGACCATGGTATAAGTTGTTTATGTAAACTGATTCAAGATGTAAACGGTAGTCATGTAGTCAAGTTCAAGATATAGCCATGGTTCGGTCAAGTTAAGTCATGTTGATATTGTTCTGGTATTCATGTTCAAGTTCGAGTGTTCATATTTGGTATATTGGCTTCATGTTAAATTGGAGTTATGATTGGATTAATGTTTGGATTGTATTCAGATTAGACTGAGACTCAGATTGTGTCAGACACTTAAACAGATTTGGATCATGAATTAGGTTTTGGAGTTATTGGTAACTGCTGCACATTGACGGCAGGATTTGTGTCTTTTTCCATGACAATTACCATTGATAATCCCATTGTAGTTTTTCTACCTTAAATAGGCAAGCGCCCACTTTCTCCGGCTCCTTGAGGCTCAAGAGAATTGATCCTTCTTAAACCTATATTTACTACGGTCCTTATTGTAATTTAATATAACTTGAGGGGTTTTATGAAAAATATTTTTAGTATACTTTCAAAATAAATATCAAGTATTTATTTATCGTATTTAGGATTTTCATGGATGTAACTTTTAAAAGGTGAGATATTCTAGTGAATATATACCTAGCTTGAATAGTTCAAGGTATTTTAGTGTAAAGTTTGACTTATATTGATTTTTGATGGTATTTTCATGAAACTTGTAATTCTTTTATTTTGTTTAGAAAACATGGAATTTAATATTATCTTTAAAATATGTGGTTTGCTAATATTTATATTAAAAATAAAATTTTATTATTAAATAGAAATCATCGTTTTTCTTAAAAATTGTATTAAAATTCCATCGAGATCGTATGCTCCGTGAGGAGGTCTTCATCTCGCCCTACTAGTCCCGAGGATGTGCGATATTCCACACCATCCAAACCAGGTTCCCCGAAATGGGTTGTAGAGACATTATCGCATGGAATTTAAATAATACTATTTACAAGAAAATAGGTTTTTATAGTTCGAGATATTTTATTGAAAAGTCGTATATTTTCATAAGAATATTGTTCTAAGAGAAACGTGGTATGTCAAGTTGTGTGTATGTGAGAGGTAGGTCATTACCTCGTGAGCTTTTCTAAAGGTAGGCTAAGCAAAAGTATTAAAAGATGTCGTATGTAAACTTCATGGAATTTAACTGTAAAAGCGTAAATAAAGTTGTTTTACATGGAGTTTTAAAGTGAAACTTGTTTCAAAATATAAGTTAGTGATTGACAAGCAAGGTATAATGATATTGATGAGTCATTCTTAAGAAAAAAATTATAGTTTTCAAAATTTTAGAAACAAAGGCCGGTATAACTCCACTTACCGACATATTTTGAAAAGAGATCTTTTTAATGTAGAAAGAAAAGACGAGAGGTGGGACTTACGAGTTGTGCGGGTTAAAAATAGAGGGAGGAAGGGATTGAGATTGTCGTTGTGTCGCGGAGTCGCTGGAAACGTCTCGAATCCTCGCCGGAAAGTTAACTTGGGCTAACTCCACTTGTACACTTCTTTGACTTAGGAAATTTTGAGAATTTTTGACAATAGATTTCAGAATGAAGAGGGCTAGGGTATGGGGTTGTATTCACAGGATAAAATTAGGGTTTTGGAATTGAAGAGAGAATTAAAAATGCATTAAAAATAGGATTAAAAGGTGAATTTAAAGTCTCTGTTAATTTGCAGAGAAATAAAATAGAGCGGGGATAGTGGGGTAGGCCAAGGGGGTTAGTGGGAAAATCATGGGGACTTTTCCCCATGGTTCACCCGTCGGCGTCGGTCCTAGGCCTCATCTCGCCGGGCATGTATGTGAGG
Organism: Agapanthus africanus; assembly: GCA_030015575.1. Taxonomy (NCBI): domain Eukaryota; kingdom Viridiplantae; phylum Streptophyta; class Magnoliopsida; order Asparagales; family Amaryllidaceae; genus Agapanthus; species Agapanthus africanus. The sequence continues at coordinate 357,603,656 of JASDDO010000010.1, read as the reverse complement.
TGAGGGCTTGGATTTGTGCCACGTGTCCCTTTAAGTTCATATAGTATTTAGCACATGTTTGATTTTCTGTGACTTTTCATTTCATGTTCAGAGCACGTGTAAACTTTTGGGCTTCCAAAAAGTTTAAAAGAAAAATCAATAAAAATCTATGTGGCTGATAGGATTCGAACACATGGGCTATGTCACAGCAGTGCAAAGCTTTACCAATGAGCTACAAATGTTTTCTTGCTGTTCTTCAACATTTAAAGTATACTCAAGCTTGCAAACTCCATCTGTACATTAACTTGAAAATTTTTGTCCAATAAAAACAGAGTTGTTACATTGTCAATCATGTATCAAAGGAAAGATGACCAAATCTCCGTTCACAGGACACGGAGAAAGAGCCACTGAGCTCTTGGGGCTCATACACAGCGATGCATGTGGTCCGATGTCTATACATGCACGAAGTGGTCACTCTTATTTCATCACTTTTACTTATGATTTCTCAAGGTATAGACATGTATTCTTAATGAAATATAAATCCGATACCTTTGAGAAATTCAAGGAGTACAAGAATGAAGTAGAGAAACAAACAGGTAAAAGTATCAAGATACTTCAATCTGATCGGGGTGGAGAATACTTAAGTACCAGTTTTCTTGAATACTTAAAAAAGAATGGAATTCTCTCTCAGCTTACTCCTCCATATACACCACGCATAAGGGTGTATCAGAGAGAAGGAATCGCACGCTACTCGATATAGTGCATTCCATGATGAGTGGTGCTGAGTTGCCACTTTCCTTTTGTGGATTTACGCTGGAATCAGCTGCATACCTGTTGAATAGGGTTCCAGCTAAGTCTGCGCCTACCACCCCATATGAGATATGGAGTGTGAAGAGACCATATCTTAAGTATCTTAAGATATGGGGGTGTCCATCTTTTGTCAAAAAGCAAAATCCGGACAAGCTCGAGTCACAATCAACTTTATGCAAGTTTGTGGGATACCCCAAAAATTCACGGGGATATCTTGTCTACCACACTGAAAAACAAAAGGTGTTTGTCGCTTTCCACATAGTCTTTTTAGAGAGCGAATTTCTTGCAAAACAAATTAGTGGGAGCTCGGTAGAACTGGAAGAAATTCCAGAACCCCAAACTACTGCTGAGGACTTAGTAGAACCTCAGGTTTCAATAGAACCCGACGAACCGACGCCGCTCCGCAGATCTATTAGGCATTCTCATCCTCCTGGGATATACTATAGGTTTCTCATAGACGGGTATTGAGAGGATTGTATTATCAATGATGATGAGCCTACCAATTTCCAGCAGGCTATCACGAGTAAAGACTTGGTGAAGTGGTTGGATGCGATGAGATCCGAAATGGAATTTATGTACACCAACAAAGTATGGACTTTGGAAGTTTCTCCTCCTGGGGTAAAACATGTTGGATGCAAATGGATCTTCAAGAAGAAGATTGGTGCAGATGGATAAGTGGAAACCTACAAAGCTAGACTTGTTGCAAAAGGTTTTCGTCAAAAACTAGGATTGGACTATGATGAAACCTTTTCTCCAGTGGCTAAGATTAAATCCATTCGGATCCTCCTTGCCATTGCTGCCTTCCATGACTATGACATCTGGCAGATGGACGTGAAAACAGCTTTTCTAAATGGAAATTTAGAAGAGAGTGTTTACATGGATCAGCCATAGGGTTTCTTAGACGGTGGGAGCAGCGGAAATGTGTGCAAGTTGCTTAAATTCATTTATGGATTGAAGCAAGTATCGCGGAGTTGGAACATCTGTTTTGATGAGAGGGTCAAAGAATTTGACTTTATCAAATATGTAGATGAACCATGTATTTATAGGAAGATTGTAGGAGGAGCAGTAGTCTTCCTCGTACTGTACATGGATGACATACTCCTGATATAGAATGACATCCCTTTGCTACAATCAGTCAAGCTCTTCTTGTAATAGAAGTTTTCCATGAAAGACTTGGGTGATGACTTCTACATTCTGGGGATTAAGATCTATCATGATAGGTCTAAAAGAGTGTTGGGACTTTCACAATCCATGTACATTGACATCAATCTGAAGAGGTTTAGTATGGAAGATTCCAAGCATGGTAATTTACCTGCTTGTCATGGGATCACCCTCTCCAAAAAGATGTCTCCAAAGACTGATGAAGAGAGGGCTCGCATGAGCATTATACCCTACGCTTCAGCGGTAGGATCTATAATATACACTATGTTATGTACCAGACCAGACGTAGCTTACGCTCTTAGTGTGGTAAGTAGGTATCAGTCAAACCCGGGAGAGAAGTATTAGATAGCAGTAAAAAACATTCTCAAGTACCTAAGAAGACTAAGGAATTATTCTTGGCGTACGGTAATGGAGACATCCAGATCGATGCTTTTACTGACTCAAGCTTCTAAAGTGATAAGGATGACTCTAAATCCGTCTCGGGTTATGTGCTTACCCTCAATGGAGGGACGGTGTGTTGGAAGAGTTCCAAACAAGACACCGTTGCAGACTTAATGATGGAAGCTGAGTATATAATTGCTAACAATGCCGCAAAAGAGGAGCTCTGGATGAGGAAGTTCATTTCTGAACTTCAGGTGGTTCCATCCATTATAAATCCAATACCCTTGTATTGCGATAACAATGGGGTTGTAGTTTTAGCAAAGGGACCAAGGTCTTATCAGAAATACAGACACATCTTGATGCGGTATCACCTGATCAGGAAGATAGTGGATCGCAAGGAGATCGAGCTTCGAAGAGTGGACACAAAAGACAACACAGCAGATCCATTCACGAAAGCCTTATCTCAAGCACAGTTCGAGCGGCTGTTGGGGATGTTGGGGATGCGTTAAGCAAATAACTGGCCCTAGTGCAAGTGGGAGATTGTAGGATATATAAGCCCTGGAGGCCATTATTTGTAATGGGTACTATGGATATGTATATATATCAGGATATATATATGCCCTAGAGGCCATTATTTGTAATGGATACTATGGATATGTGTATATATATAGGACAATCTTGCTCGAAATGATATTATGCTATCTGGTGGTTTGACTTTATCTTAACATGTACGTATGTTCTACTTGTTATTACGTACTACTTATACATGTTGATAAAGCCCGTAGGATGTGCTTGACTACCAACGCTTGTGATGGCGATCATACTTGTGAGGGCTGGGTAGTCTATAAGCATATCCTTAAAAGTGTCCCCAGTCATAGGAATATCGAGACAGTGTATCGATATTCAAGAGTAGACTGGTGTATACGTTTCTAGACCCCGACGAGAGGCGATGGCTAGTCTCACATCCATTGGTGTGTTTCACCTAATATTGTATACAGGTACTCACTGTGGGTGGGTACATTGGACAGACTCGCCGAGAACTGCTGGATGGTAATTATACCTAGCGTCAGATGGCAGTTCTCGTGTGGCATGTATACAGGTAGTCTTTAGACCAAAAATGATCATTTGTTTCGTTGTGAGTTCCAATTGTGTTTTGATTACTACCCCACCACGGCTCAAAGAAGTCGTACAAACAGGTTTTAATTGGGTAAAGTCCCGAGCCACATGGAAGCAGTGAGTGATTGTTAGGGATTCGTCTCTCCCGGTATAGGGAGTCGATGCCGCACTGTGTTTGGTTGGTCAAGTCCATAAGCCCTAGGCCAGGACAGTTGAGAATTACTGATAGTTAGATCAGTAATTTCTCGGATGGTCTTAAGCCACACCAGCACGATTTATCAGGGTTAGAAGGGGTCTGACGTTAACCGCCCCTAGAACCGGTATGCGATACTCTCAGACGAACAGACCGGACTGTACGGATATTGTCACGGTTAGGCTCAGTAGGGGTTCAGATGAGTTTGATCGTCAGCCTTCTTTTCGACAGGTACCTGGGTAGCCGTTACGTACAGCTAGTACTGCTGACGCGCTTGTGGTTAAACCTACTGCCGGCGTACTGTCGAGCCTTTAGACTCCTACATAGAAGGTTTCTCTAGTTCAGGCGAGACAATGTGGAGGCCGTATGTTTATACGTGCAGGGTTCCGATTGGTTGCGTGTACTAGTTGCGCGGAATTTAATCGGACGGTTTTTAATACTAGCGGGCTTAGGATTAAGCCGGTTCATTAAATCAGATATTGATTTAATACTAGTATTATTTTTTGGTGGTATTATTCTATCTCTTAGGTATCTGTATTTTGATACGAATACGGGTATGGTATATACGGTAGAAAGTATTTTGTATTTATACAAAATACATTCTAGAAGGGGACACCGGATAATGTGTATTTTTCTATTTATTGATAAAAGAAATGAGGTGTAGAAGAAGCATGGCATGAAGCATGGTTTGGAAATTTATTGCAAACACTATTGAAGTATGGCATGGTTTTAAAGAAAAGAAAAATGCTTGATATTATCTTATGAAGCCATTCTTCATGGTTGAGAGATTTTTCCTTAGCTCATTTTTCTTGAGTTACCATTTCTTTTGCTCTTATGCCTTCTCCTCTTTCTCAAACCCCACTATTCTCATGAGTTGAGAAATAAGGGTTTTAAGATAGAAAACTCACCACTAATCTTCTCCACTCATTCTTGACTAGCTAGATTAGCAAACTAGCTAGTTAAGTTACTTTTCTTTGAAAGTTGAAGCTTTAACCTAGGACCTTCGGGTGGATCATCTAGGATCCAGGAGACCGGAAACCAAGCTATACCAAGGAGTTAAGAAGAGGAATCAAGACCCGAAAGACATGAATACGATTGGTATAAGATTCTAACACAGTAGAATAATTACCTATGTAGTCTTGCTAGTTACGGTTTTATGGTAGATATTGGATTAAAGTCTTGATTGCATGCTTCAAAATAGATTTTTTTGAAATTCCGCTTCTTTATAATTCTTGTAGAGCATGCAAACTTGACTTACAAGAGCATCCACCAAAGTCTATACTTTTTTGGTGTGCATGGAGTCCAACTCGGATTTCAAAGCATCCAGCCATCTTTCAGAGTCACTACTCCCTATAGCTTGCTAATAATTAGTAGGGTCATCATCAACCATAATGCAATACTCCATGTCTCTAAAAAGAAATCGTATTATCTCTCGGGTAGCTAAGCTCTCCTACTAGAGTTGCGGAGTGGCTGAGGTTCATCGGTTCTAATTGAAACCTTAGGTTTTCTTAAACCTTCAGAAACCGTCTGTGGTTCTTGAACTTCTTCCAGTTCTACCAACTCCTACTAATTTCTTTTGCTAGAAATTAATTTTCTAAAAAGGTGGCATGTAGATAACAAAACACCCTTTGTTCCTCAATGTGGTAGAAGAAATGCCTTCGCGAATGCTTCGAATAACCCCAAAACTTGCACATTACTGAACGTGCCTTGAGCTTGTCCGGATTCTGATTTTTAACATGAGCTGAAAAACCCCATATCTTAACAAATTTAAGACACGGTCTCTTTCGATTCCATATCTCATATGGAGTTGTAGGCACTGATTTAAAAGGAATCTTATTCAATAAGTACGCAACTGTTTCCACTGCATACCCCTGGAATGAAAGAAGCAACTCAGCAACACTTATCATAGAGCGCACAATATCTAATACGTTCTCCGATACATCATTGTGTTTTATTATATATAGAGGATTAAGCCGAGAGGGAATCTCATTCCCTTTTAGATAACCTAGGAATTATGAGCTTATGTATTCTCTTCCTCGATCAAATCGAATAATCTTAATACCTTTGCCCATCCGGTTCTCTACTTCATTCTTAAATTCTATGAACTTTTTAAAGGCTTCAAACTTGTGTTTCATCAAGAACATGTAGCTAAATGGAGAGAAATCATCAGTGAATGTAATGGAGCATGAATACCCACCCCTCGCATGTATAGACATTGAATCACATACATTACTATGTATAAGTCCTAAGAGTTCACTAACTCTTTCTCCGTGTCCAGTAAACCGGGTTTTGGTCATCATACCTTTGAGACAAGATTTACAAGTTGCATAAGATTCATAATCAAATGGATCTAAATATACATCTTTATGTAACTTACTTAGTCTAGTCTCACTGATATGACCAAGTCTACAATACAACAAGAAAGTTTAATTCATTTCTGAACTCTTCCTCTTGATCGTTTGTTGTATGTTGAGAACTGTATTTTGATTAAAAACAGATATACAGTTGTTCAATGTACTATATCCAATCAATATTTGATCAAGGTAAATGTTCGTAACATTATTTTCCAAAATAAATTTGTATCGTTCTTTATCTAATAAAGAGACGGACACTATATTACAAAGTAAAGTTGGTACATAATAACGGTTATTCAAAAGCAAAAATTTTCCGCTAGGCAACATCAGACGATACTCCCCTACAGCAATAGCATCAACATTTTCTCCATTTCCGACTCTGAGGATCATATTAATTTTTCCCAACAATCTACTTCTTCTCAGCAGCCTGTAAGAAATTAAAGATGTGAGATTCAAATCCGGTATCTAATACTCAAGAAGCATTGTTAATTGAGAAACAATTTTCAATTACCAACACACATGAAGATGAAGCATCATTATACTTCTCAAGGGTGGCCAGGTATTCCCTGCGGTTCCTTTTCCAATGCTTGGGCTTATGATAGTGGTGGCATTCTCCTTTCCCCTCAATCGCCGTCCCTTTCCTTTCTTTACCCTTCACCTTCTTACCACCACCCTGAGGCTGGATGGCTTTCTTCTTTTCTTTCCTTTTGGCCTTAGCCTTGGAGTAGGAGGAAAAGTGTCCAATCAGCATAACCAATATTTTCTCCTTTTTGAAGGAGCTCTCAACTTGCCTCAACATATTGAGGAGCTTTGGAAATGTGCGTTCCAGTTTTTTCAAATTGAAGTTTAATATGAACTAAGAGAAAGCGGGCGGAAGAGAGTGAAGAAATATATCAATATACAGCTCATTATCCAGAACGAAACCCAGTTCTGCGAGTTCATCAATATAACCGACCATCTTAAGAATGTGGTCCTGAACGGATGATCCAGCAGCCATACTCCTCTGAAACGATTTTTTCGAGTTCTCGTATCGAGAAATACGAGATTGCTCTACATACAACTCCTTTGTATGGAGAAAAATGGATCTGACATCCATTTTTTCAAGATGCCTCTACAACTCATTGTTCATGAAGGCTGGTACAAGGCACTTGGCTGTAGCGCAGTCTTGGTCCTAAGTGGTGCGGATTTCCTTATCTCCAACAGTGGAATCTAGACTAGGGAGAGGGGGGACATGAGCAGTAAGGACATATGCAACCTTGTCATATGTCAAAGCAATTATGAAATTCCTAAGCCATTTGTTATAATTCAGTTCGGTTAACATGTTTTTCTCTAGGATGAGTTTTAGGCCAGACATTTCGACCATAGTGAATGAAAATAAAGATTATTAGTAAACGTTCTAACAAAATTAGATCAGTTATCATTTTATCTAAATATGCTGCCTCCCACTTCTTGGTTGGATTTTCCTTAAAACCTTATAAAAGAAAAATTAGCTGGGATTATCAACACCCTACAAGTTACTAACTGATCGTCCAGGTAAGTGCAATATAAGGTGTGAGGCTCCGCGTGCTTTCGCAATAGTCCTAATTAAGTAATCATCGTCTCTTTAAGGTGTAACCTTTTGAAAACTTTCCTAGACACCAATCACTCTTAGTTCATTATGAAAATGAGAATCTCTCGAGAATAAATTTTATTCACAGTGAGAATCGGAATCCAACTACTATGGCGTGGAAACCTTAATGGAAGCTTAGAAATTACCACATGATTGGTGCATTTTAATGCATCTTTTATATCCATATATATCTTTATTTTTCTTATTTAATCCTACTCTTAGTATGTTTTACTTATAAATGCAGATTATAGGGCCTAAAGGGAAAAAGTACACAAAAGGCATATTACATGCATTAGATGTGAACAACCTAATGAAAAAACTGATACAAGAGGTGAAATTTACGAACCAAACAAAGAGCCAAAAGAATCACAAGGTCAAACCAAGTCAGCACACCGAATTAGGGCCCAAGAACTTAGCAAAATTCAGTTTTTACCGAATTTGGGTCGGTTTTTACCTGAATCTTTTGGAGTTAGGGCTTGAAATTTTAGAGTTGCCTGGAGGATTTATAAAGATTTCTTTCCATCCTTTATAATCTACCATAGAGCCAATAAATACTGCTGTATAATTATTTAGGTTATCAACCCCTTCTGGAAGGATCAAAGTCTTGTAAGATCTTTCTAATTCTATATTTTGCTTCTTTTAATTATTGTTTCTGTTTTATTATGCATAGCTAATTCTCTTTCTAGGGTTTGATAATTCTTGTTCTATAATTGGTGTTTGTTTTCATTGATCTATTCTTTTTCTTTTGTTCTTAATGACGAATACTATATCATAAAAGATAGGTTCTTTTTACATAATGTTTTTAAACTAGATAGATCAATGAGTGATTGAGAACCATGAGATTTATTTAGGAAAATGTTGCGTTGTAAATAAACTAGTTAATTTGATGATTGATTGACGACCATGAAAGTTAACTAGGGAACGTAAAGTTCATATTTTTATTCTTCATATTCGATCTAGTTAATCTAGGGGTAAATTAGAATATGCTGATACAACAAGGTAAGCCTCTGATTGACAACCATTGTGTTTACTAAGTAAAAGGGTAGATTTAACTATTTCCATTTTAACAAGAATTTTAAATCATTGAATTTATTACTAAATGATATTTGTAGATTAGTAGGGTATTGCGATGTACGTATGCTCTATACTTTCTTATAATTAATAGATAACGAATTTAAAAATAGAAAACTAGAAGAGAATAGATATTATTTAAAACACTATGATTAGACAAGATGATTTTAAACCACAGGCTTTTCTTTATATTTGAAATCTTTTTTTAATTTGCAATTTACTTTCTTTTTAGTAATGCTTTTTAGTATAATTCTTCAAATCAATGATTTTTATATTTAATTTGTTCTAGACTAATTAGAATTCTCATCCTTCCTGTGGATCAACCCACAAGTGTTACAATTGATAACCATGTATTTGCAGTATAAATTTTAAGCATGGAAAAATCACCATTAAGTTTTTGGCGCCGTTGCCGGGGAGGATGATAGCAATTTTAGTTAGTTTTGTTTCAAATTAAATTTCTTTATTTCATTCTGTAAATTTTTATTTTTTTTCCAGGAAATTGACTACGTCATTAGATGATTTGGACCGAGACGGACATTGCACAAAAATTTCAGCTTCAGAACCGATTAAAGACCGGTTAAAACAGATCCAAATCTGGTTAAATCTGAATTCTGGAAGCTTCTGGAAATGAGTTTTGATGCTGAAGTTAGTCGTCATCTCCTCTGTTGATATCCAGATTTGTTTGCTTTTAATTTTTGATTTTATTAGTTTAAGTTTTAATTTAGTTTGTAATTCTAGTATTTCCTTTTTCTGCACTTTTAAATTCTAATAATTTAAATTTAAAAAAAAACAAAAATATTTTTGTAATATGGGCGACTATGAATTATGTTATCCAGTTAAACCAACAATTGCATCTTTCATTAGAGCTAGTAAACATAGGCGCGATTGTAATTCACTTGACACATTTATAGCCGATAATGATGCTTGGTTAAGTGCAGAGTTAGCTGATATTAGACAAAAGGTAGAGGCATTAAAAATTAGCTACCAGATTCTTATTAATCTACCTTTTCAATATTTTTGCACTAACTGTGAAGTTCCTTCTCATGTTTATGAAGAGTGTCCATTTATTGTTGGATTTGTTGATTGGAGAAACCAACAAAATTATTGCTGGAATCGTGGCATTTATTCTGAAGTTCCTAACTACAATGTAGGCCAACAATTCCAACCAAACCCTTACTATAATATAGGTCTAATCTAAACTAGAGAATTAGACGAATAAGCATGTAAACATCTTTACATCTAAGTGAACAAGGAATACAACCTTTGTAGACCGGTCCTTCATTTCAATCCATGTAGTAGTCTCTTCGCTCCAAGTAGTGATCTCCCAGACTCTATTGAGGCTCCATAAGGTGAAATGAACAAGCTTGCATGAAATCTTCGAGGCCGAAGATAATCTACGTCGAGGAGACACCAACTTAAGCTACCTCTTCACTAATATGGAATTTAGTGAAGCAAACACCCTAAACTAAATGGCTAATATAGTAGAGGATGATGAAGTAGGAATTTTGCTCACTTTAAAAAAAAATTTCTCACTCATTTTCTTCACCTCCCAAAAACCTAGTGAGCTTGAGGAAGTAGATGAAGAAGAAGCAACCATGGAATGAAGCAAGTGAAGAATGAATCAAGTGGTGAGAATAGCAACCATGAGTGAGTTAATATCATATACTAACTCATGTAGAGACTAAACCATGGCTAAATAATAATGGTTAGGTTAATAAATATCTTCAAGTAAAACAAAATTAGTAGACTTGGTCAATGGTTCCACAAGCTTCTACAAGCTTCAACCATGTGACAATTTCCAACTAATTTGATTTACTTTAAATAAACAAAACCTTATATTATTATAAGCATGGTGTGAGTCTCATACACCCATGTAGCATGTGACATCAAGCATGACACAAAAGATGTACATTAATATATATCACATATATACTACGTGTACACTAGTGAGAAAAAAATACTTAAGTGAGCTAATATTAGTTAATGTAAGATAATATATCAAATATATAATTATACATTAAATTATTAAATCAACACTTGATTTAATAATCCGGCTATATCAGATACAACCGACTAATATAAAATGTATCAACTTGTCGAATCAACAATTGATTCGACAGCCCGGTTATATCACATATAACCGACCGATATCACATATCGTGAGAATAGAATACGGTATCACATACGCGTATTAATCTCGGTCCCGCACATATCACATATGTGCTCCTACTTCGTTTCGCTTGAGCCAGGAAACCTCTGTGTAGGACTCCAAAGACTCGTCAATACGCCGGCAGTAGGTGGTGATCATATCAGTCACCCACAAGTCGCAAACGGTCTGCTAAACGTAACGACCACCCGGGTATTGAGCAATCAGAAGATCAACAAGCAAGCCTGCTCATACTCCTGCGAATCCAATCAATAACACTACTGTACAGTCCAGTCTCTTCATCAGATATGTCGCATATCACAGCCTGGGGTGGTAAACGTTTGACCACAATAGCCTGATAAGTCATGCCGATGTGAGGCTCATAACGGTTCGAGAAACTACTGATGACACTTACCGGTAGATCTCAGCAACCCTGGCCAGGGATTTCCTGTTATGGCCAATCGAACATAGCGCAACATCAACCCCCAATACCAGGAGAGACAAAATCCCCTCCTATCGCTCGTTGCCTCCATGCGACTCGGGACTGTACCCAAAAACCACCGTTTTGCACGATCTCTTGAACGCGGTAAGGTGGAAATCAAAGCACAGTGGGAATCACACAAGAATCTATGATGATCTCGGGTCGACAGACTAACCTGTACCAGTGTTACCTGAGAACTGCTATCTGGCGATAGGTATAATACCATCTAGGAGTTCTCGGTGAGTTCGTTCAGTGTACCCAGTCTCCACTGAGCACCCGTATACCATCTCTGATGTCAAACACCAATGGATATGGGATCATCCATTGCCCATCATATGGGTCGAGAAGCGTATACGCTAGTCTACTCTGGAATATCGATGCCTCGTCTCGATACTCCCACGACTAGGAACAATTGAAGGATGTACTTACCGACTACCTTTTCCCCACTAGTATGATCTGCACCATAATCCTGGTAGTCAAGTACTCATCCTAAGGGCTTTATCAACATGTAATAGAGAGACAAAAAGTGTACATGTTAAGATAAAGAGCAACCAGATAGCATACTATCATGTCGAGCAAGAAAGTCCTCCCTATATATGTCCAAGCATCCACTATAATATACATCACATGTATAATAATAGCCTCTAGGGCATACATATAACTAACAATCTCCCACTTGCACTAAGGTCATTTGTTGTAGTATCTCATACTCAACGCCCCATAAAAGTCTCTCTAGGGAAAGACCTCTGTGAGTGGATCAGCCGTGTTATCCTTCGTGTCTACTCTCCTTACCTCGATCCCTTAGAGATCAACCATCTCCCTGATCAGGTGATACTATCCTCAGAATATGTCTGGATGGCTGATGGGACCGGCGTTCCTAGGCCAAAGCCACAACTCCATTTTTGCCACAATAATAATTATTGGACGCTCAATTGTAGGAACCATGTTCATCTCATGAACAAGAATTATCCAGACATCCACTTTGGTAGTATCGTTGGTAACGATGTATTCAGCCTTTATCGTCTAGTTTGCCACGATATATAGCTTGGAACTCTTCTAGCATACCGTCCCTCCTCTGACGGTAAAGAAAAAGCCCGTGACTGACTTTCAGTCATCCTTATCACTCTGGGAGAAGGAATTAGTAAAGGTCTCCCACTGGAGTTCACCTTTACCAAACACCAAGAACATTTCTATAGTGCTTCCCAAGTACTTAAGAATGTCCTACACAGCTGTCCAGTGATTCTTCCAAGATCCGATTGATTCCTAATCACCACACCTAGTGAGTTAGCTACATCTGGTCTGGTACATAACATCGCATACATGATAGAGCCTACTGCCGAAGCATAGGGTATCCCTTGCACGTGAGCTCTCTCCAAATCAGTCTTGGAAGACATCTTTTTAGAGAGTGTGATTCCTGAGTAAGTGGGCGAACCACCACGCTTAGAATCCTCCATACTAAACCCCATTAGTATGGTGTTAATGTACCTGGATTTGGGACACTCCCAACATCCACTTAGATCTATCACCATAGATCATAATCCACAAGATGCAGTAGGTATCATCTAGATCTTCCATGGAGAATCCTCATGATAAGAGGAGCTTGACCGAGTGTAGCATAGGAAACCATTTCCTATCAAGAGTTTTTCATCTACCTACAATACGTGGAAGACAACCTTACTCTTTACAACCTTCTTGTATATACAAGGTTCATCTACCATTTTGATGAAGTCAAACTCTTTGACTGCCACATCAAAACAGATGTTCTAACTCCGCGATGCGTGCTCTAATCCAGATGGACTTAAGCATAGCCACTGGAGAAAAGGTTTCATCATAAACCACACCTGGTTATTGACGATAGCCTTTTACTATAAGTCTAGCTTCGAAAGTCTCAACTTTTCCATTTACACCAAGAATCTTCTCAAGATCCACTTGCTCCCGATGGGTTTTACCCCTTCAGGTGCAACATTCAAAATCATACTTTGTTAGTGTAGATGGATTCCATCTTTGATCGCATTGCATCCAGCCATTTCATAGAGTCCCCACTCGTGATGGCCTGCCTCAACCTAGTTGGGTCGTCATCTACCATGATGCAATCCCCTCTCCCACCGCCACCAAGGAAACCGTACTATCTCTCGGGTGGATGATGAACCCTACCAGATTCGCGGAGAGGCCGAGGCTTGTTGGAGACTATTGAATCTTTTGGTTTTACCAAATCATTAGCTGTTAGTTTGTCTAGCTGGAACTCCTTCCAGTTCTACCTCATGACCACTAAATTCTTCACAAAAAAATCCTTTTCTAAAAAGGTGGGATGCTGAGAAACAAAAAAACTTTTGTTCCTCAGTGTGGTAGAAGATATTCCCTCGCAAATGTTTGGGATATCCAACAAACTTACAGAACTGACCTTGCCTCCAGTTTGTCCGTATTTTTCTTTTCAACATAGGCCGGACAACCTCATATCTTAACTCGTTTAAGACATGGTCTCTTCCCATTCCATATCTCATATGGAATGGTAGGCACTGATTTGGATGGAACCCCGTTCAATAGATATGCAGCTTCTCAAGTGCATAACACCAAAAAGGAAACAGGAAACTCTGCAGTACTCATCAAAGAGAGCGCCATATCTCATTGGGTGCGATACCTCCGCCCCGATATACCGTTGTGCTGTGGTGTATACGAAGGAGTAAGCTGAGAGAGAATCCCATTCTCCTTTTAGAAACTCCAGAAACTCCATGAGCAAGTATTCTGCTCTTCGATCAAATCGAAGGATTTAATACTTCTACCCATCGGGTTCTTAACTTCAAGCTTATATTCCTTGAATTTCTCAAAAGTTTCAGACTTGTGTTTCAATAAGAACATATGTCCGAACCTTGAGAGATGATCAGTGAATACAATGAAGTAAGAAGAACCAAGCCTGGCATTTGTAGACATAGGACCGTATACATCATCGTGTATCCGTCCCAAGAGTTCAGTAACTCTTTCTCTGTTTCCAGTAAACGGAGTATTCGTCATTTTACCTCTGAGACAATACAGGCAAGTATCATAAGATGAAAATTCGAACAGATTCAAATATTCATCCTTATGTAACTTAGCTAGTTGTGTCATATTGATATGACCTAGTCTACAATGCCACAAGAAGGATCCGTTCATTTCTGAACTATTCCACTTGTGTGTGTTCTAGATACTTTGAACTGTGGTTTGATTTAGAACGTATATTGTAACGTTTTAGAAATCGTTATGTGAATTTCTCTGTTTTTGGGTAAAATTTTCCGTATTTTCCGTTTTAAACCGACTGTAATCAAACGGCCATATAGACTTGTCAGCACCTAGTTTAGCTAAAATAAAGCTAGTGCGCAAGCTTTGGGGGTATATGGGACGTTTTGGTTCAATTAGATTTTTTCCCAATTTTAATATTATTTTAATGCGGTATTCACATTTTGGGAAATTTCCCTTAAGTAATCTTTTCTACAATTAAGTTTGAGTTAATTCAACCTCCACTTAATATCTAGATATTTGTTTGGAGTTATGGATTAATCAAATTCAAAGAAAAGAAAAGAATTAAAGGAGATGCACGCATGTATGTGTGAATGCATTAAATTGCATTTATTGATGGAATGACCTAGAAAACCCTACACAAAACCCTTTCCTTTTTACTTGGCCGAGTTCTTCCTCCCCTATTCTGCCCTTGATCAATCCTTTGCCTCTTTGAATCATTCCAAACAATATAAATCCTTAAAATCCCAAAATATATCACAAACATACCTCAAGTCTTGGTTTTGCCTTCTTGATGTTCTTGGAGCTAGGAAAGCTTGGATCTTGGGAGTTAGCATTGATAGGTATAATCCCTACACTGATAATTAGAAGTTTTTTATATGTTGTTTAGCTTGTTGGTTGTAGAGAAGAACACTTTTTATATCGATCTGTTTTAATGCCGTTTTAGAGCCTCTGTATCTGCTGTGACTTGGAATTTTTAGTGAGTGACCAAATAAAATTGTAGTGATGTACTAGTGACCCTGGAGCACCATCTGAGACACAAGACCCACCCCACCGGCCGGGGCCGGCGACCCAAGGAGAAAATCCGGCGACACCGGTTTTTGAGGAGTGTTGGGTGTTGGTTTTTTTGTGGGTATCTGTCTGCTGTTGGTTATGGGTGTTTGGTACTGTTTACTTTTTTTAGTATTTACAGTATGCAAAATCTGGGATCATTTTCCTTTAATCCAGTGTTTTGTTTCTGCACGATACGTTATACGACACGGACCGTGCACTTTGTGTGTTTTTGCTCTTAGGTTGTTTTCGTCGTGTCGCTACGCACGTTAGCCACAATACGAACACTTGGGAGTAGGGTTGGAGTTGGTGTGTCGGTAAAAACGTAGTATGTGCATGTTTTTGGTCGTTTATTAATATATATACTTTTGTTATCGTTGTGTTGTATTAGATTCGCAGGCGGGGACTTCGGACGCTGCGAAGAAGGGGAACAAGTGGTAGGCTTCACTTAGCCAGGATAGTTGGTGAGTAGATTTAACATCTGCAGGGGAATCGCCCGCATAGCGTTATGCGTCTGGGCTAAAGTTGTTATGTTTTGTCGCATATTCTATTGCATATATAGAATTGCGCATACACATATTACTACTTGGTTAGTATTGTGCTCGGACTAGTATACTTAGAACACTGCACTATTATTGACGGCTTATGTTGCACGAGCACTGATTGTATACCGCACACACCGTCAATAATTGCCATGACACGCACAACACCCCTATAGATATGATATTATTGTGCTTATGACATATAGCATGCCTGTATAAATACATACATATACCTGGAGGGTATTATGGATAGGTATGGACACATACCTTGCTACAGCTACTTTGATATCATACATACTTACATATGGACACACATATCTTGCTATACCGACATGGTTACACATACCTTGTTATAGCTACATGTTCGCCTGTCTATGATGTTGCATCTGATTTTAGGGAAATCAGGAACCGCGTGATATATTTAGTAAATTGTTGCAGTTAAATAGCTGTTTTCCATTATATGCTAATATTATTGTTTCATGTTGCATATATTACATTCATGGATTTCATATGATTTCTCTGATATTTTTACTCCTGTATATATAACAGTGGAATGGGACGCTGTTATATATACCTTTACACCAATATTAGTGGAATGGGACGCTAATATATGTGTATTGATTCATGCATTCATACGTATTCACTGCTTGATGTTTTCTGGATTTAAGGACCATGGTGGTTTCATGGAATTATACAAGTATTCTATTTCTTTACTTGATATTGGATGGATCCACTTGAGATTTGTTTTATTACCAATACGGGGATCGAGAGTGTCGGTGTTTGGCACTTAAGATTCGAGGACGTATATTACCGATACGGGGATCGAGAGTGTCGGTGTTTGGTACTTAAGATTCGAGGACGTATATTACCTATACGGGGATCGAGAGTGTCAGTGTTTGGCACTTAAGATTCGAGGACGTATATTACCGATACGGGGATCGAGAGTGTTGGTATTTGGCACTTAAGATTCGAGGACGTATATTACCGATACAGGGATCGAGAGTGTCGGTGTTTGGCACTTAAGATTCAAGGACGTATAAACATATATTTTTGTGTCGATGCTAGACACTTATTCCATGATGTTTTTGGGTGTCGATACGGTACATTAACCTTATATTGGACATACAGGATATGTGAGATATATTGATATTGGACATACAGGATATGTGAGATATACTGATACTGGATATACAGGATATGTGAGATATACCAATGTTTTTCATACAGGATATATGAGACTTACATGATATGAGAGCCAATTTTGGGGCTGATTGTGGAAATTGGGAATTGGATTGTCTTATTGGATTTTGGTCCTACCACGAGGTTAGGATTTCCGTGGGAATGAGATGTTTTATTCCATACTCCACATTTATTGTTTATGCACTGCTTCATGTATTATTTGTACCGGATAGAGTACTTTCCATGACTGTTGCATTTACATACTATTTTGTGTTGCTTCATGTATTAGTTGTACCTGATAGAGTACCTTACATGATTATTGCATACAGATCGTCATATTATTGCTTCATGTATTAGTAGTACCTGCTAGTGTACCTTTCATGACTGATGCATTACATATGACTATTTACTGCTGATAGTTTGCATATGTTAGATTCGTGCTGTACGTGCATACTTGTGATTACCTGCATATGTTATTTACTATTCATGAGTTGGCAACTCACCCCCGTTGTGCCACAGTGTGTTGCAGGTGTTCCTCAGGATAGTCAGAGACAGGGCTATTTTCATCCATCGTATAATCTTTTGCTGCGGATACCGCTTTGCCTGACAGTGTGCAGTTTTGCTTAGGTAGGTCTTGCGGTTATCCGATGTTGCTTGTTGTATATTCGTTGTATCCTGTACTCTCCATCTACCATTGTATTTTATGACTTAGAAACGTGTTGTGAGGACGATATTGTACATTATTTTGTGACTTGGTGGTTTTTATGCAGTTTTATGTATATCGTCTCTTTCTTCGCTACGGTGTCGTATGTCTGTTGTGGTGATTGTTTTCCACCGTTGGGTGTGGATTTTGCTCCCGTTTGGGATGCTTTTTTTTTATATTATGTTGTACCTATTTTGGGGGTTTGTTTTACAAAGGGGGTGCTGCCAAAATTTTAAGGAATAAAAGTGAGACTTTAAAGAATTTGGGTTGTGATTTCAAAGGTTTTGAAAATACTATTATCACTTTCTTGCTACTTTTGATGGTTTAGATTTCTGGGTTTTGGTTTTCTTTTACTACGTTACGCCTGTAGTCATTGCGTAGTATTAAGGTTGTCACGTGCCAATTTCGGGTCATGACAAAGTTGGTATCAGAGCGCTAGGTTTTACCTTTCGGAGTGTAGGATGACCTTGGTATGATGGAGTAGGTAGCTTAAAGCTGAGTAACATAGTGTGTGTATGTCCGCGGCATACTCACGACGCGGTACTCCGCCTAAAGTGACCTAAGTACAATTCGCTTGAAATTCCTTTCTTGATGATACATATCTTTGTGATTCGATTTCCGTGTTCATATCGAATCCTTCTTCCATTTATAGCCTTTGCCGCTGATGACTATGAGGACTTGAGTGATGCAGCGAGAGCCGAGGTCAAAGTGGACTCGCGTGGGACGAGGACTGACCAGGATGGCACACTCGTTGCATCGGACTATAGGGATCCGCTTTCGATAGATCATATTGATAGGCTTGTGGCAGATATGCAGGACTTGCGCCAGACTGTCACGCCCCGAAAGTACGGAACATGACCGGCACTTAAACTACGAACGTCTCGAGGCGTACGTAATCTAAGTGAGCCGAAAACCCAGAAATCCAAACCAAGAAAAGTAGTAGAGTGAAGGAAAACCAATTTAAAACAAGTAGTTTAATAGCATAAGCCGAATTATGCGGTTTTAAAAAAAACATCAAATATTTCCCGAAAAATTCGGCAGAGTCTCCTTTGTAAATACTGGCCCCCAAACGGGATACAACATGAATAGTATACGAAATCAATAAAAAGGCATCCCCAAGCGGGAGCTAGCTCTTCGTCAATCGACGGTCACAACCACACAAGCAATATAATATACAACGCCAACGGCGAGGATCAAAATTCAGAAGGAAACTCAAACCACAAGAAAACCACAGAAATATAACACGCGACTCTAAGGTCGAAGGAATAACATCACTGGTCTCTATCTCAAAATAAATACATGTTTGGATGATGGAACTTCTAGATACAACAGAATAATGATATACAAGAGATATAATGGGGGTACGATACAAGTAAACCCACCTACTAGCAAATCACCCGAAGGAAACTATGCCCGCAAAGCCGTAATGAACCCTGTACGACAAACCTGCAAGAAACTGGGGCACAACGGGGGTGAGTTGCCAACTCGTGAATAGAAAAACATCTACGAAAAGAAATCGCATAAATAACGCAATCCTAGGTCAATGATCATAATATATCCTCAAATATATAACAAGCAACCCATAACATTGGTTAGGGCAAATATCTAACCCAAGTGTAAATCCATGTGCCCGTGTCAGTGCCTCGGGTAGCAATGTATGAATGCATGAAACAGAATGCATGTACTGAAGAAAACTGCTTTCATAAATCAGTGAGATTTCTGTATTTTAAAAGTGAGGTACCATAAATGAAATCAGCATAAAACAGTGCCCAGCATCGACACAAAACAAGTGTCCAAATATCTCGATATCTCTGTATCACAATCTCTGTACCTCAATATCTCAAAATCTGAATATCTCAATCACAATATCTAGGGCTCCGTCAATCCAGACCGGCCCCTACCATCCATCTTAAGACCACGATGGTATCCTCCGGATATCCGACGCGTCGGGAAAAATCACCGGTCGGTAGTGCTCCCCTGCCTGGCTCAACGTCAACAACACGATCCTCTTGCCCCGGGGTACCGCACCGGGCCAACCATGTACCCGAAACGGTTCCTCCACTCCTCGAATCGGGTCTCGAAATCCATCAGCAAACTCATGGTGGACGACTCATACATCATGGGAAAACCGCACTTTTTATTTTAAAAGAGAGAAAATGTTTATTTATGTTTTTGCGGTTTTCCTCCAAATCCAGAAAATCTCATGGAAATCCGAATTCAAAACCTCAATAACATGTAAAATAGTGAATATATGCATGAGAATCCATGAATGCGGCATAACAATGAATAACGGTATGCATGAAGCGACAAGTAATAACTACAATATCTAAGCTGGCATATAAAGTATGTACACTAATATTATGTCAAACTACTGGCTATCAAGCTAAGTTAAGCAATAATATTTTCTAAGGTGTACGTGACATGGAAATTACCGATGAAGATGTGTGTGAGCCGGCAAGTAAGTGTATGTGGTACATACGCATCATCGGTAATGGTGCTGGTGTCCTAACAGCATAATGTCAACAATGCAATATGAAATAACAATGTAAGTATGAGATGCGGAGCGAGCAACCAAAATGAGCGGGAGCTAAATATTGAACAATGGTGCCATTTGAAATAACACGAATCGTCGGGTTTTGAAAATAGGGCTACGGTAGTTTTAAGAAAGGATACGTCTTTTGAAATATCCGTAGATCTCTTGACCTGTCTTTTAAAATACCCACGATACGCTAGTTTTGAAATAGGTAAGAGTCTAATCTAATCTAACAACTACACTAAACTATACGGCTGAACTACAGGTAAGGAAACCGCCTATCATCTGAGTCGATACATATACATACCTGTATATGTATAGTCGGTGATCCCGCCTCAATAATATCATATCCGATACCATATCTATAATCAGACATCCCAAGTCAAGAGTGCGGATCAATCATCAATATATAGCTCGTACGTAAATCCGTCGTACGGCATCCCAAATCTGGGTATGGGTCAAAATCATATTCATCACATTATTCATCTGTTATCCTCTTTATCAAAGATCATAGTCTAAGGTACTGACCTATGTCTAATACAATACTAATATCATCAATATAGTCATGATCTGACTACTGATCGACAGTATCGTACAAACCGATATCATCAGCACATATCATCATCAAGGGGTATACATCACCCAATACAGCCTAGGATCACTATCCTAGAATATCATATCTCATATCACGATCACATGTCGACCACTTATTTATGACACTATTCACCCGTATCGTCCCCCCAAGATCCGCTATAACACCAGGACGTACCTCAAGTACGAATCCTGCCATATCACCGATATTACAATCTCAACACAAATCTCATCGACTCATCTCAATCCCAAGTATCATCCCCAAATCCGTATGTGAACACATAGTCCCATACCTATGTGAACACATAACAATATATTCCCGTATGAGCACAAAAGAAAGAAGAAAGTAAGCAAGTATGGGTGGGTGTGTGCAAGCGTGTGCGACCGCTACTCTAGGGTTTCGCGGCACTCAATCATCCAAGAACACCAAATATCCATATTTATCATCAATAACTCAAACAATATATAAACAATATATATGTGTGTGTATACGTATTCTTATACATCACCACGAACTGCGGGGGTGCTATACGCCATCCACCCGACTTCTCCCCGTAGATATAAATCTACTCACCTGTTCCTCGCTCGCCGGTGCCGACGTCGCCACGCGTTTGCTTGTCGTCTCGAAGTCCACATGGGGTTCCTACATATTATAACGCATTAAAATCCGACTCATGACCAAAACGACACACGAATCCCACATAGGTCAAAACCTATGGTTGCTTTCACAAATCAACCCCAAAACCCTCGACATCGGCGTACAAACGTCGATTGATCAAGAAAAACACCAAACATACCAATCATGGTTTCAAAACTCGCTAACTGTATAAGAAATATGGTTAAATTCATCAAAACCATAAAATTAAAGAAATCGTTTTATTTTCCAAAAACCTAGTTTGCGGTCGCTAACCGTTTTAATACAAATCTTGATGTTTTAGCAAAAACAGTGGTTACAATATTCACTAATTAGCTTAAATAGGCCATATAAACATTTACTAGATTTTTATCTTGATAAATTATATTAAACCAAAAACCTAGTTTGCATAAAAGCTTAATTTGGACATTTTACAATTAACGATTTGTAATTAACAACTAGATTAGCTTTCAACAAGTCTTAAGATGCTAATCCACACCACATAACCATGCACAATTGATCACAACCCCTTTTCCAAAACAAAACCCTAACTTGAATTCCTTAACCATGTAATTTGAACTCCTATAAAACCCAATTAACACTTAACTAAGCTCACATAAGCATTAATCAACAATTTAACTACAAGGTTAACATTATACCTCCACAATTTTGTAGATCTCATTTGAAATCTAGCCATCCAAAATGCTCTCTTGTCACCCCAATCCATGCATGTTAGGGTAAGCTAAAATGGGTAGGAGTTGGATTTGGATTTAGTTTTGAATTTTTTGTGGATTTTGAAGCATTTTTGGGTGAATTTTTGAAGGGAAAAGAGAAGGAAAGGAGAGGGGCTGTTGCTGATTTTTTCCAGGTGAGGGGCTCGGCCAGCAAGGATGGGGGGGGTTGTGGTGTGTGTGGGGGTATGGGAAGAAGTCAAAGTCAAGATAAAACACCCCCAAGTCAACACACAACTTCTTCTCTCATTAACCTTTTCATTTTCTTTTCTTTTCAATTGCATTTCACTCCAATCTTTAAGTGGGGAAGAGTGGAAGTGAGGGCTGCTGATTTGGAGAGGGGAGAGAGGGTGTGTGTGAGTGTGGGTGAGGGAAAAATGATACCAATTTCCATTAACACTAATTTCACCAAAAAGCCTCTTTTTTTCTTCGATATTTTCTAAACCGTTTAGGCAAACCATTTCATTTCAAAAACCACATGATAAATTTTTATTTAATGTGTTATGATGCAGAAAATTTGTTTCAACTCATTCCAATTTGTAATTTTCCCTAATTAAATGTATTAGTGATGGCTTAAAATAATATTAAAATAATTAATTTCGGAAAAATTTTCGGAAAATTTGAAATTTCACCGGTGGCTCAATAAACACCAAATACTAGCAATTACATAGCTAGAATATGTATATTTAATTTTATAATAAAGATATTTGTATTTTAACTTTTTACAGAAAACCCCCTTATTTTACCGTTTTTTCAAAATTTCACCGAAACGATTTTCAAAACGTTACAATCTTCCCCCCTTAAAGAAATTCGGGCCCCGAATTAAATTAAAACTTCCCACAAATACTAAAATATTTTAGCCAAAACCATCAAATCGCCGGGGCTCCGAAATCATAAATACATACAACAAATCGTAGCGCAACGCATGCGCATGAAAAAAATGAGCCTATAACTCAAAATCAAACTCCATACAGCATCCCGCAATCATCAGAGTCATGGAGAAGACATCAATGTCAAGATCTAATATGAAAACCAACATGATATACACGTTAAAACATCTGGAAGCAATGCATTCCAAATCTTCTTCAAATCGCTGTGCGATGCTCGCAGCACTGCACAATGGCGGACGTCTATTGTAAGAAAATAACTACATATATATATCCTTTGTTTAATATGTACGTTCCGCCGTTTTGGAAACAATTTAGAAGGGTCTCCTTGTTTTAAACATTTCGTGTCATATCAGACACGTAGGTAAATACTGAGACTATAGCTCGCTTTTTGGAAATCCCTTCAATAACTATCAATGCATGCAAAATATATTCAGGTACTGTCCTCTGACTAGTCCTGCTCAGTACAAAAACTCATAGCAATCATCATAAAAACGTACTGCTCTATAAGAAAAATCAATCCCAAAATACGCGTATGCATACTACGTGTGTATGGTGCGCACGGAAATCAAAATCCAAATATGTGCCATACATATGCACAGAAACAACATCCAAGTGCATCGGGTGTGCACGAAACATCTGTCGTAGGCAACATGTGTGCCTGACAGCAAAATCAGGTGCATCTGACATCCACGAAAAATCTCGATTTAGTGCATCTGGTGTGCACCAAAATCACAGCTCAAAACATGCGCTCAACATATGCGAAAATCCAAGGCAGATGCATCCATCATGCACGAAATCATGAAATCCAATATCAAGCGCCGAACATGCGTAAAATCAAATCAGGTGCACAAGGTGCACAAAACAAATATCGAGTATCACAATCGAAATCGAAGTCCAGTGCATCTAAGTGCACAAAAGGCGTATCACTGCACTGCAAGCATATATAACTATACAGAGTGCAGGAACCAAATCGTGTGCGTGCATAAGCACAAAATAAACTCAATGTCTAAAACCGTAAAATCACAAACATGTGAAACCAAAGAACAAAGACGATATCAAGTGCAACACTGTGCAAAGATCGTAAATCCTCAATCATCAAAATCAAATCATGCGAATAAATCATCCAAAACATCGAAATCAATAATGGTGGAATAGTACCGCTCAAGCGCATCCTCAAAGAATCTCGGGCCAACTGTCGCGGTCACTAGTCGGACGTCTCGTCGATGATCATGAATTCTGGCCTGCTGGTGTGCGTAACAATGACCACTCCGGGTCAAGGTCTTCACTGTGAATTACCAATCTCTCGGTCCATCGGCTCATCGGCCCTGTCAGGTGTGCTAACGGGGATGATCCCGTTCGGGCACGTCTCTTGTCATCTCCCGGTCAATCATCGCGACCACTCGTAAGACAGCATATCACTGGCGTCGACCTCTGGCTCTCTGAATGTACGTGATACATCTGATCATGGGTGCAAGTATCATCGCAGCGGTGTCCTGGAAGGAATCCTGCTCAGGGTCTCTTCCATGTCTCGTCTCTGCCAACTGTCCGGAAGTCATCGTACTTTCCTATATCCGCATCTTACTTTGGAACGACTGCATACTCATCGCGACTCATTCTGGAAGGTAAATCCAAGTACCATGCCTTGGCATGCGCATCGCATCTCTGATGTCGGCGGAGTGGAACGTCATTATATCCAGATCTTGTACGAACCTCTTACTCCATTTTTTCTCTAATGCCAACCGCTTCGGACTCGTCTCGTCGTGGCTGCATGGACTGAGCTCCAACGGCTATCCTCGTATCGGGAGTCTCCCAAGAAATGCATCTCACCACCTAGCATCCGAATTAAGTCGAGCCATCCGATCGAGTCGTTAAAACCTCATAATCCCCCAAGAGCTCAACATCTTGGGCACAGTTTAATAGTATCGAGTACATACCACAGTATCGATGGTCCAGCCGTAGAAGGGCAAACCCAAACCTCACTAATGGCGCCGTAGAACTTCCGCAAACCCGAAGGTTCAAAGGCTTTCACACGGTCATTAAGTCGAGTTAGAGTTTCATTCTTCTAGAGGGACCATAGAATTGCCTGCATGTCTTTCCGACTACTTTAAACTTGGAATAATAGGTTTCTGACATTCGATCGTCTCTGTCGACTCCCAACGTCTCCGCGTGAAGTCGTCTCTAGCTGGAATCAATCTATCTGATGACCTCGCATCGGGGTAGGCGAACGATCCACATGTCCTAGTCATTCATCCTCGATGACTAGCGACCTTCTATCATTTCTTAGTACAACTCGTTCTGCACTAACGCCAGCATCTGGGGCAATATCTCGTCGTTCGCAGCAATAACTGGCTCGCTCGTCTGCACGCTGAACAGTGTCTCGACCATCATGAATAAGCAACACACCAACGGTCATCAAAATCTGGCTGGCCTCTGTCAGTGGCCCAATCCTCTGATACTGATCGGCACGTCCGAGAAATCTCATAAAGGCGATCCGCCAAACGCTCGTGGCGCGGAAACACAGTAAAAAGACACATCTCCGCAATCGTGTGTCGCCGGAATTTCGCCCTGGTCAGTCCTCGTTCGTGACGAGCTCGTGCTGACCGCAACTCTAGCCGTAGCTCTCCCTGCCCGTAATCGTGGCAGCAAAACCATAACTGGTACTGATGAGGCTAGATCGGAATGAATATAATACTGAGCAAAGAAATGTACATCCTAAGGCTTCATAAGTGGAGTAGCGTATCGTAAGTATGCCGCGGAACATACCCACGGTACGTCACTCTACTTTAGTCACATATTCCATCAACCAAGGGTCATCCTATGCTCCGAAGGTAAAACCTAACGCTCTGATACCAACTTTGTCACGCCCCGAAAGTACGGAACATGACCGGCACTTAAACTACGAACGTCTCGAGGCGTACGTAATCTGAGTGAGCCGAAAACCCAGAAATCCAAACCAAGAAAAGTAGTAGAGTGAAGGAAAACCAATTTAAAACAAGTAGTTTAATAGCATAAGCCGAATTATGCGGTTTTAAAAAAAACATCAAATATTTCCCGAAAATTTCGGCAGAGTCTCCTTTGTAAATACTGGCCCCCAAACGGGATACAACATGAATAGTATACGAAATCAATAAAAAGGCATCCCCAAGCGGGAGCTAGCTCTTCGTCAATCGACGGTCACAACCACACAAGCAATATAATATACAACACCAACGGCGAGGATCAAAATTCAGAAGGAAACTCAAACCACAAGAAAACCACAGAAATATAACACGCGACTCTAAGGTCGAAGGAATAACATCACTGGTCTCTATCTCAAAATAAATACATGTTTGGATGATGGAACTTCTAGATACAACAGAATAATGATATACAAGAGATATAATGGGGGTACGATACAAGTAAACCCACCTACTAGCAAATCACCCGAAGGAAACTATGCCCGCAAAGCCGTAATGAACCCTGTACGGCAAACCTGCAAGAAACTGGGGCACAACGAGGGTGAGTTTCCAACTCGTGAATAGAAAAACATCTACGAAAAGAAATCGCATAAATAACGCAATCCTAGGTCAAAGATCATAATATATCCTCAAATATATGACCAGCAACCCATAACAATGGTTAGGGCAAATATCTAACCCAAGTGTAAATCCATGTGCCCGTGTCAGTGCCTCAGGTAGCAATGTATGAATGCATGAAACAGAATGCATGTACTGAAGAAAACTGCTTTCATAAATCAGTGAGATTTCTGTATTTTAAAAGTGAGGTACCATAAATGAAATCAGCATAAAACAGTGCCCAGCATCGACACAAAACAAGTGTCCAAATATCTCGATATCTCTGTATCACAATCTCTGTACCACAATCTCTGTACCTCAATATCTCAAAATCTCAATATCTCAATCACAATATCTAGGGCGCCGTCAATCCAGACCGGCCCCTACCATCCATCTCAAGACCACGACGGTATCCTCCGGATATCCGACGCGTCGGGAAAAATCATCGGTCGGTAATGCTCCCCTGCCAGGCTCAACGTCAACAACACGATCCTCTTGCCCCGGGGTACCGCACCGGGCCCACCATGTACCCGAAACGGTTCCTCCATGTACCCAAAACGGTTCCTCCACTCCTCGAATCGGGTCTCGAAATCCATCAGCAAACTCATGGTGGACGACTCATACATCATGGGAAAACCGCACTTTTTATTTTAAAAGAGAGAAAAGGTTTTTTTTATGTTTTTGCGGTTTTCCTCCAAATCCAGAAAATCTCATGGAAATCCGAATCCAAAACCTCAATAACATGTAAAATAGTGAATATATGCATGAGAATCCATGAATGCGGCATAACAATGAATAGCGGTATGCATGAAGCGACAAGTAATAGCTACAATATCTAAGCTGGCATATAAAGTATGTACACTAATATTATGTCAAACTACTGGCTATCAAGCTAAGTTAAGCAATAATATTTTCTAAGGTGTACGTGACATGGCAATTACCGATGAAGATGTGTGTGAGCCGGCAAGTAAGTGTATGTGGTACATACGCATCATCGGTAATGGTGCCAGTGTCCTAACAGCATAATGTCAACAATGTAAAATGAAATAACAATGTAAGTATGCGATGCGGAGCGAGCAACCAAAATGAGCGGGAGCTAAATATTGAACAATGGTGCCATTTGAAATAACACGAATCGTCGGATTTTGAAAATAGGGCTACGGTAGTTTTAAGAAAGGATACGTCTTTTGAAATATCCGTAGATCCCTTGACCTGTCTTTTAAAATACCCACGATCCGCTAGTTTTGAAATAGGTAGGAGTCTAATCTAATCTAACAACTACACTAAACTATACGGCTGAACTACAGGTAAGGAAACCGCCTATCATCTGAGTCGATACATATACATACCTGTATATGTACAGTTGGTGATCCCGCCTCAATAATATCATATCCGATACCATATCTATAATCAGACATCCCAAGTCAAGAGTGCGGATCAATCATCAATATATAGCTCGTACGTAAATCCGTCGTACGGCATCCCAAATCTGGGTACGGGTCAAAATCATATTCATCACACTATTCATCCGTTATCCTCTTTATCAAAGATCATAGTCTAAGGTACTGACCTATGTCTAATACAATACTAATACCATCAATATAGTCATGATCTGACTACTGATCGACAGTCTCGTACAAACCGATATCATCAGCACATATCATCATCAAGGGGTATACATCGCCCAATACAGCCTAGGATCAATATCCTAACATATCATATCTCATATCACGATCACATGTCGACCACTTATTTATGACACTATTCACCCGTATCGTCCCCCCAAGATCCGCTATAACACCAGGACGTACCTCAAGTACGAATCCTGCCATATCACCGATATCACAATCTCAACACAAATCTCATCGACTCATCTCAATCCCAAGTATCATCCCCAAATCCGTATGTGAACACATAGTCCCATACCTATGTGAACACATAACTATATATTCCCGTATGAGCACAAAAGAAAGAAGAAAGTATGCAAGTATGGGTGGGTGTGTGCAAGCGTGTGCGACCGCTACTCTAGGGTTTCGCGGCACTCAATCATCCAAGAACACCAAATATCCATATTTATCATCAATAACTCAAACAATATATAAACAATATATATGTGTATGTATACGTATTCTTATACATCACCACGAACTGCGGGGGTGCTATACGCCATCCACCCGACTTCTCCCCGTAGATATAAATCTACTCACCTGTTCCTCGCTCGCCGGTGCCGACGTCGCCACGCGTTTGCTTGTCTTCTCGAAGTCCACATGGGGTTCCTACATATTATAACGCATTAAAATCCGACTCATGACCAAAACGACACACGAATCCCACATAGGTCAAAACCTATGGTTGCTTTCACAAATCAACCCCAAAACCCTCGACATTGGCGTATAAACGTCGATTGATCAAGAAAAACACCAAACATACCAATCATGGTTTCAAAACTCGCTAACTGTATAAGAAATATGGTTAAATTCATCAAAACCATAAAATTAAAGAAATCGTTTTATTTTCCAAAAACCTAGTTAGCGGTCGCTAACCGTTTTAATACAAATCTTGATGTTTTAGCAAAAACAGTGGTTACAATATTCACTAATTAGCTTAAATAGGCCATATAAACATTTACTAGATTTTTATCTTGATAAATTATATTAAACCAAAAACCTAGTTTGCATAAAAGCTTAATTTGGACATTTTACAATTAACGATTTGTAATTAACAACTAGATTAGCTTTCAACAAGTCTTAAGATGCTAATCCACACCACATAACCATGCACAATTGATCACAACCCCATTTCCAAAACAAAACCCTAACTTGAATTCCTTAACCATGTAATTTGAACTCCTATAAAACCCAATTAACACTTAACTAAACTAACATAAGCATTAATCAACAATTTAACTACAAGGTTAACATTATACCTCCACAATTTTGTAGATCTCATTTGAAATCTAGCCATCCAAAATGCTCTCTTGTCACCCCAATCCATGCATGTTAGGGTAAGCTAAAATGGGTAGGAGTTGGATTTGGATTTAGTTTTGAATTTTTTGTGGATTTTGAAGCATTTTTGGGTGAATTTTTGAAGGGAAAAGAGAAGGAAAGGAGAGGGGATGTTGCTGATTTTTTCCAGGTAAGGGGCTCGGCCAGCAAGGATGGTGGGTTGTGGTGTGTGTGGGGGTGTGGGAAGAAGTCAAAGTCAAGATAAAACACCCCCAAGTCAACACACAACTTCTTCTCTCATTAACCTTTTCATTTTCTTTTCTTTTCAATTGCATTTCACTCCAATCTTTAAGTGGGGAAGAGTGGAAGTGAGGGCTGCTGATTTGGAGAGGGGAGAGAGGGTGTGTGTGAGTGTGGGTGAGGGAAAAATGATAAATGGTATACCCCAATTTCCATTAACACTAATTTCACCAAAAAGCCTCTTTTTTTCTTCGATATTTTCTAAACCGTTTAGGCAAACCATTTCATTTCAAAAACCACATGATAAATTTTTATTTAATGTGTTATGATGCAGAAAATTTGTTTCAACTCATTCCAATTTGTAATTTTCCCTAATTAAATGTATTAGTGACGGCTTAAAATAATATTAAAATAATTAATTTCGGAAAATTTGAAATTTCACCAGTGGCTCAATAAACACCAAATACTAGCAATTACATAGCTAGAATATGTATATTTAATTTTATAATAAAGATATTTGTATTTTGACTTTTTACAGAAAACCCCCTTATTTTACCGTTTTTTCAAAATTTCACCGAAACGATTTTCAAAACGTTACACAGACGATGAGTTCTTTGGTTGAGTCCATTCGAGCACAGCGACAGGAGGCTGTCACCCCTGTTACCCAGTTGTTCCTTGAAGTTAGCACTCAGCCTTGTGTTACTTATACAGCGCCAGTGGACGCAGCTGTTTTGACAAGGAGCATTTTTCCGAGACTTTGGGAGTTCAGGAACAGAGAAGGGCTCGTACAGGTGTACCAGCCCAGAGACAGAGGCTTAGGCATCGAGACAGATTTCATGACCGTCGCGGGAGTCGCACATGCCTGCGACGAGGACAGTCGTCCAGCTCTTATCCCCAGGATGGTCAGCAGTTTTCTTCTGGATATTATCATGCGAGAGTTTTCCGACATTGTTCCAGATGCGCCGGCGAAGCTTAGGAAGCTTAAGGATCAGCTGCAGAGTTGTTAGTTGGGGAACTTGTGCATCCGAGTGTTTCGCTTTGGGGAGTTCCTTTTCTGTTCGTCAGGGAGAAGGATGGCAGTTTGAGGTTGTGTATTGATGGATCGTCAATTGAACCGAGTTACGATGCGGATAGGTATCCTTTACCTCTCAGTGACGATTTCTTCGATCAGCTCCAGAGTGCGAGACTCTTTCTGAGTTTGTTTGTGATCAGATCATCATTGTTGCGGGTTCGGAGTGATGACATTCCTGAGACTGCTTTTGTGCGTGCTACGGGCTTTATGTGTTTTGGTGGTTGTTCATATCAGATTTTTGCATTTTTATACCGTCCATTTTTTATCACATTGCTTATAGGTAGGTACTCTTGATCCGTGTTTGCTAGATAATTGCAGGTTACAGGTTCTCAGCTCTAAGCAGTGAAATTCATGGAAAAGCATGACAAATTCTGGATTACTGCCAACCACAGATAAAATACGGGTCTCCGCTCTCTATCCGTATGTTGTCGCACACCAGTTTAAGGGACAAAATGGCAAATCGATGGTCATTTTCATGCACAAAGCACAATGTCAACATAAGATCCAACATGTCTACGCGGAGCTCAAGAAAAATCATAGCAAAAGATCCACATGAAATCACCTCTTGATCTGCTGAAAATCTGGAAGAAATGTGAAGAGCTTCTGAGAAACCAAGTATACCATACTGAAGGAAACAGCAAAACAGGGAAACCCAAAAAAAACGAGGAGCCAAGTCCCCTAAATGGCTACGGATCTGCGGATCCGCGGCCGAGTTAACTCGGCCGCGGATCCGCGGCCAAGTTAACTCGGCATGTTCTGATTTTTTGGGGGTATATTGGTAACTTTATGTAGGGTCGGAATGTTGCCCTAGGGTTTCAGTTTCCTGCCAATAAATAGCCCAGACCAATGCCAAATGAAGGGTGCTTAATTCTTGTATTAGGTTTTAGATAGATTTTGTTGTTCTTCTTCCTCTTTTCATCTTTTCTCCATTAAAACCTTGTAGTGAGCTTTTATAAGTGAAGTGATGAATAAAAGAGTTCTTTTCTTTATTATGCTTGTCATGTTATTTTGTTAATTATAATTGCTTGTAATTTTCATTTGCTAATCTAGTTGTTGTTATTTGTTGTTTGTTTCTTTCTTATTCTATTTTTCTTTATCCTTAACAACAATGATGCTTAAGCTTGATCCTTGCCAAAGTGAGATCTCAAATAGCTAGTTGTAATCTTCTAACCTCTTTATTTCTATCTTCCTCCTTTTGTTGTATTTTCCTTTTTTTGTAATGGGTGAGTAGTTTTCTCACTTGTTAGGGTAGGATAAGGAAAGTTTGAGAGAAGGAAATCTCTCTCACTCTTTTCTTGCCCAACATCTTAATTCGGACTCCCGTTAATTGAACCATAATCCGCTCCCTACAGCATCCTATCCTACATGATAGCGGTGATTCCTTAGTGAGACCGGTTGTGGTTGAATTAACCGGAGGTTAAGGCTAAGAGCCAAGAACGTACGGACGAGCACCAAAAGGAAGAAACTAAGCGTTGGAAAGCCTAGCTTATACTCGTAAGTTCTTTCCTAGTCGTGCTAATCCCCGTTGTTGCCGATTACCGTAACACCGATATTAAGAGTCGCAACGAAAGAAGTGAGCGACTCCTAACTCAAACTAACCTAATCCTAACCTTAACAAGCTTTCTTTATATACATTTTAGCACATAGTTAATCTCAAAAAAACCTGGACATTTGGACTTAACTCGTTAAAGCACATAGAAAAAGGTTCACATCTCCCTGCGGACGACCCGTACTCAACCGGCTAGCTACCAAGCAAAACCGTCTTGATTGCGGTAATTAACTAAGCACGCAAAATTCTAACAATCAAATGGCGCCGTTGCCGGGGAGACGGTAGTTTATTTCTTTGTGTAATTTCGGGTTAATTTGTGAATATAAATATAACCGAAAAGCAAAACAAAAAATATATTGTAAAAATCATCTTATTATTTTTGATTAGTTTTTATGCAAGTGTGCAGGATAAAAAGAAGGTCGAGTTCAGTGCCAAAGACGTGGGAAGACCCATCACTCGCGGCTACACCGTGAGTGATCCAGATGGAACCAACGGTCTACTGAAAAATTTTGGAGCCATCCAAGTGAGCAAATCAAGATTCAGGGGTTCAAAACACTAAGAGGGGACTGAATTCAGCACAGTTGAGGAATTTGAAGCATCAAGCCAACAGTGGAGCCACGAATCCGCGGCCACAGTGCGTGTTTGACCGCGGTTCAGCGGTCAAACCTTGACGTCAGGGTTTCAAAATTTCTGTGAGTATTTCCACCTTCTTCCCCACTCCTCTGAACTCCACTGAACTGTATTTTCTGCAGCATTCTATGCGCAAACTCTCTTCCCCCTTCCAATAAATTGTTTTTGTGCAGGATTCTTTGCGCCACGCTAAAAAATAAAAAAATTGATTGCAATTGGTTGTTACTGCTTTGCATATTTTTAATCGGACTTTAAGGGGCTTGAAACCAATCCAGATTGGGTGGGGATTGCATCACCCTTCCCAGGACCCCAGAAATCACAAAAGGCGTATGCATTGACCATTATTTAGTTAAAAAATACTGGACTCGGCCCTAAGGACGTCGCGCTCAATAGGACAGAGGACTAGTTGTAGGCATCGGCCGTTTATCCTAAGCTGACTTTGCGGTGTCTAGACAAGTGTGTCCAAGGCAAGTGGTTACTTAATTAGGTCCACTACTTGTAGTGGAGAGCCTCCCACTTACCTGGCACTTACCTGGCCGCAATTGTGGTGAAGAGGCGGTTTGAGGTCCTATTTCTATCCCTTTGGAACAGTTAGGAGCTGTCTAGTTGACCTAGGTGACCCTAGATCTAGGTGTGATTGTGCATATTTTGTTTTTGATTGTTTGAAGCCGTAAGTCCGTACATATTTCCGTAAATCTCTTTCTAAAAAAAAAAAGAAAAAAAACACAAAACAAAAACTTTTATAAAAACTTGCCCTTTATCGCCAGAATCCCATTTTTTCACCCACCTCCCATCGTATTTCTCCATTGACGTTTTCTTACCCTTACCTTCTCCGCTTTTACTACACTAAACTCGTTTAGTGTATGTCCGGTTGGACTCGGGACACTAGTGCCCGCCTAGTCCGCGTTACGTTAGTCGCTACCAACTACGCGATCGACTCAGACGTCGAAAATCCTTCCACGCCTCTTTCACCCTTACCTTTGCCGGCCAACTCCGACGTTGACCGGGATTCTGTTCATACATCCTCGCCTTCACTATCACCAACCTCTTCTTCTGCGATGTCAGGATTTAATCCAAACTTCCCTTTGACTCCCCCGGGATTGATTCCACCTCCTATGGATGCGAATAACCCACAACCACCGCCTGTTGTAGCGCCACAGCGAATCGCGCTCCAGGATCGTTTCTATCCCACCCGCTCTGCACTTCCCACCTGTCTTTCCCTTCCACCGGCGAATGGGGATAATTTCGAAATTAAGCCCCACTTCATTAACATGCTTCCGAAATTTCATGGGCTTGATCTGAAGATGCCTATATCTTCATCAACAAGTTCCAGAATGTTTGTGCCATGATGAAAACGACCCAGCTGTCAAAGGATGCTATACGGCTACGGGTCATTCCGTTCACTTTGTGCGATCTTGCTGAAAAGTGGCTGTATAGCACTGCTTCCCACTCCATAACCAGTTGGGACGAGTTTGTGAAAGCGTTTCTCAAGAAATTCTATCCAAATCATAAAACCGCGAGGATCCGTAACGAAATCAACCAATTTTTCCAGCTTCCTACTGAACCTTTTTGGAAGTGCTTTGACCGATATAAAGACCTTCTTGTTCAGTGCCCTCACCACGGTATTGAGAAATGACAACTTTGCCAAACCTTATATGAGGGCCTGAACCCAGCAACCAAGCAGTTGTTTGAAACCATTTGTCAAGGCCACTTCCTATCCAAATCTGACGAGGAAGCATGGCAATTCTTCGACGACCTTGCGGAACAAACGCTTCAATGGGAGAGCACCAGACCAAGTACTTCTTCTTCTTCCTCTACTTCTACTGGTCAGTTTAGGGTAGGCATTCACCAACTCGATATCTCTATTGCAATGAAAGCTGAAATGACTGCAATAATGAGAAAACTTGAAGCGATAGAGAGCAAATTTTCATCTCCTGCTCCTGCCCCTGTTCTTCCCCTTCGTACCATTTGTGCTTGTTGTTCCGACCTATCTCACTTAATCGAAGAGTGTCCTTACAATCCACCATCTCAAGGACAGGATCAGGTTAATACTGCATTTCAGCAAAGACCAAGAAACGATCCATACTCTTCCACCTACAATACTGGTTAGAGGAACCACCCCAACTTCGCCTGGAATCAGAACCAGCATCAATTCCAAGGCAACAATTTGCAGAGGCCCCCTCCTCCGCAACAAGAAGCTCAACAACAAACTCAACATCAATTTCAGCAGCCTTTCTAACCCCAACCTTTTCAAAATCAGACGAACAACTTTGCACCCAACAATTCTTTTCCTCAAAACAACTTTGTTCCATCAAACAACGATAAGGTTTCCTCGCTAAAATGAAGTCTGGAGGCATTTGTTAAGCAGTCGACTCAATCCACCGCCAAAATCCAGTCTTCCATTCAGTCTTTGGTGCAACACACTGCTGCATTCGGGCAAAGCATCAAGACCATCGAAGCCCAGATTGCACAGCTGAATGCGGCCTTAAGCGAGCGAGAGAAGGGGAAGCTTCCGTCCCAGCCACTCCCAAATCCCGATCACCCACATAATGTACATGTTGCTCTAGAACAACAAAACCATAATGTGAGTGCCGTGACTACATTGAGATCTGGAAGGATGCTGAAAAATAGCATTGGCACACGGATCGACGATGACACCCCGGCCGCTTCTTTTTCCTCTTCTTCTTTGTCTTCTGAGCCTATTCTCCCTTCTTCAAAAGGTTCTTCTTCTTCTTCTTCTTCTTCTTCTTCTGCTGTAAACGGACCCACTTCTCACTCCACGAAAACTCCGGCTCTGAGATCCGTTCCAACTCCACAATCTCCTCCACAAGCATTGGACTCAACCAATTTAAAAAACGTTCCATTTCTAAACCGGTTGAGGTCCAATAAACAAAATCCACAAATGGAGAAGATTCTGGAGTTGTTTAAGCAGGTTAATATCAACATTCCCCTTTTAGATGCTGTCCAACAAGTCCTTTCCTACGCGAAAATCTTAAAGGACTTGTGCACGAAAAAGAGGAAATCTCAGGTACCCAAGAAACTTTTCTTGGCTAGTGCTGTGAGTGATGCTCTTACCCAATCTTTACCTCAAAAACGGAAGGACCCTGGCTGTCCTACGATTTCTATTACCATTGGGGATAAGAACATCAACCACGCACTTTTAGATCTTGGTGCCAGTATTAACCTGCTTCCGTACTAAGTATATGAGCAACTAGGTGTCGGAGAGCTGAAACCCACACACTGTACTCTCCAAATGGCCGACCGATCGATCACCCATCCTAGGGGTGAGCTAGAGGATGTGTTAATCAAGGTTGGGGACTTCATATTCGCCGTTGACTTCATTGTTTTAGACACACAGCCTGTAGCTAACCCCCGGAATCAAATTCCGGTGATACTCGGTCGCCCATTCCTTGCAACCTCAGATGCTGTGATTAATTGTCGAAATGGTTCGATGAACCTATCTTTTGGAAACATGACGATTGAACTCAACATTTTTCGGTTGGGGAATCAGCCCTCCGAACTTAATGCTCATATACTAGACGTTTGCTCAATCCAGGAGATCATCTCGGAGGACTGTGAATTCGAGGAGTTTTTGTTCGATCACAACAATCTTGACGCCATTAGTGCGTTCCTCTTCAAACCTGCTGCTGCTTCTGCGCCCGATAATGATTACGAGTGTTTCACTTTCTCGACCGATCTTAGCCAGTCACCACCCGAGTTTGAATCCTTCGAATTTCCGGATGAGTTACCTGAACCATCCAACTCGGTCTCTTACACTCATTTTGAACCTTCACTGGAATCCTTTGAGTTCGAGACCTTTTCACCAATCTTGCCTTCAATCGTTTCACCTGCAACGCTCGAACTCAAGCCTTTGCCGTCTCACCTTAAGTACGCTTACTTGGGTGAGAACGAGACCATCCCTATTATCATCTCGGCTTCTTTAGCTCCCGAGCAAGAAAGAGCCCTTCTTGCGGTCATGCACAGCAATAGGCAAGCTTTTGGCTGGTCCATGGCAGACATCAAGGGGATTAGTCCCCTGATCGTTGAACATCACATTCATCTGATGGATGATGCTAAACTAGCCAGGGATCCACAAAGGAGACTCAACCCAGTCATGAAGGAGGCTGTAAAAAAGAAGATCATAAAGTGTCTGGATAGTGGTATCATTTACCCTATCTCTGATAGCCAGTGGGTTAGCCCCATTCACGTTGTCCCCAAGAAATCAGGCATAACGGTCATAACCAACGAGGCGAACGAGTTAATCCCTACTCGCACCCAGACTGGGTGGCGAGTATGCATCGATTACAGAAAACTCAACGCCGCAAAGTGGAAGGACCACT
Organism: Agapanthus africanus; assembly: GCA_030015575.1. Lineage (NCBI taxonomy): Eukaryota > Viridiplantae > Streptophyta > Magnoliopsida > Asparagales > Amaryllidaceae > Agapanthus > Agapanthus africanus. Next base: position 357,566,181 of record JASDDO010000010.1, on the reverse strand, counting down.
TTCCGCTACTTTTCATTGACCAGATGCTTGAACGATTGGCTGGACACGAGTACTACCGCTTTCTTGATGGCTACTCCGGCTATAATCAAATTCCTATCGCCAAAAAAGACCAGGACAAGACCACATTCGCTTGTCCTTTCGGCACGTTTGCATATCGTCGCATGCCCTTTGGGTTATGTAATGCGCCCGCTACCTTCCAGCGGTGTATGATAGGAATCTTCTCAGACATGGTGGAAAAATTCTTAGAGATCTTCATGGACGATTTCTCCATTTTCGGCGATTCCTTTAATGAGTGTTTGCTGCATCTCGACGCTGTCCTTACCCGGTGTAAGGACAAGAACCTCACTTTGAATTGGGAGAAATGCCACTTCATGGTGCGCGAAGGTATTGTCTTAGGACATATCATCTCGCAAAATGGCATTGAGGTAGATAAAGCAAAGATTGAAGTCATTTCCAATCTCCCTCCTCCCAGATGCGTCAAAGACATCCGAGCCTTCCTTGGCCATGCCGGTTTTTATAGACGGTTCATCAAAGACTTTAGCAAGATTGCTAGGCCCTTGACTCTTTTGCTGGCCAAGGACACGACATTCGACTTCAACTCGAGCTGTGTGACTGCGTTCGAGTCATTAAAAAGCTCACTCACTTCTACTCCCGTTCTTTCTTCTCCTGACTGGACGCACCCATTTGAGATTATGTGCGATGCATCCGACTTTGCCATTCGTGTTGTCCTTGGACAACACATCAACAAGATGCCGCACGTAATCTATTATGCTAGCCGAACCCTGAACGATGCCCAACTCAACTATACAACAACTGAGAAGGAATTCTTGGCTGTTGTATTTGCTTTAAAAAAGTTCAGGCCCTACCTCATCGGCTCTCCAGTCATCGTCTACACGGACCATTCTGCTCTGCGCCATCTTTTTGCGAAGAAAGATGCAAAATCTCGGCCGATACGTTGGATGCTCTTGCTTCAAGAGTTTGACCTTGTCATCAAGGACAAAAGAGGATATGAAAACGTAGTCGCTGATCATCTCTCACGACTTCTTTCTTCGCCGTCGCTTCAAATTCCGATCAACGACATTTTTCCAGATGAACAACTCTTGACAGTATCTTGCGAACCCTGGTTCGCAGATATTGTGAACTATTTGGCCACAGGATTGCTACCGACTGAATGGTCAAGTCAGGACAGACTTCGATTCTTATCCCAAGTAAAACACTTTTACTGGGACGAACCCTATCTGTTCAAATACTGTCCCGACCAGATTATTCGTCGGTGTGTCCCTGACGATGAATTCAAGAGTGTGCTGTCGTTTTGCCATGATCAAGCATGTGGCGGGCATTTTGGCCCCAGAAAGACAGCCAAGAAGATCTTGCAGTGTGGTTTCTACTGGCCACAACTCTTCAAAGACGCTCATGACTACAGCAAGACTTGCTCCCGGTACCAACACTTGGGCCGGATATCCAGGAGAAACGAGATGTCACTCCAACCAATCTTAGTTATTGAGATTTTCGATATTTGGGGGATTGATTTCATGGGGCCGTTTCCCAGCTCTTTTGGGAACTTGTACATCCTTGTTGCTGTTGATTATGTCTCTAAGTGGGTCGAGGCTGTGCCCAGCCGGACCAACGACAACAAGGTTGTCTTTAGATATTTTAAGGAAAACATTTTCTCCCGGTTTGGGCACCCCCGAGCGATCATTAGCGACAATGGAATTCATTTCTATAATAAGACTTTTGAGGCCTTGATGCGGAAATATTCCATTAATCATAAGCTATCTACGCCCTACCATCCCCAAATCTGTGGGCAAGCCGAAGTTTCAAATCGGCAAATCAAGCAGATACTGGAGAAGACGGTTTCTAAGAACCGTAAGGATTGGTCGTTAAAACTCACTGATGCCCTTTGGGCATTTCGAACTGCTTATAAGACCGATCTTGGCATGTCTCCCTATCGGCTTGTTTACGGAAAGGCTTGCCACCTTCCTGTGAAAATAGAGCATCACGCATTTTGGGCGATAAAGGAGTTGAATCTGTCTTTCGAAGATACGAGCAGCCATCGGAAGCTGCAGTTGAACGAATTGAGCGAGTTTCGGGATGAGGCTTACGAAAATGCGGTTGTCGTTAAGAACCGAACGAAAGTGTTTCACGATAAACACCTTTTGCGCAAAACATTAGCACCTGGTCAACTGGTACTGCTTTACGACACCCGGCTACATTTCCATCCAGGTAAGCTCAGATCTCGCTGGAAAGGGCCATATTTTGTCCGGAATGTGTATCCGCATGGCGCTGTAGATTTGGAGAATCCAAAGGACGGTTCATTTTTCAAAGTAAACGGACACAGACTAAAACCGTACCTTAGCGCCGAACTAACAAAGGAGCTCATGGTCTTACAGGAGCCGGTTTACCCTGCATAATCTTCCTCTGTCTACCACCAAACTTCGGTTATCCAGCCAAAACAGTGGACACTGTTTCAAATAAGTTTGGGGGTATGTATATACCTTTTTGCATATATTTGTGGATATTCTTGTCCGGTGCATATCCATTTTTATTATTTTTTTCTTTTCTTTTTAAAACACAAAAAAAAAACGAGAAAAAAATATGTATATCTAACCGACAATTTTGACCCTTCAAGAATTTCTCATGCAATGACAGTGAGGACACTGTCCAGTTTAAGTTTGGGGGTACGCTCGGTACGCATTTCTAACCTTCGCATTCATATGTATATTTTTGCATCTGCATACTAAAATCCATAAAATCCATAAAAATCAGAAAATTTTCTAAAAACATAAAAACTTTTTCGTCAAGTTAGCTAGTGGGAGAACTCAGATTCAACATCTCAATGGTTTTGTTTAATAAGATAAGAATAACTAAAACTTATTTTTTGATTTTGAAAACCTGAAAGATAACTCTCCTTTGAAGTTAACTATAGCTGATATACGTCTTTACATCACACTACACGTGTCGTGAGTTTTGAAAATTAGATGACAAGTCTATTATGCCTAAAAACTTTTAAATGGATAAATTATTTTCTGAGGATCAAATAGGTTTGTTCTGAAATAAGTAATATCAAGAATAGTTTATGAAGTGAAGCGAATATGAAGGGATGTTATTGATGCCTTAATTGAAACTAATTCTGAAAAATAACCCATCTGGAACTTGATTGGAATGATTACACATCGAACCCACTAAACACTTCTTTTATCCAAAAAAATAATTGAACTGCCGGTTATATCTCTGTTCGCATTGAATCATCAGAATTTTCACGCTAAATTGTCTTTTGTTTCTGGGCCTAGGTAACTTGAGTAATTAAGTCCGCTGGGGTGTCTCTACACCTAATGCCCTAAAGCCAACTGGTTTGGGAGCATTGGCCCAAAGCTCGTTAAGAAGCCTAGAAAGTCCAGATTAAAACAAAGTCAAGCAAGTGTTCTCTCTGAGTTAAAATTCCTAACGGTTCTTTGTGTGAGAATAATCTTGACAAAAGACAGGTTTTTATAAAAGTATTTCTAGCGGAGATATGAAGGTTTTATTCTATGATAAAGACTATTGCACGTTCACAGAGGTGTGTATGAAATGAAAACAAGAAAAATGTGGAGTGAAAAATATGGCCTAGTTTCCTTTTAAGAAAGATAGAAATTCTGAAATTGAAATCTTACTGGAAAACGAAACTTGAAAAATACTTAACTCTTTATAAAACTTATGTGATCCTTTTTAAATTTTTATCTGGGCTTTATTTTGTGACATGATGACTTTAATCGATCCTTCTGAAACTTAACGACACTATTTGCACTACACGTAAAGACATATAAAATCTTAAGTTAAATAAGAAGCGAGGTTTGAAAAATAAAGGTTCGATAGTCTAAAATTAGGATAATAGAATTATTATTTTTAAAACAAAACCTTAGGGATTGAATCATAGTTATTTCGCAAAACTAGCTTGACGGGATTTTGTGAGTAGTATCCGCTGAAAACCCTCAGGAGACAACACTCCTCCTGCTAGTGACACCTAGAGGTTTAACGGTTTGTTGCACATGCTCAGTGCAACCGCGTTCCCTGCGAAAGTGAGGTTAGGATTTTTTATGAATAAATTGTCTTTGCTCAGGACGAGCAAATGATAAGTTTGGGGGTATTTGTTCATATCAGATTTTTGCATTTTTATACCGCCCATTTTTTATCACATTGCTTATAGGTAGGTACTCTTGATCCGTTTTTGCTAGATAATTGCAGGTTACAGGTTCTCAGCTCTAAGCAGTGAAATTCATGGAAAAGCACGACAAATTCTGGATTACTGCCAACCATAGATAAAATACGGGTCTCCGCTCTCTATCCGTATGTTGCCGCACACCAGTTTAAGGGACAAAATGGCAAATCGATGGTCATTTTCATGCACAAAACACAATGTCAACACAAGATCCAACATGTCTACGCGGAGCTCAAGAAAAATCATGGCAAAAGATCCACATCAAATCACCTCTTGATCTGCTGAAAATCTGGAAGAAATGTGAAGAGCTTCTGAGAAACCAAGTATACCACACTGAAGGAAACAGCAAAACAGGGAAACCACAAAAAACGAGGAGCCAAGTCCCTTAAATGGCCGCGGATCCGCGGCCAACATGGTGACTCGGCCGCGGATCCGCGGCCGAGTTAACTCGGCATGTTCTGATTTTTTGGGGTCATATTGGTAACTTTATGTAGGGTCAGAATGTTGCCCTCGGGTTTTAGTTTCCTGCCTATAAATAGTCCAGACCAATGCCAAGTGAAGGGTGCTTAATTCTTGTATTAGGTTTTAGATAGATTTTGTTGTTCTTCTTCCTCTTTTCATCTTTTCTCCATTAAAATCTTGTAGTGAGCTTTTATGAGTGAAGTGATGAATAAAAGAGTTCTTTTCTTTATCATGCTTGTCTTGTTATTTTGTTAATTATAATTTCTTGTCATTTTCATTTGCTAATCTAGTTGTTGTTATTTGTTGTTTGTTTCTTTCTTGTTCTATTTTTCTTTATCCTTAATAACAATGATGCTTAAGCTTGATCATTGCCAAAGTGAGGTCTCAAATAGCTAGTTGTAATCTTCTAACCTCTTTCTTTCTTTCCATCTTCCTCCTTTTGTTGTATTTTCCTTTTTTTGTAATAGGTGAGTAGTTTTCTCACTTGTTAGGGTAGGATAAGGAAAGTTTGAGAGAAGGAAATCTCTCTCACTCTTTTCTTTCCCAACATCTTAATTCGGACTCCCGTTAATTGAACCACAATCCGCTCCCTACGGCACCCTATCCTACATGATAGCGATGATTCCTTAGTGAGACCGGTTGTGGTTGAATTAACCGGAGGTTAAGGCTAAGAGCCAAGAACGTACGGACAAGCACCAAAAGGAAGAAACTAAGCGTTGGAAAGCCTAGCTTATACTCGCAAGTTCCTTCCTGGTCGTGCTAATCCCCGTTGTTGCCGATTACCGTAACACCGATATTAAGAGTGGCAACGAAAGAAGTGAGCGACTCCTAACACAAACTAACCTAATCCTAACCCTAACAAGCTTTCTTTATATATATTTTAGCACATAGTTAATCTCAAACAAACCTGGACATTTGGACTTAACTCGTTAAAGCACATAGAAAAAGATTCACATCTCCATGCGGACGACCCGTACTCAACCGGCTAGCTACCAAGCGAAACCGTCTTGATTGCGGTAATTAACTAAGCACGCAAAATTCTAACAATCAGTGGTGTCGTTGGACTCCCCAGTGCCCTAGCAGCAATCGTGGATATGACGAACCAGATTTCTTCAAGATGTTCCTCGACCAGTTTATTGTTGTGTCATTGATGAAATTCTGGTCTATTCGAGTCGTGAAGAATGTAAGCAGCACTTGGGGATTTGTTTTGCAGACATTAGGAGAGCCCAGAAGTTTTCTAAATTCTCAGAGTGTTCTTTCGGGCTTGATTGTGTTGACTCCTAGGTCTAGTAGTTACTGGAGACGGTTTTTGTATGGACCCGAGGAGGTTCGAAGCTGTACAGCTTTGACCCATACTTATATCCGGGACAGAGGTCCGCAGATTTTGGGCTTAGCAGGTTTTTACCGCCGTTTCGTGCAGGATAGCTTGTATTTCGCTGCACTGTTGACTGAACTGACCGGGAAGGAGGTTCTTTTTCTGTGGACGCATGTGTGCGGAGTTTTCAGCAGTTGGAGATTCGGTTGACAACTCCACCAGTTCTTTCTTGTTTCCTGGTTCGGGCGACTTTGTTGTTTAACTGTGATATTTCGCGAGTGGGGCACTATAGAGTTAGCACTTTTATTTCCCAAAAGTTGGAGGAAGTACGAGCCGGATATCCCACTCATGATCTGAAGATGGCCGAGGTGGTCGTGCGTTGAAGATCCGAGGACACTACTTGTGTGGAGAGTCGTGTCAGATTTTCAGGGACCACCAGGGCTTAATGTACATCTTCATGCAGCGGGTTTTGATTGTTGAGACAGCGCCGTTTGATGGAACGTGTGGAAGATTGTGTTTGTGAGATCCTTTGGTTAACCGTGGCAAGGCGATTGTGGTAGCTGATGCTTGAGTCGAGGGCCCAGGGTTAGCTTGTTCCAGTGGTGCACAGTTCAGAAACAGTCTTCTGCAGATTTACAGTTCTTGAATGATCGTGGAGTACAGCCAGGTTCGCCTCTACCGAGGGGACAGCTTGCTCATGTCCGCGCCCGACCACTTTTCCTTAATCGTTTCCGGGAGGCACCGCCCACCGATGCTGGTTGTTTGTGATACTTGAGCACGTTCGGCAGGGTAATGATTCGGAATCCTTGATTTGTGACTAGTGTGTGCTACATCCCGGACTCGTTGGTGTGTACCTGATATTGATAGGTAGAGACGCGAGATCCCAGAGCAGGCACATCGATCAGCTTTCAGTGTTCTTCCAAGTGCCGCCAAGATGTAACATGACTTGAGAGTCAGTTACTGGTGGGCAGGATGAAAAGGTGAAGTTTCGGATTTCGTTCAAGGTGTCTGTCTGGTTGTGAGTTAGGGTGAGCATTTGAGACCGGATGGAGAGTTGCAATCTTTAACCGTTCCGGAGAGAGAATGGGAGCAGATCTCCATGAATTTTCTTTGTGACGTCTACCCAGGTTTAGTCAGAGTGTGACTCCATTTGGGGTGTTTGTTGTTCGGCTATTCTCAGTTTGCTCAGTTGTTCCTTGTTAAGTTTGTGCGTTGCACGGAGTTCCTTCATACGTTGTATCCAATTGGGGGCACCCTTTTCGCTAGCCGTAGTTAAAAGAAGCTTCAGGAAGCCTTGGGTACTGGTTGAGCTTTAGCTCCACTTTTCCGTCTGTGGGACGATGGTCAATTGAGCGGACTATACAGACTCTGGAGGATATGCATATGCATACGTACTAAGTGTTGTTGGCAGTTGGGATTGCCACTTGCCATTGTTAGAGTTCTCCTTCGGTAGCTGTTATCAGGAGACACTCCAATTGGCAACCTTTTGATTTTGTGGTTAGGTGGTGTCGGTCTCCATTCTGTTCTTATGACTCTGCGTAGTAGGATTTTTGGACCCCAGCTAGTCTAGAAACTTCGGAAATGATCCAGTTGGTTCAGGTAAGGATGATGACAGTCTTGTGCAGACAGAGGTCTTATGCCGACCATAGTGGTCGCAGACTTGAGTTTGCAGTGGGAGATCATGGATTCCTATGGATTTTTCCGAAGAATGACGTGTTGAGTTTTGGGAAGTTTATCCCAGGATTGTAGGTCCTTTTGAGATCCTTAAAGCGAGTTAGTTCCGTTGCCTTTGATTTGGCACTTCCGCCAAGATTATTGAGTATTCATCCCGTATTCCTTGTGTCGATACTTTGCAAATACCTTCATGAACTTTCTCACATGATTTAGCACTAGACCCTTTAGCTTGGACGCAATCTTTTCGTTCACCGGCAGCCATTTGTGTTAGTGGCTCGGCAGGTGGAGAAACTTCGGTCAAGGGTCTTGCCATCTGTGGGGAGTTTTCTTGGGCGTAGCCGTATAGTGAGGTGATCACTTGGGAGGCCGCGAGCGAGATTGGGAGTTTTGTACTCTTTTCTTTGAAGGTACGCTTAGTGAGAATTTTAAATTCGGGGACGAATTTTTATAACGGGGGAGATTGTAACGTTTTAGAAATCGTTATGTGAATTTCTCCGTTTTTGGGTAAAATTGTCGGGATTTTCCGTTTTAAACCGACTGTGATCAAACGGCCATATAGACTTGCTAGTACCTAGTTTCGCTAAAATAAAGCTAGTGCGCAAGCTTTGTGGGTATATGGGACGTTTTGGTTCAATTAGATTTTTTCCCAATTTTAATATTATTTTAATGCGGTATTCACATTTTGGAAAATTTCTCTTAAGTGATCTTTTCTACAATTAAGTTTGAGTTAATTTAACCTCCACTTAATATCTAGATATTTGTTTGGAGTTATGGATTAAACAAAATCAAAGAAAAGAAAAGAATTAAAGGAGATGCATGCATGTATGCGTGAATGCATTAAATTGCATTTATTGATGGAATGACCTAGAAAACCCTACACAAAACCCTTTACTTCTCTCTTGGCCGGGTTCTTCCTCCCGCATTCTGCCTTGATCAATCCTTTGCCTCTTTGAATCATTCCAAACAATATAAATCCCCAAAATCCCAAAATATATCACAAAAATACCTCAAGTCTTGGTTTTGCCTTCTTGATGTTCTTGGAGCTAGGAAAGCTTAGATCTTGGGAGCTAGCTTTGATAGGTATAATCCCTACACTGATAATTAGAAGTTTTTTATGTTGTTTAGCTCGTTGGTTGTAGCGAAGAACACTTTTTATATCGATCTGTGATATATCGTGTTTTTAATGCCGTTTTAGAGCCTCTATATCTGCTGTGACCTGGAATTTTTAGTGAGTGACCAAACAAAATTGTAGTGATGTACTAGTGACCCTGGAGCACCACCTGAGACACGAGAACCACCCCATCAGCCGGGGCCGGCGACCCAAGGAGAAAATCCGGCGACACCGGTTTTTGAGGAGTGTTGGGTGTTGGTTTTTTTGTGGGTATCTGTCTGCTGTTGGTTAGGGGTGTTTGGTACAGTTTACTTTTTTAGTATTTACTGTAAGCAAAATCTAGGATCATTTTCCTTTAATCTAGTGTTTGGTGTCCGTGCGATATGTTATACGACACAAACCGTGCACTTTACGTGTTTTTGCTCTTAGGTTGTTTTCGTCGTGTCTCTACGCACATTAGCCACAATACGAACACTTGGGAGTAGAGTTGGAGTTGGTGTGTCGGTAAAAACGTAGTTTGTGCATATTTTTAGTCGTTTATTAATATATATACTTGTGTTATCGTTGTGTTGTTTTAGGTTCGCAGGCGGGAACTTCGGACGCTGCGAAGAAGGGGAACAAGTGGTTGGCTTCACTTAGCCAGGATGGTTGGTGAGTAGATTTAACATCTACAGGTAAATCGCCCGCATGTCGTTAGGCGTCTTGGCTAAAGTTGTTATATTTTGTCGCATATTCTATTGCATTTATAGAATTGCGCATACACATATTACTACTTGGTTAGTATTGTGCTTAGACTAGTATTCTTAGGACACTGCACTATTATTGACGGCTTATGTTGCACGAGCACTGATTGTATGCCACACACACCGTCAATAATTGCCATGACATGCACAACACCTCTATAGATATGATATTATTGTGCTTATGACATATAGCATACCTGTATACATACATACATATACCTGGAGGGTATTATGGATAGGTATAGACACATTCCTTGCTACAGCTACTTTGACATCATACATACTTACATATGGACACACATATATTGCTATACCGACATGGTTACGCATACCTTGTTATAGCTACATGTTCGCCTGTCTATGATGTTGCATCTGATTTCGGGGAAATCAGGAACCGTGTGGTATATTTAGTAAATTGTTACAGTTAAATAGCTGTTTTCCTTTATATGCTCATATTATTGTTTCACGTTGCATATATTACATTCATGGATTTCATATGATGTCTCTGATATTTTTACTCCTGTATATATGACAGTGGAATGGGACGCTGTTATATATGCCTTTACACCAATATTAGTGGAATGGGACGCTAATATATGTGTATTGATTCATGCATTCATACGTATTCACTACTTGATATTTTCTGGATTTGAGGACCTTGGTGTATTCTATTTCTTTACTTGATATTGGATGGATCCACTTGAGATTTGTTTTATTACCGATACGGGGATCGAGAGTGTCGGTGTTTGGCACTTAAGATTCGAGGACGTATATTACCGATACGGGGATTGAGAGTGTCGGTGTTTGGCACATAAGATTCGAGGACGTATATTACCGATACGGGGATCGAGAGTGTCGGTGTTCGGCTCTTAAGATTCGAGGACGTATAAACATGTATTTTTGTGTCGGTGCTAGATACTTATTTCATGATGTTTTTGGGTGTCGATACGGTACATTCACCTTATATTGGACATACAGGATATGTGAGATATATTGATATTGGACATACAGGATATGTGAGATATACTGATACTGGATATACAGGATATATGAGACTTACATGATATGGGAGCCAATTTGGGGGCTGATTGTGGAAATTGGGAATTGGATTGTCTTATTGGATTTTGGTCCTACCACGAGGTTAGGATTTCCGTGGGAATGACATGTTTTATTCCATACTCCACATTTATTGTTTATGCACTGCTTCATGTATTATTTGTACCGGATAGAGTACTTTCCATGACTGTTGCATTTACATACTATTTTGCGTTGCTTCATGTTTTAGTTGTACCTGATAGAGTACCTTACTTGATTATTGCATACAGATCGTCATATTATTGCTTCATGTATTAGTAGTACCTGCTAGTGTACCTTTCATGACTGATGCATTACATATGACTATTTACTGCTGATAGTTTGCATATGTTAGATTCGCGCTGTACGTGCATACTTGCGATTATCTGCATATGTTATTTACTATTCACGAGTTGGCAACTCACCCCAGTTATGCCACAGTGTGTTGCATGTGTTCCTCAGGATAGTCAGAGGCCGGGCTATTTTCATCCATCGTACCATCTTTTGCTATGGATACCGCTTCGCCTGACAGTGTGCAGTTTTGCTTAGGTAGGTCTTGCGGTTATCCGATGTTGCTTGTTGTATATTCGCTGTATCCTGTACTCTCCATCTACCTTTGTATTGTATGACTTAGAGACGTGTTGTGAGGACGATATTGTACATTATTTTGTAGCTTAGAGATTTTTATGTAGTTTTATGTATATCGTATCTTTCTTCGCTACGGCGTCGTATATCTGTTGTGGTGATTGTTTTCCGCCGTTGGGTGTGGATTTTGCTCCCGTTTGGGATGCTTTTATTTATATTATGTTGTACCCATTTTGGGGGTTTGTTTTACAAAGGGGGTGCTGCCAAAATTTTAAGGAATAAAAATGAGACTTTAAAGAATTTGGGTTGTGATTTCAAAGGTTTTGAAAATACTATTATCACTTTCTTGCTACTTTTGATGGTTTAGATTTCTGGGTTTTGGCTTTCTTTTACTACGTTACGCCTGTAGACGTTGCGTAGTATTAAGGACGTCATGTGCCAATTTCGGGTCGTGATATATATGCCATTACATAACGTTCCTAATCCAATCAACTCTTGATTAAGAAAAATGTTCACAAAATTATCCAGCAATACAAAATTATATCCTTCTTTAACTTAATAAAGAATCTGATGTAATGTTGTATATCAGGTTCGTTATCTAATAACATTTGTTCAGAATCAATATGTTCACCATTTGGTAATACAGGGTGATATTTGCCAACTGATATGGCTGCAACTATTGCACCATTCTCTAACACTTAGAGACATATCACCCAATCCCAGTTCTCTAGCTTTCTGTAGCCCATTTAAAAGATTACATATGTGGGATCCTAATCCGGTATCTCATATCTAGGACGTAGAGGATACTGAGAAACAGTTCTTGGTAATGAACACACCCGAAGAATATGCATCAGCATGCTTTTTCTTCAATTGGGTCGCGTAGGAATCCGGATATTCCCATATTTTCAGCTCGGACTTATAACAATTATTAGATTAAGCAGAACCAACGTTCCCCAGCACTGTATAATAAGCAGGTTCGGTCAATACATCCATATTATTATCTTGATTAAGGCATGACATGGTCGCTACCAGGAGAGAGAGAGAAGAAAACACTCAACGTATGCCCTTACAAGATCAGATTGGTTATTATTTTATCTAATCAGGATAGCTCCCACTGTTTTTATCAAATCTTCCTTCAAACCCTAAAAGGTAAGACTAGCCGGGATTAATTACACCCTACAAATTCGCCAATCTTTCGGCCAGTCCAGTGTCGGTACTTTAAGTGAGGTTCCCCGTGCTTTCGCACGGAACTAATTAAAATAAACCTCATTTTCCAAGGGGCGTAACCCCGTTAACACCTTTCTAGACACCTACTTGATCGGCTAATTATAGTGTGCAAAACTCTCTCAGTAGTAACACTTACTCGCAGTGGGTATTAGGATCCAACTATCTCATAGAAGGTATGCAATCTCATTGCAAATTTCAACACTTGAAATTCCCGATAATATTTAGCCCCTATCTTCCTATGACCTTGACGGAGGTCAACAAACAATAGGCTGCTAGTCAAGTTCAACCCGTACATTTCATGAATGAATTAAACCCACCCGCACAACCCTTGACGGAGGTCAACAAGGTCGCATGACTACCCAAATCCAATCGCATCATATGCTTTAGTAGATAAGCACTAATCTGCTACCGCACACTACGCCTTGACGGAGGTCAAAAAATGTAGCACGAATACTAAATATTCCTTATCTGAAATGACGGAGGGCTACGACAGGTTTTTAAGAAAACCTTTTGCGTAATACTTGATATCGTTGTAGAATCGAGTGATTTTGAAAAAGAGTGTTTTTGAGGCTTTTAATAAAGAGGTCACTCCCGGTGAAGGGACCTCGGCTCTTTCCTCATCGAATGAGGTGCTAGATATTTCACAAATACCACTATGCAAAGCATGAACTAAAAAAGCAATCAAAAGACAAAACTGAGTGGGTTGTAGCATCTGCCAGTTCCACTAAAGAGGTCACTCCCGGTGAAGGGATCTTGGCTCTTTCCTTATCGAATAAGGTGCTGGATATTCTACAAGGAATACCGCTATGCAAAGCAAGAACTAGAGCTACCATTTTTTAAAACAAGATTCTACAACATATTTAGGTTTTTTTTATTTCATTAATTTCATTAATGAAGTCCCATCAATTATGCTTCCTAAGCATCACAAAAGAAACAAAAGCAGCAATATTTATTATATATCATATATATAATATAAGTATTCGTCTCAACATATCAAGTGATCACATCACAGAATATCAGTAGCAGAAGAACACATATGAAATATTAGATATAATAGGAATTCCGTGTTTTAAATTAAGCCAATAAAAAACACGGATTCCACAATCGCGATGAATAGCCAAACCCACATCCCTAGACCCCTACGAGAGCGGCAAGCAACCCTACCAATTCTATAGTTAGGAGACCCGGTCTCGACTCTTCGAGATGGTCTCCCACTGGACTCTAGAACCCGGTTACTTGTGCTCTCCTCCTTGGGTCTATCCTAATGCGGAAAAGTAAATAATATACATCAGTGGTGACATCATCCTCAATCCGGAAGTGCCCCAATAAAAGAATATTGCATACAAGCTTTTACATGAATGAAAATGAAAAACTCTCATCTTACATTAAAAAAAACCCGTCTATTCAAAACACGACGATCCAATATAACATATCACAGCAACACATAATATCACATGTCATCAACGTAAGTAAACATGTGTATCCCAATTGTCGTTGACATATAGCAACGAAACTGGCGATACACCATATATTACACTTATGGTCGCAGAAAAAAAAGTGAAAAACTACAACAATTGAAATCCGCAACCACCTTAGACATCATAAACCCAATGTATCACATACTTTGGATTCCATGCCCAAAAAAATGAATTCCTTAGACATCACATGCCTAACAATTATAAACCCCGTATTTTAGTCTTGATATTGAAAACACTTTCCAATAACCAGTTGGGTAATTCAACAAGTTTCCCGACAACCGGATCGAATGCTTGTCGGAAACTTTAGTAGATGACCGCACCCACGATACCGTCAACGAAGTGCATGAAGGCGGAACACCGCAGCCGCGAGCACCCGAATGGATTCTTTTGGCGACTGGGCTCTCCTATAGTCACTTGGTCAGGGCTATGGGGCGTGGCTATCTAGTAAGGTTACCCGGTGAGTATCCGCGTAGGCTACGTGATTGCGACGGACTTTTGATTAACATCAAAATCCCGTGGCAACCGATCAAATGAGACTGAATTGCTAGATTTATAAAATTCAAATTAGTTTTCAAAAAACTAAATATTGTGGATTTCAAATATTGTATCACAATCACAGATAGCTAGACGATATTAAACTTTTCGATCGAATCAACAAACACCCAAAATTTTCTAAAGAGCTCAACACTTGAGCGGAGTTTAAAAAGTACCTAGAACATGTCACAGCTCAACCCTTGCATCACCTATGGAGTTCCGGAATTACCATAAACCCTAGGGTTTAGTGGCGGTTCCGACGGTCACAGAATCGAGTTAGGGTTTCGTTCTTCTAAACGGTCTACAGAATCACCTGCAAGATTTTCTGAAGATCTTAAACTTGGAAAAATCCAACTCTTGGAAAATTTCCAGCGAGGGAAAAGATAGGTTATTGATATCCGTTCGAACTTTTTAACGTCATTTAAAGTTACCCGAAACGATATTAGAATTACGAATACGAAACACTCCGAATTACCTTTACAGAAAGATAATATCACATGCAATCTTAGCGAAAACAAGCAACACCTGAAACACTAAAACCCAGAGACTAGAACACAGTAGAAAATAGAAGCCAAGACACCCAAGAAAAACCAAGCAGGACGGTTTTTTAGCTCTTTTCGACGGGACAAATCCAGCGAATTGGGTTCGATTTTCTTCTGTGTTCATGTCATATCACATGTAACATTCTGAAATTGGTTAAAAAAAATTCATACACTCTGAAAAGTTCGACAGAAACTTGGTTTATGTTTCGAGTGTTTCGGAGTTGTTTCGGTTTCGTAATACTACAAATATCGTCTAATTCTCTAGCATGGCTTTGATACCACTGCTGGGTTCCCTAGGCGTCCACTGGGTTTCGGGAGGCATCGACCATGCCGTTTTTAAAATATTTCCTCGCTAAAGAACACTAACGCTAGAATCTAAACTAGAGAATTAGACGAACAAGCATGTAAATATCTTTACATCTAAGTGAACAAGGAATACAACCTTTGTAGATCGGTCCTTCACTTCAATAGCTCCGTGCAGTAGTCCCTTCGCTCCAAGTAGTGATTTCCCGGACTCTAGTGAGGCTCCACAAGGTGAAATGAACAAGCTTGCTTGAAGTCTTCGAGACCGAAGATGATCTAGGTCGAGGACACACCAACTCAAGCAATCTCTTCACTAATGTGGAATTTAGTGAAGCAAACACCCTAAACTAAATGGCTAATATAGTAGAGGATGATGAAGTAGGAATTTTGCTCACTTTAGAAATATTTTTCTTCGTCATTTTCTTCACCTCCCAAAAAGCTAGTGAGCTTGAGGAAGGAGATGAAGAAGAAGCAACCATGGAATGAAGCAAGTGAAGAATGAATCAAGTGGTGAGAATACCAACCATGGGTGAGTTAATATCATATATTAACTCATGTAGAGACTAAACCATGGCTAAACAATAATGGTTGGGTTAATAAATATCTTAAAGTAAAACAAAATTAGTGGACTTGGTCAATGGTTCCACAAGCTTCTACAAGCTTCAACCATGCGACAATTTCCAACTAATTTGATTTACTTTAAATAGACAAAACCTTACATTATTATAAGCATGGTGTGAGTCTCATACAACCATGTAGCATGTGGCATCAAGCATGACACAAAAGATATACATTAATATATATCACATATATACTAAGTGTACACTAGTGAGAAAAAGAATACTTAAGTGAGCTAATATTAGTTAATGTAAGATAATTTATCAAATATATAATTATACATTAAATTATTAAATCAACACTTGATTTAATAATCCGGCAATATCACATACAACCGACTAATATCAAATATATCAACTTATCGAATCAACACTTGATTCAAAGCCCGGTTATATCTCATATAACCGACCGATATCACATATCGTGAGAATAGAATATGGTATCACATACGCGTATTAATCTCGGTCCCGCACATATCACATATGTGCTCCTACTTCGTTTCGCTTGAGCCGGGAAACCTCTGTGTAGGACTCTAAAGACTCGTCAAAAGGCCGGAAGTAGGTGGTGATCATATCAGTCACCCACAAACCGCAAGCGGTCTGCTAAACATAACGGCCACCCAGGTATTGAGCGATTAGAAGATCAACTATCAAGCCTGTTCATACTCCTGTGAATCCAATCAGTAACACTACCATACAGTCCGGTCTCTTCGTCAGATATGTCGCATATCACAGCCTTGGGGTGGTAAACGTCAGCCCCCGATAGCCTGATAAGTCATGTCGATGTGAGGCTCATAACGGTTCGAGAAACTACTGATGACACTTACCGGTAGATCTCAGCAACCCTGACCAGGGATTTCCTGTTATGGCCAATCGAGCTAGCGCAACATCAACCCCCAATACCGGGAGAGACGAAATCCCCTCCTATCGCTCATTGCCTCCATGTGACTCGGGACTGTACCCAAAAACCACCATTTTGCATAATCTCTTGAACGCGGTAAGGCGGAAATCAAAGCACAGTGGGAATCACACAAGAATCTATGACGATCTCGGGTCGACAGACTAACCTGTACCAGCGTCACCAGGGAACTGCTATCTGACGATAGGTATAATACCATCTAGGAGTTCTCGGTGAGTCTGTTCAGTGTACCCAGTCTCCACTGAGCACCCGTATACCATCTCTGATGTCAAACACCAATAGATATGGGATCATCCATCGCCCATCATATGGGTCGAGAAGCGTATACGCTAGTCTACTCTGGAATATCAATGCCTCGTCTCAATACTCCCTCGACTAGGAACAATTGAAGGATGTACTTACCGACTATCTTTTCCCTACTAGTATGATCTGCATCATAATCCTGGTAGTCAAGTACTCATCCTAAGGGCTTTATCACATGTAATAGAGAGACAAAAAGTGTACATGTTAAGATAAAGAGCAACCAGATAGCATACTATCATGTCGAGCAAGAAAGTCCTCCCTATATATGTCCAAGCATCCACTATAATATACATCACATGTATAATAATGGCCTCTAGGGCATACATATAACTAACAATCTCTCACTTGCACTAAGGTCATTTGTTGTAGTATCTCATACTTAACACCCCATAAAAGTCTCTCTACGGAAAGGCCTCTGTGAGTGGATCAGCCGTGTTATCCTTCGTGTCTACTCTCCTTACCTCGATTCCTTGGAGATCAACCATCTCCCTGATCAGGTGATACTATCCTCAGAATATGTCTGGAAGGTTGATGGGACCGGCGTTCCTAGGCCAAAACCACAACTCCATTTTTGCCACAATAACAATTATTGGACGCTCAATGGTAGGAACCATGTTCATCTCATGAACAAGAATTATCCAGACATCCACTTTGGTAGTATCGTTGGTAGCGATGTATTCAGCCTTTATCGTCTAGTTTGCCACGATATATAGCTTGGAACTCTTCCAACAGACCGTCCCTCCTCTGAGGGAAAAGACAAAGCCCGTGACTGACTTTCAGTAGTCCTTATCACTCTGGGAGCAGGAATGGGTAAAGGACTCCCACTAGAGTTCACCGTTACCAAACACCAAGAACATTTCTTAAGTGCTTCTCAAGTACTTAAGAATGACCTAAACAGCTGTCCAGTGATTCTTCCAAGATCCGATTGATTCCTAATCACTACACCTAGTGAGTTAGCTACATCTGGTCTGGTACATAACATCGCATACATGATAGAGCCTACTGCCGAAGCATAGGGTATCCCTTGCATGCGAGCTCTCTTCAAATCAGTCTTGGAAGACATCTTTTTGGAGAGAGTGATTTCTGAGTAAGTGGGCGAACCACTACGCTTAGAATCCTCCATACTAAACCCATTTAGTATGGTATTAATATACCTGGATTTGGGACACTCCCAACATCCACTTAGATCTATCACCATAGATCATAATCCACAAGATGTATTAGATATAATCCAGATCTTCCATGGAGAATCCTCGTGATAAGAGGAGCTTGACCGAGTGTAGCATAGGAAACCATTTCCTATCAAGAGTATGTCATCTACGTACAATACGTGGAAGACAACTTTACACTTTACAACCTTCTTGTATATACAAGGTTCATCTACCATTTTGATGAAGTCAAACTCTTTGACTACCACATCAAAACAGATGTTCCAACTCCGCAATGCGTGCTCTAATCCTGATGGACATAAGCATAGCCACAGGAGAAAAGGTTTCATCATAAACCACACCTGGCTATTGACGATAGCCTTTTACTACAAGTCTAGGTTTGAAAGTCTCAACTTTTCCATTTACACCAAGAATCTTCTCAAGATCCACTTACTCCCGATAGGTTTTACCCTTTAGATGCAACATTCAAAGTTATACTTTGTAGGTGTAGATGGATTCCATCTTTGATCGCATTGCATCCAGCCATTTCATAGAGTCCCCACTCGTGATGGCCTGCCTCAACCTAGTTGGGTCATCATCTACCATGATGCAATCTCCGCTCCCACTGTCACCGAGGAAACCGTAGTATCTCTCAGGTGGATGAGGAACCCTACCAGATTCGCGGAGAGGCTGAGGCTTGTTGGAGACTATTTGTCACGCCCCGCTTCCTAAAATACGGAAAACGAGGGATGACTAGGCCAGTCATGCTCCTACGGTTAAGGAATAATCCCGCCGTAGTCACACTTCGGCTTCTAGCATTACATGGTAATCAGTAAACAAAGCACAGCAGTAAAGGAAATACATCACTAAATTATTACATCGAATTTTCATTGTTCACAATTCACAAATAAACAGGAAAGAATTACTAACCGAGTTCGAATACAAGATCTCTAGGGAAAACAGAAACGAAGAAAAAGGTACTCCAGACTAGATCTCCATCAGCTCGAAAGGTACATCCGACTCCTGTGCTGGTTCTTCCTCGAGGTCTGAGCATGCATACTCAGGTCGTCAGAGCGACGTAATAGCAATGTTATAATAATGATGTGAAACAGGTAAATAAGGTAATAACAGTGAAAGTAAAATGCGGGTAATCACTATGTCACTTAATGATACAAAGTATGATCTGTGTCCCTATCAGTCTCTAGATCAAGTTTGAAATCGTATAGTGGAAAGGAGGATCATGTTTAACAGGAGTCTCGTACATACCCGAGACAACGGCCCACACGCTCGGGACATAACCCTATCAGCCGGATCGCTAGATCCTACCTAATATATATAAGGATCGTTGTTCGAATGATCATCCTCTAAAACACGGTCCCGCTAAATATGATGCTCTTCCCACTTCGATTTCCCCTTTTTCCCCAGGTTTACACTATTGATAATTATGATTTAGTCGTGTACAAGTATGCACCAATAGCACGGTTTTGTCACTGTTCACTGTATTAATCACTGTCACGAATCTTTCACTTTCCATTGTTGTACTTGACACTCCTAAACCAATATCATTCACGCACGATAATACAATGTCCTCTGAATAATAACGCGCATTAACACTATATATATGGCAATTGGGTAAGGTATGTGTATTTATGCAGTTAACAAGTCATGTGTAATATGAACCAATATGCACGTCATGAGCTTACAAAAATTGCAGTAATTCATATGTTTAGAATTCAGCGAAATGATACAAATACGATAACAAGTACACTATGTCGGCAGTTCAGAAAAATTGGTTTCAGCACAATCAGATTTCTGGTATTCAAGTTACAGCAATTTCAATTTAAGTGCTCGCTGCAGGAAATTCAGTTTCTGAACTGAATGTCCGTTTCGCGGCACAATTTTCACCCAGTTGGACTCAGAATTTAGCGATGCTACAGTTGAATGAAATCTAGGGTTTTCAATAGAGTTTCCAACCCAATCGATGGATTCTCAATCGCGTCTCTATATCGGAAGTTATGTACTGTTCAACACTATAGTAACAGTTCTGATTCTGTTTGGGACTGCTAGACGTCCTGATCTTTTAAATTGCAGTTTAAATAGTAAACGACAATATAACGGGGTGAAATCACTTGCATTATTTATATAACAGATTTATCTTCAATAAAATAAAGGGTTCCTTAACAAACAAGTTAAGGAAGCAAAGTGGTAAGCATCATGAGACATAAAACAACAACCAGAGCTGCTTAGGACTGCAGTCCAGAGCTGCTCAGGACTGCAGTCCAGAGCCGCTCTCCGAACCAATTCTCGTCATAATTTTAGTACAGAAACAATTAATAACTTGCATAGGGTTACAGGTCCTCGAGTCAGCTTCGATTTGAGCCCTCGAACGCCTCATTTAAATATGTACACAATTAATTGTGATTTTAACAAAATTCAGGTACGGGAAATTCCCAGTTTTTACGGGTGTAATTGGGGGAGTTCGTTTAAGCCATTAACAATTGTATTTTCCGGTAAAATTTCTACACAGTGCTTATTGCCACACGGGCCAGAATATGCAATCGAGTTCCTTCAAATTAAATGAAGGTTTTCATTTGGATCTTGCACCAAACACTTATGTCTTATAAGTTTTCATGAATCGTGAGCATAGAATTAATACGGTTTTGTTTTGTAACGGAAATAAACTAGCATGTAGAAAGTAGGGTCCTTGCCTGGAGACGCTTTGGCGATGCACGGCAGTGGCAACGGCACGAACGAGTGACGAACGGCTCGGCTAGGCTTCGCGGCCTCGGCTTGCGTTTCGGGTTCGTCGTCGGAGTTGCCCGGAGATGTCTCGCGATCACCGGGAGCGGAGAGTGGTGCTGTGGATCTCTGCAAGTGCACTGGGGTCGAAGGTCGTCGGCGCTGTCGCTCCAGCGAATGGCGCAGCGGGAGTCAGGGCTTAGTGTTTAGGGTTTGAAAGAGAAAGAGAGAGAGGGGGGTAGTGAGGCTCGGGTTTATAGTGACGGTGATGATGCTGATAATGAGGAGGGTGCAGGGGCGTCGACGATGTGGTAGGGGGCTCGCCGGCGTGAGGGTGCAGGTGGTGGTCGAGCTCGAGTGTGCAGTGAATTGGGTGTGCATGGGGGTTCTGTGGTGGCGGTTGAAGAGAGTGGAGTAGTGTAGGGGCTCGGTTGATGGAGAGAAGAGAGCGAGGGAGGAAGGATGAGGAAGTTGTCGTCGTCGGCGAGAGAGGCTGCAGTGGCTCGAGGTTGGGCTTTGGGAGAGAGAGGAAAGTATGGGTGTGAGAGTGAGAGGGAGCGAAGAGTTTGAGGTTGAGGAACTCGAGGGAGTCATGGTCGAGGTCGCGGGGACGTGAGGCAATGGCGTGGGCGACGTGGGCGCGAGGGGGAAGGCTCGGGGACGTGGGTTCGCGATGATGGAAGTGAGCGGGAAAATTTTTTATAACGTAGGGAAGAAGGAGTGTTAAAGAAGCGGGTCGGGTTTCTGAAGGCGGGCGGGCAGGGGTTATGGACTTGGGCTGGGCCAGAGGAAAAAGGGGTTTAGTTTAAATTAAAAAGGAAACGGGCTGGGCCAGGAGTTTTTTTAGTTTAATTAATCTAATTTATTTTGGGCTGGGAATTTGGGTTAATATATATATAGTTTTAAATTTTGGACTTTGATTTTTAATTGGTTTAGAAAAACAATTACTACAACTTACGCACTAACCTTCACACAAAATAATGATACGGGAAAAATGGGATAACATTCGGGGACTTGGGAAAAATATAGAAAGATTCTCATTGAAGGAAATGGGGATTTACATCTTACCCCCTTAAAAAATTTCGTCCTCGAAATTTAACCAGGATACAGAGAAACAAAGTAGTAAATAAAGAGATGTGGAAAACGTGCATGGATATCTTCCTCCCGCTCCCAGGTAGATTCTCCTGGGGAACGACCGCCCCACGACACTCGGACTAACGGAATGACCTTGTTCTTCAGCACTTTCTCTCTGCGGTCGAGGATGGTGGTGGGCTGCTCCTCGTAGAATAGATCGGTACCCAAAACTAACTCCGAATAGTCCAGAATGTGGCTCTCATCCCGAACATAACGCCGCAACTGTGACACGTGGAAGGTATTGTGCACACCATCTAGCGATGGAGGCAAGGCAAGTCGGTAGGCCACCTCTCTTACTCGCTCTAGCACCTCAAAAGGTCCGATGAAATGGGGACCGAGCTTTCCCCGACCTCCGAACCTGATAACTCCATAGGTAGGGGAAATCTTCAGGAACACGTGATCTCGGACTTCAAATTCTAGTGCCCTCCTGCTGGTATCTGCCCAACTCTTTTGTCGATCCTGAGCCGTCTTAATACGCTGCCTGATCATTTGGACCTTTTCGACTGTCTGAACAATAAGCTCGGGACCCAGCAATCTTTGTTCTCCCACATCATCCCAACAAACTGGAGATCGACACTTCCGCCCGTAAAGTGCTACGAAAGGGGCCATCTGGATGCTAGCCTAATAACTGTTGTTATACGAAAACTCGACTAGATGCAGATGGTCTTCCCAGGAACCCTGAAAATCCAACATGTAGGCCCTCAGCATATCCTCGAGCGTCTGAATCGTACGCTCGCACTGTCCATCCGTCTGCGTGTGATAAGTTGTACTGAACTTGAGGCGGGTACCCAAACTCTCCTGTAAGCTCCTCCAGAAGTGCGAGATGAATCTGGTGTCTCGATCTGACACGATGCTGACCGGAACACCGTGAAGTCGCACTATTTCCTGCATGTATGTCTCTGCCAGTGACTCTGTCGACTATTCCACTCGGAATGGTAAGAAGTGTGTAGCTTTCGTGAGGCGGTCGACGATAACCCAAATGGCGTTGTTGCCTCTAGGGCTCCGTGGTAAGGCCGTCACGAAATCCATGGTAATGTGCTCCCACTTCCATTCTGGTATCGGAAGTAGTTGCAGCAGCCCTGCTGTCCTCTGATGTTCCGCCTTCACCTGCTGGCATACCAAGCACCTGGATACGAACCTCGCAATTTCTCGCTTCATTCCGTTCCACCAAAAATGCTGCTTTAGGTCCCGATATATCTTTGTACCTCCCGGATGCACAGAATAAGCTGAACTATGCGCCTCAGCCAGTACCTCTTCTTGAACATTCCCCTTGGGTACACAGAGTCTGCTAACAAATCTCAGAGAACCGTCTTCGTATATGATTAAGTCCGTTCTCAGCCCGGCTTCTACTTGCGCTCTAAACTTTTGCAATCGAGGATCATCCACTTGTGCAGCCTTGATGCGATCCACAAGGGAAGACTGCACCTGTAGTTGCCAAAATTGACTGAGTGCGCTCGGTGTAACGACTTCAAGCTCGAGTCTCTGAAAGTCCTCAATATTGCTCCTCTGACTGGTCAACATCATGACCACCGGCTTGCGACTGAGAGCATCTGGTACAACATTTACTTTCCCCGGGTGATACTGAAGGTCCAAGTCATAATCTGCCATCAGCTCTAGCCATCGGCGCTGCCTCATATTTAGTTCTTTCTGAGTGAAGACGTACTTCAGACTTTTATGATCCGTGTACACCTCCACCTTCTCGCCCAATAGATAGTGCCTCCAAATTTTCAACGCAAAGACTACTGCAGCTAACTCCAAGTTATACGTAGGGTAGTTCCTCTCGTGATTTCTCAGCTGTCGAGAGGCGTAAGCAACCACTCGGCCGTGCTACATCAGAACACAGCCTAATTCCTTCCCTGAGGCATCACTATGTATCATCAAACCACCGGAATCATCTGGTACTGTAAGAATAGGCGCCGTGGTTAATTTCTGTTTCAGTGTGTCAAATACCCAGGTACACTTCTCTGACCACGCAAACGGTACATCCTTCCGTGTAAACCTCGTCAAAGGTTCAACGATTCTTGAAAAGTCTTGGACGAACCTCCGATAATAACCTGCCAATCCCAGAAAGCTTCTGATTTCGGCCACTGATTTCGGCGTTGGCCAATCTCTGACAGATTCTATCTTTGCCAGGTCCACTGAGATGCCTTCGCCTGAAACAATATATCCCAAGAACTGAACCTTGTCGAGCCAGAATTTACACTTGCTTAATTTCGCATACAGCTTCTCTTCTCGAAGAATTTGTAGAACCGTGCGCAAATGCTCAACATGCTCCTCCCGGGTCTTTGAGTAAACAAGTATGTCGTCGATAAATACAACGAAAAACATGTCCAAGTACTTTGCAAACACCCTGTTCATCAAGTCCATGAATATTGCTGGAGCATTGGTGACACCAAACGGCATCACAAGGAACTCATAATGTCTGTATCGGGTCCTGAAAGCCGTCTTGCATACATCCTCGGCTGCTACTCTGATTTGATGATATCCAGAACGGAGATCCAACTTCGAAAATACCTTGGCCCCACTTAGCTGATCGAAAAGGTCGTCGATACGCGGAATTGGGTACTTGTTCTTTATTGTGACTTTGTTCAGCTCCCGATAATCTTTACCATCCGCAGCGATCCATCCTTCTTCTTCAATAACAGAACTGGTGCACCCTACGGTGAAACGCTTGGCCGGATAAAACCCTTCTCCAGGAGTTCTTCGATTTGCTTCTTCAACCCCGCCAACTCAACTGGTGCCATTCTGTACGGGGCCTTGGAAACTGGTGTTGTACCTGGAGTTAAATCAATCGAGAACTCCAAGATGCGTGGCGGTGGTAAACCTGGTAGATCTTCAAGAAATACGTCCAAAAAGTCCCGAACAATCTTTGGGGATGCGCTCTCATCAATCTCCATAGCTGACAACTCCTTTGGCTTAGCTCTATACTTGGCTGGCTCCAAAGATTCGCTCCCGCCTTCGAAAATAAACTCCGGGTGATTAGGAATGCAGAAGATCACATTCTTTGCTCGACAATCAATAACTGCATGGAAGGTAATCATCCAATCCATCCCGAGAATTGCGTCATAACTGCATGTCCCGATCAAAAGGAAATTCACATAGAATTCCCTGCCACACACTATAACCGGACATGATCTACATTCTCGACTAGACATTATAATGCCATTACCCGTATGTATCTCCCAGCCCTTGGTTAATGGTTCATGTGGTATGGAGTATGTATCAATGAAATGCTCAGATATGAAACAGTGTGATGCTCCAGAATCAAATAGTACTCTAGCTGGCAAGGAATGTACGAGTAGAGTACCCGTAACAACTTCTCCTGAAGCCTCTGCCTGGTCGGCGGTCAAGGTGAAAGCCCGTCCCTGACCGCGACCTGTATAGGGTTGCCTCTGCTCCTGTGGCCTTTGCTGTTGCGGTCCAGAACCTCCCTGTATCTCTGCTCGCTCGGGGCAACCGCTAATCCTATGCTGACTGGATCTGCAAATCAAGCACTGTCCCTTGGCGCGGCGACAGTCCTTCTGGGTATGCACATTTGTATTGCAGTAGCCGCAAACTACATTCTGTCTCTGGGAGCGATACTGGGGCATGAACGGACGCTTCATTTGTGCCTTTCCAGGCCTGTGAACCGGTATGGCTCCTCGAGAAGGTGCATGGGTACATGCTGGAACGACTGGGGGCTTCCTGAACTTGTTGATCAATTGCTCCTGAATTCTCTCCGCGTTGAGTACCTGTGCAAAAGTCTGCAACTCCAGTGATGTGATCAACTGTTGCAGCTCGAAATCAAGTCCCTGTAAGAAGCATCTGGCCCTGGTAGCCTCTGAAGCGATCATGTATGGAGCAAATCGGCTCAGATGGTTGAACTCTGTCGCATATACGTCCATGGGGCGGCCATTCTGCTTCAGTAGAATGAATCTTTCTTCCATCTCTGCCTTGGCGGTGGAAGGGAAATAGTGGTCCAGAAATCACTCCTTGAATTTGCCTCATTCGATCGGCCTGTCTAGCCTGCTTTCTTCCACTGACCACCATGTACGGGCTTCATCTTCCAATTGGATCTTTATCACATTCACCCTATCTTCATCTGGTACCCTGGCGGCCGTCAGTAAGTTCTCCATATTCACTAGCCATTGCTCGGCCTCTAGTGGTTCGGCTAGCCCTGTAAATGCAGCTGGATGCAGCCTCCAGAAATCTAACACGGTGCCAGCCCTGGCAGAGTAAGCTGGTAGAGTAGTGCCCTCGGGGACGGTAATGAGTGCGGAGGGTCCACCTGCGGAGGTAATAGCCTTGAGTCCCTTGGCAAGTAAGTCCGTCTTCCTCTCCTGAGCTTCTGCGAGAGAGGTCAGTGTACTAAGTATTCTTTCCATGCGATCCTGAGAACTTGAGTCCGAGGAGTGGTCGTTCGGGGACGTCATATCGCTGGAAGATTCAAAAGGATATGATTAGATTCAAGGATGAAAATCAGGAATAGTGAAGCGAAAATAATGCAATACAGTGTAGTTAATGTTATCCCTTATTACTAAACCTGGCTCTGATACCAACAAAACCATGTCATGCCCCGCTTTCCAAAATATGGAAAACGATGGATGACTAGGCCAACCATGCTCCAACGGTCAAGGAATTATCCCGCCGTAGTCGCACTTCGGCTTCTAGCATTACATGGTAATCAGTAAACAAAGCACAGCAGTAAAGGAAATACATCACTAAATTATTAACTCGAATTTTCATTGTTCACAATTCACAAATAAACAGGAAAGAACTACTAACCGAGTTCGAATACAAGATCTCTAGGGAAAACAGAAACGAAGAAAAAAGTACTCCAGACTAGATCTCCGTCAGCTCGAAAGGTACATTCGACTCCTGCGCTGGTTCTTCCTCGAGGTCTTAGCATGCATACTCAGGTCGTCAGAGCAACGTAATAGCAATGTTATAATAATGATGTGAAACAGGTAAATAAGGTAATAACAGTGAAAGTAAAATGCGGGTAATCACTATGTCACTAAATGATGCAAAGTATGATCTGTGTCCCTATCAGTCTCTAGATCAAGTTTGAAATCGTATAGTGGAAAGGAGGATCATGTTTAACAGGAGTCTCATACATACCCGAGACAAGGCCCACACGGCCGGGACATAACCCTGTCAGCCGGATCGCTAGATCCTACCTAATATATATAAGAATCACTGTTCGAATGATCATCCTCTAAAACACGGTCCCGCTAAATATGATGCTCTTTCCACTTCGATTTTCCCTTTTTCCCCAGGTTTATACTCTTGATGATTATGATTTAGTCGTGTACAAGTATGCACCAATAGCACGGTTTTGTCACTGTTCACTGTATTAATTATTGTCACGAATCATTCACTTTCCATTGGTGTACTTGACACTCCTAAACCAATATCATTCACGCACGATAATACAATGTCCTCTGAATAATAACGCGCATTAACACTATGTATATGGCAATTGGGTAAGGTATGTGTATTTATGCAGTTAACAAGTCATGTGTAATATGAACCAATACGCACGTCATGAGCTTAAAAAAAATTGCAGTAATTCATATGTTCAGAATTCAGCAAAATGATACAAATACGATAACAAGTACACTCTGTCAGAAGTTCAGAAAAATTAGTTTCAGTACAATCGGATTTCTGGTATTCATGTTACAGCCCTTTCAATTTAAGTGCTCGCTGCAGGAAATTCAGTATCTGAACTGAACGTCCGTTTCGCGGCACAATTTTCAGCAAGTTGGACTCAGAATTTAGCGACGCTTCAGTTGAATGAAATCTAGGGTATTCAATATAGTTTCCAACGCAATAGACGGATTCTCTATCGCGTCTCTACGTCGGAAGTTATGCACTGTTCAACACTATAGTAACAGTTCTGATTCTGTTTGTGACTGCTAGACGTCCTGATCTTTTAAATTGCAGTTTAAATAGTAAACGACGATATGACGGGGTGAAATCACTTGTGTTATTTAGATAACAGATTGATCTTCAATAAAATGCAGGGTTCCGCAACAAACAAGTTCAGGAATCGAAGGGGTAAGCATCATGAGACATAAAACAACAACCAGAGTTGCTCTGGACTGCAGTCCAGAGCCGCTCTCCGAACCAATTCACGTCATAATTTCAGTACAGAAACAATTAAGAACTTGCATAGGGTTACAGGTCGTCGAGTCGGATTCCATTTGAGCCCTTGAACGCCTCATTTCAATATGTACACAATTAATTGTGATTTTAACAAAATTCAGGTACGGGAAATTCCCAGTTTTTACGGGTGTAAT
The DNA here is from genome assembly GCA_030015575.1 of Agapanthus africanus. Taxonomy (NCBI): domain Eukaryota; kingdom Viridiplantae; phylum Streptophyta; class Magnoliopsida; order Asparagales; family Amaryllidaceae; genus Agapanthus; species Agapanthus africanus. The sequence continues at coordinate 357,537,797 of JASDDO010000010.1, read as the reverse complement.
TGGGGGTGTTCGTTTAAGCCATTAACAATTGTATTTTCTGGTAAAATTTCTACACAGTGCTCATTGCCACACGGGCCAGAATATGCAATCGAGTTCCGTCAAATTAAATGAAGGTTTTCATTTGGATCTTGCACCAACCACTTATGTCTTATAAGTTTTCATGAATCGTGAGCATGGAATTAATACGGTTTTGTTTTGTAACGGAAATAAACTAGCATGTAGCAAGTAGGGTACTTGCCTGGAGACGCTTTGGCGATGCACGGCAGCGGCAACGGCACGAACGCGTGACGAACGGCGCGGCTAGGTTACGCGGCCTCGGGTCGCGTTTCTGGTTCGTCGTCGGAGTTGCCCGGAGATGTCTCGCGATCACCGGGGGCAGAGAGTGGTGTTGTGGATTTCTGCGAGTGCGCTGGGGTCGACGGTGGTCTGCGGTGTCGCTCCGGCGAATGGCGCAGTAGGGGTCGGGGCTTGGTGTTTAGGGTTTGAAAGAGAGAGAGAGAGAGGTAATGGGGCTCGGGTTTGTAGTGCCGGTGATGATGCTGATGACGAGGAGGGTGTAGGGGCGTCGACGATGTGGTGGGGAGCTCGCCGGCGTGAGGGTGTGGGTGGTGGTCGAGCTCGGGTGTGCAGTGAGTTGGGTGTGCAGGGGGGTTCTGTGGTGGCGGTTGAAGAGAGTGGAGTTGTGTGGGGGCTGGATTGATGGAGAGAAGAGAGCGAGGGAGGAAGGATGAGGAAGTTGTCGTCGTCGGCGAGAGAGGCTGCAGTGGCTTGAGGTTGGGCTTTGGGAGAGAGAGGAAAGTATGGGTGTGAGAGTGAGAGGGAGCAAAGAATTTGAGGTTGAGGAACTCGAGGGAGTCGTGGTCGAGGTCGCGGGGACGTGGGGCAACGACGCGGGCGACGTGGGCACGTGGGGGAAGGCTCGGGGACGTGGGTTCGCGATGAAGGAAGTGAGCGGGAAAATTTTATATAACGTGGGGAAGAAGGAATGTTAAAGAAGCGGGTCGTGTTTGTGAAGGCGGGCGGGTAAAGGTTATGGAGTTGAGCTGGGCCAGAGGAAAAAGGGGTTTAGTTTTAATTAAAAGGGAAACTGGCCGGGCCAGGAGATTTTTTTAGTTCAATTAATCTAATTTATTTTGGGCTGGGAATTTGGGGGTGTGTGTGTGTGTGTGTGTGTGTGTGTGTGTGTGTATTTTGGGCTTTGATTTTTAATTGGTTTAGAAAAACAATTACTACAACTTACGCACTAACCTTCACACAAAATAATGATACGGGAAAAATGGGATAACATTCGGGGACTTGGGAAAATTATAGAAAGATTCTTACTGAAGGAAACGGGGATTTACACTATTGAATCCTTCGGTTTTAAAAAATTATTAGCTGTTAGTTTGTCTAGCTGGAACTCCTTCAAGTTTTACCTCATGACCACTAATTTCTTCACAAGAAAATCCTTTTCTAAAAAGGTGGGATGCTGAGAAACAAAACAACTTTTGTTCCTCAGTGTGGTAGAAGGTATTCCCTCGTAAATGTTTGGGATATCCAACAAACTTACAGAACTGACATTTCCTCGAGTTTGTCCGTATTTTTCTTTTCAACGTAGGCCGGACAACCCCATATCTTAAATTGTTTAAGACATGGTCTCTTCCCATTCCATATCTCATATGGAGTGGTAGGCACTGATTTGGATGGAACCCCATTCAATAGATATGCAGCTTCTCAAGTGCATAACACCAAAAAGGAAACAGGCAACTCAGTAGTACTCATCATAGAGCGCGCCATATCTCATAGGGTGCGATACCTCCGCCCCGATACACCGTTGTGATATGGTGTATACGAAGGAGTAAGCTGAGAGAGAATCTCATTCTCCTTTTAGAAACTCCATGCGCAAGTATTCTGCTCCTCGATCACATCGAAGGTTTTAATAATTCTACCCATCTGGTTCTTAACTTCAAGCTTATATTCCTTGAATTTCTCAAAAGTTTCAGACTTGTGTTTCAACAAAAACATATGTCCGAATCTTGTGAGATGATCAGTGAATATAATGAAGTACGAAGAACCAAGCCTGACATTTGTAGACATAGGACCGTATACATCATCATGTATCCGTCCCAAGAGTTCAGTAACTCTTTCTCTATTTCCAGTAAACGAAGTATTCATCATTTTACCTTTGAGACAATACTGGCAAGTATCATAAGATGAAAATTCGAACGGATTCAAATATTCATCCTTATGTAACTTAGCTAGTTGTGTCGCATTGATATGACCTAGTCTACAATACCACAAGAAGGATTCGTTCATTTCTGAAATATTCCTCTTGTGTGTGTTCTAGATACTTTGAACTGTGGTTTGATTTAGAACGTATATGCCATTACATAACGTGCCTGATCCAATCAACTCTTGATTAAGGAAAATGTTCATAACATTATCCAGCAATACAAAATTATATTCTTCTTTAACTTAATAAAGAATCTGATGTAATCCTGTATATCAGGTTCGTTATCTAATAACATTTGTTCAGAATCAATGTATTTACCATTTGGTAATACAGGGTGATATTTGCCAACTGATATGGCTGCAACTACGCACCTTTCTCTAACAGTTAGAAACATATCACCCAATCCCAGTTCTCAACCTTTCTGTAGCCCATGTAACAGATTACATATGTGGGATCCAAATCCGGTATCTCATACCTAGGACATAGCGGATATTGAGAAACAGTTTTTGGTTATGGACAAACCCGAAGAATATGCATCAGCATGCCTTTTCTTCAATTGGGTCGCGTAGGAATCCGGATATTTCCCTATTTCCTGCTCGGACTTATAACAATTATAAGATTAAGAGGAACCAACGTTCCCCAGCACAGTATAATAAGCAGGTTCGGTTAATGCATCCATATTATTATCTTGATGTCGCTACCAGGAGAGAGAGAGAAGAAAACACTCAGCGTATGCTCTTGCAAGATCAGATTGGTTATTATTTAATCTAATCTGGATGGCTCCCACTGTTTATATCAAATCTTCCTTCAAACCCTAAAAGGTAAGACTAGCCGGGATTAATTACACCCTACAAGTTCGCCAATCTTTCGGCCAGGCCAGTGTCGGAACTTTGAGGGAGGTTCCCCGTGCTTTCGCACGGATCTAATTAAAATAAACCTCGTTTTCGCAGGGGCGTAATCCCGTTAACACCTTTCTAGACACCAACTTGATCGGCTAATTGTAATGAGCAAAACTCTCCCAAGAGTAACTCTTACTCGCAGTGGGTATCGGGATCCAACTATCTCATAGAAAGTATGCAATCTCATTGCAAATTTCAACACTTGAAATTCCCGATAATATTTAGCCCCTATCTTCCTATGACCTTGACGGAGGTCAACAAACCATAGGCTGCTAGTCATGTTCAACCCGTACATTTCATGATTGAATTAAACCTACCCACACAACCCTTGACGGAGGTCAACAAGGCCGCACGACTACCCTAATCCAATCGCATCATATGCTTTAGCAGATAAGCACAAATCAGCTACCGCACACTACGCCTTGACGGAGGTCAATAAACGAAGCACGAATACTAAATAGTCCTTATCTGAAATGAAGGAGGGCTACGACAGTTTTTTAAGAAAACCTTTTACGTAATAAACTTGATATCGTTGTAGAATCGAGTGATTTTGAAAAGGAGTGTTTTTTAGGCTTTTACTAGTTTCTCTAAAGAGGCCACTCCTAGTGAAGGGATCTCGGCTCTTTCCTCATCGAATGAGGTGTTGGATATTTCACAAATACCACTATGCAAAGCATGAACTAAAAAAGAATCAAAAGACAAAACCGAGTGGGTTGTAGCATCTGCCAGTTTCACTAAAGAGGTCACTCCCGGTGAAGGGATCTTGGCTCTTTCCTTATCGAATAAGCTGCTGGATATTCTACAAGGAATACCGCTATGCAAAGCAAGAACTAGAGCTACCATTTTTTAAAACAAGATTCTACAACATCTTTAGGTTTTTTTTATTTCATTAATTTCATTAATGAAGTCCCATAAATTATACTTCCTAAGTATCACAAAAGAAACGAAAGCAGCAATATTTATTATATATCATATATATAATATAAGCATTCGTCTCAACATATCACATCACAGAATATCAGCAGCAGAAAAACACATATGAAATATTGGATATATTAGGAATTCCGTGTTTTAAATTAAGCCAATAAAAAACACGGATTCCACGATCGCGATGAATAGCCAAACCCACATCCCCAGACCCCTACGAGAGCGGCAAGCAACCCTACCAATTCTAGAGTTAGGAGACCCGGTCTCGACTTCTCGAGATGGTCTCCCACTGGACTCTAGAACCCGGTTACTTGTGCTCTCCTCCTTGGGTCTATCCTAATGCGGAAAAGTAAATAATATACATCAATAGTGACATCATCCTCAACCCGGAAGTGCCCTAATAAAAGAATATTGCATACAAGTTTTTACATGAATGAAAATGAAAAACTCTTATCTCACATAAAAAAAAACGGCTATTCAAAACACGACGATCCAATATAATATATTACAGCAACACATAACATTACATGTCATCAGCGTAAGTAAATATGCGTATCCAAATTGTCGTTGACATATAGCAACGAAACCGGTGATACACCATATATTACACTTACGGTCGTAGAAAAGAAAGTGAAAAACTACAACAATTGGAATTCGCAACCACCTTAGACATCATAAACCCAATGTATCACATACTTTGGATTTCATGCCCAACAAAATGAATTCCTTAGACATCACATGCCTAACAATTATAAATCTCGCATTTTAGTCTCGATATTGAAAACACTTTCCAATAACCAGTCGGGTAATTCAACAAGATTCCCGACAACCGGATCGAATGCTCGTTGGAAACTTTAGTAGACGGCCGCACCCACGATGCCGTCGACGAAGTGCACTAAGGCGGAACACCACGGCCACGGGCACCCGAACGGATGCTTTTGGCGACGGGGCCCTTCTATAGTCACTTGGTCAGGGCTATGGGGTGTGGCTATCTAGTAAGGTTACCTGGTGAGTATCCTCGTACGCTACGTGATTGCGACAGACTTTTGATCAACATCAAAATCCCGTGGCAACCGATTAAATGAGACTGAATTGCTAGATTTATAAAATTCAAATTAGTTTTCACAAAACTAAATATTGTGGATTCCAAGTATTGTATCACAATCACAGGTAGCTAGACAATGTTAAACTTTTCGATTGAATAAACAAATACCCAAAATTTCCCAAAGAGCTCAACACTTGAGCGGAGTTTAAAAAGTAACCAAAACATGCCACGGCACCTATGGACCAACCATAGAAGGGTCAACCTTTGCCTCACCTATGGGGCCGCGGAACTACCACAAACCCTAGTGTTTAGTGGCGGTTCCGATGGTCACAGAATCGAGTTAGGGTTTTGTTCTTCTAAACGGTCCACAGAATCACCTACAAGATTTTCTGAAGATCTTAAACTTGGAAAAATCCAACTCTTGGAAAATTTCCAACGAGGGAAAAAATGAGTTATTGATATCCGTTCGAACTTTTTAACGTCATTTAAAGTTACCCGAAACGATATTAGAATTACGAATACGAAACACTCCGAATTGCCTTTATAGAAAGATAACATCACCTGCAATCATAGCAAAAACAAGCAACACCTGAAACACTAAAAGCCAGAGACTGGAACACAGCAGAAAATTGAAGCAAAGACACCCAAGAAAAACCGAGCAGGCCGGTTTTTTAGCTCTTTTCGTCGGGTCAAATCCGGCGAAGTGGGTTCAATTTTCTTCTATGTTCATGTCACATCATATGTAACATTCTGCCATTGCTTAAAAAAAATTTAGACACTCTGAAAAATTGGACAGAAACTGTGTTTATGTTTCGAGTGTTTCGGACTTGTTTCGGTTTCATAATACTACAAATATTGTCTAATTCTCTAGCATAGTTCTGATACCACTGCCGGGTTCCCTACGCGGCCACTGGGTTTCGGGAGGCATCGACCATGCCGTTTTTTAAAAATTGCTTCGCTAAGGAACACTAACGCTAGAATCTAAATTAGAGAATTAGACGAACAAGCATGTAAACATTTTTACATCTAAGTGAACAAGAATTACAACCTTTGTAGACCGGTTCTTCACTTCAATAGCTCCGTGTAGTAGTCGCTTCGCTCCAAGTAGTGATCTCCCGGACTCTAGTGAGGCTCCACAAGGTGAAATAAACAAGCTTTCTTGAAGTCTTCGAGACCGAAGATGATCTAGGTCGAGAAGACACCAACTCAAGCTACCTCTTCACTAATGTGGAATTTAGTGAAGAAAACACCCTAAACTAAATGGCTAATATAGTAGAGGATGATGAAGTAGGAATTTTTCTCACTTTAAAAATATTTTTCTCACTCATTTTCTTCACCTCCCAAAAAGCCAGTGAGCTTGAGGAAGGAGATGAAGAAGAAGCAACCATGGAATGAAGCAAGTGAAGAATGAATCAAGTGGTGAGAATAGCAATCATGGGTGAGTTAATATCATATACTAACTCATGTAGAGACTAAATCATGGCTAAACAATAATTGTTGGGTTAATAAATTCTTCAAGTAAAACAAAATTAGTGGACTTGGTCGATGGTTCCACAAGTTTCTACAAGCTTCAACCATGTGACAATTTCAAAGTAATTTTATTTACTTTAAATAAACAAAACCTTACATTATTATAAGCATGGTGTGAGTCTTATACACCCATGTAGCATGTGGCATCAAGCATGACACAAAAGATGTACATTAATATATATCACATATATACTAAGTGTACACTAGTGAGAAAAAGAATACTTAACACTACTAAAATAGGGGTTGCCCCTACGGATATTGAAATCCATAAAGGCAGATTTATGTTGGCCCTACGGATTAAGCCATAGGGCCAGAAGGTTGCCCCTACGGTCCAAGACGTTCAAGAGTATAAATATTAAATCTTAATTTGGAGTTTGCCCCTACGGAGCCGCAAACCAAGGACCTACGGACAAATCCGTAGGGGCATCTAAATAGCGATTTAATTAAAAAGGCAAAGATCGCCTACGCTGATTATCTCTTTCTCTCTGTCTCGATCGCGCGCGAACCCAAAATCCCCAAATCTCTCCCGCCGTTCTCGTCGTCGCCACCCGCCTTTCTCGTCACCGTTCTTCCTCGTCGCCGTTTTCGTCGTCGCCTCCGTTTCTTCGTCGCCACCGATCGATCGTCTCCTCCACTACACAGGTTAGTAAATCTTCAATTAAACAAATTTCTGATTATTTTAGGGCTAGGGTTCATGGCTGGGGCTGGGGTTGCGGTTGGGGTTGGGGTTCGGCAGGGGTTGCGGTTGGGGTTGGGGTTGGGGTTAGGGTTGGGGTTGGGGTTCGGCTGGGGCTGGGACTGTGGTTAGGGTTAGGGTTTGGGTTTAGCTGGGGCTGGGGCTGGGGCTGGGGTTAGGGTTAGGTTGGGGCTGGGCTGGGTTGGGGCTAGGGCTGGGCTGGGGCTTAGGTTAGGGTTAGGTTGGGGTTGGGGTGGGGCTGGGCTGGGGTGGGGCTGGGGTTAGGGTTAGGGTAGGGTTGGGGTTGGGGTTTGCTGAATTTGGTAAACCTGAGAGAAATTTCCAGCAATTTTAGCCTAGTTTGATTACTAAAATTATTGTTGATCGAGAAAATCTTGGGTCCTTCTAATCAAACATTGTTTGTTACTGTATGTCAACGAGTACTGATAAAAGAAAAAACCGATTTCAAGTGGAAATTAGATATGTACAATGCTCTAATATAATTTTTATTTCTTGCCATCATCAAACAAATAAAATTACTAATATGAAATGGAAAATAAATAAATAAATAATCAAAGCTTTGGCATGTATGTAAAATCCCTTGTTACTTTTTCTTGGTTGCCCAACTTTGAAAATTCTATCTATTAAATTAGACATACTCTAAAAAGAATGATATTGCAAGAATTTGACTTGGTGGAGACTTGCATCATTAATAGAAATATGAAAGTGTAAGGACGTTATTTACCTTCGATAGGGTTCGGTTGGGGTGGGGCTGGGGCTAGCTAGGGCTTGGGCTTCATCACCTTATATAGCTAAATACAAAGCGTACTTCAGTACACCGGACCTCATTGAGTTTCCTATTGAAGTTCTCAGTCAAACGGCATTTGCATATTTTTATTCGCCATGAAATCCCAATTATCAAGCTACAGAGGACCAAAAGCCACCTTTGTTAGTCGAGAGTCATGGTAATAGACTTGTCATTATAGATCATAGTCAATTGTTTTTCCTATCATTTTCTTGATCCAGATGCTAATCAACTTGTTAATTAGTTACTGTTTTTATGACGTATTTGTCTATATTTGTTGACAGTGGCCTTTCTTTTGGATGGACATGTTTTTTTTATGCATGTTTCAGTCATGTGAATTCATATGTTGTGTATAACGCTTTATGATATCAGTATCCTACATTTATAGTTTTAATTGTTGATTGTTATAGATTAATGCCATTGCAATAATAGTTTTTGGTAGATGAATGCCATTGCAATGTAGGATGATCAGTTCTATCAATCTTGATCTCATTGGTTTAAAATCATGTTATACATACAACACGAATGCACAACAAACGCATCATTAGAAAGTAATTCAAGATGTTTAAGTTAAAACAAATATATGATACTCGATGATAATATGAAACCTTCATATTCTCATCGATACTCATATATGAAACTAAAAGCGCCACTTAGTCCCCGTCTATCGGTTAACATACGTGCGATGATCGTCGTGACATAGAACTATACGAAGGTTGTTAAATATCGGATGGTATAGCTCGATACTAACAACCGTCATAGAGTCTATGCGACGAGAAGATTCAATCGTATGGTAACCGATAGATTTGTCCCGTGTGGACAAGTTAGGAATGTATAAAGCAAACACCTTCATTCACTTGTGTTTTCATCCGTTTCGAGATATTTCGTCGGTACCTTTCCGCTGGTTCTCTATGTACAAAGATAGATTAGATGTTCATTTCAACGTTGTTTCACAGCTTTGAAATGATTATATATTCTATTACAATGTACTCGGAGAACAGCGGGGAGGTGCTGCCGAAATTTACTCGAAACGGTTGAAAGCACAAGTGATGGGTGTTCGCTCTATACATTCTTAATGGGATAGAAGCCTTACCCCCGATAGCCGGAACACACACATACAACAAGAATACACAACAAACACATCATTAGAGAGTTATTCGAGATGTTCAAGTTAAAACCAATATATGATACTCGATGATAATATGAAACCTTCATATTCTCATCGATACTCATATATGAAACTAAAAGTGCCACTTAGTCCCCGTCTATCGGTTAACCTACGTGCGATGTTCGTCGTGACATAGAACTATACGAAGGTTGTTAAATATCGGACGGTATAGCTCGATACTAACAACCGTCGTATAGTCTATGCGGCGAGAAGATTCAATCGTATGGTAACCGATAGATTTGTCCCGTGTGGACAGGTTAGGAATGTATAAAGCAAAAACCTTCATTCACTTGTGTTTTCATCCGTTTCGAGATATATCGTCGGTACCTTTCCGTTGGTTCTCTGTGTACAAAGATAGATTAGATGTTTATTTCAACGTTGTTTCACAGCTTTGAAATGATTATCTATTCTATTACAGTGTACTCGGAGAACAGCGGGGAGGTGCTGCCGAAATTTACTCGAAGTGGTTGAAAGCACAAGTGATTGGTGTTTGCTCTATACATTCTTAATGGGATAGAAGCCTTACCCCCAACAGCCGGAACACACACATACAACAAGAATACACAACAAACGTATCATTAGAGAGTGATTTGAGATGTTCAAGTTAAAACCAATATATGATACTCGATGATAATATGAAACCTTCATATTCTCATCGATACTCATATATGAAACTAAAAGCGCCACTTAGTCCCCGTCTATCGGTTAACATACGTGCGATGTTCGTCGTGACATAGAACTATACGAAGGTTGTTAAATATCGGACGGTATAGCTCGATACTAACAACCGTCGTATAGTCTATGCGAAGAGACGATTCAATCGTATGGTAACCGATAAATTTGTCCCATGTGGACAGGTTAGGAATGTATAAAGCAAACACCTTCATTCACTTGTGTTTTCATCCGTTTCGAGATATTTCGTCGGTACCTTTCCGCTGGTTCTCCGTGTACAAAGATAGATTAGATGTTCATTTCAACGTTGTTTCACAGCTTTGAAATGATTATATATTCTATTACAATGTACTCGGAGAACAGCGGGGAGGTGCTGCCGAAATTTACTCGAAACGGTTGAAAGCACAAGTGATGGGTGTTCGCTCTATACATTCTTAATGGGATAGAAGCCTTACCCCCGATAGCCGGAACACACACATACAACAAGAATACACAACAAACACATCATTAGAGAGTTATTCGAGATGTTCAAGTTAAAACCAATATATGATACTCGATGATAATATGAAACCTTCATATTCTCGTCGATACTCATATATGAAACTAAAAGCGCCACTTAGTCCCCGTCTATCAGTTAACATACGTTCGATAATTTATTGTTTTCAACGACAAACACACACACAAAGCATATACACGGATTTTCTCCTTTGTCAGTAACTATCCCGTTCTTATATTTCTCAATATACTCACCATAACCTACAATTTATATGTTATACAGTCTAACATGGCCAATGAGTACGTCAGAGTTAACGACTGGATGTATGTGGATTGGCAACAATGTATGCAACCTAAGTTTGTCGCAGGAGTTGCTGCTTTCATTGAATTTGCACGCGCACATAATAAGATCATAATAGAGAAGATTCTTTGTCCGTGCGATAGATGTGGCAATAAGTACTGGCAGAAGGTAGAATTGGCAGAGCTTCATATTGTAAACTATGGGTTTACTAGACTTTATACAACTTGGAAATATCACGGGGAAGGGGAAGAATGCAGTAATGCGGCAGAAGAAGAAGGAGAACACGATAATGCGGCAGGAGAAGAAGGAGAATTCGGTAATGCGGCAGAAGGAGAAGACGGTAATTTATTTCCATCAGAAGAAATGGAGGATATGGTAGAGGCTGCCCTAGGTGAATCTATTCGTACCGAAGATGACATTCCTTCCGGTCAAGGAACGCGTGCGGATAAATATGAAAATTTTATGAATGATGCTAGAAAACCAATTTATGAGAATGCGAAGTATTCCACCCTCTCATGGTTCGTCCAACTTTTCCAGATTAAGTGCCTAAATGGATGGAGCAACAAGTCATTCACAATACTTCTTTCGTTCTTGAAAGATTCTATGCCCCCGAGAAATAACGTGCCCGACAGCTGGTACGGAGCCCAGAAGATGATGTCTGATTTGGGTCTAAAGTGCGAGAAGATTCAAGCATGTCCTAAAAACTGCGTGTTGTACCGGAAAGAGAATTCAGATTTGAAAGAGTGTCCAATATGCGGAGAGGCCAGGTATAAGTCGAAAGATTCTGATAAGAAGCCTGATATACCTGTCAAGATAGCACGATACTTTCCCATAACACATGGGCTACGGAGGCTATTCAGGTGCAAGAAAACAGCCGAGGCAATGATTTGGCATCACCGTGCTCTTCCAAGTGAAGATAGAAAAATGAGCCATCCAAGAGATTCACCGGCATGGAAGGATTTCGATAGGAGGCATGCAATATTCAGTAGCGATCCTCGCAATGTCCGGCTCGGACTGGCTACTGATGGCTTCTGCCCATTCAACTATATAGTTGGAAGTCACAGCACATGGCCCGTTGTAATGATAATTTATAATCTGTCGCCTTGGTTGGCTATGGAACAATCATACTTTATGATACCTCTTCTTATTGACAGACCAAACTCACCGGGGAACAATATCGACGTCTATCTCCGACCTCTGATTGAGGAGTTGAAATCTTTGTTCATTGATGGTGTAGAGACATACGATGCAAACACAAATACAACCTTCATACTGCGTGCAGCTTTAATGTGGACAATTAATGACTTTCCTGCGTATGGAATGCTATCAGGTTGGTCCGTACATGGTCACAAAGCATGTACTCATTTCCATGAACACACAACATCGAAATTCTTGAATTTTAGCAGGAAGGTTTGTTATTGCGGCCATCGACGTTTCCTGCTTCCAGACCACCCCTATAGGTTAGATACGGTTCACTTTGATCGTCATCATGAGCTTCTTGGACCTCAATCCCCATTGTCCGGAGAGGACGTGACTGCTCAATGGGATAATTACAATAATGTGACCTTCGGGATAGATCCGACGAAACAGGTCAAACCACTATTTTGGAACAAGTTAAGCATTTTCTTCGAGCTTCCGTACTGGTCAACAAATTTAGTGCGTCATTGTCTGGACATCATGCATATAGAGAAGGGAGTATCATAGCACATACTCAATTTGTTTCTTTGTAAAGACGGGAAATCGAAAGACAACCTGAATGCTCGGATGGATCTACAGGAGTGGGGAATAAGAAGTGAATTGCACCCTAGACCGGTAGCGGGTAAACCGGGCAAGTTTGTACTTCCCAATGCCGCTTATCATATGTTACAACCGGAGAAGAAAAGATTCCTGCAGGTATTGCATGATTTGAAAGTTCCCACAGGTTTCTCAGGATCATTCAGCAAGAAAATAAAAATTGTGAAAGGCAAGATCGATGGGCTGAAAATTCATGATCACCATGTTATCGTGGAGCACCTTCTTCCATTAGCCCTCAGGACTTCTCTCCCCGAATCGATTGGTCTAGTAATCAACGACCTATGTTGTTTTTTCAGAGAGTTGTGTGCTAAAACACTGGAGGTTGTGACGCTGGATAAACTAGAAAATTTTATTGCGTTGATACTTTGCAAGTTTGAGCGTATTTTCCCACCGTCATTCTTTGATATCATAATACACTTGACTGTTCATCTTGCAACTGAGGCTAAGTTAGCCGGACCGGTATAATATCGATGGATGTATCCCATCGAGAGGTACGTGTAATTTTTCGTTTCGCGCAATTTATAAATTTATTGTTGTCTTGTATACCCGTATTTATTTATTCAACATATTTTCATTAGGTACCTTTACACTCTTAAAAAGTATATACGCAATAAAAATCGACCAGAGGGTTCTATCATGCAAGATTGACGGGCCATATGGTAAAGCCGGGTATAAGAGGGTAGACACTATGTTTATCAACAAGATATACCGGTTTATCTTGCTTAATTGTGCATGTCTTGAACAAATTAGAGAGTAAGTTTTTTTAGATTAATTGTTATATTTGTGTTTGTGTGTGTATGAAATGATATAATATTAATGTCACCATTATTTTTCGAAAACAGAATTCATTTTAACGAGGTAGGTGAGGGGCATCCTGATTGGAACGAAGAACGATTGGAAAAATATCATCAGGATAATTTTTGTGATTGGGTCACAGATCATGTAAGTTATTCGAATAACATTTTATTGCTATCAGATTTAATCTAAACTTGTATCGTTATGCATTTTTCGTAAAATTTGTTTGGTTAGATCAACGATCCGAACTTGTCTGCACCATTTGAGAGTGATTCAAGATGTTTAGCTCAATTTCCTAGTATGGATGTTGCATATTACAAAGGATTTGGTGTCCTTGGATACAAATTCGAAGTTAAGGACATAGAAACATCTAGAACCACTCAGAATAGTGGGATTGCGACGGTAGGATCGGACGGTGTGATTTATTATGTGTACTTAAATTGTATACTCGGCATCCACTATCCCGGACGATCAGAACCCTTTTATATATTTCAGTGTACTTGGTACGATACGCGAAACGATACGGATAAGTGGAGAATCAATATTGGGACTTGGAAAGATCAATATAGATTGACCAGTGTGAACACACTTCGATTTTACGGTCACGAAGATCCGTTTATCTTTCCGATCCAAGCGTTTCAAGTATACTACTCACAGTGTTTGAAGCATCCGGGATGGAGTGTTGTATGCCGATGGAAACCCAGAGATGTCTACGATGTCCCAGAATTCGAGGACAGCGATGAGGATGAAGAAGAGAGAAGGCTTAGAGTGCTCCGACCGACTGTTTCGAAGGACGGGTTGTCTTCGGCCGATCATGAAGTTACGTGGGTTAGAAATGACATCGACGATGAAATCCAAGTAGATATGTATAATGCGCCCACGAAACGAAAAAGGTTATCAGTAATGTTTTATTATTACTTCACATTTTACGATCTATACATATCTAGTCAATACTTTTAATGATTGTCTAATGCATCCATGAACCGTTTATCTAGATTTGATAACGATGTCGGGAGCAGCGAGGGGCGGCAGGAGCTCCAGCCGCGGCAGAGGAAGAGGCAGAGGCAGAGCGGTTCTGCCGCCCGGAGAGCTACGAAGGGAGCTTTAGAGGGCCGGTCTTGCACCCAGATCGGAAACCCCTTTGGATACCTCCTTCTGTGTGGATTTTACCACACCTCCGGGTATATTGCACGCATATCCATTTTGAATGTAATATTATAGATATTTATTCCTGTTTATGTCAAAATTACTTATATTGTCAATGTTTGATTGTCTAGTTGTTGGTGATGCGTCCACATCAGGGACAGAGGCCACTCCCGCTCCTCCAGGTATGTTTATATATCATATAGTGCATGTATATTGATTTAGAATGCTATATTATAAATATACACACATTCCTTTTGCTCTTACTTAGATAGTAATTTTTATTATTGTCTAGCTGTAGGTGGTGACACCACCGCACCTGCGGGTATGTTTATATATCCTATAGTGCATGCATATTGATTTAGAACGTTATATTATTGATCTACACATTCTTTTTGTAATTACTTATATAATCTATTTTTAATTGTCTAATTATAGGTGGTGCGTCCACATCTGACGCAGGGGCCACTCCTGCCACTTCCGTACCCTCCGCATCGTCTGTAGGTTAATATGAATAAATATAAAATATTTATTCATTTTACATATGCTCTATAGAATAAATATGAACTTCATAGAAATTTAGCGTCTTGTTTATTTTCTAGTTGGAGGGGATGCGTCCTCATCCGGGACACCGGCCGTTCCTCACCGGAGGAACTAGCATCCCGCTCGTGCTGCTACCCGGGCCCAGGCTCATGCTTTAGTCACCGGAGGTATATATCACACTTCAATTTTCGTTTAACCTTGATTTCTTAATACATATTTGTCTTAATATTGATTGTCTTGATATTTCTTGCAGATGCAGGGCCTCCCCATCCCTAGAGGGGGACTCGAGGCCCGAATCCGTCCCATAGGCTGAGGCCTGACAGAGCTAGGGGGAGGCAGCATTCCCCCTCCTTTTTACCCTTGACTATCGCTATACCGGTCCTCATGCTAAGAGGTTCGGCCGGTATATGGGAATGAGAGCCGGCTCGTGAAGAACTATCCACTTCAAGTTGAGTGGGGCGAGCAGCACCGGCGCTCATTCGCCCGCTTCTTTGATCAGGCTCGGGTATTAATATATATTTTCATTTGATTTATCCAATATATTTATTATTAACACTTTCAATCTATTAACAATGTTTTTTTTTGTATTTTCAGTTGGATTACGATTTTCAGCCTGTACCCGATCCTGATCACCCTGGGAGGGTGCTCGACCTTCATGCTCTGTACAATGGCCTGATGAAGAACATGCAGACCAAGGTCCGATACAATAGGAATGAGCTGAAGGCCGACTGCTACTCCCTGTGGATGGCGCCCCCCGAGGCAGAGAGAGCGGCCCTCCTTTCTACTCCGGCGTTTGCGAGAGTCGACGTAGAGACATGGCCTCTATTGTGCGAATATTTCGACTCTCAACGCAAATAGGTATGTATTTTAAATGTAATTCATTGTTTAGGATATAATTTATTTTTTTGTGTTTCTTAATTAGAAAACTAAATGTGAATGCGTTGTGCAGAAACAGGCCGCTCAAAATATAGAGAATAGGAAATCGGCGAAGAGGGGTCGCCCCACTTACACAGGTGGCTCGAGGAATATTACTCGAGCCATGGAGTTATCGGTAAATTACAATAGACCGGCCTTTGTGATATAATGCAATATTAAGAGTTATTTTCTAATATATCTAATATTAAGAGTTATTTTCTAATATTGCAGACAGCTCAGACCCTGGCGCAAGGTGGTACACCGAGCGTGTTGTCCGCATATCTTGCCGTCCACGGCACCTCGACAGATCCCGCCACGGGCGAGCTTCGATATCCCGACGTCGCTACCGAGGAGTATTGCGTAAGTGTTAATATTTATTCAACCCATATTTGAAATTTTAGTTTTGGAAAGTTCAAATTTAAATTTTATACTTATACTTTACTGCTTAATATGGGTGTAGGAGTGGGTGATTAAGCAAGCCGAGGCCTCGGGGATCGATTTTACCGGACAGAGCGATCCGAGGCTACTAACACCAGTCCTGGACGCCGCATACGGAGGGCACCACGGATGTTGGGAGAGAGGCCGGGGACTGGGCCCTAGCAGGGCCCATATGAGGTTGGACTCTACCCCGGCAGTTACTTCCTCCGTCTCCAGTGAGCGACGTGTCCAGCAGGAACTGGAGAGCTTGAAGGCCACCGTTCAGGAGTTGAAGGAGATGCTGGTATGTATACTACTTAATAGTAAAATATCATGTCATATTATAGATATCAACATATCCAATATTAGTACGTAGCTTGAGATTATTTGGTTGTAGACTTAGGTTTGATTAATCATACATACATATCTAATTAAAATAAACTACGGTTTTCAGAACTAGATATCCAAATGGGGTTTCGAAATAACTTGATAATGATACGAATTCGAATAATACACAGTTCTTACACGCTTATTACACACGTTAGGTCCAGACGCGACAGGGTACATCGGCCGAGCCTCCATATGCATCTCCTTCGGCTGCGGCTCCGCAAGCCACTACATCGGCTGCGGTTCCGCAGACGGCTCCTATAGCTCCACCGCCAGCTCAAACTCCCGCATCCACGGCTCCGCAAGCCACTACCTCGACGGCGGCTGCGCAGACCACATCGCCAGCTCCACAGCCCGCTCAGACTCCCGCACGCGCCGAATTGCATGATTTGTTGACTGAGGAGCAGGCGCGCCAGATTCTAGTGTTTATCAGAGGTGGAGCTGGACCGAGCTAGGGTAGCTTTTTGATTCTTATTTTTTGAAACATGTATTTATTTATATGATACATATTGTACTACATTTTGGACGATATTGATATTGGTGGTCCTACAGTGTTTATATTTATATCATATTCTGTTTTTAGGTTTCTTTTGTATATTATATGCGTGAGATGTGATTATGAATACTGCGATATATGTTGTGTGATGATTAATTTTATGTTTGATTGATGTATATATTATTGTGCACAGGACGAGAAAAAATTAGGCAGCCCTTTTTTTAAAAAAAACTGATAATATGTACCTACGGATTAATCCGTAAGTACACACGTTGCCCCTACAGATTAAACCGTAGGGGCAAGATATCAGAATAACTGATATTTTCCCCTGTGATCTTAGTATCAGGGGGTTGGGCTTGCCCCTACGGATATATCCGTAGGGGCAAACAAATGCCCCTACCCAGTTATCCGTAGGGGCAAAATATCAGGAATCCTGATATTTTGCCCCTACAGATATGTACCTACGCATGTATTCGTAGGGGCTATTACTTGGCCCTACGGATTCATCCGTAGTTACAAGTAATCTATTTTTAAAAACCGTAAATAAAATAATTTTTTTGCCCCTACGGCCTACTCCGTAGAGCAAACGGGACCTACACAGTACTCCGTAGGGGCAAGTTTTTATCCGTAGGGGCAAGTTTAGGGCTTCAACTTGCACCTACAGCGTTTGTACCTAAAGGGTATTTTCTTGTCCCTACGGCTATAGCCGTAGGGGCAACCCATATTTGTAGTAGTGTAAGTGAGCTAATATTAGTTAATGTAAGATAATATATCAAATATATAAGTATACATTAAATTATTAAACCAACACTTGATTTAATAATCCGGCAATATCACATACAACCGACTAATATCAAATGTATCAACTTGTCGAATAAACACTTAATTCGACAGCCCGGTTATATCACAGATAACTGACCGATATCACACATCACGAGAATAGAATACGGTATCATAAACGTGTATTAATCTCGGTCCTGCACATATCACATATGTGATCCTACTTCGTTTCGCTTGAACCAGGAAACCTCTGTGTAGAACTCCAAAGACTCGTCAATACGCCGGCAGTAGGTGGTGATCATATCAGTTACCCATAAGCCGCAAGCGGTATGCTAAACGTAACGGCCACCCAGGTATTGAACGATCAGAATATCAACAAGAAAGCCTGCTCATACTTCTGTGAATCCAATCAGTAACACTACCGTATAGTCCGGTCTCTTCGTCAGATATGTCGCATTTCACAGCCAGGGGGTGGTAAACGTCAGACCCCAAAAGCTTGATAAGTCTTATGCTGATGTGAAGCTCATAACGGTTCGAGAAACTACTGATAACACTTACCGGTAGATCTCAGCAACCGTAGCTGGGGATTTCCTGTTATGGCCAATCGAGCATAGCGCAACATCAACCCCCAATACCGGGAGAGACGAAATCCCCTCCTATCGCTCATTGCCTCCATGTGACTCGGGACTATACCTAAATACCACCGTTTTGCACGATCTCTTGAACGCGGTAAGATAGAAATCAAAGCACAATGGGAATCACACAAGACTCTATGACGATCTCAGGTCGACAGACTAACCTATACCAGTGTCACCATAGAACTGCTATCTGACGATAGGTATAATACCATCTAGGAGTTCTCGGTGAGTCCGTTCAGTGTACCCAGTCTCCACTGAGCACCCGTATACCATCTCTGATGTCAAACACCAATGTGTTAGTTATGTATATGCCCTAGAGGCCATTGCTATACATATGATGTATATTATAATGGATGCTTGGATATATATAGAGTGGACTTTCTTGCTCGACATGATAGTATGCTATCTGGTTTCACTTTATCTTCACATGTTGACTTGTATTGGTTTACTGTCCTGCTCTCACATGTTGATAAAGCCCTTAGAATATGTACTCGACTACTAAGACTATGATGCAGATCATACTAATGGGGCCAGGGTAGTTAAAGAGTACATCCTATAACTGTTCCTAGTCAAGAGAGTGTCGAGACAGGGCATCGATACTCCAGAGTAGACTAGCGTATACGCATCTTTACCCATATGATGGGTGATGGATGATCCCATATCCATCAGTGTTTGACATCAAAGATGGTGTACGGGTGCTCAGTGGAGACTGGGTACACTGAATGGACTCGCCGAGAACTCCTAGATGGTATTATACCTATCGTCAGATAGCAGTTCTCCGGTGATACTGGTACAGCTTAGTCTGTAGACCCGAGATCGTCATAGAGTCTTGTGTAATTCCCACCGTGCTTTGATTTCCACCTTACCACGTCCAAGAGGGCATGCAAAACGGTGGCTTTTGGGTACAGTCCCGAATCACATGGAGGCAATGAGCGATAGGATGGGTTTCGTCTCTCCTGGTATAGGGAGTTGATGTTGTGCTGTGTTCGATTGGCTATAACTGGAAGTCCCTGGCCAGGGCAGATTTGGAGTGCTACTAGTTATCATTAGTTTCTCGACCTGTTATGAGCCTTACATTGACAGGACTTATCGGTTACTGGGGTCTGACGTTTACCACCCCTAGACTTGATATGCGACATATGAGACGAAGAGACCGAACTGTAGGGGAGTGTTACTGATTGGATTCACAGGAGAAAGAACAGGCCTGCTTGTTGATCTTCTGATCGCTCAATACCTGGGTGGCTGTTACGTTTAGCTGACCGCTTGCAGCTTGTGGGTGTTTGATATGATCATCACCTACTGCCGGCATATTGACGATTTTTCAGAGTCCTACACAGAGGTTTCCTGGCTCAGGCAAAACGGAGTAAGAGCACATATGTGATATGTGCATGACCGAAAATAAAACGTGAGTACCGTATTCTATTCTCGCAATGTGTGATATCGGCCGGGTATATGTGATATAGCCGGGTCATCGGATCAAGTGTTGATTCGATAAAATTGTACATGTTATATTAGTCGGTTATATGCAATATAGCCGGATTGTCGGATCGAGAGTTAATTCGATAATTTAATATATATTATATATGAGATATATTACATTACATTAACTAATATAAGATCGCTTTATTGATTCATTTTCTCACTTGATAATACATTGATGTATATGCGATATATGTTAATTGTATTATTTTCTTTTTATTACAAAATATATTGTATATGTGATATATAATATTGTAACAAGTTAGGGTTACAAATACAACAAAGATTTAGACTTTAAACCAAGTTAGGGTTTGGATTTGGGTTAGCTTTTGGATGAGCTTTCACAAAGCTTCATGAAGGTTTGACTTCTGTCCTCATCCTTGATATTATGTGTAGATATTCTTTAACCCAACCCAAACCCTTAACCTATGCTTTATTCTCTAGAAAGGTTAAGCCACTCATTCTTAACCTATGGTTGAATTGTAACCACAACAATTAATTCATTATTCATCACAAATGCTTTCTTCTTCTTCTTCCTCCTTGAAAAAGCTTTCTAACTTTTTGTGTTGTGATGATTTAAAGTGAGAAATTGAAAATAAAAGAGAGAGAAATTCCTACTTCATCATCCCCATCTATTCTAGCCACTTAGATTAGGGTGTTCACTTCACTAATACTTGATTAGAGAAGTGAGAGCTTGGTTTTGAGATTCTTCAAGGTAGATCATCTTCGAAAAGGAAGACTTCTAGCAAGCATGGATCATTCGACTTGTGGAGCCTCTCTAGAGTCCGGGAGTTCATGGATCGCGGCGAAGAGACTACTACTCGGAGCTTATGAAGTGAAGGAACGAACTACAAAGGTTGTAATCCCTCTCTCTTAGATGTAAAGTTGTTTACATGCAAAGTTTACCGTAAGTCTTTAGTTAAGATCTTGGTTAGGGTTTTTTTAGCACCCCAAAAATTTTAAAGTAGCATGTTTGATGCTTGCCAAAACCTTGCTAAGGTGTTAAGCTAACCCTACACAATAGATATGGGATCATCCATCGCCCATCATATGGGTCGAGAAGCGTATACGCTAGTCTACTCTAGAATATCGATGCCCCATCTCGATACTCCCACGACTAGGAACAATTGGAGGATGTACTTACCGACTACCCTTGCCCCCGCTAGTATGATCTGCATCATAATCCTGGTAGTCAAGTACTTATCCTAAGGGATTTATCAACATGTAATAGAGAGACAACAAGTGTACATGTTAAGATAAAGAGCAACCAGATAGCATACTATCATGTCGAGCAAGAAAGTCCTCCCTATATATGTCCAAGCATCCACTATAATATACGTCACATGTATAATAATGGCCTCTAGGGCATACATATAACTAACAAGAACCATATGTTGCAAAGTATCAGGATTCTTCAACGTGATCGAACATGTAGATACTTGTGTTAGGTATTCCATTGTAAACAATAGTTTTGAGAACTTGCTTCTCTTTCAGGTTACTCATACGTGAGTGCATTCCTTGATGAGTAATGCTGCTTGGCCTCTTTCCATTTTGTTGATATTCACAGGAAACGGCTGCATGTATTTTGAATCTTGTTCCAATTAAATTAGTTCATTTGTTTCTATGTTGGATATATTGAATAGATTCATATCTTAGCAATGTTGAGATATATGGAGTTGTCCGGCTTATTCTTAAAACCAGAATCCGGATAAACTCAAGGCACATTTCAGTAATGGCAGTTTGTGGGTTATCCCGGGCTTTGACAATAGATAACATTCTACCATCTGGAAGATCAATAGTTTTATTGTTCTAAACTCGCCACCGGTTTTAGTAAAAATGGATTCTTTTCAGAAAACATTAGTGGGAGTATGGTAGAACTGGAAGTGATTCTAGAACCACAAACGATTACTGAAGATTTAGTAGAACCTAAAGATTCTATTGGATTCAACAATCCATGAGCCACTCCGTAGATTTGGTAGGTAACCTCATGCACCCGAGAGGCACTTCGGTATCCTCAAAGACGGTGACATGGAGTTTTTGAATTCAACAATTTTTTCAAAAGTTGAAATTTTTCATATTAAAAATACTCAGAAAATCATGCAGGGAATTCTATGGACCAACCTGAAGAACGAGTCCCTAACTCGCTACAGTGACCGCACAACCGCGGCCAAAACCTGGTTTTGGCGGCTGTGGTGGCTTGGGACGGGCACTTCAGCGATGGTCCGTAGGTGATAAGGCATGCTTCTGGGAATTTTTATTTTTCTGCTCAAGTTTTGAGCTTACTGGGGTATTTTGGGAATTCGTTGAATCGATCGAATTGTCTAACTTCGCCTAGATATCTATGTTGTGATACAATATGTGGAATTCATTTAGTTAGGCATGAAATCCGTAATATGTGATATTTCGGGTTTACAATGTCTAAAGAGATTGTGGATTCCAAATATTGTAGTTTTACATTTTCTTTTCTATGACCGTAAGTGTAATATGTGGTATATCACCGTTTTCGTCGCTATAGATCGACGACAATTGTGATAGACATATTTACTTATGTTGATGACATGTGTTGTTATGTGTTGCTGTGATATGTTATATTGGATCATCGTGTTTTGAATACCTGGGGGTTTTATGTGAGATGAGAGTTTTCTTTTCATTCATGTAAAATTCATTTGTATGTAATATTCTTTTATTGGGGCACTTCCGGGTTGAGGTTGATGTCACCATTGTATATTATTTACTTTTCCACATTAGGATAGACCCAAGATGGAGAGCACAAGTAACCGGGTACTAGGGTCCAGTGGGAGGCCATCTCGAGGAGTCGAGACCGGGTCTCCTAACCCTAGAATTGGCAGGGTTACTTGCCGCTCTCGTAAGGGTCTAAAGATGTGGGTTTGGCTATTCATCGCGACTGTGGAATCCGTGTTTTAAGCAGGCTCAAAATAAAACACGGACGTCCTAGTAAATCCAATATTTCATATGTTGAATTCTGCTGCAATGTTCTGTGATGAGATCACATTACTGCCTGAGACGAATGCTTATACTATATATATGATATATAAATATTACTGTTTTCGTTTCTTCTGTGATGCTTAGGAAGCTTAAATGATAGGATTTTATTAATGAGATTAATAAAAGAAAAGAATCCTAAAAGATGTTGTAGAATCAAATTTTCAAAAAGGGTAGCTACAGTTATTGCTTTGCGTAGCGGTATTCCTTGTAGAATATCCAGCACCTTATTCGATAAGTAAAGAGCCGAGATCCCTTCACCGGGAGTGACCTCTTTAGCAAAACTGGCAGATGCTACAAACTCACGGTTTAGTTTTTGATTGCTTCTATAGTTCTTGCTTTACACAGCGGTATTTGTGAAATGTCTTGCACCTTATTTGATAAGCAAAGAGCCGAGATCCCTTCACCGGGAGTGACCTCATTAGCAAAACTAGAAAAGCCTCAAAAACACTCCTTTTCAAAATCACTTGTTTCTACAACGATATCAAGTTCATTACGCAAAAGTTTTTCTTAAAAACCTGCGTAGCCCTCCGTCATTTCGGATAAGTATTAACTAGTATTCGTGCTATGGTAGTTTGGCATTCGTTAAGGCGTAGTGTCCGGTTGCTATTTACTACTTATCTGCAGTATATGATGCGATTGGATTAGAGTATTCGTACGACATTTTTTGGCATTCGTCAAGGGTCGTGCGGGTGGGTTTAATTCAATCAAGAAATGTACGGGTTGAACTTGACTAGCGGACTATGGGTTGTTTGGCATTCGTCAAGGTCATAGCACGTTAAGGGCAGAAGCATTATCGGGAATTTCAAGTGTTGAAATTTGCAATCAGATTGTATACCTCCTATGAGATAGTTGGATCCCGATACCCACTGCGAGTAAAAGTTACTCCTGGGAGAATTTTACACAGGACAATTAGCCGATCAAGTAGGTGTCTAGAAAGGTGTTAACGGGGTTATGCCTCTGGAAAAATGAGGTTTATTTTAATTAGGTCTGTGCGAAAGCACGAGAAACCTCCTTCAAAGTACCAACACTGATCTGGCTGAAAATTGGCGAACTTGTAAGGTGTAATTAATCTCGGCTAATCTTACCTTTTAGGTTTGAAGGAAGATTTGATTAAAACAGTGGGAGCCATCCTGATTAGATAAGATAATAACCAATCTAATCTTGCAAGAGCGCACGCTAAAGTGTTTTTCTTCTCTCTCTCTCCAGGTAGCGACCATATCAGGACTTAATCAAGATAATAGTATGGATGTATTGACCGAACCCGCTTATTATAATGAGCAGGGGAACGTTGGTCTCTTTCTTTCTTATAAATGTTATAAGACTGAACAGGAAATAGGAAAATATCTGGATTCTCATACTGCCCAAACGAAGAAAAAGCATGATGATGCATCTTCTTCGGATGTGTTAGTTATCGAGAACTGTTTCTCAGTTCACTCTGCGTCCTGGGTATTAGATACCGGATCAGGATCCCACATATGTAATATGTTACATAGGCTACAGAAAGGTAGGGAACTGGGAATGGGTGATCATTCCGTTAAAGTAGGGAATGGCGCAAATGTTGCAGCCAAAGCCGTTAGCAAATATCACCTTGTATTACCAAGTAGTAATACATTGATTCTGAACGAATGCTATTACATACAAAGCATGATATTCAACATTATATCAGTTTCTTTATTAAGTAAAGAAGGATATAATTTTGTAGTACAGGATAATATTATGAACATCTTCCTGAATCAAAAGTTGATTGGATCAGGCTCGTTAAATAATGGCATATACGTTCTAAATCAAACTACGGTTCTTAATGTACAAAACACTCACAAGAGGAAGAGTTCAGAAATGAATGAATCTTTCTTGTGGTATTGTAGGCTAGGTCATATCAATGCGACACGACTAGCTAAGTTGCATAAGGATGGATATTTGAATCCGTTCGAATTTTCATCTTATGAAACTTGCCATTCATGTCTCAAAGGCAAAATGACCAAAACTCCGTTTAATGGACACGGAGAAAGAGTTACGGAACTCTTAGGACTGATACATAGTGATGTATGTGGTCCCATGTCTACACATGCCAGGAATGGTTCCTCGTACTTCATTACATTCACCGACGATCTCTCAAGATATGGACATGTGTTCCTGTTGAAACACAAGTCCGAAGCTTTTGAGATATTCAAAGAATATAAACACGAAGTAGAGAACCAAACGGGTAAAAGTATTAAGATCCTTCGATCTGATCGAGGAGGAGAATACTTGAGCAATGAGTTCCTGGACTATCTAAAAGAGAATGTGATTCTCTCTCAGCTTACTCCTCCCTATACACCACAACACAACGGTGTATCGGAACGGAGGAATTGCACCCTATTAGATATGGTGCGCTCAATGATGAGCTCCGCTGAGTTGCCTATTTCCTTTTGGGGTTATGCGCTTGAGACAACAGCATACCTATTGAATCAAGTTCCATCTAAATCTGTACTTACCACAGCATATGAGATATGCAGTGGGAAGAGACAATATCTTTAAAGAGTTAAGATATGGGGTTGTCCAGCCTATGTCAAAAGACAAAATCCGGACAAACTCGAGGCACGTTCAGTTCTCTGCAAGTTTGTGGGATATCTAAAGAATTCATATTGATATTTTTTCTACCACGGTGAGGAGCAAAAAGTGTTTGTTGCTCAGCATGCCACCTTTTTAGAAAAGGAATTTCTTGTTAAAGAAATTAGTGGCAAAGAGGTAGAGCTGGAAGAAGTTCCAACAACACAAACTGCAACTGAAGATTTAGTGGAACCAGAAGATTCAGTAGTTCCCGACGAACCTCAGCCGCTCCGCCGATCTAGTAGGGTTCCTCCTCCACCTGAGAGATACTACGGTTTTCTCATTGATGGTGGGAGCGAGGATTGCATCATGGAAGATCTTGACACGACTAGCTTCGAGCAGGCCATCACGAGTGGGGACTCTGTGAAATGGCTGGATGCAATGCTATCTGAGATGGAATCCATGTACACCAACAAAATATGGACTTTGAAAGTTGCTCCTGAAGGGGTAAAACCCATTGGGAGCAAATGGATCTTTAAGAAGAAAATTGGTGTAGATAGAAAAGTTGAGACTTACAAAGCTAGACTTGTTGCAAAGAGTTTTCGTCAACGACCACGTGTGGATTATGACGAAACCTTTTCTCCATAGGCTATGCTTAAGTCCATCCGATCCTACTTGTCATTGTTGCATTCCATGACTACGAAATCTGGCAAATGGATGTTAAGACAGCCTTTCTAAATGGTGATTTAGAAGAGTGTGTGTACATGACTTAGCCAGAGGGTTTCGTAGACAGTGGGAGCAGTGGAAAGGTGTGCAAGCTTCTTAAATCCATCTACGGGTTAAAGTAGGCATCGCGGAGTTGGAACATCTATTTTGATGTTGTAGTCAAAGAGTTTGACTTCATCAAACACTGGATGAACCTTGTATATACAAGAAGGTGGTAGAGAGTAAGGTTGTCTTCCTCGTATTATACGTAGATGACATACTCTTGATAGGAAATGTTGTTCCTATGCTGCACTCGGTCAAACTCTTCTTATCACAAAGATTCTCAATGAAAGATCTAGGTGATGCCTCCTGCATTTTGGGATTAAGATCTATAGAGATAGATCTAGACGGATACTGGGATTGTCCCAATCTAGGTACATTGACACCATACTAAAGAGGTTTAGTATGGAAGAATCCAAGCGTGGGAATTTACCCACGATCTCTGGACTCACTCTCTCCAAAGAGATGTCTCCTAAGACTGATTTGGAGAGAACTCGCATGCAAGGGATACCCTATGCTTCGGAAGTAGGCTCTATCATATATGCGATGCTATGTACCAGACCCAATGTAGCATACTCACTAAGTGCAGTGAGTAGGTATCAAGCAGATTCTAAAGAGAATCACTGGATGACTGTGAAGAACATTCTCAAGTACTTGAGAAGGACTAAAGAGATGTTCTTGGTGTATGGTAACGGAGAACTCCAGGTGGAGTCCTTTACCGATTCGAGCTTCCAGAGTGATAAGGACGACTCTAAGTCGCACTCGGGTTTTGTCTTTACCCTCAATGGAGGGGCGGTTTTTTGGAAGAGTTCCAAACAGGAAACCGTGGCAGACTCGACGATGGAGGCTGAATACATCGCTGCCAACGATGCTACTAAAGAGACTGTCTGGATGAATAAGTTCATCACTAAACTTGGTGCGGTTCCGTCCATTGAGCATCCAATACCTCTGTATTGTGATAACAATGGAGCTGTGGCTTTGGCCAAGAAACCCAGGTCCCATCAGAGATCCAGGCATATTCTGAGGCGGTATCACCTGATCCGGGAGATAGTTGATCCCCGGGAGATCGAGGTCAGGAGAGTTGATACGAAGGACAACACTGCGGATCCACTCACGAAGTCCATACCCCAGATACATTTTGAAAGACTCTTCGGGTTGTTGGGTATGAGATACTACAACAGCTGGCCTTAGTATAAGTGGGAGATTGTTAGTTATGTTTATGCCCTAGAGGTCATTGTTGTACATATGATATATATTATAATGGATGCTTGGATATATATAGAGAGGACTTTCTTGCTCGACATGATAGTATGCTATTTGGTTTCACTTTATCTTAACAAGTTGACCTGTATTGGTTTACTGTCTTGCTCTCACATGTTGATAAAGCCCTTAGGATAAGTAATCGACTACTAGAACTATGATGCAGATCATACTAGTGGGGCCAGGGTAGTCAAAGAGTACATCCTATAACGGTTCCTAGTCGACAGAGTGTCGAGACAGGGCATCGATACTCCAGAGTAGACTAGCGTATACGCATCTTGACCCATATGATGGGCGATGGATGATCCTATATCCATCGGTGTTTGACATCAAAGATGGTGTACGGGTGCTCAGAGGAGACTGGGTACACTAAACGGACTCGCCGAGAACTCCTAGATGGTATTATACCTATCGTCAGATAGCAGTTCTCCGGTGACACTGGTACAGGTTAGTCTGTAGACCCGAGATCGTCATAGAGTCTTGTGTGATTCCCACTGTGCTTTGATTTCCACCTTACCACGTCCAAGAGGGTGTGCAAAACGGTGGCTTTTGGTTACAGTCCAGAATCACATGAAGGCAATGAGCGATAGGAAGGGTTTCGTCTCTCCCGGTATAGGGAGTTGATGTTGTGCTGTGTTCGATTGGCTATAACTGGAAGTCTTTGGCCAGGGATGATTTAGAGTGCTACTAGTTATCATTAGTTTCTCGACCTGTTATGAGCCTTACATTGACACGACTTATCGGTTACTTGGGTCTGACGTTTACCACCCCTAGACTTGATATGCGACATATGAGACGAAGAGACCGGACTGTACGGGAGTGTTACTGATTGGATTCACAGGAGAATGTACAGGCTTGCTTATTGATCTTCTGATCACTTAATACCTTGGTGGCTGTTACGTTTAGCTGACCGCTTGCAGCTTGTGGGTTTTTGATATGATCATCACCTACTGCCGGCGTATTGATGATTCTTTAGAGTCCTACACAGAGATTTCGTGGCTCAGGAAAAACGAAGTAGGAGCACATATGTGATATGTGCGGGACCGAGAATAATACGATATGAGATACCGTATTCTATTCTCGCGATGTGTGATATCGGCCGGGTATATGTGATATAGCCGGGTCATCGAATCAAGTATTGATTCGATGAAATTGTACATGTTATATTAGTCGGTTTTATGCAATATAGCCGGATTGTCGGATCAAGAGTTAATTCGATAATTTAATGTATATTATATATGAGATATATTACATTACATTAACTAATATAAGATCGCTTTATTGATTCATTTTCTCACTTGATAATACATTGATGTATATGCGATATATGTTAATTGTATTATTTTCTTTTGTTACAAAATATATTGTATATGTGATATATAATATTGTAAAAAGTTAGGGTTACAAATGCACCAAAGATTTAGACTTTAAACCAAGTTAGGGTTTGGATTTGGGTTAGCTTTTGGATGAGCTTTCATGAAGCTTCATGAAGGTTTGACTTTTGTCCTCATCCTTGATATTTTGTGTAGATATTCTTTAACCCAATCCAAACCCTTAACCTATGCTTTATTCTCTACAAGGGTTAAGCCACTCATTCTTAACCTATGGTTGAATTGAAACCACAACAATTAATTCATTATTCATCACAAAAGCTTTCTTCTTCTTCCTCCTTGAAAAAGCTTTCTAGCTTTTTGTGTTATGATGATTTAAAGTGAGAAATTGAAAATAAAAGAGAGAGAAATTCCTACTTCATCATCCCCATCTATTCTAGCCACTTAGATTAGGGTGTTCACTTCACTAATACTTGATTAGAGAAGTGAGAGCTTGGTTTTGAGATTCTTCAAGGTAGATCATCTTCGAAAAGAAAGACTTCTAGCAAGCATGGATCATTCGACTTGTGGAGCCTCTCTAGAGTCCGGGAGTTCATGGATCGCGGCGAAGGGACTACTACTCGGAGCTTATGAAGTGAAGGAACGGACTACAAAGGTTGTAATCCCTCTCTCTTAGATGTAAAGTTGTTTACATGCAAAGTTTACCGTAAGTCTCTAGTTAAGATCTTGGTTAGGGTTTTTTTAGCACCCCAAAATTTTTAAAGTATCATGTTTGATACTTGCCAAAACCTTGCTAAGGTGCTAAGCTAACCCTACACAATGGATATGGGATCATCCATCGCCCATCATATGGGTCGAGAAGCGTATACGCTAGTCTACTCTAGATTATCGATGCCCCGTCTCGATACTCCCACGACTAGGAACAATTGAAGGATGTACTTACCGACTACCCTTGCCCCGCTAGTATGATCTGCATCATAATCCTGGTAGTCAAGTACTCATCCTAAGGGATTTATCAACATGTAATAGAGAGACAACAAGTGTACATGTTAAGATAAAGAGCAACCAGATAGCATACTATCATGTCGAGCAAGAAAGTCCTCCCTATATATGTCCAAGCATCCACTATAATATATATCACATGTATAATAATGGCCTTTAGGGCATACATATAACTAACAAGAACCATATGTTGCAAAGTATCAGGATTCTTCAAGGTGATCGAACATGTAGATACTTGTGTTAGGTATTCCATTGTAAAGAATAGTTTTGAGAACTTGCTTCTCTTTCAGGTTACTCATACGTGGGTACATTCCTTGATGAGTAATGCTGCTTGGCCTCTTTCCATTTTGTTGGTATTCACTTAAAACGGCTGCATGTATTTTTAATCTGGTTCTAATTAAATTAGTTCTTTTGTTTCTATGTTCGATATATAGAATAGATTCATATCTTAGCGACGTTGAGGTATATGGAGTTGTCCGGCTTATGCGTAAAATCAGAATCCGGATAAACTCAAGGCACGTTTCAGTAATGGCAGTTTGTGGGTTATCCCGGGCTATGACAATAGATAACATTCTACCATCTGGAAGATCAATAGTTTTATTGTTCTAAACTCGCCACCGGTTTTAGTAAAAATGGATTCTTTTCAGAAAACATTAGTGGGGGTATGGTAGAACTGAAAGTGATTCTAGAACCACAAACGATTACTGAAGATTTAGTAGATCCTAAAGATTCTATAGGATTCAACAATCCATGAGCCACTTCGTAGATTTGGTAGGTAATCTCAGGCACCCGAGAGGCACTTCGGTATCCTCAAGGACGGTGACATGGAGGTTTTTGATGACCCAAACTTGCCACTACTGCTGTTCTAGACTATGAGATCTAGCAGGAGAATGAGTATAACATCGTTCTAAATTAGCATTAGAGGTGCACGTGTATATGACTCTGCCAGAGTGTTGTTGTAATCAGTGGGAGCAGCGGAAGTGTGGTGGGCATGTAGCTTATGTCTATTTATAGACTAAAGCAGATATAACGGAGATAGATCGTCTATTTTTGATATGACAGTCATAGAGTTTGACTTCATCAGAATACGAGATGGATCTGGTAAGAAGGTAGTAAGGAGTGATGTCCTGGTATTTGGATGCCATGCACTTAATAGGAATAGATCTTCCTGTACTATGATCGGTTATATAGTGGTTATCATAAGGTTGTTTCTCCACATAGGATATGGATAAAATATCAGGGATTCTGATTAATAGATCTATAGTTTTAGTTATAGATTTAGGAAGTTTCCCAATCTGGATACTTGACACTATTCTAAAGGTTTTTAGAATATACGACTCCTCGCATGGTGGTGTACCCGCAGGTGATGGAGTCACCCTCTCTAAAGAGATGTCTTCTTGACTGATGAGGAGAGGAATTTGCATGATTGACATATCACTTGCTTAGGCAATTGAGTCAATCATGAGATGTCAAGTACCACACCGGATATTGCTTTTGAACTGGATGCATTAAGCATATATATATTAATCCAATCCTGGAGAAATGTTGGGAAGCAGTTATGAACACAAGTGGATGTTCTTGGTATATGGTAACGGCAACATCTTCAGGAGGCGGTTATCATTTTAGACTTTCAAGGAGACCTGGATGACAGAGTGGCTGTCAGAATTATAGTTTTCTCTCTTTTTGAGGGGCAGTACGTTGGACAAGTGGTCCAAGTGGATACAGAGGAAGGTAAGGCGCATGATACTAATTAAATTCAGTGGATGATACAGTCTAAGAAGTTTGTTGGATTTGGAGTTTATTTATGAACTGGGAACCATCAGATTTCTAGACAAATTCTAAGACAGGTATCGCTCATTTCGGGAGATAGTCTTTCTCCATGAAATTGAGATATAGAGAGATAAAGATAGAAACATTGGAGCGGATCCACTCACTGAGGATACTTCTCGAACGCAATAGTTTCACAAACGGGTTTTGCGAGACGGATTAGTAGAGAAGTTGGGTGTTCGGTATCACACGGGCTGTGAGTATGCGACACCGCAATAATTACCCTTAAGTGCAAGTGGGAGATTGTTGGCTATAGTGCCCCCAAGTCAATTATTGAATCACAGGCACACGATTGTGATGACTGAGGGAGGACCTATACCGGTAGAACAGTCTTACTCGAGATGATAGTATGCTATCTGGTTTGTCTTTATCATCATGTACAACATTAGGTGGTATTACAGATCACTATTACATGTTGATAGAGCCCATAGGATTTTTTCTTGACTATCAGCATTATCATGGCGATCATATACGTAGGAGCTGGGTGGTCTATAAGCACATCCTTAAATGTCCTTAATCATGGGAGTATCAAGACTGGGCATCGATACTCCTGAGTAGACTTGTGTATACTTATCGAGACCCCGACGAGAGGCGGTGTAACACCCAGTCCTTTGTATACCAATATCCGTATTTTGTTACCCTTAAAAGGTTATTTATTTTATAATCATTACCTTTAGTGTTTTAACATCCCTGACTCAAATTCATCTACACCCTTTTATTTTCTCCCTTTTATCTGCACTCAAAAACTCAGCCCATTTCCCTTTTAAATAAACTAAACCCCAAATCCATTTCCTCCTTCAGCGTTTTTTTTCCCTAGCCTAAACCGAAACCCTATTACCTATCTATTTTATATTTTCCCAAATTCCTTTATTGCTATTTCCAACTTCCCTAATTTTCCCTATTCTTATTTATTTCCAAACCTAGCCCAACATCCTTTATCCTCAATTGAATTAATCTTAACAATACCCAAGCCCATTAACAAACCAAGTTTTTTTCAAAACTATTTAATTAAAACCCTTCCCTCTCCCCGGCCCAATATTCCTTCAGCCCAGCCCCCTCTTTTCTATTTTACCATTTCTGCTTTATTATTTTTATTAGCCCAACACTTTATTCCTAATTATTTAAATTTCCCCGGCCCAAGCTCCAAGCCCAGCAACCCAGCAGCCCGCTCACCCAAACCCGACCCGACCCACTCCTTTAACCCCCCGTCTTCCCTCACGTTGCGTTTTCCCGCTCTTTACTACGCATCCACCCCCGTCGCCCATGCCCACGCCCACGCCTTTTCCCCACGTCACGCACTCCCTCGCGACTCCCTCTAGACCATCTCTCTCTCAAACTCACCCTCATCTCAACTCCTCACACTCTCGTCTCTCATCCTCACTCCTCTTGTTCACCCAACCCACTGCCTCGAGCCCCTCACGCCGCTCGACCCTCACGCCGCTCGACCCTACCACCTCGTACTCCCCCTCGCTCTCCTCTCTCCACCACCGGAGCCCTCTCCTTACCTCCTCCAGCCATTTTTCCCCCGCACTGCACACCCGAGCTCGAGCCCCTGCACTCTCTCGCCGGCGAGCCCCCACTGCACCTCGTCGACTCCCCGCACCCTCCTCGTCATCAGCACCATCACCGTCACCTCCAAGCCCAAGCCCCACTTCAACTTTTCTCTCTCTCTCTCAATCTCTACATCTCGCTCTCTCTCTACATCTCTCTCTCTCTCTGTTTCCCTCTTTCTCTACATCTCTTTCTCTGTTCCTCTCTCTCTAATTCCCTCTCTCTCTCTCAATTTCTCTCTGTCTCTTTCTCTCTCTCTTTCTCACTCTCTCTCTGTGAATCTCTCTTTCTCTATCTCACTCTATCTCTCTCTAATTCCCTGTCTCTCTAAATCTCTCTCTCTCCCTCTCAGCGCCTCTCCTCCCTGCTGGAGCAACAGTGTCCGTCGCACCTATCAAGACATCGAGTCCAAGAGCCAAGCACGAGACGAGACCACGAACCCAAGCCGCGCCGTTCGTCGCGCGTTCATACCGTTGCCACTGCCGTGCATCGCCAAAGCGTCTCCAGGCAAGTATTCTTACTTTCTACATGCTAATCTATTCATGTTACAAACTCAAATCGTATAAATCGCAAACTTACAATACATGATAACTTACATGATATACCTGTTCGATGTGTGATCTCAATGAAAATATTCATCTAATTTGACGGAATTGGATTGTCTATGCTGGCCCATGTAGTGATGAATACTGTGTATAAATTTCACTGGAAAATACGACTGTTAATGGCTAAAACGAATACCCCTAAATATACCCGTAAAACTAGAATTTTTCCCGTATCTGAAAATTGTTAAAATCACCATAAATTATGTACATACTGGAATATTGCGTTAGAGGGCTCAAATCGAAGCCGATTCGACGAACTGTAATCCTATGCAAATTTCTATTGGTTTTTGTACTGATGTTGTGACGATAATTGGGTCGGAGTGCGACTCTGGACTGCAGTCCAGAGCGACTCTGGTTACTGTGTGCTGTCCCGTAATGTGTATCACCTCGTTTCCTGAACTCGTATATTGCGGAACTCTACATTTTATTAAAGGTGAATCGGTTATCTAGATAATGCAAGTGATTTCACCCTGTTTCATCATCGATTACTATTTAAAATGCAATTTAAAGGATCAGGACGTATAACAGTCCAGAACAGATTCAGAAGTGACTAACTAGTGTTAAACAGTATGTAACTCTTGACGTACAGATGCGATTGAGAATCTGTCTGTTGAGTTGAAAACTTTACTGAAAATCATAGATTTCATTCAACTTTAGCGTCGCTAAAATCTGATCCCAACTGGGGTTAAAATGCAGTGCGAAACGGACTTCCGATTAGCAGTGAGCGCTTAAAATGAAATGGCCATATCTAGTGATCCCGAATCCCGATTGACGTGAAACCAAATTCGCTGGATAGATAATCACACATACTACTTATCCCCTGTTCATTGTTTCACTAAATTTTGGCATATATTATTTATGATAAATTATGCAAGTGGTAGGACACCGACATATGACATCCTAATCCTGCCTTACATACTGTTTTCTCATCGCATCATATGTATATGTTATTGCATTGGTAGCCTAGTGATCATGTGCATTACCCAGTGTTAGGTATTAGTGGTGATTGTGGCAAGTACGTTAGTGTTCATGCATGAGTGGATAAGTGAAAGTGACACGTACTTGTACACAATCAGTGAACTCTATTATTCTATTGCATTGTCGACGTCTGTGGGACGTGTGTAAGTGTGACTATAAGTGGTATGGGATACTTATGGAAGCTCTTGCATGTAAGGCACCAGACACTGCCCATTTATCTTGGGTATTAGTCGGGACGTGCTTGATGGAGATCCTATCTCCAGTTCTCGCGCAGACTTAACATGGACCGACCGGTATTCGAGGTTATGGTTGGCGTTTGATGTAGACCACGGGGTGTGGGGTAGTTTGAGTGTGAGTTCAACAGAATCTCGAGAGTCCCATGCCGGCTTATATATATGGAGATATATGGAGATTTACAAGGTACATGATTATTACCGTGAGTTATATTTTGGGCCCGTGGTCCCTTGCCCTTGGGTCCTACCCTTGGGTGGAGGACACTCGCAAGTGGTTGACTCTCACACTTGGACTGACGATAGGCTTAGTGATCTGTACAGTGAGACTTAGAGACTGATAGGAATAATGGCATTGATATATATTTCTTACTGTATTGACATATCTGGCATACTATTTTTACTGCTTTATTGTTCACCTGATCTATTGGACACTTCATTCGTTACCCCATGTTCATATCTTTACCGTCTTGATTTACTGTTATATATATATATCTATTATCACTGTCCGATTTGCCACTTGTATCTATATATATATATATATATATATTGCTATTGTGTCGCTCTGACGACCTGAGTAGGCATGCTCAGAGTGAGGAGTGGATCTAGCCTGGACCAGGACCAGATGTACATCGCGGATATCTTGATCGGCTATCCAGAGACATACTCTTTGTACCTCTATCAGGTCAGTTCTTTGTATTTGTTTTGTTTCAGTTACTGCATTTCTCATTACCTGTGCGTTCTTTACTGATTACCACGTAAAGCTATAAGCCGAAGTGTGACTACGGCAGGATATTTCTTTGACCGTAGGAGTATGGTTGGCCTTGTCAACCCCTCGTATTCCGTATTCTGGGAAGCAGGGCGTGACAAGGTTTTGTTGGTATCAGAGCCAGGTTTTGTTTTGATTGGGATTGCAGTTTTCCGTGTAGAGCTTGACAATCTAAGACATCCCTCGGTCTAGATTGTAAACTTGTTATTCTTAATCCTTATTCAAATTGTGTATTCTGCTTCCCATCCGTTAGGGTTTCGGGTGACTTGGCAGAGTTACGTGGTTGTAATTGTGAACTACCTCATAGTTACAATACTGTACTCAGTTTAAGTGACTTAGAGCCCTACAGTTGAATTCCACTTGTAATGAATTTCATCACACACGATGTTCTTGATTCCTTGCCCAATCTATATTATATTTTAATTCTTATAGCTTGAGCCTTATATCGTTCTCAAAATTTTCGTTTCAGGACCATGTCTTCCAACGACTCTTCCTCTATCTCCACTCCCCAGAATCAAACCGTTGAGATTCTGACTGCACTGCAAAGTCTGAAGGAAGCCCAGGAGCGAGCAAACGACCTATTAGCTGAAGGATTGAGAAGGCAGGTGAATCAGGCACCAGCGAAAGTCTCCAATCGTAAAGGGATCCCTATTAGACGAGGAAAAGAGAAGAAGATGAAGCGCCCATTTGTTCCTCTGAGACAGAAGCAGCAGAAGACCCAATGTTGTGGGTACTGCAGGAGGCCAGGACATCTTCAGAGGGATTGTCGCCGCACCCAGGGGAAATGCCTGATTTGCGGATCCAGCGAACATCTTATCAACGGTTTCCCTAAAAGGAAGGAGCTACAAGGAGGAGACTCGTCAACACTCTCCACTTCTGCCAAGTGATGATTATTACGTAGTTCGAACTTCGAGGATAGAGCGGACCCAGCGCAGGATTCAACTCGCGTGACGAGAATGCAGCGGTCTAGTAATCGAAGAAGAGTTATCACGTTTTCTGCTTTTAATAAAATGTTTTCACTTATAAATATTTCTCTTTTCGTCTGAGATCCTATATCCGTTAAACTTTTGGCTGAATGTAATAAAATCCTGAGTTGTGATGTATGTATCGCCTTTTTCCCCCTCACTTTACTTATACCATTCGTTGCATCAGTATTCTGGATTTTTTCTTCAGTCCCTGCTTACCGCATATTTTCTTGTACTCCGTATCCTTGATTATTTTTCCTAATATGTTCCACTGTCTGATCATGACTCTTTTTTTTCAAGCCATGGCCCACCCTGGAGCAGCGCCGCATTTAGATGAGGATGCACAATCATGCGTTTCCTTAAACCGTATGCTGGTGAGTTCTGACGATGAAGTCAACGGCCCCCAGGTCATTTTCGGAAGCAGCGATTCCGAGGAAGAAGGAGCCGCTGCCCCAGAGGTTGACATGATAGGCGATTCCGACGAGGAGGAAGAAGACCCTGAAGAGAACCCGATAGAGGAAGATCCCGAGGAAGACCCGATAGAAGAAAATCCAGTGGGGAAAATCCCATAGGAGAGGATCCAGAAGAAGAGAATCACATGGAAGCAGACCTCGATGAAGAAGCTCCAGCCGAAGAAGAAGGACCAGAAGAACAAGACCCTGCGGTGGAAGAACTCCCAATGGCGGTCCCTGCGAGGCGCTATGGAAATGGACGTCCCTACCTGAGCGCGCGAGCCTACCGTAACCTGCTGAACCTCCACAACCGCGACTGACGGGATTTTAGCTGTTGTCTTCTCTAGCCAAATAAACCTATGTATAGTTTATGGCCATCTGTTACTTTTCGAGAGTGCTTTGTTTCAAATTTTCTGGAATGAAATAAAATTGGCTGAGTTCGCTAATCTTTTGATCTTCATGGTCCACACGATGCTTGGCTGTTTCCCCTATACATTTATTTTCTCCTGAGATCCCTGACTGTCCACCCCTGTACCTTGTGTTGTTCGACCCTCACTTAGATTAACAAGTACCGTACCCAGATCTTTCGAATGGGCCACCCTTCATCCTTCGTATATACCTCGTTTGAGATCCTTCTGGAAGGGGAAATTGATAATGAAATTTACGAGTTCGCTAACCCTTCGGATTTTTGATTCGCTTCATGTGTCGACCGTTTCCTTCCCATACATTCCCTTCCCTCCTAAGATTCATTACCATTCACCCTTACACCCAGGGCTGACCCGACACCAAATCGCTTCGACCTTCAGTTTAAAGCCGTCACACTCCGACCTTTTGAATGAGCCACACTCCATTGTAATTCCTACCCTAGCTAGCCCCATACATTTTTGTGCTTTTCCCTGTTACCCTAACTATATTTAGGGACATCATTATTCGAAAATTTAGTTTTCATTATTATGTATTTATCGAAGAGTGTGTGTTATTGACTACTCCGTTTTATGTATTTTAAGTACACTACTATTATTCTCATTTTTTTGTAGCGCGGCCATATGTATTACACATATTATTTTGGTGCTATACTTCTTATTTTCACCATGTGGTCTTCTAAGTTATGTTAAAATGGTTTGATTGATACGCTGTTCTAAAAAATGTTTTAAACCACCGACAAGTCCTTCACTGCTTCATTATGGTTATGCCTCATACTTAATATTTTAGCTGCGCTACCTTTGATATGCGAGTTGTGCACATGTTTAGGATTTCGATTTCATCTAGCACGCCTCGGAGGTTATTATTCGTTATTGCTATTCTATTTTGTACATACGGGTTTCCCTCATAATTGATTTCTACCTTATACTATTTAGACCTATTCTTTTAGTTGTATTATTTGTACACATATGTAAACCTTCAAATTTCTTCATCAACCTATTTCAAGTAAATCATTATGTGTTAGTTTGCGATATAGTAGCTTTCGCTTATGATTTTTTAACTTGTTTATTTTAAATTTCGAGGACGAAATTTTTGTATAGGTGGTATGATGTAACACCCAGTCCTTTATACCAATATCCATATTTTGTTACCCTTAAAAAGTTATTTATTTTATAATCATTACTTTTAGTGTTTTAACATCCCTGACTCAAATTCATCTACACCCTTTTATTTTCTCCCTTTTATCTGCACTCAAAAACTCAGCCCATTTCCCTTTTAAATAAACTAAACCCCAAATCCATTTCCTCCTTCATCGTTTTTTTTTCCCTAGCCTAAACCGAAACCCTATTACCTATCTATTTTATATTTTCCCAAATTCCTTTATTGCTATTTCCAAGCCGGCCCCTCTTCCCTAATTTTCCCTATTCTTATTTATTTCCAAACCCAGCCCAACATCCTTTATCCTCAATTGAATTAATCTTAACAATACCCAAGCCCATTAACAAACCAAGTTTTTTTCAAAACTATTTAATTAAAACACTTCCCTCTCCCGGCCCAATATTCCTTCAGCCCGGCCCCCTCTTTTCTATTTTACCATTTCTGCTTTATTATTTTTATTGGCCCAACACTTTATTCCTAATTATTTAAATTTCCCCGGCCCAAGCTCCAAGCCCAGCAACCCAGCAGCCCGCTCACCCAAACCCGACCCAACCCACTCCTTTAACCCCTCGTCTTCCCTCACGTTGCGTTTTCCCGCTCTTTACTGTGCATCCACCCCCGTCGCCCATGCCCACGCTCACGCCCGCGCCTTTGCCCCACGTCGCGCACTCCCTCGCGACTCCCTCTAGACCGTCTCTCTCTCAAACTCACCCTCATCTCAACTCCTCACACTCTCGATCTCTCATCCTCACTCCTCTTGTTCACCCAACCCACTGCCTCGAGCCCCTCACGCCGCTCGACCCCACCACCTCGTACTCCCCCTCGCTCTCCTCTCTCCACCACCGGAGCCCTCTCCTCACCTCCTCCAGCCATTTTTCCCCCGCACTGCACACCCGAGCTCGAGCCCCTGCACCCTCTCGCCGGCGAGCCTCCACTGCACCTCGTCGACTCCCCGCACCCTCCTCGTCATCAGCACCATCACCGTCACCTCCAAGAACAAGCCCCACTGCAACTTTTCTCTCTCTATCTCTCTCAATCTCTACATCTTCCGTTTTCCCTTTACTAGTAATTAGGGGGTCTCCCGTGGTTCCTATGACACCGCCTTTCCTGGTTCTTTTCTTTTAGTTCTTCGACCCGAAGCGATAGCTTCTTTTCACACAGGATTCCATGGATAGTTGTTTCATTCGACATCGTGATGGATTGAAGCAAAGTCTGAGCAAGTCAGTTTAAACCTTTTTACCTAGCACAGTGAAGATTGATTCTGATCTCTCTCTCTCTCTACATCTCTCTCTCTCTGTTCCTCTCTCTCTCTCTAATTCCCTCTCTCTCTCAATTTCTCTCAGTCTCTGTCTCTCTCTCTCTTTCTCACTCTCTCTCTGTGAATCTCTCTTTCTCTATCTTACTCTATCTCTCT
The DNA here is from genome assembly GCA_030015575.1 of Agapanthus africanus. NCBI lineage: Eukaryota > Viridiplantae > Streptophyta > Magnoliopsida > Asparagales > Amaryllidaceae > Agapanthus > Agapanthus africanus. The sequence continues at coordinate 357,497,415 of JASDDO010000010.1, read as the reverse complement.
CTAATTCCCTGTCTCTCTAAATCTCTCTCTCTCCCTATCAGCGCCTCTCCTCCCTGCTGGAGCCACAGTTTCCGTCGCACCCACCGAGACATCGAGTCCAAGAGCCAAGCTCGAGCCGAGACCACGAACCCTAGCCGCGCCGTTGGTCGCGCGTTCGTACCATTGCCGCTGTCGTGCATCGCCAAAGCGTCTCCAGGAAAGTATTTTTACTTGCTACATGCTAATCTATTCATGTTACAAACTCAAATCGTATAAATCGCAAACTTACAATTCATGATAACTTACATGATATACCTGTTCGATGTGTGATCTCAATGAAAATATTCATCTAATTTGACGGAATTGGATTGTCTATGCTGGCCCATGTAGTGATGAATACTGTGTATAAATTTAACTGGAAAATACGACTGTTAATGGTTAAAACGAATACCCCCAAATATACCCGTAAAACTAGAATTTTTCCCGTATCTGAAAATTGTTAAAATCACCATAAATTATGTACATACTGGAATGTTGCGTTCGAGGGCTCAAATCGAAGCAGCCTCGACGAACTATAATCCTATGCAAATTTCTATTGGTTTCTGTACTGATGTTGTGACGATAATTGGGTCGGAGTGCGACTCTGGACTGCAGTCCAGAGCGACTCTGGTTACTGTGTGCTGTCCCGTAATGTGTATCACCTCATTTCCTGAACTCGTATGTTGCGGAACTCTACATTTTATTAAAGGTGAATCGGTTAGCTAGATAACGCAAGTGATTTCACCCTGTTTCATCATCGATTACTATTTAAAATGCAATTTAAAGGATCAGGACGTATAACAGTCCAGAACAGATTCAGAAGTGACCAACTAGTGTTAAACAGTGTGTAACTCTTGATGTGCAGACGCAATTAAGAATCCGTCTATTGCGTTGAAAACTTTACTGAAAATCCTAGATTTCATTCAACTGTAGAATCGCTAAAATATGATCCCAACTGGGGTTAAAATGCGTTCCAAAACGGACTTCCGATTCTGAAATCGGAATTTCCAGCAGTGAGCGCTTAAAATGAAATGGCCATATCTAGTGATCCCGAAACCCGATTTACGTGAAACCAAATTCGCTGGATAGATAATAACACATAATACTTATCCCCTGTTCATTGTTTCACTAAATTTTGGCATATATTATTTATGATAAATTATGCAAGTGGTAGGACGCCGACATATGACATCCTAATCCTGCCTTACATACTGTTTTCTCATCGCATCATATGTATATGTTATTGCATTGGTAGCCTAGTGATCATGTGCATTACCCAGTGTTAGGTATTAGTGGTGATTGTGGCAAGTACGTTAGTGTTCGTGCATGAGTGGATAAGTGAAAGTGACACGTACTTGTACACAATCAGTGAACCCTATTATTCTATTGCATTGTCGACGTCTGTGGGACGCGTGTAAGTGTAACTATAAGTGGTATGGGACACTTATGGAAGCTCTTGCATGGGTGTCACAGATAAGGCACCAGACACTGCCCATTTATCTTGGGTATTAGTCGGGACGTGCTTGATGGAGATCATGTCTCCAGTTCTCGTGCAGACTTGACATGGACCGACCGGTATTCGAGGTTATAGTTGGCGTTTGATGTAGACCACGGGGTGTGGGGTAGTTTGAGTGTGAGTTCAACAGAATCTCGGTAGTCCCATGCCGGCTTATATATATGGAGATATATGGAGATTTACAGGGTACATGATTATTACCGTGAGTTATATTTTAGGACCGTGGTTCTTTGCCCTTGGGTCCTACCTTTGGGTGGAGGACACTCGCGAGTGGTTGACTCTCACACTTGGATTGACGATAGGCTTAGTGACCTATACAGTGAGACTTAGAGACTGATAGGGATAAAGGCATTGATATGCATTTCTTACTGTATTGACATATCTGGCATAATATTTTTACTGCTTTATTGTTCACCTGATCTATTGGACACTTCATTCGTTACCCCATGTTCATATCTTTACCGTCTTGATTTACTGTTATATATATCTATTATCACTGTCCGATTTGCCACTTGTATCTATATATATATATATATATATATATTGCTATTGTGTCGCTCTGACGACCTGAGTATGCATGCTCAGAGTGAGGAGTGGATCTAGCCTGGACCAGGACCAGACGTACATCACGGATATCTTGATCGGATATCCAGAGACATACTCTTTGTACCTCTATCAGGTCAGTTCTTTGTATTTGTCTTGTTTCAGTTACTACATTTCTTATTACCTGTGCGTTCTTTACTGATTACCACGTAAAGCTAGAAGCCGAAGTGTGACTACGGCAGGATATTTCCTTGACCGTAGGAGCATGGTTGGCCTTGTCAACTCCTCGTATTCCGTATTTTGGAAAGCGGGGCGTGACAGGCGGTGGCCGGTCTCATAAGCCATTGGTGTCAGTTAGTCACCTAAGATAGTATACATGTGCTCATTGGGTTATGAGTACACTGGACGGACTCGCCGGGAACATACTAGTTGGTATTATAACTATTGTCAGATAGCAGTTCCCAGGTGACATGAGTACAGGTTAGTTTGTCGACCTGAGATCGTCATTTGTCTCGTATGAGTTCCCACTGTGCTTTGATTACTACCCTACCATGGCTCAAAGGAGTCATGCAAACAGGTTTTAGTTGGGTACAGTCCCGAGCCACATGGAGGCAGTGAGCGGATCGTCGGGGATTTGTCTCTCCCGGTATTGGGGGTTGATGTCTTTTTGTGCACGGGTGGCCATCACCAAAAATCCTCGGCCGAGGTGGACGAGAATTACTGATTTGGATCAGTAGATTTTCAGTGGGTGATGGGTTTCATAACGACATGAAATGTCGCGTTATTAGGGATCTGACTTTATCCACTATTAGTTATATGTATGCCCTAGAGGCCATTATTGTACATATGATGTATATTATAGTGGATGCTTGGACATATATAAGGAGGACTTTCTTGCTCGACATGATAGTATGCTATCTGGTTGCTCTTTATCTTAACATGTACACTTTGTAAGGTTCTTAGGCACTAGAACAAGGTTTTACAAGGAATCAAACATGTCGTATTTAAAATTTTCAAGTGCCAAACAACCCAAGCAAGGATCTTTACAAGAGAATTAGGGTTATAAACTTAAAACAAACAACTTTACTACTAAGTGAGAGGGATTACAACCTTTGTAGTCCATTCCTTCGCTTCATAAGCTCCGAGTTGAAGTCCTTTCGCTGCGATCATCATGCTCCCGGACACTAGAGAGGCTTCATGAGGTGAATGAGATATCCTTGCTTAAAGATTTCACAATCCAAGATGATCTACCTTGAGGAATCACAAACCCAAGCTCTCACTTTATTAATGAGGTATTAGTGAAGCAAACACCCTAATCTAAGTGGTTAGAATAGATGAGGATTATGAAGTAGGAATTTTGCTCTCTTTTGTTTTCTATTTCTCACTTTAAGTCATCATAAATCAAAAGGCTAAAAAGCTTTTGTGAGGAGGAAGAAGAAGATGAAGTTGTGATGAATGAATAAAATGAATTGTTGTGTGAGGTTAGAAATGCAACCATGGGTTAAGCATGGCATGCTTAACCCTTGTAGAGACTTAACCATGAGTCAGGGTTAGGGTTGGGATAATAAATATCTTAGAAATATCCAAAAGGGTGGACTTAGTCAAAGCTTCATGAAGCTTCTTCAAAGCTCATCCATGACTTAATCCATTCAATTTGAATTACCAAAATAAATATAAATCCAACCATAAACCCAAGCATGGTTTAATCTCATAAACCCTAGTTGCATTTGTAACCTATCATGTTACAATTATACATATCACCCACACACACACACACACACACACATAATTTTGTAACAAAAGAAAATAATAATTTAACATATATCACATATATATCAATATATCATCAAGTGAGAAAATGAATCATTTAAGTAAGCTTATATTAGTTAATTTAATGTAATATATCACATATATAATTGTACATTAATGTATTAAATCAACACTTGATTTAATAATCCGGCTATATTATATATAACCGACTAATATAATATGTATCATTTTATCGAATCAACACTTGATCCGATAACCCGGCTATATCACATGTACCCGGACGATATCACATATCGCGAGAATCGAATACAGTATCACATACACGTATTATTCTCGGTCCCACACATATCACATATGTGCTCCTACTCCATTTTGCCTGAGCCAGAAAACCTCTGTGTAGGACTCTAAAGACTCATCAATACGCCGGCAGTAGGTGATGATCATATCAAGCACCCACAAGCTGCAAGCGGTAAGCTAAACGTAACAGCCACCCAGGTATTGAGCGATCAGAAGATCAACAAGCAAGCCTGCACACTCTCCTGTGAATCCAATCAGTAACACTACCGTACAGTCCGGTCTCTTCGTCTGATATGTCGCATATCCAATCTAGGGGTGGTAAACGTCAGACTCCAGTAACCGATAAGTCGTTTCGATGTGAGGCTCATAACGAGTCGAGAAACTACTGATAACACTTACCAGTAGATCTCCATATCAGCCCTGGCCAGGGACTTCCAGTTATAGCTAATCAGAAACAGCGCAACATCAACCCCAAATACCGGGAGAAACGAAACCCCTCCTATCGCTCATTGCCTCCATGTGATTCGGGACTGTACCCAAAAGCCACCGTTTCACACGTTCTCATGAACGTGGTAAGGTGGAAATCAAAGCATAGTGGGAATCACACAAGACTCTATGACGATCTCGGGTCTACAGACTAACCTGTACCAGTGTCACCAGAGAACTGCTATCTGACGATAGGTATAATACCATCTAGGAGTTCTCGGCGAGTCCGTTTAGTATACCCAGTCTCCACTGAGCACCCGTACACCATCTTTGATGTCAAACACCGATGGATGTGGGATCATTCATCGCCCAACATATGGGTCAAGATGCGTATACGCTAGTCTACTCTGGAGTATCGATGCCCTGTCTCGATACACCATCGACTACGAACAGTTATAGGATGTACTCTTAGACTACCCTGGCCCCACTAGTATGATCTGCATCATAGTACTAGTAGTCGAGTACATATCCTAAGGGCTTTATCAACATGTGAGAGCAAGACAGTAAACCAATACAAGTCAACATGTTAAGACAAGGTGAAACCAGATAGCATACTATCATATTGAGCAAGAAAGTCCTCTATATATATATCCAAGCATCCGCTATAATATACATCATATGTACAAAAATGGCCTCTAGGTCATATACATAACTAACAATCTCCCACTTGCACTAAGGCTAGCTGTTTTAGTATCTCATACCCAACATCCCGAAGAGTCTCTCAAAACGTATCTGGGGTATGGCCTTCATGAGTGGATCCGCAGTGTTGTTCTTCTTGTCAACTCTCCTGACATCGATCTCTCGGCGATCAACTATCTCCCAGATCAGGTGATACCGCCTCAGAATATGCCTGGATCTCTGATAGGATCAGGGTTCCTTGGCCAAAGCCACAGCTCCATTGTTATCACAATACAAAGGTATTGGATGCTCAATGGATAGAACCACACCAAGTTCAGTGATGAACTTCTTCATCCAGACAGCCTATTTGGCAGCATCGTTGGCAGCGATGTATTCAACCTCCATCGTCGAGTCTGCCACGGTTTCCTGTTTAGAACTCTTCCAACAAACAGCCCCTCCATTTAGGGTAAAGACAAATCCCGAGTGCGACTTAGAGTCGTCCTTATCACTTTGGAAGCTCGAATCGGTAAAGGACTCCACCTGGAGTTCACCGTTACCATACATCAAGAACATCTCTTTAGTCCTTCTCAATTACTTGAGAATGTTCTTCACAGCTGTTCAGTGACTCTCTCCTGGATCTGCTTGATACCTACTCACTACACTTAGTGAGTATGCTACATCGGGTCTGATACATAGCATCGCGTACATGATAGAGCCTACTGCCGAAGCATAGGGTATCCCTTGCAAGCGAGCTCTCTCCAAATCAATCTTACGAGACATCTCTTTGGAGAGAGTGAGTCCAGATATCATGGGTAAATTCCTACGCTAGGATTCTTCCATTGTCAACCTCTTTAGTATGGTGTCAATTTACCTGGATTGGAACAATCCCAGAATCCGTTTAGATCTATCTCTATAGATCTTAATCCCCAAAATGCAGGAGTCATTGATTGTTAAGGATTCTGCGTGTTCAGTTTTAGTTAAATACCGCAATCAAGACGGTTTCGCTCGTAGCTATCCGGTTGAGTACGGGTCGTCCGCAGGGAGATGGGAGTCTTTTTCTATGTGTTTTAACGAGTTAAGTCCGGAAGTCCAGATTTTTTTTGTGATTATCTAAGTGTTAAAGTGATATGTAAAGAGAGGTTGTTAGGGTTAGGATTAGGTTAGTTTGAGTTAGGAGTCTCCCACATCTTTCGTTGCCCCTCTTAATATCGGTGTTACGGTAATCGGCAACAACGGGGATTAGCACGACTAGGAAGGAACTTGCGAGTATAAGCTAGGCTTTCCAACGCATAAGTTCTTCCTTTTGGTGCTTGTCCGTCCGTTCTTGGCTCTTAGCCATAACCTCCGGTTAATTCAACCACAACCGGTCTCACTACGGAATCACCGCTATCATGTAGGATAGGGTGCCGTAAGGAGCGGATTGTGGTTCAATTAACGGGAGTCGAATTAAGCTGTTGGGCAAGGAAAGAGTGAGAGAGATTTCCTTCTCTCAAACTTCCCTTATCCTACCCTAACAAGTATGAAACTACTCACACATCATGATACGGAAAAATAAAACAAAACAAAAGAAGAAGATAGAAAGAAAGAGATTAGAAGATAACAACTAGCTATTTGCGACCTCACCTTGGCGAGGATCAAGCGTAAGCATCATGGTTGTGTTAAGGATAAAGAAAAAGAGAGAAGAAAGAAATAACAACAACTAGTTAACAAATTAAAATTACAACAATTAACAAGATAATAAGACAAGCAAAATAATAAACGGTTCTTCTTTATTCATCATTCTTCACTCACAAGCTCACTACAAGTTTTAATGGAGAAGAGATGAGAAGAGGAAGAAGAAACACACTAAACCTAGAAAATAAAATACAAGATTATGGACCCTTCCCTTCACAAAGTTCTGGGCTATTTATAGGCTGAAAAATGAAAACCTAGGGCAACCACCAGAACACAAATAAAAATACCCAAATACCTCTGGAAAATCTCCATCTGCCGCCACCATACGGCCGCGGATCCACGGCCTAAGCATGCTTAGGCCGCGGTTCCGCGGCCTAATGGAGGAGTTGACTCCTCAGATTTTGTGGGCCCCCCTGGTTTGGTGTTGTCTGTGTTTTGGCATATGTGTTTTCTGAAAATACTTCCACATTTCTTCCAGAATTTCTGTTGAGGGAAAGGTGTTTTGATGTGGACTTTTTGTCATGATTTCCTCGAGCTCCGCGTAGATTTCTTGGATCTTGTGCTGCCATTGAGCCTTGTGCATGAAAACGACATTGATTTGACATTTTGTCTTCTTAAACTGGTTTCTGGCAACATACGGATGAAGAGCGGAGACCGTGTTTTCTCAGTGGTTGGCAGGAACCCGGATTTTGTCGTGTTTTCCATGAATTTCACCGTTTTAGAACCGAGAACCTGTATCCTGCAATTGACTAGCAAACACGGCTCAAGAGTATCTACCGATAAGCAATGTGATAAAAATTGGGCGGTATAAAAATGCAAAAATCTGATATGAACAAATACCCCCAAACTTATCATTTGCTCGTCTCGAGCAAAGCCAATTTATTCACAAAAAATTTCCTAACCTCACTTTCGCAGGGAACGCGATTGCACTGAGCATGTGCAACAAGCCGTTAAACCTCTAGGTGTCCCTAGTAGGAGGAGTGTTGTCTCCTGAGGGTTTTCAGCGGATACTACCCACAAAATCCGGTCAAGTTGGTTTTTTCAAATAACTAAGATTCAAATCCTAAAGTTTTGTTTCAGAAAATAACAATTCTATTACCCTAAGTCTAGACTATCAAACCCTTATTTTTCACACCTCGCTTCTTATTTAACTACAGCTTTTATATGTCTTTACGTGCAGTGCAAATAGTGTCGTTAAGTTCCAGAAGGATCGATTAAAGTCATCATGTCGCACAATAAAGCCCAGATAACGATTTTAAAAGGATCACATAAGTTTTATAAAGAGTTAAGCATTTTTCAAGTTTCGTTTTCCAGTAAGGTTTCAACTTCAGAATTTCTATCTTCCTTAGCAGGAAACTAAGTCGTATTTTTCACTCCACCTTTTTCTTGTTTTCATTTCATACACACCTCTATGAACGTGCAATAGTCTTTATTATAGAATTAAACCTTCATATCTCCGTTTAAAATTTTTTTATAAAAGCCTGTCTTTTATCAAGATTATTCTCACACAAAGAACCGTTAGGAATTTTAACTCGGAGAGAACACTTGCTTGACTTTGTTTTAATCTGGACTTTCTAGGCTTCTTAGCGAGCTTTGGGCCAATGCACCCAAACCAGTTGGTTTTAGGGCATTAGGTGTAGAAACACCCCGGCGGACTTAATTACTCAAGTTACCCAGGTCCAAAAACAAAAGACAGTTTAGCGTGAAAATCAGATGATTTAATACGAACGGAGATATAATCGGCAGTTTCATTATTTTTTTGGATAAAAGACGTGTTTAGTGTGTTTGGTGTGTAATCATTCCAATCAAGTTCCAGATGAGTTATTTTTCAGACTTAGTTCCAATTACGGCATCAATAACATTCCTTCATATTCGCTTTACTTCATAAACTATTCTTGACATTACTTATTTCAGAACAAACCTATTTGATCCTCAGAAAATCATTGATCCATTTAAAAGTTTTTCGACATAAAAGACTTGTCATCTAATTCCCAAAAACTCACGACACGTGTAGTGTGATGTAAAGACGTATATCAGCTATAGCTAGTTAACTTCAAAGGAGAGTTATTTTTCAGGTTTTCAAAATCTAAACATAAGATTTAGTTATTCCTATTTTTTCAAACAAAAACCGTCGAAATTTTGAATCAGAGTTCTTCCACAAGCTAACTTGATAGAAAAGTTTTTTATGTTTTTAGAAAATTTTCAAATTTTTATGGATTTCAATATGCAGATGCAAAATATACATATGAATGCGAAGGTAAGAAATGCGTACCGAGCGTACCCCCAAACTTAAACTGGACAGTGTCCTCACTGTCATTGCATGACGAGATCATTTGAAGGGTCAAAAATGTCGGTTAGCGATACACAATTTTTGTTTTTGTTTTGAAAGAAAAAGAATATACACAAATATATACAAAATGGTTTGTACATACCCCCAAACTTATTTGGAACAGTGTCCACTGTTCTTGGCTGGATAACCGAAGTTTGGAGGTAGGCAGAGGAAGATCAGACAGGGTAAACCGGCTCCTGTAAGAACAGGAGCTCCTCTGTTGGTTCGGCGCTAAGGTACGGTTTGCATCGGTGTCCGTTCACTTTGAAAAATGAACCGTCCTTCGTATTTTCCAAATCCACAGCGCCCTGCAGATATACATTCCGCACAAAATACGGCCCTTTCCAGCGAGATCTGAGCTTTCCTGGATGGAAGTGAAGTCGGGTGTCGTAAAGCAGTACCTGCTGACCAGGTACGAACGTTTTGCGCAAAAGGTGTTTATCGTGAAACACCTTCGTTCGGTTCTTAACGACAACCGCGTTATCGTAAGCCTCATCCCTAAGCTCGCTCAGTTCGTTCAACTGCAGCTTCCGATGGCTGCCCGCATCTTCAAGAGACAGATTCAGCTCCTTTATCGCCCAAAATGCGCGATGCTCTATTTCGACAGGTAGGTGGCAGGCTTTTCCATACACAAGCCGATAGGGAGACATGCCAAGGTCGGTCTTATAAGCGGTGAGAAATGCCCAAAGGGCATCAGTGAGTTTCAGCGACCAATCCTTACGGTTCTTGGAAACCGTCTTCTCCAGTATCTGCTTGATTTGCCGATTTGAAACTTCGTCCTGCCCGCAGGTTTGAGGGTGGTAGGGTGTAGAGAGCTTATGATTGATGGAGTATTTCCGCATCAAGGCCTCAAAAGTCTTATTGCAGAAATGACTTCCATTGTCGCTAATGATCGCTCGGGGGTGCCCAAACCGGGAGAAAATGTTTTCTTTAAGGAACCTAACGACAACCTTGTTGTCGTTAGTCCGGCTGGGCACAGCCTCGACCCATTTAGAGACGTAATCAACAGCGAGAAGGATGTACAAGTTCCCAAAAGAGCTGGGAAACGGCCCCATGAAATCTATCCCCCAAACATCAAAAATCTCCACAACCAAGATCGGTTGGAGAGGCATCTCGTTCCTCCGGGATATCCGGCCCATGTGTTGGCACCGGGAGCAAGTCTTGCAATAGTCATGAGCGTCTTTGAAGAGTTGTGGCCAGTAGAAACTACATTGCAAGATCTTCTCGGCTGTCTTTCTGGGGCCAAAATCCCCGCCACACGCTTGATCGTGGCAAAACGACAGCACACTCTTGAATTCCTCGTCAGGGACACACCGACGAATAATCTGGTCGGGACAGTACTTGAACAGATAGGGTTCATCCCAGTAAAAGTGTTTTACTTGGGATAAGAAGCGAAGTCTGTCCTGACTTGACCATTCAGTCGGTAGTAATCCCGTGGCCAAATAGTTCACAATATCTGCGAACCAGGGTTCGCAAGATACTGTCAAGAGCTGTTCATCCGGGAACACGTCGTTGATCGGAATTTGAAGCGAAGGCGAAGAAGGAAGTCGGGAGAGATGGTCGGCAACTACGTTTTCACATCCTCGTTTGTCCTTAATGACAAGGTCAAACTCCTGAAGCAAGAGGATCCAACGGATTAACCGAGATTTTGCATCTTTCTTCGCAAAAAGATGGTGCAGAGCAGAATGATCAGTGTAGACAATGACTGGAGAGCCGATGAGGGAGGGCCTGAACTTTTCTAAAGCAAATACAACAGCCAAGAATTCCTTCTCAGTTGTCGTATAATTGAGTTGGGCGTCATTCAGGGTTCGGCTTGCATAATAGATTACGTGCGGCATCTTGTTGATGTGTTGTCCAAGGACAGCACCAATGGCAAAGTCGGATGCATCGCACATAATCTCGAATGGGTGCGTCCAGTCAGGTGAAGAAAGAACGGGAGCAGAAGTGAGTGAGCGTTTCAATGACTCGAATGCAGTCACACAGCTCGAGTTGAAGTCGAATAGCGTATCCTTGGCCAGCAAAAGAGTCAAGGGCCTAGCAATCTTGCTAAAGTCCTTGATGAACCGTCTATAGAAACCGGCATGGCCAAGGAAGGCTCGGATATCTCTGACGCATTGGGGAGGAGGCAGATTGGAAATGACCTCAATCTTTGCTTTGTCAACCTCTATGCCATTTTGCGAGATGATATGTCCTAAGATAATACCTTCGCGCACCATGAAGTGGCATTTCTCCCAGTTCAAAGTGAGATTCTTGTCCTTACATCGGGTAAGGACAGCGTCAAGATGCAGCAAGCACTCGTTGAAGGAATCGCCGAAGATGGAGAAGTCATCCATGAAAATCTCCAGAAATTTTTCCACCATGTCTGAGAAGATTCCCATCATACACCGCTGGAAGGTTGCGGGCGCATTGCATAACCCAAAGGGCATGCGACGATATGCAAACGTGCCGAAAGGACAAGTGAATGTGGTCTTGTCCTGGTCTTTTTCGGCGATGGGAATCTGATTGTAGCCGGAGTAGCCATCAAGAAAGCAGTAGTACTCGTGTCCGGCCAATCGTTCAAGCATCTGGTCAATGAAAGGTAGCGGAAAGTGGTCTTTCCGCGTTGCGGCGTTGAGTTTTCTGTAATCAATGCATACTCGCCACCCAGTTTGGGTGCGAGTAGGGATTAACTCGTTCGCCTCGTTAGTGATGACCGTGATGCCCGACTTCTTGGGGACAACATGAATGGGGCTAACCCACTGGCTATCAGAGATAGGGTAAATGATACCACTATCTAGACATTTTACGATCTCCTTCTTCACAGCCTCTTTCATGACTGGATTGAGACGTCTTTGTGGATCCCGGGCTGGTTTGGCATCATCCATCAGATGAATGTGATGCTCAACGATTAGGGGACTAATCCCCTTGATGTCCGCCATGGACCAGCCAAAAGCTTGCCTGTTGCTGTGCAAGACCGCGAGAAGGGCTTTCTCTTGCTCAGGAGCTAGAGAAGCCGAGATGATGACAGGGAGGGTCTCGTTCTCACCTAAGTAAGCGTACTTAAGGTGAGACGGCAAAGGCTTGAGTTCGAGCGTTGGAGGTGAAACGATGGAAGGCAAGATTGGTGCAAAGGTCTCGAACTCAAAGGACTCCAGCAATGGTTCGAAACGAGTGTAGGCGACTGAGTCGGATGGTTCAGGTAACTCATCCGGAAAGTCGAAGGATTCAAACTCGGGTTGTGCGCGGCTAAGATCGTTTGAAAACGTGAAACACTCGTAGTCGTTGTCGGGCGCAGAAACAGCAGCAGGTTCGAAGAGAAACGCACTAGTGGCGTCAAGATTATCGTGTTCAAACAGAAACTCCTCGAATTCACACTCTTCTGGGGTGATCTCCTGGATCGAGCAGACGTCCAGTATATGAGCATTAGGTTCGGCGGGCTGATTCCCCAACCTAAAAATGTTGAGTTCAATCGTCATATTTCCAAAAGAGAGGTTCATCGAACCATTGCGACAATTGATCACAGCATTTGAGGTTGCGAGAAATGGGCGACCGAGTATCACCGAGATTTGATTCCGGGGGTTAGCTACAGGTTGTGTGTCTAATACAATGAAGTCAACGGGGAATATGAAGTCCCCGACTTTGATTAACACATCCTCTAGCTCACCCCTAGGATGGGTGATCGATCGGTCGGCCATTTGGAGAGTGCAGTGCGTGGGTTTCAGCTCTCCGACGCCTAATTGCTCGTATACTGAATACGGAAGCAGGTTAACACTGGCACCAAGATCTAATAGTGCGCGGTTGATGTTCTTATCCCCAATAGTAATAGAAATCGTAGGACAGCCAGGGTCCTTCCGTTTTTGTGGTAAAGATTGGGTAAGGGCATCACTCACAGCACTAGCCAAGAAAACTTTCTTGGGTACCTGAGACTTCCTCTTTTTTGTGCACAAGTCCTTTAAGATTTTCGCGTAGGACGGGACTTGTTGGACAGCATCTAAAAGAGGAATGTTAATGTTAACTTGCTTAAATAACTCCAGAATCTTCTCCATTTGAGGATTTTGTTTATTAGACCTCAACCGGTTTGGAAATGGAACATTTTTAAAAGTGGTTGAGTCTAATGCTGGAGGAGGAGATTGTGGAGTTGGAACGGATCCCAGAACAGGTGTTTTCGTGGAGTGAGAAGTGGGTCTATTCAGAGCAGAAGAAGAAGCAGAAGGAGAGCCTTTTGAAGAATGGAGAATAGGCTCAGGAGACGAAGAAGCGGGAGAAGAAGACGAAGAAGAAGAAGAAGCGGCGGCCGGGGTGTCATCGTTGATCCTTGTGCCAATGTTGTTTTGCAACATCCTTCCCGATCTCAATGTGGTCACGGCACTCACATTATGATTCTGTTGTTCAAGAGCAACATGTACATTATGTGGGTGACCGGGATTTGGGAGTGGTTGGGACGGGAGCTTCCCCTTCTCTCGCTCGCTTAAGGCCGCGTTCAGCTGTGCAATCTGGGCCTCGATGGTCTTGATGCTTTGCCCATGTGCGGCAGTGTGTTGCACTAAGGACTGAATGGAAGACTGGATGTTGGCGGTGGATTGAGTCGATTGTTTAACGAACGCCTCCAGACTTCGTTCGAGCGAGGAAACCTTATCGTTGTTTGACGGAACAAAGTTGTTTGGTGGAAAAGAATTGTTGGGTGCAAAGTTGTTCGTCTGATTCTGAAAAGGTTGGGGTTGGAAAGGCTGCTGATACTGAGTTTGTTGTTGCGCTTGTTGTTGCGGTGGAGGGGCCCTTTGGAAATTGTTTCCTTGGAATTGATTCTGATTCTGATTCCAGGCGAAATTGGGGTGGTTCCTCCAACCGGGATTGTAGGTGGAAGAGTATGGATCATTCCTCGGTCTTTGCTGGAATGCAGCATTAACCTGATCCTGTCCTTGCGATGGTGGATTGTAAGGACACTCTTCGGTCAAGTGAGAAGGATCGGAACAACAAGCGCAGATGGTACGAAGGGGGAGAACAGGGGCAGGAGCAGGAGCAGAAAATTTGCTCTCTATCGCTTCAAGCTTTCTTGTTATTGCAGCCATTTCAGCTTTCATCGCAATAGAGACATCAAGTTGGTGGATTCCTACCCTAGACTGACCGGTAGAAGTGGAGGTGGAAGAAGAAGAAGTCGGTCTGGTGCTCTCCCATTGTAGCGTTTGCTCCGCAAGGTCGTCAAAGAACTGCCACGCTTCCTCGTCAGATTTCGATAGGAAGTGGCCCTGACAGATGGTTTCCAACAACTGCTTCGTTGATGGGTTCAGGCCCTCGTATAAGGTTTGGAAAAGTTGCCATTTCTCTATACCGTAGTGAGGACACTGAACAAGAAGGTCTTTGTACCGGTCAAAGCACTTCCAGAAGGGTTCAGAAGGAAGCTGAGAGAATTGGTTGATTTCATTTCGAATCCTTGCGGTTTTATGATTCGGATAGAATTTTTTTAGAAACGCTTTAACAAACTCGTCCCAGCTGGTGATTGAGTGGGAAGCGGTGCTATACAACCATTTTTCAGCAAGATCGCATAAAGTGAGCGGAATGACCCGTAGACGTATAGCATCGTCCGACAGCTGGGTGGTTTTCATCATGGCACAGACGTTTTGAAATTTGTTGATGAAGATATAGGCATCTTCAGATTCAAGCCCATGAAAACATGGAAGCATGTTGATGAAGTGGGGCTTAATTTCAAAGTTGTCCCTATTGGCCGGAGGAAGAGAATGGCAGGTGGGAAGTGCAGAACGGGTGGGATAGAAACGATCCTGGAGCGCGATTCGTTGCGGCGCTACAACAGGCGGTGGTGGTGGGATATTGGTCTCCGTAGGGGGTGGAGCCAATCCAGGGGTAGTCAAAGAGATGTTCGGATTAAATCCTGACATCGCGGAAGAAGAGGTTGGTGAAGGTGAAGGTGAAGATATATGAACAGAATTCCGGTCAACGTCGGAGTTGGCCGGCAAAGGAAGGGGTGAAAGAGGAGTGGACGGAGTATCGACGTCTGAGTCGATCGCGTAGTCGGTAGCGACTAACGTAACGCGGACTAGACGGGCGCTAGTGTCCCGAGTCCAAACGGACATACACTAAACGAGTTTAGTATAGTCAAAGCGGAGAAGGTGAGGGTAAGAAAACGTCAATGGAGAAATGCGATGGGTGGTGGGTGAAAAATGGATTTGGCGACAAAGGGCAAGTTTTTATAAAAGTTTTTGATTTTTTCTTTTTTTTCTTTTTTTGTTTTTAGAAAGAGATTTACAGGAATATGTACGGACTTACGGCTTTAAGTAATCACAAACAAGATATGCACAATCTCACCTAGATCTACGGTCGCCTAGGTCAACTAGACCTGCTCCTAACTGTTCCAGAGGGCTAGAAAAAGGACCTCAAACCGCCTCTTCTCCGTCTAATGCGGCCAGATAAGTGCCAGGTAAGTGGGAGGTTGTCCAACGCTTTCGCGAAGTTCCTTAATTAAATAACCACTTACCTTCGTCACACTTGCCTAGGCACCGCAAAAGTCAGATAGGATAAACGGCCGATGCCTGTAACTAGTCCTCTGTCCTAATGAGCGCGAAGTCCTTAGGGCTGAAGTCTAGTATTTTTTAATTTACAATGGACAATGCATATGCTTTTGTGATTTTTGGGGTCCTGGGAAGGGTGATGAAATCCCCACCCAATCTGAATTGGTTTCAAGCCCCTTAAGTCCGTATTAAGAAATGCAAAGCAGTAACAAATCAACTGCAAACAATTTTTATTTTTTTAGCGCGGCGCAAAGAATCCTGCACAAGAACAGTTTATTGGAAGGGGGAGAAGAGTTTGCGCAAAGAAATCTGCAGAAAACACAATTTATTGGAGTCCAGAGGAGTGGGGAGGAGAAGAAAGAGTTACCCAGAAATTTTGGGCTCCTGAAGCCACTAAATGGCCGCGGTTCCGCGGCCAAATACCACCTTAGGCCGCGGTTCCGCGGCTATATGGAGGAATTAGAGCTTCAAATTTTTGGGGTGTGCTGGTAAGCGTCTCCTCTGCTTGTCTGGAGTTGAGGAATCTGTGTTTGCTCACTGTATATGCTCCAGAATCTTTCAGTAGACCGTTTTTTTCTTTTTAATCCGTCGCGGTGTAGCCGCGAAATGTGGGTCTATCTTCCCACGTCTTTGGCACTGAACTTGAACTCCGTATTATCCTGCACACTTGCACAAAAACTAATCAAAAATAACAAAATGATTTTTTTACAAAGTATTTTTTTTTTTTTGTTTTTCGGTTATATTCACAAGTTAACCCGAAATTACACAAAGAAATAAACTACCGTCTCCCCGGCAACGGCGCCATTTGATTGTTAAGGATTCTGCGTGTTCAGTTTTAGTTAAATACCGCAATCAAGACGGTTTCGCTCGTAGCTAGCCGGTTGAGTACGGGTCGTCCGCAGGGAGATGGGAGTCTTTTTCTATGTGTTTTAACGAGTTAAGTCCGGAAGTCCAGATTTTTTTTGTGATTATCTAAGTGTTAAAGTGATATGTAAAGAAAGGTTGTTAGGGTTAGGATTAGGTTAGTTTGAGTTAAGAGTCTCCCACATCTTTCGTTGCCCCTCTTAATATCGGTGTTACGGTAATCGGCAACAACGGGGATTAGCACGACTAGGAAGGAACTTGCGACTATAAGCTAGGCTTTCCAACGCATAAGTTCTTCCTTTTGGTGCTTGTCCGTCCGTTCTTGGCTCTTAGCCATAACCTCCGGTTAATTCAACCACAACCAGTCTCACTACGGAATCACCGCTATCATGTAGGATAGGGTGCCGTAAGGAGCGGATTGTGGTTCAATTAACGGGAGTCGAATTAAGCTGTTGGGCAAGGAAAGAGTGAGAGAGATTTCCTTCTCTCAAACTTCCCTTATCCTACCCTAACAAGTATGAAACTACTCACACATCATGATACGGAAAAATAAAACAAAACAAAAGAGGAAGATAGAAAGAAAGAGATTAGAAGATAACAACTAGCTATTTGCGACCTCACCTTGGCGAGGATCAAGCGTAAGCATCATGGTTGTGTTAAGGATAAAGAAAAAGAGAGAAGAAAGAAACAACAAGAAATAACAACAACTAGTTAACAAATTAAAATTACAACAATTAACAAGATAATAAGACAAGCAAAATAATAAACGGTTCTTCTTTATTCATCATTCTTCACTCACAAGCTCACTACAAGTTTTAATGGAGAAGAGATGAGAAGAGGAAGAAGAAACACACTAAACCTAGAAAATAAAATACAAGATTATGGACCCTTTCCTTCACAAAATTCTGGGCTATTTATAGGCTGAAAAATGAAAACCTAGGGCAACCACCAGAACACAAATAAAAATACCAAAATACCCCTGGAAAATCTCCATCTGCCGCCACCATACGGCCGCGGATCCGCGGCCTAAGCATGCTTAGGCCGCGGTTCCGCGGCCTAATGGAGGAGTTGACTCCTCGGATTTTGTAGGCCCCCTGGTTTGGTGTTGTTTGTGTTTTGGCATATGTGTTTTCTGAAAATACTTCCACATTTCTTCCAGAATTTCTGTTGAGGGAAAGGTGTTTTGATGTGGACTTTTTGTCATGATTTCCTTGAGCTCCGCGTAGATTTCTTGGATCTTGTGCTGCCATTGAGCCTTGTGCATGAAAACGACATTGATTTGACATTTTGTCTTCTTAAACTGGTTTCTGGCAACATACGGATGAAGAGCGGAGACCGTGTTTTCTCAGTGGTTGGCAGGAACCCGGATTTTGTCGTGTTTTCCATGAATTTCACCATTTTAGAACCGAGAACCTGTATCCTGCAATTGACTAGCAAACACGGCTCAAGAGTATCTACCGATAAGCAATGTGATAAAAATTGGGCGGTATAAAAATGCAAAAATCTGATATGAACAGTCATCACTTAGATCTTTCATTAATAATTTATGTGATAATAAGTGCTGACCGAGTGCAGCATAGGAACATCATATCCTATCAAGAGTATGTCATCCACGTACAATACGAGGAAGACAACCTTACTCTCTGCCACCTTCTTGTATATACAAGGTTCATTTACGTTTTTGATGAAGTCAAACTCTTTGAGTACCACATCAAAATAGATGTTCCAACTCCGCGATACCTGCTTTAACCCATAGATGAATTTAAGCAGCTTGCATACCTTTCCGCTGCTCCCACTGTCTACGAAGCCCTCTGGCTGAGTCATGTACAAGCACTCCTCTAAATCACCATTTAGAAAGGCGGTCTTAACATCCGTTTGCCAGATTTCGTAGTCATGGTATGCAGCAATGGCAAGTATCATCCGGATGGACTTAAGCATAGCCACTGGAGAAAAGGTTTCGTCATAATCCACACCTGGTCGTTGACGAAAACCCTTTGCAACAAGTCTACCTTTGAAAGTCTCAACTTTTCCATCTACACCAAGTTTCTTCTTAAAGATCCATTTGCTCCCAATGGGTTTTACCCCTTCAGGAGAAACTTCCAAAGTCCATACTTTGTTGGTGTACATGGATTCCATCTCAGATCGCATTACATCCAGCCATTTCATAGAGTCTCCACTCGTGATGGCCTGCTCGAATCTAGTCGGGTCATCATCTTCCATGATGCAATCCTCACTTCCACCATCAATGAGAAAACCATAGTATCTCTCAGGTGGATGAGGAACCCTACTAGATCGGCGGAGCGGTCGGGGTTCGTCGGGAATTACTGAATCCTCTGGTTCCAATAAATCATCAGTTGCAGTTTGTGCTGCTGGAACTTCTTCCAGATCTACCTTCTCGCTACTAATTTCTTTTACAAGAAATTCCTTTTCTAAAAAGGTGGCATGTTGAGCAACAAACACCTTTTGTTGTTCACCGTGGTATAATAGATATCCATATGAATTGCTTGGATATCCCGCAAACTTGCAAAGAACTGATCTTGCCTCGAGCTTGTCCGGATTTTGCTTTTTTACATAGGCCGGACAACCCCATATCTTAACTCGTTTAATAGATGGTCTCTTCCCATTCCATATCTCATATAGAGTGGTAGGCACCGATTTGGTTGGAACTTTATTCAATAGGTATATGGCTGTCTCAAGCGCATACCCCCAAAAGGAAATAAGCAACTCAGCAGTACTCATCATAGAGCGCACCATATCTAATAGGGTGTGATTCCTCCGTTCTGATACAGCGTTGTGCTGTGGTGTATATGGAGGAGTAAGCTGCGAGAGAATCTCATTCTCTTTTAGGTAGTCCAGGAACTCATTGCTCAAGTATTCTCCTTCTCGATCAGATCGAAGGATCTTAATACTTTTACCCATTTGGTTCTCTACTTCATGCTTATATTCTTTGAATTCTTAAAAGCTTCGGACTTTTGTTTCAACAAGAACACATGTCCATATATTGAGAGATCGTCAGTGAATGTAATGAAGTATGAGGAACCATTCCTGGCATGTGTAGATATGGGACCGCATACATCACTATGTATCAGTCCCAAGAGTTCTGTAACTCTTTCTTCGTGTCCACTAAACGGAGTTTTGGTCATTTTGCCTTTAAGACATGACTGGCAAGTGTCATAAGATGAAAATTCGAACGGATTCAAATATCCATCCTTATGCAACTTAGCTAGTCGTGTCGCATTGATATGACCTAGTCTACAATGCCACAAGAAGAATTCGTTCATTTCTGAACTCTTCCTCTTTTGTGTGTTCTGTACATTAAGGACCGTAGTTTGGTTTAGAATGTATATGCCATTATTTAACGAGCCTAATCCAATCAACTTTTTATTTAGGAAGATGTTCATAACATTATCCTGTACTACAAAATTATATCCTTCTTTACTTAATAAAGAAACTGACATGATATTGCATATCAGAGTCGGAATGTAATAGCATTCGTTCAGAATCAATGTATTACCATTCGGTAACACAAGGTGATATTCACCAACTGCTTTGGCTACAATATTTGCACCGTTCCCTACTCTTACGGAATATTCACCCTCTCCCAGTTCTCTACCTTTCCGTAGCCCATGTAACATATTACATATGTGGGATCCTGATCCGGTATCTAATACCCAGGACGTAGAGTGAACTGAGAAAATGTTCTTGATAACTAACACACCCGAAGAAGATGCATCAACATGCTTTTTCTTCATTTGGGCGGCATGAGAATCCGGATATTCTCTTATTCCCTGCTCGGACTTATAACAATTATAAGTTGGAGCGGGACCAACGTTCCCCTGCTCAGTATAACAAGCGGGTTCGGTCAATACATCCATATTATTATCTTGATTAAGGCCTGACATGGTCGCTACCTGGAGAGAGAGAGAAAAAAAATACTTTAGCGTATGCTCTTGCAAGATTAGATTGGTTATTATTTTATCTAATCAGGATGACTCCCACTGTTTTCATCAAATCTTCCTTCAAACCCTAAAAGGTAAGACTAGCCGGGATTAGTTACACCTTACAAGTTCGCCAATCGTTTGCCCAGTCCAGTGTTGGTAATTTGAGGGAGGTTCCCCGTGCTTTCGCACGGACCTAATTAAAATAAACCTCGTTTTCCCAGAGGCATGACCCCGTTAACACCTTTCTAGGCACCTACTGGATTGGCTAATTGTTATGTGTAAAACTCTCCCAGGGGTAACTCTTACTCGCAGTGGGTATCGGCATCCAACTATCTCATAGAAGGTATGCAATCTCATTGCAAATTTCAACACTTGAAATTCCCGATAATACTTTTGCCCCTAGCAACTCATGACCTTAGCTATGGTCAACAAATTATAAGCGCTAGCCAAGTTTAACCTATCATTTCCCGATTGAATTAAACCCACCCGTACGACCATTGGCTAAGGTCAATAAAGTCGTACGACTATCCTAACTCAATCACATCTCATGTTTTAACAGATAAACACTAATTAGCTACCGTACACTACGCCTTGGCTAAGGTCAACAAACGCAGCACGAATATCAACTAGTCTCTATCTGAAATGACGGAGGGTTACGACAGGTTTTTCAGAAAACCTTTCGCGTAATGAACTTGATATCGTAGTAGAAACAAGTTATTTTGAAAAGGAGTGTTTTTTAGTCTTTTTCTAGTTTTGCTAAAGAGGTCACTCCCGGTGAAGGGATCTCGGCTCTTTCCTTATCGAATAAGGTGCAGGATATTTCACAAATACCGCTATGCAAAGCAAGAACTATAGAAGCAATCAAAAAACAAAACCGAGTGAGTTGTATCATCTGCTAGTTACGCTAAAGAGGTCACTCCCGGTGGAGGGATCTTGGCTCTTTCCTTATCGAATAAGGTGCTGGATATTCTACAAGGAATACCGCTATGCAAAGCAAAAACTAGAGCTACCCTTTTTGAAAATTTGATTCTACAACATCTTTTAGGTTTCTTTTTCTTTCATTAATCTCATTAATGAATCCCATCATTTATGCTTCCTAAGCATCACAGAAGAAACGAAAATACAACGTACGCTTATGCAATCCGCATTCGTCACAGTGTCCCGTTATGCACCGTTAGGTTACTTAACTAACGGCATACCGGGGCGGGACTAGCGCGGGTGCAAAACATAAGCAACGTTTATTATATATCATATATACAATAATAAATCATTCATCTCACGCATATAAAATGATCACATCATAGAATATCAGCAGCAGATGATAACATATGAAGTATTGGATATACTAGGAGGTCCGTGTTTTATTTTGAGCCTTTATAAAACAGGGATTCCACGGTCATGATGAATATCCAAATCCACATTCCTAGACCCCTACAAGAGTGGCAAGAAACCCTACCAATTCTAGAGTTAATAGACCCGGACTCGACTCCTCGAGTTGGTCTCCCATTGAACCCTTGAACCTGGTTACTTGTGCTCCCCTCCTTGGGTCTATCCTAATGCGGAAAAGTAAATAATATACAATGGTGACATCATCCTCAACCCGGAAGTGCCCCAATAAAAGAATATTACATACAATGAATTTCACATGAATGAAAAATAAAAACCCCATCTCACATAAAAACCCCTGGCTATTCAAATCACGACGATCCAAAATAACATATCACAGTAACACATAACATCACATGTCATCAATGTAAGTAAATATGCGTATCCCAATTGTCGTTGATGTATAGCAATGAAACTGGCGATACACCACATACTACATTTACGGTCGCAGAAAAGAAAAATGAAAAAGTACAACAATTAGAATCATAACTGCTCTTAGACAACACAAACCCGGGATATCACATATCCAAGATTTCATGCCTAACAATGTAAAGCTCGCATTTAGGTCTCACCCATGAAAGCACCTTTTCAATATTAGTCGGATAATTCAACAAGATTTCCGATTACAACCGAGACCGAAATGTTAGATTTACACGCAACAAACAAATTTGTAGATTCCAATTATTGTATCTCATTACAGAAAGCTAGACGACGTTAAACAATTCGATCGAATCAACGAATTCCCAAAATTCCCAGAAAGCTCAATACTTGAGCACTGTTAAAGTTAACCAGAGAATACCACAGCACCTACGGACCTACAGCTGAAGGGCCCGACACAAGCCTCTTAAGTGTTGCCGCGGATCCGCGGTCACTTAGACGAGTTACGGTTTAGTTCTTCAGGTGTGTCCATAGAATTCCCTGCATGTTTTTCTAAATATTTTTAATATGGAAAAATCCAACTTTTCGAAAAATTTCCAGAGAGGGGGTCCTTTCGGGTTTTCGGGGTTCGATCGGAATTCTAGAAAACGCCTAATACTCTAGCTAGGCTCTGATACCACTGTAAGGTTCTTAGGCACTAAAACAAGGTTCTACAAAGTATCAAACATGCCGTATTTAAAATCTTCAAGTGCCAAACAACCTCAGCAAGGATCTTTACTAGAGAATTAGAGTTATAAACTTAAAGCAAACAACTTTACTACTAAGTGAGAGAGATTACAACCTTTGTAGTCTGTTCCTTCACTTCATAAGCTCCGAGTTGAAGTCCCTTCGCTCCGATTCTCATGCTCCAGGACTCTGGAGAAGCTCCATGAGATAAATGAGACATCCTTGCTTAAAGACTTCACAATCCAAGATGATCTACCTTGAGGAATCACAAACCCAAGCTCTCACTTCACTAATGAGATATTAGTGAAGCAAACACCCTAATCTAAGTGGCTAGAATAGATGAGAATGATGAAGTAGGAATTTTGCTCTCTTTTGTTTTTATTTCTCACTTTAATTCATCACTAATCAGAAAGCTAGAAAGCTTTTGTGAGGAGGAAGAAGAAGATGAAGTTGTGATGAATGAATAAAATGAATTTTTGTGTGAGGTTAGAAATGAAACCATGGGTTAAGCATGTCATGCTTAACCCTTGTGGAGACTTAACCATGAGTTAAGGTTAGGGTTGGGTTAATAAATAACTTAGAAATATCCAAAGGGGTGGACTTAGTCAAAGCTTCATGAAGCTTCTTCAAAGCTCATCCATGACTTAATCCATTCAATTTGAATTACCAAAACAAATATAAATCCAACCATAAACCCAAGCATGGTTTAATCTCATAAACCCTAGTTGCATTTGTAACCTAACATGTTACAATTATACATATCACATATATATAAAATTTTGTAACAAAAGAAAATAATGCATTTAACATATATCAATATATATCAATATATCATCAAGTGAGAAAAAGAATCATTTAAGTGAGCTTATATTAGTTAATGTAATGTAATATATCACATATATAAGTATACATTAATTTATTAAATCGACACTTTATTTAATAATCCAGCTATATTATATATAACCGACTAATATAATATGATCATTTTATCGAATCAACACTTGATCCGATAACCCGGCTATATCACATGTACACGGTCGATATCACATATCGCTAGAATCGAATACGGTATCACATACACGTATTATTCTCGGTCCCGCACATATCACATATTTTCTCCTACTCCGTTTCTCCTGAGCCAGGAAACCTCTGTGTAGGACTCTAAAGACTCGTCGATACGCCGGCAGTAGGTGATGATCATATCAAACACCCACAAGTTGCAAGCGGTCGGCTAAATGTAACAGCCACCCGGGTATTGAGCAATCAGAATATCAACAAGCAAGCCTGCACACTCTCCTGTGAATCCAATCAGTAACACTACCGTACAGTCCGGTCTCTTCGCCTGATATGTCGCATATCCAGTCTAGGGGTGGTAAACGTCAGACCCCAGTAACCGATAAGTCGTTTCGATGTGAGGCTCATAATGGGTCGAGAAACTACTGATAACACTTACTAGTAGATCTCCATATCAGCCCTGGCCATGGACTTCCAGTTATAGCCAATCGAACACAGCGCAACATCAACACCAAATACCGGGACAGACGAAACCCCTTCTATCGCTCATTGCCTCCATGTGATTCGGGACTGTACCCAAAAGACACCGTTTCGCACGTTCTCATGAACGTGGTAAGGTGAAAATCAAAGCACAGTGGGAATCACACAAGACTATGACGATCTCGGGTCTACAGACTAACCTGTACAAGTGTCACCAGAGAACTGCTATCCGACGATAGGTATAATATCATCTAGGAGTTCTCGGCGAGTCCGTTCAGTGTACCCAGTCTCCACTGAGCACCCGTACACCATCTTTGATGTCAAACACCGATGGATGTGGGATCATCCATCGCCCATCATATGGGTCAAGATGCGTATACTCTAGTCTACTCTAGAGTATCGATGCCCTGTCTCGATACACCGTCGACTAGGAACAGTTATAAGATGTACTCTTAGAATACCATGGCCCCACTAGTATGATTTGCATCATATTCCTAGTAGTCGAGTACATATCCTAAGGCTTTATCAACATGTGAGAGCAAGACAGTAAACCAATACAAGTCAACATGTTAAGACAAAGTGAAACCAGATAGCATACTATCATATTGAGCAAGAAAGTCCTATCTATATATATCCAAGCATTCACTATAATATACATCATATGTACAGCAATGGCCTCTAGGGCATATACATAACTAACACACTTATTGTCTCTCTGTTACATGTTGATAAAGCCCTTAGGATGAGTACTAGACTATTGGAATTATGATGTAGATCATACTAGTAGGACCAGGGTAGTCGGTAAGTACATCCTTCAATTGTTCCTAGTCATGGGAGTATCGAGACAGGGCATCGATATTCCAGAGTAAACTAGCGTATACGCTTCTCGACCCATGTGATGGGCGATGGATGATCCCATATCCATTGGTGTTTGACATCAGAGATGGTATAAGGTGCTCAGTGGAGACTGAGTACACTGGACGGACTCGCCGAGAACTCCTAGATGGTATTATACCTCACGTCAGATAGCAGTTCTTTGGTGACACTGATACAGGTTAGTCTGTTGACCCGGGATCGTCATAGAGTCTTGTTTGATTTCTACAGTGCTTTGATTTCCACCTTACCACGTTCAAGAGAACGTGCAAAACGGTGGTTTTTGGGTATAGTCCCAAGTCACATGGAGGCAATGAGCGATATGAGGGGATTTCGTCTCTCCCGGTATTGGGGGTTGATGTTGCGCTATGCTCGATTGGCCATAACAGGAAATTCCTGGCCATGGTTGCCGAGATTTACTAGTAAGTGTTATCAGTAGTTTCTCTAATTGTTATGGGTCTGGCATCGGCATAACTTATCAAGCTATTGGGGTCTGACGTTTACCACCCCCAGGTGAGATATGCGACATATCAGACGAAGAGACCGGACTGTACGGTAGTGTTACTTATTGGATTCACAGGAGTATGAACATGCTTGCTTGTTGATCTTCTGATCGCTCAATACCCGGGTGTCCGTTACGTCTAGCAGTACCACTGATGGCTTGTGGGTGATTGATATGATCATCACCTACTGCCGGTGTATTGACGAGTCTTTAGAGTCCTGCACAAAGGTTTCCTGGCTCAGGCGAAACGAAGTAGGAGCACATTTATGATATGTGCGGGACCGAAATTAATACGTGTATGTGATACCGTATTCTATTCTCGCGATTTGTGTTATCGGTCGGTTATATGTGATATAGCCGGATTATCGAATCAAGTGTTGACTCAATAAGTTGATACATATGATATTAGTCGGTTATATGTGATATGGCCGGATTATTAAATCAAGTGTTGATTTAATAATTTAATGTATAATTATATATTTGATATATTAATTTACATTAATTAATATTAGCTCACTTAAGAATTTCTTTTTCTCACTTGTGTACACTTAATATATATGTGATATATATTATTGTGTCATGCTTGTTGCTACATGAGACATGGGTGTATGAGACTCACACCATGCTTAACATAATGAAAGGTTTTATTTATTTAAAATAAATCAAAATTAGTTGAAAATTAGTCATATGGTTGAAGCTTGTGGAAGCTTGTGGAACCATTGACTTAGTCCACTAATTTTGTTTTACTTAAGATATTTATTTATTAACCCAACCATTATCATTAGCCATGGTTAAGTCTCTACAGGAGTTAGTATATGATATTTTCTCACCCATGGTTGCTATTCTCACTCATTCTATTCTACACTTGCTTCTCTCCATGGTTGCTTTTCTTAATCTCCTTCCTCAAGCTCTCTAGCTTTTTGGGATGTGAAGAAAATAAGTGAGAAAAATATTTCTAAAGTGAGCAAAATTCCTACTTCATCAACCTACATTAGACTAGCCATTTAGTTTAGATAGTTTGCTTCACTAATTCCTAATTAGTGAAGAGATAACTTGAGTTAGTGTATCCTCGACGTAGATCATCTTCAGCCTCGAAGACTTCAAGCAAGCTTGTTCATTTCACCTTGTGGAGCCTTACTAGAGTCCGGAAGATCACTGCTTGGAGTGAAGGGACTACTATACGGAGCTTATGAAGTGAAGGACCGTTCTATAAAGGTTGTATTCCTATTCACTTAGATGTAAAGATGTTTACATACTTGTTTCGTCTGATTCTCTAGTTAAGATTCTAGGTTAGGGTTCTTTAGCGCGCCAAGGTTTTGAAAACAGCATGGTTGATGCCTCCCGAAACCCAGTGGTCGTGCAAGGGAACCCAACATCCACCCCCTAGACTCGATATGCGATACTCTTAGAAAAATAGATCGGACTGTATGGAGCTTGTCACGGACAGGCTCGGTAGGGGTTCGGATGAGTTTGCTCGTCGGCCTTCTTTGCGCTCAATACCTGGGTAGCCGTTACGTACAGCTAGTGCTGCTGACGTACTTGTTGTTAAACCCACTGCCAGTGTATTGACGAGTCTTTAGAGTCCCACACAGAGGGTTTTCCTGGTTCTGGAGAAACGATGTAGTAGCCGTATTAGATACATGCAGGGTTCCGATCGATTGATTATATATTGTTCCCGGACTTTCAATCGGACAGTTGATAATACTAGTCGGCTCGGGTTTGAGCCGGATTATTAAATCAGGTATTGATTTAATAATTTACATATATATATTTCGATATATATATTCTAATATTATGTTCTTTGTGTTATTCTATCTCATTGGGTATTCGTATTTTGGTACGAATACAGGTATGTATATACAGTAGAATGTAATCCATAATTTTTACAGATAACATTCTAGAAGGTGGACACCTCATATTGGTTTGACCATTTATATTAAATGGATTATGAGGTGGCAAAGACTTGATGGGAGTATGGTGAGGACCATGCTTGCATAGTGTGCACAAATAAATTATTAATTCATTTGTGCATACTATTCAAGTTTGGGCTTGATATTTTATTGAAAAGTATTGTTTTACAAAACCATGCATGCTCATTTTCTCTCTCCATGGTTAGCTCATTATTTTTGTGAGATGGTTCTTTCTCTTGAGCATGCCATATTTCTCTCACCATTAGAGCTTCACTCCTCTCTAGTATTTCATTTGTTCCTCCACCTTCATCTTCCACCTCCTCCCAACCATCTCATGTGTTGAGAATCATGAGAGGAAATGAGATGAGATAGCTAAACACTTAGTTCACTCACTACATACTAGGCTTTCTAGATTAGAAATCTACAAACCCTAGTTGCTTCACTTGCATTCATTATGTGGAGCTAGAACCATGACTACATCCCTCGGGTGGACCATCTTCGACGGAGGAAGACCGGTGGCCAAGTTCGTTCGAGCATGCCTCAAGGAGCTTAGCAAGGTGATGGAAGACCGAAGGACTTGGTTCTTTTGGTATAACCCTTTTTAACCTTTAGTTTAGCTTCTTTAGTTCGCTAGTATAGGTTTATGGTTTCAACCTTGGACTGGGTTTTGTTTGCGCCAAAAAAAATTTTAAACGCCGGTTTTTGTTCCGCATCGGCCACGGTAGATGGCCAGGGCGCAGGCGAAACCCAGCAAGATAGAGTTGTTCATTTATGAACTTGGCCCCATCAAGTATCCAGACAAATTCTTGAGACGGGGTAACACTCAGTTTGGGATATTGTTAATCTCAGCAAAGTTGAGATATAGAGTGATGAAATTGGAACATTATAGCGGTTCCACTCACTGAAGCTATTTCTCGAACAAATTAAGTTTCACAAAGATGGTTTGCGAAACTAATTAGTAGAGAAATTGGGTATTCAGGTAGCACACGAGCTGTGGGTATGCGATACCGCAAAAATTGGCCTTGAGTGCAAGTGGGAGATTGCTGGATATAGTGCCCTCAAGGCAATTATTGTGATCGCAAGTAAGCAATCATGATAATTGAGGGAGGACCTATACAGGTATAACAGTCTTACTCGAAATGATAGTATACTATCTGGTTTGTCTTCATCGTTGATGAAGCCCGTAGGATAGTTGCTTGACAACTAGCATTATGATGGAGACCATATATGTAGGAGCTGGGTTGTACATAAGCACATCCTTAAATGTCCCTAGTCATGGGAGTATCGAGACTGGGCATCGATATTCCGGAGTAGACTAGCGTATACGTTTCTAAACCCCGACGAGGGGCGGTGGCCGTTCTCAAAGGCCATTGATATTGTGTTACCTAAGTGTAACGGCTCTAAAATTCCTATATCTTCGTATTAATAAAATACTGTATTTGTAGATTTCGTATATTTTTATTTTCATATTATTAGTTATATTTAATCGCTTCATCTATTTTTTGCATCTAACTATTTTCTAAAACTCATTTCTTTTTACCCAAACTTATTCTTTAAGCCCAATTCCTTTCTTTTCATTCCTATTCTCTACAGCCCAAGCCCAACTTCCATTTTCTAAAAATTTTCCTGTTCTTTTTTATCCAAATTCATTTACTCAAGTTCTCTTTAAATAACACTCAAATCCAATCTCATTTTCATTTTCTTTTATAAAACTATGTGCCCAAAAGCCCACTTTCTTTTCAAGCAACCGCATATATTTTATTCTAATTAAATATGTGCATGAACAACGTTTTAGCTCATTTGTTAAGTCTTTGCATTGTTATTCCATAAGTCACATGTTCAAATCCCCGTTCTTGCAATTATTTTTTATCATTTTTATTCTTCTCATAACCTACAAATAAGACCTTTCATTTCCAAAATGAATGGTGACTTTTCATTTCTCTTTTAATTCCCATGTTGAATGTACATATTATGATAAATAATTCACCATTACACCATCTTTATTTGTCCTGCTCGTTCATTTTTTTCCTCACATTTTTCTATCTCTCCCTTCTCCCTCTTCACCTAGAGTCCTAGAAGAAGAACACAAAAAAGTTTTCAAGAAGGTCTCGCTAGTAACGCGAGACTATCGGCGGATAGACAAGCCTGGTAACAATACCGGCTTGTGTATGTAAGTCTTTTCTCTCTCTCCCCCTCCATATATTTATTCTCCGTTTGTCATATCTCGTGAACCCGCTATTCTTTTCATATCATAATCCATAAGAGAAGATAAACATAAACATATACATATATATAAGTTTAGATATATATGGTTCTATATGGTTTAATAATATCTTATTACCTCTTGTTCAAATTAAAGTGTTTTTAATTCTTTGTTCATGACTATGAATGTTTATTATGAGTTTTGAGAACATAAATTTCATGCCACAATATATTTACGATATTTCATGGAATCGGTTTGCTTATTAAAAGAAAAGAAGAAGCTTGCATAAAAAATACTAGTTAATCTTTTTGCCGATTTTAGCATACATATCAATACCTTTACCTTAAAATAAATTTTAGAAATTAATTTTTACTTCTGAAAATTTCAGTAAATTTACATATGATAGAATATATTTTTCTGTATACGCTGTAAAAATTTTAGATCGAATCGCTTAACGGTTTAGAAATTATATCGTTTTTATTCACTGTACGTAAAACAGAAAACTGTAGGTATCGGTGAACTTCTAGGACACATAATTTGGTCTACCGATATACAAATTGAGTAAACTCAGGTGTTTTGGATATCAACATCGAATGATCTAGATTTTTATAGTTTTATGTTTTCACTGATAACCGAAGTAAAATATAGAAAACTGCGTTACAATATTAAGCGACGAATCTGTCCTGATTCGCACACTGTTTTTAAATTAGACATAACTCAATCTCCCGATGTCCGTTCGTGACAAACTTTAGATGTGTAGATGCACAATTGATAGAAAACTGTGTTACAATTTACTTAGAAATGCATGAAACACCCGATATAGGCTTTGCAATACAATATATAGTTGCTGTCTAGAAATCTGAATTTCTTTTTTAAATGCTGATGTTAAAATGATCATAACTAGAACTTTAGGAATCCAACTCATATGAATCTTGGTGTTTTGGTTAAGTACATCGAAAGACCTAAAATTTTCTATTAATCTTCATAATCTAAAACCTGATGAAAATTAACTCAAACTGCGTTTTAAAAATATGTGACTGTGCTGAATAGATTCTGATCTGTTTTGTGGGACGATACGAAAACATATATACCTCCCAAACCGGTAGTCGTATTTAGATGAAACTGAAACTCACGCATGAAAAACACTTAGAACCATATTTCTGCTTATATTCTGCATTCGTTCGACTTGATTAATTAGTCGTACATAATATTTCTTTACAACATTGTTTATGGTAGTTACTTGAATAATATACTTGACTCATTTCATGCTATTTGAATATGTATACATATTTATCTTGATCATTAAATTATTGTATGTACATAAAGACGATAATTAGATATTTGAGTTGTATTTTGAAAACTATACAAAATTATTTTTACATAAAACCTCTCAAGTTATATAAATTACAATAAGGACCCTAGTAAATATAGGTTTATGCAGAACCAGTCTCTTGATCCTCATGGGGGCGGAGATATGGGTACTTGCCTATTTTAAGGTAGACAACTTAACAATGGTGTTATCAATACAATAATTGTCTTTGAAAAAGACACAAATCCTGCCGTCCATGTGCAGCGGTTACCGATAACATCAAAACCTAATTCAGGACTTCAATTTCTTTTCTAATTGTTCTGACTCATACTGAGTCTCATTATAATAATCTAACTTGAATATGATTCAAGTACAATCTACAATTCAACATGAATCCATGAATCCATATATTCAATCTATTCAATCTGTATTGACAAAACCAAACCATGGATATACTTCCATTTACATGATTCTCCAGTTACATCCATTTGTTGATATCATGGTTTCGGCAAGTCATCCAATTATACAATCTATATTACAATTCAATTACAAGTTGCAATACACTATAAACAATACAATCAAGATATTGCGGGGTTTAAGGGGTAGATTGGTACGGAAGGTGTTAGAAGTGGCACGATACAGCAACCATAAGACGTAATTACATCCATACCGTTGTTCCGTGGTATTATCGACGGAGCCTTGTACTTCCATTTGCATTAGTCTCTGGCATATAGAGACTCCTCTCGTATAAACTGGCATCCTTCTGTACCAAGCTACAAATATACAGCGTTAAAAATATAATATAACTTTAAAAGTTACACACTCTATCTCTTCCTCTCTCTGTCTATTCTATTTCTCCCTTATCTTTGGGACTTACCGAAGCGATTTTTCGCTGACAACATTCTCTTTCATCTTCTTTGAATGTCGTCAGGTGTTTCGGACCATTCAAAGATCGAGCCTAGCACTGAAGACTTGGACCAGTTTATTGAAGATCCCGAGCTGCAGTTACACTTGTACACATTTCATTTTAGTACATTCATTTTTTATTATGCCACTGTTTAGGAATTGCTTTCATTCAGATGTATTTACTTTCCATGCATTGTACAAAAAGAATGTTAATAAATAAAGTTGTTGTTCAGTTATATCTTTTGTCTCTTGTGCATTCTTTTATATTGCTTAGATACGCTTAGCGTATTTACTTTAGAGTAAATACGTAGCGGCCAGTCGCGCCTTCTGTCCATACACTGGGAAGCGGGGCGTGACACTAAGATACTATACAGGTGCTCACTGGAGGTGAGTACATTGGACGGACTCGCCGAGAACTTCTAGATGGTATTATATCTATCGTCAGATGGAAGTTCTCAGGTGGCATGAGTACATATTTGTCCTTTAATCTGAAGTCATTATTTTTCTCGTATGAGTTCCCACTGTACTTTGATTACTACCCTACCATAGCTCAAAAGAGTCATGCAAACAGGTTTTAGTTGGGTACAGTCCCGAGCCATATGGAGGTAGTGGTCAACTGTCAGGGATTCATCACTCCTGGTATTAGGAGTCGATGCCACGCTGTATTCAGTTGGCTATCACCATAAATCCGTGGCCACAGTGGATGAGATTTACTGATAGTTGATCAGTAGTATCTCTGTTAGTGATGAGCTTGACTCGGACACGACTTTTCGAGTTAGAAGGGGTCTAACGTTATCCACCCCCTAGACCCGATATGCGATACTCTTTGACGAAGACACCGGACTGTATGGAGATTGTCACATTCAGGCTCAGTAGGGTAAGGACGTACTTGATTGTCGACCCTCCCTTTCGAAAAGTACATGGGTAGCCGTTACGTCCAGCTAGTGATGCTGACGTGCTTGTACTTAAACCCACTGCCAGCGTATTGTCGAGTCTTTAGAGTCCCACACAGAGAGTTTTTCCGGTTCACGCGATAGATGTAGGAGTCGTACGTTGGTACATGAAGGGGGTCCGATTAAATACGTGTATAGGATACACAGATTTTAATCGGGCGGTTGATAATACTAGCCAGCTTAGGATTAAGCCGGATTATTAAATCAGGTTTTGATTTAATAATTTATATATGTATTTTGATACATATATTTTAGTATCATTGTTCACTATTCAATTTCTCTCTTTGGTGCTATCTGTATTCTTATACGGGTACATGCATATGTAGCGATACATATACCAGGTGAACTATTTCCTATTTATACGGGAATGCTTCTTGAAGAAGAACACCTCATATTTGTTTTTCTTTTTAGAAAATGTAATGGAAAATGAGGTGGTGATGAGGTGGCATGAAGCATGGCTAGAAAAAGAAAGAGGTATGGATTGGATTGTGATGTGCATTCATTGGTGCACTATTGCATCATGGTTGTGATTTACTTAGCCATTCTTTTTTTCATTTTTGGGTTTGATGCTTCATTCTCTTTATGCTTCTTGAGCTTCATGCACACCTCCTTCTCCCATTTCTTTCTCCTCTTGCTCTCATGAGCTTGAAATAAAAGAGAGAGAGAAATTTAGTGAAATATTCCTACATCACCGACCATCCATACCTAGCAAGTCTGGATCATCGGTTATAGCCTCCTCCGGTTTCCCTTATATGGATCGTCTTTGGCGAGAGTGGTCAATTTTCAAGTGCGATCCCTGTGGCTACGAGCTTGAAGGGGCCTTCCACAATTGGGTGGACACACGACAAAGGTTGTAGATTCTCAACCCTTACACTCTTAGTTAGCTGGTTTAGTTTATTGGACCGTATCCTGGGTTTTACGGGCGTTCCATGCTCGTGTAAATTTTTGTCTTCGCTTCCGCCTTGGTCGCGGCTTCCGCGGCACGGGCACTGAAACCCAACAGTGTCGTGCTAAGCCACTGCACATCTTCATCATTGTTGATGCCTTTCTCTCCTTGATTCTCTATGTAGCAACATTCGATCAACCTATTGATGTCGTCGTCTGCACATCAACTGTCGAGCCGAGCACATTGTTGGATACTACGTCGCATCGTGTTGTGTCGTCATCGTTCCATTACCGGTCGAGGCAAGTTCATAACTTGCTACTTGATATTTACTTATATCTACATATATACATATATATTCTTATATTGTCGTCATTGTATAGTTCATATGGATAACCATTTTTACTAATTATTGCAAATTGAAAATACAACCAGATCTTTTAAAAAAATAGTACACACCGTTCTTTGAAATTTCAAAATTACAGGTTTAGAAATACGACGTGAACCTATATACACTATGGTAACCCTATATGTACTTATAATGTTGATATACAATTAATCCATATTTCATCATGTATTAATACTATCACAGTGTTGAAGTTATACAAATTACTAATACAAACTATTCTAGTAGTTACCGTTTAATTTATAATAATTAACAGTCGTAAAATAAATATAGTTAGATATTCATATTTAAATAAGTAATATTGAATATATCCATCCCGTTATAGCTAGATAACCATGACGGTTATACTATTGCTTTTATTGTGATTGGTTACGTAATCAAATATTTATCCTATTTAATACATACTACCTGACATATGCATGACACGTCATATTGCCTTTACTATACCTGTTACTTGGATTATTTACCAATGCCAACAATCCTGACTTGTTCTCCTGACGGACGTGACTTGTTGTCTTGATAAACATAATCTGTACCTGCATGTTCCTGTGTGGGCATTACGTAGATGTTGTTAATACCTGAATTGAACACGAAACCTAGGGGAAAAGAGAAAATCAATAATGAAACCTGACTTGTAACTTAACAGTTCACTACATCCAAAAAATGATCAGTCGATACGGGTTTCGGCCCCCGGAATGATGATACTGACATCATTCGTCTATACATGATACTGTTTTTACTGCCTAGCTACACATCTCGGATTCAGCCCCGAGGGTCTTGACCGTGGTCCCGGGCACACACGGGATACTATTGAGTTACATCGACGATTTCATTAATTGATTTCAAATACCATTAGGATAGATAACCTAGAAACACAGACTTTAGGTTACACGTGACATACCTATAGGCCACGGTCGTAACACCTGTGATTGTTGGTTATACTCATACCTTACTTTATATGTGACATCTTGTATAGCACACTGTTCTAGTTATTATTATTATCATGATATTTACGACGCACTGATGTCTGGGTTTTGTATGGCCTAGATATTTGACTTAGCACGTGAGTACTTCGACAGGATCGCCGATCAGTGAGGATCACCTCATTGATATAGCTCTTATGCTGGTTAATGATTCCTTAGATCTTTATTCCTTCCGCTATCTTTTTCAGTTATTGTTCTTATAGCTATTGGACATGTGATAGATGGATTTAGTAGTTATTGTTCTTGATTACTGATTGACATCCTTAATGTGACTACGGAAGGATGTTTCCTTACCGTAGGTAACATGGATGGCTTTATTACGTCCCAAAATTTTCGTATTTTGGGAAGCGGGGTGTGACAAGATTTTGTTGGTATCAGAGCCATAGGTTTTAGGTTACCTGGGGCTTGGTTCAATTTGTAGTTGGGTATGGTACCCAATACATTGTCTTTAAGACCCGGAATTTTAGGAACATGTCCTGACATATTATTATCTTGTCATTCAAATTCTTGAATATTATCTTTCTCTTAAACTCTTTTATCTTGACGATATGAAAATGACATTGCACTTCAGCTTAGAATCCTCTTGATTCCTTATTATTTCTCTCTTCTTATTTCATTGATTCTGATACTAGGATTTGGGCAAATTGAATGGAGTTATGTGATTGTAACTATGTACCACGGCATGGTTACAATGTGGTACTCTATTCAGGTATCGGGAGTACTATTTCAATTCATTTTCTTGACTTATGTTCGTTGTACTACTTTATTTCTCTCGGTTTCACTGCTTACGAATTTATGCCGTATCGCGAACTTGAGTCCAACAACCGCGTAATATCTTTCCCCTTGTCCTGTAGTGACCAGTCCGTCTGCATTTTGAAGAATAAGGAGAAACACAGGAGAGCATATGATGATTGCAGTAGTTCGAGATTAACCCCGGTGGGAGTTGGTACAGACCGCTTCAAGACCAATCAGGTGTAAAATAGTTCATTAAAGAAGATCTGACAGACCTACCTCAATTTATCAGTGTAGCCCAGCAGAAGTGTGGTAGGCTGATAACCCACAAGTCTTATAACAGACTTGCAAATTCATAATGAGGGGAACCGTTTACTAAAAAGTGAATTTCATAAACAAGTTGCAGAGGAAGCATTGATAGCAGATCGGGATTTCATAGATGTGTTCAAGGACATCTCGATTTTAACATCAAAACGTGATGTGGAGTTCACGATTGATCTTATTCTTTAGCAGCACAAATTCAAAGGCTTTTATCCGATGTTATTGGCGAAACTGGAAAAGATAAAGAGAAAAGCTTCCGAGTTATTAGAGAAGGGCTAGATTCGCAGCAGCGGTTCACCATGGGGAGCTCCAGTACTTCTGGTCAAGAAGAAAGATGGAACGCTGAGGATGTGCATCGACTATCGAGAGTTAAATCGGGTGACTATTAAGAATAAGTACCCAATCCCTCGCATAGGTGAATTATTCGATCAACTCAGTGGCGTGAGAGTTTCTCGAAGTTGGATTTGAGATCAGAGTATCATCAAGTTCGGGTGAAGGAGATATTTACAAGACAGCGTTCAAAACTCGATATGGGAATTACGAGTATTTAGTTATGACATTTGGAGTTAATAATGCACCGTCGATATTTATGGACTTTATGAATCGAATCTTCTCACCATTTCTAGATCAGTTCATAGTGGTATTCAGTGATGATATTTTGGTCTATTTGAGGAGCAAGGAAGAGCATGAAGAGCATTTTAGAATAGCACTGCAGACGGTGAGATAAGAAAGATTATATGCTAAGATGAGCAAGTGCGAGTTTTGGGTCGAAGAAGTAAAGTTCTTAAGTCATGTTGTATCCGAAGATGGAATTGTAATTGGCCCCGAAAATATTGTAGCTGTTCATGATTGGCCAATTCCAAAAAATGTAGGGAAGATCAGAAGTTTCCTTGGGCTTGCTGGATACTATAAAAGGTTTGTGGAGAACTTCACGCGAATAGCAGAATCCTTGACCAAGCTAACACAAAAGAAGGTACCGTTTGTTTAGATCGGGAAGTGTGCGTCGGCATTTGAAGCGCTGAAATAAAGATTGAAAACCGATCCTATTTTAACAGTGCCAAATGGTTCCGGAGGATTAGTTATTCACAACGACGCATCTGGGAAAGGTTTGGGATGTGTTTTGATGCAGCATGGAAAGGTTGCAGATTATGCGTCGAGGAAATTGAAGACTCATGAGAAGTACTACCCAACTCATGACTTGGAGCTAGCAACAGTTATTTTTGCGCTGAAAATTTGGAGACACTACTTATTGGGTGAAAAGGTAAAGGTGTTCATTGATCACAAGAGCCAAAAATATGCGTTTACACAAAAAGAGCTCAACATTATGCATCGTAGATGGTTGGAGCTGATGGCTGACTATGATCTTGATCTAAAGTACAATCCGGGAAAAGTTCATGTAGTACCGGATGCTTTAAGTCGGTTGCCAGCGGTACGGATGTTGACTACACAGAAGGAGATTGTGATATTGCATGGAGTACCAGTGAGTATTGTTTCTGATCGTGATACCCAATTCCTATCTCATTTTTTAGAGGAGTCTACAAGAAAGATTGGAAACTCGCTTGAAGTTTAGAACGGCCTATCATCCTCAGACAGATGGACAGTCCGAAAGAACGATCCAAACTCTTGAAGATATGTTGAGATCTTACATGTTGGACTTCAAGAGTTCGTGGAAGGATCGTTTACATTTAGTGGAGTTTTCATACAATAACAGTTTTCGGGCGACTATACAGATGGCTCCATTTAAAGTATTGTACGGTCGTAAGTGTCGCTCACCAGTATATTGGGACGATGTTGGAGAAAGAAAATTGTTGGGATCAGAACTCATTGTGCAAAATGTGGAGAAAGTTAACTTGATTCGTGATCATATAAAGGTAGCACAAGATCGACAGAAAACCTGGTCTGATTCTGGAAGAAGACCTTTGGAGTTTGTTGTTTATGATTTTGTGCTCTTGAAGATATCACCGATTAGGGGACTAATCCGATTTGGTAGTCGAGGTAATCTTAGTCCTCGATTCGTGGGGCCTTTCGAGATCATTAAGCATGTTGAAGAGGTAGCGTATCGATTGGCTTTACCACCATCCTTGGCGGGTGTTCATGACGTGTTTCATGTATCTCAACTCCGCAAGTATGTTAGAGATGAGACGCACGTCCTTGATCACTCAGAACTGACAGTGAGAGAAGATTTAGCTTATGAAAAGCAACCGATGGCTATTATGGATTGACGAGAAAAGGTTCTTAAGAATAAAATAATCCCTTTGGTACTTGTTTCATGGGCAAATCGTTCGCATGGAGATTTTACTTAGGAACGTGAAGATGAGATTCGACAAAAATTTTCACATCTCTTTCCTTAAATCTGTATCTTCTTGTATTTTCCTGTTTCGTGAATTTCGAGAACAAAATTCTTTTGTAGTTGGGTATAATGTAACACCCTAGTACGTTTATAAAATATTAATGGGTATTTTAAGACTTGCCTTATAATTCTTTTATTTTATTCATATGGTTTGCGAATGATGCGAATAAGTAGTAGTGGTTATCCGATCCGACCCGTATATTTGGAATCCAGTATGGTGCTAGATATATTTGATACTTATCAGTAAAGTGTATCTATGTGAATCTAGTATAACATATGCATCATATATTTAAAATCTTTATATATCTATTTATACCCATAAGTATGATAAATTATATTTTTTTGCTAACTGATATCGCATGGCTTTCCATCCCATATCTTATTTTCGCTTGTATCTATTATGTTCAAATCCCAAATATCAGATAACCAAATATTTACTAAATCATTATATATTTATTTAAATTCCTTTTTAAATCTTATTAAAGGATATATGTATTTCATATTATATTACCGCATTATGGCTTAAATCTTTATGTATCTGTGTTTTTTCTCTAAAATATATTTTGACAAGATTCTGGTAAAGTTTGGTGTAATTTGATATTACCTCTAAACACTATATACTAATATATATATATATATATATATATATATATATATATATATATATTAATATACTGTATATATATAAATAGTTTTATATATTTTATTTTATTTATTATATCAAACTCTCTCTCTCTCTCCGTCTCTGTCTCTCTCTCCCCTCTCGTTCTCTCTTCCCTCTTGTTCTCTCTTCCTCGCCTCGTCCCCGAGCCCTAACCCACACCGACACCACCTCTGATCTTCCTCCTCTCACCGTCGACGCCAACTCTCCTCCCTCGTCCTCGCCTGAACCCTGAACATCACCACCACCGGCATCATCTTCTTCTTCTTTTTCTTTTTCTTCTCCTTCTTAGCACTCGAGCTCGTGCCCGACGCTGCCATCACCTTCCTCAACTCGCCTCCGTCCACCTTCATCCTTATCTCGACACTCACATTTCTTCATCTCGTTGTCATCGTCCAACACCTCCAAACCTCGCTAACGGCCCCGCACCTTCTTCTTCGTCTGCGAGCCCTCACCGCCGGCCAACCCATCACCGCCCTCATCTCCCTCTTCTTCTATAAAAACCTGAGCAACTCAACCCCAAGTCCTTCTCCTCGTTCTCCAAACCACCCAAGCACTCGACTTCAACCAAGCGCCCAAACCCTTCCATCATCATCACCATCTCCTTCTCCTCCACCGAGACCCTACTCAACTTCACTTTGCCGCCACTATCACCGGCCCTTTATCCTTATCAAGACCCTTGCCTGCACCAACCGAGACACAACCAAACCCCATCTCCATCAAAGCTCAAACCACCTTCGACCAATCTTCTGTTCCTTCGCCGAGAACTTAACCCCGATTCCATCACCTGCAACACTAACCGAGATCCCTCGTCACCTCCTGCCGTCGTCTCCATCGTTGCCGTTGAACCATAGACGATCACCACCGCGGCCACCAAACCAAACACCCATCACCATGATACTACCGTGCCATCACCATGTCATCACCATGCCATCCCTGTGCTCAGATCATGCCATGCCCCGTGCCCTGCTCCTATGCCACGCCATGCCCGCTTCGTACCTAGCTCATGCCCACTTGCATGCCACCTTTGCATCAGCCCCGTGTCACCACAATGCCCAGAAGCGTGTTGTGCCGCTCCACGCATCGTGTCGTGTCGCGCCGAGCCACTGCACTTCTTCATCATTGTTACGCCTTTGTAGTCCTTTATTCTCTGCGTAGCAATAGTCGATCAACCTATTGATGTCGTCACATGCGCAACAACTGTCGAGCTGAGCACATTATTGGATAGTACGTCGCGTCATGTTGTGTCATCATCGTTCCGTGACCGATCGAGGCAAGTTCATAACTTGCCACATGCTATTTACTTATATTTACATATATACATATATATTCTTATATTGTCGTCACTATACAGTTCATATGGATAACCGTTTTTACTAATTATTGCAAATTGAAAATACAAACAGATCTTTTCATAAAATAGTACACGCCGTTCTTTGAAATATCAAAATTACATTTTAGAAATAGGACATGAACCCATATACACTATGGTAGCCCTATATGTACTTATAATGTTGATATACAATTAATCCATATTTCATCATGTATTAATAATATCACAATGTTGAAGTTATGCAAATTACTAATACAAACTATTCTAGTAAATACCGTTTAATTTATAATAATTAACAGTCTTAAAATAAATACGGTTAGATATTCATATTTAAATAAGTAATACTGAATATATCCATCCCGTTATAGCTAGATAATCATGATAGTTATACTATTTCTTTTATTGTGATTGGTTACGCAATAAAATATTTATCATGTCTAATACACACTACCTGACATGTACACGACACGTTATCTTGCCATTACTATACATGTTACTTTGATTATGTACCAA
Organism: Agapanthus africanus; assembly: GCA_030015575.1. Lineage (NCBI taxonomy): Eukaryota > Viridiplantae > Streptophyta > Magnoliopsida > Asparagales > Amaryllidaceae > Agapanthus > Agapanthus africanus. The sequence goes on along the minus strand of JASDDO010000010.1, from coordinate 357,456,034 downwards.
TGCCAACAATTCTGACTTGTTGTCCTGATGGACGTGACTTGTTGTCTAGATAGACATAACATGTACCTGCATGTTCCTGTGTTGGCATTAGAAAGATATTGTTAATACTTGACTTGAACATGAAACCTAGGGGAAAATGAGAAATCAATAATGAAACCTGATTTGTAACTCAACAGTTCACTACTTTCAAAGACTGATCGGTCGATACGGGCTTCGGGCCCCAGAATGATGATACTGACATCATTCTTCTGTACATGATATTGTTTTTACTGTCTAGCGGCACGTCTCGGATTCAGCCCCGAGGGACTTGATCGTGGTCCCGGGCACGCAAGGGATACTATTGATTTATATCGACGATTTCATTAATTGATTTGAAATACCGTTAGAATAGATAACCTAGTAACACAGAATTTAGGATACACGTGACATACCTATAGGCCACGGTTGTAACACCTGTGATTGTTGGTTATACTCATACCTTACTTTATATATGACATTTTGTATAGCACACTGTTCTAGTTATTATTCTTATCATGATATTTATGACGCACTGGCGTCTAGGTTTTGCATGGCCCGGATATTTGACTTAGCACGTGAGTATTTCGACAGGATCGCCGATCAGTGAGGACCACCTCATTGATATAGCTCTTATGCTGGTTAATTATTTCTTGGATCTTTATTCCTTCCGTTATCTTTTCCAGTTATTGTTCTTGTGGCTATTGGATATGTGATAGATGGATTTCGTAGTTATTGTTCTTGATTACTGATTGACAGCCTTAATATGATTATGGAAGGATGTTTCCTTACCGTAGGTAGCATGGCTGGTTTTGTTACGTCCCGAAATTTTCGTATTTTAGGAAGCGGGACATGACATTTAACTTACGGCAAGGCGGGGGCAGGGCTAGTGCAGGTGCAAAACATATATAGCATTTACTTATATCTCTCTCTCTCTCTCTCTCTCTCACACACACACACACACACATATATATATCATCGCAGGCAGATAATCAATATTACAGGCAAGCGATAAATATCAACATAGGCAGGTAATCACATCATAAGCAAGTAATGAAAAATGCAGAGATGGAATGGTCGGATTACTTAGGAATCCCACGTTTCGTTCGAGCCATCAAACAAAACGTAACATTCCCCGATCGTGTGAATAGCCTATGCGCAGCCAAAAGCAGACTCCTACGAGTTCAGCAAGCTACCAAGCAACCCAAGAAACGAGACAACCCAAAATCATCATCATGAGGGGGCCACCTGACACTTTCTCGAATCCAGTAACTTTATCTCTCCTCCGCGGGTCTATCCTATACCCCCTACAAGCACGGCAAGCAACCCACCAATTCTAGACTCGAGTGACCCGATCTCAACTCCTTGAAATGGCCACCCGCTACAATCTAGAACCCGGCCGCCTGTATGCTTCTCCACGGGGTAATCCTAAACCTGTATTAATACAACGACGACAACGATCTCAACCTGATCGTGTCCCGACAAATAATAATATATTAAGCGGTGACTATGGCCACATGTGAATGGCTATGTCCCAATAAAGAATATACATTTAGCGAAAACGGCGGCCAAAAGTTGGAGCTCGTCCCGAACTAAAGAATATATATAGGCTTGACGTGAAAAGAATATGAAACTTATCACATCACAATTCCTCACGGGACTATTCATTTCGCGACAATCCAAAACTTTCCAACAATAAAAAATATCAACATATATCAAGCTCATAAAACAACTTAGACGAACTAAAGCAAACCCGTCAAATTGATCACTTATCAATTCGTCGATATTGCCCATCAAATATCAAAAAGTATGTGACATCGTATTAACATGATTAAACGCTTTAATAACATCAATACGAAACCCATGGCAAACCATTTCAAAAACCAACAAATTCGCAAAATGAAATTTCGAAAAAAACTGAAATTTAATTTTGTATCCAACTCCAAAAATTAATTCATTTCGGAAACAAACGAATTCCGATTGACTTTAAACTTTGCCCAAGTATCGAAAAGAGACTCTTGGGGTACCAAATTGACGTGGGGGTTTGGGGTGTGTGCGGACCAGAGACTACCATGAAGGTGGTCTCTGGTCTGCAGGTAGCCGAGAGCACCTTTTAGGGTGCTCTTGGCCACCCACCCTTCCCCGGGAGCACTTCGTCGCACTCCTGGGTAGGGGTGACCTTCCCGAACCCCGACATGATCAATTCCTATCCCACTCAACCCTCTAACGTCCCCGATAATGAGAAAAAACTCCGAAATGAATCGATTTTACACCAAGGGAATAAAAATTTTTAGAATCGGTTTGGATATTGGTTTTGGAAAAGAAATCGGTCACAAACTCGTGCTCCCAGGGAGGGGTGACCTTCAAGAACCCCCACACAATCAATTCCTATCCCACACGACCCTCAAACGTCCCCGAGAATGAGAAAAAACTCCGAAATGAATCGATTTTACATCAAGGGGAAAAACAGTTGTAGAATCGGTTTAGATATTGGTTTCAGAAATGCAATTGGTCATAAACTATTGCAAATAAATTTGATATGGCTTTGATACTACTGTAGGGTTTCGGTTCTAGGGTTGTGACATTCACGGACCGCGGCGGAAATCGAAAACAATAATTTTTCAAGCATAGAACCAAAACCTAAACAAGATCATCAAATTCTTGCAATAGAAAAAGGAAAAGAAAACAAGTTTAGTATGTTACAACCTTTGTAGTTTGTCCGATCGCCATCGGAAAACCCAAGCTAGATTTCGCGATCTCCGAAGATTCTACTAGCCGACCGCCTCGCCGTAAATGATCCGCGGTGAAGAATGGCCACCCGAAACTCCATCTTCGCTTCTCAAGTGAAGAAACTCACACATTGAACTAGTTAGATTAATGTATGAGGAGATGTGATTAAGAAAAACACCCTCTTTCTCTATTCTAACCTCATATTTATCCTCCAGCATTTTTCAAGAGAGAAGGAAGAAGATGAAGAAGAAGAGCCATGAAAAATTTATGTTTAACATAAAAAGAAAAGAGAAGAATAGAAGAGAAGAATGAAAAAAATAAAGAAAAGAAGACAGAAAATATAAGAAGAAGTCCACTCTTCTTTTCATTTCATTTCATTTCTTTTCATTTCTCTTTATGTTTATTCTCAACATAAATCATTTCTTTTTACTATATATATATATATATATAAAGAGAAGAAAATATGTATCAAATACATTTCCATATTACGTATTGCATACGCAATAATATATCAGTATCACATACTAATATATATATATAGAGAGAGTGTGTATGTGTATCCAATACACAATACTAGAAACCATATCAAAATATGGTCATTAAGTCAACACTTGACTTAATATTCCGGCTTTTAAACCGGTTAGTATTTTTCGGACATTCGATTAAATCATACATTTAATCGAACTCTCGCAGGTATCCTATAAGCACGTCACATCAACATTTTGCCCAGACAGTTACCTTCGTTGCGGAACTCTAAAGACATGTCAATACGCTGGCAGTAGATTATATAGGATCATATCCGATTGAATCCGAAACCCTTTCGGATCCAATCCCTTGATGGGGTAACCCACAAGCACGTCAGTGGTACCAGCTGTACGTAACAGCTACCCAAATATGATCAAGATAAAAGAAGGTCGACGAGCAAACTCATCTGGACCCTACAAAGTCTATAAGTGACAGACACCATATGGTCCGGTCTCTTCGTATACAACAGTCTAAACTGGAGTACCGATTCCCAGTCTCGATACTCCTACGACTAGGGACCTTTAAGGATGTGCTTATCAACTACCCAGGTTCCACTAGTATGATCTGCATCATCATCCTGGTAGTCAAGCAAAATCCTAAGGGCTTTATCTCATGTATTAGCGATACTTGATAACTGGTAAAAAATGTTCACATGACAGATAAAGACAAACCAGATAGTATACTATCATATTGAGTAAGATTGTTCTCTCGTATAGGTCCTCTTTCAATCAAAATAATTGTCTTGAGGGCACCTATATCCAACAAAAATGTCTTTATATTTTCTCAAGTGACCCCCACTCTCCACATGGCTCACATATGTCATTAAAGAAAAATGTGTATTTGTATCTTATACAAACAATAGTTTGTATCATATACAATATTTCATATATATCATATACATATAAATGAGAGGGAGAGAGTGAATATGTGTGTGTGTAATGAGAGAGAGCATATGTATCCATATGCATATACATATTATGTATCATATACATTATGATATATATAATAATAAGTATCATATACTTATTAATTATAAAGAGAGAGCATATAAAACTAGCAAACCCTTCCATATCAATATGTGGATATTAAGTCAACACTTGACTTAATTTGCGGGCTATGAAACATCCGGCTAGTATTATCAAATGTCCGATTAATTCACGTGTATCTCATACATGTATTTAATCAAACTCTCATACGTATTCTTAATGCACGCCACATCATCATTTCGCCTAAGCAGGCACTTTCGTTGTGGAACTCTAAAGACCTGACAATACGCTGGCAGTGAGTTAATTAGGATCATATCCAATTAAATCTGAAACACTTTCATATCAATCCCCGAACGGGTTAACCTACAAACTCGTCAGCGGTACTAACTATATGTAACGGCTACCCAGATATCGATCAAAAAGTAGGCCGGCAAGCAAACTCATCTGGACCCAACAAATCCTATCAGTGACAATTACCGTACAGTCCGGTCTCTTCGTCAAAGAGTATCGCATACCAGGTCTGGGGGTGGAAACTGTCAGACCCCCAGTAACCCAATAACTCATGCAGACATAAAACTCATAAACATCTGAAATACAATTGATAACACTTATCAGTACATCTCAACCACCCTGACCAGGAATTTTTTGTTATAGTTATATCATGCACAGCGCGACATTAACTCCCTATACCGGGAGAGACGAATCCCCTCTTAACCATTCACTGCCTCCATGTGCTTGGACACCATACCTAACTAAAATATGTATGCACGGCTCTTTAAAGTTGTGGTTGGGTGGTAATAAAAGTATAATAGGAACCACACAAGACACTATGTCGATCTCAGATCAAAAGACTACCATGTACCATTGTCACCAGAGAACTGCTATCTGACAATAGGTATAATAACATCTAAGAGTTCTCGGCGAGTCCGTTCGGTGTACTCATTCTCCAATAAGCACATGTATACAATCTTCGGTATCAAACACCAATAGCCGTGAGACCAACTATCGCCCCCGTCGGGATCAAGAAACATATACACTAATCTACTCTGGAGTGCCGATACCCTGTCTCAACACTCCCACGACTGAGAACATTTAAGGATGTGATTATGGACTACCCGGGCCCCACTAGTATGATCACATCATAATCCTGGTAGTCAAGCAAAAATCCTAAGGGCTTTATCAACATGTATTAGCGATACGTAATAGCTTGTAAAATATATACACATGAATGATAAAGAAAACTAGATAGCATACTATCATATCGAGTAAGAATGTTCTATCCATATACGTCCATGTACAATTACAATAATTGCATTCAGGGCACATATATCTAACATTATGTGATTTTTTGATAAAAAGATAATTTTTGAAAAATATTGATTTTTGAATGTTTGTTTTTATTGAGATGATGATTATACATGCAAAAGATAAATAAAAAAAGAGAAGGAGGCTAGCCTGATTGCGCGTTGTGCCACTGCCTATGAAAATCCATGAAGCTTCCGCGATCCCCTCCAGCCGATACCAGAAATTTAGAAAGATGAGAACTTTGAATGATTTTTGCCTCTAGAGAGCTCTAAGAGGTTGGTGATGGACAAGAGATTTTGGGATGATGAATTCTGAAGGAAAGGGTTGCTTTTATAATCCTTTCACCGAATCTTTAGAGAAATTTTCGAGATTTGGAAAAATCTTCGAATCTGACACACATGCGGACGATTTTCGTCCTTATGTATGCCAAAGTCATCTTTTTTGGTAATTTTGCACGTCTAGGTTAGGAAAAATATTCGCGGTATGCATGCGGACGAAATGTGAACCCAAATTTGTTAAAAAATGTTAATTTTAACACCTTGGGGTCCAAATTCAGTAGCTGGGGCACGCATGCGGACAACATGTGCACACCTAACTTTGAATTTTAGATCTTTTTATATCTTATGAAATATTTTTATTCTAAGTTGGATTTTTATTGAAAACAATTCCGAAATTCATTTAAATCACTTACGAAAGCCCATAAGTTAATTTTTCCAAATCTCAAAAATTCTAATTTTGGATATTATATGATGTGAATTATATAGTTCATCAATATAACACAATATACTTTTCATGTTGCCTATAAGGACAGGGTCGGTCCTCATGTGCACCATATTGTCTTAAAAAAATTTAAAAATTTCAAAAATCATTTTGAAACTCTATGTATAATTTGATGGTATTTTGAGCTATTTTTACGTACTATATATGTACTAGCCAAAACTAACCCGAATCGGTGGAAATGACATATCAACATCAAGCGCGGTCACGGTTAGAGAAAGGTTTTGTGAGAGAGGGTATTTCTTTATAAAGGAGGATAAAAAATCGATGTAATCTCTTATAATTCTTTATCATGGTAGAAGTTCTCGTTGTGGTTGCAGGATTATGTGCGAGTTTGCGCCGAGTCTGGATAAATCTTGTGTGTTATAGTGTTGATATGCTTTTCGTGTGATTTGGTATCCCTCGGATAATCTTTTTCAATATATCCTAAAACAAGGTCTTGGATTTTCGCTGTGCAATAGATACATAATTCTTACACACTACAATCATAAATATACGCACGAAACTGGGCTACCATTTCATGCTTGCCGAGACCGCTCTATTGTTTTTAACAGGGGATGACTTAGTTTGTCAGTGGGTGCCTGGTATACAATCATTTGAGCTCTTTAGCGATCAAAGACGAATACATATCTCACGCAGGCACGCTAGTGGGTCGATGCCAGAATTCTTCCCTACACATGTCGAAATCACAAAGGAGGCATATACCCCTGACCTTGCTCCAGCATGTCTAAAGGTGTTGTACTGTACTCCCAGACCCTGCAGTAGTTAGATTTCGGGAACCATTACTGATCTCTGGTGCATCATGCCGATCAAAGGCTTGAGCCCATACCTAATCCTGACATCACTAGTGGCCAGTGCCATTAAAATGGTGGATTTACCTGATGATGAAGAGTTTACTCTCCTCCGGCAAGGACTCTGACAGCAAAGTCTTCTACTACTACTGATAAAGGGTAGCTATTGCATATATTAAATTGTAAAATAAAGATAATTAAGATAAACTTTTGACTGATCGATCGAGGGATCTGTTTCTCTTTGTCTTCTGCCGTATTTATAGCCAAGTGCAGCAACAGTTATGCCCACAATAATAACCACTAAACGTTTTTCGTAATGGGCTAGCTCGCGGCTATAGCTGCATGGCACAGTTTCCCATGTTGTACCGCAGGATTCTAGCGCACATTTTTCTATGAAAGTCGTTTTTTCTCAGCTTGCTTGTTGAGGGCGATGTCTATCACTTTAGTTGCATGCGTTGGCTGCTAGCAGCTGAGGCTGTTCGGCCGTTGCATGCGTTGGCCATGCCTTTTCCACCTCATGGATAATATTTAACTCTCACTTGAAGACATTGTTGAGAATTTGTTTAGGTGGAATTGGAGAAGGAACAGAATCATTGTACTGTTAACTGCAAAATCTGAAATTGCAAATACTTGCACATGTGCGGTCTTGTTATTTGTTAAAGCCCGCATGTGCCTGGTACGAGCTGCGCTAAACCCAGCTGGTTTCTTTGCCGTTTCTTTCTTCACAAATTCAATTGATTTACCTATTTGATCTTCATGCCATGGTAAATAACATCATGATATTGCTAGGCTATGATTTCCTCTATGATTTACCATTTAGGGCATCCAATTTGAACTTAAACTAGCTCAACATCTGTGTAAATTGCAGAAAATATCAAGAGTAATTTACGCAAGCACCATTGAACTTTTCAAATTTCGTTACGACATCGTTGAACTTTGAAAACTACAATTAGCACTACTAACTTTTCGTTATTACGCTCATTTTAAGACCGTTACCATGTTGACGGACAAAGGTGATTTTACCGAATTGCCCAATCTAGATTCTCCTCATGATTGTCCGCAAGAGTACTCTAAGGTTCTATAAAATCTCGTGAGAGGCACGTGTTTTTCTTCTAACATTTGCAATTGGAATGGTTGTTCGAAATGTTGGCTTCTAAGTTTGTTGGTATCTGAAAACTCAAATTTTTGATGATATTTTATATAATATACCTAAATAAATAATAACTCTTGATTATACAACTGCATTTATTAGAGAATATCGATCACTCATCAACAAAATTCCTCATATAGCGCTCCTAGTTTATCTTTAGGTAGATAAATCATTATCTCGAAGTCTCTATCAATGTATCTAAACTTTGAAGTACATTGAATTTTGAGAAAAAATACTTTTTATATTTAAACATCGTAAATAGCTGATTTATTTACTTAAATAAATAAAATTGAAATAACAAAATAAGACATGATTACGGTTGCTTAGAAGGGAGGTAATAGGAAAGCTAACTAACTTTTGGAGGGATTTTCTTTTCTTAAAGACACTCCTAAAGCATTTTATAGTTAGATTTTGAGATGTTTTGAACCAAAAGGAATCAGTTAAACAAAGATTAGTCTTTCTCAAGTGGGATAACTTTTGGATGTGTCTTAGAATTGTAGGAATGCTGTTCCAATGAGCTGGATTAAAGATTCCTTAGGGTTTTCTAAACTCTGGTCCTACATGCCTTTACTAGTGTTTAACCTAAATAGAAAAGCCTGTTCCTGATTTAATAATTTAGACTTCGATTTTATGTAGCTCGTAAATTTTAGGGTTATGCTTGTTTCGAGAGAATTCTTTAATCCAGTCTAAAACTGGATCATCTAAGCATGAAAAATGATAGCAGCAAATACCTTAGTTCGTGAAGTGGAAGAGTTAGGCTATTCAAAAGCTAAGAACTAGTCGATAAAGGGATAAAAATGTATTTTTTACACCGGATAGCACTAATGGTGCTAGGTACGTGTTCTAAATAAAAGGGCCTATTTAGTTTAGTTAAAAGCTTTCGCTACTACAATAATGAGTTGCCTCTACGGATTTAGCCGTAGGGGCAAATCACTGCCCTTATGGATATATCCGTAGGAACATAAAATTACTTCATAGGTCTAAAGGCCGCAGGTGCAAGCTTTCTTCCTGAACATGTCCCTACGGAGTAATAGTTGCCCCTACGCTTTGATCCGTAAGAACATTTATCCCTTCAGAGTACTCCGTAGGGCCATAATCTTTATTTAATTTATCGGTTTATAAAATAAAATACGTGTACCTACGGAGTTATCCGTTGGGCCTAATAAATTCCCCTACGGATATATTCGTAGGTCCAGATAAATGCCCGTACGGATTAATTCGTAGAAGCAAGTTTTACCCTTGTTATTGAGTCCATAGGGACAAAATATCAGGTATCCTGATATTTTGTCCCTATAGCTAATTGTGTAGGGGCAAACATTGCACCTACAGATGAATCCGTAGATGCAATAGATGGCCCTACGGATTAATCCGTATGGACAAAATATCAGAGTTTTTATTTTAAAAATGGGTTTGCTGTTTTTTCCCCGCCCTATGCACAATACTATATACATTATATAACCGAATACAGAAATATTCATAATCAACATCTCATGCATAATATATAAAAGAAATAAACTAACAGAATACGATATCAATAGTTAAACCTTCCCTGCCACTCGGTCAAGTTCGTTCTAGACGAACTCCGATCATCTAAATCATCGTGAACAAGCAAACAACCACCAATATCGTCCAAAATATATACAATATGTATGAGATAAGTACATACATCCTCAAAAATATATTAAAAAAAAGCTATCCTAGTTCGGTCCAGCTCCTCCACCTCTGATAATCGCCGTAATCTGGCACATCTGCTCCTCGGTACAGCCCTGAGTCGTCAAAAACTCGAACTAATGAAGGAGCGGACTGTGCGGGGGTCTGAGCGGGCTGTGGAGCTGCAAGAGTGGTCTGCACAACCGTAGCCGGGGTAGTGGCTTGCGGAGCCGTAGCCGAAGGAGATGCATGTGGATCCGCAGCCGAAATAGCCTGTCACATCTGTTAAATTTTGTGTGTAATAAACAAGTAAGAACGATGTATTAGATTTTAGTCGAATTCGCATCATTATCAGGTTATTGCGAAACCCCAATCTAAGAATACCTAGGGATTTAGGTCTCGTTTGGGTATCTAGTTTGGAAAACAGTAGTTTATTTTAATTAGATAGTTTTATGTAAGTATGATTAATCAAAACTAAATCCACAACCAAATAAGCTCAGGGTACTAATATTGCATATGTTACTATCAATAATAAGATATAATATTTTACTATTAAGTAATATACGGACCAACATCTCCTTCAACTTCTCGACGGTGGTCTTCATGGCGGCAACATCATGCTCTAGACGTCGCTCACTGGGGGTAGGGAAAGTAACCGCCGGAGTAGAGACCAATCAAATATGGGCTCTGCTAGGACCCAGTCCCCGGCCTCTCTCCCAACCTCCGTGGTACCCTCTGTGTTCGGCGTCTAGGACTGGGGTCAGTAGCATCGGATCGGTCTGTCCACTAAAATCGATTCCCGATACCTCTGCATGCTCCACCACCCGCTCCTACACCCATATTAACCATTATAAGTATATCATTTAAATTTAAACTTATCAAAAAAAAAATCATTCGAATAAGAATAAATATTAACACTTACACAATACTCCTGGGTAGCGGTGTCGGGGAATCGAAGCTCCCGTGGCGGGATCTGTCGAGATGCCGTGTACGGCAAGATATGCGGTCAGCACGCTCGATGTACCCCCCTGTGCCAGGGTCTGAGCTCTCTGCAATTCGCCAAAAATTTACATATATTATAAAATAACTCTTAATATTATATTATATCAAAATAGATCTATTGTAATTTACCGATACCTCCATAGCACGAGTAATATTTCTCGAGCCACCTGCATAAGTGGACCGACCTCTCTTCGCCGACTTTCTATTCTCCTTATTTTGATCGGACTGTTTCCGCACAACACATTCAGATTTAGTTTTCCAATTAAGCAACATAAAATAAATTATATACTAAACAATGAATTACATTTAAATTACAAATCTGTTTACGCTGAGAGTCGTGATATTGGCACAAAAGAGACCATGTATCTACGTCGACTTTTGCAAAGACCAGAGTATGTAGGAAAGATAAATGAAATATCAAAGATATCATTATGATATTTTTAAGAATACATGAGTGTAAACTGAGTTAACTCTAAGCAGCAAGAAAAAAAAGAGGGAAAAATATTAGATTTTTGTGGAGAGAGGCCCCTGTAGCTTAATTTTATTAGCCCATAGAAGGGCTTAGGGTCCAGACCTATTGATGATGTGCTCTCTTTATGATTTATCAAAATTATAATAATTTCCGGGGCACTTCTATTGCCACCACAACCTCATAAATGAGGCCAATGCTTTGTTTCCTTATTTATCCTTCTTTTTCTTTTTTAATCGAAGCATACATATTTTATCCCTGACTTTAGCTGTTTACTTTTGTCTTTGTGTTCTTGTTTCCACACTTCGGTTGCTATTTATTCACTTAACCCCGCAATAAATTCCTCTTACTCCCCGCTTTCTCAGCCCTAATTTTCATTGAAGGGATTTGATGGGAATCCAGCGAAGTTGATTTTTTTCCCTTTTCTATATTTTCTTAGTGCCATGAATTGAAGTCGAATGATTTGAATTGTTGGGGTTTTGATCTGAAGGATGTTGATCAATGATTTGTAAGTTTTGATCCAGTTCTCGATCCTCACAATTTTAATCTTTTAGGCTAACTGCAAAACTATGAGAGGGTTCTGCCTCAGAATCCAACATTGTTTTGCTTAGAGATTCCTTTTTTAATGGATGTATGTGTGATTAAGTGTTTGGAGAACAAATTATTTGAGTGATCAAGATAATCTTGAGACTTGTATTATGTAGATAATAATTGTAATGGGTTTATTGATGCCCAGATTAAAAATGAAGAAGAATGGTAAATAAGGAAACAAAGTATGGGCCTCATTTATGAGGTTGTGGCCGCAGCCATTTTGACAGTGGCAATAAAGATGCCCTAATTTCTATCTATATAACAAAGAATTATTTGCGAGGGATATTACTTAGCAAATGTGTAAAACAGAGAGAACCAACTTATCATTGACAGAATTTAGTTAGTTATTCTCATACAAATAAAATAAAATATGGTTGGTCATTTCTTTATGTTATGATAGTTTTTCTTATTAAGAAAATTCTAGTTGTGATAGTTTCATGTCTAGAATTTATAAAATTAGCAAGTACCGTCACAGACCAGAACCCGGTTATCCTATCCGAATCCGAACCCGAACCCGAACCCGAACCCGAAATCAGCGACCCGACCCCGTTTATTTTTTTAATGGGTAGACCGGATCGGCTTAGTAAACGGGTCGGGTATGGATCACAACAGCTGACCCGCTTGACTCGGATCAACTCGTTTAGTCTATATTAGTTTTTATAAAATGTTGGCTGGCTTTGAACTATGAAGTTGAGGAGGCTTGGATTGTTACGGCTTTAAACATGTGAAATCAATTCATAACTTTAACTCATTTAGTTTACAAACCATAGTTTTAACTTTTTTTTTTATAGGTTTTTTCCGTTATCTTCCCTCATACATCAATATTCTTCTCTGTCCCTTCCTATAATTAGTATTTACCTGTAGTTCTCTGATGATGCTCAATATTGGCGATCCCTAAGATCAGGACACGTGGCAGATGACGTGTCCCAGAACTCAGAGGAGAGGGCCCATAGGGATCGACCAGGCCACCCCTGTACCCGACCTACACGCACGAGCTGGCCCTCTTCAGGGCCCCCTGCGAATGGGCCTCCTTGGCCCCTCAGCTTGCTCGAGCTACCGTAAGACCAGGACTCCTCGGCTTTCTCGCTTGCCCCCGAGCTCCCCAGCCGAGGACGTCTTCCTCGGTCATCCGACCAACTCCACCGCTCACGGGCGTAACCGCCGCTCCGCAAATCTCGCCATGCGCAGATTCTCCGCCAGCCATATCCCACGCTCCACGCCATCACGATCCCTATTAATGGGCGTTCCGCTCCCCGCGCGGGCGTGACGTCGGGGGCATAACTGCCGGCGAGATTCTCGCGCCTGCTGTTGCGCGCTACCACCGCTATATAAACCCCCGTCACAGAGGGGTCAAGTAAGCCATTTTTGACTCCACTTAGCCGTTACGCTGCTCGGATCAAGTACTAACTTGATTGTCGAAGGGTCCTCGGTGGTATCCAACCACCCCGGGACTTCTTTGCAGGTACTCGGCGCCAAATTCTTCCAATCACCAAACTTCCTCTACACCCATTGAGACCCACACGCAACAGGGGATCCCCTCCAGAATCCACCGGTAGATCGACGAAAGACAACATCTGAAGGAGATCTGAAAAGGACCTCCATCAGTTGGCACTGTCTGTGGGAACGCAAACTCCACAAAAAAACAAAGTTGGCCTTCCGATCTCCGTCCACATGGAAAGCAACCATCCTGAAGATTCGGGTACCAGCCGCCGCCGCCCCCTCATCGGAGGCGCGGATGAACCCCCTCCGGCGACCATCATCCACGCTCTCACCAGCCGAATAGATCAGCTACAGTCCCTCGTAGAGGCACCCGTCCGCGCCCAAACGGCCGGGCCTGGGACCCATCTCACCGCTCCTCCGCATCCCTAATGCTCTGCCCCCGTCGGCACGGCCGACTACCGGCTGGCTGCGACTCCTGACCACGGATCTCACGGACCGATACTCCCTGAGGCCCGTTGGGCACCTCGCGGCTCCACCCCAAGGCCCGCCGCCGGAGCACCACGCCTCAAACCTCTTCGCGACCTTTTCCCCTTAAGGAGATGTTGGTCACCTCGCCTGCCTACGGCCACGGCCGGCACCCACTCCCCCGACGGGGTCGCACAGAAGGGGCTCCCCACGACGGCTCGAGAGCCGCCGCGCCTGGGGATCTGAGGAACCTCATCGAGAGGAACCTGTAAGTCGACGTTAGACACCCCACATGATGCGGGGAGGCGGAATAGGTAAAACAATCATTTTGTTTAAACTAACATCGACTAACTTTACGGATCTTTGCTAAACCCTAACTAACAACAATATATAAGTGATTAGCTACTATGAAAGATGATTATACCTAATGAATCAAGTCCTTCTTGTTCTCGTAGACCACCTCCTCGTCGGCCTCCTCGTTGTGTTAGAAGATCCACCCGAGAGCTACTTCTCCAAGCTTTAACCTCTCACTTGAGGTAACTAGGTGACTATGAGTGCTAATCAAAGCAACCTAGAGGATATAGAAGGGGATTAGGGATCTATTAGTCTTGCTAACTCTTGGATCTCAACACATGAGAGGTTAGGATTAGGGTTGAAGAGAGAGAGCTTGAGGAGAGAGAATGTGAGAATAATTATCAAATGAAAATTAACTCATTTGTGTGTATATATCATGAAGTATAAAATATCTTGCACAAAATATCTTTGCACAAATATTTTCATGCTTCATTTAATACAAATGAATCACCAAATGAGTCATTAAAACCATTAATGCTTCATTAACTCACTTAATGAATAATCTCCATGAGTCACAAAACCATTTAATGCATATAACACCTAAGCTCTCCACCTCATCAAACTTCTAGAAGCTTCTCGAATAATTACGAGAACGCTCCTCCTATCCGTGAAAACACGGAAATACTGAGACTGTATAAATCCAATAATCCAATACTAGAATCTGGCTTAACCAAAGCCTGCTAATATAAACTGTCCGAACATCGTACGTGCGTAAAAACACGTATGTGTCCGAACCCTGTCGTAAAACCATACGACCTCTATTTCGTTTCGCCTGAAGTAAGGAAACTCTCTGTGTGGGACTCTAAAGACTCGACACTACGCTGGCAGTGGGTTTAACCACAGACCGCAAGCGGCACTAGCTGTACGTAACGGTCCACAGGTAGATGTCGATAAGAAGGCCGATGAGGAAACCCATCCGAACTCCTAGTGAGCCTGATGTGACAATCTCCGTACAGTCCGGTCTGTTCGTCTAAGACTATCGCATATCGGGCCTAGAGGGCGGCAAACGTCGGTCCTCTATAGGGCGGTATAAGTCGTGTCGGAGTGAAGCCCATTACACCTTGAGAAGCTACTGGAAATCCTACCAGTAAATCTTGCTTGCTCTGGCCTCAGGGACATTGCGTAATGGCTTTCCAAACACAGCGCGATATCAACTTCCAATACCGGGAGAGACGAATCCTATCTAACCGCCACTGCTTCCAAGTGCTTCGGGACTGCACCCAACTGCTACCTGTTTGCACGACTCCTTTGAGCCGTGGTAGGGTAGCAATCTAAGAACAGTGGGAACACACTCGAGACGAAGCAGCAGTGTCAAGTCTGCGGACTATGCTATACTTATGTCACCTGGGAACTGTTAACTGACGACGGGTATAATACCAACCAACAGTTCCCTGTGAGTCCTGTCCGGTGTACCCGTAACCCAACCAGCATCTGTATACTATCTCCAGTACGACGTACTGATGGCTGTGGGACAGACTGTTAGTTATATGTATGCCCTAGAGGCCATTACTGTACATGAGATGTATATTGTAGTGGATGCTGGGACATATATAGGTAGGACTTTCTTGCTTGACATGATAGTACGCTATCTGGTTGCTCTTTATCTTAATATGTATACCTATTGTCTTTCTGTTACATGTTGATAAAGCCCTTAGGATGGGTACTCGACTTCCAGGACTGTGATGTAGATCATACTAGTGGGGCCTGGGTAGTCAATGAGTACATCCTTCAATGTTCCTAGTCGTGGGAATATCGAGACGGGGCATCGATATTCCAGAGTAGACTACCGTATATCTTCTCGATCCATATGATGGGCGATGGATGATCCCATATCCATTGGTGTTTGACATCAGAGATGGTATGCGGGTGCTCATTGGTGACTGGGTACACTGAACGGACTCGTCGAGAACTCCCAGATGGTATTATACCTTACGTCAGATGGCAGTTCTCTGGTGACACTGGTACAGCTTAGTCTGTTGACCCGAGATCGTCATAGAGTCTTGTTTGTCTCCCACTGTGCTTTGATTTCTACCCTACCACGGCTCTACTGAGTCGTGCAAACATGTGGTTTTTGGGTACAATCCCGATTCACATGGAGGCAATGAGCGATAGGAGGGGATTCGTCTCTCCCGGTATTGGGGGTTGATGTTGCGCTATGCTCGACTGGCCATAACTGGAAATCCCTGGCCAGGGTTGCACTGATTTACTGGTAAGTGTTATCAGTAGTTTCATGCTTGTTATGGAACATACATCGGCATGACTTATCAAGCTGCTGGGGTCTGACGTTTACCACCCCTAGGCGAGATATGCGATATATCAGACGAACAGACCGGACTGTGCGGTAAGTGTTACTGATTGGATTCGCAGGAGTACTAGCGGGCTTGCTTGTTGATCTTCTGATCGCTCAATATCCGGGAGACCGTTACGTTTAGCAGACCGCTTGAGGCTTGTAGGTGTTTGATATGATCATCACTTACTACCGGCGTATTGACGAGTCTTTAGAGTCCTACTGTTTACCCCAATCAGAGCAAAGCTCTGTTCAAATTCCGAGGCGGGAGATGAAACAACGCTTCATCTTCCCCCAATCAGAGCAAAGCTCTGCTTTGAAAATTTAAAATTTAATAAATGAAGCAACGCTTCAGATTATTTGCACTGCGCAACACGCCACGTGTCAGGCGCAGACGCATCAGTGCAGCGCCCAAGGCAGCGCACCCAATCAGAGCAAAGCTCTGTTTTAAACAAAATTAAATGAAGCAACGCTTCAGCTGCGCAAGCACTGCGCTGCGCGACACGTGTCAGCGCAGATGCGCTAGCGCAGCTGCGCTGCGCTGTGCGCTACGCGACACGTGTCAGCGCAGATGCACAAGCGCAGTTGCGCTGCGCTGTGCGCTGCGCGACACGTGTCACGTGCTGGGGCATCTGCGCCAAACAGAAATAAATTTCTAAGAAATCTTTTCTGTTCTTGTTAAAACAAGAAGATCTTCTTTTGCAAAGCAGAAGCCCTTTGATCAAAGATCCAACGGTGGGGAAAATTCCCCAAATCACTCAGAGAAAGATCTCTTTAACAAATTTAACTAATTTATGGGCACTATAAAAAGGACCCCAGACCTCAATTAAAAATCATCAACATCTGGCTAAAAAAAGAGAGAGAGAGAAGAAAGGAACTCTCAAGAACTCCTGAAGAACATAAAAAAAAAAGGTAAAAACCTTTAGAAAAAGAGAAAGTTCTCTTATGAACAGATCATAGATCTAAAAACAAGATCAATGATCTTTAATAAAAAAAACAAAAAAAAATATAAAAATAGTGCCTTGCACTTGCTATGAACCTTTGGTTCTCTGAAATAAGGAAAAACTTGTTTTTCTTTAATCCAAATTTAGATTAAGGGATCAAAAAGTGCTTTGCACTTCTGTTCTTGAATCCACAAAGATTCTTAGTGCTTTGCACAAATGCAATGCATTTCCTAAATGGGCCAGGCCCAAATCAAAAAGACCAAGCAGGCCAAAATAAATTGCAAAGCAATAAAAGGGCAGAGCCCAAATAAAATTGATGCTCTGCATCATTTATAAAGGGCAGAACCCAAAACAAATTGATGCTCTGCATCCTTTCTGGGCAAAGCCCAAATAAAAATAAAAAGAAATGCAATGCAAAAGCAAATAAAAACGTTGTATATTTTTCAACTGGACTAGCCCAATCATGACCGTAAGTCCTCAAATTAAATTGACTGAGCAAGACTGCTCTCCTAAATCAATTTACCTCCGGTTCGAGGGTACATCTCCGAACTCCTCTGACACCTGTCGTTGTAATCCTTCAACGACGTCAGAGAGATGACGGGTCCTAACGACCATACACATCAATGTTGGACCGAGACGTCCTTAAACTAATATTGGACCAAGACGTTCTTAAACTAATATTGGACCGAGACGTCCTTAAACTAATAATGGACCATCACGTCCCTAAACTGGCGATGGACCACCACGTCCCTAAACTGGAAGATGGACCACTACGTCCCTAAACTGGAACAATAGAGCCTCCAAATGCTCTTTTGCCGGATCTAAACGGTCCCGTTTAAGTTGATCTTAGCCCCAAACACGGCTAACGTATCCTTAAACATTCAAATGGACTATAAAACTCTAAATCAACTTCGGTTCGAGGGTACATCTCCGAACTCCTCTGACACCTATCGTTGTAATCCTTCAACGATGTCAGAGAGGCGACGAGTCCCAACGGTCATATATTAAATGGATCACCACGTTAAGTTGATCTTAGTCTTAAATCAGACTAACGTATCCTTGACGAACGTTTAAGTCGATCTTAGTCTCAATACGACTAACGCATCCTTAAACTAAAAACACCAAACCCAAATCTAAGTAAATACGGATTTGGACTAATCCACGTCCTACGGGCGACGGCATTACTCAGTCTCCGTATACAATCCACGGGCAACCACAAATAAAACAAACACACACGACACGAAGTGAAATTCTGGAGAAGGAGAAAGTTGTTACCGCGATGCGGTAGCGTAATTAACTGCAGGGGCTTGCGCCTGCAGGGAAGAGCGTCCCCACAATCAAAAATCCCTCAAGCGAGGGGGAATCTGACAAAGTCTGCTATATCGGCCGCATCCGTCTAAACCTCCGATACACGGTGCCATAAATCAACTTGGCATCTTCGGAGAGGTGGACGGATAAAATCAAATAGCATCTACCCCGAATCTCAGCGTCAGGACATCGAAGTCCTGTGTGCCGCCATTCAGAGGGGAACAGATTCTGGCATGCCCGGTGGGACCTTTTCCACTTTCCACTCCACACTTCGTGTGTCGTGTTCGCGAACGAATCGCGGTTTACTGTGGGTGTGGATTCGAGGTACTAAGATTTGGTGTCTTGCTCCGTGCAGAAAATAGAAGATCAATGGCTTCAAACTGCACTGCCTGCAACTGCAACTCTCACTCGGTCCTTGCTGGAGGAGTGATTTATGGGCCCCAAGCGGCCTCCCTTTTCAAGATGCCAGTGGAGCAGGTAACTCAGGCCACCACTGGATCATTCTTCGTGACCATGCTCCCACCGTTGAGCTTCAATGCCACAATGATGTTGCAAGAAGCCCCAAAGAAGTCGGTCTTTGATCGGCTTACCACTGCCGCGACCCCTCTCAACGGGTCGCCCAGCTTCAATACCTCATTTTTCAACAGACTGGGCCAAAACATCTGCAAACCCGCGATACCCGAAGCTGCCATCCCAAAGCAGATATCCATCCCGGCTCAAGCGGACGAAATCATTGGAAAGTCTCCTCCTTCCAAGAAATCAGTTTTTACAAGGCTGGCCATTCCGGTTGCTGCTCCAGGCGAGATCCTCAAAGCTGCTTCCCCTGCTCAAAGCAGGGGCATGAAGAAGCTTATCCAACAACGGAGGTGATCTCATCCACGTGACATGCTCTACGTCGCCACTGGCGCCGAGTAAGGAAGGCTGGGGGCAACTCCCCCTCTGAATTTACTCCACTAACTCCAACGGTGGGGATCGATACTGCTGTTCCAACCGGGAACAGCTTTGAATTGCTGAACACGGTGCGCAGAAACTCTCCTACTGCGATGTTGAAACGAACTCCTTCACCTGTGGAGAATACTCCAGAGAAGAAGCTAGAGCGGCCCTCTCAACGGTTGTCCTCTAAAATTTACAAGGTCTGGCGACAGGTCCAAGAGTCGGTAATTGATAAAAACTATCTCCACCGATAAGAAAAGATGAAGGTGCGGCAGGAGAATGATTATTCTGTCAAGCCACAAAAAGCAAAAGCTACTTGGGTGCCCACTACAACGGCCTCCTCAACTCCAATCACTCAAAAAAGGAGGCCGCAAAAAGCCCCTGTGTCTTCGGAAAATCGCAAAGACACCGAACACAAACGCCCTAAGTGTGGGGGCATGGTGGTGCACACTGTTTATATGGCTTCTGGAAAGGAGGAAAGCCGCACTTCTACGGGCCACCGACCGCTCACCCGATCCGTAACGAAAGCCCAGGAGCAACAACAAAAGCTTCAGAAAATGATGACTACAATGGCTGCACTCACTGAGCCAAAAGAAAGCTCTGAAACGTCTTCGGATGAGCGTCAAGAACAAGAAACCGACGCTGACTTTTTACGCAGAGTCCTCGAAAAGAGGGACAAAGAAGTTGCAGAGCAAGCGGCTAACATAAAACAGATGGCGCTCCTCTTCCAAGATATGGTAGGGATGATGTTACAGCCGAACCCTCCTGCTGAAGATCCTCCGATCGTCCTTGAAGACGACAGGGGAGAAACGTCAAATCCTCTGCCGGCTCTATCAACAGCCAAGGAGGAGGCAATCTCCAAAGTTGACCTAGACGAATATATAGCTCAGCAGATCCGGGTTCATCAGGCGAATGAAGCGGCTGGGAAAATTGTTAGAACCGGACGACCGTATCCGAGTTGGTATGACCAAATCAATTACCCGCCAGGATATACGATCCCTAAATTCCACGTATATAAAGGGACAGGGAATCCGCATCAGTATGTCGCTCAATTCAGGGCCTTATGCGGCAATACTGGAGGCGATGACAAATTGTTGCTATGTCAATTCGTCAGCAGCTTAGCAGAAATAGCTTTTGAATGGTATTCGGAGCTACCTAACGACTCTGTCAAAACATTTGCGGAGATGGAGTTATTGTTTACACAAAGATCGCGAGTGCTAGTGAACGCACCCCGATAACAGCACTGATAAATGCCAGGATAAGGCCAGGCGAAACATGGGTCCAATACGCAACACGATGGAGAAACCTATGGTCGAAATGCGAACAACGCATAGAAGAGGCACCTGCGGTAGGTATGTTCGTGGGTACCCTTGACCCTCAAGCGACCATCTCGCAATTCATGATGTTCTTCAGGCCGACCACCTTCCAGGCTTTGATCGACAAATTAGCCCAAATGGACCAGATGCGCCATGGACCGTCTCCTCCAAAACCTGATTCTCGAAACGAGAAAAGAAAAGGGATAGCGATCGTCGTCGCCAATGCTCAACGACATCGAGCAATTCAAAACCGGTCGTTCGCCAAAACAATGTGCGTCCGTGCCCATCCCTCGAGGAGAGACTAAGACGTCCTTACTCGTTACCTCAGAATAAAACGAAAAGACTGTTCGAGCTGGCAGTGCGCAACAGACTCATCAATCTGCCGAGTCCAAAGCGTCTGTCACAGCCATACGATCTTAATAATCCCAATTATTGCCCTTACCACCAAACGGTAAGTCACCTGATTGAGGATTGTTTCGTCTTTAAGGGATGGATCGAGGATCAGTACCTACAAGGAAAATTCACGCTGTCTGAAAATTGGAAGGTAAACCCGCCACAGCCGCATACTCCAAAGAAAACGGATACAATGGGTGCAGCTTGTTCTATCGTCGAAGATGAAAATGATGGAGAAAACTCATCAGATGAATCCGAAGACTACGTAGCGACTTGTCATGTGATTTCTCATTCACTGGCAGATGATGAAGAAGCTTCTTGCGCCGAGAAACCAATGGCGAACCCTGAGCCAGAGACTCTACAGCCATCAGACAAGTTGATCGATGTCTTCCTAAATGAAATTCGTCTGAAAGCAAAAGCCAATCAAGAGCCAAGGCATTCCCGTCAAATCAAAAGCCATACACTGCAGGTAAAAACAAATTCAAGACGAGGAAAAGATTCGCCAAAGCTCTATCAGTAGGAATGAAGCTACCGCCCTCTGAAGAAAATACTCTCGCTGAAGTATAGATACACCCTAACTTCTGTTTATATCATCAGAAGATCATACATCCTACCGAAGACTGCGAATCCTTTAACTGTTGGTGGCAAGGGTATGTCGCTCAAAAGCAACACTTTGACAGGGCAAAATGTGAAGCTCATAGACGCAAAAAAAAATGCGATAGATGAGCGCAAAAGAGCCGCCGACGATTGTCATATAGCCGACTCCAAGGGATCACAAATTATCACCTTTGGAAGCGACTCTGACGAAGAAGCTACCCTCAACCCTTCTCTAGGGGAACCTAGTTCAAAAATAAAGGAATTGAGGAGCTGCGAGAACGTTCAGCCGTGCAATCGCACGCTACTCGGAAAAAAACTCAGCTCCGCAAACAACGGAGCGAACAAAAAGGATAAAGGAAAAGAAAAAACGGCCTTCGTCTCCAGCGCTCAACAACAATCAAGTGACCCAAGACCGGTTGCTCGCCAAAGCAATAAGCGGCAACCCCTCCAGGAAAAGTTGAAACATCCTTACTCATTTCCGCAAGATAAAAGAAGGGACTGTTCGAACTGGCAGTGTGCGACAGACTCATCAATCTACCGAGTCCAAAACGTCCGTTACGGCCAAGCGATGTTAATAATCCTAATTATTGCCCTTACCATCAAACGGTAGGTCATCTGATCGAGGATTGCTACGTCTTCAAAAACTGGGTTGAAGATCAATACCAACATGGCAAGTTCGTCATCTCCGAAAACTGGAAGGTGAGCCCGCCACAACCACACGCTCCGAGAAAGATGGATACGCCGGAGGCATCATGGTCAGTCATAGAGAAAGCCCCATAGACCGAAAAGTCAATAAACTAGATATTCGCCTCAAATACGGCGACAACGGACCGAAACGTCCTTAAACTAATGATGGACCGCAATGTCCTAAAACTTGCAAACGACCGAAACGTCTTTAAACTACTACCACAGCATCCTTAGGCTGACAAGAAAAAAAATAGAAGAAGAAAAATATAATAAATGAAAACGGTATGTCCATAAGCAAAAAGGGCACGGATGAAAACCCGAAAGGGCTCCGTGAGTAAAAACAGCAGGGCTACCGGCGAGTGTTCGTGAAAACCCGAAAGGGCACGACCTCGTAAAAAAAAATATATATATATAATAAAAAGAATATAATAAATAAAAACGGTATGTCCATAAGCAAAATGGGCACGGATGAAAACCCGAAAGGGCTCCGTGAGTAAAAATGGCAGGGTTAACGGCGAGTGTTTGTGAAAACCCGAAAGGGCGCAACCTCGTTAAAAGATACTTATAGGGTCCTCTCGACCTTGTAAGGAGAAACCACCCTCGTGAGATCCTTACGACTCACAAGGGAGCAACACACTTAGGATCCCCACGATTCCTAAGGAGAAAATACACTTGCGAGATCCTCACGACTCGTAAGGAGAACTCTCATATGGGACCCTCACGGCTCATAAGAGTTGAAAGTCTTAGGTTACAGAGACCTAAACCTGTGCTTAAGCAACCCCCACAACTTCCGATATTGCCCTACAAGTGGCTCAATACTGACCCTTGTATACAATCCACGGGTGCGAATAAACATTTCCCTAACTAAGTCCCATCCGAGATTAGGGGTATGTTCGCACGATGAATAACCCTTGTAAATCTTCTCAATTTACAAGGAGAAAACCCTCCTGTAGGATCCTTACGACTTACAGAGGAGCAAAACACTTAGGAACCCTCACGATTCCTAAGGAGAAAATACACCTATAAGATCCTCACGACTTGTAGGGAGAAATAACTTTGTGAGACCCTTACGGCTCATGAAGTCAAAGCCTTAGTTGATAGGACCCTAACCTTGGTCGCTAAGCCTCCTTTGTTCGACAACGACAGAGACAAATGATGATTCGCTCCTGGCGAAATCCCAGTTTTAGCGATGTTGATGCCTAAACCGGTATCAAATTCCAATTCCTTTCATGGCAAATGATGATTCGCTCCTGGCAATATTCCAGTTGTAGCGATGCTGATGCCAAGATTGGTATTAGATCCCAAATCCTCTACTCGCGAAAAAAAATCAGCGAGCTGAAAATGCATATTAAATAGCCGAAATGATGGGGCAACTTGTAACAAAAGTAGCAAGTAAAAACGTATGCACACGAAATAGCCGAAATGATGGGGCAACTTGCAAACAGAATCAGCAAGTAAAAATGTATGCATACAAAATAGCCGAAATGATTGGGCAATCGCGACCTTCGCGATATAAAAGCTGAAATGATAGAGCATCGCGGAAAGAAATAAAATAAAAAAAGAAAATATATATATATGTAACGAAATTCATGCCCTACAGACAATAGCACAGCAATCCCTATATACAATCCAGGGGCACAAACAGAGAAGAAAACACGTCTTCCCTCCCCATACTCCATCAGAAAACGGAGCCAAGTCCTGACAGTAACTCATATAAAACCGGAAAGACGATCGGAGATCATCTCGCACCACACAGAGTGGTCACCACTCCGACGTCCGTCTCAATACAACAGATACTTGACGTCAACCCATATAAAGCCAGAAAGATAACTGGAGATCGTCTCACACCAGTGTGAAATGGTCACCACCTCGACGTTCATCTCGACACAGCAGACGCAACATCATCAAACAAACGGAGCCACGGCAAAATTCCAGCTCCACCTCGACATTCGTTTTGATACAGTAGACGAGTTGTCACCCCAGCGTTCTTCCTCCAGCAAGGATCAGACGCGACAATCAAACAAACGGAGCCACGGCAAAATTCCAGCTCCACCTCGACATTCGTTTCGATACAGTAGACGAGTTGTCACCCCAGCGTTCTTCCTCCAGCAAGGATCAGACGCGACAATCAAACAAACGGAGCCACGGCAAAATTCCAGCTCCACCTCGATATTCGTTTCGATACAGTAGACGAGTTGTCACCCCAGCGTTCTTCCTCCAACGGGATTCGGACGCGACAATCAAATAAACGGAGACACGGCAAAATTCCAGCTCCACCTCGACATTCGCTTCGATACAGTAGACGAGTTGTCATCCCAGCGTCCTTCCTCCAGCAAGGATCAGACGCGACAATCAAACAAACGAAGCCACGGCAAAATTTCAGCTCTACCTCGACATTCGTTTCGATACAGTAGACGAGTTGTCACCCCAGCGTTCTTCCTCCAGCGGGATTCAGACGCAACAATCAAACAAACGGAGCCGCGACAAAATTCCAGCTCCAACTCGACGTTCGTTTCGATACAGTAGACGAGTTGTCACCCCAGCGTTCTTCCTCCAGCAGGATTTGGACGCGATAATCAAAAAAACGGAGCCACGGCAAAATCCCTAGTTCTAAACCTCGACGGTTCATCAGCAAACTAAAAACAACCGCAACATTCGTCTCGATACAGCAGACGCGATGCCAGCAAAACGAAGCGAAGGCCAAATTCCTAGCTTCAGGGTCTTAATGGCAAGTCATATAAAGCCTGAAAGACCACCGGAGATCATCCCACATGGAGTGGTCACCACCTCGACGTTCGTCTCGATACAGCAGACACAACATCACCAAAAGGAGCCACGGCAAAATCCCTAGTTCCAAACCTCGACGGTTCACCAGCAACCTAGAGAAAACTATGACATTCGTCTCGATACAGAGGACGCGATGCCAGTAAACGAAGTGAAGGCCAAATTCCTAGCTTCAGGGTCTTAACGGCAAGTCATATAAAGCCTGAAAGACCACCGGAGATCATCCCACATGGAATGGTCACCACCTCGACGTTCGTCTCGATATAGCGGGCGCAACATCACCAAAAGGAGCCACGGCAAAATCCCTACTTCCAAACCTCGACGGTTCATCAGCAACCTAGAGACAACCTCGACATCCGTCTCGATACAGCAGACGAGATGTCACCCCAACGTTCGTCTCGACACAGCAGACGCAACGTCATCAAACAAACGGAGCCACGGCAAAATCCCTAGTTCCCACCGCAACATTCGTCTCGATACAGCAGACGCAATGCTAGCAAACGAAGCAAAGGCCAAATTCCTAGCTTCAGGGTCTTGACGGCAATTCACATAAAGCCCGAAAGACTATCGGAGATCATCCCCACACCAGCGCGGAGTGGTTATGACTCATCGGGGCTCGGCAAAATAAGCCTAACCTCAAGTAAAAAGCGACATGGCAAATTCCTAACGCTTGCTCTTCCGACGGTCAAACTGCCAAGGAGGATAGCTTGAAGACGTCTTGTCTAGCCCCTGAAGGGATCAGAGACACGGCAGTCGCAGGGCTACTCGAACAGCACGATTGCCTATCGAGGACTATATCAGCTTATGCGACGGTACGATGGCCAAAACCCTAAGTACCACCAACCTTAACGGGCTTCTGTCGTAAAGAGCAGAGGTTAAATGCGACGTTAAGATGTTCTTGCGAGAAACGCTCGATTCGTCTCGACTTGTAAAAAAATTGTTGAGACGGCTCGACTCGTGAGATAAAGCCTTAGGCAGTGGGCATAAAAGAAGCCTGTTTCCTAAGCACTGGGACCCCGCAAGTTGGCCTGAAACGGTCTCTTGCGTACCATCCACGGGTCTCACTCTCCAAAGTCGAGTTTCGACGAGGAGGGAAACAACCGCTTACGGGTCCTCTCGACTCGTAAGAGAGAAAAATTCTGTTATAAGATCCTTACGACTTATAAGAGAAAACCACACTTAGGAATCCTCACGATTCCTAAGGAGAAAAAACCCCCCTACGAGATCCTCTCGATCCATAGGGAGAAAAGTCTCTATGAGACCCTCACGGCTTATAGAGTTGAAAAGTCTTAGGCAGCAGATCTGAACCTGCGGCCTAAGCCATCGCTATTTCTTAAGAAAGTCAGAATACTCGTTCCAATCATCCGTCAAGCATGTTTGCTAAGGTGGTATGTTGATAATAAAAGAAAGAAGAAAGCGACGGAAAGAGCATCTGATCTACATTTGATCAAGCGTTCGAGACGCATTCATTCATGCAAAAGATTCAGAACAAAAGATAAGACAGATCCACGGCATGGATTGAGGAACTCGAAAGCGACCCTATCTATGACTTTCCAAGCCTCGCGGACCATCCTAGTGTGCTTTCTTTCGCGAGCACAAGCGTCAGGGTCCCAACTGATGTCTTCCACTCTCCGATAAGCAGCGAGTATGGCAGACTATTGAAAGACCTCGTGCAAGAGATCGATAAGACTGTCTCGCCATCTCTTTGAGATAAAGTTCAACAGGTACACCGAGTGCACCTTATCCTCAGCGGTATCCAATGCCCTAAGCGGCACACCGGAACAGAACAGGGGAAGTGTTCAGTTGAAAATATTGCACTTTGGTATAAGTATTTTCCTTACATTTCTTAAATAATAAAAGGTGTTTATTATAAATATTAAACATATTTGGATTTATCTGCAAAATACTATTTTCCATATGTTTATATATTATAATTAATATTATGAAGGAAAATGTAGGCATTTTATATTTATATAATATTTTGGTAATTGAAAATATGCATATCATATCAAATATTTTAATCACAATTCTTAAAAGATATAATATCATACAAATGGTTAGAATAATATTTCAAAATATATGCATAATATTTTATTAATTAAAAGATGCATAGCATATCAAATATTCTTAATCATGTTTGTTAAAGATTTATTACCATATATAGTGATTAAGACACTCTCTCTAATTTAATAAATAAACTAACATTATTCATAGAGATATTGTGAAAGATTTAGCTCAGGTCAAGAGATGAAGATGTTCAAGATGTCAGGATCAAAAATCTGCCAAAATCATAAAATCAATACTGACAGGGACTCAGAATCCAGGCATGGAAAGTTACCATATTAGGAAGTCACCATATATGGTAACTAGTTTTTCTTCTTTGAGGGCTATATAAAGGACCAAGGGCTAAAGTTAGAAGACATCAAGCCGAAGAGATCACGAAGTCCAAGACGGCTCACGCATCCAGGCTGATCATCAACTGTTCATCTACCTCCTTCGGAAGAGTTCGAGAAGCAAACCAAGTTTTTGTAATCATTTTCTAAGGAATAAAGTGTAGATTGTTCAAGTTGATTAATAAAGGTAGTTGTTTTATTTTATTCTTTTGCATTTTACATTATGTTTTCCCTCTCTTTCTTTTCATCTTCTTCTCCCAACATGCGCGAGTAATTCTCCGCTTGTTAGGGTTCGTAGGATTAGGGTAGGCTAATGGGCGATGAAAATAATTAAACCCTTTTTAAGTCCTATAAAGTTTAGGAACTTTATCAAAAGAATCATTAACATCCTAATCGGGCGCGCTAGCAATTCTTTGCTAGTTCCGACCGCGATTAGAGATTAGATTAATGATTGTTTTGGTAAAGGATAGATATGAACGGAGTTCCGTGTCGAGATAAGGGTTACGAGTGGGATTCCTTTTCCCTCCAGAAACCCTAATCTACACGCATCACCGTCGTTCTAGTTCTAAATCTATTAATGGATAAAAAGGGTAACTTTTAATTAATCGTCCATAACTACTAAATCCTAACGAACCCTACAA
This sequence comes from Agapanthus africanus, assembly GCA_030015575.1. Classification (NCBI taxonomy): domain Eukaryota; kingdom Viridiplantae; phylum Streptophyta; class Magnoliopsida; order Asparagales; family Amaryllidaceae; genus Agapanthus; species Agapanthus africanus. Next base: position 357,427,501 of record JASDDO010000010.1, on the reverse strand, counting down.
GCCCTCTTATTATATTATCTACATCCCTCAAATAATCTAGATCTATATTTTACATTCTTGTTTAACGTAGATCTAGAAATCTTTCTATAAAATTCTTTATCCCTCCTCTCTTTCTTAACACATCTAAAGTAAGAATAAAAGGTTCCACGTTTCCCTGAGGACGACCCGTACTCATCTCGGTCTAACTACACGCGACACCGTTCTGATTGCGGTTACTTTAACTACAAACACACTCTTTCGTATCAATCAAATGGCGCCGTTGCCGGGGATACATGAGTAATTTTTTAGTTTTACTATTTGTGTTGAATTCTTATACGATCTATATCATAATAAAACAAAACTGCAAATTGCATATTTAACGATTTGTGTGTGAATTTTGCGAGGGAATCTGGAATCACGGACTTGAGGAAACAGGAGATCTAGGGTTCCGAACTTCTCTGGTATCTTTCTTAACTCCTTCTCTCCCCTCTCAAATCCAATAAAATCTATTTTCTGCAGGATTCTTTGCAAAATAGCGCCGCTCAAAAATCTTTTTGCAAAAGTTTTGTGATTGGTTTTGTTTTGCATATTTTAATACGAACTTTAAGGGGCAAAGACCAAATCAAGATTAGGTGGGGATTTCATCACCCTTCCTAAGCCCCACAAATCACAAACTGAGCATATAGATCAACCCTTCATTAATTTAAAAAATATCTAGACCAGACTCTAAGGACTGTCGCGCTCAATAAGGACAGAGGAAGGTCGTGGGTAATCTATCGTTTATCCGCATTACTTTTGTAGTGCCTAGGCAAGTGTGACAAAGGCTAGTGGTTTTTAATTAGGCCCACGACGTGGTTCCTTCCCACTTACCTGGCACTTATCTGGCTACAAGGGTAGTACGGAGGCGGTAGAGGATTGATCCTGCGGCTTATCCTTTGGAAGTCTAGGAGCGGTCTAGAGACTGGACCTAGGTGACCTTAGTTCTAGGGTTGCTTGTGCATCGTAGGGGTGATTTGTCTTGAGTCCCACTTTTTCAAAAACAAGCCAATTTTAAAATCACACACACGCTGCCACTTGCACTAAACCCGCTTAGTGCATGCTCGGCTGGACATGGGATCCTAGTGCCCGTCTTGTCCGCGTTCCTGCTATCGACGCCGAAGTCGGTACTTCTTCATCTTCTTTTCCCCCACCACACACGATATCAACCGAGATGGACGGCACTCCATCAGAGTATAACACCACGCTGCCACCGCCCGGAGGTGCGCAGAATCCACCTCGCATCTCTCTCCAAGAGAGATGCTATCCTATTCGTGGTCCTCTTCCTACTTGTCTATCTCTTCCACCATCTAACGGGGATAATTTCGAAATTAAACCCCACTACATCAATCTGCTGCCCAAATTTCACGGGCTTGAGTCGGAAGACGCGTACGTTTTCATCACCAAATTCGAAAACGTATGCGCAATGATGGGTACTTCACAATTGACTTTAGATGCTATGCACTTACGTCTTCTCCCATTCACACTGTGCGACTTGGCAGAAAAATGGCTTTATAATACTGCCGCACACTCAATCACTAATTGGGATGAATTCGTCGTAGCATTTCTTAAGAAGTTTTACCCAAATCATAAGACTGCACACATTAGGAGCGAGATCAACCAGTTCACCCAGCTTCCCAATGAACCATTTTGGAAATGCTTTGAACGTTTCAAGGATCTGCTTGTCCAATGCCCCCATCACGGAATACAAAGATGGGATTTATGTCGGATTATATATGAGGGCATTAATCCAGCGACAAAGCAAATGCTTGAAACAATGTGTCGATGCAATTTCATGTCTAAAGATGACGGTGAAGCATGGAAATATCTGGAAGACCTTGCTGAACACACGTTGCAGTGGGAAAGCGTAAGACCACCTTCAACTAAGGGAGGTATTCATCAGCTCGATGTTTCTATCGCAGTGAAAGTCGAAATGACAGCGATACAGAAGAAACTTGATGCTATTGAAAACAAGTTCTCAACATTCTCCCTAAATCAGGTCACGCTTCCTAAGACCGTCTGTGGTTGCTGTTCGGATCCTTCACACTTAACGGAAGAATGTCCTATGAATGCATCGTTTCAAACTAATGCTACTTTTCAGCAGCGACCTAGAAACGATCCTTATTCTTCCACATATAATCAAGGATGGAGAAATCATCCTAACTTTGCTTGGAATCAAAACCAACAAAGTAATTATCAAAGACCTCCTCCACAGCAACCACAACCACAGAATCATCCCCCCTTTCAGTCACAGAATTTCCAAAATCCGGCCAACATTTCTACACCACAAATGGCCGGTACTGACAACTCACTTGCACAAACTTTGGATATGTTCATGAAACAATCCATGCAAAATTCGGCTGAGATGAGGTCTTCTATTGATACTCTAACGAAAAACTCCTCCTCCCATGGTGAGAGTATCAAATCAATAGAAAACCAAATTGCACAGTTAAACGCCGCAATGAGTGCGAGAGAGAAAGGGAAACTCCCATCTCAACCCATACCTAATCCTGGCCACTCACAAAGTTATAATGTGAGTGCTGTTACCACGTTGAGATCGGGAAAAGTGCTGAATGACCGAGTGGATGAGCAGTGTGATGATAGTGACACCGATGATACCCCAGCTTCTTCTTTTTCCCCTAATTCGTCTAGTCTCCCACCTTCATCCGAGCCTATTCTCCGTTTTCCCCAAGGCTCGAACCTTTCGCCCATTTCGCCAAATCTATCTAAGTCGATTCCCACTCTAGTTTTGGGATCGAATCCATCCCCACAGTCTTCTCCACAAACGTTGGACCCAAAACTTATTGATCAAGCACCTTATCCAAACAGGTTGAGGGGCAATAGACCAAGTCCACAAATGGAGAAGATTGTGGAAATTTTTAAGCAAATTAACATAAACATTCCTCTCCTAGATACTATTCAACAAGTTCCGTCATATGTGAAAATCTTAAAGGACTTGTGCACTAGGAAGCGAAAAGTTCAAGTACCTAAAAAAGTTTTCCTTGCGAGTAATGTGAGCACAGCTTTTACAGAACAACTTCCCAAGAAACGAAAGGACCCCAGAAGTCCTACAATTTCAATTTCTATTGGGGGTAAAAATATCAATCGTGCTCTACTCGATCTTGGTGCTAGTGTTAACTTGCTTCCGTATTCTGTGTATGAGCAATTAGGGATCGGAGAGTTAAAACCTGCGCATTGCACTCTTCAGATGGCCGATCGATCTATCACCCAACCAAGGGGTGAGCTAGAGGATGTGTTAATCAAAGTCGGGGAATTCATATTCCCTGTGGACTTTATCGTTATAGATACACAACCTGTAGCAAACCCACGCAATCAAATCCCGGTGATACTCGGTCGACCCTTTTTGGCCACTTCCAACGCAGTAATTAATTGTAGAAATGGCTCTATGACCCTATCTTTTGGAAAGAAGTCAATTGAACTTAACATTTACAAGTTGGGAAGTGAACCCTCCGAACCCTATGCTCATGTGTGTTCTGTCGAATTAATGGATGTCGACAGCAGCGAATTTGATCAACCTCATGATACAGACTCTTTTCATATGTTGTTGTTTGACCCAACCATTTACTCTTCCACCGAGTTGTCCGGGTCAACATCTAATGAGGAACCTTATATTGAGTCTGACGATCACCCCATTTTTTCTGATGGCATTATTTTTCCGGGTATCGATGAAAGCTTCGAGGAAATTTTCGCTCATGAACTCGCATTTTTACAAGACACGGGTGTTGAGATGAATCAACTCCAAGATGAAGAAATTGAACCTCCACCCCTTCTTTTGGACAATCATGATAATGCAAGTAATCCATCATCACTATCACTGTGTCGTCTCTCCAAATTGAGACGCAATCCTTTTCCAATACACCTCTTGTCACCTCCCCACTTCTTCTTGTCGAAAGGTGACATGTTCTTCCACCAACCTTGGTGCTTCATCGATAAAATTTTTGAATGGTTGGTGTTGACCTTCGGTCTTTGCAAAGCTTGGCATTGACCAATAACCTTGACCCCCTCATGTGATTTTAAAAGATTAAAATTGTTTAAAGTTTGGGGGTGTGGTATATTTTGGCTCTTGAAAAGAAAATGATTTTTACAAATTTGTGAGCCTAAAATAAGTTTGGGGAAGGATTTTCACTTTCATATATTCTTGCCCCCATTAATAATTTCCTGCCAAGTCTACAGGTTTTTGAGCTTAACGGATGACATCAGTGAGGACACTGCTGTAAACAGGTTTGGGGGAGGTTTGTACTTATTTACACATCAATTTGCATCATATTTTGCATAAGCACAACATTTCCAAAAATTAAAAAAAAAATCTTTTATAACAAAAGAGTAGAAAGTGAAAAATTACATCCAAAAGATAGGAATAATTTAAGAAAACCAAGAAAATTAGAAGTTTTCTTACACGAACTGGTAATAAGTAGTTATGAGCTGTTGTCCCAAGGGTTAGTAAAATGAAGGAAGTCACTAATCTGAGGATAAAAATAAGTCTGAAAAATAGTTTCTATTCTGGAAGCCAAACATTTGAATGTTGATACCCTACTATATGCACTTACACACGTCTTGAAACTCGGGATAGTAGAGGATACCTTGAAATGCTCTTGTCTAAAAGCCAAAGTATGAAGGAAATGAAAAAAAAATGAAGAAAATATAAAAATGGTGAAAAGAAAAAAAAATGAACACTGGTTTTGTTATCGCCAAGGCAGTAATAAAAAAATACAGCGAGGGTGCCTCTTCACCTAGTGCCCTAAGGCCAACTGGTCTGGGAGTCACTGCTAAGTCTTAGGTGGTGCAAGACGAGGAAAATATTATCACCTAATCAGCAAGCACATAAGTAATCGGTCTGTTAGTACCTCAAGAAGTATTAACAGTCGCATGAAAATGTGTGAGCAAATCTTTAATATTCATCAAATTAAAAAGTACTAAGGTAGATGGACAAGAGTATGATAGCTTGAATTGAATTCTCCGAGTGTAGGGATGTTATTTACACACACGTGGGGTTATATGATCAATGTTTGGATGAAAGGTAGGAATGAAGAATAAAGACGATGTTTTATTGAGGGATGATGTGATTTCTAACATTTCTTCATGACTATTAAGATAGGGCTCATGACAACTGAAAAGCTAGTATAGTTGGAAACTCTTCTTTTCAAGGCCTTTCTTTTATGGTTCTTATCTTTATATGTAAATTTCACCATCTTTCTTTTGTTATAGGATTTTGTGGGTGTAATCCGGTGAAAACCCTCAGGAGACAACACTCCTCCTACTAGGGACACCTAGAGGTTTAACGGCTTGTTGCACGTGCTCAGTGCAATCGTGTTTGCCTACGAAAGTGTGCTATTTAGGTTTTTCTTTTTCTTTTTCTCTTTTTCTTGAATAACTAGTTTGCTCGGGACGATCAAAGTTAAGTTTGGGGGTATTTGTTCAGTTGAAAATATTGCACTTTGGTATAAGTATTTTCCTTACATTTCTTAAATAATAAAAGGTGTTTATTATAAATATTAAACATATTTGGATTTATCTGCAAAATACTATTTTCCATATGTTTATATATTATAATTAATATTATGAAGGAAAATATAAGCATTTTATATTTATATAATATTTTGGTAATTGAAAATATGCATATCATATCAAATATTTTAATCACAATTCTTAAAAGATATAATATCATACAAATGGTTAGAATAATATTTCAAAATATATGCATAATATTTTATTAATTAAAAGATGCATAGCATATCAAATATTCTTAATCATGTTTGTTAAAGATTTATTACCATATATAGTGATTAAGACACTCTCTCTAATTTAATAAATAAACTAACATTATTCATAGAGATATTGTGAAAGATTTAGCTCAGGTCAAGAGATGAAGATGTTCAAGATGTCAGGATCAAAAATCTGCCAAAATCATAAAATCAATACTGACAGGAACTCAGAATCCAGGCATGGAAAGTTACCATATTAGGAAGTCACCATATATGGTAACTAGTTTTTCTTCTTTGAGGGCTATATAAAGGACCAAGGGCTAAAGTTAGAAGACATCAAGCCGAAGAGATCACGAAGTCCAAGATGGCTCACGCATCCAGGCTGATCATCAACTGTTCATCTACCTCCTTCGGAAGAGTTCGAGAAGCAAACCAAGTTTTTGTAATCATTTTCTAAGGAATAAAGTGTAGATTGTTCAAGTTGATTAATAAAGGTAGTTGTTTTATTTTATTCTTTTGCATTTTACATTATGTTTTCCCTCTCTTTCTTTTCATCTTCTTCTCCCAACATGCGCGAGTAATTCTCCGCTTGTTAGGGTTCGTAGGATTAGGATAGGCTAATGGGCGATGAAAATAATTAAACCCTTTTTAAGTCCTATAAAGTTTAGGAACTTTATCAAAAGAATCATTAACATCCTAATCAGGCGCGCTAGCAATTCTTTGCTAGTTCCGACCGCGATTAGAGATTAGATTAATGATTGTTTTGGTAAAGGCTAGATATGAACGGAGTTCCGTGTCGAGATAAGGGTTACGAGTGGGATTCCTTTTCCCTCCAGAAACCCTAATCTACACGCATCACCGTCGTTCTAGTTCTAAATCTATTAATGGATAAAAAGGGTAACTTTTAATTAATCGTCCATAACTACTAAATCCTAACGAACCCTACAAGCCCTCTTATTATATTATCTACATCCCTAAAATAATCTAGATCTATATTTTACATTCTTGTTTAACGTAGATCTAGAAATCTTTCTATAAAATTCTTTATCCCTCCTCTCTTTCTTAACACATCTAAAGTAAGAATAAAAGGTTCCACGTTTCCCTGAGGACGACCCGTACTCATCTCGGTCTAGCTACACGCGACACCGTTCTGATTGCGGTTACTTTAACTACAAACACACTCTTTCGTATCTATCAGGAAGCGCTTCCCAGATGGCTCCCACGATAAGCTTAAGGAGAGAGGAACGTCGGGGAAGCAGTGGACCATTGTATGCGTCGAAGCGGCTCATAATTTCAGCACACTCCGCGTTTGTGAACTCTCGATTCTGAGAGCGGCCAAGTCGGCGGATGTCCCCGTAAGAGATGATCTCGTTAAGAGCATACATGTGGGCGTCCATTGTTCCTGTAGAAGAAGATCAGCAAAATTAGCAGACCGACTGATTAGGAGAATTCTTGTTAAAAAATGAGCACAAAGAGTTAAAACTCCTCGAGAACAATGCTCTATGAATAGGGGTGACGCCTATCAGATGCCATAATAATGGAAATTTGAAGAAGTCCCCCAAGAACTCTGAGATCATTATTATTAAAAGATGATATAATCCTTTAAATACAAAACTCCATTTTTAATTTTCATTATCCATACTCAAACTCTTAAGATTTCATCTCATTTTTAGATCAAAGAGATCTATGTCTTGACAAAGCTGCAAGGTTCTGTTCATGGGTCAAGAAACCCTGAAACAGATTCTTGAGAGCAAGGCTCTATTGGTGAAACCCCAGAAGGGTTTTCTTTAGATCAAAGATCTATGAGAGCAAAGCTCTATTAATTGAAATTAATTTAATTCAAGGTTAATTCTTACCTATAAAGTTTCTTTTGAGGAAAATTTAACTCTGAGAGTTCCTAAAGGCAAGAGCAAAGCTCTGGAGTTTTGAAAGTAAAAATCTTAAGGATGATAAGCAGCTGTGGAGGACCAAAGGTCCTATTTATAGGCATCAAGTGTCTCTTCAACTTCCAAAAGTTGCCACGGCGGTTAGAATTCTGCCACCGCTGCGCTCACGTTTGAGGCCACGTAAGCACAACGGTGGGGGGGGCATATGTTTACCCCAATCAGAGCAAAGCTCTGTTCAAATTCCGAGGCGGGAGATGAAGCAACGCTTCATCTTCCCCCAATCAGAGCAAAGCTCTGCTTTGAAAATTTAAAATTTAATAAATGAAGCAACGCTTCAGATTATTTGCACTGCGCAACACGCCACGTGTTAGGCGCAGACGCATCAGCGCAGCGCCCAAGGCAGCGCACCCAATCAGAGCAAAGCTCTGTTTTAAACAAAATTAAATGAAGCAATGCTTCAGCTGCGCAAGCACTCCGCTGCGCGACACGTGTCAGCGCAGATGCGCTAGCGCAGTTGCGCTGCGCTGTGCGACACGTGTCAGCGAAGCGCAGTTGCGCTGCGCTGTGCGACACGTGTCAGCGCAGTTGCGCTGCGTGTGCGTTGCGCGACACGTGTCACGCGCTGGGGCATCTGTGCCAAACAGAAATAAGTTTCTAAAAAATCTTTTCTGTTCTTGTTAAAACAAGAAGATCTTCTTCTGCAAAGCAGAAGCCCTTGGATCAAAGATCCAACGGTGGGGAAAATTCCCCATATCACTCAGAGAAAGATCTCTTTAACAAATTTAACTAATTTATGGGCACTATAAAAAGGACCCCAGGCCTCAATTAAAAATCATCAACATCTGGCTAAAAAAAAGAGAGAGAAGAAAGGAACTCTCAAGAACTCCCGAAGAACATAAAAAAAAGGTAAAAACCTTTAGAAAAAGAGAAAGTTCTCTTATGAACAGATCATAGATCTAAAAACACGATCAATGATCTTTAATGAAAAAACAAAAAAAATTATATAAAAATAGTGCCTTGCACTTGCTATGAACCTTTGGTTCTCTGAAACAAGGAAAAACTTGTTTTTCTTTGATCCAAATTTAGATTAAGGGATCAAAAAGTGCTTTGCACTTCTGTTCTTGAATCTAAAAAGATTCTTAGTGCTTTGCACAAATGCAATGCATTTCCTAAAAGGGCCAGGCCCAAATCAAAAAGTCCAAGCAGGCCAAAATAAATTGCAAAGCAATAAAAGGGTAGAGCCCAAATAAAATTGATGCTCTGCATCATTTATAAAGGGCAGAACCCAAAACAAATTGATGCTCTGCATCCTTTCTGGGCAAAGCCCAAATAAAAATAAAAAGAAATGCAATTCAAAAGCAAATAAAAACGTTGAATATTTTTCAACTGGACTTAGCCCAATCATGGCCGTAAGTCCTCAAATTAAATCGGCTGAGCAAGACTGCTCTCCTAAATCAATTTACCTCCGGTTCAAGGGTACATCTCCGAACTCCTCTGACACCTGTCGTTGTAATCCTTCAACGACGTCAGAGAGATGACGGGTCCCAACGACCATACACATCAATGTTGGACCGAGACGTCCTTAAACTAATATTGGACCGAGACGTCCTTAAACTAATAATGGACCATCACATCCCTAAACTGGAGATGGACCATCACGTCCCTAAACTGGCGATGGACCACCACGTCCCTAAACTGGAAGATGGACCACTACGTCCCTAAACTGGAACAATAGAGCCTCCAAATGCTCTTTTTCCGGATCTAAATGGTCCCGTTTAAGTTGATCTTAGCCCAAACACGGCTAACGTATCCTTAAACATTCAAATGGACTATAAAACCCTAAATCAACTTCGGTTCTAGGGTACATCTCCGAACTCCTCTGACACCTATCGTTGTAATCCTTCAACGATGTCAGAGAGGCGACGAGTCCCAACGGTCATATATTAAATGGATCACCACGTTAAGTTGATCTTAGTCTTAAATCAGACTAACGTATTCTTGACGAACGTTTAAGTCGATCTTAGTCTCAATACGACTAACGCATCCTTAAACTAAAAACACCAAACCCAAATCTAAGTAAATACGGATTTGGACTAATCCACGTCCTACGGGCGACGGCATTACTCAGTCTCTGTATACAATCCACGGGCAACCACAAACAAAACAAACACACACGACACGAAGTGAAATTCTGGAGAAGGAGAAAGTTGTTACCGCGACGCGGTAGCGTAATTAACTGCAGGGGCTTGCGCCTGCAGGGAAGAGCATCCCCACAATCAAAAACCCCTCAAGCGAGGGGGAATCTGACAATGTCTGCTACATCGGCCGCATCCGTCTAAACCTCCGATACACGGTGCCATAAATCAACTTGGTATCTTTGGAGAGGTGGACGGATAAAACCAAATAGCATCTTCCCCGAATCTCAGCGTCAGGACATCGAAGTCCTGTGTGCCGCCATTCGGAGGGGAACACCTACACAGGGGTTTCCTGGCTCAAGAGAAACGGAGTAGGAGCACATATGTGATATGTGCGGGACCGAGATTAATACGATATGAGATACCGTATTTTATTCTCGCGATTCGTGACATTGATCGGTTGCATGCGATATAGCCGGGTTATCGGATCAAGTGTTGATTCGATAAGTTGTTACACATGATATTAGTCGGTTATAGCCGGGTTATTAAATCAAGAGTTGATTTAATAATTTAATGTATAATTATATATTTGATATATTACATTACATTAACTAGTATTAGCTCACTTATGATTTATTTTCTCACTAGTATGTGCACATTGTTTATATATGATATATGCAAGTGTACATATTTGTATCATGCTTGATGATACATACAAGTTGGGTGTATGAGACTTAAACCAAATCAAGGTTAAATTAGGGTTTACTAATTTCCTTACAAATAACAAAAGAGATGAGACTTTGGTCAAAATTATCAAGCTTCATGAAGCTTGAAGAAACATTGACAAAGTCAACTCTTTTGTCATTCCTTAGGATATTAGTTAACCCAACCCTTAACCTCATACTTTGGTTAATTCTCTACATGAGTTAAGCATGAGGGCTTAAATCAACCACGGTGCAATAATTAAAAGGATAAGTTTTCATTTGGATGAATTATCCTTTCTTCTTCTTCTTCATCAAGCTCCATGAAAAGCTTGCTAACTTTAATAGTGCCATGAGAAAAAGTGTGAGAAAATCAATTCTAAAGTGAGCCCACTTCCTACTTCTTCATCCTCTACCACTTGCCATGTAGTAGAGTGTGTTCTCTTCATAAAGTTCATGACCTAGTGAAGGAATAGCTTGAGTTAGTGTCTCTTCGACGTAGATCATCTTCGGCCTCGAAGTCATTGAAGCAAGCACGTTCGTTCTTCTTGTGAAGCTTCTCTAGAGTCCGGAGTTCACGATCGCAGCGATGGGGACATCTACACGGAGCTAATGAAGTGAAGGACCGGATCTTCAAAGGTTGTAATCCCTTTCACTTAGTAGTAAAGTTATTTGCTTTCTAGCTTTTGCCTAATCTCTAGTCCACGATCTTGCATAGGGTTGTTCGGCACTTGAAAAATTTGATTTTGGCATGCTTGATGCCTTGTAGAACCTTGTTAGAGTGTCAAGGAACCCTACAGTGGTATCAGAGCCTAGCTAGAGCTTTAGGCGAAATGTAGACGAAGTTAGAAATCCGATCGAACCCCGAAACCCTAATCTATGCCCTTCTCTATACATTTTTTAAAACTGTAGATTTTTCCTAATTAAAAATTCTCAGAAAATAGAGTAGGGAAATATAAGGATAACTGTACAAAACGAATCCCTAACTCTACTGTAGCGCCGCGGAACCGCGGCCTTATCCTACTTTTGGCGGCGGTTCCGCGGCCGTATGTAATGGTTAGGGATCCGTTTTCCTACAGTAATGCCCGTAGCAGTTTCCTGTTTCTTCTGGGAATTTTTAATCTATACTTAACATTTGAGTTTTCTGGGTTGTATTGGGAGTTCGTTGATTCGATCGGAAATTTTAACTTCGTCTATGTCTTTTTCCGGGTAATTTAGAACGTGTTAAAAAGTTCGACCGGATATCAATATCTCACTTTTTCCTCTGCCGGAAAATTTCCAAGTGTTGGATTTTTCCATAGTTTAAGAACGTTCTAAGTCGTGCAAGTAATGCGATGGACCCTCTAGAAGATAACAAACCTTAACTCGATTATGTGACCGTCTTGAACTGCCTTTTGAACCTTAGGGTTTGGGGCAGTACGGCGTGCCACATGTGAGGCGTTGGCTTGACCTTTCTACGGCTGGACCGTTGGTACTGTGGCATGAAATGGATGTTTTTAAACTTGTTTCAAGTGTTGAGCTATTTGGGAAAACTTGGGTGTTTGATTATTCGATCGGAAAGTTTAACATTGTCTATTTATCTGGAATGTGATACAATATTTGGAATCCACAAATAGTTATGAGATAACTGATTTGAATATTATAAATATAGCACTTTAGTCTCAATTGATCGGTTTCCACGGAATTTTGATGCGGTCAAAAGTCCGTCGCAATCACGTAGCGTACACGGATACTCGCCGGGTAAACTTAATAGACAGCCATGCCCCATAGCCCCGACCAAATGACTGTAGGAGAACCCCGTAGCCAAAAGCATCCGTTCGGGTGCTCGCGGTAGCGGTGTTCCGCCTCAGTGCACTTCGTCGACGGCATCCGGGGGTGCGGCCGTCTACTAAAGTTTGCGACGAGCATTTGATCAGGATATCGGGAATCTTGTTGAATTGCCCGACTTGGTATTGAAATGTGTTTTCGATTTTGAGACTAAAATGCGGGGTTTGTAATTGTTAGGCATGCGATGTCTAAGGAATTCATTTGATTAGGCATACGATGTCTAAAGAGTTTGCGGATTCCAACTGTTGTAGTTTTACACTTTCTTTTCTGCGACCGTAAGTGTAATATGTGATATCGCTGGTTTCGTTGCTATATGTCAACGACAATTGGGATGGGCATATTTAGTTACGTTGGTGACATGTGATGTTATGTGTTGCTGGATATGTTATATTGGATTGTCGTGTTTGAATAGCCGGGTTTTTTTTATGTGAGATAAGTGTTTTTCTTTTTCATTCATGTAAAAACTTGTATGTAATATTCTTTTATTGGGGCACTTCCGGGTTGAGGATGTTGTCACCATTGTATATTATTTACTTTTCTGCATTAGGATAGACCCAAGGAGGGGAGCACAAGTAAACGGGTTCTAGGGTCCAGTGGGAGACCATCTTTAGGAGTTGAGTTCGGGTCTCCTAACTCTAGAATTGGTAGGGTTGCTTGCCGCTCTCGTAGGGGTATACGGATGTGGGATTGGCTATTCATCACGACCGTGGAATCCGTGTTTTATATAGGCTCAAAATAAAACACGGACGTCCTAGTATATCCAATATTTCATATGATATTTTCTGCTGCGTTATCTGTGATGTGATCATGTGATATGTTCAGATAGATATAGTATATAGTATATATAATATATTATATAAACGTGCTTATGTTTTACACCCGCGCTAGCCCTGTCCCGCTCTGCCGTTAGTTACCTAACCTAACGGTGCAGATGGGACATCGAGGCGAATGCGGATGGCATAAGTGTACGTTGTATTTATCTGTGATGTTTAGGTGGAATTAAATGATGGGACATTCATTAATGAGATTAATGAAAGAAAATAAACCTAAAAGATGTTGTGGAATCGAATTTCAAAAATAAGGTAGCTCTAGTTATTGCTTTGCATAGCGGTGTTCCTTGTAGAATATCCAGCACCTTATTCGATAAGGAAAGAGCCGAGATCCCTTCATCGGGAGTGACCTCTTTAGCAATAACTAGCAGATGCTACAACCTTCGGTTTGTTTCTTGACTGCTTTTCTAGTTCTTGCTTTGCATAGTGGTATTATGAATATCCTGCACCTCATTCGACGAGGAAAGAGCCGAGATCCATTCACCAGGAGTTACCTCTTTAGCGAAACTAGCGAAAGCCTCAAAAACACTCCATTTAAACCATTTGATTCCGCAACGAGATCAAGTTCAAAGCGTTAAAGGTTTTCTTAAAAACCATCCGCAACCCTCCGTCATTTTAGGAAGTAGAATACTTAGTATTCGTGTTGTGTTTGTTGACCATAGTCAAGGTATATTGTACGGTAGCTAAGTGATGTCTTCCTACACCGCATAAGATGCGATTAGTTAGGACAGTCGCATGACTTTGTTGACCTTAGTTAAGGGTCATGTGGGTGGGTCTAATTAACCACGAAATGACGGGTAGAGCTTGACTAGTGCTTATGATTTGTTGACCATAGTTAAGGTCATAAGCGCTAGGGGTAAAAAACCTTTATCGGGAGTTTCAAGTGTTGAAATTTGCAATGAGATTGCATACCTTCTATATGATAGTTGGATCCCGATATCCACTGCGAGTAGTTGTTACTCCTGGGAGAGTTTTGCACTTTACAATTAGCCGATCAAGTAGGTGTCTAGAAAGGTGTCAACGGGGTTACGCCCCTGGGAAAACGAGGTTTATTTTAATTAGGTCCGTGCGAAAGCACGGGGAACCTCCCTCAAAGTACCGGCACTGGCCTGGCTGAAAGATTGGCGAACTTGTAGAGTGTAATTAATCCCGGCCAGTCTTTCCTTTTAGGGTTTGAAGGAAGATTTGATAAAAACAGTGGGAGCCATCCTGATTAGATAAAATATATAACCAATCTAATCTTCCAAGAGCGCACGCAGAGTGTTTTCTTCTCTCTCTCTCCAGGTAGCGACCATGTCACGCCTTAATCAAGATAATAATATGGATGTATTGACCGAACCCACTTGTTATACTGAGCTGGGAAACGTTGGTCCCGCTCCAACTTATAATTGTTATAAGACAGAGCAGGAATTAGGGGAATACCAGGATTCCCGCGCCACCCAAACGAAGAAAGTGCATGATGATGCATCTTCTTCCGGTGTGTTCATTACAAAGAACTGTTTCTCTGTATCCTCTACGTCCTGGGTATTAGATACCGGATCAGGATCCCGCATATGTAATCTATTACATGGGCTATAGAAAGGTAGAGAACTGAGAATGGGTGATAAGTTTCATGAGACAGAAAACGGTGCAAGTGTTGCAGCCAAGTCTGTTGGTCACTATCATCCTGTATTACCAGAATACATTGATTCTGAACGAATGCTATTAGATACCGAACCTGATATACAACATCATATCAGTCTCTTTATTAGTAAAGAAAGGATATAATTTTGTATTGTTGGATAATGTTTTGAACATTTCCTATATCAAAAGTTGATCGGTTCAGGCACGTTATCTAAAAGCATTGACGTTCTAAATCAAACTACAGTTCTTAGTATATAGAACACACACGAGAGGAAGAGTTCAGAAATGAACGAATTCTTCTTAAGGCATTGTAGACTAGGTCATATCAATGCGACCCGACTAGCTAAGTTACATTTAGATGCATATTTAAATCATTTTAAATTTACATCTTATGAAACTTGCCAGTCATGTCACAAAGATAAGATTGAAAGGTTCCTAGGCACCCTATAGAGGTCTCACAAGGCATCGAACATGCCAATTTAAAAAAAATAGTGCCGAGAAACCCTAGACTACGGATCTTAGACTAGATGTTTAGGCGAAACGGTAAACTAGTTAACACTTAACTACTAGGATACGGAAATTACAACCTTTGTAGATCCGGATATCCACCTCCACGGCTCCGCAACGAAGTCTTCTCGCTGTACATCATGAATCCTAGACTCATTCGTCGGCTTCATCGGGAAAACGGGCGAGCTAGGTCGTCGGCTTCGTGTCAAAGACGATCTACGTCGAGGTGGCACTAGTTCAAGCTCCGACTTCACAAATTAGTGAAACTTGTGAAGAAAACACCCAAAACAACTTGGCAAGAGGTAGAGGGTGAAGAAATAGGAGATGGGTTCACTTTAGAATTGGATTTCTCACTTTGGATCTCAAGATGCCATTAAAGTAGCAAGCTTTTCTATTGAAGATCAAGAAGAAGAAGATGATAGAATTATGATAAGTGTTTTTAAAAGAAAAAGAAAATCTATACTTATCATAACTCTAACTAAAGTTAAGTGTAGAGAATAAACCATGGTTAGTAGAGTGGGTTAGGGTTAAGCAAGATGACAAGAATGGTTGCTTAAAGTCAAGGGTTCATGAAGCTTCATATAAGAAACAAAAATTGCCACCATTCTCTTTTAAACTTATCCAAATAAATGAATAAACAAATAAATGAATAAATAAATATGCAAAACCCTAATTATCATAATAACCATGGTTTAATTCTATTCACTTAACCATATGATCAAGTATCATCAAACATGATACAAAAAAGTGCACAAAAGTATATCACATATACAATATGCAATCCAAGTGAGAAAAATCCGTTTAAAGTGAACCAATACTAGTTAATGCAAATTAATATATCAAATATATAATTATACATTAAATCATTAAATCAACACTTGATTCAATGATCCGGTCATGTTGCACACGACCGACTAGTATTCAATGCATCGATTTATCGAATCAATGATTCGATAACTAGGTCATATCTCATACAACCAATCGAAACATTTATCGCGAGAATCAAATACGGTATCACATACACGCATTATTCTCGGTCCCGCACATATCTCATATGCACTCCTATTTCGTTTCGCTTGAGCTAGGAAAGCTCTGTGTAGGACTCTAAAGACTCGTCAATACGCCGGTAGCAGATGATGATCATATCAAGCACCCACAAGCCGCAAGCGGTCTGCTAAACGTAACGGCCACCCGGGTATTGAGCGATCAGAAGATCGACGAGCTAGCCCGCTCACACTCCTGCGAATCCGACCAGTAACACTTACCGTACAGTCTGGTCTGTTCGTCTGATACGTCGCATATCAAGTCTAGGGGTGGTAAACGTCAGACCCCAATACTCGACAAGTCGTGCCGATGTGAGGCTCATAACGGATCGAGAAACTACTGGTAACACTTACCAGCAAATCTCTGATCAGCCCTGGCCAGGGACTTCCCTGTTACGGCCAATCGAGCACAGCGCAACATCAACCCCCAATACCGGGAGAGACGAAACCCCTCCTATCGCTCATTGCCTCCATGTGACTCGGGACTGTACCCAAAGACCACCGTTTTGCATGCCCTCATGGACGTGGTAAGGTGGAGATCAAAGCACAGTGGGAATCACACAAGACTCTATGACGATCTCGGGTCTGCAGACTAACCTGCACAAGTGTCACCTGAGAACTGCCATCTGACGTGAGGTATAATACCATCTGGGAGTTCTCGGCGAGTCCGTCCAGTGTACCCAGTCTCCACTGAGCACCCGTACACCATCTCTGATGTCAAACACCAATGGATATGGGATCATCCATCGCCCATCTCATGGGTCGAGAAGCGTATACGCTAGTCTACTCTGGTATATCGATGCCCCGTCTCGATACACCTACGACTAGGGACCTTGAAGGATGTACTTATGGACTACCATGTCCCCACTAGTATGATCTGCATCATAGTCCAGGTAGTCAAGTACACATCCTAAGGGCTTTACCAACATGTAACTATAAGACAGTTTAAAGAGACAAGTGCACATGTTAAGATAAAGAGTAACCAGATAGCATACTATCATATCAAGCAAGAAAGTCATCTCTATATATGTCCAAGCATCCAATATAATATACAATATCTGTACAATACTGGCCTCTAGGGCATACATACAACTAACAAAGATGACCATAACTCCGTTTACTGGAAACAGAGAAAGAGTTAGTGAACTCTTGGGACTGATACATAGTGATGTATGAAGGTCCCCAGTCTACATATGCCAGGACCGGTTCTTTGTACTTCATTACATTCACTAATGATCTCTCTAGATTCAGACATATGTTCCTGTTGAAACACAAATCCGAAACTTTTGAGATAATCACCGAATATAAGTCAGAAGTAGAGAACAAAAAACGGGTATAAGTATTATGTCCTTTGATGTGATCAGGGAGGAGATTACTTGAGCACGGGATTCCTGGACTATTCTAAAGGAGAATGAGATTCTCTCTCAGCATTACTTCTCCGTATACACCACAGCATGTCGGTGTATCGGGGTGGAGCAATCACACCCTATATGATATGGTACGCTCTATGATGAGTATTGCTGAGTTACCTGTTTCCTTTTGGGGGTTATGCACTTAAGAAGCTGCATACCTATTGAATTAGGTTCGAATCAGATCACTGCCTACCACTCCATATGAGATATGGTATGGGAAGAGCCCATCTCTTAAGCAAGTTAAGATTTGGGGTTGTCCGGCCTATGTTAAAAGCAAAATCCGGACAAGCTCGAGGCAAGGTCAGTTCTGTAGAACTGGAAGGATTTCCAGCTATACAAACTACAGCTGATGATTTGATAGAACCAAAGGATTCAATAGTCTCCGACGAACCTCAGCCTCTCCGCCGATCTAGTAGGGTTCCTCATCCGCCTGAGAGATACTTCGGTTTCTCGATGACAGTGGGAGCGAGGAATGCATCATGAGATGATGACCCAACTAGTTTCGAGCAGGCCATCAAGAGTGGGGACTCTGTAAGAATGGCTGGATGCTAAGCGATCTGAGATGGAATCCATATACACCAACAAAGTATGGACTTTGGATGCTATATCTGAAGGGTTAAATCCCCATCAGAAGCAAGTATATCTTGAGAGGATTACTTAGTGTAGATGGAAAGTTGAGACTTTCAAAGCTAGACTTGTTAAAGGTTTTCGTCATCGACCAGGCGTGGATAATGATGAAACCTTTTCCAGTGGCCGTGCTTAAGTCTATCCGGATCCTACTTGCCATTGCTATATACCATGATTACGATATCTGGTGGTTGGTATCACGACTGCTTTTCTAAATATTGATTTAGAAGAGAGCGTCTATAAGTACACAGCCAGAGTGCTTCGTAGACAGTGGGAGCAGTGAAAACATGTGCAAGTTGCTTTACAAAATAAAGCAAGCATCGCTGAGTTGGAACGTCTGTTTTGATGTGGTAGTCAAAGAGTTTGACTTCATCAAAATAGTAGATGAACCTTGTACATACAAAAAGGTAGTGGAGAGTAAGGTGGTCATCCTCGTATTGTACGTGGACAACTTACTCTTGATAGGAAAAGAGTTTCCTATACTACGCACGGTCAATCTCCTCTTATCACAAGGATTCTCCATATAGGATCTATGTGATACCTCCTAAATCCTAGATTTTATATCTATGAGATAGATCTAAATGAATATTAGGATTCTCACTAGGTGTAGTGAAATGGTATTAATTGATCCTGGGGAGAATCACTGGAAAAGTTATAGGGTGATAAGGACGACTGAATGTCAGTCGCAGGCATTGTTTTTACCCTCAGTGGAGGGACGGTATGTTGGAAGAGTTCCAAGCTGGATACCGTGGCAAACTAGACAATAAAGGCTAGTGACATCGCTATCAAAGATACTACCAAAGAGGCAGTTTAGGTGTATATTAGTTCATGAGATGAACTAGGTTCCTACCATTGTGAGACAATGGAAGTGTGGCTTTGGCCTAGGAACCCCGGTCCCATCAGTGATCCAGACATATTCCTAGGCAGTATCACCTGATCATGGAGATAGTTGATCTCCAGGGTGATCGAGGTTAGGAGAGTAGACTCAGAGGATAACACGGCGGATCCACTCACAAAGGCCTTTTCCCAGAGAGAGACTTTTATGGGATGGTTGAGTATGGGATACTGCAACCACTGCTACAGATGGCCCTAGTGCAAGTGGGAGAATGTTAGTTATATGTATGCCCTAGAGGCCATTACTGTACATGAGATGTATATTGTAGTGGATGCTGGGACATATATTGGTAGGACTTTCTTGCTTGACATGATAGTACGCTATCTGGTTGCTCTTTATCTTAACATGTATACTTATTGTCTCTCTGTTACATGTTGATAAAGCCCTTAGGATGTGTACTCGACTTCCAGGACTGTGATGTAGATCATACTAGTGGGACCTGGGTAGTCAATGAGTACATCCTTCAATGTTCCTAGTCGTGGGAATATCGAGACGGGGCATCGATATTCCAGAGTAGACTGGCGTATATCTTCTCGACCCATATGATAGGCGATGGATGATCCTATATCTATTGGTGTTTGACATCAGAGATGGTATGCGGGTGCTCAGTGGTGACTGGGTATACTGAACGGACTCGCCGAGAACTCCCAGATGGTATTATACCTTACGTCAGATGGCAGTTCTCTGGTGACACTGGTACAGCTTAGTTTGTTGACCCGAGATCGTCATAGAGTCTTGTGTGTCTCCCACTGTGCTTTGATTTCCACCCTACCACGGCTCTACTGAGTCGTGCAAACAGGTGGTTTTTGGGTACAGTCCCGATTCACATGGAAGCAATGAGCAATAGGAGGGGATTCGTCTCTCCCGGTATTGGGGGTTGATGTTGCGCTATGCTCGACTGGCCATAACTGGAAATCCCTGGCCAGGGTTGCACTGATTTACTGGTAAGTGTTATCAGTAGTTTCATGCTTGTTATGGACCTTACATCGGCATGACTTATCAAGCTGCTGGGGTCTGACGTTTACAGACGTAGGCGAGATATGCGACATATCAGACGAACAGACCGGACTGTGCGGTAAGTGTTACTGATTGGATTCCCAGGAGTACTAGTGGGCTTGCTTGTTGATCTTCTGATCGCTCAATACCCGGGAGGCCATTACGTTTAGCAGACCGCTTACGGCTTGTGGGTGTTTAATATGATCATCACCTACTACCGGCGTATTGACGAGTCTTTAGAGTCCTACACAGGGGTTTCCTGGCTCAAGCGAAACGGAGTAGGAGAACATATGTGATATGTGCGGGACCGAGATTAATACGATATGAGATACTGTATTCTATTCTCGCAATTCGTGACATTGATCGGTTGTATGCGATATAGCCGGGTTATCGGATCAAGTGTTGATTCGATAAGTTGTTACACATGATATTAGTCGGTTATAGCCGGGTTATTAAATCAAGAGTTGATTTAATAATTTAATGTATAATTATATATTTGATATATTATATTACATTAACTAGTATTAGCTAACTTATGATTTATTTTCTCACTAGTATGTGCACATTGTTTATATGTGATATATGCAAGTGTACATGTTTGTATCATGCTTGATGATAGATACAAGTTGGGTGTATGAGACTTAAACCAAATCAAGATTAAATTAGGGTTTACTAATTTCCTAACAAATAACAAAAGAGATGAGACTTTGGTCAAAGTTATCAAGCTTCATGAAGCTTGAAGAAACATTGACAAAGTCAACTCTTTTGTCATTCCTTAAGATATTAGTTAACCCAACCCTTAACCTCATACTGTGGTTAATTCTCTACATGAGTTAAGCATGAGGGCTTAACTCAACCATGGTGCAATAATTAAAAGGATAAGTTTTCATTTGGATGAATTATCTTTTCTTCTTCTTCATCAAGCTCCATGAAAAGCTTGCTAGCTTTAATGGTGACATGAGAAAAAGTGTGAGAAAATCAATTCTAAAGTGAGCCCACTTTCTACTTCTTCATCCTCTACCACTTTCCATGTAGTAGAGTGTGTTCTCTTCACAAAGTTCATGACCTAGTGAAGGAATAGCTTGAGTTAGTGTCTCTTCGACGTAGATCATCTTCGGCCTCGAAGTCATCGAAGTAAGCACGTTCGTTCTTCTTGTGAAACTTCTCTAGAGTCCGGAGTTCACGATCGCAGCGATGGGGACATCTACACGGAGCTAATGAAGTGAAGGACCGGATCTACAAAGGTTGTAATCCCTTTCACTTAGTAGTAAAGTTATTTGCTCTCTAGCTTTTGCCTAATCTCTAGTCCATGATCTTGCATAGGGTTGTTCGGCACTTGAAAATTTTGATTTTGGCATGCTTGATGCCTTGTAGAACCTTGTTAGAGTGCCAAGGAACCCTACACAGACCATCTTCCCAACTGGGATGAGAAGCGTACACACTAGTCTACTCCGGAGTATCGATGACCTGTCTCGATAATCCTACGACTAGGGACCTGAAAAAGGATGTGCTTGTAGACTACCCAGCCCCCACTAGTGTGGCTGCCATCACAACGCTGGTAGTCAAGCAAGATCCTAAGGGCTCTATCAATATGTATTCTCGATATGCCAACATATACACATATTAAGATAGACATAAACCAAGTAGCATACTACCATGTTTAGCAAGACTGTTAATATAACTGTGAATATCCCAAGCTTCCATTAAGTAATATACAAGCTAGTATGATACAATAATGGCCCGTAGAGCATATACACTAACAATCTCCCACTTGCATTAGGTCCATGTACTGGCGTATCGAAGACCTATCATCTCAAGTAGCCTCTCGAACTGAATCTGAGGTAAGGCCTTAGTGAATGGATCTGCAGTGTTCTCCTCTGTAGGAACTCTCCGGACCTCGATCTCCTGGCGATCTATGATCTCCCTGATCAGGTGATACCGCCTCAAGATGTGTCTGGACTTCTGACGGGACCTGGGTTCCTTCGCTAAAGTTATAGCTCTGTTGTTGTCACAATATAGTGGTATTAGATCAGCAATGGTAGGAACCACCTAAAGTTCTGTTAGGAACTTCTTTATCCAGACTGCTTCTTTTACGGCATCGCAAGCGGCGATATACTCCGCTTCCATCGTCGAGTCAGCAACGGTGTCCTGCTTGGAACTCTTCCAGCACACCGCCCCTCCATTGAGGGTAAAGACATAACCTGACATGGACTTAGAGTCATCCTTGTCACTCTGGAAGCTGGAGTCGGCAAAGGTCTTGATCTTGAGGTCTTTTCCGCCGTAAACCAAGAACATCTCCTTAGTCCTTCTCAGGTACTTGAGAATGTTCTTTACTGCTATCCAGTGCTTCTCCCCTAAGTCTGACTGATACCTGCTTACCAGACTCAGTGCGTAAGCAACATCTGGTCTGGTGCATAACATCGCATACATTATAGAGCCTACCGCAGAAGCGTAGGGTATAACTGACATGCGATCCCTTTCCAAATCAGTCTTGGGAGACATCTCTTTGGATAGGGTGATTCCGTGACAAGCCAGTAAATTACCGCGCTTAGAATCTTCCATACTGAATCTTTTTTAGTATAGTGTTGATATACCTGGACTGCGAAAGTCTCAACATCCTCTTAGATCTATCACGATAGATCTGGATCCCCAGAATGTAAGAGGCATCACCCAGGTCTTTTATGGAGAACCTGTGTGACAAGAATCCTTTGACAGATTGTAGCATAGGAATATCATTTCCTATCAAGAGAATGTCATCCACGTACAAGACGAGGAATACGACAGTTCGTGCTACAATTTTACTATATATACATGGTTCATCTGGATTTTTTATAAAGTCATATTCTTTGACCGTTTCATCAAAACAGATGTTCCAACTCTGCGATACCTGCTTTAGTCCATAAATGGACTTAAGCAACTTGCACACTTTCCCGCTGCTCCCACTCTGATTGAAACCTTCCGGCTGATCCATATAGACGCACTCTTCCAAATTACCATTTAGAAAAGCCGTCTTTACGTCCATCTGCCAGATCTCATAATCATGGAAGGCGGCAATGGCAAGAAGGATCCAAATGGATTTGAACATAGCCACTGGAGAAAAAGTTTCGTCATAGTCCAAACCAGGTCTTTGACGAAAACCCTTTGCAACAAGTCTAGCCTTATAGGTTTCCACCTGTCCATCTACACCAATATTTTTCTTGAAGATCCATTTGCATCCTATGGGTTTAACCCATCTGGAGCAAAGTCCAAAGTCCATACTTTGTTGGTGTACATGGACTCCATCTCGGTCCGTATTGCATCCAGCCATCTTACCGAGTCGCCGCTCTGGATGGCCTGCTGGAAGCTAGTAGGTTCATCATTATCAATGACGCAATCCTCTCTATCCCCATCTATGAGAAAACCGTAGTATCTCTCAGGCGGATGAGACGGCCTACTACTCCTGCGGAGAGGTACGGGAATGTCCTGTTCTTCTTGAACTATTGGTTCTACCAAACTTTCAGTAGTAGTTTGTGGTTCTGGAATTTCTTCCAGTTCTATTGCGCTCCCACTTATTTCCTTTCCTAAAAACTGATGTTCTAGAAAATGGGCATTATGAGAAACAAAAACCTTTTGTTCATCTGCGTAATAGAAGGAATACCCCTTGGAGTTCTTTGGATATCCCACAAACTTACACTGTACTGATTGTGCCTCGAGTTTGTCTGCATGCTGCTTTTTAACAAAAGCTGGATATCCCCATATCTTTAGATATTGAAGATAGGGTTTGTTCCCACTCCACATCTGATATGGCGTGGTAGGCACAGTCTTGGTAGGAGCCCTGTTCAAAAGATATGCTGCTGATTCTAGCGCATAACCCCAGAAAGATCACGGTAACTCAGCATTACTCATCATGGAACGTACCATATCCAATAGGGTTCGGTTCCGTCTCTCCGATACACCGTTATGCTGTGGAGTGTATGGAGGAGTAAGCTGAGAGAGAATTCCTTTCTCTTTTAGGTAACCTAGGAACTCGGCACTTAAGTATTCACCTCCTTGATCAGATCTCAGTGTCTTGATACTTTTGCCGGTTTGGTTTTCTACTTCATTCTTATATTCTTGGAATTTCTTAAAGGCCTCGGATTTATGTTTCATTAAGAAAATGAATCCATACCTAGAGCAATCGTCCATAAAAGTAATGAAATATGAAAAATCACCTCTTGCATGTGTAGACATTGGACCACATACATCGCTGTGTATGAATCCTAAGAGCTCGCTCGCTCTTACTCCATGTCCAGTAAATGGAGTCTTTGTCATCTTTCCTTTGAGACATGATTGACAAGTTGCATAAGATTGATATTCGAACGGATCCAAATATCCTTCTCTATGTAACTTAGTTAATCTTGTCTCATTGATGTGACCCAGTCTACAATGCCATAAGAAAGCCTGATTTATAACTGGAGACTTTCTTTTTAGTGTGTTCTGGACATTGAAAATCTGTAATTAGTTTAGCACGTATATACCGTTATCTAGTATACCGGACCCAATCAAATCATGATTAAGGTGGATGTTAACAACATCGCTTATAAACGTGAAATCATAACCTTCTTTTGATAACAACGATACTGATATGATATTACACGTTAAACTAGGTACACAAAAATAGTTGCGCAAAACCAAAATATGTCCACTCGTCAATCCTAGGTGATAATCCCCTACGGACACAGCACCCACGCTAGCTCCGTTAGCAACCTGGAGGGTCATATCACCAACCTTCAGCCCTCTACGGTTTCTCAGTGCCTGCAATGAATTGCATATATAAGATCCTGATCCGGTATCCAATACACAGGAAGTAGAGTTGATTGACAGACAATTTTCAATTACAAACACACCTGAAGTCGAAGCCACAGCTTGCTTCGGTTCCTGGTTCTTGGCAATCCAAGCTTTGCAATTTTTCTTCCAATGGCCTTTCCTACGACAGTGGAAGCACTCGTCCTTTGCCACTACTGGCACCGCAACCTTTGCCTTTTCCTGAACTCCCACCTTACTAACACCACCTCTTGGATTGGTAGCGGCCTTCTTCTTCCTTCCTTTAGCCCTAGCCTTGGACCCGGAAGAGGAAGCACCGCGAACAAACATAGTGTGTGTTTCCCTTGCTTTCTGCAAGGTGCCCTCTGCACTCCTCAACATGTTAAGGAGTTCTGAAAGTTCAACTTCTTTTCCTTGAATGTTGAAATTCAGAATAAACTGGGCGTAGGTGGAAGGAAGGGACTGAAGAGCCAAGTCTGTATACAGCTCGTTCTCTAATTTTGTCCCGAGGTCCGCAAGCTTTTCTATATAGCCAATCATCTTTAGGACATGTTCTCCTACAGATGATCCGACGGCCAGCCTTGACTGAAACAAGTTCTTCGAGGTCTCGTATCTTGCTATACGAGATTGCTCTCCATACAGATCCTTTGTGTGTAGAAATATGGATTCAAGATCCATATCCTCGTGCCTCCTCTGATGTTCATTATTCATAGAGGCAAGCACGATGCATTTGGCCTTCGCGCAATCTAACTCCCACGTCTTGTGGATTTCCTTATCCGCAATACTGGAATCTGGACCAGGGACAGCAGGTGCCTTAGCAGTAAGGACATACCCCAATTTGTCATAAGTCAAAGCCATCTTAACATTCCGGAACCAATCTTTATAGTTTGGCCCTGTTAAAATATTTTTCTCTAATAGTAACTTAAGGCCTATCATGTTTTGGGTCGCTGCAATGAGAGAGAGAGGGAACACTTTAGCATGATGCTCTTGCAAGTTTAGAGTGGTTTTTAGTTTATCTAAACTGGACGGCTCCCACTGTTTCTCGAATCTCTCCTCAAACCAAAAAGGAAGAACTAATCAGGACTATTCTCACCGTACAATACTTGCTTAACCGTTCAGCCAGGCCGGTGTCGGTACTTCGAGGGAGGTTTTACGACGCTTTCGCGAAGTTCCTTAATTAAATAACCTCTTTTCTCTGGGGGCGTAGCCCCGCTGACACCTTTCTCGACACCTACTTGGTTTATAACATTGATCATTAAGTGACGAATCTCCTAATGAGTAGCGGATACTCACAATAGGATCGGGATCCAAATATCATCGTGTGATTAAGCTGAAGGAATCCTACCAAAATTATCACACTCCAAATGGTATGCATCTCTTTGCAAATTTCAGTTTCTTTAGAAATTCTCGATATGGATTTCTGCCCCATGCTCTTATGACCTTAGCGTTGGTCAAAATGTCATAAGTCACATGTCAAGTTCTATCCATCATTATCTTGTTAATTTGAACCCATCCGTACATACCCCTGACCTTGGCCAAATGATAATACGACTGTCTCAAACTAACTCATCTATCTATGCAACAAATGAATACCCAGCAGCTACCAAACACTATGCCTTGGCGTTGGTCAAAATACATAGCTTGAATACTACTGAATACCCAAATGAAATGACGGAGGGCTACGAATGGTTTTGGCGAAACCGTGAACGTAGTGAACTTGATATGATCGAAGGAACCTGATAGCTTTTAAAAGGAGTGGTTAAAGCTCCGCAATTTAAAAATATCTTCTGTTTTAAAATAACCGACTGGTTTCTTTTAAACTGTTCCAACGATTCAACTTTGGTTTATTTTCTTTGTATTAATATAATGCGTCCCATCAATTAACCTATCATTGCAGAAAACAACGAAAATACAACGTCCTCTTATGCCATCTGCATTCGCCACTGGGTCCCGTCATTCACCAGTTAGGTTACTTAACTAACGACAGAGCGGGGGCTGGGCTAGCGCGGGTGTAAAACATAAGTAATGCCTAATAGATATCATATATAGATATTGTACATTCGTCATACGCAATAATAGGCATTCCAGATCACAGATGAACATATTATATTTTCTACGAATCCGCATTCCTTTTGAGCCTGCAAAGAAAAATGGATTACACAGTCGCGATGAATAGCCAAAATCCTACCCTAGACCCCTACGGGTACGGCAAACTACCCGCCAAATACCCGAAGTGAAACGGTCTCCCTCAACAACGTGAGTAGGTCACTAAACACTTCAAAGTACCCGGTAGTTTGTGCACCCCATCTTGGGCCTATCCTAGGAGCAGAAAACAGTAAATGAAATAATACAACGGTGGTTACAATCTCAGCCCGGATGTGCCCCACAAAAGAATATTACAACAATTTACAAATTACATTTGAATGAAAGAAACACTCGTCTCACATCCCCGGCTATCCATTCACGTCAATTCAACAAGTCCACAAACACAAACCAGTAAAAACCATTACAGAAATGTGTAACCCCCTGCTAACCGACATACTAGCAGTTAGGGGAGGTTTACGAACACATTATACAAATCACAGATATAATCAAGTTAACCAAACATCTTAGAATTTCGATCAAGCAAACACAAATGATTCTAGTCCAAATAATTCTCTGTGCACCTGAAACCTGAGCAGAAACAAAACATTCCAGAAAAAACAAAATCAACACAGAAGAGTTACTGGGCAAATTTGGGCTGACTCGGCTCCAACTCGGCCGCGGATCCGCGGCGGATCGCTTGGATCTGCCGCGGTTCCTCGGCGTGTTGTCCGAGTCAGGATTCCAAATTTCTCCAGTAATCTTATAATTCCCTGCTTGTATTTTTAAGGGTCCCTGAAAAATTTTTAGACCCAGTTTAAAAATCGGCAGAAACATGGTGAAAAAGATGTTTTTTCGGGTTCGTTTTGCGATCGAATTTCTAACGACTTTGGTAACAAGTTAGTTATGGTTTAACGAGGCTCTGATACCACTGTAAGTCGACGTTAGACACCCCACATGATGCGGGGAGGCGGAATAGGTAAAACAATTATTTTGTTTAAACTAATATCGACTAACTTTACGGATCTTTGCTAAACCCTAACTAACAACAACATAGAAGTGATTAGCTACTATAAAATATGATTATACCTAATGAATCAAGTCCTTCTTGTTCTCATAGACCACCTCCTCGTCGGCCTCCTCGTTGTGATAGAAGATCCATCCGAGAGCTACTTCTCCAAGCTTTAACCTCTCACTTGAGGTAACTAGGTGACTATGAGTGCTAATCAAAGAAATCTAGAGGATATAGAAGATCATTAGGGATCTATTAGTCTTGATAACCCTTGGATCTCAACACATGAGAGGTTAGGGTTAGGGTAGAAGAGAGAGAGCTTGAGGAGAGAGAATGTGAGAATAATTATCAAATGGAAATTAACTCATTTGTGTATATATATCATGAAGCATAAAATATCTTGCATAAAATAACTTTGCACAAATAACTTCATGCTTCATTTAATACAAATGAATCACCAAATAAGTCATTAAAACCATTAATGCTTCATTAACTCACTTGATGAATCATCTCCATGAGTCACAAAACCATTTAATGCATATAACACCTAAGCTCTCCAACTCATCAAATTTCTAGAAGCTTCTCGAGTAATTGCGAGAACGCCCCTCCTATCCGTGAAAACACAGTTTACCCCAATCAGAGCAAAGCTATGTTTAAATTCCAAGGCGGGAGAAGAAGCAACGCTTCATCTTCCCCCAATCAAAAATAAAGCTTTGCTTTGAAAATTTAAACTTTAATTTCGAAGCAACGCTTCAGATCCCGTGCGCTGCGCGCAACGCGCCACGTGTCAGAAGTTGACACGGCAGCACAACGCCCAAGGCAATGCGTCCAATCAGAGCAAGGCTCTTTGAAAAGCAAAAGCAACGCTCAGTTGCGCAAGCGCTGCACTGCGCGCCACGTGTCTGCGCAGTTGCGCAAACGCTGTTGCGCAAGCGCACCGCTGCGCGCCACGTGTCTGCGTAGTTACGCAAGCACAACTGCGCAAGCGCACCGCTGCGCGACACGTGTCTGCGCAGTTGCGCAAATACTGTTGCGCAAGCGCACTGCAGCGCGACACGTGTTTGTGCAGTTGCGCAAGCACAACTGCGCAAGTGCACTGCAGCGCAAGCACAACTGCGCAAGTGCACCGTTGAGTGACACGTGTCTGCGCAGTTGCGCAAGCACAGCTGCGCAAGCGCCTTACCGCGCGACACGTGTCTGCGCAGTTGCGCAAGCACAGCTGCGCAAGCGCCTTACCGCGCGACACGTGCACGCGCTGGTGAGTTGCGCAACAACAGAATGAAGATTTAAGGAAATTTTTTCTGTTCTTGTTAAAACAAGAAGATTTCTTCTGTAAAACAGGGGGCCTTCGGATCAAAGATCCAACAGTGGGGAAAATTCCCCAAATCACTCAGAAAAGATCTTTTTAACAAATTTAACTAATTTTGGAGCACTATAAAAAGGACCCCAGACCCCATTTCAAAGATGGAGACAATTGGATTAAAAAAAAGGAGAGAAGAGAACTCTTGGAGAACACAAAAAAGAAGGTAAAAACCTTTGAGATAGAGAAAATTCTCTTAAAGAATAGATCATTGATCTAAAAAGCAAGATCAGTGATCTTCAATAAATAAATAAATAAATAAATAAAAATAATAAAAATAGTGCCTTGCACTTGCTATGAACCTCTGGTTCTCTGAGACAGAAAGAAAGAAAAGACTTCTTTCTTTTCTTTGATCTAAATTTAGATCAAGGAATTAAAAAGTGCTCTGCACTTCTTTTCTTGAATCTAAAAGATTCTTGATGCTTTGCACAAATGCAATGCATTACTTGAAGGGCCAGGCCCAAATCAAAAAGACCTAGCAGGCCAAAATAAATTGCAAAGCAATAAGAGGGCTGGGCCCAAATAAAATTGATGCTCTGCATCATTTATAAAGAAAAGAGCCCAAAACAAATTGATGCTCTGCATCCTTTCTGGACAAAGCCCAAATAAAAGTAAAAAGAAATGCAAAAGCAATGTTGGACATTTTCAACTGGACATAGCCCAATCGTGGCCATAAGTCCTTAAATTAAATTGACTGAGGAAAATGGCTCTCCTAAATCAATCTACGTCCGGTTCGAGGGTACATCTCCGAACTCCTTTGACATCCATCGTTGTAATTCCTTAACGACGTCAAAGAGGTGACGGGTCCCAACGACCACACACCCATATGGACTGCGGGGTCCTTAAACTCATGGACCGAAACGTCCTTAAACTAATATTGGACCGAAACGTCCCAAAACTAACAGTGGACCGAAACGTCCTTAAACTAATATTGGACCGAAACGTCCCTAAACTAACAGTGGACCGAAACGTCCCTAAACTAATATCGGACCGAGACGTCCCTAAACTAATACCGGACCGAGATGTCCCTAAACTAA
This sequence comes from Agapanthus africanus, assembly GCA_030015575.1. Taxonomy (NCBI): domain Eukaryota; kingdom Viridiplantae; phylum Streptophyta; class Magnoliopsida; order Asparagales; family Amaryllidaceae; genus Agapanthus; species Agapanthus africanus. The sequence continues at coordinate 357,397,008 of JASDDO010000010.1, read as the reverse complement.
TATCGGACCGAGACGTCCTTAAACTAATACTGGACCGAAACGTCCTTAAACTAATACTGGACCGAAACGTCCCTAAACTAACATTGGACCGAAACGTCCCTAAACTAATATCGGACCACCACGTCCCTAAACTGGAATATGGACCACCACGTCCTTAAACTGGCACAATAGAGCCCAAATGCTCTTTTGTCGGATCTAAACGGTCCCGTTAAGTTGATCTTAGTCTCAAACTGGACTAACGTATCCTTAACAAACGTTTGAGTCGATCTTAGCCTAAAAAATGGCTAACGTATCCTCCAAACAGACTTTAGTCCCAAATTGGACTATGAATCTCCCAAACTGGAACAATAGAGCCCAAACGCTCTTTTGTCGGATCTAAACGATCACGTTAAGTTGATCTTAGTCTCAAACAGGACTATCGTATCCTTAACGAACGTTTAAGTTGATCTTAGCCGCAACGCGACTAATGCATCCTTAAACTAAAAACACCAAACCCAAATCTAAGTAAATATGGATTTGGACTAATCCACGTCCTACGGACGACGGCATTACTCAGTCTCCGTATACAATCCACGGGCAACCACAAACAAAACAAACACATACGACACGAAGTGAAATTCTGGAGAAGGAGAAAGTTGTTACCGCTATGCGGTAGCGTAATTAACTGCAGGGGCTTGCGCCTGCAGGGAAGAGTGTCCCCACAATTAAAAACCCCTCAAGCTAGGGGGAATCTGACGAAGTCTGCTACATCGGCCGCATCCGTCTAAACCTCCGATACATGGTGCCATAAATCAACTTGGTATCTTCGGAGAGGTGGACGGATAAAACCAAATAGCATCTGCCCCGAATCTCAGCGTCGGGACATCGCGGTCCTGTGCGCCGCCTTTCGGAGGGGAACAGATTCTGGCACGCCCGGTGGGACCTCTTCCTCTTTCCACTCCACACTTCGTGTGTCGTGTTCGCGAACAAATCGCGGTTTGCTGTGATTGCCTATGGATTCAAGGTACTAAGATTTGGTGTCTTGCTTTATGCAGAAAATAGAAAATCAATGGCTTCGAACTGCACCGCCCGCAGCGATAACTCCCGCTCCGTCATTGCTAGAGGAGTGACTTATGGGCCTCGAGCGGCCTCCCTTTTCAAAATGCCGGTGGAGCAGGTGGCTCAAGCCACCACTGGACTATTTTTTGGGACCATGCTCCCATCAATGAGCTTCAACGCCCCAATGACATTGCAAGAAGCTCCAAAGGAGTCGGTCTTCGATCGACTCACCACTGCCGCGACCCCTCTCAACGGGTCGTCCAACTCCACTGCTTCAGTTTTTAACGGACTAGGCCAGAGCTCTAACAGGCTCATAAAGAAGCCTGCCATACCAGAAGGCGTTGTCCCGAAGCGGATAGCCATTCCAACTCCCGTTCCTGGCAAAATCACCAAGGTTGCTTCCCATGTTCAGAAGTCCGCTTCTGACAAGTTGGCCGTCCCCGTTCAACGGACGTCGATCTTTAAAAGGCTGGTACCAGCATATTCTGACCAACACAGGGGGCATGAGGAGGTTACCCCTATAGCTGAACAACTCCATCAGCACGACACGCTCGACGTCGCCACTGGCGTCGAGTAAGGAAGGCTAGGGGCAACTCCCCTTCTGAGATAACTCCGCCAGCTCCAACGGTTGGGATCGATACTGCTGTTCCAACCAAGAACAGCTTTGAACTGCTCAACAAGGTACGCAGAAACTCTCCTACTGCGATGTTGAAACGAACTTCTTCACCTGTGGAGAATACTCCAGAGAAGAAGTTAGAGCAGCCCCCTCAACGGCTGTCCTCTAAAATTTACAAAGTCTGGCGACAGGTCCAAGAGTCGGTGATCGATCAAGACTGCCTCCGACGACAGAAAAAGATGAAGGTTCGGCAGGGGAAGGATTACTCTGTCAAACCACAAAAAGCAAAAGCTACTTGGATGCCCACTACAATGGCTCCCTTAACTCCAATCACTCAAAAAAGGAGGCCGCAAAAAGCCCCTGTGTCTTCGGCAAATCGCAAAGACACCGAACAAAAATGCCCCAAGTCTGGGGGCATGGTGGTGCACACTGTTTATATGGCTTCTGGAAAGGAGGAAAGCCGCACTTCTACGGGCCACCGACCGCTCACCCGATCCGTGACGAAAGCCCAGGAGCAACAACACAGGAAATGATGACTACAATGGCTGCACTCACTGAGCCAAAAGAAAGCTCTGAAACGTCTTCGGATGAGCGTCAAGAACAAGAAACCGACGCTGACTTTTTACGCAGAGTCCTCGAAAAGAGGGACAAAGAAGCTGCAGAGCAAGCGGCTAACATAAAGAAGATGGCGCTCCTTTTCAAAGATATGATAGGGATGATGTTACAGCCGGACCCTCCTGCTGAAGATCCTCCGATCCTCCTTGAAGACGACAGGAGAGAAACGTCAAATCCTCCGCCGGCTCTATCAACAGCCAAGGAGGAGGCAATCTCCAAAGTCGACCTAGACGAATATATAGCTCAGCAGATCCGGGTTCATCAGGCGAATGAAGCGGCTGGGAAAATTGTCAGAACCGGACGACCGTATCCGAGCTGGTATGACCAAATCAATTACCCGCCAGGATATACGATCCCTAAATTCCACGTATATAAAGGGACAGGGAATCCGCATCAGCATGTCGCTCAATTCAGGGCCTTATGCGGCAATACTGGAGGTGATGACAAATTGTTGCTACGTCAATTCGTCGGCAGCTTAGCAGAAACAGCCTTTGAATGGTATTCGGAGTTACCTAACGACTCTGTCAAAACATTTGTAGAGATGGAACTGCTGTTTACACAGAGATTCGCGAGTGCTAGTGGACGCACCCCGATTACAGCACTGATAAATGCCAGGATAAGGCCAAGCGAAACGTGGGTTCAATACGCAACACGATGGCGGAACCTATGGTCGAAATGCGAACAACGCATAGAAGAGGCACCTGCGGTAGGTATGTTTGTGGGCACTCTCGATCCGCAGGCGACCATCTCGCAATTCATGATGTTCTTCAGGCCGACCACCTTCCAGGCCTTGATCGACAAATTAGCCCAAATGGACCAGATGGGCCATAAACCGTCTCCTCCAAGACCCGATCCCCGAAATGAGAAAGGAAAAGCGATCATCGTCGCCAACGCTCAGCAACAGTCGAGCAACTCAAAGCCGGTCGCTCGCCAAAACAACGTGCGTCCACGCCCATCCCTCGAAGAGAGGCTAGGACGTCATTACTCGTTTCCTCAGAATAAAACGAGAAGACTGTTTGAGCTGGCAGTGCGTAACAGACTCATCAATCTGCCGAGTCCAAAGCGTCTGTCGCAGCCAGGCGATCTTAATAATCCCAATTATTGCCCTTACCACCAAACGGTAAGTCACCCGATTGAGGATTGTTTCGTCTTTAAGGGATGGATCGAGGATCAATACCTGCAAGGCAAGTTCACGCTGTCTGAAAGCTGGAAGGTAAATCTACCACAGCCGCACTCTCCAAAGAAGACGGACACGCCGGGGGCAACTTGTTCTTTCGTCGAGGATGAAAACGATGGAAAAAACTTATCGGATGAATCCGAAGACTACGTAGCGACATGTCATGTGATTTCTCATTCACTGACGGATGATGAGGAGGCTCCTTGCGCTGAGAAATCAATGGCGGACCCTGAAACAGAAATTCCGCGGCCGTCAGACAAGTTGACCGATGCCTTCCTAAATGAAATTCGTCTAAAAGCAAAAGCCAATCAAGAGCATGAAATGGCCATACTGGAAAGAACCAAGGTATTCCCGTCAAATCAAAAGCCATACACTGCGGGTAAAAACAAATTCAAGATGAGGAAACGGTTCGCCAAAGCTCTATCAGTAGGAATGAAGCTACCGCCCTCTGAAGAAAATTCTTTCTCTGAGGTAGAGATGCACCCTAACTTCTGTTTATATCATCAGAAGATCATACATCCTACCGAAAACTGCGAATCCTTTAACTGTTGGTGGCAAGGGTATGTCGCTCAAAAGCGACACTTCGACAGGACAAAGTGTGAAGCTTGTGGACATCGGAAAAATGCGATAGATGAGCGCAAAAGAGCCACCGCCGACTGTCATATAGCCGACTTCAAGGGATCACAAATTATCACCTTTGGAAGCGACTCTGACGAAGAAGCTACCCCCAACTCTTCCCTCGGGAAATCTATTTCAAAAATAAAGGAATTGAGAAGCTGCGAGAACGTTCAGCCGTGCAATCGCATGCTACTCGAAAAAAATCTCGGCCCCGTAAACAAAGGATCGAACAAAAAGGATAAAGGAAAAAGAAAAACGGCCCTCGTCGCCAGCACTCAACAACAATCAGGTGACCCTAGGCCGGTTGCTCTCCAAAGCAAAAAGCGGCAACCCCTCCAGGAAAAGTTGAAATGTCCTTACTCATTTCCGCAAGATAAAACAAGGGGACTGTTCGAGCTGGCAGTGTGTGACAGACTCATCAATCTGCCGAGTCCAAAACGTCCGTTGCGGCCAGGCGATATTAATAATCCTAATTATTGCCCTTACCACCAAACGGTAGGTCATCTGATCGAGGATTGCTACGTTTTCAAGAACTGGGTTGAAGACCAATACCAATAGGGCAAGTTCGCGTTGTCCGAAATTTGGAAGGTGAACCCGCCACAACCGCATGCTCCGAAAAATATGGACACGCCGGGGGCATCATGCTCATTCATAGAGAAAGCCCAACGGACCACTACGTCCTAAAACTGGATAACGGACCGAAACGTCCTTAAACTAACAACGGACCGAAACGTCCTTAAACTAACGACGGACCGCAATGTCCTAAAACTTGCAAATGACCGAAACGTCGTTAAACTACTCCCAACCCGCAGCATCTTCAGGCTGATGTGTAAATAAAAAAAAAAAAAAACGGTACGTCCACAAGCAAAATGTGCACGGATGAAAACCCGAAAGGGCTCCGTGAGTAAAAACAGCAGGGCTACCGGCGAGTGTTCGTGAAAACCCGAAAGGGCGCGACCTCGTTAAAAAAAAAGAATAAAATAAAAGATTAAAAAAAAAACGGTACGTCTACAAGCAAAATGGGCACGGATGAAAACCCGAAAGGGCTCCGTGAGTAAAAACAGCAGAGCTACCGGCGAGTGTTCATGAAAACCCGAAAGGGCGCGACCTCGTAAAAAAAATAAAAAAAATAAAAAAAATAAAAAAAATAAAAAAATAAAGGTATGTCCATAAGCAAAAAGGGTACGGATGAAAACCCGAAAGGGCTCCGTGAGTAAAAACAGCAGGGCTACCGGCGAGTGTTTGTGAAAACCCGAAAGGGCGCAACCTCGTTAAAGAAACACTTATAGGATCCTCTCGACCCTGTAAGGAGAAACCACCTGCGTGAGATCCTTACGACTCACAAAGGAACAACTCACTTAGAGATCCCCACGACTCCTAAGGAGAAAATACACTTGCGAGATCCTCACGACTCGTAAGGAGAACTCTCTTGTGGGACCCTTACGGCTCATAAGATTTGGAAGTCTTAAGTTACAGAAACCTTAACCTGTTCTTACGCAACCCCACAACCTTCGATATTGCCCTACAAGTAGTCCAATATTGACCCTTGTATACAATCCACGGGCGCGAATAAATATTTCCCTAACAAAGTCCCATCCGTGACTAGGGATATGCTTGTACAGCAAACAACACTTGTAAGTCCTCTCGACTTATAAGGAGAAAACCCTTTTGTAAGATCCTTACGACTTACAAGAGAACATGCACTTAGGAATCCTCACGATTCCCAAGGAGAAAACACACCTACAAGATCCTCACGACTTGTAGGGAGAAATACCTTTGTGAGACCCTTACGGCTCATGAAGTCAAAAGTCTTAACCGACAGGACCCTTAACCCTGTTTACTAAGCCACATTTGTTCAACGTCGACAGAGGCAAATGATGATTCGCTCCTGGCAATATCCCAGTTGCAGCGATGCTGATGCCTAGACCGGTATCAAATTCCAAGTCCTTTTACGACAAATGATGATTCGCTCCTGGCAATATTCCAGTTGTAGCGATGCTGATGCCTAAATCGGTATCAAATTCCAAGTCCTTTCATGGCAGATGATGATTCGCTCCTGGCAATATCCCAGTTGCAGCGATGCTGATGCCTAGACCGGTATCAAATTCCAAGTCCTTTCACGGCAGATGATGATTCGCTCCTGGCAATATCCCAGTCGCAGCGATGCTGATGCCAAGATTAGTATCAGATCCCAAATCCCCTACTCGCAAAAAAAAAAATAAATAAATAAATCAGCGAGCCCAAAAAAAAAATGTATACAAAATAGCCGAAATGATGGGACAACTTGCAAACAGAATCAGCAAGTAAAAATGTATGCATACGAAATAGCCGAAATGATTGGGCAACTCGCAAATAAAAACAGCGAGTAAAAATAAAATAAACAGCCGAAATGATTGGGCAACTCGCAATAAAAAGAAGCGAGTAAAAATAAAGTAAACAGCCGAAATGATTGGGCACCACGAAAAATAGCCGAAATGATTGGGCAATCGCGACCTTCGCGATATAAAAGCTGAAATGATAGAGCATCGGAAAAAAAAATGAAACTTTTGCCCTACAGGTGAAATCACATCGATCCCTGTATACAATCTAGGGGCACAAATAAAAAGGGAACAATACCTTCCCAACAGGCTCCACCAGAAAGCGAAGCCAAATCTCGACGGTTCATAGATAACCTAGAGACAATCTCGACATTTGTCGCCATATTTCAGACACGATGTCAACAAACGGAGCGAAGGAAGGTCCCTAGCTTCAGGGTCTCAACGTCAATATCGACAACTTAGAGATCACCAACGACGTTTCTCCTCACTCCAACCAGATGCAGACGTGACGTCAACAACCGACCCCAGAGTCGCAACGAAACGGAACCATGACAAAGTCCCTAGTTCCAAATCTCAATGGCCACATCTACAGCCTGGAGACCAACAACGGTGTGCCTCCTCATTCCAACAGGACACAGATGTTACACCATCAAGCGGAGCAATGGCAAAATCCCAGCTTCACCTCAGCATTCGTCTCGATACAGTAGACGCAATGTCAACAACAGCGTTCCTCCGCAGTCCAGCTGGAGGCAGATGCAACGTCAACAAAAGACCTCACGGTCAAAACAAAGCGGAGTAACGGCAAAATCCCAACTCCACCTTAGCATTCGTCTCGTTACAACAGACGCAATGTCAACAACGGCGTTCCTTCGCAGCCCAGCGGGGTGTACATGCAAAGTTAACAAAAGACCCCATGGTCGAAACAAAGCGGAGTGATGGCAAAATCCCAGCTCCACCTCAGCATTCGTCTCAATACACCAGACGCAGTGTAAGCAAACGAAGCGAAGGCCACATTCGTAACTTCAACGTCTTTACGGTAACTCACATAAAACCGGAAAGACAATCGGAGACCATCTCACATGAAGTGGTCACCTCCTTGACGTTCGTCTCGATACAGTAGACGAAATGTCAACCTCAGCGTTCTTCCTCCAGCAGGGATTCAGACATGACAAAGCAAATGAAGCGAAGGCCACATTCCTAGCTTCAACGTCTTTACGGTAACTCACGTAAAGCCTGAAAGACAATCGGAGATCATCTCGCATCAGCACAGAGTGGTCACCACCTTGACGTTCGTCTCGATACAGCAGACAAAATGTCAACCCTAGCGTTCTTCCTCCAACAGGATTTGGACACACCAAAGCAAACGAAGCGAAGGCCAAATTCCTAGCTTCAGGGTCTTAACGGCAAGTCATATAAAGCCTGAAAGACCACCGGAGATCATCCCACATGGAGTGGTCACCACCTCGACGTTCGTCTCGATACAGCAGACGCAACATCACCAAAAGGAGCCACGGCAAAATCCCTAGTTCCAAACCTCGACGGTTCATCAGCAACCTAAAGACAACCACGACATTCGTCTCGATACAGAGGACGCAATGCCAGCAAACGAAGCAAAGGCCAAATTCCTAGCTTCAGGGTCTTAACGGCAAGTCATATAAAGCGTGAAAGACTATCGGAGATCATCCCACACTAGTGCGGAGTGGTTATGACTCATCGGGGCTCTCCAAAATGAGCCTAACCTCAAGTAAAAAGCGGCATGGCAAATTCCTAGCGCTTGCTCTTCCGACGGTCAAACTGCCAAGGAGGATTGCTTGAAGACGTATTGTCCAGCCCCCGAAGGGATCAGAGACACGGCAGTCGCAGGGCTACTCGAACAGCACGATTGCCTATCGAGGACTATATCAGCTTATGCGACGGTACGATGGCCAAAACCCTAAGTACCACCAACCTTAACGGGCTTCTGTCGTAAAGAGCAGAGGTTAAATGCGACGTTAAGATGTTCTTGCGAGAAACGTTCGATTCGTTTCAACTTGTGAAAAATTGTCGAGGCGGCTCGACTCGTGAGATAAAGCCTTAGGCAGTGGGCATAAAAGAAGCTTGTTTCCTAAGCATTGGGACCCCGTAAGTTGGCCCAAAATGGTCTCTTGCATACCATCCACGGGTCTCACTCTCCAACGTCGAACTTCGACAAGGAGGGAAACAACCGCTTACAAGTCCTCTCGACTCGTAAGAGGGAAAAATTCTTTTGTAGGATCCTTACGACTTACAAGAGAAAATCACACTTAGGAATCCTCATGATTCCTAAGGAGAAAAACCCACCTACAAGATCCTCTCGATCCGTAGGGAGAAAAGTCTCTATGAGACCCTCACGGCTCATAGAGTTGAAAAGTCTTAGGCAGCAGATCTGAACCTGCGGCCTAAGCCCTCGCTATCTCGTGAAGAAATCAAGAGGCTTACTCTATTACCTGCTAATTGTGATGACGTGCTGAGAAAAAGGAAAAGCAACAGAAAGAGCATCTGATTTACATTTGATCAAGTGTTCAAGGCACATTCATTCATGCATGGGCATAAAAGACTCAGGACAGAAGATATATAATAAAGACAAGCTGGGATAAAAAAAAATTTCATTAATATTGCCCAAAATTCTTACAATCATAAAAAGCAATGAAAGGAAAATATCATTACAATGGAATAACCTCAGATCCGGGGCACGGATTGAGGAATTCAAAAGTAAGGCCATCCAGAGTTCTTCTGGCCTTTCTAATTATTCTTATGCGCAGCCTCTCGCGCTCCTCTCTGTCGATATCATCGGCAAGCCCTTCCGGCCTTCGATAAGCAGCAACTATCGTCGTCTGCTGAAAGATTTGATGTAGGATGTCAATGAGACCGTCCCGCCGTTTCTTCGAGATCAGCCCCGTCAGGTACACTGAATGCACCTTGTCTTCGGCATCATCCAACGCATTGAGCGGTAGGGCCTCATGAAGACCCAGAAGTGCTCTCCATATTGCTCCCAGCACAACCTTTAAGAGAGCCGAACGACGAGGAAGCAGCCAGCCACCGCTGGCATTCAGGCGACCCATGACCTCTGCACATTGAGCGTCCGTAAACTCCTGGTTCTGTTGACGGCCCTGTACACGGATATCCTCATAAGTGATGAACTCGTGCAAGCTGTATAAACGCACCGCCATAATACCTGAAGAAAATAATACAGGGATATTAACAAACAAGAAAATACAGAAAGTTAAAAGTTAAACTCCTCGAGAGCAATGCTCTGCAGACAGGAGCGACACCAGTCAAAATCAGTTATGAGGAGAATTTGAGGAAAATTCCCTAAGAATATTGAGAGCTCCGCTCTGGAAAAAAAATGATATAATAATAATAATATTCTCAAGTGCCATATAATTTGGGAGGAGCAAAGCTCCATTAATTAAGAAGATATAAGAAAAAATCTTTTATAGAGCAAAGCTCTATTAATGGAACCCTAACAGGATTCTCCTGAGTTCTCTTTGGACCTCTTTAGAGCAAAGCTCTGCTAAATGAAACCCTAAATGGGTTTTCTTTAGATCAGGGATCTATGAAGAGCAAGGCTCTATTAAACAGCTTTAATTTAATTTAATTTAATTTAATTTAATTTAATTTAATTTTTACCTATGATGGTTATGAACTCTGGAGTTCTTGGAAAAAATCAAGAGCAAGGCTCTGAAAATTCTTAAGCAAGAGCAAGGCTCCGAGTCAAAATTCTTGAAGTGGTAAAGAATTTTTTTGAGGACCAAAGGTCCTATTTATAGGCATCAATCGCCTGTTCAACTGCCAAAAGGTGCCGCGACGGTTCGGATTCTGCCACCGTTGCGCTTGCGTTTGGAGGCCACGTAAGCGCAGCTGTAGGGGGGTATTTGTTTATCCCAATCAGAGCAAAGCTATGTTCAAATTCCAAGGCGGGAGAAGAAGCAACGCTTCATCTTCCCCCAATCAGAAATAAAGCTTTGCTTTGAAAATTTAAACTTTAATTTCGAAGCAACGCTTCAGATCCCGTGCGCGGCGCGCAACGCGCCACGTGTCAGAAGTTGACACGGCAGTACAACGCCCAAGGCAGTGCGTCCAATCAGAGCAAGGCTCTTTGAAAAGCAAAAGCAACGCTCAGTTGCGCAAGCGCTGCGCTGCGTGACACGTGTCTGCGCAGTTGCGCAAACACAACCGCGCAAGCGCACCGCTGCGCGCCACGTGTCTGCGCAGTTGCGCAAACGCTGTTGCGCAAGGGCACCACAGCGCGCCACGTGTCTGCGCAGTTGCGCAAGCACAGCTGCGCAAGCGCTTCACCGCGCGACACGTGTCTGCGCAGTTGCGCAAGCACAGCTGCGCAAGCGCCTTACTGCGTGACACGTGTCACGCGCTGGTGAGTTGCGCAAGCACAGAATGAAGATTTAAGGAAATTTTTTCTGTTCTTGTTAAAACAAGAAGATTTCTTCTGTAAAACAGGGGGCCTTCGGATCAAAGATCCAACGGTGGGGAAAATTCCCCAAATCACTCAGAAAAGATCTTTTTAACAAATTTAACTAATTTTGGAGCACTATAAAAAGGACCCCAGACCCCATTTCAAAGATGGAGACAATTGGATTAAAAAAAAGGAGAGAAGAGAACTCTTGGAGAACACAAAAAAGAAGGTAAAAACCTTTGAGATAAGAGAAAATTCTCTTAAAGAATAGATCATTGATCTAAAAAGCAAGATCAGTGATCTTCAATAAATAAATAAATAAATAAATAAATAAAAATAATAAAAATAGTGCCTTGCACTTGCTATGAACCTCTGGTTCTCTGAGACAGAAAGAAAGAAAAGACTTCTTTCTTTTCTTTGATCTAAATTTAGATCAAGGAATTAAAAAGTGCTCTGCACTTCTTTTCTTGAATCTAAAAGATTCTTGATGCTTTGCACAAATGCAATGCATTACTTGAAGGGCCAGGCCCAAATCAAAAAGACCTAGCAGGCCAAAATAAATTGCAAAGCAATAAGAGGGCTGGGCCCAAATAAAATTGATGCTCTGCATCATTTATAAAGAAAAGAGCCCAAAACAAATTGATGCTCTGCATCCTTTCTGGGCAAAGCCCAAATAAAAGTAAAAAGAAATGCAAAAGCAATGTTGGACATTTTCAACTGGACTTAGCCCAATCGTGGCCATAAGTCCTTAAATTAAATTGACTGAGGAAAATGGCTCTCCTAAATCAATCTACGTCCGGTACGAGGGTACATCTCTGAACTCCTTTGACATCCATCGTTGTAATTCCTCAACGACGTCAAAGAGGTGACGGGTCCCAACGACCACACACCCATATGGACTGCGGGGTCCTTAAACTCGTGGACCGAAACGTCCTTAAACTAATATTGGACCGAAACGTCCCTAAACTAACAGTGGACCGAAACGTCCTTAAACTAATATTGGACCGAAACGTCCCTAAACTAACAGTGGACCGAAACGTCCCTAAACTAATATCGGACCGAGACGTCCCTAAACTAATACTGGACTGAAACATCCTTAAACTAATATCGGACCGAAACGTCCTTAAACTAATACTGGACCGAAACGTCCCTAAACTAATACTGGACCGAAACGTCCCTAAACTAACATTGGACCGAAACGTCCCTAAACTAATATCGGACCACCACGTCCCTAAACTGGAATATGGACCACCACGTCCCTAAACTGGCACAATAGAGCCCAAATGCTCTTTTGTCGGATCTAAACGGTCCCGTTAAGTTGATCTTAGTCTCAAACTGGACTAACGTATCCTTAACAAATGTTTGAGTCGATCTTAGCCTCAAAAATGGCTAACGTATCCTCCAAACAGACTTTAGTCCCAAATTGGACTATGAATCTCCCAAACTGGAACAATAGAGCCCAAACGCTCTTTTGTCGGATCTAAACGATCACGTTAAGTTGATCTTAGTCTCAAACAGGACTATCGTATCCTTAACGAACGTTTAAGTTGATCTTAGCCGCAACGCGACTAATGCATCCTTAAACTAAAAACACCAAACCCAAATCTAAGTAAATACGGATTTGGACTAATCCACGTCCTACGGGCGACGGCATTACTCAGTCTCCGTATACAATCCACGGGCAACCACAAACAAAACAAACACACACGACACGAAGTGAAATTCTGGAGAAGGAGAAAGTTGTTACCGTGATGCGGTAGCGTAATTAACTGCAGGGGCTTGCGCCTGCAGGAAAGAGTGTCCACACAATTAAAAACCCCTCAAGCGAGGGGGAATCTGACGAAGTCTGCTACATCGGCCGCATCCGTCTAAACCTCCGATACACGGTGCCATAAATCAACTTGATATCTTCGGAGAGGTGGACGGATAAAACCAAATAGCATCTGCCCCGAATCTCAGCGTCAGGACATCGCGGTCCTGTGCGCCGCCTTTCGGAGGGGAACAAACACGGAAATACTGAGACTGTATAAATCCAATAATCCAATACTAGAATCTGGCTTAAACCAAAGCCTGCTAGTATAAACTGTCCGAACATCGTACGTGCATAAAAACACGTATGTGTCTGAACCCTGTCGTAAAACTATACAACCTCTATATAGTTTCGCCCGAAGCACAGAAACTCTCTGTGTGGGACTCTAAAGACTCGACACTATGCTGGCAGTGGGTTTAACCATAGACCGCAAGCGGCACTAGCTGTACGTAACGGTCCCCAGGTAGATGTCGATAAGAAGGCCGATGAGGAAACCCATCCAAACTCCTACGGAGCCTGATGTGACAATCTCTGTACAGTCCGGTCTGTTCGTCTAAGACTATCGCATATCGGCCTAGGGGGGCGGCCAGCGCTAGTCCCCTATAGGGCGGTATAAGTCGTGTCGGAGTGAAGCCCATTACACCTTAAGAAGCTACTGGAAATCCTACCAGTAAATCTCGCTTGCCCTGGCCAGGGACTTTTGCGTAATGGCTTTCCAAACACAGCGCGATATCAACTCCCAATACCGGGAGAGATGAATCCTCTCTAACCGCCACTTCCTCCAAGTGCTTCGGGACTGCACCCAACTGCTACCTGTTTGCATGACTCCTTTGAGCCATGGTAGGGTAGCAATCTAAGAATAGTAGGAACACACTCGAGACGAAGCAGTAGTGTCAAGTCTGCGGACTATGCTGTACTCATGTCACCTGGGAACTGTTAACTGACGACAGGTATAATACCAACCAACAGTTCCCTGCGAGTCCTGTCCGGTGTACCCGTAACCCAACGAGAACCTGTATACTATCTCCAGTACGACGTACTGATAGCTGTGGGACAGACCATCTTCCCGACAGGGATGAGAAGCGTACACACTAGTCTACTCCGGAGTATCGATGCCCTGTCTCGATAATCCTACGACTAGGGACCTGAAAAAGGATGTGCTTGTAGACTACCCGCCCCCACTAGTGTGACTGCCAGCACAACGCTGGTAGTCAAGCAAGATCCTAAGGGCTCTATCAATATATATTCTCGATATGCCAACATATACACATATTAAGATAGACATAAACCAAGTAGCATACTACCATGTTTAGCAAGACTGTTAATATAACTGTGAATATCCTAAACTTCCATTAAGTAATATACAAGGTAGTATGATACAATAATGGCCCCTAGGGCATATAGACTAACAGAACCGGGGCCATGCCCAGACGCAGGTCTCCCACAGCGGGGGCCAGGGATCACGAGGTGCTGAGTCCTCACAGTACCATGGCCGACTCGACGCCCTTGAGAAGAAGATCAAGGGCATGCGCCGGGAAGGTCACCTCTCGGCCGACGGGGCCGAGTACGCCGCCGACTCTCTCACCAAACCGTTCACCGAGGAACTGCTCGCTGTCAACGTCTCCTCACGCAACAAACCTCCGAAGGTCTCTATGTTTGATGGGAAAACCGACCCCAAAGACCATTTGGATGCTTTCACCGCGGGAATGAGCATCCACGACCATTCCGATGTCGCCCAGTGCAGGGCCTTCCCAGCCACCCTCATCCATTCTGGTCAGGACCGTTTCGAGGACTCGAGCCTCGCTCAATCTCGACCTTCGACGAGCTAGCTACTCAGTTCATCGGCCACTTCGTTGGGAACCGTCGGCAGAAGCGTACGGTCGACTACCTCTTCACAATTAAGAGTAGAGACAAGGAGACGTTCAAAGCATACATCACCCGCTTTTACAACGCCCTCCTCGAGGTTCCCGAGCACCGGGATGAGACCGTCGTCACGGCGCTCAGATCTGGTCTGAGGCACAAGGAGTGGCTGCGCTCCTTTGAGTTGGCACAGCCTAAGACTATGGCCGAAGTCAAGGCATGGACCGAGTGCGAGGTTCAGCTAGAGTCCGAGATGAACGCGAACCTCCCTCAAGAAGATCGGTCCGACCAGAAGAAGAGGGCTCGGGAGGAGAGGCTGGAGCGTCAGCAGCCTTATCACCCGAACTTCCAGGAGTACACCCCGCTCAACGTCTCCCTCGCAGTGTTACTGGAGGAGGCCCAAGGCGAAGGGTTCTTCAAGTTCCCTCCAATCACGTGTAAGGCCTCAAAGTAGACCCAGGGCCCTTACTGCGCCTTCCACCGGACGCTGGGCCACGCCACCGAGGATTGCAAGCAACTCCAGGATTACATCAAGTAGCTCATCCGGTCGGGGCACCTCGACGCTTACTTAAGGGATAAATGGCAGGTCGACCGCGAACAGGAGCAGCGTCCACCTCCCGCCGAGCTGATCATCAGCCAGATCATGCTTGCCTTCTCAGACGACCAGTCCGGCGCCCGGGTAGCCCCGTACCCGGTGCCATGCTCGGAGACCAGCAAGTTTCCAGGAAGCTCGGGCCACGCTGATAGGGTCATCTATTAGCATGTACTTTTCTTTTGAGGCAATGTAAACTCTCCCTAGGGCCTATTGTTAATTTAATAAAGATCAACAGAACATTGCGAAGAAAAAAGAAAAGAACTTATTTATTCAAAAAAAAAGGGAAGTATTATGGGCTCCTCAGCCGTACATGTAAAAAGAAAAAAATATATTACAACAACGGGGGAAGGGGGTGCAGAGAGCACTGCTCATGATACTTAGTGAAGATCTCCGCCAGCCGCGGCCTCGTAAGGTCCAACCTCTCCCATCGGTTCCCCCTACGCACGTTGATCCCGAGCCTCAGCTCATAGCACTCACGGACGAGCGCCTCCGAGCGAACCAGCCGGTTCGCGGAGATAAGGCCGAAGCACCTCAAAGACCGCAGCTTGCCCACGGCCTCGTCGTAGAGCTGTTCGGACAGAGGGTTGTAGAGCCCCGGCGATGCCCTCCAAATGGAGTACATTAGCAGCTGCAACAGGGAAGAACGCCGGGGGAGCAACTAGCCGAAGTGGTCCTCGATGCTCATGTACACCAGCTGCACCTTGTCCTCGGTACAGTTCTGGTCATACAGGTATACGTCTTCGAAATTGATGATGTAACAACTCCATTTTTAATGAACAAAGAATTAATTTAAATTCAAAGTATACTTGGAGTATTTAATGTTGCTGATATCTATTTAAGTATTTATTTCACACCATAATTACAAGAAGGAGCTTATAGCTCATTGGTAATACATTGCACTGCTGAACCAAGCCACCAGAGTTCGAATCCCATACCCCCGCATTATTTTTAATATTATTTTGTTTTAAAATTTCTGGAATGCCAACAGTCAACACGTGTTTTCTCACAAAAACCCCACTACCCATGAAAAGTTAAAAGTACCCGTAGCTACCCCTGGCGACCCCCACCTCCCGAGACCCCGACTCGGCCGTGTCGGCCGGCGGACCGGCCGACTCGGCTGGACGGCCGAGTCCCCAACATCAAAGCTCGGGCTCTTGGGCTACTCTACTCTCCTGCATACTTTAATTGTGCAGATCGTTTTCAGAGGGGTTTGAATACCTCTTTTACTCCATTTTTTAATGATTTTTTCATATATTTTTACATTTTTTAATTAAAAACCCTACACCTACCCTAACCCTAACATAACCCTATAAATACACCCCTACCTTCTACCCTCTTATCCCAAAATTCTGAGCCCACTTTCTCAAAATCTCAAGAAAACCTTGTGTACTTTGGAAGCGAGCGAAAGGCGAAACGCCGATGAAAACGACGGCGAACTTCCGGTAATCGTGCTAGGAACTCTTGGCAACGAATCGACGCACCGGCGAATCCTCTACTTCCCTCTCACTCTCTAGTGTTGTCCAAAACCGTAAGTCCCCATTCTATCTTTCTTTTCTTTCAATAAAAATACGGAATTACAAGACCCGACGGAATCGGCACAAATCCGATTTCCGATTCGGTTTTCTTATAAACTTCACTTCCCATTATTTCAATTATGTTTAAACACTATCATGTTGACTATTAAACACTAAACAACTAAAATGATCAAAGTTAAATTCATAAAATGATAGTTATTTCCATTTTACCGTATTTTCACTTAAATACCACATTGTTTCAATATGCCTTTAACTCCATTAAAATTGCTATACATTTAAGTAGATCACGAGGTAATGACCTACCTCCTCACACACTCAAATGCAAACATAACACGCTACCTCGAGAACTTAGAATACGGAAAACAAAACAATTTCATTTAAATACCCTTTACTTAATAAAAACCAATTTTTAATACATCTTTATAAATAAATAACTTTTGGAACTAATAAAAAATATCTAGACTCAGTCAATTAGGGACCGTCGCCTTCATTAGGACATAGTAAGGTTGTGGAAATCGGTCATTTATCTAAACCTGACTTTGTGGTGTCTAGGCTAGACAAGTGAGAAAGGTAACTTTAAAAGCCCCGTCTTACGGTGATTCGTGAGCGGATCCCTCCTTTCTTCACTTGTACTTACCTGGCCACAATTGACGGTGAAGAGGCGATTTGAGGTATCTCACAACTTGACATAAAATATGGGAAATCAACATCTTTACAAATAAATACCATTTACTTAATAAAACCGTATTCTAAAGGATTAGTATTTATAAAATCATTGCAAAGCGCCGCTACAACCCATTTTGGGGAACCCGTTCGGGATGGTGCGGTTTATCGCACATTCTCGGGCTTAGTAGTGCGAGATTCAGATCTCCGCAAGGAGCATTCGGTCTCGAAAGATTTAAAATACGACATTTTAAGAAAATGAGATTTTTAGAATATAAAATATTTATTAAAATTAATTTTGTATAAATATATGTATATTTATCATTAAAATATCTATTTTGTTATGATATAAATATTCCACCTTTTTCTAAAAATCACAAGAACAAATTTTACACTAAAATACCATAAATTCCACATAAATCAATATTACAAATAAATACCTTTATTTATGAAATTAGGATATTTTCACTAGAAATATCACAATATAAAATCCACATTCATTACAACTCTAAAGACGAATAATAAATACTTGGGGTGCATCTTGAAAACTATACAAAAGTATTTTTACATAAAATCCCCTCAAGTTTTATAAATTACCCTAAGGACCCTAGTAAATATAGGACTTCGATTTACATCTCTACTGTCTGACTCGAGTTTGAGTCTGATCATAATCCGACTTGAATATGATTCAAGTACCATATAAATTTACAATATTACAATTCAATATGAACACATGAATCCATAAATCCAGTTATCAATCTATTCAACTTGACTGAACCAAACCTTGGATATACTTTCCATTTACATGAGATATCATGGTTTCGGTCAGTCATCCAACTATACAACTTATACAATACAATATAACAATACAATCAAAACACTACGGGGTTTAAGGGGTAGATTGGTACGGAAGGTGTTAAAAGTGGCACGAGACAGTAAGATTAAGACACCGAACATGAATCCTGTTGCTGTTGTACTGTGGCATAACGGTTCCTTGTACTTTCAGTTTGCCCTGGTCTCTAGCATATAGAGACCCCTCTCGTATACACTGGCATCCTTCTATACCAAGCTACAAACAACAGCGTTAACATAATATTCTACAATATTATACCAATTTAAAAGATACCTTCTTATTCTGTCTTTTCTATCTCTCCCTTAACTTTGGGACTTACCGAGCGACCTGTTCGCTGATGACATTCTATTTCTTTCTTCTTTGAATGTCGTCAGGTGATCTGGACACAGCAGAGATCGAGCCCACCAGTGAAGACTTGGATCAGTTCCTCGAAGACCCCGAGCTCTAGACATTGTACATTTCCATTCAGTACCTTTAATTTTCTATTATTCCATTGTTTAGGCATCGTTTTTACTTCAGTTGTATTTCCTTTTCATGCATTGTACAAAAGAATGTTAATAAATAAAGTTGCTGTTATTTTTATGTCTCTTGTCTCTTGTGATTACTTTTATATTGCTTAGATACGCTTAGCATATTTACTTCACAGTAAATACGTAGCGGACCAGTCGCGTCCCCTTCGCCGTATACCGGGAAACAGGGCGTAACAGGTTTTGTTGGTGGCCCATGCAGGTCAGAGCTGTATAGAATCATACTATACAGTTCTGTTCTGCGTGAACAAACTAAGCAATATAATACAAGAACCAGCAACTAAAACATTCTTTACAATTCATGTTCCTTGAATCTTACAATTTCATATTCATTGAATCTTATCATTTCAAATATTTTGAATCTGTCCTAACCCAAATTTTTCTTCAAGATTATGGATTCCCCGAACAACACCAGCACCAATGTCAACAACACACCTCCAGCCCTACCACTCACACCTGTCGTCCCTGCTCCGATCAACGAGCAGACGGTTCTGCTTGAGGCAATCCGAAGCCTCCTAAAGGGACAGCAGTAGCAGACTGCTCTTTTAATGAACCGTCCCGAGGCAGACGCGCCTGGGGTAAAGCAATTTAGGGCTTTACACCCTAAACAGTTCTCCGGAAAGGGAAGCCCACTTGAAGCGGAGGAATAGGCACAGAGCATAGAGGATGATCTGGCAGCAGCACAAGTGCCAGACATAGCTTGGGTTCGTGTAGCGAAACTGCAGCTCACAGACAATGCTCGCAACTGGTGGAAAGCGGAAGAAAGCCGTCTTGAACAGCCTATCGAATGGAAGGCTTTCCGCGACATGTTCGATGCTAAGTACTTCCCTGAGACTGCCAGATTCGACATGGAACAGCAGTTCATCCATCTACAACAAGGTTCGATGTGGACCAAGTCAGTAGATGAGTATGACGCTGAGTTCACCATGCTCAGTCGGTAAGATATATCTCAATACTTTGAAATTTTTTATATCACATATTACACAGCTAACACAATATTTTTTAACAGATTTGCGGCACACCTGATACCGACGGATGAGATCAGAGCCCGTTGCTTTCAACAAGGTTTGGATTCGGAAATCCAGGCTGCACTGGCCACAGGAGATTTTCCGACTCATGAATCGGCTCTGAAAGCTGCCCACCGTTATGAGGTAATGGTAAAGGCGATGGGAAGACCTCAATCTGCTGGATTTAAGCGTCCTGCCAACCAGATGGCAGGAGGAGCCTCGTCCAAGCCATCTGTTGTGCCAAGGTGACCCGGAGTACAGAACAACCGTCTCAGCCCAGCCTTTTGTACCTACTGCAAGAGAACTGGACATATGATGAAACACTGCCGGCGAGCCAACCATCTTTGCTTGATCTGCGGCTCAGCTGCTCATGATATTGGGTCTTGTCCCTAAAAGAAAAACCCAGTTGCTGCACCCAGGCCAGCAATTACCTATCCGCAGCGACCAGCTCTTCAAGAACCTGCTCCAAGACTTGCATTACCTGCACCACCCAGAGGACCACAAACTGCACCACCTCCTCGTCAGTTCCATCAAGCTCAAAAGAACGTTTCGAGGAATGCTCCTCCGGCCAGAAGGAATGTACCAAGGCGCCAGGCTTTCATGATGACCGTGGAAGAAGCTGAGGCCACTGGCCAAGTCATCACTGGTAAACTTTTCTTTTCAAACTTTGCTTTTCTATCCTGCTACTTAGCTCCATATTTTTCCTATACCTAAAAAAAATCCCACATACCTTAGGTACAATCTTAGTATCCTCAATCCCTGCACTAGCACTGTTTGATACTGGAGCATCTCACTGCTTTATGTCGCAACGGTTTGTTCGAACCCATGCGATTCCAGTCTCACCGCTTGTATCTAGCTAGAATGTCAGTTCATGAAATGTCGTTCTAAAGGCAACTATAGGATATCGTTTGTGTCCAGTCGTCGTCGGCAGCAGAGAGTTTTATGCTGACTTCAAAGTGCTGGACATACCGAACTTCGATGTAGTTTTAGGAATAGATTGGCTTGGAACTTTTTATGCTACCATTGACTGTCGTCAAAGGAGGGTAGTATTCGAGATTCCAGACCATCCGGTCTTCTATTTTAAAAGCGGAGACTGTACACTGGAGCCAAGTACCTACAAAGCGAAGCCAAGAGAAGCAGTAGTTGCAACAGCTCAAGCGGAGGAAGAATCAAGACCAGATGTGGTTCGAGAGTTCGACGATGTATTTCCTGACGATATATCAGGTTTGCCTCCCGATCGAGCTCTTGAATTCAGTATTGATTTAGTACCAGGAGCACAACTGGCGATCAAAGCACCCTGTCGTTTAAGTCCGGAAGGTTTGAAGGAAGTCCGAACATAGTTGGACGAATTACTGGCGAAAGGATGGATTCGTCCCAGCACTTCAAGTTGGGGATCACCTGTACTACTTGTGAAGAAGAAGGAAGGTTCATACAGAATGTGCATCGATTACAGAGCCTTGAATGAAGTCACTATAAAGAAAAAGTATCCACTTCCGCGCATCGACGATTTATTCGATCAGCTAAGTGGATCTTGTGTTTTCTCTAAATTAGATTTTCGTTCAGGTTATCATCAAGTGAAGGTCAAGGAAGCTGATATTCACAAAACAGCTTTCAGAACTTGCTATAGACATTACGAATTTCTCGTGATGCCATTTGGAGTGACCAACGCACCCGCAATATTCATGAACCTAATGAATCAAGTTTTCCGGGAGTACTTAGACAGGTTGTTGTCATCTTCATCGACGACATCCTGGTGTATTCTAAGAATCGGAAAGAGCATGCAGAATATCTACGAATTGTCCTAGAAACTCTTCGACAACATCAGCTCTATCCCAAGTATAGCAAGTGTGAGTTCTGGCTAAAGCAAGTTGGTTTTCTTAGACATATCGTATCAGGAGAAGGAATCTCGGTGGATCCAACAAAAGTTTCAGCAGTTAGCGAATGGCCTACACTAAAGTCAGTGAAGGAAATTCGGAGTTTCTTAGGTTTAGCTGGATATTACAGAAGGTTCATTGAAGGATTTTCGAAGATAGCAACACCCCTGACCAAGCTCACACGTAAAGATGAAGAATTTGTGTGGTCAGAAGCATGCGAACAAGCTTTCGTAGAACTCAAGTCAAGGTTAACATCAGCACCTATTCTTGTTATACCAGATCAATCTGGAGGATTCGAAGTGCATTGTGATGCATCCGGTAAGGGATTAGGATGTATTCTACATCAGCACAGTAAAGTTTTGGCTTATGCTTCAAGACAGCTGAAGATTCATGAGCGCAATTATCCGATGCATGATTTGGAATTGGCAGCTATCATATTTGCTCTCAAGATTTGGCGCCATTATCTACTTGGAGAATGAGTGAACATCTACACAGATCATAAGAGCCTGAAGTACGTGTTTACTCAGAAGGAGTTGAATACGCGGCAGAGAAGATGGTTAAAACTCATGGCGGACTTTGACATCAACTTGCAATATCACCCAGGAAAGGTGAATGTGGTACCCGATGCTCTTAGTCGTCAACCATTAACAATGAATCTCACCGCTCAGTAGAAGTTTCAACAAGACTTGCATCAGATGGAGATTGAAGTAGTCATGCTAGGTAATACTTCAAGTTTGATGAATTTACAAGTTCAATCAACCATTGTCAATCAGATCAAAGCAGCCCAAGCAAGTGATGCTAAGTTGCAAAAGATCAGAGAACAAGTGGAGAATGGACTCAGAACAGACTTCATCATCCATGAAGACGGATCTTTGAGATACGGTAGCAGATTGTGTGTACCAAAAGGTCCTGTTCAGAAAGAGTTAATGAAAGAAGCTCACAGCTCTCCCTACTCAGTACACCCTGGAGGTACCAAAATGTACAAAGATCTACGTCAGAATTATTGGTGGCATGGAGTGAAGCGTAAAGTAGCCAGAAGCGTTACAAAATGCTTGGTGTGTCAGCAAGTAAAGGCTGAACATCACAAGACTGCTGGATTACTTCAACCGTTACCAATTCCAGAATGGAAGTGGCAACACATCACGATGGATTTTGTGACTGCTCTTCCTCGCAGCACAAAAGGTAACGATGCCGTATAGGTCATTGTGGATCGACTCACAAAGTCGGCTCAGTTCATCCCATTTCGAGTTGGCCAATCAACTGAGACACTAGCAAAGAAGTACATAGAGGTAATGATCTATTTAAAGATTTAAACTCTTCATAATGTACTATCTCTGATACCCATGAACTCATATTAGAAATTGTGAGACTTCATGGAGTGCCGGTCTGCATTGTCTCCGATCGTGACACCAGGTTTCGATCGCAATTTTGGCAGAGTCTGCAAACGAGCTTGGGAACAAGTCTGAACTTCAGCACGGCTTATCATCCACAAACAGATGGTCGGTCTGAACGAACTATTCAGATCTTGGAGGATATGCTCAGAGCATGTATGTTAGACTTCAAAGGATCGTGGGAAGATCACCTACATCTAGTGGAGTTTTCGTACAACAATGGCTACCAAGCAAGCATAGGAATGGCACCTTTTGCAGCATTGTATGGAAGGAAGTGTCGATCTCCATTAAGTTGGGACGACATCGGAGATAGGGAACTTCTTGTACCAGAGATGATAGTAGTGACTGTTGATGTGGTTCGTACTATCAGGGAAAAGATGCACATAGCCCAAGATCGACAGAAGCACTGGGCTGATGCAAAAAGACGTCATCTGGAGTTCCAGCAAGGAGATTATGTGTTCTTGAAGATATCTTCGAACCGCGGAGTGATCCGATTTGGAAGACGGGGTAAGCTAAGTCCGAAATATATTGGACCGTTCGACATACTCGAACGAGTCGGTGAAGTGGCATACCGCTTAGCGCTTCCACCTTCATTGGAAGGAGTGCATAGCGTAATCCACATATCCCAGCTCAAAAGGTATGTGAGTGACCCCAGCCATGTTCTCGATCATTCCGAGCTCACTATACAGCCCGATTTTTCTTGTGAGCAACAACCTGTAGGGATCCTGGACAGGAAAGTGAAGACACTTCGGAACAAGGAAGTAAACTTGGTCCGAGTGATGTGGAGGAAAGACACTCCAGGAGAGTCCACTTGGGAAAAGGAGGATGAAATGCATACTACATATCCACACCTCTTTGTAAACCAGTCCTCAAATAAAAGTTGTAAATTTCGAGGACGAAATTTTGTAAGGAGCGTAGACTGTAACAACTCCATTTTTAATGAACAAAGAATTGATTTAAATTCAAAGTATATTTGGAGTATTTAATGTTGCTGATATCTCTTTAAGTATTTATTTCACACCATAATTATAAGAAGGAGCTTGTAGCTTATTGGTAATACCTTGCACTGCTGAACCAAGCCACCAGAGTTCAAATCCCATACCCCACATTATTTTTAATGTTATTTTGTTTTAAAATTTCTGGAATACCAACAGTCAACATGTGTTTCCTCACAAAAACCACACTACCCATGAAAAGTTAAAAGTACCAGTAGCTACCCCCAGCGACCCCCTACCTCCCGAGACCCAGACTCGGCCGGACGGCCGAGTCCCCAACATCAAAGTTGGGGCCCTTGGGCTACTCTACTCTCCTGCATACTTTAATTGTGCAGATCGTTTCCAGAGGGCTTTAAATACCTCTTTTACTCCATTTTTAATGATTTTTTCATATATTTTTACATTTTTTAATTAAAAACCCTACACCTACCCTAACCCTAGACTAACCCTATAAATACACCCCTACCTCCTACCCTCTCATCCCAAAATTTTGAGCCCACTCTCTCAAAATCTCAAGAAAACCTTGTGTACTTTGGAAGCGAGCGAAAGGCGGAGCGCCGACGAAAACAACGGCGAACTTCCGGTAATCGTGCTAGGAACTCTTGGCGACGAATCGACGCACCGGCGAATCCCCTACTTCCCTCTCACTCTCTAGTGTTGTCTAAAACCGTAAGTCCCCATTCTATCTTTCTTTTCTTTTAAAAAAAATACGGAATTACAAGACCCGACGGAATCGGCACAAATTCGATTTCCGATTCGGTTTTCTTATAAACTTCACTTCTTATTATTTCAATTATGTTTAAACACTATCATGTTGACTATTAAATACTAAACAACTAAAATGATCAAAGTTAAATTCATAAAATGGTAGCTATTTCCATTTTACCGTATTTTCACTTAAATATCACATTGTTTCAATATGCCTTTAACTCCATTAAAATTGCTATACCTTTAAGTAGATCACGAGGTAATGACCTACCTCCTCATACACTCAAATACAAACACAACACGCTACTTCGAGAACTTAGAATACGGAAAACAAAATAATTTCATTTAAATATCCTTTACTTAATAAAAACCAATTTTTAATACATTTTTATAAATAAATAACTTTTGGAACTAATAAAAAATATCTAGACTTAGTCAATTAGGGACCGTCGCCTTCATTAGGACATAGTAAGGTTGTGGACACCGGTCGTTTATCTAAACTTGACTTTGTGGTTTCTAGGCTAGACAAGTGAGAAAGGTAACTTTAAAAGACCCGTCTCACGGTGATTCGTGAGCGGATCCCTCCTTTCTTCACTTGTACTTATCTGGCCACAATTGGCGGTGAAGAGAAGATTTGAGGTATCTCACAACTTAACATAAAATACGAGAAATCAACATCTTTACAAATAAATACCATTTACTTAATAAAACCGTATTCTAAAAGATTAGTATTTATAAAATCTTTGCAAAGCGCCGCTACAACCCATTTTGGGAAACCCGTTCGGGATGGTGTGGTTTATCGCACATCCTCGGGCTTAGTAGTGCAAGATTCAGACCTCCGCAAGGAGCATTCGGTCTCGAAAGATTTAAAATACGACATTTTAGGAAAATGAGATTTTTAGAATATAAAATATTTATTAAAATTAATTTTGTATAAATATATGTATATTTATCATTAAAATATCTATTTTGTTATGATATAAATATTCCACCTTTTTCTAAAAATCACAAGAACAAATTTTACACTAAAATACTATAAATTCCACATAAATCAATATTACAAATAAATACCTTTACTTATGAAATTAGGATATTTTCAATAAAAATATCACAATATAAAATCCACATTCATTACAACTCTAAAGACGAATAATAAATACTTGGGGTGCATCTTGAAAACTATACAAAAGTATTTTTATATAAAAACCCCTCAAGTTTTATAAATTACCCTAAGGACCCTAGTAAATATAGGACTTCGATTTACATCTCTACTGTCTGACTCGGGTTTGAGTCTAATCATGATCCGACTTGAATATGATTCAAGTACCATATAAATCTACAATATTACAACTCAACATAAACACACGAATCCATGAATCCAGTTATCAATCTATTCAACTTGACTGAACCAAACCATGGATATACTTTCCATTTACATGATTCCAGTTTACATCCATGACATCCGTTACTGATATCATGGTTTCGGTCAGTCATCCAACTATACAACTTATACAATACAATATAACAATACAATCAAAACACTACGGGGTTTAAAGGGTAGATTGGTACTAAAGGTGTTAAAAGTGGCACGAGACAGTAAGATTAAGACACCGAACATGAATCCTGTTGCTGTTGTACCGTGGCATAACGGTTCCTTATACTTTCAGTTTGCCCTGGTCTCTAGCATATAGAGACCCCTCTCGTATACACTGCCATCCTTCTGTACCAAGCTACAAACAACAGCGTTAACACAATATTATACCAATTTAAAAGATACCTTCTTATTCTGTCTTTTCTATCTCTCCCTTAACTTTGGGACTTACCGAGCGACCTGTTCACTGACAACATTCTATTTCTTTCTTCTTTGAATGTCGTTAGGTGATCTGGACACAGCAGAGATCGAGCCCACCAGTGAAGAATTGGATCAGTTCCTCGAAGATCCCGAGCTCTAGACATTGTACATTTCCATTCAGTACCTTTAATTTCCTGTTATACCATTGTTTAGGCATCGTTTTTACTTCAATTGTATTTCTTTTTCATGCATTGTACAAAAGAATGTTAATAAATAAAGTTGCTGTTATTTTTATATCTCTTGTCTCTTGTGATTACTTTTATATTGCTTAGATACGCTTAGCGTATTTACTTCACACTAAATACATAGCGGACCAGTTGCGTCCCCTTCGCCGTATACCGGGAAGCGGGGCGTGACAGATGATGTCGGGGATGGTGAATGGGAAGTCCTGCATTCTCAACGCTCTGTTCGCAAGGGAAGGAAGATATAGTGCTCCTTCAGCATTATATAGCCCGCTGCGCTCCAGAGGAACTCAACGGTCACCCACTCTCGTCCAAGAGGTTGCTGCCACGCGGCGGTCACTAAGCCTCCTTTGACAGAACCAAAGCGACACGGCCCTGGCGCTTCACCTCCCCCCGCATTCAATACGCGTTCTAACAGTTCCAGTTCCCCAGGCGCATGGTCGGGCCCAACCATCGTTTGGCTATCCCTGGCGGGTAGCTCTCCTACCGCAATGCCGGGAATCAGAAAGCCCTCACCAAGAGGCAACCCAGCAACTACTCTGCTCAGTTATCCCTGGCGGGTAGCTTACGTACCGCAACGCCAAGGATCGGAAGTCCTCCCAGAGGTAACTTAGCAGCTGCCCTAGTCGGTCATCCCCGGCGGGTAGATCCCCTACCGCAACGCCGAGATCAGAACCCTCGCCAAGAGGCATGCCAACAGCCGCCGTGCTCGTTCACCCCTGGAAATTAGCTTCCCTGCCGCAACGCCAGGGACCAAAGCCCTCACCAAGAGGCAACCTAGCAGCTGCCCTGCTCGGTCACCCCTAGCGGGTAGCTCCCCTACCGCAACGCCGGGAATCAGAAAGCCCCGACCAAGAGGCAACCCAGCAGCTACCCTGCTCGGTTATCCCTGGCGAGTAGCTTACCTACCGCAACACCAGGGATCAGAAAGTCCTCCCAAAGGCAGCCGAGCCCAACCGTCGCTCGGCTATTCCTGGCGGGTAGCCTCCCTACCGCAACGCCAGGGATCAGAAAGCCCTCCCAGAGGCAGTCGAGC
Source organism: Agapanthus africanus (assembly GCA_030015575.1). NCBI lineage: Eukaryota > Viridiplantae > Streptophyta > Magnoliopsida > Asparagales > Amaryllidaceae > Agapanthus > Agapanthus africanus. The sequence goes on along the minus strand of JASDDO010000010.1, from coordinate 357,369,306 downwards.
CCGAGGATCCCTCGCTCGGCTATCCTTCAGGACAAAATCCCTCGCCAAAAGGCACCGGGCAGTAACCCTGCCTGGCCAAGGGTCTTTGGTAGGCTTCTACAGCCCCACCCGCGCCAAGGACCAAAGTCCTCCCAGAAGCAGTCGAGTCCTTGCTCGGCTATCCCCGGCTGGTAGCTTCCTACCACAACCGACAGGGATCAAAGTCCTCGCCAAGATGCACTGGGCAGTAACCTTGCTCGGTCCCCGTCCTGAAGGATCAAAGCCCTCGCAAGAGGCAACCGGGTAGCCACCCTGCTCGGTCATCTTCGGCTGGCAGCTCCCTACCCATGACGCCAGGGATCGAAGCCCTCGCAAGAGGCATCCGAGCGGCTACCCCGCTCGGTCATCCTAGGCTGGTAATTGCCAACCCACGGCACCAGAGATCGCATGCAGAGGATCCGAACCACCAACAAGGGGCATCAGGTCTATCCAAGTCCCGAGCGATCTCCCCTCGAATTCGGGGCCACGGAGACGCCTCCTTCTCAGCAGTGCTTTGCACGCTCGGCAAGTAATCGAAACCAACTAGGCGGACGATCGCTAGGCAAGCAGCCGACCTGACATGGACCTGACGTAGAAGCCCAACAGCGCAAGAAGAGAAATTTTACGAGCATTCTTCATGAACTTACAAAGTGCAAACCGACGAAACTAAAGAAAAAGTTTTCTTACTAAAAGATAAAGTCTTTACAAAGGATATTTTTGGCTCCCCAGCCTTACAGAATACCCGGAGGCTTACAAAATTCCAAAAGAAACAAAAGAAAAGGAGGAGGAAGACGGGGGCTTTAGGCCTCGGGGCCGGGAGCGACCTCGGGGCCCTCGACATCCACCACGAGGCAAGCTTGGTCCTCGGCGACTTCCTCGCCAGGAACCTCCTTCCCCTGCTCACCGGCATCCGCGAGGGGGTATTCGGACCGGAGCTCTTCGTCGGCGAACCCCGGCACCCGGGTCTTAACGGCGTCGAGGGCCTCGTGCCAGATGAGGGTCGTGGCAATGGCCAGGTCATCGTAGTAATCTTTCGACTTCTTGTAGCCCTCCACCGCCCTCGCCGCCGAGTGGTCGGCCAACTTCGCCGCCCTCAGATCAGCCGACTTCGCCGACTCGGCTGCCGCTCCCAGCTCCTTCCGGAGGGTTTTTACCGTTTTCTTCAGGTTGCCGACAAGCACCTGAGCATCCTCGAGCTTGGCCTCGGCAGCCGCGACGGCCTCGTGGTGCCGAGCGACCTCCCGCTTCTCGGCCTCCACCTCGCCCTCCAGGGCGGCGACCTTCGCCATCACCGCCTCCAGCTCCCGCTTGGAGCTCTCTTCCAGCGAGGCGAGCTGGCCCGCAGCCTTCATCGCCGGGGCTATCACCTCGGTCTCCATGCATAAGGCGAGGGCAACATGCTGGAGAACCTGAAAAGTAGGAGAAAGATTATAAAGACGAAGGAAGACATCTAACCTTGGGAAGGAGGGTCCTCGGGAAATGAAAGCGGAAGAAAAAGGACGAGTGCCGAGCAACCAAGACTTAGAGCGGGAAAATATGAAAGAGTAGGGGCCCTAGAATGGGCCCCACCCCTATTTATCACACCGAGCGACCTCATCCAACGGCTCCCTTCGTCTCCCGCCAAAACACCTCCTCGCATCCAACAGCTCCGATTGTTCCACTTGTCGTTCCCACGCTGAACCGCACCCCTGCGGACGTCGCAGGTCTGCACACGTCGTGTCAGCCAACCGACGCTTGACACGTGGACCGTCACTTCAACAGCAGGAGGCACGAACCGGCGCACCTTTCTTAAATGTAGAGATCTCGTCCTGATTTGCTGACAGGAAAGACAGCTGATAGCCCGGGGATGCGTCCCGATGAAACCTTAAGAGGGAACTCACCCCGGGCGGCCTAGCAGTCCACTCCTGACCCGACCCGCTAGCTGATCGGGACAAGAGTGGAGGGCTAATGATGATGCTCAATATTGGCGATCCCCAAGATCAGGACACGTGGCAGATGACGTGTCCCAGAACTCAGAAGAGAGGGCCCATAGGGACCGACCAGGCCACCCCTGTACCCGACCTATACGCACGAGCTGGCCTTCCTTAGGGCCCCCTGCGAATGGGCCTCCTTGGCCCCTCAGCTTGCCCCGAGCTGCCGTAAGACTAGGACTCCTCGGCTTTCTCGCTTGCCCCCAAGCTCCCCAGCCGAGGACGTCTTCCTCGGTCCTCCGACCAACTCCACCGCTCACGGGCGTAACCGCCGCCCCGCAAATCTCTCCATGCGCAGATTCTCCGCCAACCATATCCTACGTTTCACGCCATCACGATCCCCATTAATAGGCGATCCGCTCCCCGCGTGGGCGTGACGTCGGGGGCATAACTGCCGGCGAGATTCTCACGCCTGCTGTTGCGCGCTACCACCGCTATATAAACCCCAGTCACAGAGGGCTCAAGTAAGCCATTTTTGACTCCATTTAGCCGTTGCGCTGCTCGGATCTAGTACTAACTTGATCGTCGGAGGGTCCTCGGTGGTATCCAACCACCCCGGGACTTCTTTGTAGGTACTCGGTGCCAAATTCCTCCAATCACCAAACTTCCTCTACACCCATTGAGACCCACACGCAATAGGGGATCCCCTCCAGAATCCACCGGGAGATCGACGGAAGACAACATCTGAAGGAGATCTAAAAAGGACCTCCATCACTCTCCCTCTATACTTATAAGTTACTTTTATAGCCTCCCTACTTCACTTTTGAAAATTATTCTTCCTCTACTACCGCCGCCGTCTCCACTACCGTTATCTTCTCTCTCCTCCTCTTCAACACTGTCACCGTCAACACCACCACCATCACCATCTTCCTCCTCCTCCTCTTCTTCTTCAACCCATCAACACCAACTTCTTCATCCTCCTCTTCTTCTTCTTAAACCCTTCAACACCAACTTCTTCCTCCTCCTCTTCTTATTCTTCAACCCATCAACACTAACTTCTTCCTCCTCCTCTTCAACGCAACCGCCACCGCCACCTTCTTCTTCCTCTTCTTTTTCAACCCACAACCGCCGCCGCCGTCAATCTTGGAGGAAGAAGAATGGCGGCGGCGGCAATTGTGGGTTGAAGAAGAAGAGGAAGAAAAAGGTGGTGGTGGTGATGGTAGCGGTGGTGTTGAGAAGAAAGAGGAAGAAGAAGGAGGCGATGGGTGGAAGAGGAGGAGAAAGAAGATGATGGTGGCGACGGTGGCGTTGAGGAGGAGAAGAAACAAGAAGGCGATGGGTTGAAGAAGAGGAGGAGGAAGGCGAAGGGGACGATGGTTGCCGGAAAGGAGGAGAAATAATTTTCAAAAGTGAAGTATGGGGGCTGCAGGGGTAACTTATAAATATAGGGGGGCTACAGGTAAATACTAACTATAAAAGAGGACAAAGAAAAATATTGAAGTATGAGGAGGCTAACAGAAAAAAAAAACCCTTTTATAATGAATTTATGATAAAAAGATCACAATATTGGAATTACATATTTAATTTCTAATCTTTTATATGAAATAGATGCAAAAATACTTTTTGACTGCAATATTAAAAGGTTTTTTTTAAAGGAGTGTAAAAAGACAATTGATTAATTCATGAGTCGGTATCAGCCAAAAAAAAGGAAAATAATCAAGAGTGGATCGGTTCGAGTTGACTCGCCCGATCCGGCCCGCTTAATAAACGGGTTAGCCAGGTCAACCCATTTATTATCGGCCCCGCAACGGGTCTGCATGTGCCGACCTGTTTACTAAACGGGTCGGGTCAACCCGAACTCGTATCATGGCGGGTCAATCTCGGCCCGACCCGTTTTCGACCCGACCCGGCCTGTTTCACGAGCCTAAGCATGGTAATTGGTGGTATGCACAAGTAATTTCAACTACAAAGAAGATGGAAAATTTTGATAAGTATTTGTATGCGACTGAAATAAGTGTGAATTAATAGTTTAAGACAGGTTTATTTTGTTAGGTTGTCTTTTTCCCTTTTTGTCAAATTAGATTTAGCAAAAATAATGTTTCTATCCGTTATTTTACTGATATTCTCTTATTGTTTCTCTAATAACCGATATGGTCTATTAAGATCTTATCGAAATCCATTTGAAATAAGGGACAGCTGATCAGTGTATCGAAGTATTTCAGGATCTTGCAAACACTGCTACAAATAGAGGTTGCCCCTACGGATTTATCCGTAGGAGCAAACCACTGCCCCTACGGATATATCCGTAGGGGCAAGAAATTACCCTGTAGGTGCAAACGCCGTAGGTGTAAGTCTTAGCCTTGAACATGCCCCTATGGTCAAAAACTTGCCCCTATGGCGTAATGTGTAGGTCCAGTTGTCCCTACGGATTAGGCTGTAGGGACAAAAAACTTATTTAATTTATCGGTTTATAAAATAAAATAGGTGTCCTTACGGACTTATCCGTAGGGCCAAATAGTTGCCCCTACGGATATGTGTGTAGGTTCTGATGTGTAGGGACAAAATATCAGGTATCCTGATATTTTGTCTCTATGGATACCTGTGTAGGGGCATTTGTTTGCACCTACGGACAACTCTGTAGGGACAAGTATAACCCCTATTACTGAGATCATAGGGGCAAAATATCAGGTGTCCTGATATTTTGCCCCTACGGATAAATCATTAGGGGCAAAGAAGGTCCCTACGGATTAATCCATAGGGGCAATGTTGGGCCCTACGGATTAATCCGTAGGTACATATTATCATGGTTTTTTTTTAAAAAAAGGGCTGCCTATTTTTTTCTCGCCCTGTGCATAATAATATATACATCATATATAAAATTAATCAACACGCAGAATATATATCGCACTATTCATAATCACATCTCACGCATAATATACAAAAGAAATCAACAAGCAGAATATGATATCAATATAAACACGCAAACACCACCAATATCAATATCGTCCAAAATATTGTACAATATGTATCATATAAATAAATACATGTTTAAAATATAAGAATCAAAAAGCTACCCTAGCTCGGTCCAGCTCCACTTCTGATAAACGCCATAATCTGGCGCGCCTGCTCCTCGGATATACCCTGAGTCAATAAATTATGCAATGCGGAGTGTGCAGGAGTCTGAGCGAGCTGTGGAGCTGTAGGAGTGGTCTGCGTAACCGCCGCCGAGGTAGTGGCTTGCGGAGCCGCAGCTGCGGGAGTCTGAGCGGGCAGTAGAGCTATAGGAGCTGTCTGCGGAACCGCAGCCGAGGTAGTGGCTTGCGGAGCCGCAGCCGAAGAAGATGCATGTGGAGGCTCGGCCGATATACCCTGTCGTGTCTGGACCTACGTATGTAATAAACGAGTAAGAACTGTGTATTAGTCGAATTCGTATCATTATCAAGTTATTGCGAAACCCCAATCTATGTATACTTGGGGACTTAGGCCTCGTTTGGATATCTAGTTTGGAAAACCGCAGTTTATTTTAATTAGATATGTATGTATGATTAATCAAAGCTAAGTCTACAACCAAATAAGCTCAGGCTACATACTAATATTGGATATGTTGCTATCTATAATATGACATAATATTTTACCATTAAGTAGTATACATACTAACATCTCCTTCAACTCCTGAACGGTGGCCTTCAAGCTGTCCAGTTCTTACTGGAAATGTCGCTCACTGGAGACGGAGGAAGTAACCGCCGGAGTGGAGTCCAACCTTATATGGGCCCTGCTAGGACCCAGTCCCCGGCCTCTCTCCCAACCTCCGTGGTGCCCTCCGTGTGCAGCGTCCAGGACTAGGGTCAGCAGCATCGGATCGTTCTGTCCAGTAAAATCGATCCCCGATGCCTTGGCCTGCTCAACCACCCGCATCTACACCCACATTAACCAGTAAAATATAAGTATATCATTTAAATTTGAACCTTTCAAAAAAAAAATTCAAATAGGGGTCGAATAAATATTAACACTTACGCAATACTCCTGGGTAGCGGCGTCGGGGTATTGAAGCTCATCCGTGGCGGGATCTGTTGAGGTGCCATGGACGGCAAGATACGCGGACAGCTCGCTCGGTGTACCACCCTACGCCAGGGTCTGAGCTCTCTGCAATATTAGAAAATAACTCTTAATATTAGATATATTAGAAAATAACTCTTAATATTACATTATATCACAAAGGCCGGTCTATTGTAATTTACCGATAACTCTATGGCTCGAGTAATATTCCTCGAGTCACCTGTATAAGTAGGGCGACCCCTCTTCGCCGACTTCCTATTCTCTTTATTTTGATCGGCCTGTTTCTGCACAACACATTCACATTTAGTTTTCTAATTAAGCAACACAAAAAAATAAATTATATACTAAATAATGAATTACATTTAAAATACACACCTGTTTGCGATGAGATTCGAAATATTCGCACAATAGAGGCCATGTATCTACGTCGACTCTTGCAAAGGCCGGAGTAGATAGGAGGGCCGCTCTCTCTTCCTCGGGGGTCTCCATCCATAGGGAATAGCAGTCGGTCTTCAGCTCATTCCTATTGTATCGGACCTTCGTCTGCATGTTCTTCATCAGGCCATTGTACAGAGCATGAAGATCGAGCACCCTTCCAGGGTGATCAGGGTCGGGTACAGGCTGAAAATCGTAATCCAACTGAAAATACAAAAAAAAACATTGTTATTAGATTGCAAGTGTTAATAATAAATATATTGGATAAATCAAATGAAAATATATATTAATACCCGAGCCTGATCCTAGGAGAGGGCGAATAAGCGCCGGTGCTGGTCGTCCCACTCAACGTGAAGTGGATAGTTCTTCACGAGCCGGCTCTCATCCCCTATATACCGGGCGAACCTCTCGGCATGATCGCCGGTATAGCGATAATCAGGGGTAAAAAAGAGGAGGAATGCTGCCTCCCCCTAGCTCTGTCGGGCCTCAGCCTGTGGGACTGATTCGGGCCTCGAGTCCTCCTCTCGGGATGGGGAGGCCCTGCGTCTGCAAGAAATATCAAGACAATCAATATTAAGAAAAAATTGTATTAAGAAATCAAGGTTTAACGAAAATTAAAGTGTGATATATACCTCCGGTGACTAAAGCACGAGCCTGAGCCCGGGCAGCTGCACGAGCGGGACGATAGTTCCTCCGGTGAGGAACAACCGGTGACCCGGACGTGGACGCATCTCCAACTAGAAAATAAATATAGATAAAATTACATGAATTACATGTTTATTCTTAAAGGATATGTAAAATGAATAAATATTTTATATTTATTCATACAAACCTGCAGACTGAGCCGAGGGTATGGCAGTGACGGGAGTGGCCCCTGCACCAGACGAGGACGCACCACCTATAATTAGACAATCAAGTATCAGCTATATAAGTAATTGCAAAAAGAATGCGTATATCAATAATATAACATTCTAAACCAACATGTATACACTATAGGATATATAAACATACCCACAGGTATGTAATATATAAACATACCTGGAAGTGCGGGAGTGGCCTCTGTCCCCGATGTAAGTACGTAAGAGCAAAAAGAATGTATGTATATTTATGATATAGCATTCTAAATCAATATATATGCACTATATGATATATAAACATACCTAGAGGTACGGGAGTGGCCTATGTCCCTGATGTGGACGCATCACCAACAGCTAGAAAATCAAACATTGACAATATAAGTAATTTTGACATGAACATGGATGTATATCTATAATATTACATTCAAAATGAATATGCGTGCAATATACCTGGAGGTGTGGCAAAGTCCACACGGAAGGAGGCATCCGAAGGGGTCTCTGATCGGGGTGCAAGACTGGCCCTCTGAAGCTCCCTACACAGTTCTATCATGCAAGGTTATTTTCTTGATGAAGCAACCACATTTTGTTCCCGCTATCTAGACGAGAATATTGAGTATATGCTCTTATAAAGTATCAACGCAAAAGAATATTGAGTCCTCCTCTCCGGACTGGTCGATTTCTATTGCGTATATACTTTTTAAGAGTGTAGAGGTACCTAATGAAAATATGTTGAATAAATAAATACGGGCATACAGGACAACAATAATTTTAAAAATTGCGCGAAACGAAAAATTCCACGTACCTCTCAACGGGATACATCCATCGATATTGTACCGGTCCGGCTAATTTAGCCTCAGTTGCATGATGAACCGTCAAGTGTATTATGATATCGAAGAATGACGGTGGGAAAATACGCTCAAACTTACAAAGTATCAACGCAAAAGAATTTTCTAGTTTATCCAGCGTCACAACATCCAGTGTTTTAGCACATAACTCTCTGAAAAAACAACAGAGGTTGTTGATTACTAGACTAACCGATTCGGGGAGAGAAGTCCTGAGGGCTAATGGAAGAAGGTGCTCCACGATAACATTGTGATCATGACTTTTCAACCCATCGATCTTGTCTTTCACAATTTTTATCTTCTTGCTGAATAATCCTGAGAAAGCTGTGGGAACTTTCAAATCATGCAACACCTGCAGGAATCTTTTCTTCTCCGGTTGTGACATATGATAAGCGGCATTGGGAAGTACAAACTTTCCTGGTTTACCCGCTACCGGTTTAGGATGCAATTCACTTCTTATTTCCCAGTCCTATAGATCTATCCGAGCATTCAGGTTGTCTTTCGATTTCCCGTCTTTATAAAGAAGCAAGTTGAGTATATGCTCTTATACTCCCTTCTCTATATGCATGACGTCCAGAAAATGACGCACTAAATTTGTTGACCAGTACGGAAGCTCGAAGAAAATGCTTAACTTCTTCCAAAATGGCGGTTTGACCCATTTTGTCGGATCCATCCCGAAGGTCATATTATTGTAACCATCCCACTGAGCAGTCACGTCCTCTCCGGACAATGGGGCTGGAGGTCCAAGAAGCTCCTGATGACTATCAAAGTGAACAGCGTCTAACCTGTAGGGGTGGTCTAGAGGCAGGAAATGTCGATGGCCGCAATAACAAACCTTCCTGCTAAAATTCAAGAATTTTGATGTTGTGTGTTGATGGCAATGAGGACATACTTTGTAACCATGTACAGACCAACCTGATAGCATTCTATACGCAGGAAAGTCATTAATTGTCCAAATTAAAGCCGCAGGCAGTATGAAGGTTGTATTTGTGTTTGCATCGTAAGTCTCTACACCATCAATGAACAAAAATTTTAACTCCTCGATCAGAGGTCGGAGATAGACGTCGATATTGTTTCCCGGTGAGTTTGGTCTGTCGATAAGAAGAGGCATCATAAAGTATGATTGGTCCATAGCCAACCAAGGCGACAGATTATAAATTATCATTACAACGGACCATGTGCTGTGACTTCCAGCCATATAGTTGAATGGGCAGAAGCCATCACTAGCCAGTCCGAGCCTGACATTGCGAGGATCGCTACTGAATATTGCGTGCCTCCTATCAAAATCCTTCCACGCCTGTGAATCTCTTGGATGGCTCATTTTTCCATCTTCACTTGGAAGAGCACGGTGATGCTAAATCATTGCCCCGGCTGTTTTCTTGCTCCTGAATAGCCTCTGCAGCCTCTGTGTTATGCGAAAGTATCGTGCTATCTTGACAGGTATATCGGGCTTCTTATCAGAATCTTTCGGCTTATACCCGGCCTCTCCGCATGTTGGACACTCTTTCAAATCTGAATTCTCTTTCCGGTACAACACGCAATTTTTAGGACATACTTGAATCTTCTCACACTTCAGACCCAAATCAGACATCAACTTCTGGGTTCCATACCAGATGTCGGGCACGTTATTTTCCGGGGGCATAGAATCTTTCAAGAACGAAAGAAGAATTGTGAATGACTTGTTGCTCCATCCATTTAGGCACTTAATCTGGAAAAGTTGGACGAACCATGAGAGGGTGGAATACTTTGCATTCTCATAAATTGGTTTTCTAGCATCATTCATGAAATTTTCATATTTATCCGCACGCGGTCCTTGACCGGAAGGAATGTCATTTTCGGTACAAATAGATTCACCTAGGGCAGTCTCTACCATATCCTCCATTTCTTCTGATAGAAAGAAAGTACCGTCTTCTTCTCCTGCCGCATTACCGTCTTCTCCTTCTTCTCCTGCCGCATTATCGTCTTCTCCTTCTTCTTCTGCCGCATTACTACGTTCTTCTCCTTTCCCGTGATATAGCCAAGTTGTATAAAGTCTAGTAAAACCATATTTTACGATATGAAACTCTGCCAATTCTACCTTCTGCCAGTACTTATTCCCACATCTATCGCACGGGCAAAGAATCTTCTCTATCACGATCTTATTATGTGCGCGTACAAATTCAATAAAAGCAGCAACTCCTGCGACAAACTTAGGTTGCATACGTTATTGCCAATCCATATACATCCAGTCATTAACTCTGACGTAGTCATGGGCCATGTTAGACAGTATAACATATAAATTATAGATTATGATGACTATATTGAGAAATCTAAGAACGGGATGGTTACTGACAAAAGAGAAAATCCTTGTATATGCTTTGTGCGTGCGTTTGTCGTTGAAAAGAATAAATTATCGATAATCAAAATTAGATTTGAGAATACTCATGTATGAGAATATGAAAGTTTCATATTATCATCGAGTATCATATATTGGTTTTAACTTGAACATCTTGAATCACTCTCTAATGATGCGTTTGTTGTGTATTCTTGTTGTATGTGTGTGTTTCGGCTGTTGGGGGTAAGGCTTCTATCCCATTAAGAATGTATAGAGCGGACACCCATTCGCTTGTGCTTTCAACCGTTTCGAGTAAATTTCGGCAGCACCTCTCCGCTGTTCTCCGAGTACACTATAATAGAATAGATAATCATTTCAAAGCTGTGAAACAATGTTGAAATGAACATCTAATCTATCTTTGTATACTGAGAACCAGAGGAAAGGTACCGACGAAATATCTCGAAACAGATGAAAACACAAGTGAATGAAGGTGTTTGCTTTATACATTCCTAACTTGTCCACACGGGACAAATCTATCGGTTATCATACGATTGAATCTTCTCGTCACATAGACTACACGACGGTTGTTAGTATCAAGCTATACCGTCCGATATTTAACTTTCGTATAGTTCTATGTCACGACGAACTTCGAACGTATGTTAACCGTTAGACGGGGACTAAGTGGCGCTTTGAGTTTCATATATGAGTATCGATGAGAATATGAAAGTTTCATATTATCATCGAGTATCATATATTGGTTTTAACTTGAACATCTTGAATCACTCTCTAATGATACGTTTGTTGTGTATTCTTGTTGTATGTGTGTTTTTCGGCTGTCGGGGGTAAGGCTTCTATCCCATTAAGAATGTATAGAGCGAACACTCATTCACTTGTGCTTTCAGCTGTTTCGAGTAAATTTCGGCAGCACCTCCCCGCTGTTCTCCGAGTACACTAAAATAGAATAGATAATTATTTCAAAGCTGTGAAACAACGTTGAAATGAACATCTAATCTATCTTTGTACACGGAGAACCAGCGGAAAAGTACCGACGAAATATCTCGAAACGGATGAAAACACAAGTGAATGAAGGTGTTTGCTTTATACATTCCTAACTTGTCCACACGGAATAAATCTATCGGTTATCATACGATTGAATCATCTCGTCATATAGACTACACGACGGTTGTTAGTATCGAGCTATACCGTCCGATATTTAACAACCTTCGTATAGTTCTATGTCACGACGAACATCGAACGTATGTTAACCGATAGACGGGGACTAAGTGGCGCTTTGAGTTTCATATATGAGTATCGATAAGAATATGAAAGTTTCATATTATCATCGAGCAGCATATATTGGTTTTAACTTGAACATCTTGAATCACTCTCTAATGATGTGTTTGTTGTGTATTCTTGTTGTATGTGTATGTTTCGGCGGTCAGGGATAAGGCTTCTATCCCATTAAGAATGTATAGAGCGAACACCCATTCGCTTGTGCTTTCAACCGTTTAGTGTAAATTTCGGCAGCACCTCCCCGCTGTTCTCCGAGTACACTGTAATAGAATAGATAATCATTTCAAAGCTGTGAAACAACGTTGAAATGAACATCTAATCTATCTTTGTACACGGAGAACCAGCGGAAAGGTACCGACGAAATATCTCGAAACGGATGAAAACACAAGTGAATGAAGGTGTTTGCTTTATACATTCCTAACTTGTCCACATGGGACAAATCTATCGGTTATCATACGATTGAATCTTCTCGTCATATAGACTATACGACGGTTGTTAGTATGGAGTTATACCGTCCGATATTTAACAACCTTCGTATAGTTCTATGTCACGACGAACATCGAACGTATGTTAACCGATAGACGGGGACTAAGTGACGCTTTGAGTTTCATATATGAGTATCGATGAGAATATGAAAGTTTCATATTATCACCGAATATCATATATTGGTTTTAACTTGAAAAACGTGCCGTTGAAACAAATTATTGTTCTCCACCTTCCACTCTCTTAACAATGGTACGTGCATTAAACAACATGTAAGAGCTATCTATAACAACTCTAAACTTTCACCTGTTGGGTTCAACAAAAAGGTTTTTGATATAACAAACACAACCTTCCTTAATATTTTTGAAGACATAAATCAAGGATAAAATAGATTTCAGATGGTGATAAAAATACCAAATTCTTTCATTGTTGGGTTAATGTCAGAAGATATCAAAACAGAATTACAAAGTTGCAAAATGTAGAAGGCATTTGTTTTGAGGAGCATAAACAGATTGTTCATATGGCAGCTTCTCATTTTGAAAAAGCTTTTACTTCACAAAATACAAATGCATAATTTGATTGCAGACATATCATTTCTAATATGATTTCAGACATATCAGGTTTAGGGTTAGAGCTTAGGGTTAATTTGGGTTAATTAGAGGCTAGGGTTAATTTTGGTTAATTATTGATAATTTGAAAGGGTTAGGGTGTTGATTAGGGTTAATTAGGTTAATTTGGGTAAGTTTATTTGAAACAACGCATTCTGCCTATATGAATGATTAAGTTTGTATAATCTTCACACACGTGTTTTCATGTATGCTGGCCATTTTGAGGGTGCATGTAATATTTTTATTTCCTCTCAAATTGTAATTTGCATATATCATGAAATCTTGCCCCTGGGAAAATGTTTAGGTTTAGGGTTAGAGTCCAGTATCCACTCCAGTTTATTGCAGAACCAAGAAAAAATGTTGAATCAAGACTTGCACTACACACTCACCATTTTGACTCTTCCACTCTCACATCTATAGGCACACCTTTTTTCAACCTAATAGTAAGTTAGCAGCCAACACATCGACATTCGCTCTAGTTAGAGTTTTCCGATAGCATCTCGCTTCTCGCTCCATGGCTAATATTCCTATCATACATCAATCCATGACCCACGCCCACAAACAAAGTGTGGGCACAGAGAAATGATGCTCTATATAGACTTACAAAGGGATTGATATGTACATGGTCAACATGCATTATGCAAAGCTTTTTTCTGAAGTTGGGAAATATTTTTTCAAACATAAAGAGGTGCCCAAGGCTGTTAATTCTACTCTCGTTTGTCTTATTCCCAAAAAGGCAAACCGTCGCTCTATCATCGATTATAGGCCTATAAACCTTTGTAATTTTCTATACAAAATTTTCATTATTCCCAGCCCTAGCCCCAGTCGAGCCCCAACCCCAGCCCCAGCCCCAGCCCCAGCTGAACCCCAATTCCAACCCAACCCCAACCCCAACCCCAGCCCTAACCCCAGCCGCACCCCAACCCCAACACCAAACCCCAACCTAACCTAACCCTAACCCTAACCCCAACTGATGCCTAACCCCAACCCTTATCGGTACCCAAACCCTGAACCCTAGTCCTAAAATCATTAAAATTATGTTTAATTGGAGATTTACTAACCTGTAGGCGGTGGAGGAGACGACGGAGACGCTCGATCGGTGGTCGACAACGCGCGCAATCAGCGACGAGGAAGAACGAGGGCGGTGGCGACGACGAAACGGAGGCCGGTGGCGACGACGAGAACGGCGATGAGAAAACTGCAACGCGGCGGAAACGAGAAATTTTGGGATTTTGGAAATTTTGGGAACGCGCGAGAGAGATGAGGCGTATGCCATTTCTGTGCTTTTTTAATTAAATTTTCATTTAGATGCCCCTAAGGATTAGTCCGTAGGTCATTGGTTTGCGGCTCCGTAGGGGCAAATAACAAATTACGATTTAATATTTTTAAATTAAAACGTCGGGCACCGTAGGGACAACCGTCGGGCCCTACGGATTAGTCCGTAGGGCCAAAATACATCTGCTCCTACGGATTTCATTATCTGTAGGGGCATCCCTATATTGTAGTAGTGAAATTAAGCAAGATAGTGTTCTCTGAGGTCGTCCCTCCAAGGCTCAAGTCAGTGTTTTTGGAGAGCAGGGAGTTGGTGTTTTTTAGATAGAAAATTGGCAAACCTTCACAGAGCTTTTGGTCATGCTTCCTGGAGCATCACTAACGAAATGGGATGAGAATATGCATCTTTTTTACTTGAAAAAGGAAACAATAATGAAGGTGTTCATGCATTCACTGTGAAGCCAACTGTAAAATGCAAGACACAGGATTTGGAGACTGGGTCAAAAGGTAGGGCTAAGATCTAAGCTAGCATGTTCCAATTTTTTACAAAGTGATGATATATATATATATTATCCCAAGGACATGTATATGAAATATCTATTTGATGTTAAGAAAAGTTCTACAAAGAAACTTATATATGTCATCATCTTACAGAATAAAATTGACTATACTTTCTTATCTTGATATATCTTATTTTCTTTGCCAAAATTTTGGAGAAAACAATAAAATTAGAAAAGATTCTTCCTCTTTGTTCAAATACATAATATATAAAAACTGGTTTATCTCATGTTTATATGGTAAGCGTACCGGTGTACAGACCATACATATCTAGTCATGAAAGATAAAATATATACAATTGTAAAGTTTGTAACTTAGACATGCAGAAAGATACATGGATAATCCAACTTCTATCATCTCCTATATATCTGGCATACGTACGGTATTTATATGGAATTTAAAATAATAAGTTTCTGATACACGTGACATTGTGCATGGCCTTGATCATCTAGTTCTTTTGACCTAATCTTTACAAAGCTAGAATCTACAAAATAAAAAAACCTTAAAAAGAAACGATCAATATTCATGGTTTAGATCGTCCAATGCTTCAAGCATTCTTCTGTCATTCTATAACCGGTCTCACATATACTATTTCAAAAATAAAAAAAAGCTTTGCAATCTCTCAATAATTTATACACGAAAATTAATGCTTATGATAATTTATTCGGGTAGCATGGAAGTTCTTCATTGATAATTTTTATAAATTAAATATTATGTTATCTAAAGATTAAAAACGTTTACAATATAGTCAATTTCACAATTTTGGTGTTCATGCTTTGTAATTAAGTGTGAGAAACTTTCACATACATCCCTTGACCTAAAGAGTTGGGAGTTGTCTTGCTTTGGGAATCTTTATCTTAAAAAGTGAGTAGAATTAATGAGAAAACAAAAAAGATAAAGGAAAATTCCCTTCAACTCTAAAATTTTGTCTCAAGTAGAAAGGTTCAGAAATGCTTTGGAAAAGACGAGGTTCAAAGTTGAAAGGAAAGCATATCCGCTTAATACCGTTAATTGGTACCATCAACTATTTCTTCAAAACAAATGATGAAAAAATAGATGGGTGAAAAAGGAAACGGAACAAAACTTGATTGATTGAAACATCTAAAAAGCCCTTAAGAATCACATTATTCAAAAGTCTAAAGTGTTAAAGTTTTTGGACCATATGAAAACCCATTTTGAAACACATACTTTTAAAACAAAATAAATGAAAATATACACATGAATTTATTTTTAAGTTGGTACACACAAGTTATGAATATAAGATACCGTAAGGCCTAATCCTATATATGACACTGTTATCAAGATTTTAAGAACCATTATCAAGATGTTTAATATGGGTCGATTATTAGCTAACCATGAGTATCAAATTGACATAATGGTTATACTATTGCGATAAACAAGAACATTTGTATGTTTCTAATGAGTAAAGATCATGTTAAGAAATCAAACTAAAAAACCATGAATCAAAAAGCATTGCATTCCAAATTACTCCAATTTGGGCCCAGAGCAGTGTGAGTGAGTGATCCAAGAAAATTAAACGCATGCAAATGACTGCAATGCTTTTGTTCTCTCAACTCAAGGCAAGCTCTGAGCACCAACGGCTATGCCTTACAATATCTTTATCGACATGCTCATTTTTATTTGCTACATGTGGGTCCCATTTGACCTACGTCAAGTCAACATCACTAAAAAAAGTAATAAATTTTTTCGAAAATATGAAATTGAAGATTTTGAGAATATGAAGAATATTGAATCATCTTTTCTCCTCCATGATTATGGCTCTAGGCTATTGGAAAAATCTATGGCTTGTATGGTGTAAGCCTTGAATAGCCCTTGGATGGACTTCCCCCACATGCAGGGAGAGCCTATCCAAGGGCTCTAGAGGGGCTTGCACCATGCAAGCTCTTCTAGAATAGTTTTTTTTCCAGGGTACTGGATCCCAGTCTATAGGGCTGCTACACTACTACAAAGATGGTTTTGTCTTTACGGGTGAGAAAAACCGTAGGGCAATTTTAGGCTCCTGCAAAGGAAATTTTAGGTTGTCCCTACGGTTACCACCGTAGGGATAATTTTACACAAAAAATAAGTTTTGAAGTTGTCCCTACGGTGCCGGTAGAGAAACTTCTACTGTGCGAACGATAAAGGCAATGCCCAGTTTTTTTTATAAATAAAACAGAACTTTCCAATTTCCTCACCTCGTTCCTGTCTCTTTCAATCAGATCCAAAAAAAATTCCTAATCCTTGCTCATCGCCGCTCAATCCTCTGCGGCCTCCTCCTCCAAGCTAAAGGATTCGCCTCCTTCTCCTTCTCCTCCTCCTTATCCTCCAAGCTAAAACAGAAATTGCTTCCCAACGTTTCCTCTCTCTATCATTGATCGATCATCTTCCATCGCCGCCTCCATCCTCCATCGCCGCCGCCGTCTCCATCCTCCTTTGCTGCGTCCATCCTCCATCATCATTACCACCGCCCTCACCATTGCGGCCGCCGCCTACAAATCGAACCCTCGAAGGCTCAAGCCTTCTCGCCAACCCCCTCCTCTACAACAGCGCCGACCCCCTTCCTCCTGTGGTGTGCTCGCGAGTTCCCTCCTCCAACACCGAGCCGCCTCCTCATCGATCTCCAGCCTCCTCCAGATCCGAGACTCCAGTGATCCTCCTTTATAGCGCTGAGGCCCCACCAACTCTTCACAGCCGATCAAGTCCCCACCACTTCATCTGTAGTGTCGATCCTCAATTGGGACCCAACCTCCTCACTCACTTTGTGAAGGTAAATTTTTTTTTACAAAAATTTTTAGAAATAATTGTTAATTTGTTGATGATGGAGATGATGAGTTGTGTTGGTTTTTAAATTTAATTTGTTGATGATGGAGATGATAAGCAAATTATTTTAATTTCTCAAATATGTTGAAGTTCTTGAGATTGGGAGGTATGTGGTAAGATTGATATTTGTAAATGGTAGAAATGATGAAGATGATGATTTAAGAGCATTTTTGGAAATAGACTTAAGATTTGTAAACCGTGGTTTCATAGGGTTAGCAAATATTAAGTGTGGTTTCAATGGCGATGTGCTTGTGCTTTGGCCCGTCGAAGGCGCAGCGAGAAGTGGAGCGCCTCAAATCGCAAGAAGCCTGCTCTTGAGCCGCCAAGGCCGCTCAAAAGAGATACGGACATTTTTTCTCCAAATTCAAAAACCCATGATATCTTGAGCTGTTACCTTTTCCCTTGGATTTTGATCGAGATGATGGGATCTGTTAGAATTAGGGTTTTTTTGGGTCATAATCGGTGTGAGGAGCTTCCTCCAATACGCCACTGATCGGGTATTTCATTTTTTAGTTGCCCTTATTTTGTTGGATCTGTTAGAATTAGGACTTTTTGGAGAGTTTTTTTTAAGATAGTGTGATTGGTGTAATTTATTGCATTTTTTTCTATCTCATTTATCATTTTATTGTCATATATTATACTGTTTCGGATATATTTTGTGAATTATTACAAATAACAGGGTTTGGATGCAAAAAGACGGAAAACTGTGCTAAAATGAGGATTACGTGCGTAAAATGGAGACTTAAGCGAGTTATTTAGGATTATCAAAAGATATTTTAAAAATTTGGAACAAATTTGAGAATATCATTGCAAATCAGCAAAGATTGCAACAAATAGAGGTGAATCAATCATCATAAGAACAAATCGGTTGAAGAAACCAAACCAAATCAAAATCAACAAATCAACCTGTCTAATTATATGCCAAATTTAAGAATAATTCGGAGCTCCACGCAACTATAGAAAGACAACGACATATTCAAGATTTTGTGTGCTCAAAAATCATCTAAATCAGCAAAAAAACTGGAGACACGACATTATAAAACAGTGACGGCGACAACGAATCAAGTCAAACAACGACGGATCAGCGGTCGATTTTAGACCGTTCGATGAAATTTTTCAAAGGCACTATCGTCTTTCCACATAGATTAATTTGAGATGTAGGGTTTCGTCTTTCGAAAATTCTAAAGACACGCAACAGTATCCAACAGAATAATTAGATTCTCATTAATTAGATTTTCATAGTTGTTAGCAAGTTTGATTCTCTTGTATCTTTTATTACTTTTTCTCTAAATTTTCTTAGCCCTATATAAGCACCTGTATAGTCCTAGGGTTTCATATCTCTCTCATAGTATTCAAGTTAGGGTTTTCAAGGAGAAGAGATCGAGTTCTATTGTAAGTTTTCTTATGAATATTAATAAAACTTTAGCTTTCTTTAATATCATGAGCGATTAATATTTCTTTTAGGTGTTTTTATTATCAATTTCTATGGGTTGATATTCTTATTTCTCTTCTTTTCCATGCTTTGATTTTGAATCTCCTATGTTCTTTATTATTATCTTCATAGTTATGCATCTAATAAACTAATCTAGTAATGAAAGATGACGCCTTGAACTAGATTAGTGAAATGTGATAACACCGATAATTTAATTAAGTTGATGATAATTGACACCTAGAAACTGCAGGATTCGCTAGGTCACCGCTGGGTTTTGGGAGGCATCGACCATGCCATTTTAAAAAATTTGGCACACTAAAAAACCCTAACCTAGAATCTTAACTAGAGAATTAGACGAAATAAGAATGTAAACATCTTTACATCTAAGTGAACAAGAAATACAATCTTTGTAGACTGGTCATTCACTTCAATAGCTTCGCTCCAAGTAGTGAACTCGCGGACTCTAGAAATGCTCCACAAGATGAAAGGAACAAGCTTGCTTAAAGTCTTCGAGGCTGAAGATGATCTACGTTGAGAAGACACCAACTCAAGCTTTCTCTTCACTAATATGGAATTAGTGAAGCAAACACTCTAAACTAAATGGCAAATCTAGTAGAGGATGATGAAATAGAAATTTTGCTAACTTTAGAAATATTTTTCTCACTCATTTTCTTCACGTCCCAAAAAGCTAGTGAGCTTGAGGAAGGAGATGAAGAAAAGCAATCATTGAAAAAGTCTAGTGTAGAATGGCGACTATGGGTGAGTTAATATCATATACTAACTCTTGTAGAGACTAAACTGTTCACCGCCGAAAGACGCGATCGGGACGTTAGGACATCTGGTCTGAATTTTGGGAGGAGATGCTATTTGGTTCTATCCGTCCATCTCTCCGAAAATTCCAAGTTGATTTATGGCACCGTGTATCGGAGGTTTGGACAGATGCGGCCGTTGTAGCAGACTTCATCAGATTCTCCCTCATTTGCGAGGGGTTTTTGATTGTGGGGACGTTCTTCCCTACAGGTGCAAGTCCCTGTAATTAATTATGTTACCGCGTAACGATAACCACTTTCTTCTGCTCCAGATGTTCACTTCGTGTCGTGTGTGTTTGTTTTGTTTTAGGTAGCCCGTGGATTGTATACGAAGACTAATTCGTGTTGTCGTCCGTAGGGCATGGATTAGTCCAAATCCGTATTTTCTTAGATTTGGGTTTGTTTGATTTAAGGCTCGTTAATCTCGTTTGAGATTAAGATCAGACTTAAATGTTTGTTAAGAATACGTTGGTCTAATTTTAGACTAAGATCTACTTAATAAGGTTTGAGAATCATTTAGATCCAACGAAAAAGCATTTAGGATCTATTATTTTATTTCAAGAATGTTGCGGTCCGTTATTAGTTTAGGGACGTTGCGGTCCACAGATCACCATTTTTAAGGTGAGGGTTTAGTTTAAGGACGTTACGGTCCACAGAGTTTAGTTTAGGGACGTTGCTGTCCATTGGATTTAAGGACATCATAGTCCATATTTAACCACATCATAGTCCATAGAGTTTAGTTTAGGGACGTTGCGGTCCATTGGGTTTAAGAACATCATACTCCAAAGAGTTTAGTTTAGGGACATTGCGATCCATTGGGCTTAAGGACATCATAGTCCGTGTTTAAGAACATCATAGTCCATGGAGTTTAGTTTAGGGGCGTTGCGGTCCATTGGGTTTAAGGACATCATAGTCCATGTTTAAGGACACCATAGTCCATAGAGTTTAGTTTAGGAACGTTGCGGTCCATTGGGTTTAAGGACATTATAGTCCATGTTTAAGGACATCATAGTCCATAGAGTTTAGTTTAGGGACGTTGCGGTCCATCGGATTTAAGGACATCATAGTCTATGTTTAAGGACATCATAGTTCATGGAGTTTAGTTTAGGGACGTTGCGGTCCATTGGGTTTAAGGACATCATAGTCCATAGGGTTTAAGGACATCATAGTCCATGGAGTTTAGTTTAGGGACGTTGCGGTCCATTAGGTTTAAGGACATCATAATCCATAGGGTTTAAGGACATCATAGTCCATAGAGTTTAGTTTAGGGACGTTGCGGTCCATTGGGTTTAAGGACATCGTAGTCCATATGGTTTAAGAACATCATAGTCCATGGAGTTTTAGCTCATTGGTTTGGGGGTGCGCCAAGAGTTATTGGTTATTGGGACCCTCCACCTCTCTGAAGACGTTGAAGAATTACAACGACATGTATCAGAGGTCTGGAGAGATGTACCCTTGAACAAAATTCCAAATCGAGGAGTTATCAATTCTGAGCATAGAGGCTCGGTTTGCTTGGAGATTTAATCTCAGGAGGAACTTAACCATTTTGGGGTTGAAGTTGGTTCCTTATAGTGTTAAACACTAACATATTTTTAGTGCTCACGTGCTCCCACGTGATGCTCTAAGGAAATGTTAAACACTGAAAGTTGAAAGCGCTTACGTATGGCACGCGAGGCTCTAAAGCAGTGTAAACACTGGAATTTGGGATTGCTCACGTGTTACACATGGTGCTCTTGAAAGTTAGCGCTGTTCGCTTGGGTTTATTCCCTTGTTCTTAAGTTTTGCAACCATCACGTGTAGACACGTGGGGTGCCACTAAATTAGGCACTGCCTCGTTTGAATTTATCTTCCTAATCTTTTCTAAGTGCTAAGCACTATTGGAGGTCACGTGGGATCACGTAACTCAATCTCAGTTGTTCCTTTTTGTTTCTCAAAGGTGCTCATGTAGGAACACGTGACCTGTCGTTGTAGCCTTAAACGCTAATATGCATGAGGCTCTTGATCTTAGTCTTGAGAATTTCAAGTCCTTTGTTTTGTAAGAATTAAATTCCCATGTAGGGTTAAACCCTAGCTTTATCAAAGGAATTAAATTCCTATGTGTTTGGAAGAATTAAATTCTTTAAAGCTAGTTCTTTTCCTCTAAGTTTTGAGACTACATAACAGAATCTCCCCGATAAGAATTAAATTCTCAACTTGTGGGGAGATCTGCTTCTGCAGACCTCAACCAAAATAAGAACTAAGTTCTCTTTTTATTGGAAGAGTTAAACTCTTGTAAAAGGAGATAAAATGATATCTGAGTCTTTTCCTCACCCAGGGTTTCTTTTTCTCTAAAGAGAACTCCATTTCTTTTTTGTTTTCTCCAATCTTATGGGGGGGTCTCCTCTCCTTTTCTGTCTCCCTCTCTCTTCAGTCTCGAGTCCTTTATATAGCAGAGGCAAGTTTGTTGATTTTTGTTAAAGAAATCTCTCCTTGAGAGATTTTTGATTAATTCGGGGATTTTATCCACTGTTGGATCTTTGATACAGGGACCCCCTGTTTTACAGAAGACATTTTCTTATTTTTAACAAGATTGGAAAAATATTTTCCCTTACAAAACTTGTTCTGTATCTTGGTGATTTTTAATCACCATTGGATCTTTGATCCAACGGTGTTCTGATTTACAAAGCACAATCTTTCTGGTTTAGAAAGATTGGGGAAAATATTTTCCCATACAGAGCTTATTCTGTATCTTGGTGATTTTTAATCACCATTGGATTTTTGATCCAATGGTGCACTGATTTACAGAGCACAATCTTTCTTGTATAGAAAGATTCGAAAAATATTTCCAAAATAGGGTTCTGATCCCTTTTATATAGAATTTAACTCTATCGGCTCAGAAGGTATTAGAAATTCTCATGTGTAGCACGTGACCCAACAGCACTCTGCCGGTTTGCCTATATGCAGCAGTCCCAGAGCATCACATGTTGGCACGTGATGTGCCTTCTGCCTGTTATTTGTTTCATGAAGGCGCCTATATATTTTTGTATATAGATGCTCACGTGTGGCACGTGAGGCTCAACTTCAGCTTTATTTGTTAAGTGTAATACTTATAATTTTTGCTCCAAGACGCATCATGTGTGGGCACGCGATACTCCTTTTGGGGAATTCTTCCATCTCTTTTTGGTTCATTATTTATTTATTTATTTTTATAAGAGAACAAATGCCCCCACGACATTGTTCTCAGGTGGTTTGCACGTGAGTGCAACGCTGTCACCTTTACAGCCGTTGGATGGCCTAGGGGAACAAGGAGGTGAACCACCCTTGTCACGTCTTATAAATACAAGAGTTTAGCCTTTGGAAAGCCACTGTTCTTTCATCTTCTTCCTTCTTTGTTTTCTTCTAGAATTTAATTCTCCTTTTCAGATCTTAGTTCTCTGTTCCTTGCAATTCCAAAATTAAACTCTGTTAGAAAAAGGAACCTTTTCTAGGTAAAGTCTCGAACATTAGAGAAACCATTTTCTTTAAAGAAAACTTTTGGATTTTAAATCCATCATGTGAGTTTTGCTCTCCTCTGAAACCCATCTCTTAGAAATCCAAAGACGTGATCTTTGAGTAATAACTCTCAATGCTTTGGGCATTCCTCCTCTGACCTTTAAGGATTTATGGCATTTGATTTTTCATTTCCTCTTTATGGGGTTTCTGGAATTTAATTCCATTGCATAAAAGGAATTTAATTTCTCACCAAAGAGCTCTGCTCTGAAGATCAAAAAGGCCCCTCAGGAATTTTATTCCCTGGTTGTCTCGAGAACATTTTCACAGGGTTTTTCCTTACTTGCGTAAATTCAAATTTGTTGAGTATTTTAACAGAACTTGCTTTCTCTATGACGATGTCAAGGGTTATTTAAATCCCCGTGTCCGTTAAATGAGAATCATTTTAGATTCTTATAATAATTGTCCTGTCTTGATCATTGGTGAGCCACCATATTAATTTTGTGGGGGTCCATTAGACTTGCAATCAGTGGTTCCATAGAACAAACTTTCTGTCATTTCCCTCTATTATATATATATGTGTGTGTTTGTGTGTGTGTGTGTTCCATTAACGGCCTTTCTTTCCCCTTTTTCAGAAACAATGGCTTCTTTCCTTACTTTCCTTTTACTCGCTCAGACGCTGCTTTTCCGTAATCGCCGTCGGATGAAGAGGCCATGGCGATGATCCGGGCCCATGACAGGGATTGCAATAGTTTGCTCTTATGGGGAGTTTGGTATGGGCACATTATCCGGGGCCGTTTCAGCTTTACTTATGAGATGCCAACAGTGCCTTTGCGCCCAATATCGCCGATGGAGCGTCCGCCGACTGGTTATACGGTGGAGGTGGCTAATTGGACTCCTACAGGCCAACTCGAGCCATCAACAACCGGGATACCCAACCAGCCCGTGCCAGCTATAGATATCTTGGGACGCCGTATTTGTCAAGGCGAAGCCTAACCCTAGGGACAGGTTTATAAGGTAGGGCTTACCCCTCGTCACCCAATTGGCTATCTTCCTTGGGCTCGATATGTCCTCTCTGCCCACCGTGCATGGTTGCAGAAGGTTGGGTTATATCAAACGGTATACTCGTCTCTCTTTCATTACCCGACTCCTCATATCTGGTGGGTTAAAACTTTCCTGAATCAATGGAATCTTCCCACCAACACTTTCTTGTTAGGGGATCGTGAGGTCTCGATTTCTCTGGAAGAGTTCCGCGAGATCTCTGGATTGCCGATCATGGGAGAGCACTATGAAGAGTTATTTCCTCCCGATGAGTGCGTATTCACGATCGTGCCTGCTATGCTTGACGACTTAACGACCGAAAACGTCGTCCGTCATAAGTACCCCAGTCTAATCAAGACTCTGGGTATTTTCAAGAAGCTGTTCGCGGAGTCAGAGGGACAGGGCGTCACCTTTAAGAGCTTCTTCGCATGTTTTTTCCGTGAAGATGTCTTATCAAAGAAGGCTCCAAAATTTGCAAATATTAACGATCCTTTTAGGTTTGGGCTGAATAAGCTGTCGGCCAAAGAAGAGGACTTGCCGCAGTTTTACATTCCGGTTTCGTCGGTCGTGCCCTTCGATTCAATTGTAGCCCCTGGCATGGACGAAGAGACCTTCTTCGTCAGCTTCATCAGTCATTGGCTCAGTTGGTTTTCCATGCCGACGCATCGAAATTTCATGAGAGCCTCTGACGCTCATCGTGTAGCCGAAGGGGCACGGTTGGATGTCGGCATCGCGGGACTGTCGCATCTTTATAATGGATTGAGCGTTGCGGCCAACACTTCAACCCCAGGTATGGATGTCGTAAATTCCTCTCTCTACAACTTCACGTCGTGGATTGAGATGCATGTATTGAGAGCGTTCGCAGCGCATCGGAGGCCAGATTTTTATGACTCCTATACCTTCCCATGGATCATGAGGCTGGTGGATGCTTCTGCTCCCAACCCTACCTAGCTAGGAGCCCTCCGCGTGCTGCTTAATCCATACTTCAACAAGGGCGGGATGGTTTTTGTTGATTGAGTCCTTTCTACTCCCGTCGGGCCTATTCAGCAGCTGTTTGACTTGTCGAAAGGTGGAGCGTCGTATTTAAAACCTAAGGAGATCATGCACCTATACTCGATTAGGCCGGGTTACCTGGTGTTCTGGCAGAACAACGCGACTATTTTTATGCAGTACAATCTGCATCGCTTCGCCCAGCAGTTGGGCTATAACCAGGGTGTCCTTTTCGAGGCGTTCTTGTTTAAGCCTACTCCATCACTGGAAGTCACGCGTGACATCAACCATCACTTTATACGGCTGAACACCGGCACCCGTTTCTTGATCCCCGAGGCTGACTATATTCCAAGGTTTGTGGGGTCCTTCGCGGGTTGGTACCATCATCGAGTCGGTCCCGTCATTGTTGAGGAGAGGCGGGTACTCTTCGAATGTCGATCGTCGGCTCCGGCCCAAGCTACTGGTATTCCGTTGCGGCCGCGGATAGTAGTTCGCCCTTCGTTGAGGGATGGCGGCGTGGTCCTTATCCCGAAATCAACTCCTCGCACTGCTGGGATGCCAGTGCGCACTAGAGCTCAGGCGAAGGCCTCCGATGAAGCGTCAGTGACAGTACCATCAGTGGCGGTGTCATCTGCGGTGGTATTGCCAAAAGGGGATACCGGAAGCGAGGTTAGCCAACGTCGCACCAAAGCGCCGAGGGGAAGGAAGCGATCCTATTCCAGTGTTAGCTCTAGCTCGAAAAGGAGGAAGAAAACAGCTGCCGGCTTGCTTGACCTCATGCTGGAATCTGAGCCTATTGTTCAAGAAGAGCCCATCTCCATGCATGAGCCGGATGACGGTCTTATTTATCCTGGCTCGTTAGTTGAGGAAGTCGTGCAATTAGCTGAAGCCTTAAGGCGCTCGCAGGATGAGACCGAAAATGTGCGCATCCCGAAGAAGCCCTACCCCCCGGTTATCTTCTATGAAGATCCCCCTTCACTACGGAGAGTGCATATGGGTCCTCTGCGAAGGGAAGATGAAAGAGCCTTCAAGCAGCCCATCTCGGCTGCTTCTGAAGACGAGTTGGCACTGAAGACCAGTGGGCATGAATCTGCATTTGAAGCCCGGTGAGCAAATTTCCTCAGGAAGGAACGATGGCTTGAAAAAGCCATACTAGAAGCATCCTGGCGCATCGGTGTGTGTGCTTTTCGTATTTTTCTTTTGGCAAATAATTTGTATCGCTTTTTATATCTCCTTATCTTTGCGAAAACTTTGCAGGGACTTCAGCAGTGAAAGTGGATCTGAGCCCAGGTCGTACCATGACCGTCGCTTCTATAGATGTCTCCCATGACGCATCGGCATGTGCAGAAGGGGTTACTACGACTACCGTTCCTATTGTGGAGCCTCCGGTGGTGGCTCTTGCTCCTTCGGTGTCCATTGCTCAAGCGGAGGTGACCCGATTGGCCACAGACCCTATGGATTTTTCTGACGGCATCTTGGAAATTGTAGGAAGGACCGCAAAGGCCACCGTTCTTTCTCCGGAGCCTGAAATGGCGGTTGTTTCTTCGCAGCTGGAAGCTGCTATGCCAGCAAATGTGCTCGGTGATGTGCCTGAGGGCATGGAGGAGGCCATCGAAGCTGCCATGCCTCCAGTTCAAGGCAACCGAAGCGTCGAAGGCAACCTCTTATATTTTATTGTTAATTATCCTCTCATTATCTGAACTCTTCTTTCTTTCAGAACTGCGGGAATTAGCGGCTTCTATAGTGGACTTATCTCCCAGGAAGTCCTTCTAGCGCTTACTTGACATGGCTGCCTGATTTGTCTAAAAAACTATCTATTACCGCAATCAAGAACGGCGTCGCTTTGCAGCTAGCCGGTGAGTACGGGTCGGTCCACAGGGATTTTGTGAATCTCCTAATCGCTCAAACGAGTTAATTTCGAAGGGTGTTCGGATTGGTTATTAAATCTAAAAACCTAATTATTCTATACTACGATTATCTAGATTTAGTCTTGCTAGGGTTAGGTTTAGTGATGGTTTAGAAATGCGAGTAAATCTCAACGCTTTCTATACCCAATTTAGGATCTAAGAGGAGTTATGGTAATTATCAATGAAGGGGATTAGATCCATTCGGGAAGGTGTTCCTTCCTCTAGGTTCTTGTCCTTCATTTAGAGATCCTTACCCTAACCTCCATGGAAAACACGCGCAATCGGGCCTTTATACTACGGTGTCATCGTAACCTCGAGGGGTAGGATGCCGTAGGGCGCGGTGTGTACGTGTATGCATGGAGTCCTATTGCAAATATATAATGGGTAAGAAAGGGATGAGAGATCTCATCTCTCAAAAGCCTTCCCCAGAGCTAACTCTAAACAATTATCTACGGCAATGAATTAAATCTACCTAGGGCAAAGAATTAAAATCTAAACTAGAGCAATTAATTGAAACTACTTACAGATGGCTCTCTCCAATCATCAACGCAGGATTATCAGATCTGAATTTATGAATTGAAAAGAGGCACCGATGCTTTCCATAAAGAATTCTGAATTTATTATTAAAAGGAGGCATAGGGAGGCATGAAAAGAATACAATGATTTGGGCTTCTATTTATAAGACATAGAAACCCTAGGTTACAATTGATTCGCACGTCTGCATTTACCAAAATATCCTTAGGAAGACCTAGTCAAAGTAGACTCCAAGCTTTGGTAAAATTTTATGTCTGGAAATTTTAGAACTGATTCTGGGCTTCTTGGGCTTTTTATTTCTTTGGATCTTTATTCAATTTGGCTTCTCTATTTCTTCCAGATCTCCAGTGAACAGTTGCAGTGGACTTTTAACCGTTTGCTTTGTAATCTTGGACCTTGCGTTTCGTTGTACTGATCTTTTGTGTAGACTTGATTAAGATCCTTCTATTTGTTAGTCAAAGTCCCTTTTTGTGTCGTCTTTTTTCTTTTTCACTGCTTTCGCTCCAAGAACCTGTAACCTGTAATATGTAGCAGACATGCGTCAAAAGCACCTGTTTATTTGTAAAAAGAATAAGAATGGGGAATATAATAATACAATATTATGGTGTGAACAAATACCCCCAAACTTATCTTTTGCTCGTCCTCGAGCAAACTTATTTTTTTATTCTCTACAAAAAAACTAACCGCACTTTCGCAGGGAAACGCGATTGCACCGAGCACGTGCAACAAGCCGTTAAACCTCTAGGTGTCCCTAGTAGGAGGAGTGTTGTCTCCTGAGGGTTTTCAGCGGATACTACCCACAAAATCCTATCAATTTGGCTTTTTTGACTTTAATTCTCCAATTAGGGTTTCTAACAAGGAACTCTATTATCTTCGACTTGCAAATTATCCACCCATATTCTTCACACTTTCTCATCATTTAACTTAAGATTATACATGTTCTACAGACTTACTTAGCTTTCGGCATTTCTTAAGTTTTCCTTCTAGGGTTCCATCTGCACTTAGGAATTTCTATCAACTTTACTAAAGATACAAGTTCTATCACTCCTTTCTTTCATCTAAACTCCAATCACATATCCCCACGTGTGTGAATAAATCACCCCTACACTTGGAAATTCAAATCAAGCAATCATACTCTTGTCCGTTGTCCAAAGCACTTATTAATTGGTGAATTTAAATGAATTTTGCTTACACATCCTTCATGCGACCTTTAATACTTCTTGAGGTACCAACAACCGATTACAAGATATGCTAGCACTTTAAAGCGTACTTCCTAGTCTTGCAACACCCAAGGCTTTAGCAGTGACTCCCAAACCAGTTGGTCTAAGGCATTAGGTGATGAAACACCCTCGCTAAATATTTTTCTCTTTTTAGCCTTAAGTAATCACAAAAACCAGTGTTCATTTTTTTTCTTTATTCACCCCTTTTTTTCCTTTTATTTTCATTATACTAAGGACTTTAGACAAGAGCATTTCAAGGTCTCCTCTACTATTCCAAGTTTCAAGGTGCGTGTTGGTGCAATTTTGTAGGGTATACATTTTCAGAATCTAGACTTAAGTTAGGAATTATTTTTCAAACTTATAGTCTAATAAAATATCAATACTTTTCCTTTATTTTGACTTAGCCCAAAAAGTTAACTCAAAATTTGCCTATTTCTAAATAAACTACAAAAGCATATACTTTATACCGTTAAACTTTAAGAAAGGTTATTTTTAGGGCTTTTAATTTACTAAGTCTAAGATCTAGTTGTTCTTAGCTAGTTAACCTATCTGTTAAACTTAAGTCAAAATAATGCCAAAATTGAATACAATAATTTTTATAATTTTTAAAATTTTCAAATTTTTATGGGTTTTCAAATAAGTATGCAAATGAAAAAATATGTACAAATGAATGCGAAGGAAGAAGACGTACCGAGCATACCCCCAAACTTAAATTTGACAGTGTCCTCACTGTCATGCTACACCAAGAGGGTCAAAATATTCGGCACTCCCCTGTTTATTTATTTATAATTTTTTTTATTTTTTATAGAAAAAGAAAAAAAAAGTATATGTACATATATACAACAAGGTTTCCCCCCAAACTTAACCTTGGCCTTACACAAGCCAAAGTTTAGCACCAACCATTCAAAAATCTTATCGTGGTAATGGTCGAGTTGGTGAAAGAATGGAGTGGAAAGAAAAGAGATGAGAAACACACGAGACCGTGTGGGAAGAAGGGTAGAATTTGGTCTCGGTGGGAGAGAAGAATGGCGGGAAAGAGAAAGAAGAGGAGTACGATCTTGAGGGTGTAAATCGAGTGAATAAATTAGCGCAATTTATGATGACCGATGTGTTAAAAGTGATTGTGCTAACCTATCAACCCGTTGAGAAATGGGGTCAAATCCCTCAATATTCGCAAGAAAGCATGGGTACGCCGAACTTGGTATTGGAGATGAAAGCGTAACGGTCTCTTGTACGGTTGGAACGATAGGAAGGACGAAAGGGAGTGAATTAGGGATAGTCTCATTCTCACCGTAGTAAACTGTCTCGAACTGGAAAGATTCCAACAATGGTTCGAAACGACTGTAAGCAACCGAGTCTGATGGTTCAACTAAATCATCTGAAAATTCAAAGGATTCAAACTCGGGCGGGGAGACATCAACATCGTCCGAAAAAGTGACACACTCGTCTGTGAGAACTGTGTCAAATTCAAAGGAAAAATTTTCAAGCTCACAGTCTTCAAGCGTGATATTAGGCATGGTCGGAGCGATGGAAGGGAGGGAGGGTGATTTAGTTAAAGGTGCAAGAGGATGAATTGGAAAATCCGACACATCAAACCAAAATGGTTCAACCTCAATATTATCCTCAATACTCTCCTCAATACTATCCTCATAATTCTCCTCAATATTTATCTCATCCATGCCTTTATCATCAAAATCAAGACGCATATGAAGTTCGGGAGAAACATTTAATGACTCGGGATGATGAATTGAACATAAAATATCAATCAAATCGACAGGTTCATCATCCGAAATATTCCCGGCGTCTATATCCTTAATCAAGTGAAAATCAATTTTTTCTGACACCTCATCAAAAGCATTGATATTTATCAATTTGGGTTCTAGAGTGGAGGTGTAAAGATCGAAAGGATTAAGTGTGGTTTCACTCGAAAGGGGTTCCTCATAATCTGGTAAATCAAGCACTACAAAGTCGCACAACTCATCATTTTGGACACATGTTTGAAAATTGGAGTTGTTGGATTCAATTGGGTAGGGGTAGGTTTGATTTGGAAATCCTCTCACATTCTCACTCTGTCCAACCGCCTCCTTATACATTGAAAAATTTGGAGCCAGTTGGAAACTAGCTACCGGTTCAGTAGGTTGCAAAAGGGCGGCTATGGACGCTTCCACATTCCTAACCATTTTGTTTGTTACTGCAGTATAAGCTTCCAACGACTGTTCCAAACTAGACTTGGGTGGTGAGGGGGTTTCGGTAAAAGATTCGAAATTGTTTGGATATGTGAAACTCCCAAAAGGTTGTGTAGAAACAGTGTCTAGTGACGGTGGAAAAGTCGGGTAGGACTGGTAGGAAGTGGATGGTTGGGCAGGATTAGGGTCAACATGTGGATAAAAAAATGAATGGACTTGTTGATCCCTAGAACTAGATGTATGGAGAGGGGTGAAAGATCGGCTACGAGATTGAGCAATATGCTCAGCAATAGACATCGGCTTAGGAGTTACAGCAGGACTTGGAAAAGTGGTGTCAATGTACAAAGGTGGTGAAGGTTGACATGGTTGACACAAAGTGGATTGCAACGTCAAACTGTTTCTCCTAGACGCTTCTATTTGATCTTTCAAAGATATTTTGGGCACGGAGGGATCTTCCTTAAATCGACCGAAACAATTGACGTACGAGAAAAAATTAGGTTCGGGATACCAAAGTTCGGCAAGAGATTTTTGATGTAGGGTATCCATAATGAGAAGAGAAAGAAAGAAGATTGGGGTGTAAGTGGGGTGCAAGGATTTCTTCGCGACAAAAGTTGCAAGTTTTTTTTTATAAAAATTTTCCTCTTATTTTTTATTTGTTTTGCAAAAATTTTCGATAAAGGGCTTAGACACAAATGCAATCAACCAGAAATGCACAATCAGACCTAGATCTAGGGTCACCTAAGTCAGCTAGACAGCTCCTAACTGTTCCAAAGGGCTAGAAATAGGGCCTCAAACCGTCTCTTCACCGCCAATTGCGGCCAGGTAAGTGCCAGGTAAGTGGGAGACTCCCCGCTACAAGTAGCGGTCCTAATTAAGTAACCACTTGCCTTGACACACTTGCCTAGACACCGCAAAGTCAGGTTAGGATTAACGGCTGATGCCTATAACTAGTCCTCTGTCCTATTGAGCTCGAAGTCCTTAGGGCCGAGTCTAGTATTTTTTAATTAAGATTTGGTCAATGCAAATGCCTTATGTGATTTCTGGGGTCCTGGGAAGGGTAATGAAATCCCCACCCAATCTGAGTTTGGTCAATAGCCCCTTAAAGTCCGATTAAAAAATGCAAAATAGTAAATTCACTTGCAATTAATTATTTTTATTTTT
Source organism: Agapanthus africanus (assembly GCA_030015575.1). Classification (NCBI taxonomy): domain Eukaryota; kingdom Viridiplantae; phylum Streptophyta; class Magnoliopsida; order Asparagales; family Amaryllidaceae; genus Agapanthus; species Agapanthus africanus. Next base: position 357,337,092 of record JASDDO010000010.1, on the reverse strand, counting down.
ATGCGCGGCGCAAAGAATCCTGCACAAAATCAATTATTGGAATGGGGAAGATTTTTAGCGCAAAGAATTATGCAGGAGATTTGACAAAACATATATTTTAGGTTGCAGAGGGGGGAAAAAGGAAACAAACAGTGAAAAGTTCGCGCGATGACGTCAGCATGACGCGGTGGTTCAGCGGCGGGAGCGCGCTTGCGCGGCGGAATGGTGGCGGTACGGAGGCTTCAGGTCTCCAAAAAAATTGTGCTGTTCTGATTTTCCAACCTCTTTCTGTTCTGATATATCTTTTTCTGTTTCGAACTCTGAATTTTTCCAGATCCGTCTCGATTGTAGATCCTGCGAAATTCAAACAAAAAATACCCTTCACAAAATACAAAGATGATAAATTTTTATATTTTTTGATTTTTCAGTTTTTATGATTTTTTAATTTTATATTAACCCGAAATTGCAAAAAGAAAATGACACGCCATCCCCGGCAACGGCGCCATTTGATTTGTCTCAAAAACTATCTATTACCGCAATCAAGAACGGCGTCGCTTTGCAGCTAGCCGGTGAGTATGGGTCGGTCCACAGGGATTTTGTGAATCTCCTAATCGCTCAAACGAGTTAATTCCGAAGGGTGTTCGGATTGGTTATTAAATCTAAAAACCTAATTATTCTATACTACGATTATCTAGATTTAGTCTTGCTAGGGTTAGGTTTAGGGATGGTTTGGAAATGCAAGTAAATCTCAACGCTTTCTATACCCAATTTAGGATCTAAGAGGAGTTATGGTAATTATCAATGAAGGGGATTAGATCCATTCGGGAAGGTGTTCCTTCCTCTAGGTTCTTATCCTTCCTTTAGAGATCCTTACCCTAACCTCCATGGAAAACACACGCAACCGGGCCTTTATACTATGGTGTCATCGTTACCTCGAGGGGTAGGATGCCGTAGGGCGCGGTGTGTACGTGTATGCATGGAGTCCTATTGCAAATATATAATGGGTAAGAAAGGGATGAGAGATCTCATCTCTCAAAAGCCTTCCCCAAAGCTAACTCTAAACAATTATCTACGGTAAGGAATTAAATCTACCTAGGGCAAAGAATTAAAATCTAAACTAGAGCAATTAATTGAAACTACTTACAGATGGCTCTCTCCAATCATCAACGCAGGTTTGTCAGATCTGAATTTATGAATTGAAAAGAGGCACCGATGCTTTCCATAAAGAATTCTGAATTTATTATTAAAAGGAGGCAAAGGGAGGCATGAAAAGAATACAATGATTTGGGCTTCTATTTATAAGACATAGAAACCCTAGGTTACAATTGATTCGCACGTCTGCATTTACCAAAATATCCTTAGGAAGACCTAGTCAAAGCAGACTCCAAGCTTTGGTAAAATTTTATGTCTGGAAATTTTAGAACTGATTCTGGGCTTCTTGGGCTTTTTATTTCTTTGGATCTTTATTCAATTTGGCTTCTCTATTTCTTCCAGATCTCCAGTGAACAATTGCAGTGGACTTTTAACCGTTTGCTTTGTAATCTTGGACCTTGCGTTTCCTTGTACTGGTCTTTTGTGTAGGCTTGATTAAGATCCTTCTATTTGTTGGTCAAAGTCCCTTTTTGTGTCGTCTTTTGTCCTTTTCACTGTTTTCGCTCCAAGAACCTGTAACCTGTAATATATAGCAGACATGCGTCAAAAGCACCTGTTTATTTGTAAAAAGAATAAGAATGGGGAATATAATAATACAATATTATGGTGTGAACACTGCCCTACGGGCGATATCCCCGCAAAGCATCGTCCTTTCTTCCGGACAAGGTCGGTGTTCTTTGACCGCTATGCTTTATTATCACTTTTTTTATGATGATGCTAACATGCCCTCTACAGTTCTGGAAACTGATGATGAAGTGGAGATCCTGGATAGGCCTGGGGATCTTTCAAACCCCCCTTGCATGGTTGTGGGTAAGTAAAACTTTACCCTTGGTATTTTTTTGTTTATTCCATGTTTGTCAGTCTCGCTGACTAGTCATAAACTTTGACAGTTTTGCCAGCTCCGGCTCTGTTAGAATCCCGAATCTCTATGCCCCCGGGACCATATGCCCGACGTGCGTCTGAAAGGATAGCAAGACAAAGCATTCACTCCTTGTCGGCCCTCATTGAAGATCTTCGTGCTGGAAGTTCTGTTACGGCCGAAGAATTTGCTGCCGAAGCCAATACTTCGTTGCCCTTCCTTGCTACTTATCATGATGAGACATCGGTGCATGTTTGGGTTGAGTATTGTCGCAGAGTGGAGGCTTGTTTACATAATCTTGAGTGTATACGCCTTCCTTCCGAGCTCTTAACTGCCACGGTGAGCCTGCGGGGCTGGATTGAGCGGTGTGTCACTAATCTTCAGTCTTGCGAAAAGAGGCTCAACCGGGAATTTTCGGAGAAGGAGCTAGCTTCATATGCTCTGGGGAACTCCAAGCTCAACTCACTGCTAAGACCACCCGTACGTACAAACTTTGGTGGGTGCTTCAAAAAGCTATCACAGAGGTGGTAGCTCTTGATAAAGCCGTTATCTTTACCCGCGAGATGGTTGAACCTTATAAAGTTGCTGAAAAGGAGCTTGAGAGTCAGTCCGCCCCGTATCAGGCTCAACAGTCTCAGGTGGAGACTCATCTTATAAAAATAACAAAGCTTGAAGCTAAGGCCGAGCGGAAGAATGATGAATTGACGAACTTATTGCACCATCCACCGACTTGAAGATTTTTTTTTATATTCTCCCTTTTTGTATTTACTCCTGAATGAGAGTGTCTTTTGATTCTTTTATGAAATGTACCTTGTAATCATTTGGATTCATGAATAAAAGAAATATTTCATTTTATGCCGGCGCTTTCTTTTCTTTGCTGTGTTATTGGCATGTTACTTTAGCAAATGTGGCCTATAAACGGTAGATAACAGTCCATCGTGACCTCCTTGTAAGGTAGCGATGGTTTAGGAAACAGGTTCAGGTCTGCTACCTAAGTATTTTTTAACTTTATGAGCCGTGAGGGTTTCATAAAGACGTTTCTCCCTACGAGTCGAGAGAATCTCGTAGGTGTAATTTCTCCTTAGGGGTCGTGAGGACTCCTAAGTGCGTTTTCTCTTGAGAGTCGTAAGGATCTCACAAAAGAGTTTTCTTTTTTATGGGTTGAGAGGTTTGCGCAGAGACATCGGTTTCCCTGAGATAAAGACGAATCGAGAGATTATTGGTTGACTTGATTCCGAGACGGAGCACGGTTCCGGCGGGAAGGTCATTGGTTGACTTGTTTCCGAGACGGAGCGTTGTTCCGGCGGGGAGGACATTAGCTGACTTGCTCCGCTTTCTGCGGTGTCGGGGTTGACTTGCTCCGCTTTCTGCGGTGTCGAGATAGAACGCCGTGTCGATCTTCTAGGATGCAGATGTTGTCGTCGAGATCTGACTCTCCCTTTAACAGAGTCTGTTGGGAAATGTGATTCCCTTTTCGTTTATTCCCATGGATTGTATACAGGGGTCAGTATGGACTCGCCCGTAAAGCAAAAGTTTCATTCTTTCATTTTTTTATTTCTTTCCGCGATGCACTATCATTTCAGCGTTTTATATCGCGAAAGTCGCGATTGCCCAATCATTTCGGCTATTTTTCGCGGTGCCCAATCATTTCGGCTATTTTTCTTTTTACTCATTTCTTTTTATTGCGATTTTCCCAATCATTTCTGCTATTTTTATATGTCTTTTTGGCTCGCTGATTTTGTTGCGAGTATGGACTTGAGATCTGATCCTAATCTTAGCATCAGCATCGCTGCGACTGAAATATGGCCAGGAGAGAATCATCATTTGCCGTGAAAGGACTTAGAATTTGATACCGATTTAGGCATTAGCATCGCTACCAATGGGACATTGCCAGGAGTGAATCATCATTTGCCCCATGTCGATTTGGACAAAGGTGGCTTAGTAGACAGGGTTAGGATCCTGTCAACTAAGTCTTTTTTGACTTTACGAACCGTAAGGGTCTCATAAAGGTATTTCTTCCTATGAGTCGTGAGAATCTTGTAGGTGTATGTTCTCATTAGAAGTCGTGAGGACTTCTAAGTGGTGTTTTCTCTTATAAGTCGTAAGGATCTCATAAGAGTGTTTTCTCCTTATAAGTCGAGAGGACCTACAAGTGTTATTCACCATATAGGGATATTTCTTGCCATTTGTAAAACTTGGCAAAGAAATATTTATTCGTACCCCTGGATTGTATACAAGGGTCAATATGGACCGCCTGTAGGGAGATTTAAGAGATATGATAGCTTAAGAACTGGTCTAGATCCCTGTAACTTAAGGCTTTTGAATCCTATGAGCCGTGAGGGTCTCACAGGGGGATTCTCCTCACGAGTCGTAAGAATCTCGTAAGTGTATTTAACGAGGTTGCGCCCTTCCGGGTTTTCACAAACTCGTCGGTAGCCCTGCTGTTTTTACTCACGGCGCCCTTTCGGGTTTTCATCCGTGCCCATTTTGCTTGTGGACATACCATTTTATTTTTATTTTTTATTTTTTTTTTGAATGGGAAATTCCACTAGATTGTAGGACCTGTTTGTAGGCCCCTTAATATCCTTCATGTCTTTTGAGAAGAAAGGACCATTCCACATAGAGATTCTTCCGCCAGTGAGGAATATGCCCCCTGTGTACATCTCGGGGGGAACGAGTACCCACGCTGTAGCTATTTTGATGACAGGTTGCTTCAGAGCTGCTTGTTTTTGTTGAGCGTAGGTGACAAATTCCATCTTGCCTCCGCTTTTCACTCATCATCATCGGATGAGAAAGAGTCTTGACCCATTTGATCCAATCGAGCCATTTTATCCATGAGTTCTTGGAAGGTCGTTGGCTTGAAGAGGGACATATACGAGGATGCCTTTGAATTTGGGTTAAGGGTGGCTATAAGCATTCCCATGGCTACAACATCATCGATGCGTTGCTTGTATTTGACTAGATATTTCGCCATCGGGTAACATATTGAACCCAAATCTCATTCGGTCTAACCCTTTCGTTGACCAGCACCGTCACGATAGTATATTCGTTCTTATTAGCGAATCCTTGACAGAAGAGCATATCCATTTCGTTAGAGCTCTTCATGAAATCATTTGGAAGTTCTGCATACCATACGAAGTCGATGCCCGCCCGACCGCTGACGAACTGTCGGAGGAGTAGTATATCATTCTCTCCAGTGTTACCACACATGGATTTAAATCGTGCGATGTGCTGGTGAGGATTCCCAGTTCCTTTGTCCATGTAAAACGTTGGAAGTGTGTACTCTGGTGGGTACTGTATTTGGTCGTACCATGTCGGATACGGTCGACCAGTCTTGATTGGTCTATTTGCAGCTTCACTGGCGTAGTGAGCTTTGATTTGCTGAGCGATATATGTTTCCAGCTTTTCTTTAGGAATCATTTCCTCCTCAGCCGTTGATGAGGTCTGTAGAGAATTTGAAATGTCACTCTTGTGTTTAAGACCGACTGCCGGCGGTTCATCTGCCATTGGTTCTGATTGAACCATCATTCCAGCCATATTTTGAATCAGAAGGGCCATCTGGTTCATTTGAGTGGAAATTTCTGCCGCTTCTGCATCTCCCTTTTTCAGAGCGCGCTTTAGAAAATCAATATCCGACTCCTTCTCTATTCTTTCTTCGGGTGCGTCCTTGGGATTTTCCCTAGGCGATGGATTACCGTTTGCTGCCGCTTGAGCGAGCATCTCCTACAGCTTTTCACGTTGCAGTTGAACCTTTGTCAGGGACCGAGTTTGAGGTCAGTGACTAGTAGAAGCTCAAACTTCGTCTTTGGATTTCACCATATGGATTGTATAAACTGTCATGCCACCAGGCTTGGGGTGTTTGGAGTTTACCTCGGACACTTGAGCTTTAATAGGCCCCTCTTTTTTGTGAGAAGCCGCTTTGGTTTTTTTTTTTTTTTGGAGGAACCGCTGTATCAGGATTTGTCTTGGGATGAGTCCCTTTGTATTTGAAAGAGGATTTGTCAGAATTTGGCTGACGTCTAGGGGAAGAGCCGCGGTTAACGACAGAGACCTTCACTTGCTTCCACACCTTATATATAGATAAGGAAAGTTGTTTTAGGGAGCGAACTGGTTTTTGCTCTTATGGGATCTCCATGGGCTAAGGAGATTTATTCAATATTGCGGTAGGAGAATTTTGTCTGACCCTTCGCAACAGTTTGAAGCTGTTCCCAGTTGGAACAACAACATTTACCACTGGGGTTGAAACGGGACCATACGGAGAACTTCCCCCAGCTCATTTTGTATGATGCCGATATCGACGTCGACTGTTTCTTATGGCCGGGATTTGATTAGATTCAGGATTTTGCCGAGCCTACCCCCTGTTTCCTTTGAGAGCTTGAATATTCTGCCCCCTGCGTCGACCTTGGTCCTTGGCATGTGCCAGTTGTTTGAGGACTGATTCCGTCGGCAAAGCTGCTGCTTGGGGAGCCAGCCTGTGAAAGACAGACTTCCTCTGAGCATCCTCCATCGGCGTTGAGGTACCGAGGGTGAGAGGTGGGAGTATCGACCCAAAAAGAAGCCAGGTGATTTCTTGAAGAGCCGGATTGCAGAGATTTGAGGCTGCAAGTGACCCATAATTGATTCCGCCAGATGTGACAGAGCCTGAGTTGCGGTGAGTGAAAGTAAACGCCATTCTCGGAAAAGACGGAATGCCGGCTTCAGTATCCCCTCATCCAAGGGCAACCACAAATATATATACCGCGATTATTTGATTGTGGAAAAACATGACACATGAAGTGTGAAGTGGAAAGAGGAAAAGGTCCCATCGGGCGTGCCAGAATCTGTTCACTGCCGAAAGACGCGACCGAGACGTTAGGACGTCTGGCCTGAATTTTGGGGGGAGATGCTATTTGGTTTTATCCGTCCACCTCTCTGAAGATGCCAAGTTGATTTATGGCACCGTGTATCGGAGGTTTGGACAGATGCAGCCGTTGTAGCAGACTTCGTCAGATTCTCCCTCATTTCCGAGGGGTTTTTGATTGTGGAGACGCTCTTCCCTGCAGGGGAAAGCACCTGTAGTTAATTATGTTACCGCATAGCGATAACCACTTTCTCCTGCTCCAGATGTTCACATCGTGTCGTGTGTGTTTGTTTTTTTTAGGTTGTCCGTAGATTGTATACGGAGACTTATTCGTGTTGTCGCCCGCAGGGCGTGGATTAGTCCAAATCCATATTTTCTTAGATTTTGGTTTGTTTGATTTAAGTCTTGTTAATCTCGTTTGAGATTAAGATCAGACTTAAATATTTGTTAAGAATATGTTAGTCTAATTTTAGACTAAGATCTACTTAACAAGGTTTGAGGATCATTTAGATCCAACGAAAGAGCATTTGGGCTCTATTATTTTAGTTCAAGGACGTTGCGGTCCGTTATTAGTTTAGGGACGTTGCGGTCCACAGATCACCATTTTTAAGGTGAGGGTTTAGTTTAAGGACGTTACGGTCCACAGAGTTTAGTTTAGGGAAGTTGAGGTCCATTGGGTTTAAGGACATCATAATCTATGTTTAAGGACATCATAGTCCATAGAGTTTAGTTTAGGGGCGTTGCGGTCCATTGGATTTAAGGACATCATAGTCCATGTTTAAGGACATCATAGTCCATAGAGTTTAGTTTAGGGACATTGCGGTCCATTGAGTTTAAGGACATCATAGTTCATGTTTAAGGACATCATAATCCATGGAGTTTAGTTTAGGGGCGTTGCGGTCCATTGGGTTTAAGGACATCATAGTCCATATTTAAGGTCATCATAGTCCATAGAGTTTAGTTTAGGGACATTGCGGTCCATTGGGTTTAAGGACACCATAGTCCATGTTTAAGGACAACATAGTCCATGGAGTTTAGTTTAGAGACGTTGCGGTCCATTGGGTTTAAGGACATCATAGTCCATGTTTAAGGACATCATAATCCATAGAGTTTAGTTTAGGGACGTTGCGGTCCATTGGGTTTAAGGACATCATAGTCCATAGGGTTTAAGGACATTATAGTCCATGGAGTTTAGTTTAGGGATGTTGCGGTCCATTGGGTTTAAGGACTTCATAGTCCATATGGTTTAAGGACATCATAGTCCATAGAGTTTTGGCTCATCGGTTTGGGGGAGCGCCAAGAGTTATTGGTTATTGGGACCCTCCACTTCTCTGATGACGTTGAAGAATTACAACGACATGTATCAGAGGTGTGGAGAGATGTACCCTTGAACCAAATTCTAAATCGAGGAGTTATCAATTCTGAGCATAGAGGCTCGATTTGCTTGAAGATTTAATCTCAGGAGGAACTTAACCAGTTTGGGGTTGAAGTTGGTTCCTTATAGTGTTGAACACTAACGTATTTTTAGTGCTTACGCGCTCCCACGTGATGCTCTAAGGCAATATTAAATACTGAAAGTTGAAAGCGCTCACGTGTGGCACGTGAGGCCCTGAAACAGTGTTAAACACTGGAATTTAGGATCGCTCACGTGTTACACGTGATACTCTTGAAAGTTAGCACTGTTCGCTTGGGTTTATTCCCTTGTTCTTAAGTTTTGCAACCATTACGTATAGACACGTAGGGTGCCACTAAGTTAGGCACTGCCTCCTTTGAATTTATCTTCCTATTCTTTTCTAAGTGCTAAGCACTATTGGAGGTCGCGTGGGATCACGTGACTCAATCTCAGTTGTTCCTTTTTGTTTCTCAGAGGTGCTCACGTGGGAACACGTGATCTGTCCTTTGTAGCCTTAAACGCTAATATGCATGTGGCTCTTGATCTTAGTCTTGAGAATTTCAAGTCCTTTGTTTTATAAGAATTAAATTCTCATGTAGGGTTAAACCCTAGCTTTATCAAAGGAATTAAATTCCTGTGTCTTTGGAAGAATTAAATTCTTCAAACCTAGTTCTTTTCCTCTAGGTTTTGGGACTGCATAACAGAATCTCCCCGATGAGAATTAAATTCTCAACTTGTGGGGAGATCTGCTTCTGCATATCTCAACCAGAGGAAGAACTGAGTTCTCTTTTTTTTGAAGAGTTAAACTCTTGTAAAAGGAGATAAAATGATCTCTGAGTCTTTTCCTCACCTAGGGTTTATTTTTCTTTAAAGAGAACTGTAACACCTGAGCCCAATAGTACTGTGTATATTACTAGTTGAGGGTTATTTATTGCTCATTCCAATTTTCCTGATTTTCTGGTGTTTATTGCTAAATTTTACCCGGTTAAGTCATTTTAGCACATAACAATTTTTAACTCCGAAAATGAAATTAAAGATGTCCATGTTGGCCTACTCGTCGCCACTAGTCGCGTGGTAGCGTCCGCGTGTCGAGATTCCGTTCCGTTTGGCTAAACGGGCAAGTTTGGACGACTACGTGCGCGTGCAAGTGTCCGACTTGGGGGCATGCATTTTAATCTTTAAACACCTCTTTTCAAAATTTGGAACCCGCTTAAAATCTTATAATTTGAATTTGGAACATTTGGGCGCAACCCGGGCGCGATTTGGAAATGTTTCATTTCGCGCCAAAAAGGGCCCGTTTCAATTTAATTTATATAACTATAATCACATACGAATCTCATTTCTTTAACTCAAATCCCTCACAGATCCTACGCTTTTCATTTTCAAATCATCTCGTGGCCAATCACAGGCCACCAACCCACCGCGTGGGCCCCTCCTTTCCCCATCTCTCTCTGCCTCTCTCCTCATTCTCTCTCTCTCTCTATCTCACCAAATCTCTCTTTCTCTCTCCAATCTCTCTCTCTCCTCTCGTATTTAACCCCCATGCAGCAGCCGCCTCGTTAACCCATCTTCCTCCATCGCGACCACGAACCCTAACCCTAACCCTAGTCTCGCGATCCCACTGCCGACTTCCCCGCGACCTCGCTGTCGCCGCCGGCAGCGCCCCCTCGACCGCCACACTTCCTCCCTCCTTCCTCCTCTCTCTCCCGCGTCGGCACCCATCTCCCCGACGCCTCCATCCCCTCGCAACCTCACCGTCGACGTCGCCCATCGTCGTCGACGACCCCACGACTCCCTTTCACCCTACTCGACCCGACCTCGTCGTCGTTCCCTCCTCCCCTCGCCGGAAAAAGCAACCCGACCCTTCACCCAACGCCTGCACCTTCCCTGTTCACCGGAAAAACGCGCCGGAGACCCCGTCGACACCACCTCCGACCACCTCCCTCTCTCCCACGACCACCAGAGCCGACCACACTCCTCCCCACTCACCGCAGCACCCCTTCCAGCGACCCCGAGCCGTTCAGCCGTTCCAACACCCTCGCCGCGCCTCCTGTTCACCGCCGGTGGGTCCATCGCCGTCGGGCCCGTCATAGTTACCCCTGTTCCTCCTCTGTAAGCATCACTTTACTTCCTTTGGTGCGAAATCCCGTTGATCTTGTATGTTATCTTATTGCTAACCCGTTGCCGTTAACTTTTGCCGGAACCCGACCGTGCCGTTTGACGAACCCGACGCTTCAGCGAGGTCCCCTGGTCCGTGTGTTTCCGTTGACCTCTGTTGGGACTCGATCCGTGGCCCGTGCTTCCTTATCGCAGTTTCTGCCGACATCGCATCCGTGTTTCGGTTTGCGGAACCGCCGAGGCAAGTATCCGAATACTTGCTTAACATGCTACAACTTAATCGTCATATTATAACCACACAACTAGTATAACATCGATACCTTTTATAACTGAGAATTGCTAGTCACGACTATCCGTAACTTAAAATCAATGAAATCATTGCTTGTATTAACCGGTCTGCTATTAACTCATACTTAACTATTCAAACCCAGTAGATCACCCCCACTTCATTTGTGAAAATCACACACGAGACAATTATTGTGTTTAGTTCAAATTCATGTAACTCTATTACGTATATTATCGATATTGTTCGCCTTGTGGCTTTTGCACCTCAAAGGTGCGTGAACCGGATTAATAAGAGAGTACTAATATCACTGTGTCCACATAGAATAATAATTGTTAATTGCTGTTCCCTGCTACTGTTCATTATTTGTTACTATACATGTTATCATCATTGCATTACATATTGACCGATCTTGACACACCTGACACATGTACTGATACACCGGACACAACGCCCTGTACATATCGACTCTACCTGTTGAAAGCAACCTGACCTGTTACCTGATCTCATGCCTAATGCCGACAAACCTAACCATTCCTGCTGTCGATCCAGACAGACCTACCTTTGCTTGACTTGTGTTGGCATTAGTCCTTGACTACTGAATACCTGACTGACATACTTAGTTTGGGGGTATGGGGAAATCAAAGGTGAAACCGACTTGTAACTCAACAGTTCGATACATTGTTCTGATCAGTCTTACGGGCTTGGCCAGCTCCGGAGTGTTGATGCTGACATCACTCATCCATCCTACTACCTTTTACTGCTTAGCGGCACGTCTCGGATTCAGCCCCGAGAATCATGACCGTGGTCCCGGGCACGCACGGGATACTATTGAGTTACATCGACGATTCATCAATTGGTTTCAAAGACTATAGAGTAGAAAACCTGATAGGACAGTTTAGTCACTACTGCATATTACCCTGTTTATTACTTCTTATTACCGCTTTATTCATGTTCATGCTTGCATTGTTTATTACCATGTTTATGCTACATTACTTGATATCATGACGCGCTGACGTCTGGGTTTTGCATGGCCCAGATTCCGTGCCCTTGACGTCGACCGAGCAGGAGTACTTCAGCCAGCAGGCTGAACTGTGAGTTCTTGAGGGTTTAGTTTATTTATGTCATTTCATTTCCAGATGTGAGCCCGCATTATGGGACATACTGTTCATTCATTGTATTGGATCTTTAGCTTCCGCACTTATTGTTTATTGATTCTTGTTATTATGGATTTGGACATGTATTAGTTTAGTTTATTTTTTTTTTACTGTTCTTGATATCTTTACAACCGTAATGTGACTGTGGATGGATACTTCCTACCCACAGGTAGCATGGTTGGCTATGTCACGTGCCCAAATCTTGCGTACTCTGGGAAGCGGGGCGTGACAAGAACTCTTCTTCTTTTTTGTTTTCTCCAGTCTTATGAGGGGGGTCTCCTCTCCTTTTCTGTCTCCCTCTCTTCAGTCTCGTGTCCTTTATATAGCAAATGCAAGTTTGTTGATTTTTGTTAAGGAAATATCTCATTGAGATATTTTTGATTAATTCGGGGATTTTATCCACCGTTGGATCTTTGATCCAGGGACCCCCTGTTTTACAGAAGACAATTTCATGTTTTTAACAAGATTGGAAAAATATGTTCCCATACAGAGTTTATTCTGTATCTTGGTGATTTTTAATCACCTTGGATCTTTGATCCAACGGTGCTCTGATTTACAAAGCACAATCTTTCTGGTTTAGAAAGATTGGGGAAAATATTTTCCCATACAGAGCTTATTCTGTATCTTGGTGATTTTTAATCACCATTAGATTTTTGATCCAACGGTGTTCTAATTTACAGAGCACAATATTTCTTGTTTAGAAAGATTGGGAAAATATTTCCAAAATAGGGTTCTGATCCCTTTTATATAGAATTTAACTCTATCGGCTCAGAAGGTATTAGGAATTCTCACGTGTTGCACATGACCCAATAGCACCAGATCGGTTTGCCTATATGCAGCAGTCTCAGAGCATCACGTGTTGGCACGTGATGCGCCTTCTGCCTGTTATTTGTTTCATGAAGGCACCTATATACTTTTGTATATAGATGCTCACGTGTGGCACGTGAGGCTCAACTTCAGCATTGTTTGTTAAGTGTAATGCTTATAATTTTTGCTCCAAGACGCATCACGTGTGGGCACGTGATGCTCCTTTTGGGGAATTCTTCCATCGCTTTTTTGTTCATTATTTATTTAATTTTTATAAGAGAACATAAACCATGGCTAAACAATAATGGTTAGATTAATAAATATCTTCAAGTAAAACAAAATTAGTGGACTTGGTCAATAGTTCTACAAATCACAAGGGTTTTGGAAATGGAGTTAAGATTTGTAAACCGTGGTTTCATAAGGTTAGCAAATATTAAGTGTGGTTTCAATGGCGATGTGCTTGTGCTTTGGCCCATCGAAGGCGCAGCGAGAAGTGGAGCGCCTCAAATCGCAAGAAGCCTACTCTTGAGCCGCCGAGGCCGCTCAAAAGAGGTACGCACATTTTTTCTCCAAATTCAAAAACCCTGATATCTTGAGCTGTTACCTTTTCCCTTGGATTTTGATCGAGATGATGGGATCTGTTAGAATTAGGGTTTTTTTGGGTCATAATCGGTGTGAGGAGCTTGCTCCAATACGCCACTGATCGGGTATTTCATTTTTTAGTTGCCCTTATTTTGATGGATCTGTTAGAATTAGGGCTTCGTGGAGAGTTTTTTTTAAGATAGTGTGATTGGTGTAATTTATTGCATTTTTTCTATCTCATTTATCATTTTATTGTCATATATTATACTGTTTCGGATATATTTTGTGAATTATTACAGATAACAGGGTTTGCATGCAAAAAGACGGAAAACTATGATAAAATGAGGATTACGTGCGTAAAATGAAGACTTAAGCGAGTTATTTAGGATTATCAAAAGATATTTTAAAAATTTGGAACAAATTTGAGAATATTATTGCAAATCAGCAAAGATTGCAACAAATAGAGGTGAATCAATCATCATAAGAACAAATCGGTTGAAGAAACCAAACCAAATCAAAATCAACAAATCAACCTGTCTAATTATATGCCAAATTTAAGATCAATTCGGAGCTCCATGAAACTATAGAAAGACAACGACATATTCAAGATTTTATGTGCTCAAAAATCATCTAAATCAGCAAAAAAACTGGAGACACGACATTATAAAACAGTGACGGCGACGACGAATCAAGTCAAACAACGCCGGAGCAGCGGTCGATTTTAGACCGTTCGATGAAATTTTTCATGGGCACTATCGTCTTTCCACATAGATTAATTTGAGATGTAGGGTTTCGTCTTTCGAAAATTCTAAAGACACGCAACAGTATCCAACAGAACAATTAGATTCTCATTAATTAGATTTTCATAGTTGTTAGCAAGTTTGATTCTCTTGTATCTTTTATTACTTTTTCTCTAAATTTTCTTAGCCCTATATAAGCACCTGTATAGTTCTAGGATTTCATATCTCTCTCATAGCATTCAAGTTAGGGTTTTCAAGGAGAAGAGATCGAGTTCTATTGTAAGTTTTCTTATGAATATTAATAAAACTTTAGGTTTCTTTAATATCATGAGCGACTAGTATTTCTTTTAGGTGTTTTTATTTTCAATTTCTATGGGTTGATATTCTTATTTCTCTTCTTTTCTATGCTTTGATTTTGAATCTCTTATGTTCTTTATTATTATCTTCATAGTTATGCATCTAATAAACTAATCTAGTAATGAAAGATGACGCCTTGAACTAGATTAGTGAAACGCGATAACACCGATAATTTAATTAAGTTGATAATAATTGACACCTAGAAACTGCAGGGTTCTCTAGGTCACCGCTGGGTTTTGGGAGGCATCGACCATGCCATTTTAAAAAATTTGGCGCACTAAAAAACCCTAACCTAAAATCTTAACTAGAGTATTAGACGAAATAAGAATGTGAACATCTTTACATCTAAGTTAACAAGAAATACAATCTTTGTAGACTGGTCATTCACTTCAATAGCTCCGTGTAGTAGTCCCTTTACTCCAAGTAGTGAACTCGCGGACTCTAGAAAGGCTCCACAAGATGAAAGGAACAAGCTTCCTTGAAGTCTTCGAGGCTGAAGATGATCTACGTCCAGAAAACACCAACTCAAGTTATCTCTTCACTAATATGGTATTAGTGAAGCAAACACCCTAAACTAAATGGAAAATCTGGTAGAGGATGATGAAATAGAAATTTTGCTAACTTTAGAAATATTTTTCTCACTCATTTTCTTCACCTCCCAAAAAGCTAGTGAGCTTAAGGAAGGAGATGAAGAAAAGCAATCATTGAAAAAGTCTAGTGTAGAATGGCAACTATGGGTGAGTTAATATCATATACTAACTCTTGTAGAGACTAAATTGTTCACCGCCGAAAGACGCGATCGGGACGTTAGGACGTCTGGCCGGAATTTTGGGAGGAGATGCTATTTGGTTCTATCCGTCCATCTCTCCAAAAATTCCAAGTTGATTTATGGCACCGTGTATCGGAGGTTTGGACAGATGCGGCCGTTGTAGCAGACTTCATCAGATTCTCCCTCATTTGCGAAGGGTTTTTGATTGTGGGGACGTTCTTCCCTACAGGCGCAAGCCCCAGTAATTAATTATGTTACCGCGTAACGATAACCACTTTCTCCTGCTCCAGATGTTCACTTCGTGTCGTGTGTATTTGTTTTGTTTTAGGTTGCCCATGGATTGTATACGAAGACTAATACGTGTTGTCGCCCGTAGGGCATGGATTAGTCCAAATTCGTATTTCATTATATTTGGGTTTGTTTGATTTAAGGCTCGTTAATCTCGTTTGAGATTAAGATCAGACTTAAATGTTTATTAAGAATACGTTAGTCTAATTTTAGACTAAGATCTACTTAACAAGGTTTGAGAATCATTTAGATCCAACGAAAGAGCATTTAGGCTCTATTATTTTAGTTCAAGAATGTTGCGGTCCGTTATTAGTTTAGGGACGTTGCAGTCCACAGATCACCATTTCTAAGGTGAGGGTTTAGTTTAAGGACGTTACGGTCCACAGAGTTTAGTTTAGGGACGTTGCGGTCCATTGGATTTAAGGACATCATAGTCCATGTTTGACCACATCATAGTCCATAGAGTTTAGTTTAGGGACGTTGCGGTCCATTGAGTTTAAGAACATCATACTCCAAAGAGTTTAGTTTAGGGACATTGCGATCCATTGGGTTTAAGGACATCATAGTCCGTGTTTAAGGACATCATAGTCCATGGAGTTTAGTTTAGGGGCGTTGCGGTCCATTGGGTTTAAGGACATCAAAGTTCATGTTTAAGGACACCATAGTCCATAGAGTTTAGTTTATGAACGTTGCGGTCCATTGGGTTTAAGGACATCATAGTCCATGTTTAAGGACATCATAGTCCATAGAGTTTAGTTTAGGGACGTTGCGGTCCATCGGATTTAAGGACATCATAGTCTATGTTTAAGGACATCATAGTTTATGGAGTTTAGTTTAGGGACGTTGCGGTCCATTGGGTTTAAGGACATCATAGTCCATAGGGTTTAAGGACGTCATAGTCCATGGAGTTTAGTTTAGGGACGTTGCGTTCCATTGGGTTTAAGGACATCATAATCCATAGGGTTTAAGGACATCATAGTCCATAGAGTTTAGTTTAGGGACGTTGCGGTCCATAGGGATTAAGGACATCATAGTCCATATGGTTTAAGAACATCATAGTCCATGGAGTTTTGGCTCATCGGTTTGGGGGTGCGCCAAGAGTTATTGGTTATTGGGACCCTCCACCTCTCTGAAGACGTTGAAGAATTACAACGACATGTATCAGAGGTCTGGAGAGATGTACCCTTGAACCAAATTCCAAATCGAGGAGTTATCAATTCTGAGCATAGAGGCTCGGTTTGCTTGGAGATTTAATCTCAGGAGGAACTTAACCATTTTGGGGTTGAAGTTGGTTCCTTATGGTGTTAAACACTAACATATTTTTAGTGCTCACGTGCTCCCACGTGATGCTCTAAGGAAATGTTAAACACTGAAAGTTGAAAGCGCTTGCGTGTGGCATGTGAGGCTCTAAAGCAGTGTTAAACACTGGAATTTGGGATCGCTCACGTGTTACACGTGGTGCTCTTAAAAGTTGGCGCTGTTCGCTTGGGTTTATTCCCTTGTTCTTAAGTTTTGCAACCATCACGTGTAGACACGTGGGGTGCCACTAAGTTAGGCACTGCCTTATTTGCATTTATCTTCCTATTCTTTTCTAAGTGCTAAGCACTATTGAAGGTCACGTGGGATCACGTAACTCAATCTCAGTTGTTCCTTTTTGTTTCTCAGAGGTGCTCATGTAGGAACACGTGATCTGTCGTTGTAGCCTTAAACGCTAATATGCATGGGGCTCTTGATCTATGGCACGGGGAGATGCTATTTGATTTATGGCACCGTGTATCGGAGGTTTGGACAGATGCAGCCATTGTAGCAGACTTCGTCAAATTCTCCCTCATTTCCGAGGGGTTTTTGATTGTGGGGACGCTCTTCCCTGCAGGCGCAAGCCCCTGTAGTTAATTACGTTACCGCGTAGCGATAACCACTTTCTCCTGCTCCAGATGTTCACATCGTGTCGTGTGTGTTTGTTTTGTTTTAGGTTTCCCGTAGATTGTATACGGAGACTAATTCGTGTTGTCGGCCGCAGGGCGTGGATTAGTCCAAATCCATATTTTCTTAGATTTGGGTTTGTTTGATTTAAGGCTCGTTAATCTCGTTTGAGATTAAGATCAGACTTAAATGTTTGTTAAGAATATGTTAGTCTAATTTTAGACTAAGATCTACTTAACAAGGTTTGATGATTATTTAGATCCAACGAAAGAGCATTTGGGCTCTATTATTTTAGTTCAAGGACGTTGCGGTCCGTTATTAGTTTAGGGATGTTGCGGTCCACAGATCACCATTTTTAAGGTGATGGTTTAGTTTAAGGATGTTACGGTCCACAGAGTTTAGTTTAGGGAAGTTGCGGTCCATTGGGTTTAAGAACATCATAGTCTATGTTTAAGGACGTCATATTCCATAGAGTTTAGTTTAGGGGCGTTGCGGTCCATTGGGTTTAAGGACATCATAGTCCATATGGTTTAAGAACATCATAGTCCATAGAGTTTAGTTTAGGGACGTTGCGGTCCATTGAGTTTAAGGACATCGTAGTCCATGGAGTTTAGTTTAGAGGCGTTGCGGTCCATTGGGTTTAAGGACATCATGGTCCATGTTTAAGGACATCATAGTCCATAGAGTTTAGTTTAGGGACGTTGCGGTCCATTGGGTTTAACGACACCATAGTCCATGTTTAAGGACATCATAGTCCATGGAGTTTAGTTTAGGGACGTTGCGGTCCATTGGGTTTAAGGACATCATAGTCCATGGAGTTTAGTTTAGGGACGTTGCGGTCCATTGGGTTTAACGACACCATAGTCCATGTTTAAGGACATCATAGTCCATGGAGTTTAGTTTAGGGACGTTGCGGTCCATTGGGTTTAAGGACAACATAGTCTATAGGGTTTAAGGACATCATAGTCCATGGAGTTTAGTTTAGGGATGTTGCGGTCCATTGGGTTTAAGGACATCATAGTCCATATGGTTTAAGGACATCATAGTCCCTGGAGTTTTGGCTCATCGGTTTGGGGGAGCGCCAAGAGTTATTGGTTATTGGGACCCTCCACCTCTCTGAAGACGTTGAAGAATTACAACGACATGTATCAGAGGTGTGGAGAGTTGTACCCTTAAACCAAATTCTAAATCGTGGAGTTATCAATTCTGAGCATAGAGGTTCGATTTGCTTGGAGATTTAATCTCAGGAGGAACTTAACCAGTTTGGGGTTGAAGTTGGTTCCTTATAGTGTTGGACACTAACGTATTTTTAGTGTTTACGCGCTCCCACGTGATGCTCTAAGGCAATATTAAATACTGAAAATTGAAGGCGCTCACGTGGGGTGTGTGAGGCCCTAAAACAGTGTTAAACACTGGAATTTAGGATCGCTCACGTGTTACACATGATACTCTTAAAAGTTAGCACTGTTCGCTTGGGTTTATTCCCTTGTTCTTAAGTTTTGCAACCATCACGTGTAGACACGTGGGGTGCCACTAAGTTAGGCACTGCCTCCTTTGAATTTATCTTCCTATTCTTTTCTAAGTGCTAAGCACTATTGGAGGTCGTGTGGGATCACGTGACTCAATCTCAGTTGTTCCTTTTTGTTTCTCAGAGGTGCTCACGTGGGAACACGTGATCTGTCCTTTGTAGCCTTAAACGCTAATATGCATGGGGCTCTTGATCTTAGTCTTGAGAATTTCAAGTCCTTTGTTTTATATGAATTAAATTCTCATGTAGGGTTAAACCCTAGCTTTATCAAAAGAATTAAATTCCCGTGTCTTTGGAAGAATTAAATTCTTCAAACCTAGTTCTTTTCCTCTAGGTTTTGGGACTGCATAACAGAATCTCCCCGATGAGAATTAAATTCTCAACTTGTGGGGAGATCTGCTTCTGCAGATCTCAACCTGAAGAAGAACTAAGTTCTCTTTTTTTTTGAAAAGTTAAACTCTTGTAAAAGGAGATAAAATGATCTCTGAGTCTTTTCCTCACCTAGGGTTTATTTTTCTTTAAAGAGAACTCTTCTTCTTTTTTGTTTTCTCCAGTCTTATGAGGGGGGTCTCCTCTCCTTTTCAGTCTCCCTCTCTTCAGTCTCGAGTCCTTTATATAGCACATGCAAGTTTGTTGATTTTTTTTAAGGAAATATCTCATTGAGATATTTTTTATTAATTCGGGGATTTTATACACTGTTGGATCTTTGATCCAGGGACCCCCTGTTTTATAGAAAACAATTTCATGTTTTTAACAAGATTGGAAAAATATTTTTCCATACAGAGTTTATTCTGTATCTTGGTGATGTTTAATCACCATTGGATCTTTGATCCAACGGTGCTCTGATTTACAGAGCACAATCTTTCTGCTTTAGAAAGATTGGGGAAAATATTTTCCCATACAGAGCTTATTCTGTATCTTGGTGATTTTTAATCACCATTGGATTTTTTATCCAACGGTGTTATAATTTACAGAGCACAATATTTCTTGTTTAGAAAGATTGGGAAAATATTTCCAAAATAGGGTTCTGATCCCTTTTATATAGAATTTAACTCTATCGGCTCAGAAGGTATTAGGAATTCTCACGTGTAGCACGTGACCCAATGGCACCAGACCGGTTTGCCTATATGCTGCAGACTCAGAGTATCACATGTTGGCACGTGATGCGCCTTCTGCCTGTTATTTGTTTCATGAAGACGCCTATATACTTTTGTATATAGATGCTCACGTGTGGCACGTGAGGCTCAACTTCAGCATTGTTTGTTAAGTGTAATGCTTATAATTTTTGCTCCAAGGCGCATCATGTTGGGCACGTGATGCTCCTTTTGGGGAATTCTTCCATCGCTTTTTGGTTCATTATTTATTTATTTTTTTATAAGAGAACATAAACCATTGCTAAACAATAATAGTTAGGTTAATAAATATCTTCAAGTAAAACAAAATTAGTGGACTTGGTCAATAGTTCTACAAGCTTCTACAAGCTTCAACCATGTGACTAATTTCCAATTAATTTGATTTACTTTAAATAAACAAAACCTTACGTTATTATAAGCATGGTGTGATTCTCATACACCCATGTAGTATGTGGCATCAAGCATGACACATAAGATATACATTAATATATATCACATATATACTAAGTGTACACTGGTAAGAAAAAGAATTCTTGAGTGAGCTAATATTAATTAATATAATTTAATATATCAAAAATATAATTATGCATTAAATTATTAAATCAACACTTGATTTAATAATCCGGCTATATCACATATAACTGACTAATATTATATGTATCAATTTATCGAATCAACACTTGATTCGACAGCCCGGCTATATCACATATAACCGACCGATATCACATATCACGAGAATAGAATACAGTATCATATACACGTATTAATCTCGGTCCCGCACATATCGCATATGTGCTCCTACTTCGTTTCGCCTGAGTCAGGAAACCTCTGTGTAGGAATCTAAAGACTCGTCAATACGCCGGCAGTAGGTGGTGATCATATCAGTCACCCACAATCCGCAAGCAGTCTGCTAAACGTAACGGCCACCCGGGTATTGAGCGATCAGAAGATCAATAAGAAAGCCTGCTCATACTCCTGCGAATCCAACCAGTAACACTACCGTACAGTCCGGTCTCTTCGTCAGATATATCGCATATCTCAGCCTGGGGTGGTAAACGTCAGACCCCAATAGCCTGATAAGCCATGACGATGTGAGGCCCATAAAGGTTCGAGAAACTACTGATAACACTTACCAGTAGATCTCATCAACTCTGGCCAGGGATTTCCTGTTATGGCCAATCAAGCATAGCGCAACATCAACCCCAAATACCGGGAGAGACGAAATCCACTCCTATCGCTCATTGCCTCCATGTGACTCGGGACTGTACCCAAAAACCACCATTTTGCACGATCTATTGAACGTGGTAAGGTGGAAATCAAAGCACAGTGGGAATCACACAAGACTCTATGACGATCTCGGATCGACAGACTAACCTGTATCAGTGTCACTAGAGAACTACTATCTGATGATAGGTATAATACCATCTAAGAGTTCTCGGCGAGTCCGTTCAGTATACCCAGTCTCCACTGAGCACCCGCATATCTTCTCTGATGAAAAACATCAATGGATGTGGGATCATCCATCGCCCATCATATGGGTCGAGAAGCATATACGCTAGTCTACTCTGGAATATTGATACCCCGTTTTGATACTCCCACGATTAGGAACATTTGAAGGATGTACTTACCGACTACCTCTGCCCCACTAATATGATTTACATCATAATCCTGTTAGTCAAGTACTCATCCTAATGGCTTCATCAACATGTAATAGAGAGACAATAAGTGTACATGCTAAGATAAAAAGCAACCAGATAGCATACTATCATGTCGAGAAAGAAATTCCTCCCTATATATGTCCAACTATCCACTATAATATACATCACATGTATAATAATGGCCTCTACGGCATGCATATGACTAACAAAAACTTAATTAAGAAAGGTAAGATACTAATATAAATATAAGATATTCAACCTAGGTAATTTAAATGGATCTAGATTAGTCGATAAGATAATAATTATAGACTCATGACCTA
Organism: Agapanthus africanus; assembly: GCA_030015575.1. Classification (NCBI taxonomy): domain Eukaryota; kingdom Viridiplantae; phylum Streptophyta; class Magnoliopsida; order Asparagales; family Amaryllidaceae; genus Agapanthus; species Agapanthus africanus. Next base: position 357,315,206 of record JASDDO010000010.1, on the reverse strand, counting down.
CATATTTTTGTGGAAGATTAAACCTAGATTGCTTTTAATTAACTGGAACTAAGGTTTTAATATGATCTAGATGATGTTATAGTTTTGATAAGGTATGTTTATAATTTAAATATAACTTATGCTTAGTTATAATTAATGGAAACATATTAGAATTAGATTAGAAAAGAAGATAAATCTTTTAAACCAACCATAGAATTAAAACAAATAAAAACACTAGAACTTTCTCTCTCTTAGAAAACCAACTTTTTATTTTATTGTGTGCATTTAAATTTTTAGATTTTAAAAAACAACTGAACTTTAACTTGGTTTAAAAGTAGTTAACACACATCTTTGTGGAAATGATTCTCAAGTACTACTGCGATATAGCTGTATATTTGCGATTAAATTTGGAGACTAATAAAATCATCATCAAGTTTTTGGCGATGTTGCTAGGAAGGTGTAGTTTAATTACTTTTAAATTCAAGTTTTAGTTTTTTATTTAGGTTAAATTAGATTTCTTTTAGTGCATTTGATTCTGCGAATTCTCTGTTTTTTTTATTTCGGGAATTGTGGCGAACTTACTAGAAGAGAAGATCGAGACGAAAAGTGGGCAAATCTAGGTAACGTCTCGTTCTTTCCAAAACCTCGATTTAATTCCAACTAATAGATTTTTGTTGGATATTTTGCGCCATAAAAAATTAGTTTTGATTTTAGATTTTAAATTGTTGTAGATTGCATTGCATATTTGAAAAAGATTTTAAGGGGCAACAACCCAAATCTATATTAGGTGGGTATTTCATCATCCTTTCTAGGCCCTACAAATCATAATTGAGCATCCGCATTGACCTACAGTTATTTAAAAAATATCTAGACTTCGGCCCCTAAGGACATGACGCGCTCAATAGGATAAGAGGAAGTTGTAGGTAATTTAACGGTTATCTGATTCAATCTTGAGTTGTATAGTGACATGTGACTAGTTGTGGTTATTTAATTAAGGTTCGCTATTTCGGTGATTCGTATAGCGGAACTCTATCACTTAACTGGCACTGATCTGGCTTCAAGGTTGTCAAAGAGTTGTCAGAGAATCTATCCCGCAATTTTTCCCATGGCAGTTAGGAGCGGGTCTAGTAACTTAACCTAGGTAACCATATATCTAGCTTGTTTGCGTATCTTTGATTATAATTTTTAGAATCCCCAGTCATCTTAGTTTTTTCATTTAAGAAAACTTAGAAGAATATCATTTTATATTCTTCTCCTTTGGTGTATGCACGTGTGGGTTCAAGACGAAACAAACCGTTTGACTCATCTTGATTTTATTGATACTATGGCTGATCTTGTCCCCACTACACCTACGCTGCAGGATAGATGCTATCCTGTACGTACTTCTCTCTCATCTTGTATAGTCTTACCAATTGTTGCCGGTGACTATGAAATTAAATCTGCTTTCATAAACTCACTTCCCAAATTCTGTGGTCTAGAATCAGAAAACCTTTATGTCTTTATAAGAGAATTTGAGAATTTGTGCCAATTGTTCAAATTGAAACAGTTAAATCAAGATGCTGTAAGACTTAGACTTATTCCCATTGCCCTCACTGATAAAATTAAGCGTTGGCTTTACAGTGTACCGGCCAATACTATTCGCACATGTGAGGAGTTTGCTAAATTTTTCCTTAAAAAATTCTACCCACATTTTAAAACCGCAAAATTCAGAAATGAAATTAGGACATTTTCACAAAAACCGAGAGAATTTTTTTGGAAATATTTTGAACCTTTTAAAGACCTTCTCATTAAATACCCATATTACAATATAGCTAAGTGGGAATTATGAATGATAGTATATGATGATTTGGAGTCTAAACTTATGATAGAGACGATATGTCAAGGCGACTTAATGATGAAAAAGGAAGACGACGCATAGAACTTTCTAGAAGAATTATCATATAAAACCATGCAATTGGAGAGCAGTAGTGAGAGAGGTTCGACCACATCTAGGAGAGGGTTACACACAGTTGAAGCTACTATAGGGATGCCAGCTGAGCTAACAGCAATAAGAAAATCAATAGAAAAGCTATCAACTACAACTTTCCACGTCCAACAAGTTAGCAAATCCTCTCCTTACCTAAACTGTCAAATCTCTTTCCATCTTTCCGAAGAATATCCCCTTATATGCGCTCCTCAAGGTCAAGAAATCGCAATTACTTCATATCAACAAAACAATAATAATTCGTATTCTCAAACATACAACCAAGGTTGGAGGAACCGTCTAAATTTACAATGAAATCAAGGCAACAATAGCCAACAATTCCAAAGACAAGGTTTCCTAGCCAACCCAACGCACAATAAGGGTATGGGGACAAGAATGTTGGACTTTGAAAAGCAGCTAGAAAATATTGAAAAGCAAATTGGCAAGCTAGTTACAGTATTAGGAGGACGAGAAATGGGTATCTTACCTAGAAAACCATTAACAAATCCAAAAGATCCACATGCAAATCCCGTGTAAGCAAATGCTATAATTACTTTGCGATCGGGAAAACGGATTGCTAATCAGGTTAGGATGCCCGAAAATTTGGAAGAGATACCGGCTAATGAGGAGCAGCAGTCTCCTACCCCACTTACACAGCCGACATCCATTGATACATCCACATTCTATCCATCTTCTATGGATACCCTTCTTGAGTCTAGAGCACCATATCCAAAACTTTTAAAGGCCAAGAAGCAAGATGCTAAAGTGGTAAAGATGATGGAGACGCTTAAATAAGTCAAGGTCAACATACCTCTGTTAGATGCAATTGACCAAATTTCATCCTATGCTAAATTTCTTAAAGACCTTTGCACTAAAAAAAGGCAAACACATGTGCCTAAGAAGGTTTTTCTAGCCGGTAATGTTAGTGACGTCCTACGTAATGCATTACCCATAAAGTTTAAGGACCTCGGTTGTTCTATAATTTCATGCATTATCGGAGGTAAGGTCATTAATAGAGCTTTACTTAACCTAGACGCTAGTGTGAACTTTCTTCCTTTTTCGGTCTATGAACAGTTAGGGATAGGTGAGTTTGAACCAACAAAAGTCACTTTACATTTGGCATATCGTTCTATTAAGAAGCCAAAGGGAGAGACTAAGAATGTGTTAATCAAAGTAGGTGAATTTATATTCCTTATAGATTTAATCGTTTTAGAAACACAACATATCTCTAACCCTAAAAATCAAATTCCTATAATCTTAAGACAACCATTCCTAACTACCGCTAACGCTTTGATTAACCGTCCCAAGAGTTCAATGAAAATGTCATTTGGAATACGACGGTTGATATAAATATTTTCAATTTAGGAAGCCAAACTAGTGCTATTTATGACTTACCTTATGACATCAATACTTTATTTGAATTTTCTAATGAGGAAACAAGTGACGATGATGAGTGTTTATTTGATTTTAAAAAATGTGATTCTTCATTTGATAGTATACATGATCAACTTATTGATGCTTCTCCTAATCTTCATAATGAACTTAATATGGTGATATCTCGAAATAGTTTCCTTGAAAATAAAATTTTGCTGATAGAAAAGAAGAAGAACAATTGGTTTCGTTGAATGAATGTTTGAAAAGCGAAAAAGTGAATTTGATTTTTTCTCGAAATTCTTTGAAAGAAGAAAGTGATAGTTTGATTGAAATTTTTACTAATGAAATTGATAGTGTAAAATCTTTGATGAGCTCAAAAGAAGTTTTGAGAAATAATGTTTTGATTGATAGATTAGAAAAAGAGAAAAATGATTTTCTGACACAAATTGATAAACTAGAGAAAGAGAAAATTGAGTTTCTTTCAAAAATTGATATTCAATAAAAAAGTATTGATAGTTTAAAAACTGAAAATGAAAATTTGATTTTTTCATGTGATGTTTTGAGGAATGATCATGAAAGTTTGGTTTTATCTTTTAAAATTAAAATTGATTCTTTAAAATTGTCCTGTATTTCTCAAAGAAAGTTGATCGAGGAAATTGCTTCTCTCAAGAAACAAAATAATGATTCAGCATTTTCTTTTACTAAGTTTTCAAAAAGAAAGGAAACGATTGATCCTTTACCAAGTAAAGAGAATAAATTTTTAAATAAAGAAGATGCTGATCTTAAAACTTCGAAAATTCAAAAATTCTCTTCATCTAAAATTTTCAACCACTATTCTAAACCTAAATCTAGTCTCATGGGTACATCTAATCACACTTCTCACTATTGTGGTACATATGGTCATTTTGTATGTTCTTGTGAGTTGAAAATAAATATATATTTATATAACAATTTGAAATGGGTCCCCAAAATTAACCTCCATAAACCCAAGTAAGTTTGGATACTAAAATACACATCCACATCTTCTTCGGTAGGTATTGAGAATTTGAAATCAGGAAGATTTCAATGAATGTAAACACAACTATGCGGGTGTAATAAGATATGTACTCTAACACAATGGGGACATTATTTGATTAAGTGTAGGGGGATGGTTTGGTTTTGTACAAAAAATTTCTTTTATTTTTAGGTTTTCTTTTGGAAAAAAATTAGAAAATTTTGAAAATAAAAAAGAAAAAGTGAAAAATGTATATAAAGGAGAGAGAGATTTTAAGAAAAATAAGAAAAAGGGAAGTTTAAATGGATCTAATAATAAGTTGTCATGAGCTTGTTCCCAAAAGACTAGTATTATGAAGGAGTTACTAGGTTTCAGAAGATATAAGTGGAGCCTATTTTTGAGTCTAAACATTTGAACGTTGATACCCTATTATATGCACATGGATATATCTTGAAACTTGGGACAGTAGAAGAGACCTGTTATGCTCTTGTCTGTAATGCCCTAGTATGAAGAAAAAACAAAAAAAATGTGCAATTATCAAGATAGTATAAAAAAAATCAGCGAGAGTGCTTCATCACCTAGTGATTTAAACCAACTGGTTTGGGATCATTTGTTATTCCTTAGGTGTTGCAAAATTAGGATACTGCTATTTATGCCCAAAAAGTGATTGTATTGAGTAATCGGTTGATTGGTGCCTTACGAAGTATTAACGGTCACATGAAAAATGTGAGAACAAATCAATCAATTTTATTCCCTGAATTAAAAAGTAATATGGAGCTAAAGACAAGAGCAATGTTCAAAATAACGATAGCATGTAGCATAGCATTCCATCATTGAATAGTGAAAAACACAAATAGCGTTGCGCATAGCGTAGGCTACATGAATTATTAATTATTACTAATTATTATTAATATCATTTTGTTTACAATAAATTATATATTGTAAAGATATACAGCAATAAGTAACATAATATTATTTTCTTGATTTTCAATCCTTTAGTTCATATGTATGATTCATAATTGTATTAAACGTATCGAAATTAAATCAAATAATCTCTATTTGAGAAACATGTCTACTAAATACGATTTCAAATTAAGAGGTTAAAAGTTCAATGATACCATTTTTAAATAGTTTAGGGTTAGATACCGAAATCTTAAGAAGCTCAATAGAAAATCTTATGTGAAATAACATACGCATAGCGTAGCGCATGCTATTTGTTAAAAAGCGTAACCTATTTGGAAAAAATGTAAGCTACTTTATATTTAAGTTATTTCCGTATGCTACGTAGCGAAGAGGCTAATATACACTACATAGCGCAAAATAGCGAGCCACGTAGCGAGCTATTTTAAATATTGGGCAAAAGTATGATAACTTGAATTGAATTCTCCGAGTCATGTAGGGGTATATGATCATATTTGGAAACAAGATAGGTATGAAAGATTGGAAGAATGACGAGGAAGTAATTTTTGGCATAGATCAAAATCTATTAAGGCATGGTTCATGAGGACTGAAAATCCAGTGAGGCTTAAATTCTTGTTTTTTGTATTTTTCTTATATATTCCTATCTTTATATATAGTTTTCATTTTCTTATTTTTGTTTCCTTTATTTTCTTTTATAGGAGTAGGAGTAGAAGTACGATTTAGTAAATTTTAGTTTAGTTTAGTTTAGTTTAGAGTTTGAAACTCTAGATTTGCTCGAGAACTAGTAAATGATAAGTGTGGGGTTATTTGATTGGTGTAATTTATTGCATATTTTTCTAATCCATTTATCATTTTATTGTCATATATTATGCTGTTCCAGATATGTTTTGTGAATTATTACAGATAACAGGGCTTGGATGCGAAAAAACGGAAAATTGTGCTAAAATGAAGATTGCGTGCATAAAATGGAGACTTAAGGGAGTTATTCAGGATTATCAAAAGATAATTTGCAAATTTGGAAAAAATTTGGGAATTTCATTGAAAATCAGAAAAGATTTCAATAAATAGATGTGAATCAATCATCACAACAATAAATTAGTTGGAGAAATCAAATCAAATCAAAATCAACAAATCAACCTGTCTAATTATATGCCAAATTTGGGAACAATTTGGATATCCATGCAACTATAGAAAGACAGCGAGATATTCAAGATTTTATTTTCTCAAAAATAATATAAATCAGCGAAGAAAACACACAAAAAACTGGAGACACGATGCCATAAAACGGCGACGGATTAGCGGCGAATCTAGTCAAATGGCGGCGGATCAATGGTCGATTTTGGGACGTTCGATGAGATTTTTTATGGGCACAATCATCCTTCCATATAAATTGATATGAGATGTAGGGTTTCGTCTTTCAAAGATTCTGAAGGCACGCAACAGTATCCAACAGAGCAATTGGATTCTCATTTATTAGATTTTCATTGTTGGTAGCAAGTTTGATTCTTTTGTATCTTTTATTACTTGTTCTCCAAACTTGCTTAACCTTATATAAGCACCTGTATAACTCGAGGGTATCATATATCTCTCATAGCATTCAAGTTAGGGTTTTCAAGGAGAAGAGATCGAGTTCTATTGTAAGTTTTCTTATGAATATTAACAAAACTTTAGTTTTCTTTAATATCATGAGCGACTAATATTTCTTCTAGGTATTTTTATTTGCAATTTCTATGGGTTGATGTTCTTATTTCTCTTATTTTTTATACCTTGATTTTGAATCTCTTATATTCTATATTATTATCTTTGTAGTTATGTATCTAATAAACTAATCTAATAATGAAAGATGATGCCTTGATCTAGATTAGAGAAAGGTGATAACACCGATAATTTAATTAAGTTGATGATAATTGACATCTATAAACTTAATTAAGGAATGTAAGATGCTAATGTAAATATAAGATATTCAACCTAGGTAATTTAAAGGGATCTAGATTAATCGATAAGATAATAATTGTAGACTCATGACCTACATATTTTTGTGGAAGATTAAACCCGGGTTTTTTTTACTTAACTAGAACTAGGGGTTTAATATGATTTAGATGATGTTATAGTTTTGATAGGCTATATTTATAATTTAAATATAATCTATGCTTAGTTATAATTAATGGAAACATATTAGAACTAGATTAGAAAAGAAGATGAATTTTTTAAACCAACCATAGAAATAAAACAAATAAAAACTCTCGAACTTTCTCTCTCTTAGAAGACCAGCCTTTTATTTTATTGTGCGCATTTAAATTTTTAGATTTTAAAAAATAACTCGATTTTAACTTAGTTTTAAAGTAGTTAACACACCTCTTCGTAGGAACGATCCTCAAGTACTACTGCGATATAACTGTATACTTACGGTTAAATTTGGAGACTAATAAAATCCTCATCATAGTGGGATTAAGGTTTCTACGATAATTGCAAATATCGATCGAAAAGAAGAAAACCTAGTGATCTTCTCTTTTTTAAAAGGGTGTTATTTTTTTCTGATTTGCTTTCAGATCAGGCCAAATAAATTCTAATCCTTTTAGCACCATTCATGAATGCCTTTCACCAGATAGATATACAGTTCGTTACATGTCTAACTGCGGTTTTGAAATAGTGACAAATGCCTTTCATCGAGAAAAAGAAAAACTAGAGTAAGCTAAACCTTGACAAAATATATATACATGTATGCAATTTCAGATATGATGTTGAATGTGTATTATTTTCTTCATATGCTTTCTTGGAACTGAGATAATATTATCTTCTCTTAACAATTTTTTTTAATTAAAGCCCTAAGATGTTGTCGCAATGTATGCTTCAGTTGGATGAGTCTTTTATAAACATGATATATAACTTTTGCCATTGTAAATGAAGCAATGTTTAACATAGCTCGTTATGTAGCTCGCCATTTTGCACTATATAGCGTTGCTTAGCCTCTTCACTGCTTATCATCGGTAAATAACTTAAATACAAAGTAGCTTACGCTTTTTAATAAACAGCTTACGCTTTTTAATAAATACTATACGCTATGCTATGTGTACACTATTTTCACATAATATTTCAGTATCTAATTCTAAACTATATGAAGATGGTCTCATTGAAATTCTAACCTCTCAATTTGAAATCATATTTAGTAGATATGTTTCTTAAATAGAGATTATTTAATTGATTTTTGATACGTTTAATACAATTATGAATCATACATATGAACTCAAGGATTGAAAATTAAGAAAATAATTTTATGTTACTAATTGATGTATGTTATATATCTTTATAATATATAATTTATCGTAAATAAGATGATGATGATGATGATGATAATTAATAATTTGTGTAGTTTACGCTATGTACTACGCTATTTGCATTTTTCGTTATTCAGTAGTGGAACGCTATACTACACGCTATAGCTATTTTAAACATTGAAGTGAAGTTCTCAATACCGTCCCATACCCTCACTAAGATTTTCTGAATGAATATTCAAAAGACAATCTTTTAATAAAACATATAGACATGCATCCACTGCATCAGTGCACATTGAGTACACTAAGGATATCTATGAGCTCCACATATTACCAACTTAGGTCTTCTTAGATAGGGATTATAATGTTGGATTTTAAGTCATTACTCACAATATATTCAGTTGCTGCATGCTGCAGTTTGCAACAAAGTATTTGTACAAAATTAATTCTAGATTCAAGCTTCCATTATTCTGACAGTCTATTTTTCAAAGACAAGTTATTTTTGAATCTTTTCCTTATTTTCTGAACAGGTTTAGAAGCAATCGCATCGGCTTCACGTCACGTCCCTAGCATTCTACTCTCCTAACACAATATCAGGTCAGCCACCCCTTACTGCCTATTTATATCTTTATGCTAGAAATCCATTTATGAAACTATCATACAAATTTTAAACTGGTTTTGAACCGTAGGCATTGGCCTTGCTTTATTTGACTAAGATATCAATCTTACTTCCTAAAAACATTGTCAGGCTGGAATAACCAAGGTCTCAATGCAAAGAACAAAAGAACTATTTGGCTATGTTTATTTTTGGATGCAACGAAAGCGAACAAGATGCTGAATTTTGATGTGCGAATTTTCTTATGCTCTTAAGGTCGCCTTTATGAAAAGCATTCCGGACATTCACAACACTCATGGCTAAAGATGAAAAGGTAATTATATACCATTTGCACATACTTATCTTTTTATGTATATACTAGGCATGGTATCGAGTGAACACCTGATAATTGAACATATGTCAAATTAATTTAAGCTATTGATACACAAGCGTCTTATTTAAATAAAATTTATAGATTAACATTTTTATGACTGTATCATGTTCATGGTTTTAAATTTAAATAATAATATCAGTTCTGGAGCATTTGAGGCGCAAAGGCTACAGTGCGGACTGGCTTCACCAGATGCGTCAGATACTTGGAGATAGAGCACTTGGATCTCGCCAGTGATTTTTTTTTTATATATATTTTTGAGATTTTGTAGGATGTCTGTATTATTTTTAAGACATGTTGTATATTTTGGATATCGGTTGTTGTATATGATGAATATGATCATGATTTTAAAGTGATTTTGTATTGTATTTGTTTATTTTATGTTTTTACATTTCAGTATTTGGTTATATATTATGTGTGGGATGTTATTGATATATATTTTTATATTTGGATAAATAATATAGTGTGTGATATGTTATTGTGTAAAGGCGGGAAAAAAGCAGGCAGTATTTAAAAAAAATTAAGCTGTACCTACATTTCAAACCATAGGGGCAACATATTCCCATACGGGTTCCACTGGAGGAGATGAGTTTACCCCATATTAAAATATTTTTAAAAAAATGCATAAAATGATGCCCCTACGGTGAGACCCGTAAGGGCCATAATTTGCACCTACTGTTTATATTGTAGGGACGAAATATTATAATTTTTTTTAAAATAAAAAAAATAATTGCCTCTATGTTGAAAACCATAAGGGTAAATTTACAACCGTAGGGGCATCTATCGGATCAAAATTTTGTCTCTACGGTTGAAACCGTAGGGACAGTGGTTTGCCTCCATAGTTGGAACCGTAGGAGAAAGCTATATTGGTAGTAGTGGCCACCTCCGTGTAGGGCACACGTCCTGCGTGATAAGTAGCAACCATACCAAAAAAAATCAAAATTGTGTTGCATGTGAGTTTGAGTGTTGGAGATAAGGGGAAGTATTGAGAATAATCCCATCTTAGGAATAATATGAAATACACGTGAGTATAAGATATATATAAGAACCACACCAATTGGTTTAGGCCTTCTGGTTAGATAAATTCTCAAATATATCAAAGCCTATATGCCGTCATATTCCAACGTCCCGGTACCATTCCAATTCCAGTTTTCAGATATATTTGTTAGAAATAATAATTCAATTCTTTTTATGATTAAAGTTAAATTTAGATTTTAAAATTTTATTAGCTAGTTGAGAGCTTTAAGTGTTTCTCCTCGGCATAAAATATATTTCTGTCTTCTCTATTGTTCCCCTCTGAAAGGCGGCGCACAGGACCGCGATGTCCTGACGCTGAGATTCGGGGCAGATGCTAATTGGTTTTATCCGTCTACCTCTCCGAAAATGCCAAGTTGATTTATGACACCGTGTATCGGAGGTTTAGACAGATGCGGCCGATGTAGCAGACTTTGTCAGATTCCTTCTCGCTTGAGGGGTTTTTGATTGTGGGGACGCTCTTCCCTGCAGGCGCAAGCCCCTGCAGTTAATTACGCTACCGCATCGCGGTAACAACTTTCTCCTTCTCCAGAATTTCACTTCGTGTCGTGTGTGTTTGTTTTGTTTGTGGTTGCCCGTGGATTGTATACGGAGACTGAGTAATGCCGTCGCCCGTAGGACGTGGATTAGTCCAAATCCGTATTTACTTAGATTTGGGTTTGGTGTTTTTAGTTTAAGGATGCATTAGTCGCGTTGCGGCTAAGATCAACTTAAACGTTCGTTAAGGATACGATAGTCCTGTTTGAGACTAAGATCAACTTAACGTGATCGTTTAGATCCGACAAAAGAGCGTTTGGGCCCTATTGTTCCAGTTTGGGAGATTCATAGTCTAATTTGGGACTAAAGTCTGTTTGGAGGATACGTTAACCATTTTTGAGGCTAAGATCGACTCAAACGTTTGTTAAGGATACGTTAGTCCAGTTTGAGACTAAGATCGACTTAACGGGACCGTTTAGATCCGACAAAAGAGCATTTGGGCTCTATTGTGCCAGTTTAGGGACGTGGTGGTCCATATTCCAGTTTAGGGACGTTTCGGTCCGATATTAGTTTAAGGACGTTTCGGTCCACTATTAGTTTAAGGACGTTTCGGTCCACGAGTTTAAGGACCCCGCAGTCCATATCGATGTGTGGTCGTTGGGACCCGTCACCTCTTTGACGTCGTTGAGGAATTACAACGACGGATGTCAAAGGAGTTCGGAGATGTACCCTCGAACCGGATGTGAATTGATTTAGAAGAGCAATTTTGCTCAGTCAATTTAGTTTAAGGACTTATGGCCAAAATTGGGCTAAGTCCAGTTGAAATGTTCAACATTTTATTTGCCTTTGTATTGCATTTCTTTTTTTATTTTTATTTGGGCCTTGCCCAGAAAGGATGCAGAGCATCAATTTGTTTTGGGCTCTGCCCTTTTAGGAATGATGCAAGGCATCAATTTTATTTTGGGCTCTGCCCTTGTATAAAGGATGCAAAGCATCAATTTATTTGGGCTCTGCCCATTTATTGCCTTGCAATTTATTTTGGCCTGTCAGGTCATTTTGATTTGGGCCTGGCCCTTTAATTAATGCATTGCATTTGTGCAAAATACTGTTAATTTGAGAATCTTTTAGATTCAAGAACCGATGGTTCATAAAATAAGTGCAAAGCACTATTTGATTTAGAAACAAGTTTTTTTCTTGTTTTTTCTTATCTCAGAGAACCAAAGGTTCATGAAAGTGCAAAGCACTATTAATTTAATAACCTTTCAGGTTCAAGAACCGATGGTTCATAAAACAAGTGCAAGGCACTATTTTATTTATTTATTTATTTATCGTTGAAGATCTATGATCTTGTTCATAAGAGAATTTTCTCTTCTTTTAAAGGTTTTTACCTTTTTTTTATTCTTCAAGAGTTCTCAAGAGTTCTCTTCTCATTTTTTTTAGCCAGATGTTCATGATTTTGAAATGAGGTCTAGGGTTCTTTTTATAGTGCCCATAGATTAGTTAAAGTTTGTTAAAGAGATCATTCTCTAAGTGATTTGGGGAATTTTCCCCACCGTCGGATCTTTAATCCAAAAGTCTCTGTTTTACAGAAGAAATCTTATTGTTTTAACAAAAACAGAAAAGATTTCCTCAAATCTTTATTCTGTTTCTGCAATAATTTTTTTTTTTATTTTTTTATTTTTTATTTTTTTTATTTTTTTTATTTTTTTTTGAGCTTTGCTCTTATAGAGTACGCTACTTTATTTGTTTTAACTTTAATTTTATTTTTAATTTTCAAGACAGAGCTTTGCTCTGATTGGAGAAAAACAGAAGTATTGCTTCTTTTCCCACCTTGGAATTTGAACAGAGCTTTGCTCTGATTGAGGTAAACAAATGCCCCCCCACCGTTGCGCTTACGTGACCTCCTAACGTGAGCGCAGCGGTGGCAGACTCCGAACTGTCGCGCTATTTCTTGGAAGCTGAAAGAGCACTTGATGCCTATAAATAGGACCTTTGGTCTCTTAGATGATTCTCATCTCTAAAATTTTACTTTCAGAACTCAGAGCCCTGCTCTCTTGTTTAAACACTTTTAAAAGTTCAAACTTTTAGAGAATTTTAGGTAAAAGTATTAATTTTAATTAAATTAAATCAATTTTAAGAGAATTGTTCTCAATGAATCCCAGATCTAAAGAAGACCCATTTAGGGTTTCACTTAGTAGAGCTTTGCTCTAAGGGGGTCTATAGAAGAATCTAAAGAGAACCAAAGGGGACCCTACTAGGATCCCATAGAGCTCTGCTCTCTGAAAGATTTTCTTTGGATTTTATTAATTCATTAATGGAGCTTTACTCCTCCCAAATCACATAGAAGAACTCTTAAGAATTCTTCATGGATCTTGGAACTTAAAGATGTCATTTTATTCCTCAGTGCATTATATCGTTTTGCTTAATCAGTCTTTCTGATAATTCTGTCGATCCTCTTTCACAGGAACAATGAACGCCCACATGTATGCTCTTAACGAGATCATCTCTCATGAGGGCATCCGCCGACTTAGCCATTCTCAAAATCGGGAATTCACAAACGAGGAGTGTGCTGAAATAATGAGTCGCTTCGACGCATACGACGGTCCACTGCTTCCCCGACGTTCCTTTCTTCTTAAACTTATCGTGGGAGCTATCTGGAAGCGCTTCCCCTATTCTGTTCCGGCGTGCCGCTTAGGGCGTTGGATGCCGCTGAGGACAGGGTGCACTCTGTGTACCTATTGAACTTTATCTCGAAGAGACGGCGAGACAGTCTTATTGACCTCTTGCACGAGGTCTTTCAACAGTATGCCATACTCGCTGCTTATCGCGGGGTGGAAGACATCGAGAGGGACCCTGACGCTTGTGCTCGCGAAAGGAAGCACACTAGGATGGTCCGCGAGACTTGGAAAGTCATAGATAGGGTCGCTTTTGAATTCCTCAATCCATGCTCTGGATCTGAGGTTATTCCATTGTGACTTTCGTTTATTGTTTTTATGACTGTAAGAACTTCGGGCAATATTAATGGCAATTTTTTTCAGCTTGTCTTTATTATATATCTTTGTTCTGAGTCTTTTTGCCCATGCATGAATGATTGTGTCTTGAACGCTTGATCAAATGTAAATCGGATGCTCTTTCTGTCATCTTCTTTCTTTTAGTGTCAGCAGGCTGTCTTAATAACCATGGTTGATGGATGTCTAAAACGAGTATTCTGACTTCCTCAGGAAATAGCGATGGCTTAGGCCGCAGGTTCAGGTCTACTGCCTAAGACTTTTCAATTCTATGAGCCGTGAGGGTCTCACAGAGGCTTTTCTCCCTACGGATCGAGAGGATCTCATAGGTGGATTTTCTCCTTAGGAATCGTGAGGATTCCTAAGTGTGGTTTTCTCTTATAAGTCGTAAGGATCTTATAAGAGAATTTTCCCTCTTACGAATCGAGAGGATTCGTAAGTGGTTGTTTCCCTCCTCGTCGAAATTCGACTTCGGAGAGTGAGACCCGTGAATAGTATGCAAGAGACCAGTTTGGATTGACTTGCAGGGCCCCATTGCTCAAAAAGCAAGCTTTTCAATCCTTGCTGTCTAAGACTTTATCTCACGAGTCGAGCCGCCTCGACAATTTTTCACAAGTCGAGACGAATCGAACGTTTCTCGCAAGAACATCTTAACGTCGCATTTAACCTCTGCTCTTTACCACAGAAGCCCGTTAAGGTCGGTGGTACTTAGGGTTTTGGCCATTGTACCGTCGCATAAGCTGATATAGTCCTCGATAGGCAATCGTGCTGTACGAGTAGCCCCGCGACTGCCGTGTCTCTGATCCCTTCGGGGGCTGGACAAGACGTCTTCAAGCAATCCTCCTTGGCAGTTTGACCGTCGGAAGAGCAAGCGCTAGGAATTTGCCATGCCGCTTTTTACTTGAGGTTAGGCTCATTTTGGAGAGCCCCGATGAGTCATAACCACTCCGCGCTGGTGTGGGATGATCTCCGATAGTCTTTCAGGCTTTATATGACTTGCCGTTAAGACCCTGAAGCTAGGAATTTGGCCTTTGCTTCGTTTGCTGGCATTGCGTCCTCTGTATCGAGACGAATGTCATGGTGGGAACTAGGGATTTTGCCGTGGCTCCATTTGTTTGATGACGTTGCGTCTGCTGTGTCGAGACGAACGATTGGGCGACATCTCGTCTGCTGTATCGAGACGGACGTCGAGGTTGTCTTTAGGTTGCTGGTGAACCGTCGAGGTTTGGAACTAGGGATTTTTCCGTGGCTCCATTTGTTTAATGACGTTGCGTCTGCTGTGTCGAGACGAACATTGGGGTGACATCTCGTCTATTGTATCAAGACGGACGTCGAAGTGGTGACCACTCTGTGCTGGTGCAAGATGATCTCCGATTGTCTTTCCGGTTTTATGTAAGTTACCGTCAAGACGTCGAGGTTAGGAATGTGGCCTTCGCTTCGTTTGCTTTGGTGTGTCCAAATCCTGTTGGAGGAAGAACGCTGGGGTTGACATTTCGTCTGCTGTATCGAGACGAACGTCAAGGTGGTGACCACTCTGTACTGATGCGAGATGATCTCCGATTGTCTTTCCGGTTTTATGTGAGTTACCGTAAAGACGTTGAAGCTAGGAATGTGGCCTTCGCTTCATTTGCTTTGTCATGTCTGAATCCCTGCTGGAGAAAGAACGCTGAGGTTGACATTTCGTCTACTGTATCGAGACGAACGTCAAGGTGGTGACCACTCCGTGCTGGTGCGAGATGATCTTCGATTGTCTTTCCGGTTTTATGTGAGTTACCGTAAAGACGTTGAAGCTAGGAATGTGGCCTTCGATTCGTTTGCTTTGTCACGTCCGAATCCCTGCTGGAGGAAGAACGCTGGGGTCGACATCTCGTCTGCTGTATCGAGACGGACGTCGAGGTGGTGACCACTCTGTGCTGGTGCGAGATGATCTCCGATTGTCTTTCCGGTTTTATGTGAGTTACCGTAAAGACGTTGAAGCTAGGAATGTGGCCTTCGCTTCGTTTGCTTTATCATGTCTGAATCCTTGTTGGAAGAAGAATGCTAGGGTTGACATTTTGTCTGCTGTATCGAGACGAACGTCGAGGAGGTGACCACTTTATGTGAGATGATCTCCGGTGGTCTTTCAGGCCTTATATGACTTGCCGTTAAGATCTTGAAGCTAGGAATTTGGCCTTCGCTTCATTCGCTCACACTGTGTCTGGTGTATTGAGACGAATGCTGAGGTGGAGCAGGGATTTCGCCATCACTCCGCTTTGTTTCGACCATGGGGTCTTTTGTTAACTTTGCATGTACACCCTGCTGGGCTGCGAAGGAACGTCGTTGTTGGCATTGCGTCTGTTGTAACGAGACGAATGCTAAGGTGAAGTTGGGATTTTTCCGTTACTCCGCTTGATGGTGTAATATCTGTGTCCTGCTGGAATGAGGAGGCACACCGTTGTTGGTCTCCAGGCTGTAGATGTGGCCATTGAGATTTGGAACTAGAGACTTTGCCATGGTTCCGTTTTGTTGCGATTCTGAGGTCGGTTGTTGACGTCATGTCTGCATCTAGTTGGAGTGAGGAGAAACGCCGTTTGTGATCTCTAAGTTGTCGATGTTGACGTTGAGACCCTGAAGCTCGGGATCTTCGTTTGCTTCATTTGTTGACATCGTGTCTGTACTATTGCAACAAATGTCGAGATGGTCTCTAGGTTATCTATGAACCGTCGAGATTTGGCTTCGCTTTCTGGTGGAGCCTGTTGGGAAGGTATGGTTCCCTCTTTATCTGTGCCCCTGGATTGTATACAGGGATCGATGTAATTTCACCTGTAGGGCAAAAATTTCATTCTTTCATTTTTTTTATTCTTTCCGCAATGCTCTATCATTTCAGCTTTTTATATCGCGAAAATCGCGATTGCCCAATCATTTCGGCTATTTTTCGCGGTGCCCAATCATTTCGGCTATTTATTTTATTTTTACTCGCTGTTTTTTTTTATTGCGAGTTGCCCAATCATTTAGGCTATTTCGTATGCATACATTTTTACTTGCTGATTTTGTTTGCAAGTTGCCCCATCATTTCGGCTATTTCGTATGCATTTTTTTTTTGGCTCGCTGATTGTTTTTTTCGCGAGTAGGGGATTTGGGATCTGATACCAATCTTGGCATCAGCATCGCTGCGACTGGGATATTGCCAGGAGCGAATCATCATTTACCGTGAAAGGACTTGGAATTTGATACCGGTTTAGGCATCAGCATCGCTGCGACTGGGATATTGCCAGGAGCGAATCATCGTTTGCCGTGAAAGGACTTGGAATTTGATACCGGTTTAGGCATCAGCATCGCTGCGACTGGGATATTGCCAGGAGCGAATCATCATTTGCCTCCGTCGATGTCGAACAAAGGTGGCTTAGTAAACAGGGTTAAGGGTCCTGTCGGCTAAGGCTTTTGACTTCATGGGCCGTAAGGGTCTCACAAAGGTATTTCTCCCTACAAGTCGTGAGGATCTTGTAAGTGTGTTTTCTCCTTGGGAATCGTGAGGATTCCTAAGTGCATGTTCTCTTGTAAGTCGTAAGGATCTTACAAAAGGGTTTTCTCCTTATAAGTCGAGAGGACTTACAAGTGTTGTTTGTTGTACAAGCATATCCCTAGTCACGGATGGGACTTTGTTAGGGAAATATTTATTCGTGCCCGTGGATTGTATACAAGGGTCATTATGAGCCGCTTGTAGGGCAATATCGAAGGTTGTGGGGGCTGCTTAAGAACAGGTTAAGGTTTCTGCAACTTAAGACTTTCAAATCTTATGAGCCGTAAGGGTCCCACAAGAGAATTCTCCTTACGAGTCGTGAGGATCTGGCAAGTGTATTTTCTCCTTAGGAATCGTGGGGATCCCTAAGTGTGTTGTTTCTTTGTGAGTCGTAAGGATCTCACGCAGGTGGTTTCTCCTTACAGGGTCGAGAGGATCCTATAAGTGTTTCTTTAACGAGGTTGCGCCCTTTCGGGTTTTCACAAACACTCGCCGGTAGCCCTGCTGTTTTTACTCACGGAGCCCTTTCGGGTTTTTCTCCATGCCCGTTTTGCTTATGGACATACTTTTTTTTTATTTTCTTCTTTTTTTTTGTTTTTTTTTTATCTTGTCAGCCTAAGGATGCTGCGGTATTAGTTTAAAGACGTTTCGGTCTGCTATTAGTTTAAGGACGTCTCGGTCCGCTATTAGTTTAAGGACATTTCGGTCCATTGCAAGTTTTAGGACATTGCGGTCCATCATTAGTTTAACGACATCTCGGACCGTTGTTAGTTTAAGGACGTTTCGGTCCGTTATCCAGTTTTAGGACGTAGTGGTCCGTTAGGCTTTCTCTATGAATGAGCATGATGCCCCCAGCGTGTCCATATTTTTCGGAGCATGCGGTTGTGGCGGGTTCACCTTCCAAATTTCGGACAACGCGAACTTGCCCTGTTGGTATTGATCTTCAACCCAATTCTTGAAGACGTAGCAATCCTCGATCAGATGACCTACCGTTTGGTGGTAAGGGCAATAATTAGGATTATTAATATCGCCTGGCCACAACGGACGTTTTGGACTCGGCAGATTGATGAGTTTGTCACACACTGCCAGCTCGAACAGTCCCCTTGTTTTATCTTGCGGAAACGAGTAAGGACGTTTCAACTTTTCCTGGAGGGATTGCCGCTTGTTGCTTTGGCAAGCAACTGGTCTAGGGTCACCTGATTGTTGGTGAGCGCTGGCGACGAGGGCCTTTTTTCCTTTTCTTTTATCCTTTTTGTTCGCTCCGTTGTTTGCAGGGCCGGGATTCTTTCCGAGTAGCATGCGATTGCATGGCTGAACGTTCTGGCAGCTTCTCAATTCCTTTATTTTTGAAATAGATTCCCCGAGGGAAGAGTTGGGGGTAGCTTCTTCGTCAGAGTCGCTTCCAAAGGTGATAATTTGTGATCCCTTGAAGTCGGCTATATGACAGTCGGCGGTGGCTCTTTTGCGCTCATCTATTGCATTTTTCCGATGTCCACAAGCTTCACACTTTGTCCTGTCGAAGTGTAGCTTTTGAGCGACATACCCTCGCCACCAACAGTTAAAGGATTCGCAGTCTTCGGTAGGATGTATGATCTTCTGATGATATAAACAGAAGTTAGGGTGCATCTCTACCTCAGCGAAAGAATTTTCTTCAGAGGGCGGTAGCTTCATTCCTACTGATAGAGCTTTGGCGAACCGTTTCCTCGTCTTGAATTTGTTTTTACCCGCAGTGTATGGCTTTTGATTTGATGGGAATACCTTGGTTCTTTCCAGTATGGCCATTTCATGCTCTTGATTGGCTTTTGCTTTCAGACGAATTTCATTTAGGAAGGCATCGATCAGCTTGTCTGACGGCCGCGGAATTTCTGTTTCAGGGTCCGCCATTGATTTCTCAGCGCAAGGATCCTCCTCATCATCCGTCAGTGAATGAGAAATCACATGACAAGTCGCTACGTAGTCTTCGGATTCATCCGATAAGTTTTCTCCATCGTTTTCATCCTCGACGAAAGAACAAGTTGCCCCCGGCGTGTCCGTCTTCTTTGGAGAGTGCGGCTGTGGGGGGTTTACCTTCCAGCTTTCAGACAGCGTGAATTTGCCTTGCAGGTATTGATCCTCGATCCATCCCTTAAAGACGAAACAATCCTCAATCGGGTGACTTACCGTTTGGTGGTAAGGGCAATAATTGGGATTATTAAGATCGCCTGGCTGCGACAGACGCTTTGGAATCGGCAGATTGATGAGTCTGTTACGCACTGCCAGCTCAAACAGTCTTCTCGTTTTATTCTGAGGAAACGAGTAAGGACGTCCTAGCCTCTCTTCGAGGGATGAGCGTGGACGCACGTTGTTTTGGCGAGCGACCGGCTTTGAGTTGCTCGACTGTTGCTGAGCGTTGGCGACGATGATCGCTTTTCCTTTCTCATTTCGGGGATCGGGTCTTGGAGGAGATGGTCTATTGCCCATCTGGTCCATTTGGGCTAATTTGTCGATCAAGGCCTGGAAGGTGGTCGGCCTGAAGAACATCATGAATTGCGAGATGGTCGCCTGCGGATCGAGAGTGCCCACAAACATGCCTACCGCAGGAGCCTCTTCTATGCGTTGTTCGCATTTCGACCATAGGTTCCGCCATCGTGTTGCGTATTGGACCCATGTTTCGCCTGACCTTATCCTAGCATTAATCAGTGCTGTTATCGGGGTGCGTCCACTAGCACTCACGAATCTCTGTGTAAACAGCAGTTCCATCTCTGCAAATGTTTTAACAGAGTCGTTAGGTAACTCCGAATACCATTCAAAGGCTGTTTCTGCTAAGCTGCCGACGAATTGACGTAGCAACAATTTGTCACCGCCTCCAGTATTGCCGCATAAGGCCCTGAATTGAGCGACATGCTGATGCGGATTCCCTGTCCCTTTATATACGTAGAATTTAGGGATCGTATATCCTGGCGGGTAATTGATTTGGTCATACCAGCTCGGATAAGGTCGTCCGGTTCTAACAATTTGCCCAGCCGCTTCATTCGCCTGATGAACCCGGATCTGCTGAGCTATATATTCGTCTAGGTCAACTTTGGAGATTGCTTCCTCCTTGGCTGTTGATAGAGCCGGCGGAGGATTTGACGTTTCTCCCCTGTCGTCTTCAAGGACGATCGGAGGATCTTCAGCAGGAGGGTCCGGCTGTAACATCATCCCTACCATATCTTGGAAGAGGAGCGCCATCTGCTTTATGTTAGCCGCTTGCTCTGCAGCTTCTTTGTCCCTCTTTTCGAGGACTCTGCGTAAAAAGTCAGCGTCGGTTTCTTGTTCTTGACGCTCATCCGAAGACGTTTTAGAGCTTTCTTTTGGCTCAGTGAGTGCAGCCATTGTAGTCATCATTTCCTGAAGCTTTTGTTGTTGCTCCTGGGCTTTCGTCACGGATCGGGTGAGCGGTCGGTGGCCCGTAGAAGTGCGGCTTTTCTCCTTTCCAGAAGCCATATAAACAGTGTGCACCACCATGCCCCCAGACTTGGGGCGTTTGTGTTCGGTGTCTTTGCGATTTGCCGAAGACACAGGGGCTTCTTGCGGCCTCCTTTTTTGAGTGATTGCAGTTAAGGGAGCCGTTGTAGTGGGCACCCAAGTAGCTTTTGCTTTTTGTGGTTTGACAGAGTAATCCTTCCCCTGCCGAACCTTCATCTTTTTCTGTCGTCGGAGGCAGTCTTGATCGATCACCGACTCTTGAACCTGTCGCCAGACTTTGTAAATTTTAGAGGACAGCCGTTGAAGGGGCTGCTCTAGCTTCTTCTCTGGAATATTCTTCACAGATGAATGAGTTCGCTTTAGCACCGCAGTAGGAGAGTTTCTGCGCACCGAGTTCAGTAACTCAAAGCTGTTCCTGGTTGGAACAACAGTATCGATCTCCACCATTAGAGTTGACGGAGTTATCCCAGAGGGGGAGTTGCCCCCAGCCTTCCTTACTCGACGCCAGTGGCGACGTCGGGCATGTCGTGCTGATGGAGTTGTTTCAGCTATAGGGGTGACCTCCTCATGCCCCCTGTGTTGGTCAGAATATACCGGTACCAGCTTTTTAAAGATCGACGTCCGTTGAACGGGGACGGCCAACCTGTCAGAAGCGGGCTTCCGAACATGGGAAGCGACCCTGGTGACTTCGCCAAGAACGGGAGCTGGGATAGCTATCCGTTTCGGGATAACGCCTTCTGGTATGGCAGGCTTCTTCATGGGCCCGATGGAGCTCTGGCCTAATCCATTAAAACCTGAAGCAGTGGAGTTGGATGACCCGTTGAGAGGGGTCGCGGCAGTGGTGAGTCGATCGAAGACCGAGTTCTTTGGAGCTTCTTGCAATGTCATTGGGGCGTTGAAGCTCATTGGTGGGAGCATGGTCCCAAAAAATAGTCCAGTGGTGGCTTGAGCCACCTGCTCCACCGGCATTTTGAAAAGGGAGGCCGCTTGGGGCCCATAAGTCACTCATCCAGCAATGACGGAGCGAGAGTTATCGCTGCGGGCGGTGCAGTTCGAAGCCATCGATTTTCTGTTTTCTGCATAGAGCAAGACACCAAATCTTAGTACCTTGAATCCACAGGCAATCACAGCAAATCGCGATTTGTTCGCGACCAAGACACACGAAGTGTGGAGTGGAAAGAGGAAGAGGTCCCACCGGGCGTGCCAGAATCTGTTCCCCTCTGAAAGGCGGCGCACAGGACCGCGATGTCCTGACGCTGAGATTCGGGGCAGATGCTAATTGGTTTTATCCGTCTACCTCTCCGAAAATGCCAAGTTGATTTATGGCACCGTGCATCGGAGGTTTAGACGGATGCGGCCGATGTAGCAGACTTTGTCAGATCCCCCCTCGCTTGAGGGGTTTTTGATTGTGGGGACGCTCTTCCCTGCAGGCGCAAGCCCCTGCAGTTTATTACGCTACCGCATCGCGGTAACAACTTTCTCTTTCTCCAGAATTTCACTTCGTGTCGTGTGTGTTTGTTTTGTTTGTGGTTGCCCCTGGATTGTATACGGAGACTGAGTAATGCCGTCGCCCGTAGGACGTGGATTAGTCCAAATCCGTATTTACTTAGATTTGGGTTTGGTGTTTTTAGTTTAAGGATGCATTAGTCGCGTTGCGGCTAAGATCAACTTAAACGTTCGTTAAGGATACGATAGTCCTGTTTGAGACTAAGATCAACTTAACGTGATCGTTTAGATCCGACAAAAGAGCGTTTGGGCCCTATTGTTCCAGTTTGGGAGATTCATAGTCTAATTTGGGACTAAAGTCTGTTTGGAGGATACGTTAACCATTTTTGAGGCTAAGATCGACTCAAACGTTTGCTAAGGATATGTTAGTCCAGTTTGAAACTAAGATCGACTTAACGGGACCGTTTAGATCCGACAAAAGAGCATTTGGGCTCTATTGTGCCAGTTTAGGGACGTGGTGGTCCATATTCCAGTTTAGGGACGTTCCGGTCCGATATTAGTTTAGGGACGTTCCGATCCGATATTAGTTTAGGGACGTTTCGGTCCGATATTAGTTTAAGGACGTTTCGGTCCACGAGTTTAAGGACCCCGCAGTACATATCGATGTGTGGTCGTTGGGACCCGTCACCTCTTTGACGTCGTTGAGGAATTACAACGACGGATGTCAAAGGAGTTCGGAGATGTACCTTCGAACCGGATGTAAATTGATTTAGAAGAGCAATTTTGCTCAGTCAATTTAGTTTAAGGACTTATGGCCAAAATTGGGCTAAGTCCAGTTGAAATGTTCAACATTTTATTTTCCTTTGTATTGCATTTCATTTTTTATTTTTATTTGGGCCTTGCCCAGAAAGGATGCAGAGCATCAATTTGTTTTGGGCTCTGCCCTTTTAGGAATGATGCAAGGCATCAATTTTATTTTGGGCTCTGCCCTTGTATAAAGGATGCAAAGCATCAATTTATTTGGGCTCTGCCCATTTATTGCCTTGCAATTTATTTTGGCCTGTCAGGTCATTTTGATTTGGGCCTGGCCCTTTAATTAATGCATTGCATTTGTGCAAAATACTGTTAATTTGAGAATCTTTTAGATTCAAGAACCGATGGTTCATAAAATAAGTGCAAAGCACTATTTGATTTAGAAACAAGTTTTTTTCTTGTTTTTTCTTATCTCAGAGAACCAAAGGTTCATGAAAGTGCAAAGCACTATTAATTTAATAACCTTTCAGGTTCAAGAACCGATGGTTCATAAAACAAGTGCAAGGCACTATTTTATTTATTTATTTATTTATCGTTGAAGATCTATGATCTTATTCATAAGAGAATTTTCTCTTCTTTTAAAGGCTTTTACCTTTTTTTTATTCTTCAAGAGTTCTCAAGAGTTCTCTTCTCCTTTTTTTTTAGCCAGATGTTCATGATTTTGAAATGAGGTCTAGGGTTCTTTTTATAGTGCCCATAGATTAGTTAAAGTTTGTTAAAGAGATCATTCTCTAAGTGATTTGGGGAATTTTCCCCACCGTCGGATCTTTAATCCAAAGGTCTCTGTTTTACAGAAGAAATCTTATTGTTTTAACAAAAACAGAAAAGATTTCCTCAAATCTTTATTCTGTTTTTGCAATAAATTTTTTATTTTTTTTTAATTTATTTTTTTTACTGCGCGCGCTGCGCAGCGCGCCGTGCGCATTTTTTTTTTTGTGAGATTTGCTCTTATAGAGTACGCTACTTTATTTGTTTTAACTTTAATTTTATTTTTAATTTTCAAGACAGAGGTTTGCTCTGATTGGAGAAAAACAGAAGTATTGCTTCTTTTCCCACCTTGGAATTTGAACAGAGCTTTGCTCTGATTGAGGTAAACATCTATATTTGATTATTCCTAGGTATTTTAATATACTAACAATATGCTCCCTTAGTTTTATAATGAGTTTTATTCTTTTGCTTTTACATATTTATTAAGAAGAGAATGAATTTTCCAAGCTCTAAAATTATATAGATGCTAATTTATTTATATAATCGTGAGAAGCTTTTCATTAATTTTTTGAGACTTGAACATGCATAAAAAAATGTTTATATTTTAGGTATATTGGTATTTCAATCATGCTTTGATACCAGTTGCTGATGGAAATGCTGGGTTTGAAAGGAATATAGCAACCAAGGGAGAAATGAGAAGAAAATTTTATCGGCAAAAAAATACTTTGTATTGATGAAGATAAATCTATTTTATAAAGGAATTTGAGGACTAGAAAATATATAAGAGCCCTTAAACTCTCAATCTCCACAATAGCTCATTATAGCGTACAATTGTTTGTGTTTGCTTGATATCCATCTCAAATGACATCCAAGCTAGTTATAGGGATTCAATGAATGGCTCTAGAAAACTTCTAGAATCTCTCTAGAATTTCTAAGCTATTTCTAGAAGTTCTAGAGATCATCTAGAAATTGTTTTAGAATGGTTATGGACATCTTCTAGAAGAACTTCTAGAAATAGTATACAAATTCAAGAGAGATTCTCGAAGATTTCTAGAGCCATTCATTCGATCCCTATAAATACCTTAGAGGTCATTTGATATGAGTATCAAGCAAACACAAACAATTGTGAGCTACAGTGAGCTTTTGTGAGAGGTTCAGAATTTGAGAGCTCTTGTAAAATTTTGCAGTCCTCAAATTCCTTTATAAAATAGCTTTCTTTACATTAATGCAAAGTATTCTTTCACCGATAAAATTCTCTTGTCATTTCTCCCTTGATTGCTATATTCCATCCAAAACCGGTATTTCCCCCAACAACTGGTATCAGAGTTTAGTTCGGTTCTGAATTGTTAGGAATATGTATGTCCTAGAGGCCATTATTGTATGATATAGTGGATGCTTGGACATATATATAGAGGACTTTCTTGCTCAACATGATAGTATGCCATCTGGTTACACTTTATCTTAACATGGACACTTGTATTATTATACTGTCTCTTTGATACATGTTAATAAAGCCCTTAGGATGTTAGGTTGACTACCAGGACTATGATGCGGATCATACTACTAGGACTTGTATAATCCACAAGCACATCCTTTAATTGTTCCTAGTCAAGAGAGTATTGAGACAGGGTATCGATATTCCTGAGTAGACTAGTGTGTACGTTTCTTGACCCTGTAAGGGGCGATGGTTGATCCCATAACCATTGGTGTTTGACATCAAAGATTGTACACAGGTACTCATTAGAGAATGGGTACACCGAACAGGACTCGCCGAGAACTCCTAGATGGTACCATACCTATGGTCAGATAGCAGTTCTCTGGTGACACTGGTTCAGGTTAGTTTGTAGACCCGAGATCGTCATAGTGTCTTGTGTGGTTCCCACTGTGCTTTGATTTCCTCCCTACCACGGCTCAAAAGGGTCGTGCAAATAGGTGGATTTTGGGTACAGTCCCGAATCACATGGAGGCAGTGAGCGATAAGGATTTCTTCTCTCCCGGTATTGGGAGTTGATGTTGCGCTATGCTCGATTGGCTATAGCAGTAAGTCCCTAGTCATGGCTGATGAGATTTCCTGTAAGAGTTATCAGTAGTTGCTCGATTGGCTATAGCAGTAAGCTTCGCGATGCCTGCTTTATTGTGTTGTGGTGTATACGGAGGAGTAAGCTGAGAGAGAATCCCATTCTCTTTTAAGTAGTCTCGGAATTCCGTGCTCAAGTATTCTCCTCCCCAATTAGATCGAAGGAGTTTAATACTTTTACCCATCTGGTTCTCTACTTCGTTCTTATATTCATTGAATTTCTCAAAAGTTTCATATTTGTGTTTCATCAGGAACACATGTCCGTATCTTGAGAGATCATCGGTGAATGTAATGAAGTATGAGGAATCATTCCTGGCATATGTAGACATAGGACCGTATACATCACTATAAGAGTTCAGTAGCTCTTTCTCCGTATCCAGTAAGCAGAGTTTTGGTCATTTTACCTTTGAGACATGATTGGCAAGTTTCATAAGATGTGAATTCAAACTGATTCAAATATCCATTTTTTTGCAACTTAGCTAGTCTTGTCGTATTGATATGACCTAGTCTACAATACCATAAGAAGGCTTCATCAACTTTTCCTCTTGTGTGTGTTCTGTACGTTTAGAACTGTAGTTTGATTTAGAACGTATATACCATTACTTAACGTACCAAACCCAATCAACACTTGATTTAGGAAAATGCTCATAACATTATCCTCCAATACAAAGTTATATCTTTTTTATGCAACAAAGAAACTGATATAATATTGCATATCATATTTGGTACGTAATAACAGTCGTTCAGAATCAACGTATAACCATTTGGTAATATTAGGTGATATTCGCCAACTGCTTTGGCTACAACAATTGCTCCATTCTCTACTTTTAGAGACATATCACCATTTCCTAGTTCTCTACCTCTCTTTAGCCCATGTAACAAATTACATATATGGGATCCTAATCCGGTATGCAATACCCAGGATGTAGAGCAAACTGAGAAACAGTTCTTGGTTACGAACACACCCGAATACGATGCATCAACATGCTTATTCTTCGTTCGTATTGCATGGGAATCCTGATATTCCCTGTCACGCCCCGCTTCCCTGTGTACGGTAAGGAGACATGGCTGGCCCGCTACGTATTTACTCAGAAGTAAACACGTTAAGCGTAAATAAGCAATATAATAAAGTACACAAGAAAAATGACTAGAGATATAATTGAACATCAACTTTTATTTATTAAATATTTCTTTACAATATAACTGAAAATGTAAATACAAGAAAGCAATGCATAAATAATGGCATGAACTGAAAGAAAAGTGAGTACAAGTGAAATCTAGTGGTCGTGCTGCTCAGTGGTCTGCTTCAATTACTCATGGCTGGTCTCGAACTCCTCAGAGTCGGGTCCTCCTGAAAACATTCCAAAGAATGAAGAAAAATAAGAATGTCGTCAGTGAACAATCGCTTGGTGTCCCAAAGAAAGATAGAAATAGAATAGACAGATAAGAGAATGTAACTGGTATAATGTTTGATTGTTATGCTAACGCAGTTGTTTGTAACTTGGTACAGAATATGCCAGTGTATACGAGAGGAGTCCAACTTACACCATGGATTATGGTAACCCATAGTACAAGGCTCCGTCGATAAAACCACGGAACAATGGCAATGGATGTATAGTTACGTCTTTTAATGACCATCTCGTGCCACTTTTAACGCATTCCGTGCCAGTCTACTCCTTTAAAACTCCATAATGTCTTTTGTATTGATTGTATTGAAGTAAATTAGAGATGTAAAACTTGCCGAAACCATGATATTAGTAATTCATGTAAACGGAAAGGATATAAATGGCTAGTCATGTAACAATGTATATCCATGGTTCGGTTCGGTCGAGTTATGTTGATATTGATTGTATCTGGTATAAATGGATTCATGTTGTATTGCAGTTATATTTGAATTATATTCAAGGATGGATTGATTTCAGATTAGACTGAGACTCTGTCTCAGTCAGAAAGTTAAACAGAATTGAAGTCCTGAATTAGTTTTGGAGTTATCGGTAACTGCTGCACTTGGACGGCAGGATTTGTGTCTTTTTCCAAGACAATTACCGTGTTGATGACACCGTTTTTAGTTTGTCTATCTTAAATAGGCAAGCACCTAAATTCTCCGGCACCCTGAGGCTCAAGAGAACTGGTCCCGCTTAAACCTATATTTACTAGGGTTCTTATTGTAATTTAATATAACTTGAGGGGTTTTTATGATAAATAGTTTTGATATATTTTCAAAATACACCTCAAGTATTTAATCATTGTCTTTATGGTTTTCATAAATGTAATTTTTAACAGTGATGAGATAGTCTAGTGAATATAAACCTAACTTGAATAGTATATGGTATTTTCATGTAATTTGACGTGTATTGATTCTTGATGGTATTTTCATGAACTTTTGTGATTCTTTTCTTTTGATTAGAAAACATGGAATATATTATATATTTAAAACAGATATTTTGATAATATATATATATATAATTATTAAAAATATAATTTATTTATTAAATAGAAATCACGTTTTCTTAGAAATTATAATAAAAATTCCATCGAGATCGTATGCTCCGTGAGGAGGTCCGAATCTTGCCCTAGTAGTCCTAAGGACGTGCGATAACCCGCACCATTCCGATCGGGTTCCTTAAAATGGGTTGTAGTGATTTATTTGCAAGGAATTAATTAAAACAATTTAAAGAATACGGGTTTTGATAGTTAAGGTGTTTTAATGTAAAATATTGTATTTTGTCTCATAAAAATTATTACAAAAGATATCATGCTATGTCAAGATCGATGTTATGATGAGGTAGGTCATTAACTCGTGAGTTTTTTAAAGTTAATATGAGCAAAACGATAAAGTAACGTTGTATGTAAACTTGATGGTATTTTACCGTAAAAATGAAATAAAAGTTGCAATACATATTATTTTGAATTGAAACTTATTGTAAAAGATATTTTAGGGGTTTTAAAAAAGTTATAAAGAGATGGTTATTATGTGGTTAAGAAAAATTGAGTTTTTAAAGAAATTAGAATCGGAAGTCGGATTAACTCCGCTTCCGACGAGTTTTAAAAAGAGAAATCTTTTTAATAGAAAGAGAGGAGGGGGAAGGGACTTACTGATTGATTATAGAGGGGGGAGGTAGAGGAAGATTTTGAAGGCGTCGTGGAGTCGTGTCGTCACCGGATTTGTCCCGAAATGTCGCATGAACTTTGACCTTGGCTAACTCCACTTGTATAACTTTTGGGACTTAGAAATTTTTGAGAGTTTTTGATACTAGATTTCAGAATAGAGAGGGCTAAAGTGTAGTGTGGTATTTATAGCAGAAATTAGGGTTTTGTGAGTGAAGAGGGAATTAAAATATGCATTAAAATGGATTAAAGAGATGAATTATTACTTTCTAGATAAATACAGGGAAATCAAACAGCATGGGGGTAGTGGGGGGAGTCCAAGGGGTTAGAGTTTAAAATTTAGAGGCAATAGGGACTGGGGGCCCGGCGGTGCCGGCCCCATGGCGAATCTCGCCGGTCCAAGAAGGGGTGGGGTGCTTGGATGAATGCCACGTGTTTGTGTCTGTTTAAATATCATTTTCCACATGTTTGATTTAGTGTGACTTTTCATTTTACGTGTAGTGCACGTGCAAAGTTTTGAGCTTCTAAAAGTTTAAAAGAAAAAAACAATAAAAATATTATATGGCTAGGGGGATTTGAACACAGGGGCTATGTCACAGCAGTGCAAGACTTTACCAATAAGCTACAAGTTGTTTCTTTCTGTTCAAAACCAATTTAAATTTATAACTTGTGCTCAGGCTAAAATATTCCTTTCTGTACTTTACAAAAAAAAAATTGTACAGAAGTTTAGGGTTGTTACACATCCAATACATGTGTATTGTGATAACAATAGAGCTGTGGCTTTAGCCAAGGAACTACGGTCCCATCAGAGATCCAGACATATTCTTAGGCGGTAGCACCTGATCCGGGAGATAGTAGATCGACGGGAGATCGAGATCAGGAGAGTTGACACAAAGGAAAACGTAGTGGATCTACTCACGAAGGCCCTCCCCTAGTTGCAGTTTGAGAGACTTTTTAGGATGTTGGGTATGAGATACTATAACAACCGGCCTTAGTGCAAGTGGGAGATTGTTAGGAATATGTATACCCTAAAGGCCATTATTGTATGATATAGTGGATGCTTGAACATATATATAGAGGACATTCTTGCTCGACATGATAGTATGCCATCTGGTTACATTTTATCTTAACATGCACACTTGTATTATTATACTGTCTCTTTGATACATGTTAACAAAGCCCTTAGCATGTTAGGTTGACTACCAGGACTATGATGCGGATCATACTACTAGGACTTGTATAATCCACAAGCACATCCTTTAATTGTTCCTAATCAAGAGAGTATCGAGATAGGGCATCGATATTCCAGAGTAGACTAGTATGTATGTTTCTTGACCCTGTGAGGGGCGATGGTTGATCCCATAACCATTGGTGTTTGACATCAAAGATTGTACACAGATGCTCATTAGAGAATTGATACACCGAATAGGACTCGCCGAAAAATCCTAGATGGAATCAGACCTATCGTTAGATAGCAATTCTCTGATGACACCGGTACAGGTTAGTCTGTAGACCCGAGATTTTCATAGTGTCTTGTGTGGTTCCCATTGTGCTTTGATTTCCTCTCTACCACGGCTCAAAGGAGTCATGCAAACAGGTGGATTTTGGATACAGTCCCGAGTCACATGGAGGCAGTGAGCGATAGGAGGGGTTTCGTCTCTCCCCGTATTGGGAGTTGATGTTGCGCTATACTCGATTAGCTATAACAATAAGTCCCTGGAAGGGCTGATGAGATTTATTGATAAGAGTTATCAGTAGTTTCTCGAACCGTTATGAGCTATATATCGGCATGATTTATCAAGTAACTGGGGTCTGACAATTACATCCCTACACTTGATATGCGGCATATCAGACGAAAAGACCGGACTGTACGGTAAGTGTTACTTATATGCTTCATGGGAGTTTGGACAAGCTTACTTGTTGATTTTCTATTCGCTAAATACTTGGGTAGCCGTTACGTCCAGTTAATACCATTGACGGCTTGTAGGTAACCGATGTGATCATTACCTACTGTTGGCGTATTGACGAGTTTTTAGAGTCCCACACAGAGGTTTCCTAGTTCAAGCGAAACGAATTAGGGCACATATGCTGATATGTGCGGGGGGCATGATTAAATACGTGTATGTGATCATATTCTGATCTGGTGGTTATATATTATCGGTTAGATTATATGTGATATAATTGGATTATTGAATCAAGTGTTGATTTGATAATATGATATACAGATAAATGATATTAGTCAGTTATATATGATATAACCGGATTATTAAGTGTTGATTTAATAATTTGATATATATTATATTTGATATAATTATATATTAACTAATATTTAGCTCACTAATTATTTTCTTTATATATTTATATTAATATATATATTTGATATGTATGTGTGTGTTATATATGAAGCATGGTTGATTTTCTATTTTATGAAAATAGAAAATGAGGTGGAATATGAGGAGATATTTGAGGAATGGGATGAAGCATGGCTTTTATATTTATTTAATCATTTGGATTCACTATTGAAGTATGGATGGAATAAACAATTTGGTTTATTTCATGCTTCAAGAAGTGAGGTATTTGATTAAGCCATTCTTCACTTGCATTCTTAAGTCCATTTCCTCACTTGAGCTCATTTTTGCTCTCTAGCTCTCTTCATCTTCCTCCTCCACAAAACCCTAACTCTCACATGTGATGTAAATTATAGGGTTTTGTAGAAACCTTAGTGAGCAAACAAAAGCCCTATTTCACCATCCTACACTTGATTAGCACTTTGGTGTAGTGTGTTTCCTTCACTAAAATAAGTTTAGTGAAGAGGTAGCTTGGATTAGCGGAGTTTCGGGTGGATCATCTTCGGCACAAAGGTTACGTAGGAAGCTCGATCCAACTTCAAGTAGAGCCTAGTGGAGTCGCGTGGACTATTACACGGAGTTTTTGAAGAGAAGGACACGATCTATAAAGGTTGTAGTTTCTTTCTCTTTGTGTAAATTTTTTGATATCATCATAGAAACCCTGATCATCTAGTTAGATCTTTGGTTAGTTTAGTTTAGCACCCCAAAAATTTTAAAGTTGCATGCATGATGCCGGTTTAGACCTTATGGTTGTGTTAGGGTAGACTTTCATCTGAATTTGATTCCGAAATATGGCATCGATGAATTTTAAGATGGAGAAATTCGATGGCCGAAATAGTTTCAGCCTTTGGAGAATCAAGATGATTGCCCTCTTAATGCAACGAGGTATCGTGTTCAAGCCGGACAAACTCTCGAAGGAGACTACGCCGGGGGCGAAAGAGGGGATAGAGATGAAAGCACATACTGTGATCCAATTATTGTTAGTCGATGAGGTATTCTGTGAGGTTTCCGAAGAGGAGACCGCGTCCAAACTGTGGAAAAAGTTGGAGTCGCTTTATTTGAAAAAGTCTCTCACAGATCGATTTTACCTCAAGCAGCGTCTATTCCTTTCGGATGAAAGAAAGTGTGTCTATCAAAGACCATTTAGACAAGCTGGATAGGATCGTGATGGATTTGAAAAATATCGACATGAAGATTGAAGACCAGAATCAAGTTATGATTCTCTTGTGCTCGCTTACTCCATCATATGTTCTGTTCGTCAAAAGTATGGTATATAGACGAGACACCCTTTCACTACAAGATGTGAAAGCCGGACTGCACTCATAAAAGCTCCGAGAGAATTATTGTCGTCGCCATTGTTTTGTCACCAATATATCTATTCGTGACGAAAAACAATTTTGTCACTATTGTTCCATCGCCAATAACTTGTATCCGCAATAGAAAACTTTGTAGCCGATACTTGTATTAGCGACAACAAAATTTTTGTTGCAATTGTTCCGACACCAATAATTTGTATTTGCTACATAAATTATTCAATCACCAAAGTTTTGTTACCAATAGGAATATTGTATATTTGGGTATTATACAAGTATTTTCAATGAACATAACTAGTAAGTTGATTCACAATAGACATTCTCAACCATGCCATATTTCAGATTGAACTCAAATAGTTCAAAATTTGATAAAGGAAATAATGAAACTAGATTCATCTTGAATATTCATCACAAGTGTTTTATTCGTGTAAATATTTTCTGATTTAATCAATTAATAGAAACCAAACCTAAATTAAGTCATAACCGGACCCGATTTCAAATAAACTAATTTATCATTAGAAGATCTCAAGTTTACATCCATAAACCAAATTCCTTTTAAATTTTTCGTCCTTAAGTATATCAAAATCCTCCCAAAATAATTACATCAAAACTTCGGCGCCATCACAAAATTTGGGAGCTCTTCAAAAAATTTAAGCGGTTTAAATATTTTTTATTCACACAGGAGACATGACAAATCCAGGTCCTAATTTCCTCCTCATATTTTTCATTATTTTAGCCTTCTGGTTCTCAATCTTTTAATTCTTCTCTTTTTATTTCCTCTTTTCCCTTGTAATATTCAAATAACAAGTAAGGTTCTTTGATCTGGAACTCTGTTTTTAGCTGCTAGAATTAAGATGGGTACCGCCAATTTATTGTAGTTTGTGTTGGTTTCGCAGGGTTTTCATGTATTTGATTCTTCTAACATCAATTCCAATTATTGTCCCAAATCATCATATTGCTACAGTGTAATTGATGAAGGTCGGAATCTCCTCTCAGATTTTATCCTCCGTCGATCTTATGGCTAGCGGGGCTGAACAGTTGAGATTTGTGGAGAAGGTTGGGTGTTGATCTCAATGGATTGTTGGTTGTTGTTGACACCGAACTACCTACAAATGAAGTCTCGGCATGGAAAACCACCATAGAACCTTCCGACGATCAAATAAGTATTGAGCAATAATTGACTAGAGTAGCGGCGTATTGGATTGAGTTTCAGTTAGCTGAATCGTCTGAAGGAGAGGTTTATATAGGAGTCGCCTGAGGGCGAGCCGATGGAAGGTTCTCGCCGTTTATTTCGCCCCTGCGTAACGTCTGCATTGATGGCGAGATGCGCTTATTAATGACGAGATACGCTGGCATAGGATGCGGGTCGTGTCACAGCGAAGATCTCGTCGAGGCGAGATACACGGGGCGTGATGCGGGACGTGGAGCGGCGGAGATCTCGTTGTGGTAAGATATACGGAGCCGTTACGTGGACGCTCGTGCTCCATGCTCCCGGCCAAAAAGGATCGCTAAGTAACTTCAGCTATAGGGTAGCTCGGAGACGAGAAAGGGAGAAGAGAAATCTCAACTATAGGATGGCTCGAAGACGAGCAAAGGAGATAAGGAACCTCAACTATAGGATAGCTCGGAGATGAGCTATTAGTTGGTGGTTAGGCGAAGAGAGAACATACTTAGGGAAGACCTCCAAAAGGTTGGGTGCTATCTTGGAGGCGAGTCGCCGAGAAATGTCCCCATTGCATTATATCTATTCCAGCTCCATAGCCTATAGGAATTTGGTGGGCTTACATGGACGATACGTCATCCACTCGTGTCGTGATCTGGGGAATCCCCACTTATGAGTATCATCATTAGCCTCCCACTCTCGTTCCGATCTATTTATGGGTTGGGTCGAAAGTGGTCTGCTCGGTCTTCTCTGTTCAGCTTGGTGCCGAAGATTCTTTGCGGTGGATTGTCCGGGAACGACATGGAATTTGGCGGTTGTGTCTCTTCGACCTCCGAGTCCACGAGGCGTTTTACCGTGCGTCTTAATTTTCGCACATATTCTTGATGGCGTCAGCGGAGCGCTGAAAGGGTTTTGGATCCACGGCTTAGGTGAGGTAGGAATCTACTCGTCGTGAATAGGTGCGACGGGCAGGAAGCTCTCCGCCGGCCTCCGAACCAAGCAGGAGTCTAATCATAAGAGGGCTTTGGATTCACGGCTTAGGTCGGGCAGGAATCTATCCGCCGTGAATGGATGCGACAGACAGGAAGCTGTCCGTCGGCCTCCGAACCAAGTAGGAGTCTATCAGTGTGAGGGCTTAGGATTGACGGGTTAGGCCAGACAGAAATTTTCCTACCCTGAATGGATGCAACGAGAAGGAAGCTATCTTCTAGCCTCATGGCGAGGGCTTAGGATTCATGGGTTAGGCCGGGCAGGAAATTATCCACTGTGAATGGTTGCGACGGACAGGAAGCTGTCCGCCAGCCTCCTAACCGAGCAGGAGTCTACTCGTACGAGAGTTTAGAATTCACGGGTTGGGCTGGGCAGGAATCTACCCACCGTGAATGGGTGCGATGAGCAGGAAGCTATCCGCCAGTCTCGTGGCGAGGGCTTAGGATTCACGGGTTGTTAGGGATATGTATGCCCTAGAGACCATTATGGTACATTGAAGTATATTATAGTGGATGCTTGGACATATATATAGAGGACTTTCTTGCTCGACATGATAATATGCTATCTGGTTGCCTTTATCTTAATATGTTCACTGGTGTTATTATACTGTCTCTCATATACATGTTAATAAAGCCCTTAGGATGTAGACTTGACTACCAGAATATCACGACCCGAAAGTACGGAACGTGACCGGCACTTAGATTACGAAACGTCTAGAGGCGCAACGTAACCTAAGTAAGCCGAAGCCCAGAAATCTAAACCATAAAAGAAGAAGAAGAAGTAAAAGAAACATGAAGGAAACAAGTTTAAAATCATCAGCAAATTTTCTCAAAAATTTCGGCAGAGTCTACTCTATAAAAACTGGCCCCCAAACGGGTACAACAAGTATAATATACATAAACAGTAAAAAGCATCCCCAAACGGGAGCTAGCTCAACGCCAACAGGCGGAAACAACCACAACAAGCACAATAATATACTACGTCAAAAGGCGAGGCTCAAAACTCAAAAGAAAACAAAACCACCAGGTCAGAATAATACATGCGCGACTCTAAGGTCGAAATAAAAGACTGGCCCAATAAACTATCAAATAATACAAGTTTGGTTGATGGAGCTTTCTAGATACAAATGAAATAATAAAAATACAACGGCGGTTCAGATACAAATGAACCAACCTACCGTGCAAATCACCCGAAATGAAAATGATGTGCCAGCAACTGCCAAGGGAAACCTGTACATCGAACCGTAATAAAATTTGGCACAACAGGGGTGAGTTGCCAACTCGTGAGTAGAAGACATCTACGAAAAGAAATTGAATGCACGACGCTATCCTAGGTCATAAAATAATACACTACTATATCCTAATCATCTAGTAATAGCAGGGTGAAACTACGTGTAAATGCAGATACTCCGTGCTCGTGTCAGTGCCTCATATAATACAATGTCATATGAATGGATATGCATACACCATGAACATAAATTAATCAATCCTGAAATCCAGATATATCTGTATAAGAAATCTTTAGCTGTTATCCTAGTTAAATGTGTATAGGAATCTGAAATCTCAACAATGAAATCCATGGAAATCCGTGTCAAGCATCGACACAAACATGTAAATCTCAAGTCTCATAGTCTCAATACCTCGGGCTCCGTCAGTCCGGATCGGCCCATATCATCAAATCTCACGACAACGGTCGGTATCCTCCGGATATCCGCCGCGCCAGACATCACCGGTAGGTAGCCTTCCCCTGCCAGGCTCATCGTCTACAACTCGATCTTCTTGCCCCGGGGTACCATACCGGGCCCACCATGTACCCGAGACGGTTCATCCACTCCTCGAATCGGGTCTCGAAATCCAACAGAAAACACGAAATCTCATGGTGGACGACACATACATCACAAGAAAACCGTATCTTATGTTTTAAAAAGAGTGGAGGAGAGAGAGAGAAGTTTTTATATATCCTTGCGGTTTTCCCCCAAAATCCAGAAATCTCATAGAAAACCAAAATCCCTAAATCATGAGTAAGTATATGATAAGTGTCGGCATATGCCCATAATGCTGCATGATAACATGGAAATATGAATGCATGAATGTCTAAGTAATAATTGACATGGCTATACTAGCATCTGAGAGTAATCACAATATTATATATCGATCTAGTTGCTAGCTGATTCTATCAATAAAAGATAATATGATCTAGAGTGTACGTGACATAGCAATTACCGATGATGATGTGTGTGAGCCAGCAAATAAGTGTGCGTGGAATATGCGCATCATCGGTAATGGTGCTGGTGTCCTAACAGGCAAAGTTTTATGCTGATTATAGAAACATATATATGAACATGCACATTATGATTACGGTATGAAGGTAAAGACAGATGTGTGTTACCCACCCATTTGATATACAAATACAACTACCACTATAAGACTTGAACCTAAACTAGTGTCCATCTAACCCCCTAAGAAAAACTAAACCTAAGAACTAGTCAATAAGAAACAAGAGTCTACCTAAGGTATGAATCAATATCTCTAATAGTCGGCGATCCAGCCTCAATAGCGTCACGTACGAAGTACGACTTCCTCAAATCAAGAGTGCGGATCAATCATCATATCTATGCCTCGTACGGTAAAATCCATCATACGGTATCCCAATATCGGGGTACGGGTCAAGTGTCTCCTAGGTGTCTCATCATTCGTATAATGTCATCATCAACACATCTCATGATCAAGGTGCTAAACTGTAATCGCATACATCAATCATATATCATTGCCATCATAATATGCATCATTAGTTTATCCTCAGAAATATCATGTCATATGTATCATATCGTCCTCAAGTTACACCTCTATGATATCGACATCAGGTCACACCTATATGATGTCGTAATCAAGTCATACATATATCATATCGTGATCAGTCACAAGTTACAGTCCGGGTACTATTTTAGAGTCCCATGTACCTCAATATCATCACCACCCATTATAATTTAAGTATACATGTTCATTATCTCATTCTCTAATGATCCGCTAACACTTAATACGACTGTATAGCCAAGAATCACGGCATCAAGCCCAGTTACACTGTTTCATCATATCTCGGATATCATATCATATCAATGTATCCCATATACGTGTTGTATATATATATATACCTATACCTCGTCCTATATGTATATATACATGCACGTATACACCATGTCGAGTTTCAGTGTGTGCGTGTGTGTGTTTCTACCTGAAACCTACGAACCTCTTCCAAGGTACTCATCCTCTGATATGGTTTTCCTAAATCAGTCTAGTCCAGCCTAAGGTCATTACTAGGGTCCTCCTCATTAAGAATCTAGGTTCACATCTGGTTTCCTAATGTCAATAGGTACTATTCTTATTCTACGTTGCGGGGGTGCTAAACGCCATCCACCCAACTTCCCCCCGTAGATATGCATCTACTCATCTGGTCCATGTCTGCCGAAGACGGTGTCGCCACCTCCTCTTTATCGCCCGCAGTCCACGTGAAGTGTACCTAAACGCAAACGTATAAATAGTATCGTAAACTGAATCACATACAAAAGTCAAAACGACGCAAGGAACAAGCATAGGTTAAAACCTATGTCCCGTCCACGCAAAAGAACTAAATATCGCTCGATATCGGAGTACAAACTCCGATGGATCGAGATAAACATCAACAAACAAGTTGTAGTTTAGAAAACTCGTTACTTATAATATAGAGCATGATTCAACCCATCAAAACCCTAAAATCACTCAAATCGTCCGATTTCGAAACGTCCCGAAACGCCAAATTACCATTTTACTTCAAAACTTGGCATTTAAATGAAACTAATGGTCCTAAAACTCATTAAATAGCATAACTAGACTATATAAACCATCACAATATTTTTATTACACAAATTTGTATTAATTTGAAATTTCTAGTTTGCAACCTTTAACAATTTTCAACATTTTTCAAGCAAAATACCACAATTCCACCACTAAACGTGATTTTGCATGAATTAATATATTAAACCACAATTCAAGATGATAATAATTTAATGAAACCATAAATTATATTTTTAATCTCATTTATTTAGGAATTTCTAAAATCTAGTTTACAAAATAGCAATTTTTATCACAATTTATCAATTATCAATAGAAACTAGCAATCAATTTAAGTTTCCATTCCACCAACAAGTTAATACCCTTATTAAGACCACAATCTAGTGTTACAAATATTAATTGAAATTTTATTTCACCAAAAATTATGTTTTATAGAAACCTAGTTAGCAAAATTCCTAATTTAAACAATTTTAAATGAAAAATTTACAATTCAACAACCATGCAAGATTTTCAAATTCCAAAAGTGTTAAACTAACTATTATAACCCTAATTATTTAATAAAAATCATAACTTGAATTTACAAACCCTAACTTGAATTTAAAAAATTGAACATAGAATTAATTCATTAAATCTAAACATGCTTAAAAGAAACATCTAATCAAAAGAAGGAAAATTATACCTCCAAAATATGAAATCCAAACAAGAAAATGAGCCTCCAAAATGCATGCTTCCCATCTCCAAATTCCATATAAAAATGAGCAAGGAATAAAGGGTAGGAAATAAATAGGATTTTGTGGATTTTTTTTCTTGAATTTTTGATGTAATTTGATGGATTTTTGTACAAAAAATAAAGTAGGGAATGAGGGGGGCTGCCATGAGAGTGTGGCCGGCCATAATTAGTGGTGAGGGAGAGAAAGAAGAGGGTGAGGAATTGTGTAGAAGTTTCATGAAAAGAAACATCACTTTAAAGTCTTTTCATGCTTTATTTAACTTTCTTTTATTTCTTTACTAAAAACAACCAAGAAAACTCTAGAAAATTGGTAAAATTTGCAAATAAATTTTGCATGATACACACTAAATTCTAATATGCCATGGTTTTTTTTTTACAAATTAAAACCATTCAAATTTGTAATTTACACTAATTTAGTGTAAAAATAAAGCTTATGTTAATATTTAAAATAATTAATTTAGGAAAAATATTTAATTAAACTAAAAATTTATAAGTGGCTAAATAAACACCATTTTCTAGTAATTACATAATTAAAATAGGTATTTTTGAAATTATAATGAAAAACAATCACGGTTTAGTTTTACGAAAAATACATTTTACTTTACCGAAAATAAAAAATTTCACTTATACAATTTTATTCATTTAATTATTTTTAAAACGTTACAATCTTCTCCCCTTTAAGAAATTCGGTCCCCGAATTTAAATTAAAACTCCCCCTCTAAATACTAATATATTTAGCAAAACACTCAAATCGTCGGGGCTCCGAAATCATCAATACATAACAAAACTCAACTCCGTCAAGCATAACGCAACCATCGGAGTTATGGAGAGAATGAAATATCAAAACCCAATATGAAAATCATCATAATATATATCAATCTATAACTTATATATAGTGCGCATCATAGTAAAATCGTCCAAATATCATAATAAAGAAGCATACAAAAACCCCTCTTGAAA
This sequence comes from Agapanthus africanus, assembly GCA_030015575.1. NCBI lineage: Eukaryota > Viridiplantae > Streptophyta > Magnoliopsida > Asparagales > Amaryllidaceae > Agapanthus > Agapanthus africanus. Next base: position 357,274,769 of record JASDDO010000010.1, on the reverse strand, counting down.
ATCACCGTGCAATACACGTGTCACGGCATAAGTAGCGGACGTTTAATTTAAAAAAATAGCTATATATATCTTTTATTTAACATACACGTCCCGCCTGATCAAATAATAATGATTATGAAAACATACTGCTCAAACTGAAATCAATCCCAATCACATCAATAAAATATCATGTGCGTCCGGTGCGCACTGAAATCGAAACCAAATACAGATACCACGAATACACATAACAACAAAACTAAGTGCAACAGGTGTGCACCAAAAACATCTGTCAAGTGCAACGGGTGTGCACGACTCAACATCAGGTGCATCTAATCTGCACAAAACCCCGATTTAGTGCATCTGGTGTGCACAAAATAGCATTAAATGCGCCAAGTATGCGCAAGAATCCTAATCAGGTGCACATGGTGCACGAAAACATACATTGAATATCAAAATCGAAATCACAGCACAAAAATGCATGAAAACTAGGTCGAAGCATATATCAAAATTATGTGTAACCCATATGCACAAAATCAAATCAAAAATCTCAAAATATATAAAACCAAATCAAGTGTACTGGGTGTATACTAAGCAACATCAATACAACTGATATATGAAACACAGATAGAATGTAATGAAGGCACACATAAGAAATACCAATCGTAGAACAAAATCCTCAAAATACCAAAATCCAATAACAGAAATATGAAATTCAAATCACCAAGTCACATCGAAATCACTATCGTCAATGTGCGCCTCTTCCCTCTGATGTCTGCTTCTTCAAACTTGTCTCTTCATAAGTGTGCTGACAGCGCTACCAACGGCAATACTCATATCTAGAGTCTCCCACGTAGTCGATCCCTTCACCTGATATCCGGACTACATTAAACTTTTCGATCGATCCATCAAAATCCCATAATTCCCCGAGAGCTCAACACTCAAGTACAGCTTAAAAATATCCGGTACATACCCCAGCATCGATGATCCAGCCGTAGAAGGGCAAACCCAAGCCTCACTAATGACACCGCGGAACTGCCGTAAACCCTAAGGTTCAAGGGCGTTCTCGTGGTCATTATGTCGAGTTAGGGTTTCATTCTTCTAGAGGGTCCATCGAAATACCTGCATGTTCTTCCGAATACTTTAAACTTGGGAAAATGGTTTTCTGATAATCGTTCGAACCCTTTAACTTCATCCGGACGACATGTGAATACCCTTCGTCCGCACGCTAAGCAATGCTTCAATCCTCAAGAATAACCAATACTCTAATGGTTATCGCATTCGAGCCGCAGCTCCCTCTGCCAGTGTGCCCGTGGTAACAGAAACCACCCTCTAACATTGACGAAGATAGATCAAAAGAACGAATGGAATACGGTGCAAACAATTGTACATCCTAAGGCTCCTTAAGCAGAGTAGCGTATCGTAAGTATGCCGCGGACCATACCCACGGTACGTTACTTTACCTAAATCGCCTACTCCATCAACCAAGGGTCACCTAGACTTATACAAGGTTAAACCTAGCGCTCTGATGCCAACTTTGTCACGACCCGAAAGTACGGAACGTGACTGGCACTTAGATTACGAAACGTCTACAGGCGCAACGTAACCTAAGTAAGCCGAAGCCCAGAAATCTAAACCATAAAAGAAGAAGAAGAAGTAAAAGAAACATGAAGGAAACAAGTTTAAAATCATCAGCAAATTTTCTCAAAAATTTCGACAGAGTCTCCTCTATAAAAACTGCACCCCAAACGGGTACAACAAGTATAATATACATAAACAGTAAAAAGCATCCCCAAACGGGAGCTAGCTCAACGCCAACAGGCGGAAACAACCACAACAAGCACAATAATATACAACGCCAAAGGGCGAGACTCAAAACTCAAAAGAAAACAAAACAAAACCACCAGGTCAGAATAATACATGCGCGACTCTAAGGTCGAAATAAAAGACTGGCCCAATAAACTATCAAATAATACAAGTTTGGTTGATGGAGCTTTCTAGATACACATGAAATAATAAAAATACAACGGCGGTTCAGATACAAATGAACCAACCTACCGTGCAAATCATCCGAAATGAAAATGATGTGCCAGCAACTGCCAAGGGAAACCTGTACATCGAACCTGTAATAAAATTTGGCACAACGGGGGTGAGTTGCCAACTCGTGAGTAGAAGACATCTACGAAAAGAAATTGAATTCACGACGCTATCCTAGGTCATAAAACAATACACTACTATATCCTAATCATCTAGTAATAGCAGGGTCAAACTACGTGTAAATGCAGATACTCCATGCTCGTGTCGGTGCCTCATATAATACAATGTCATATGAATGGATATGCATGCACCATGAACATAAATTAATCAATCCTGAAATCCAGATATATCTGTATAAGAAATCTTTAGCTGTTATCATAGTAAAATGTGTATAGGAATCTGAAATCTCAACAATGAAATCCATGGAAATCCGTGTCAAGCATCGACACAAACATGTAAATCTTAAGTCTCATAGTCTCAATACCTCGGGCTCCGTCAGTCCGGATCGGCCCATATCATCAAATCTCATGAAAACGGTCGGTATCCTCCGGATATCCGCCGCGCCAGACATCACCGGTAGGTAGCCTTCCCCTGCCAGGCTCATCGTCTACAACTCGATCTTTTTGCCCCAGGGTACCATACCGGGCCCACCATGTACCCGAGACGGTTCATCCACTCCTCGAATTGGGTCTCGAAATCCAACAGAAAATACGAAATCTCATGGTAGACGACATATACATCACGAGAAAACCGTATCTTATGTTTTAAAAAGAGAGGAGGAGAGAGAGAGAAGTTTTTATATATCCTTGCGGTTTTCCCCCAAAATCCAGAAATCTCATAGAAAACCAAAATCCCAAAATTATGAGTAAGTATATGATAAGTGTCGGCATATGCCCATAATGCTGCATGATAACATGGAAATATGAATGCATGAATGTCTAAGTAATAATTGCCATGGCTATACTAGCATCTGAGAATAATCACAATATTATATATCGATCTAGTTGCTAGCTGATTCTATCAATGAAAGATAATATGATCTAGAGTGTACGTGACATAGCAATTACCGATGATGATGTGTGTGAGCCGGCAAATAAGTGTGCGTGGAATATGCGCATCATCGGTAATGGTGCTGGTGTCCTAACAGGCAAAGTTTTATGCTGATTATAGAAACATATATATGAACATGCACATTATGATTACGGTATGAAGGTAAAGACAGATGTGTGTTACCCACCTATTTGATATACAAATACAACTACCACTATAAGACTTGAACCTAAACTAGTGTCCATCTAACCCCTTAAGGAAAACTAAACCTAAGAACTAGTCAATAAGAAACAAGAGTCTACCTAAGGTCTGAATCAATATCTCTAATAGTCGGCGATCCAGCCTCAATAGCGTCACGTACGTAGTACGACTTCCTCAAATCAAGAGTGCGGATCAATCATCATATCTATGCCTCGTACGCTAAAATCCATCATACGGCATCCCAATATCGGGGTACGGGTCAAGTGTCTCCTAGGTGTCTCATCATTCGTATAATGTCATTATCAACACATCTCATGATCAAGGTGCTAAACTGTAATCGCATACATCAATCATATATCATTGCCATCATAATATGCATCATTAGTTTATCCTCAGAAATATCATGTCATATGTATCATATCGTCCTCAAGTCACACCTCTATGATATCGACATCAGGTCACACCTATATTATGTCGTAATCAAGTCATACATATATCATATCGTGATCAGTCACAAGTTACAGTCCGGGTACTATTTTAGAGTCCCATGTACCTCAATATCATCACCACCCATTATAATTTAAGTATACATGTTCATTATCTCATTCTCTAATGATCCGCTAACACTTAATACGACTGTATAGCCAAGAATCACGGCATCAAGCCCAGTTACACTGTTTCATCATATCTCGGATATCATATCACATCAATGTATCCCATATACGTGTTGTATATATATATATATATACCTATACCTCGTCCTTTATGTATATATACATGCACGTATACACCATGTCGAGTTTCAGTGTGTGCGTGTGTGTGTTTCTACCTGAAACCTACGAACCTCTTCCAAGGTACTCATCCTGTGATATGGTTTTCCTAAATCAGTCTAGTCCAGCCTAGGGTCATTACTAGGGTCCTACTCATTAAGAATCTAGGGTCACATCTGGTTTCCTAATGTCAATAGGTACTATTCCTATTCTACGTTGCGGGGGTGCTAAACGCTATCCACCCGACTTCCCCCCGTAGATATGCATCTACTCACCTGGTCCATGTCTGCCGAAGACGATGTCGCCATCCTCCTCTTCATCGCCCGCAGTCCACGTGAAGTGTACCTAAACGCAAACGTATAAATAGTATCGTAAACTGAATCACATACAAAATTCAAAACGACGCAAGGAACAAGCATAGGTTAAAACCTATGTCCCGTCCACGCAAAAGAACTAAATATCGCTCGATATCGGCGTACAAACTCCGATGGATCGAGATAAACATCAACAAACAAGTTGTTGTTTAGAAAACTCGTTACTTATAATATAGAGCATGATTCAACCCATCAAAACCCTAAAATCACTCAAATCGTCCGATTTCGAAAAGACCCGAAACGCCAAATTACCATTTTACTTCAAAACTTGGCATTTAAATGAAACTAATGGTCCTAAAACTCATTAAATAGCATAACTAGACTATATAAACCATCACAATATTTTTATTACACAAATTTGTATTAATTTGAAATTTCTAGTTTGCAACCTTTAACAATTTTCAACATTTTTCAAGCAAAATACCACAATTCCACCACAAAACGTGATTTTGCATGAATTAATATATTAAACCACAATTCAAGATGATAATAATTTAATGAAACCATAAATTATATTTTTAATCTCATTTATTTAGGAATTTCTAAAATCTAGTTTACAAAATAGCAATTTTTATCACAATTTATCAATTATCAATAGAAACTAGCAATCAATTTAAGTTTCCATTCCACCAACAAGTTAATACCCTTATTAAGACCACAATCTAGTGTTACAATTATTAATTGAAATTTTATTTCACCAAAAATTATGTTTTATAGAAACCTAGTTAGCAAAATTCCTAATTTAAACAATTTTAAATGAAAAATTTACAATTCAACAACCATGCAAGATTTTCAAATTCTAAAAGTGTTAAACTAACTATTATAACCCTAATTATTTAATAAAAATCATAACTTGAATTTACAAACCCTAACTTGAATTTAAAAAATTGAACATAGAATTAATTCATTAAATCTAAACATGCTTAAAAGAAACATCTAATCAAAAGAAGGAAAATTATACCTCCAAAATATGAAATCCAAACAAGAAAATGTGCCTCCAAAATTAATGCTTCCCATCTCCAAATTCCATATAAAAATGAGCAAGGAATAAAGGGTAGAAAATAAATAGGATTTTGTGGAATTTTTTTCTTGAATTTTTGATGTAATTTGATGGATTTTTGTACAAAAAATGAAGTAGGAAATGAGAGGGGCTACCATGCGAGTGTGGCCAGCCATAATTAGAGGTGAGGGAGAGAAAGAAGAGGGTGAGGAATTGTGTAGAAGTTTCATGAAAAGAAACATCACTTTAAAGTCTTTTCATGCTTTATTTAACTTTCTTTTATTTCTTTACTAAAAACAACCAAGAAAACTCTAGAAAATTGGTAAAATTTGCAAATAAATTTTGCATGATACACACTAAATTCTAATATGCCATGGTTCATTTTTACAAATTAAAACCATTCAAATTTTTAATTTACACTAATTTAGTGTAAAAATAAAGCTTATGTTAATATTTAAAATAATTAATTTAGGAAAAATATTTAATTAAACTAAAAATTTATAAGTGGCTAAATAAACACCATTTACTAGTAATTACATAATTAAAATAGGTATTTTTGAAATTATAATGAAAAACAATCACGGTTTAGTTTTACGAAAAATATATTTTAGTTTACCGAAAATCAAAAATTTCACTTAAACAATTTTATTCATTTTAATTATTTATTTAATTATTTTTAAAACGTTACACAGAACTATGATGCGGATCATGTAAGTCCACGGTATCGCCCCGGCCGTCTAACAGACGCCAAATGCGGAACAAAAACTTTTTACAACTGGCGCTATCGCGTACTATAACCCGGACCTGCCATTAAAGCTAAACTGACAAACTATAAAGTGGATAGAAATGTTATACCGAACGATCCGAGTCCTTCGATCTTCAACCATCATCCCACGCTTTGTTGCGGCTGCTCCGATCTCCTGAATCTCCAGTCTTCTCATCCAGGTGGCATTACGTCGACGGATCTTTAAACGGGCTCCCGCCTCTGAACCGAGACAACTCGGTCGTCAAGTTTGCTAAAAGAGACGACCAAGATGATGTAGAAAATGAGTAGAACATTTTGTCTCATTACGTCCAAAGCCATGGACGAACGGTTAATGAAGTTGCGTTTTGGAATCGGGTGATAAGAATTTGAGCTATATGAAATTTCCATACACAAATCTATCATAATCTTTTCCCTTATGAGTGAGTGAGTAGAGGAGGAGAGGGCCAGCCATATATAGAGGATGAGGGAGGTGAGTGTAGGATAGGGGGGTGACCATAACAATAATGAAGAGGATGAGTCAATATACACCTTGTATGAACATATTAAATGCTAACCAATGAACATAAACCTAGTCATTAACCTAGTCACCCTTGCATTAAATGAATCATTAAATGCACTAATGAGTCACTTAACACCTCACTATCCTAGTCATCATCTAGAAGCTTCCACACTCATCAAGAAAAGATAAATCCGTCTTTAACCGAATGATAAAGACGGGTGATAGAAAACTGGAAACTGGCAACTTCCAAAAGCGATCCTGAAACGAATTTCAGGATAACCCCGTATCAGTATAAATATACCCGCATTTGTATTACGACCGAATACAAATGCAACTGAGACAAAAATATTATATCTACACAGCATAATACTCGGATCCGGCTTAAACCAAAGCCGACCAGTATTATCTGCCCGAAAAAAGACACGTGCGAAAACGCACGTGCATTTTCCGAACCTTTCCATAAAGCCATACGGCCTCTACAACGTTTCGCCCGAACTTGGGAAACGGTCTGTGGGGGACTCTAATGATTCATCGACACACTGGCACTGGGTATAAGCTCTAGCACGTCAGAGGTACAAGCTGTACGTAACGGTTGCCTATGTATTGATTGGAAGGGAAGCTGACGAGCGAACTCATCCATAAACCCTACTGAGCCTGACAGTGACAATATCAGTACAGTCCGGTCCGTTCGTCTAAAGAGTATCGCATATCGAGTCTAGGGGGTGGATAAAGTCAGACCCCTAATAACGCGATAAATCGTGTCGGCATGAAGCCCATCACCACCTGAGAAACTACTGATCCACATCAGTAATTCTCCACTAGCTTGGCCGAGAATTTCTAGTGATGGCCACCCATGCACTGTGCGACATCAACCCCCAATACCGGGAGAGACGAATCCCCGACGATCCGCTCACTGCCTCCATGTGGCTCGGGACTGTACCCAACTAAAATCTCTTTGCACGTCTCCTTTGAGCACGGTAGGGTAGTAATCTAAGCACAGTAGGAACTCACACGAGACAAATGGCGATCTCAGGTCGACAAACTAACCTGTACACATGTCACCAGGGAACTGCTATCTGACGATATGTATAATACCAACTAGCAGGTTCCCGGTGAGTCCTGTCCGGTGTACTCATAACCAAATGAGCACCTGTATACATCTTAGGTGAACCAACTGACACCAATGGCTTGTGAGACCGGCCACCGCCCCTCGTCGGGGTCTCGACTGTATACACTAGTCTACTCTGGAGTATCGATGCCCTGTCTCGAAACTCCCACGACTAGGGACACTTTAAGGATGTGCTTACAGACCCCAGCTCCCACGTATATGATCTCCATCATACTGCTGGTAGTCAAGCAAGAATCCTATGGACTCTATCAACATGCAATAGCGAACTAAAGCATGTATACGATGATAAAGACAAACCAGATAGCATACTATCATCTCGAGCAAGACTGTCATATCGGTATAGGTCCTGCCTCAATCATTACAATCACGTACCTGCGATCCAATAATTGACTTTGAGGGCACTATCTCCAACAATCTCCCACTTGCACCCAAGGCTAATTATTACGATGTTGCATACTCGCAGCCCGTGTGATTCCGAACATCCAACTTCTCTACTAATCAGTTTCACAAAGCTAGTTTGTAAGACTCTTGTGTTCAAGAAATAGCTTCAGTCAGTGGATCCGTCCTGATGTTTCTTTCTATATCTCTCTAAATCTCAAGTTCGCGGAGAAAGCCATCTCCCGAATTGAGTAATACCTGTCTTAGAATATGTCTGGATATCTGATGAGACCTAGTTCATAAATGAACTCCAAATCCAAACTTCTTAGACTGTATCGATAGCTGAACCTAATCAGTGTCCAGCACCATGCCTCCCACAGTATCTTCATGGACCACCTATCCATAATACTGTCCCTTGTCAGAGGGAAAACTATAATTCTGACAATCACTCTGCCATCCATGTCACCTTTGAAGTGTGGAATGATAACCGTCTCCCGAAGGAGGCTGCCGTCATCAAATCCGTAGAACATTCACTTATATTCTAAATCTGCTTCCTTATGTTTCTCCAGGATTGGATTAATATTAACTTATCGCATCTAGTGCAAAAACATCATCTGGTGTGGTACTTGACTTTTCACGATTGACTCAATTGCCTAAGCAAGTGATCTGCCAATCATGCACATCCCTCTCCCCTTTAGTCTGTAAGACACCTTTAGAGAGGGTGACTCCATCACCTGCAGGTACACTACCATGCCAGGAGTCATCTATTCTAAAATACTATTAGAATACTGTCAAAGTACCCTCATTGGGAAACTGCCCAAATCTAGATCTAAAACCATAGATTTAGTAACCAGAATGTCTGATATTATATTCATATCCTTTGTGGAGAAACAACTGTGTGACGACCATAGTACAACCGATCGTAGTTAAGGAATTTTACTTCCTACTCTGTGTATGTCATCCAAATACCAGGACATCACACCTTACTACCTTCTCAACAGATCCATCCCCTATTCTGATGAAGTCAAAGTCATGACTGTCTCATCCAAATTAGATGATCTATCTCCGCTATAACCGTTGAAGTCTATAATTAGACATAAGCTACTTGCCCACTACGCTTCCGCTGCTCCCACTGACTATGACAACCCTATGGCAGAATAATATATACGTGTACTTCTAAAACTAGTTTAGAACGACGCTATACTTATCCTTCTGCCGGGTCTCATAGTCTGGAACAACAGTAGTGTCAAGTCTGGGTAAACAAGAACCTCCCTGTCACCGTCCTTGAGGGACGGAGTACCTCTCGGTTGTCTGAGGTTACCCACCATATCTGCGGAGTGGCTATTGGAATGTCAAACCTGATTGAATATATAGGTCGTATTAAATTTTCCGTAATCGTTTGCGGTTCTGGAATCACTTCCAGTTCTACCATACTCCCACTTCTGTTTTCTGAAAAAATCCATTTTACTAAAACTGTGGCGAGTCTAGAACAATATCACTATTGATCTTCCAGATGGTAGAAATGTCAATCCTCGTCAAAGCCAGGATCAACCCACAAACTGCCATTACAGAAACGTGCCTTGAGTTATCCAGTGTCTGGTTTTAAGCATAAGCTGGACAACTCCCCGTATCTTAACATTGTTAAGATATGAACCATTCTATATAGGAATAGAGGTACTAATTTAATTTGAACCAGATTCAAAACATGCAGCTGTCTCCAGTGCATATCAACTTAATGGAGAGAGGCTAATCAGCATTACTCAACTTAGGAATCCATCCAATTATGAGTAATCTGAAAGAGAAACAAGTTTCTCAAAACCATTATTATCAACTGAATACCTATCACAAGAATCTATATCTTCGATCTCTTAGAAGAATCCCGATACTTTCGATACCTGGTTCTCTACTTTATTCTTATACCCATAACTTCTCAAAACTTAGACATTGTATTTCGATGAAACACTTGTCTAAAAACTAGAGAAGTCATAAGTAAACAGAATATAGTACGAGGACCTACCCCTTTGTCCTGACGGATACTGGACAACATACAATACTGTGTATAAGTCCGCTGAGTTGAATAACTCAAAACCTGTGCATCGTAGGTTGAAAACTGTACCCGGGCGATTTCCTCAAATATCACCAATTATAATGAATTCCGATATAATGAGGATAATCACCTAATTCCCAATAACTTACTCCCACTCATCATCTGTAAAACCATACAGATATGAGAATGAAACCTGGTAAATACATACCCTGGAGTAAGTATCTAATCGAAAAATCAGTTTTCTTTTAACAATGCACTGAAACATCAAAATGTTTCATAGGGTATTCTGGTATTCCTAGTAATGCCTCTTCCATAATCCAATTCATGACTATAACCATATATTTCTTTGTCATCTCTCCAAATCCCTTTATTTGTCTTTATTCATTACCTTCTGTACACCATCGTTAGGCTAAATGGTTTTCTTCCTTCCCTACCGTTCGGCACCAGCTTATGGTTTGGAAGAAGACTATCCAGTAAGCATAATGGGTGTACTCTCTTAATTCTAGGAGTACTCGCAACTTGAGAGAAGGTGATGATAAAAGACAATCTGAATAATACCTTATTCTATTAAAGGTAAAATAGGAGTGGCAATGAAGTATGCGGTTTGGTCGTGAATAATAACAGTCGCAATTTACTTTGCCCTCTTTCTAATCCCTTTATTTTGTCTTTAGTTATTACCTTCTGTACACCCTACTTAGGCTAATTGGTTTTCTTCATTCCCTACCTTTCGGCACCTGCCTATGGTTTGGAATAAGACTATCCAATAAGCGTAATAGGTGTACTCTCCTAAACTAAGGAGCCCTCGCAACCTGAGAGAAGGTGATAATAAAAGACAACTGAATAAACCAATTCTATTTCTCCTGAACCTGGATCCATCCTCGAAGAAGTCCTTTCGAGTTCGTATATAACCATACAATGGATCTATCCAATGGAAGTGGATATCCGTAGTAATACGGGGTGTTCTGAGAAATACAAAGGGTAAAAGAAGGAGCGGCAATGACTTATGCAACTATAGACAATCCAAAAGCCAGTATTTTAAGAAAGTTCGGTCAACTTGGTCACTGAGTCAAAGTCTAGGGTCGGTCAATGGTCGCTGCCAAAGAGAGAGAGAGAGAGAAAAGAAACACTCTGCGTGCACTCTAACCTAGATCAGAATGGTTATCACTTTATCTAATCAAGAAACCTCCCACTGTAATCTCAAATTCTCCTCCAAAGCTGAAAGAAAAATTAGTCGGGATCATCCGAAGAGTATACCAACTCATCAGTGAGAATCGGGATCCAAATATCATCGCATGATAACTTGATGGAAGCCACTCAAGTTATCACACTCCAAAAGGTATGCGCATACTTGGCAAGTTTCAGTTTCTTTAGAAACTCCCGATATGATTTTTGCCTCATGCTCCTATGACCTTGACTTTAGTCAACAAATCATAAGTCACATGTCAAGTTATACCCGTCATTGTCCAGGTTGATTTGAACCCACCCGTACATACCCTTGACTTTAGTCAACAAGGTAATACGACTGTCCCAAACCAACACATCTATCTATGCATCAGATGAATACCCAGCAACTACCAAACACTATGCCTTGACTTTAGTCAACAAACATAGCTTGAATACTACTGACCACCCATAAGAAATGACGGAGGGCTACGGCTAGTTTTTGGCGAAAAACCTTTAACGTAATGAACTTGATCTTGTTGAAGGAACCTGATAGCTTTTTATAAAAATATAGTGACGAAAAATCTTTGCTAAAGAGGTCACTCCCGGTGAAGGGATCTCGGCTCTTTCCTCGTAGAATGAGGTGCAGGATATTCCAACCGAATACCGCGATACAAAGCAACTTGTAATCGACTATATTGAAGTTATTATCCTGACATAAACTTCTGCCCAAGGGATCACTCCCGGTGAAGGGATCTCGGCCCTTGCCTCATCGAATGAGGTGCAGGATATTCCAACCGAATACTGCTATGCAAAACAAAAGTAAACATCTTTGTAATAACACCTTTTAAAATTTGTTCCAACAACATCAATATATAGGTTTGTTTTATCCTTGCATTGATAAGAATCAATGCAGTCCTATCAATCAATCACACCAGAAAAGAACGAAAATAAAATGTACGTATATGCCATCCGCATTCATCACTGGGTCCCGTCATCACCCATTTAGGTTACTTAACTAACGACAGAGCGGGGGCTGGACTAGCGCGGGTGTAAAACATATACAACATCTAATAATATATATACCAATATACAATAATCGCTCCAGGCATGATAATATGCAACATTACAGAAAAGTAATAAGCATCACAGAACAATACAGATAATCTTGGATCCCCAGGTTTTACAGAGCAGTTACTGAAACCTGACGTTCCCCCGGTCGTGTGGATAGCCTGTGCAATGAAACCTAGACCCCTACGGGTGCGGCAAGTTACCCGTCAAAACCTGAAGCAAGGTAGTCCCCACAACATAGTGAATGGAACACCCAGCACTTCACGGAATCCGGTAAATTGAGCACCCCTCCTTGGGTCAACCTGTACCCCCTATGAGTGTGGCGAATAGTCTGCCAATTCTAGAGTGAGGTCCCTTTGCCTCTCAAAGCCATGAGATACAGACCTGTTGCCCTCCAGAACCCGGCTATCCGTGCACTCCTTCACGGGATAAACCTAGTACAGAAAAGAAAATATATACAACGGGTATATCGACCTCAGCCCGGGCGTGCCCCCAAAAAGAATATTATACAAACAGGCAGTGACGGCAGTTCACATGTTGGACGCTCGCCCCGCAATTTCAAATGTACAAATAAATCTAAACCGCACTATCATTGCACCTTGCTATCCACCACGACATATCCGCAACATCACAGCACAACACAGAACATCAACGCGAATGTCACGTTCGCAAATCCGTCTAAAAGAACTATAGCAATTAGACGCGGTTTACCGATCAAATGACATTCCCGGTCGGAGATATAATGTAAATACTGTATACTAATAAGTTTAAAATATTGATCGACTAAATTTCCTGGAGTGGGCCCCATGTACATCTGCTGTACAGTAACAAAATCTGGGCCCAAAAGATATATACCAAAAACCACAATTTCCAACAAAGAACCAACAGTAGAAAATTGACCAACTGAAACGCCAAGACGGCCGCGGTTCCGCGGTTAAAGCTAGATTCAGTGGATCGTTTTTCTCCATTATTCGCAAAAAAGCCTGCTTGAGTTTCTGTGATATGTAAAATTATTTTTAGACACTATTTAAAATCGACAGAAACTTTAACCCTGGAATTTGCGGTTTTCGAAAATCTGTTCGATCGATGTTTTAAACCCGTTAGCACAAATTAGTATAGCTTAATGGTGAGGCTCTGATACCACTGTAAGTCCACGGTAGCGCCCCGGCCATCTAACAGACGCCAAATGCGGAACAAAAACTTTTTACAACTGGCACTATTGCGTACTATAACCCGGATCTGCCATTAAAGCTAAACTGACAAACTACAAAATGGGTAGAAATGTTATACCGAACGATCCGAGTCCTTCGGTCTTCAACCATCATCCCACGCTTTGTTGCGGCTGCTCCGATCTCCTGAATCTCCAGTCTTCTCGTCCAGGTGGCACCACGTCGACGGATCTTTAAACGGGCTCCCGCCTCTGAACCGAGGCAACTCGGTCGTCAAGTTTGCTAAAAGAGACGATCAAGATGATGTAGAGAATGAGTAGAACACTTTGTCTCATTACGTCCAAAGCCATGGACGAACGGTTAATGAAGTTGCCTTTTGGAATCGGGTGATAAGAATTTGAGCTATATGAAATTTCCATACACAAATCTATCATAATCTTTTCCCTAGTGAGTGAGTGAGTAGAGGAGGGGAGGGCCGGCCATATATAGAGGATGAGGGAGGTGGGTGTAGGATAGGGGGGTGACCATAACAATAATGAAGAGGATGAGTCAATATACACCTTGTATGAACACATTAAATGCTAACCAATGAACATAAACCTAGTCATTAACCTAGTCACCCTTGCATTAAATGAATCATTAAATGCACTAATGAGTCACTTAACACCTCACTATCCTAGTCATCATCTAGAAGCTTCCACACTCATCAAGAAAAGATAAATCCGTCTTTAACCGAATGATAAAGACGGGTGATCGAAAACTGGAAACTGGCAACTTCCAAAAGCGATTCTGAAACGAATTTCAGAATAACCCCGTATCAGAATAAACATACCCGCGTTTGTATTACGACCGAATACAAATGCAACCGAGACAAAGATATTATATCTACACAGCATAATACTCGAATCCGGCTTAAACCAAAGCCGACCAGTATTATCTGCCCGAAAAATGACACGTGCGAAAACGCACGTGCATTTTCCGAACCTTGCCATAAACCCATACGGCCTCTACAACGTTTTGCCCGAACTTGGGAAACGGTCTGTGGGGGACTCTAATGACTCATCAACACACTGGCACTGGGTATAAGCTCTAGCACGTCAGAGGTACAAGCTGTACGTAACGGTTGCCTATGTATTGATTGGATGGGAAGCTGACGAGCAAACTCATCCATAAACCCTACTGAGCTTGACAGTGAAAATATCCGTACAGTCCGGTCCGTTCGTCTAAAGAGTATCGCATATCGAGTCTAGGGGGGTGGATAAAGTCAGACCCCTAATAACGCGATAAATCGTGTCGGCATGAAGCCCATCACCACCTGAGAAACTACTGATCCAAATCAGTAATTCTCCACTACCTCGGCCGAGGATTTCTAGTGATGGCCACCCGTGCACTGTGCGACATCAACCCCCAATACCGGGAGAGACGAATCCCCGACGATCCGCTCACTGCCTCCATTTGGCTCGGGACTGTACCCAACTAAAACCTGTTTGCACGTCTCCTTTGAGCGTGGTAGGGTAGTAATCTAAGCACAGTGGGAACTCATACGAGACAAATGACGATCTCAGGTCGACAAACTAACCTGTACACATGTCACCAGGGAACTGCTATCTGACGATATGTATAATACCAACTAGCAGGTTCCCGGTGAGTCCTGTCCGGTGTACTCATAACCCAATGAGCACCTGTATATATCTTAGGTGAACCAACTGACACCAATGGCTTGTGAGACCGGCCACCGCCCCTCGTCGGGGTCTCGACTGTATACACTAGTCTACTCTGGAGTATCGATGCCCTGTCTCGAAACTCCCACGACTAGGGACACTTTAAGGATGTGCTTACAGACCCCAGCTCCTACGTATATGATCGCCATCATACTGCTGGTAGTCAAGCAAGAATCCTATGGGCTCTATCAACATGCAATAGCTAACTAAAGCATGTATACGATGATAAAAACAAACCAGATAGCATACTATCATCTCGAGCAAGACTGTCATATCGGTATAGGTCCTGCCTCAATCATTGCAATCACGTACCTACGATCCAATAATTGACTTTGAGGGAACTATCTCCAACAGATCATACTACTGGGACCTGGGTAGTCCACAAGCACATCCTTCAATTGTTCATAATCGAGGGAATATCGAGATAGGGCATCGATATTCCAGAGTAGACCAGTGTGTACGTTTCTTGACCCTGTATGGGGGCAATGGTTGATCCCATATTCATTGGTGTTTGACATCAAAGATTGTACACATGTGCTCATTAGAGAATGGGTACACCGAACAGGACTCGCCGAGAACTCCTAGATGGTACTATACCTATTGTCAGATAGCAGTTCTCTGATAACACTGGTACAGATTAGTCTATAGACCCGAGATCGTCATAGAGACTTTTGTGGTTCCCACCGTGCTTTGATTTCCTCCCTACCACAGCTTAAAGGAGTCGTACAAACAGATGGATTTTGGGTACAGTCCCGAGTCACATGGAGGCAATAAGTGATAGGAGGGGTTTTGTCTCTCCCGGTATAGGGAGTTGATGTTGCACTATGCACAGAAAATCCCTGGCCAAGGCTGTTGATGAGATTTACTGGTAAGTGTTATCAGTAGTTTCTCGTACCGTTATAGGCCACACATTGGCATGATTTATCAAGTTATTGGGGTATGACGATTTCACCCCCAGACTCGATATGCTACATATCAGACGAAGAGACCGGACTGTACGGTAAGTGTTACTTATAGGCTTCATGAGAGTTTGGACAAGCATGCTTGTTGATCTTCTATTCGCTCAATACCTGGGTACCGTTACGTCCAGCTAGTACCACTGACGGCTTGTAGGTGACTGATGTGATCATCACCTACTGCTGGCATATTTACGTATCTTTAGAGTCCCATATAGAAGTTTCCTGGTTCAAGCGAAACGAAGTAGGGTACATATGTTGATATATGCGGGAGCCTGATTAAATATGAGTATGTGATACCGTATTCTAATCTGGCGGTTATTTGTTATCAGTTAGGTTATATGTGATATAACCGGATTATTGAATCAAGTGTTGATTTGATAATGTGATATACAGATAAATGATATTAGTCGGTTATATGTGATATAACCGGATTATTAAATCAAGTGTTGATTTAATAATTTGATAGATATTATATTTGATATAATTATATATTAACTAATATTATTAGCTCACTAATTATTCTTCATAATATATATATATATATATATATATATATGTGTGTGTGTGTGTGTGTGTGTGTGTGTGTGTGTGTGTGTGTGTGTGTGTGATATATATAAAATGAAGCATGGTATAGGATTTTCTATTTTTTGAAAATAGAAAATGAAAAGAAAAATGGGGAGACTTTTGAGGGCATGGGTGAAGCATGGCTTTGCTCATTTTTATATTGGTCTTGACTCACTATTGAAGTATGGTGCTATTTTTATTTGATAAATTATTAGATGGTTCAATAAGTGAGGGAGAGACTTAGCCATTCTTCACTTGATCATTTTTTATTTTCTCTTGAGCTCTCTCCATCTTCTTCTACCTCCTACACAAAACCTTAACCTTTACATATGATGTGAATCATAGGATTTTGTATAAATGCTAGTGAGCTTAGAAACCCTACTTCATCATCCTAATTTAGATTAGCAATTTAAACTAGTGTGATTCCTTCACTAATGAGATTTTAGTGAAGAGCTAGTTTGGATTTAAGAAGTTTTGGGTGGATCATCTTCAACACGAAAATCATGAAGGAAGCTCATTCAAACTTCAAGTGGAGCTACGAGAAGTCGTAGGGACTACAACCCGGAGCTTGAGAAGAGACGGACACGATCTACAAAGGTTATAGTTTCGTTCTCTTAGTGTAGTTTTTGACATCATCCTTAAAAACCCTAATCATCTAGTTTAAGATCTTGGTTAGTGTTAATTAGCACCCATAATTTTTAAAAATGGCATGCTTGATACTAGTAAAACCCTGTGGTGGTGCTAACATACACTTTCGTGGTATCAGAGCCAAAGCTAGAAGATTATACGATATTAGTAGAAACTCGAAAACGAAACAACTCCGAAAATCGAAACCTTGAAACCAATTTTCTGTCGATTTCAAAATGATTTCTGAAATTTTTTTAAACAACTGCAGAATGGTGTATATGATGTAACATGAACACCAGTGAAATTCGAGGCCCGAATTCCTTAAATGACTCAGCGAGATCCTCATTTTACCCGGCCTCGCCGGTCTCCTATTCCCATTTCGGTCTCGAATTTTTTGTGTATTCTGTTTGCTTGGTTTTGGGGTTTAAGGTCATGTTTGATTGGCCAGATTTGCATGTGATGTTAACTTTTTCATTAATGGCTATTCGGAGTGTTTCGTAGTCGTGTTCTAACGTCGTTTTGGGTTTAAGTTTGATATGTGATACAGTAGTTGGAATCCATATTAAATTTGTTTTGTGAAAACTAGTTCATTTGTAAATCTATCATGTTAGTTTCTATTGATCGATTGCCAAGAAATTTCGATTTAGATCAAAACTCTGTCGCAATCGCCTATCACACGCGAATACTCGCTAGATAACTTTACTAGGTAGCCACGCCCCATAACCCCGACCAAGTGACTTTAGGAGAACTTCGTTACCAAAAGCATCCACTCAGATGCTCGAGGCCATGATGTTCTGCCTAAGTGCACTTGGTCGATGATATCGAGCGTGCGGCCATCTACTAAAGTTCCCAACGAGTATTCGATCGGATAGTCGGGAATCTTGTTGAATTACCCGACTAAATTATTGAAAAGAGTTTTCGATATGAGACTAAAATGTGGAGTTTATAGGGTTTGGCATGGAATTCAGAATATGAGATATTCCGGGTTTATGATATCTAACGAAATGCGGATTCTAATTATTGTAGTTTTTTATTTCTTTTCTGTGACCGTAAGTGTAATATGTGGGGTATCCTAACTCTCGTTGCTATATGTTAACGGAATTTTGGATACACGTATTTACTTACGTTGATGACATGTGATATTATGTGTTGCTGTGATATGTTATATTGGATCGTTATGAATGAATAGCCGGGGTTTTTATATGAGATAAGAGTTTTACAATTTTCATTCATGTAAAATTTGTATATAATATTCTTTTATTGGGACACTTCCGGGTTGAGGATGATGTCACCATTGATGTATATTATTTACTTTTCCACATTAGGATAGTCCTAAGGCGGGGAGCATAAGTAACTAGCTTCTGGAGTCTAGTGGGAGACCATTTCGAGGAGTCGAAACTGGGTCTCCTAACTCTAGAATTGGCAAGGTTGCTTGCCGCTCTCATAGGGGTCTAGGGATGTGGGTTTGGATATTCATCACGACTGTGGAATCCGTGTTTTTCATTACTGTCTGAATTTAAAACACGGACCTCATAGTATATCCAATATTTCATATGTTGACTTCTGCTGCTTGGTTCTGTGATGTGATCATATAACTGGGTGAGACGAATACTATATATATATGATATATATAATAAACGTTGCTTATGTTTTGCGCCCGGGCTAGTCCAGCCCCCGCTCTGCCGTTAGTTAAGTAACCTAACAGTGCATGACGGGGCCCCGTGGCAAATGCGGATGGCATAAGCGTACGTTCTATTTTCATTTCATTTTCTGTGATGTTTAGGAAATATTAAATGATGAGACTTCATTAATGAGACTAATGAAAAGAAAAGAAACCTAAACATGTTGTAGAATCAAAAGTTTTTAAAAAGGTAGCTCTAGTTCTTACTTTGCATAGTGGTATTCCTTGATGAATATCCAACACCTCATTCGATGAGGAAAGAGCCGAGATCCCTTCACCGGGAGTGACCTCTTTAACAAAACTAGTAAATGCTATAACCTACTCGGTTTGATTTTTATAGCTTTTCTAGTTCTTACTTTGCATAGTGGTATTATGTTCATACCAGAATATTGCATTTAATACCGCCCATTCTTATGCTCGTTTTTTTATAGGCAGATGCTTTTAATCCGTGTTTGCTACATATTTACAAGTTACAGGTTCCTAGTCCAAAATGACGCAAATGATACAAAATCACCACTGTTACGCCAAAATCCAGAACATCTGTCGCTAACAGATAAAAGACGGGTTCCGGTCATCCGTATCCGTCCAGTGCCGCTTACCAGTTCCAGAGACAAGACAAATGACAGTGGTCATTCGTGTCTCAGACAAGCACAGAGCACAAGGGGGCAGCACAAGAATCAATGGGTGCACGGAGCTCGAGGGAGATAAGATCAAAAGAATTATTTTTGAAGCCATTTTGGACTTTTGCAGATCTGAAGAAATTGTGGATGCAATTTGCAATTTGGAACATGTAGAACAACAGAAGAAAGCAACACAAGAAACCCCAGAAAAAACGACATGCCAATTCCACCAAAAGACCGCAGATCCGCGGCCTAAGTGGCAACTCGGCGGCGGATCCGCGGCCGAGTTGACTCAGTGTCAACTTGGATTTTGGGGTTAGTTTGGCAACTTCATTTGGGCAGAGAATCTTGTCCTAGGGTTTTAGCACTCAGCCTATAAATAGCCCAGTTTTGTACCAAGCCAAGGATGCTTCTTTTTGTTAGGATTTAGTGTAGTGTTAGTTTTGCTTCTTCTTCTTCTTTATCTTCTTCTTCATGTATTCCTCCATTAAAATGTAGTGAAAGTATTGAGTGGATGATGAAATGAAGATGAGGGTTTGTTATATTTTAACTTGTATATTTTAATTCTTGCATTGTCTTTTAATTTCTAGTGCAATTTAATTCTTTTTGTTAAGTAGTTGTTATTTCTTGCTCTTTTCTTTTCTTCTCTTATCCGTATTATTTTCAAGATGTGATACTCGATGGAGTTCCTTGCTTAGGTGAGAACCCAAGTAGTTAGCTTGCATCATTTGTAAAACCGTATTTTTTCCTTTTCCATCTTTTCTTCCTTCTTGTTTTGTTCTATTTTCTTTTATAATGTGTGAATAATTCCACACTTGTTAAGGCTAAGGAAGGTAGTATGAGGGACGGAAAAATCCCTTGTGCTTCTCTTCGCTAAACATCTTGAAACGAACCCCGACCAAACAAACGAAACCCTTTCACTTAGGCGTGCTATACGTGACATATAGCCGCGACCTAAGTCGAGAAGTCCTTTAAGCGCACTACAATGTGACATGTAGTTATGACTTAATTGGATACATGGTTGCGGGTGTTTGGCCGAGGGTTAGGATAAGCGTATTTAGCGGACGCACAAGGGGCACTAGGAATGAATTTAGCGTTGGAAAGCTCGCTTAAACTCGCAAATCGTAATCCTACGTCCTCCTAATCCACGCTACCTTCGATTATCCCAATATCGTTTTAAGAATGGCAAAAGATAAGCACAAGACTAATCCTAACTATACTAACCAACCTTAACCTTAACAAGCTTACTTGAACATAAATACGAACACTTAGGATAGAATCGAACATAAACATACACATTCTTTATTGACTCTTATAAGACTCGAACGGACATATAACCATCTCCCTGCGGATCGACCCGTGCTCAACCGGCTACCTGCAAAGCGACACCGTCTTTGATCACGGTTAACTTTAGAATTTTGAATACGCGACACGCCGAAAGCATGCGATCAAATGGCGCCGTTGCCGGGGAGACGGTAACGTATTTTCTTTCTTGTTATTCGGGTTAATATTCTTTTTGTATATATATAAAATTATAAATATAACAATAAAAAAAATCTTTTTGTTATTTTTTATATTTTTGGTGCAAGTGTGCAGGCGATCTGGAGCAATTACAGTAAGTGAATCAATAAACATAGGTTTTTATTAAGGTGTACAGAGAAAGGGAAGTGCATTGACTAAAGTTTCAAGCGCCAACTCAATAATTTTACCGCGGAACCGCGGTCAAAGAGAGAGTTTCATGGCGGTTCCGCGGTCCTATTATGGATTATGTCCCCAATTTTTTTTCCCCCTTCTCTTTGCTCTAGTCCCCTCTTTGAGCTCACTGAACTATATTTTCTGCAGGTCTCTTTGCACAGAATTACGCCGCCGCCAAAATAAATATTTTTTTGTTGTTTTACATTTTTGTTTGTTTACACGCTTTGCATATAATAATATGGATTTTAAGAAGCTATAACACCAATTCAGATTGGGTGGGGATTTTATCACCCTTCCTAAGATCCCACAAATCACTAATTACATACGCATCATCTTGAGTTAATAAAAAATATCTAAACCAAACCTATATGGACTTGTCGCGCTCAATTAGGACAAGTGAAGGTTGCGGGGAATCGGTCGTTTATCTAAACTTGACTTTGTGATGCCTAGGCTAGATAAGTGAGGAGGTAATTTTAAAAGGCCCGTCTCACGGTGATTCATGAGCGGAACCCTCCTTACCTCACTTGAGCTTACTTGGCCACAATTGGCATTGAAGAGGTGTAGGGTTGCTATGCACGCGCACAAGGGTCTACGAGGCATCAACCATGCCCGATTAAAAAATTAGCCGTGCCGAACAACCCGAAGCCGGATCTTTAAACTAGAGATTAGGCGAAAACTAACATGCTAAACATTTTAACACCAAGTGAGAGGGATTACAACCTTTGTAGATCCGGTCCTTCACTTCTAAAGCTCCGTGTTGAAGTCCCTTCACTGCGATCATCGTGTTCCGGACTCTCAAGAGGCTCCACGAAAAGAAAGATGCAGTCTTGCTTCCGATCTTCGATACAAAGATGATCTACCTTGAAGTTTCGTTAACACAAGCTAACACTCATAATATTAAGTGAACACCCTCATCTAAATGGCAAGGATAGATGGGGATGATGAAGTAGTATTTTTGCTCTCATTTGTTTTCTTATTCTTACTTATTTTTCATCACAAAATTAAAGCAAGAAAGCTATGCAAAAGAGAAGGAAGAAGAAGAAGAATAGTGATCCAAACCTTTTGTGATGAATAATGAAAGGATTAATATAAAGAATAATGCAACCATGGTCAACTAACCTTTGTAGAGATTGAACTAGGGTTAAGGGGTGTGGTTGGGTTAAGAAATATCATGCAAAAATATCTTTTCCAAAACAAAAAAGAAAACCTTCTAGAAACATCTAGAAAGGTTTAACCCTAATCAAACCCTAACCATGTTTAATCTCTACTAAACATGTTGCATTAGTAATCATATCATGTTACAATATTATATATCACATATATAATATTTATCGTAACAAAATAAAATAATACATTTAACATATATCGTATATATATCAATGTATTACCCGAGTGAGAAAAAGAATCTTTTAGTGAGCTAATATTAGATAATGTAATTTAATATATCATATATAATATTATACATTAAGTTATCGAATCAACACTTGATCCGACAATCCGGCTATATCGCATATAACCGACTGATATTTATCCGTACCGATTCATCGAATCAACACTTGATCCGATGACCCGGCTGATATCAAATATCGCAAGAATAGAATACGGTATCTCATATCGCATTATCCTCGGTCCCGCACATATCACATACGTGCCCCTACTCCGTTTTGTCTGAGCCAAGAAACCTCTGTGTAGGACTCTAAAGAATCGTCAATACGCCGGCTGTAGGTGATGATCATATTAAACACCCACAAGCTGCAAGCGGTCAGCTAAACGTAACTGCTACCCAGGTATTGAGCGCTCAGAAGATCAACAAGCAAGCCTGTACATTCTCCTGTGAATCCAAACAGTAACACTCCCGTATAGTCCGGTCTCGTCGTCTGATATGTTGCATATCTCGCCTAGGTGTGGTAAACGTCAGACTCCAGTAGCTCGATAAGTCGTGTCGATATGAGGTCTATAACAGTTCGAGAAACTACTGATAACACTTACCAGTAAATCTCAGCAACCCTGGCCAGGGATTTCCGGTTATAGCCAATCGAACAC
Source organism: Agapanthus africanus (assembly GCA_030015575.1). NCBI lineage: Eukaryota > Viridiplantae > Streptophyta > Magnoliopsida > Asparagales > Amaryllidaceae > Agapanthus > Agapanthus africanus. The sequence continues at coordinate 357,251,231 of JASDDO010000010.1, read as the reverse complement.
ATCACAACATCAACTCCCTATATCGGGAGAGACAAATCCCCTCCTATCGCTCATTGCCTCCATGTGATTCGGGACTGTACCCAAAAGCCACCTTTTTGCACGCCCACTTGGATGTGGTATGATGGAAATCAAAGCACAGTGGGAATCACACAAGACTCTATGAGGATCTCGGGTCAACAGACTACTCTGTACCCAGTCTCCACTGAGCACCCGTACACCATCCTTGATGTCAAACACAGATGGATATAGGATCATTCATCGCCCATCATATGGGTCAAGATGCGTATACGCTAGTCTACTCTGGTGCATCGATGCCCTGTCTCGATACACCCTCGACTAGGAACAATTATAGGATGTACCCGTCGACTACCGTGGACCCACTAGTATGATCTCATCATAGTCCCAGTAGTCGAGTATATATCCTAAGGGCTTTATCAACATGTAATATAGAGACAATCAGAGTACATGTTAAGATAAAGTACAACCAGATAGCATACTATCATGTCGAGCAAGAAAGTCCTCCCTATATATGTCCAAGCATCCATTACAATATACATCGTATGTACAGTAATGGTCTCTAGGGCATACATATAACTAACAATCTCCCACTTGCACTAGGGCCATCTGTTGTGGTATCACATACCCAACAATTAGCTGCGGTTGAAGTATCTCATACTCAACCATCCCATAAAAGTCTCTACTGGGAAAAAGGCCTTTGTGAGTGGATCCGCGCTGTTGTCCTCTGTGTCTACTCTCCTAATCTCGATCTCCCTGGAGCTCAACCATCTCCATGATCAGGTGATAGTGCCTAAGAATTATATCTGGATTTCAGATGGGACGGTAGTTCTTTGGCTAAAGCCACAACTCCATTGTCACACAATGGTAGGAACGTAGTTCATCTCATGAACTTATATTTATCCAGACTGTCTCTTTGGTAGCATCTTTGGTAACGATGTATCTTGCCTTTAATCATCTAGTAAGTCACGGTATCTAGTTCGGAACTCTTCCAACATACCGTCCCTCCACTGAGGGTAAAGACAATGCCTGTGACTGACATTCAGTCGTCCTTATCACCCTGGAACCTTTCCAGTGATTCTCCTCAGGATCGATTGATACCATCTCACTACAACTAGTGAGTGTCCTAACATCCAATTAGATCTATCTCATAGATCCAAAACCCAGGATTTAGGAGGTATCATTTTGATCCTATATGGAGAATCCTTGTGATAAGCGGAGATTGACCGAGCGTAGCATAGGAAACTCCTTCCCTATCAAGAGTATGTCATCCACGTACTCTACGAGGATCACCACCATACTCCCTACTACCTTTTTGTATATACAAGGTTCATCTACCATTTTGATGAAGTCAAACTCTTTGACTACCACATTAAAACAAATGTTCCAACTCCGCGATGCCTGATTTATCACATAAAACATCTTGCTCACGTTTCCGCTGCTCCCACTGTCTATGAAGCCCTCTGGCTGTGTACTTATAGACGCTCTCTCCTAAAACATCATTTAGAAAAGCAGTCATGACACCCAACCAACAGATATCGTAGTCATGGTATGTAGCCGTAGCAAGTAGGATCTGGATGGACTTAAGCATAGCTTTGAAAGTCTCAACTTTTCCATGTACACCAAGTAATCTTCTCAAGATATACTCGCTCCTGATGGGGATTTAACCCTTCAGATAAAGCAACCAAAGTCCATACTTTGTTGGTGTATAAGGATTCCATCTCAGATCGATAAGCATCCAGCCATTCTTACAGAGTCCCACTCCTGATGGCCAGCTCGAAACTAGTTGGGTTATCATCTCATGATGCAATCCTCGCTCTCACTGTCATAGAGAAACCAAAGTATCTCTCTGGTGGGTGAAGAACCCTACTAGATCGGCGGAGAGGCTGAGGTTCGTTGGAAACTACTGAATCCTTCGGGTTTACCAAATCATCGGCTGCAGTTTGTATAGCTGGAACATTTCCAGTTCTACATAACAGACCTTGCCTCGAGCTTGTCCGGATTTTGCTTTTAGACATAGGCCGGACAGCCCCAAATCTTAACAAACTTAAGATATGGGCTCTTCCCTTTCCATATCACATATGAAGTGGTAGGCAACTGATTTGATTTGAACCCTATTCAATAGGTATGCAGCTTCTCAAGTGAATAACTCTCAAAAGGAAATAGGAAACTCAGTAGTACTCATCATAGAGCACACCATATCACATAAGATGCTATTGCTCTGCCCCGATATACCAGCGTGCTATGGTGTATACGGAGGAGTAATGCCGAGAAAGAATCTCATTCTCCTTTAGAATAGTCCAAGAATTCCATGCTCAAGTATTCTCCTCCTTGATCTCATCAAAGGACATAATACTTATACCCATATTTTGGTTCTCTACTTCTAACTTACGTTCTGTGAATATCTCAAAAGGTTCGGACTTGTGTTTCAGCAGGAACATATGTCTGAATCTTGAGAGATCATCAGAGAATGTAATGAAGTACAAAGAACCGGTCTTGGCATGTGTAGACATGAGACTTTCATACATCAGCATGTATCAATCCCAAGAGTTCACTAACTCTTTCTCTGTTTCCAATAAACAGAGCTATGGTCATCTTAGCTTTGTGACATGACCGGCAAGTTTCACAAGATATAAATTCAAACAGATTTAAATATGCATCTAAATGTAACTTAGCTAGTCGGGTCGCATTGATATGACCTAGTCTACAATGCCTCAAGAAGGATTCGTTCATTTCTGAACTCTTCCTTTCGTGTGTGTTCTGTATACTAAAAACTGTAGTTTGATTTAGAACGTCAATGCTTTATGATAACGTGCCTGAACCGATCAACTCTTGATATAGGAAATGTTCAAAACATTATCCAACAATACAAAATTATATCACTTCTTTACTAATAAAGAAACTGATATGATGTTGTATATCAGGTTCGGTATCTAATAACATTCGTTCAGAATCAATGTATTCAGGTAATACAGGGTGATAGTGACCAACAGACTTGGCTGCAACACTTGCACCGTTTTCTGTCTCATGAAACTTATCACCCGTTCTCAGTTCTCAACCTATCTGTAGCCCATGTAACAGAGTACATATGCGGGATCCTGATCCGGTATCACATACCCAGGACGTAAAGGATACTGAGAAACAGTTCTCTGTAATGAACACACCCGAAGATGATGCATCAACATGCACTTTCTTCGTTTGGGCGGCACGGGAAATCTAGTATTCCCCAATTTCCTGCCCTGTCTTATAACAATTATAAGTTGGAGCGGGACCAACGTTCCCCAGCTCAGTATAACAAGCGGGTTCGGTCAATATATCCGTATTATTATCTTGATTAAGGCGTGATATGGTCGCTACCTGGAGAGAGAGAGAAGAAAACACTCAGCGTATACTCTTGCAAGATTAGATTGGTTATCTAATATATCTAATCAGGATGTCTCCTACTGTTTTAATCAAATCTTCCTTCAAACCCTAAAAGGAAAGACTAGCCGGGATTAATTACACGCTACAAGTTCGCCAATCTTTCAGCCAGGCCAGTGTCGGTACTTTGAGGGAGGTCCCCCGTGCTTTCGCACGAACCTAATTAAAGTAAACCTCGTTTTCCCAGAGGCATAACCCCGTTAACACCTTTCTAGACACCTACTTGATCGGCTAATTGTAATGTGTAAAACTCTCCCAGGAGTAACTCTTACTCGTAGCGGGTATCAGGATCCAACTATCTCATAGAAGGTATGCAATCTCATTGCAAATTTCAACACTTGAAATCCCCAATAATATTTTACCCCTAGTGACTTATGAACTTAACTATGGTCAACAAACCATAAGCACTAGTCAAGTTCAACCCGTCATTTCTTGATTAATTAGACCTACCCACATGACTCTTAACTAAGGTCAACAAAGTCATATGACTGTCCTAACTAATCGCATCATATGCTATATAGGAAGACATCACTTAGCTACCGTACACTGTGCCTTAACTAAGATCAACAAACACAGCACGAATACTAAGTACTCTACTTCCTAAAATGACGGAGGGTTACGACAGGTTTTTAAGAAAACCTATTGCGTAATGAACTTGATATCGTTGTAGAATCGAGTGATTTTAAATTGAGTGTTTTTGAGGCTTTTCTAGTTTTGCTAAAGGGGTCACTCCCGGTGAAGGGATCGTCGACCCTTTCCCTATCGAACAAGGTGCATGATATTTCACAAATACCACTATGCAAAGAAAGAACTATAGAAGCAATCAAAAGACAAACCGAGTTTGTAGCATATGCTAGTTTCACTAAAGAGGTCACACCCAACGAAGGGATCTCGACTCTTTCCTTATCGAATAAGGTGCTGGATGTTCTACAAGGAACACCGCTATGCAAAGCAAGAACTAGAGCTACCAGTTTTTAAACAAGTTTCTACAACATCTTTAGGTTTCTTTTATTTCATTAATCTCATTAATGAAGTCCTATTTTATTATGCTTCACAAGCATATCTTTTTGAAACGAAATCTGCAATATAACATATATCTCATATATATAATATAAACATTCATCTCAGGCAGTAATATGATCTCACCACAGAACAATGCAGCAGAAGAACATATATGAAATATTGGATATACTAGGACGTCCGTGTTTTCAATACGAGCCTGTATAAAACACGGATTCCACGGTCGCGATGAATAGCCAAACCCACATCCCTAGACCCCTACGAGAGCGGCAAACAACACTGCCAATTCTAGGGTTAGGAGACCCGGTCTCGACTCCTCGAGATGGTCTCCCACTGGACCCTAGAACCCAGTTACTTGTGCTCCCCGCCTTGGGTCTACCTAATGCGGAAAAGTAAATAATATACAACGGTGACATCTTCCGCAACCTGGAAGTGCCCCAATAAAAGAATATTACATACAAATGAATTTTACATGAATGAAAAAGAAAAAAAAAACTCTCATCTCACATAAAACCTCCGGCTATTCAAACGCGACGATCCAATATAACATATCACAGCAACACATAATATCTCATATCATCAATGTAAGCAAGTATGAGTATCCCGATTGTCGTTGATGTATAGCAACGAAGCCGGCGATACACCACATACTACGCTTACGGTCACAGAAAAGAAAGTGTAAAACTACAACAGTTGGAATCCGCAACTTCCTTAGACATCGCATGCCTAACCAAATGAATTCCTTAGACATCGCATGCCTAACCAAATGAATTCCTTAGACATCGCATGCCTAACAATTATAAACCTCGCATTTTAGTCTCATTATCGAAAACTCTTTTCAATATCAAGTCGGGGAATTCAACAAGATTCCCGACATCCTGATCGAATGCTCGTCGCAAACTTTAGTAGACGGCCGCACCCCCAGATGCCGTCGACGAAGTGCACTAAGGCGGAACACCGCTGCCGCAAGCACTTGAACGGATGCTTTGGGCGACGGGGTTCTCCTACAGTCACTTGGTCGGGGCTATGGGGCGTAGCTGTCTATTAAGTTTACCCGGCGAGTATCCGCGTACGCTACGTGATTGCGACAGACTTTTGATCACATCAAAATTCCATGGCAACCGATCAATTTGAGACTGAACTGCTAGATTTATAACATTCAAATTAGCTATCTCATAACTACCTGTGGATTCCAAATATTGTATCACATTCCAGATAAATAGACAATATTAAACTTTCCGATCGAATAATCAAACACCCAAGATTTCCCCATATATCTCAACACTTGAAATCAGTTTAAAAACATTCATCACATGCCACAGTACCAATGGTCCAGCCGTAGAAGGGTCAAGCCAACGCCTCACATGTGGCACGCCGTACTGCCCCAAACCTTAAGGTTCAAAAGGCAGTTCTAGACGGTCACATAATTGAGTTAAGGTTTGTTGTCTTCTAGAGGGTCCACCACGTTACTTGCATGACTTAGAACGTTCTTAAACTCGAGAAAAAATCCAACTTTAAAAAAAATTTCCGACAGGGGAAAAAGTGAGTTATCGATATCCGTTCGAATATTTTAACAGTTTCTAAAAATTATCCGGACAAACTAAACAAAGTTATAATATTCGATCGAAACAACGAGTCCCCAATACAACCCAGAAAACTCAACACTTGAGTAGAATTAAAAATTCCCAGAAGAATCAAGAATCACATATGGAGGTTACTGTGCAAAATTGAAAACATGAGGCAACTTTTTGGCCGTGGAACCGCCGCTAATACCATGGTACGGCTGCGGTTCCGCGACGGTTTAGAGGAATTGGAGGCACGTGCTTCACAGTAACTCATGAAATTACCTGCTGATTTTTTTTGAGTATTTTTAATATGAAAAAAATCACAGTTTTGAAAATTTTCCAGAGAAGGGGTTTTATCCGGTTTTCCAGGTTTGATCGGACTTTAAATTTCGTCTAGACTTCGCCTAAAGCTCTAGCTTGGCTCTGATACCACTGTAGGGTTGCTATGTACGCGCACAAGGGTCTACGAGGCATCAACTATGCCCGATTAAAAAATTAGCCGTGCCGAACAACCCAAAGCCGGATCTTTAAACTAGAGATTAGGCGAAAACTAACATGCTAAACATTTTAACACTAAGTGAGAGGGATTACAACCTTTGTAGATCCGGTCCTTCACTTCTAAAGCTCCGTGTTGAAGTCTCTTCGCTGCGATCATCGTGTTCCGGACTCTCGAGAGGCTTCACGAAGAGAAAGATGCAGTCTTGCTTCCGATCTTCGATACAAATATGATCTACCTTGAAGTTTCGTTAACACAAGCTAACACTCATAATATGAAGTGAACACCCTCATCTAAATGGCAAGGATAGATGAGGATGATGAAGTAGGATTTTTGCTCTCATTTGTTTTCTTATTCTCACTTATTTTTCATCACAAAATCAAAGCAAGAAAGCTTTGCAAAAGAGAAGGAAGAAGAAGAAGAATAGTGATCCAAACCTTTTGTGATGAATAATGAAAGGATTAATATGAAGAATAATGCAACCATGGTCAAGTAACCTTTGTAGAGATTGAACTAGGGTTAAGGGGTGTGGTTGGGTTAAGAAATATCATGCAAAAATATCTTTTCCAAAACAAAAAAGAAAACCTTCTAGAAACATCTAGAAAGGTTTAACCCTAATCAAACCCTAACCATGTTTAATCTCTACTAATCATGTTGCATTAGTAATCATATCATGTTACAATATTATATAGCACATATATAATATTTATCGTAACAAAATAAAATAATACATTTAACATATATCGTATATATATCAATGTATTACCCGAGTGAGAAAAAGAATCTTTTAGTGAGCTAATATTAGATAATGTAATTTAATATATCATATATATTATTATACCTTAAGTTATCGAATCAACACTTGATCTGACAATCCGGCTTTATCGCATATAACCGACTGATATTTATCCGTACCGATTCATCGAATCAACACTTGATCCGATGACCCGGCTGATATCAAATATCGCGAGAATAGAATACGGTATCTCACATCACATTATCCTCGGTCCCGCACATATCACATACGTGCCCCTGCTCCGTTTTGTCTGAGCCAAGAAACCTCTGTGTAGGACTCTAAAGAATCGTCAATACGCCGGCAGTAGGTGATGATCATATTAAACACCCACAAGCTGCAAGCGGTCAGCTAAACGTAACAGCTACCCAGGTATTGAGCGCTCAGAAGATCAACAAGCAAGCCTGTACATTCTCCTGTGAATCCAAACAGTAACACTCCCGTACAGTCCAGTCTCGTCGTCTGATATGTTGCATATCTCTCCTAGGTGTGGTAAACGTCAGACCCCAGTAGCTCGATAAGTCGTGTCGATATGAGGTCTATAACAGTTCGAGAAACTACTGATAACACTTACCAGTAAATCTCAGCAACCCTGGCCAGGGATTTCCGGTTATAGCCAATCGAACACAGCACAACATCAACTCCCTATATCGGGAGAGACGAATCCCCTGCTATCGCTCATTGCCTCCATGTGATTCGGGACTGTATCCAAAAGCCACCTTTTTGCATGCCCTCTTGGATGTGGTATGATGGAAATCAAAGCACAGTGGGAATCACACAAGACTCTATGACGATCTCGGGTCAACAGACTACTCTGTACCAGTGTCACCGGAGAACTGCCATCTGACGTGAGGTATAATACCATCTGGGAGTTCTCGGCGAGTCCGTCCAGTGTACCCAGTCTCCACTGAGCACCCGTACACCATCCTTGATGTCAAACACTGATGGATATGGGATCATCCATCGCCCATCATATGGGTCAAGATGCGTATATGCTAGTCTACTCTGGTGCATCGATGCCCTGTCTCGATACACCATCGACTAGGAACAGTTATAGGATGTACTCGTCGACTACCGTGGCCCCACTAGTATGATCTCATCATAGTCCCAGTAGTCGAGTACATATCCTAAGGGCTTTATCAACATGTAATATAGAGACAATCAGAGTACATGTTAAGATAAAATACAACCAGATAGCATACTATCATGTCGAGCAAGAAAGTCCTCCCTATATATGTACAAGCATCCATTATAATATACATCGTATGTACAGTAATGGCCTCTAGGGCATACATATAACTAACAAGAGGCGATTCGAGAGTTATCCTGCAACTTGTCGCTTGGAAGTCTAGGAGCAGTCTAGTTGGACTTTGAAGACCCTAGCTCTAGGTATTGTTTGTGTATATTGTGATTGTGATTGTGCTTGTAAAAAGTTAGTCCCATAATTCCGTATTCATTCAAAAACAAACAATTTCAAAACTCCAAAAACAAATATTTTTTTAAAAAAATAATAAAAAAAACCACTTCCTTCCCTCCCTACCTTTTCCCTCTTCTAACATGGGTACCCCACCTCGCAAAACTCTTGCCAAACTTTGGAACCCACAACCAGACATTTCTTCATTTGATTCTTGCTTTGGCCGAACTTCGAACAATCCATCCATACCCGCAATTTCTTTAAGAGATCGGATAGACGCGTCTAGGATAAACAATTAGACTCCGCAATCCACTTCGTATCAACCGTTTCAAACATTCACCCCTTCTTACGTTGATACCCCTTTTGAGAGTCTTGTTGTAACTCCAAGACCTATGTCTATTGCTGATCGTATTGAACAATCTCGTAACCGATCTTTCACTCCTTTCACCACTGCAAATTCTTTTGATCAGCAATTCCATTCATCTTCTTATCATGACGTTGATCATCACCATATCCAACCATTCAATTCCTACCAGTCCTACCCGACTTTTACACCTTCCCTAGATATTGCTTCTGAACAGCCATTTGGGAGTTTCCAGTATCCAAACAACTTTGAAATTTTTACTGAAACCCCTTCTCAACCCATGTCTAGTCTTGAACAGTCGTTGGAAGAATTTCAGCTAGCGTCATGTCAACAGATGATAGATTTGAATGCGTCCATGGCCGCCCTCATACAACCAACGACCCGGTAGCTAGTTTCCAACAAACTCCAAATTTTTGAATGTATGATGAGGCGGTTAGATAGGCTGAGAATTTGAGTGGATAGAGTGAGCTGTATACCCTTCCAAATCAAACCTACCCGTTTCAACTTGAATCCCACAGCTTCGGTTTTGAATGTCTATCAAGTGTTCCAAATGATTCACCAGTTCAAGATAGAACGTTTAATGAGTTGTGCGATTTTGTAGTGTTTGATTTACCTGATTGTGAAGGGTCCCTTTCGAGTGAAACCATCACCAATCCTTTTGACCTCCATCTTAAAACCACAATTGATTGAACTCCATGCTTTTAATGAGGTGTCTGAGAATATTGATTTTCACTTGATTGAGGATATCGACGCTGGGAATATTTCGGATGATAAACCCACAGCTTTGGATGAGTTTGTCTCTCAAATTCATCATTTACTTTCACTTCCGTATGGACATCATCCCGAGTCATTAAATGTTTTTCCCGAACCCCATATGCCTCTGGAATTTGATGATAAATGCATGGATGAGCTAATTTTTGAGGAGAATATTAAGGAAATTTTTGAGGATGAACCAGTTTTAATTGATGAGTCGGATTTTCCAATTCATCCTATCCCTTTCATTGACTGTGTACACCCTCCTGAACTTTTAACCGATACCCTTCCTCGATCACTTCCCTTCATCGTTTCAACCTTGCAAGAAATCGTATCACTTTCATTTCGAGTGTCTGATTTACCAAGTTCGGCTTACCCATGGTTTCTTACGAATCTTGAGGGATTTGACCCAATTTCTCGCCATATTGATAGATTTGTACAATCCATCTTTTCACATCGATCATTACAGATTGTACTAATTTATTCAATCCATTTCCATCCTCAAGATCGTATTCCACTCCTTTCTCCCTTCCGCCATTCTTCTCCTCCACCGAGACCGGACGCCGCTTCTATCCCCACATGGTCTTGTATGTTTCTCATTTCTTTTCTCTACACTCTATTCTTTCACTAACCGCCGCTTTATAACGATAAGATCTTTGAATGGTTGGTTCTCACTTTTGGCCTTTGTAAGGCCTTGCATAGCTTGATACTGTGTTCTCTCCCCCTAACTCTGAACCTTAACGCTTAAACAGTGGAAACACTGTTTCACTTAAGTTTGGGGGGAACCTTTTTATGTATTTATATTTTGTTTTTCTGTTCATAAATAAAATAAAAAACACAGGAGAGCACCGACAATTTTGACCCTCTTGGTGTAGCCTGACAGTGAGGGCACTGTCAAGTTTAAGTTTGGGGGTGTGCTCGGTAAGCTTTCTTCCTTCGCATTCATTTGTATATTTTGCATTTGCATACTTATTTTAAACCCATAAAAATCTGAAATTTTTCCAAAATATAAAATCTTTGTCGTCAAGTTAGTTAATAGGGTAACTTAGATGTTTATTCCGAAAGCTGAGTTGATACGTTAGAAATAACTAAATCTTAAGCTTAGAAATTAAAAACCCTAAAAATAACCCTCCTACTACTTAACCTTAGTAATTATACATCCTTACAGTTTTTTTTATAGAAGTAGGTAATCTTGAGTTCAGTTCTTGAGTTAAGTCGAGATGAAGGGAAAGTATTGAAGCTTTATTGAAGGATAAGTCTGAAAAATAGTTTCTATTCTTGAGTCCAAATTTAGAACGTATATACTCAACAAACTGCACATTCATGCACCTTGAAACTTGGGATAGTAGAGGACACCTAGAAATACTCTTGCTTAAAAACCTAGTATGAAAAAAAAGGTAATTAAAGCTAAACACCAAAAATGCATCATTGAAAAAATATACCCGGTCTTGAAAAGAAAGAAAAAAGAAAAAAGAAAAAATAGAAAAAAGTCAAGACATGGAAATTGCTATTTACGCTTTAAGCTCACACATTCCGTAATTGGTTGTTAGTGCCTCAAGAGGCATTAATAGTCGCATAAAAGGTGTGTAAGCAACACCGTCCATCATTAATGAAAAGAAGTAGTATTAGGTATTAAGGCAAGGGTACTATAGCTTGAATTGAATTCTTGAGTGTAGGGGTGAAATAATACACACACGTAGTGGTATATAATCGATATTTGGAAGAAAGATAGAAATAAAGAATAAGACTTATGTTCTCAGTAAAACTGATAAAAATCCCTGATTGGAGACCGCACTTTAGATGGAAAACTCAGGAGAGACCGAGATTTTTCTAAACTGTAAAACGTATGAGATCTGGGGTTGAATAAATAAGAGGTGTGAAATAAAAGGATTGAATATGTTGGATATAGTGCCCTCAGAGTCAATTATTGGATCGCAGGCACGTGATTGCAATGATTGAGGGAGGACCTATGCCGGTAGGACAGTCTTACTCGAGATGATAGTATACTATCTGATTTATCTTTATCATCGTGTACGGCTTTAGGTGATCTTACAGGTCGCTATTACACGTTGATAGAGCCCATAGGATTTTCGCTTGACGTCCAGCAGTATGATGGCGATCATATACGTGGGAGCTGGGGTCTATAAGCACATCCTTAAAAGGTCCCTAGTCGTGGGAGTTTTCGAGACAGGGCATCGATACTCCGGAGTAGACTAGTGTATACAGTAGAGACCCCGACGAGGGGCGGTGGCCGGTCTCACAAGCCATTGGTGTCAGTTGGTTCACCTAAGATGTATACAGGAGCTCCTTGGGTTATGAGTATATAGGACAGGACTCGCTGGGATCATACTAGTTGGTATTATACCCGACGTCAGATAGCAGTTCCCTGGTGACATGTATACAGGTTAGTTCATTGACCTGAGATCGTCATTTGTCTCGTGTGAGTTCCCACTGTGCTTTGATTACTACCCTACCACGGCTCAAAGGAGTCGTGCAAACAGGTTTTAGTTGGGTACAGTCCCGAGCCATATGGAAGCAGTGAACGGATCGGCAGGGATTTCGTCTCTCTTGGTATTGGGGGTGAGATCGCGCTGTGTCTAGGAGAGCCACTACACGAAGTCCTTGGCCAAGGCAGGAAATTTACTGGTAGGTATTCCAGTAGTATCTCAGGGTGTTCTGGGCTACACTCCGACACGACTTGTAACGCTTTTGGGGGTCTGACTTTTACCAACCCCCTAGGCCCGACATGCGATGCTCATAGACGAACGGACTGGACTGTACGGATATTGTCACTGACAGGCTCAGTAGGGTGTCAGGATGAGTTCGCTCATCAACCTCCCTTTTGGTCAATACCTGGTAGCCCGTTACATACAGCTAGTGTTAGTTATATGTATGCCCTAGAGGCCATTACTGTACATAGGATGTATATTGTAGTGGATGCTGGGACATATATAGGGAGGACTTTCTTGCTCGACATGATAGTATGCTATCTGGTTGATCTTTACCTTAACGTGTACACTGATTGTCTCTCTGTTACATGTTGGTAAAGCTCTTAGGATGTGTGCTTGACTACCTGGACTATGATGCGGATCATACTAGTGGGGACATGGTAGTCCATAAGTACATCCTTCAAAGTCCCTAGTCGTGGGTGTATCGAGACGGGGCATCGATATACCAGAGTAGACTAGCGTATACCTTCTCGACCCATACAGATGGGCGATGGATGATCCCATATCCATTGGTGTTTGACATCGGAGATGATATACGGGTGCTCAGTGGAGACTGGGTACACTGGACGGACTCGCCGAGAACTCCCAGATGGTATTATACCTCACGTCAGATGGCAGTTCTCTGGTGACACTGGTACAGAGTAGTCTGTTGACCCGAGATCGTCATAGAGTCTTGTGTGGTTCCCACTGTGCTTTGATTTCCATCTTACCACGTCCAAGAGGGCGTGCAAAACGGTGGTTTTTGGGTACAGTCCCGAATCACATGGTGGCAATGAGCGATAGGAGGGGATTCGTCTCTCCCGGTATAGGGAGTTGATGTTGCGCTGTGTTCGATTGGCTATAACAGGAAATCCCTGGCCAGGGTTGCTGAGATTTACTGGTAAGTGTTACCAGTAGTTTCTCGAATTGTTATAGACCTCATATCGACACGACTTATCGAGCTATTGGGGTCTGACGTTTACCACCCCTAGGCAAGATATGCGACATATCAGACGGACAGACCGGACAGACCGGACTGTACGGTAGTGTTACTGGTTGGATTCACTGGAGTTTGAGCGGGCTTGCTCGTCGATCTTCTGATCGCTCAATACCCGGGTGGCCGTTACGTTTAGCAGACCGCTTGCGGCTTGTGGGTGTTTGATATGATCATCACCTGCTGTCGGCGTATTGACGAGTCTTTAGAGTCCTACACAGAGGTTTCCTGGCTCAAGCAAAACGAAATAGGAGCGCATATAAGATATGTGCGGGACCGAGAATAATGCGTGTATGTGATACCGTATTCTATTCTCGCGATGAATGTATCGAATGGTTGTATGCGGTATAACCTAGTTATCGAATCAAGGATTGATTCGATAAGCCGATACATTGGATACTAGTCGGTTATATGCGATATGACCGGATCGTTAAATCAAGTGTTGATTTAATGATTTAATGTATAATTATATATTTGATATATTACTTTGCATTAACTAGTATTGGTTCACTTTATATGGATTTTCTCACTTGAATGTACAAGTTGTATATGTGATATACTTTTTGTGCAAATGTTTGTATCATGTTTGATGATACATGTTAACTTGGTTAAGTGTAAAGATTAAACCATGGTTAAATTGATGATTAGGGTTTTCTTTTTCTTAATCATTTATTTATTTGGAAAAGATTAGAAATGAAATGGTTGCAAGTTTTGTCTCTTTCTTTGAAGCTTCATGAAGCTTTGACTTTGTGACCATTTTGTCTCATGCTTAACCCTAACCCTTGCAATTAACCATGGTCTATTCTCTACACCTAATCATGGTTATTATTATGATAAGTATCCTTTTTCTTTTCTTTTTAATTAACTTATCATAATAATTCTTTCTTCATCTTCATCTTCATCTTCTTCTTCCATGAAGAAGCTTGACTTCATCAATGGTGGATTGATGAAACAAGTGAGAAATCCAATTCTAAAGTCTACCCACTTCCTATTTCTTCATCCTCTACCTCTTGCCAAGTAGTAGAGTGTGTTTCCTTCACAAGTTTTCATGGCTTGGTGAAGGTGGAGCTTGATCTAGTGATGCTTCGACGTAGATCATCTTCGGCACGTCGTCGATGACCTAGCCCGCTTCTTCTCCGATGAAGCCGACGCAAGAGCCCGGATTTCGATTTGGACAGCGAGGATACTTCGTTGCGGAGCTATAGAGGTGGAGAACCGGATCTACAAAGGTTGTATTTCCGTATTCTTATAGTTAAGTGTTAACTAGTTTAATGTTTCGCCAAGATTTCTAGCCAACGATCCGTAGTCGGGTTTCTCGGCACCTAGATTTTTTGAAATTGGCATGGTTGATGCCTTGTGAGACCTCTTGAGAGTGCCTAGGAACCCTACAGTGGTATCAGAGCCTAACTAGAGCCTTAGGCGATGCGTAGACGGAATTGGAACTCCGATCGAACCGAAACCCAAACCCTAATTTGCTCTCTGGACTTTTTCCAAAAATTGGGTTTTTTCCAAATTAAAAATATGCAGACAAATCAGCAGGTAAATCTAAGAATTAAGATGCAAAAATTACCTAATGATCTTTCTAAAGTGCGGCGGAACCGCGGCATTAGCGTGCTAATGCGGCCCTTCCGCGGCCCTTTTGTCTTATCTGCCATTAAATTTTGCACAATAACTCCTATTTTTCAGTGCTGGTTTTCCTGAGAATTTTTAATCTGAAATCCAGAGTTGAGTATTTTGGGTTGTATTGGGAGTTCATACATTCGATCGGATTGTCAAACTTTGTCTATGTGTCGTTCCGGATAATTTTTTTTTGAATATGTTAAAAAGTTCGACCGGATATAAATACCCAATTTTTCCCCTGCCGGAAAATTTCCAAGTGTTGGATATTTCTGTAGTTTAATCACGTTCTAAGTAGTGCAAGTAACACGATGGTCCCTCTAGAAGACAACAAACCTTAACTCGATTATGTGACCGTCTTGAACTACCCTTTGAACCTTCGGGTTTGGGGCAGTACGGCGTGCCACATGTGGGTTAGGTAACTAACGACAGAGCGGGGCAGGGCTAGCGCGGGTGTAAAACATAAGTAACGTCTATATAATATATCATATATACTATATACTGTATCTATCACAGAACATCACATGATCACATCACAGATATCGCAGCAGAAGAAACATATGAAATATTGGATATACTAGGACGTCCGTGTTTTCAATACGAGCCAGTATAAAACACGGATTCCACGGTCGTGATGAATAGCCAAACCCACACCCCTAGACCCCTACGAGAGCGGCAAGCAACCCTACCAATTCTAGAGTTAGGAGACCCGGACTCAACTCCTCGAGTTGGTCTCCCACTGGACTCCAGAACCCGGTTACATGTGCTCCCCTCCTTGGGTCTATCCTAGTGCGGAAAAGTAAATAATATACAACGGGTGACAACTTCCGCAACCTGGAAGTGCCCCAATAAAAGAATATTACATACAAGTTTTTACATGAATGAAAATGAAAAACACTCATCTCACATAAAAACCCCCGGCTATTCAAACACGACAATCCAATATAACATATCCAGCAACACATAACATCACATGTCATCAACGTAAGAAAATATGTCCATCCCAATTGTCGTTGATATATAGCAACGAAACCGGCGATATCACATATTACACTTACGGTCACAGAAAAGAAAGTGTAAAACTACAACAGTTGGAATCCGCAACCTGCATAGACATCGCATGCCTAATCAAATGAATTACTTAGACATCGCATGCCTAACAATTATAAACCCCGCATTTTAGTCTCATTATCGAAAACTCTTTTCAATATCAAGTCGGGCAATTCAACAAGATTCCCGACAACCTGATCGAATGCTCGTCGCAAACTTTAGTAGGCGGCCGCATCCCCGATGCCGTCGACGAAGTGCACCAAGGCGGAACACCGCTGCCGCGAGCACCCGAACGGATGCTTTCGGCGACGGGGTTCTCCTACAGTCACTTGGTCGGGGCAATGGAGCGAGGCTGTCTATTAAGTTTACCCGGCGAGTATCCGCGTACGCTACGTGATCGCGACGGACTTTTGATCACATCAAAATTCCGTGGTAACCGATCAAGTGAGACTAAACTGCTACGTTTATAACATTCATTCAGTTATCTCATAACTTCTTGTGAATTCCAATTATTGTATCCCATTCCGGATAAACAGAAAATGTCAAACTTTCCGATCGAACAATCGAACACCCAAGTTTTCCCGATACAGATCAACACATGAAACAAGTCTAAAAACATTCAGTTACATGTGCTCGGAGTCGGGCAATTTAGTCTCATTATCGAATAAATTTAGTCTCATTATCGAATAAGTGTACGGTGCACGAGGGGACATCGAGGCGAATGCGGATGGCATAAGTGTACGTCGTATTTATCTGTGATGTTTAGGTACTTAAATGATGGGACTTCATTAATATGATTAATGAAATAAAAGAAACCTAAGATGTTGTAGAATCGAATTTCAAAATAAAACAGGTAGCTACAGTTCTTGCTTTGCACAGCGGTATATGTGATATATCCTGCACCTTATTCGATAAGGAAAGGACCGAGATCCCTTCACCGGGAGTGACTCCTTTAGCAATAACTGGCAGATGCTACACCCTCGGTTTGACTTTTGATTGCTTTTAACTGTTTTTGCTTTGCACAGTGATATATATGATATATCCCGCACCTCATTCGACGAGGAAAGGACCGACGATCCCTTCACCGGGAGTGACTCCTTTAGCAAAACTAGAAAAGCCTCAAAAACACTCCATTTCAAAATTCATTCGATCCTACAACGATATCAAGTTCATTACGCAATAGGTTTTCATAAAAACCTGTCGTAGCCCTCCGTCATTTCAGATAAGTGCTGTTTAGTATTCGTGCTGCGTTTGTTGGCCTCCGTCAAGGCGCAGTGTGCGGTAGCTAACCAGTATTTATCTTCTTATGCATATGATGCAGATTGAGTTAGGGTAGTCGTGCGACCTTGTTGGCCTCCGTCAAGGGTCGTGCGGGTGGGTTTGATTCGATCAAGAAATGACGGGTTGAACTTGACTAGTAGCCTATGGTTTGTTGGCCTCCGTCAAGGTCATAGGGTGCTAGGGGCAAAATGTTATCGGGAATTTCAAGTGTTGAAATTTGCAATGAGATTGCATACCTTCTATGAGATAGTTGGATCCCGATACCCACTGCGAGTAAGAGTTACTCCTGGGAGAGTTTTATATATTACAATTAGCCGATCAAGTAGGTGTCTAGAAAGGTGTCAACGGGGTTACGCCTCTGGGAAAACGAGGTTTACATTAATTAGGTTCGTGCGAAAGCACGGGGGACCTCCTTCAAAGTACCGACACTGGCCTGGCTGAAAGATTGGCGAACTTGTAGTGTGTAATTAATCCCGGCTAGTCTTTCCTTTTAGGGTTTGAAGGAAGATTTGATAAAAAGCAGTGGGAGCCATCCTGATTAGATAAAATAATAACCAATCTATTCTTGCAAGAGCGCACGCCGAGTGTTTTCTTCTCTCTCTCTCCTGGTAGCGACCATATCACGCCTTAATCAAGATAATAATACGGATATTTGACCGAACCCGCTTGTTATACTGAGCTGGGGAACGTTGGTCCCGCTCCAACTTCTAATAGTTATAAGACAGAGCAGGAAATTGGGGAATACCAGATTTCCCGTGCCGCCCTAACGAAGAGAGTGCATGCTGATGCATCATCTTCGGGTGTGTTCATTATACAGAACTGTTTCTCAGTATCCTCCGCATCCTGAGTATATGATACCGGATCAGGATCCCAGATATGTAATATGTTACATAGGGCTACAAAAGGGTAGAAAAACTGAGAACGGGTGATAAGTTTCATGAGGCAGAAAACGGGGCAAGTGTTGCAGCCAAGTCTGTTGGTCACTGTCACCCTGTATTGTAATACATTGATTCTGAACGTATGTTATTAGATACCGAACCTGATATACAAAATCATATCTTTCTCTTTATTAGTAAAGAAACGATAATATTTTGTATTGTTGGATAATGTTTTGAACATTTCCTATATCAAAAGTTGATCGGTTCAGGCACGTTATCTAAAAGCATTGATGTTCTAAATCAAACTACAGTTCTTAGTATACGGAACACATACAAGAGGAAGAGTTCAGAAATGAACGAATTCTTCTTGAGGTATTGTAGACTAGGTCAGATCAATGTGACCCGACTAGCTAGAGTTACATATAGATGCATATTTAAATCAGTTTGAATTTACATCTTGTGAAACTCGCCAGTCATGTCACAAAGATAAGATGACCATAGCTCTGTTTATTGGAAACAGAGAAAGAGTTAATGAACTCTTGGGATTGATACATGTTGATGTATGTAAGGTCCCCTGTCTACACATGCCAGGACTGGTTCTTTATACTTCATTACATTCTCTGATGATCTTTCGAGATTCAGACCTATGTTCCTGTTGAAACACAAGTCCGAATCTTTTGAGATATTCACAGAATATAAGTTAGAAATAGAGAACCAAAATACGGGTATAAGTATTATGTCCTATGATGAGATTAGGGAGGAAAATACTTGTGCATAGAATTTCTGGACTATTCTAAAGGAGAATGAGATTCTCTCTCAGCATTACTCCTCCGTATACACCATTGCACGATGGTATGTCGGGGCGGAGCAATTGCACCCTATTCGATATGGTGTGCTCTATGATGAGTACTACTGAGTTACCTATTTCCTTTTGGGAGTTATGCACTTATGAAGCTGCATACCTATTGAATTAGGGTTCGAATCAAATCAAAGCCTACCATTTCATATGTGATATGGAAAGGGAAGAGCCCATATCTTAAGTTAGTTAAGATTTGGGGTTGTCCGGCCTATGTCTAAAAGCAAAATCCGGACAAGCTCGAGGCAAGGTCTGTAATGTAGAACTGGAAAGGTTCCGGCTATACAAACTGCAGCTGATGATTTGATAGAACCAAAGGATTCAGTAGATACCAACGAACCTCAGCCTCTCCGCCGATCTAGTAGGGTTCCTCACCCACCTGAGAGATACTTCGGTTTCTCTATGACAGTGGGAGCGAGGATTGCATCATAAGATGATGACCCAACTAGTTTCGAGCTGGCCATCAGGAGTAAGACTCTGTCAGAATGGCTGGATGCTTAGCGATCTGAGATGGAATCCTTATACACCAACAAAGTATGGACTTTGGTTGCTATATCTGAAGGGTTAAATCCCCATCAGGAGCAAGTATATCTCGAGAAGATTACTTGGTGTACATGGAAAAGTTGAGACTTTCAAATCTAGACTTGTTAAAGGTTTTCTTCATTGACCAGGCGTGGATAATGATGAAACCTTTTCCAGTACCTATGCTTAAGTCCATCCAGATCCTACTTGCCATGGCTACATACCATGAATACGATATCTGGTGGTTGGGTGTCATGACAGCTTTTCTAAAATGATGTTTTAGAACAGTGTGTCTATAAGTACACAGCCAGAGGGCCTCGTAGACAGTGGGAGCAGCGGAAACGTGTGCAAGATGCTTTATAGGATAAAGCAGGCATCGCGGAGTTGGAACATCTGTTTTGATGGATTAGTCAAAGAAGTTGACATCATCAAAATGGTAGATGAACCTTGTATAAACAAAAAGGTAGTAGGGAGTATGGTGGTGATCCTCGTAGAGTACGTGGATGACATACTCTTGATAAGAAAGGAGTTTCTTATGCTATGCTCGATCAATCTCCGTTTATCACAAAGATTCTCCGTATAGGATCAAAATGATACCTACTAAATCCTGGATTTTGGATCTATGAGATAGATCTAATTGGATGTTAGGATACTCACTAGTAGTAGTGAGATGGTATCAATCGATCCTGGGGAGAATCACTGGAAGTGTTCCAGAGTGATAAAGACGACTGAATGTCAGTCGCAGGCATTGTCTTTACCCTCAGTAAAGGGACGGTATGTTGGAAGAGTTCCAAGCTAGATACCGTGACATACTAGACGATAAAGGCTGGATACATCGCTACTTAAGATGCTACCAAGGAGGCTGTTTGGGTGTATAATGGTTCATGAGATGAACTACATTCCTACCATTGTGAGACAATGGAGTTGTAGCTTATGCCGAGGAACGCCGGTCCCATCAGTGATCCAGACTTATTCTAAGGCAGTATCACCTGATCATGGAGATGGTTGATCTCCAGGGTGATCGAGGTTAGGAGAGTAGACTCAGAGGACAACACGGCGGATCCACTCACGAAGGCCTATTCCCAGAGAGAGATTTTTATGGGATGGTTGAGTATGAGATACTACAACCACTGCTACAGATGGCCCTAGTGCAAGTGGGAGATTGTTAGTTATATGTATGCCCTAGAGGCCATTACTGTACATAGGATGTATATTGTAGTGGATGCTGGGACATATATAGGGAGGACTTTCTTGCTCGACATGATAGTATGCTATCTGGTTGATCTTTACCTTAACGTGTACACTGATTGTCTCTCTGTTACATGTTGGTAAAGCCCTTAGGATGTGTGCTTGACTACCTGGACTATGATGCGGATCATACTAGTGGGGACATGGTAGTCCATAAGTACATCCTTCAAAGTCCCTAGTCATGGGTGTATCGAGACGGGGCATCGATATACCAGAGTAGACTAGCGTATACCTTCTCGACCCATACAGATGGGCGATGGATGATCCCATATCCATTGGTGTTTGACATCGGAGATGATATACGGGTGCTCAGTGGAGACTGGGTACACTGGACGGACTCTCCGAGAACTCCCAGATGGTATTATACCTCACGCCAGATGGCAGTTCTCCGGTGACACTGGTACAGAGTAGTCTGTTGACCCGAGATCGTCATAGAGTCTTGTGTGGTTCCCACTGTGCTTTGATTTCCATCTTACCACGTCCAAGAGGGCGTGCAAAATGGTGGTTTTTGGGTACAGTCCCGAATCACATGGAGGCAATGAGCGATAGGAGGGGATTCGTCTCTCCCGATATAGGGAGTTGATGTTGCGCTGTGTTCGATTGGCTATAACAGGAAATCCCTGGCTAGGGTTGCTGAGATTTACTGGTAAGTGTTACCAGTAGTTTCTCGAATTGTTATAGACCTCATATCGACACGACTTATCGAGCTATTGGGGTCTGACGTTTACCACCCCTAGGCAAGATATGCGACATATCAGATGGACAGACCGGACTGTACGGTAGTGTTACTGGTTGGATTCACTGGAGTTTGAGCGGGCTTGCTCGTCGATCTTCTGATCGCTCAATACCCGGGTGGCCGTTACGTTTAGCAGACCGCTTGCGGCTTGTGGGTGTTTGATATGATCATCACCTGCTGCCGGCGTATTGACGAGTCTTTAGAGTCCTACACAGAGGTTTCCTGGCTCAAGCGAAACGAAATAGGAGCGCATATGAGATATGTGCGGGACCGAGAATAATGCGTGTATGTGATACCGTATTCTATTCTCGCGATGAATGTATCGAATGGTTGTATGCGATATAACCTAGTTATCGAATCAAGGATTGATTCGATAAGCCGATACATTGGATACTAGTCGGTTATATGCGATATGACCGGATCGTTAAATCAAGTGTTGATTTAATGATTTAATGTATAATTATATATTTGATATATTACTTTGCATTAACTAGTATTGGTTCACTTTATATGGATTTTCTCACTTGAATGTACAAGTTGTATATATGATATACTTTTTGTGCAAATGTTTGTATCATGTTTGATGATACATGTTAACTTGGTTAAGTGTAAAGATTAAACCATGGTTAAATTGATGATTAGGGTTTTCTTTTTCTTAATCATTTATTTATTTGGAAAAGATTAGAAATGAAATGGTTGCAAGTTTTGTCTCTTTCTTTGAAGCTTCATGAAGCTTTGACTTTGTGACCATTTTGTCTCATGCTTAACCCTAACCCTTGCAATTAACCATGGTCTATTCTCTACACCTAATCATGGTTATTATTATGATAAGTATCCTTTTTCTTTTCTTTTTAATTAACTTATCATAATAATTCTTTCTTCATCTTCATCTTCTTCTTCCATGAAGAAGCTTGACTTCATCAATGGTGGATTGATGAAACAAGTGAGAAATCCAATTCTAAAGTCTACCCACTTCCTATTTCTTCATCCTTTACCTCTTGCCAAGTAGTAGAGTGTGTTTCCTTCACAAGTTTTCATGGCTTGGTGAAGGTGGAGCTTGATCTAGTGATGCTTCGACGTAGATCATCTTCGGCACGTCGTCGATGACCTAGCCCGCTTCTTCTCCGATGAAGCCGACGCAAGAGCCCGGATTTCGATTTGGACAGCGAGGATAATTCGTTGCGGAGCTTTGGAGGTGGAGAACCTTATCTACAAAGGTTGTATTTCCGTATTCTTATAGTTAAGTGTTAACTAGTTTAATGTTTCGCCTAGATTTCTAGCCAACGATCCGTAGTCGGGTTTCTCGGCACCTAGATTTTTTGAAATTGGCATGGTTGATGCCTTGTGAGACCTCTTGAGAGTGCCTAGGAACCCTACAGCTAGTACCACAAACGTACTAGTGGTTAAATCCACAGCAAAAGTATTGAAGAGTCTTTAGATTCCCCCACAGACAGTTTCTCAAGTTTCGGGCGAAACGTTGTAGAGGCCGTATGGTATTATGGCAGGGTTCGATCATATACGTGCAGTAGTGCATGTATCATGATCGGACGGATCATACTAGTGTGTTTTGGTTTAAGCCGGATCCTAGTATTAGATTTGTTGGATTACTTTAGTCTCATCGCATTCGCATTCAGTCGAAATGCGGATGCAGGTATATATATACAGGTGAGGGGTATTCTTGTGATCCGTCACGAGTTTACTTTAAATGATGCCGTTCTTTTTTATTGTTGTAAACATTTGGGTTAATGTTTACAAATGGTGGAAATTGTGAATGGATTTCATCATGAGGTGCAATTAATGTGGCATGTTCAATTTGGTGACTCATGGTCTCTTTTCTTGTGAACATGTCATGTTAATTGAGTGATTAGAGTGTTGAAATGAGAGGTAGAGAGAGAGAGTGGGCAGCCATATGAGAGGGGTTAGCTCTTGTATTATTATGCTAGCTCTCATTTTTCTTCATCTCAACACAAAAGAAAAAGAGCCTTTTCTTCTTCTTCTTCTTGCTTACAAATTCCACCAATGGCATTATCTTCAACCTCCATCCATAGAATCAATGGATGCTTGAGACAAAGCGATCGCACACATTCTCTACTTCACCTTGGACATGTCGGCTAGCAAACTTTGTGTCCAAGTTGCTTCGGACGAAGCGGGAGCCCGTAAAAAGACTCATTGATGTGGTGCCCTTCCGACGAGAAGACCGGAGACCGGAGACCGGAGATGCCGCGAGGAGTTAGGGATGGTGGTTAAAGACCGAAGGACACGGATCGATCGGAATAGCTTTTCTAACCCTTCTCTATTTGCTAGTTATAGGTTAATGGTTCGATCCGGGATGAAAGTATACGATAGCGCCAGTTTCAAGTTTAAGAAAAAGTTTTTGTTTCCATATTTTGGCCTCGGATTGACGGCCGGGGCGCTACCGTAGACTTACATGGTATCAGAGCCATGCCATTAACCTTTACTAGCTTGTTCTAACGTGTTTAAAATATCGATTGAACGAAATTTCCAAAACCGCAATTCCAATTTATACAGTTTCTGTCGAAATCTTTTTTGTCGTCTAAAAATTATTTTGAGTATGTCAGAAAATCAGGCAGGCTTTTCTAAGACCACTGTAGAAATTTGGAAGTGTGATTCCACCATAGCGCCGCGGAACCGCAGCATTACCCATGTTTTGGCCGCGGTTCCGCCGCGGTACTGTAGCTTCAATGCACCAATTTTTCTACTGTGGTCTTTGACTTGCAATTGGGGTTTCTGGAATATTCAGTTATGGCCCAGATTGTTTTGAGTGCTGGATTTATACTTGGGGCCTACTTCAGAAAATTTTGACGATCGAAATTTTAAATAAGTTAGTTTATAATACTTACATTATATCTGTGACCGTGAATATCATTCGAGCGGTAAATCTTGTCTAATTGCTATAGCACTTTTAGACGGATTTGCGAACGTGATATTCACGTTGATGTTCTGTGTTGTGCTGTGATGTTGCGGATTTGTCGTGGTGGATTGTTGGAGATAATGCCCTCAGAGTCAATTATTGGATCACAGGCACGTGATTGCGGTGATTGAGGGAGGACCTATCCCGGTAGGACAGTCTTACTCGAGATGATAGTATGCTATCTGGTTTACCTTTATCATCGTGTACTGCTTTAGGTGACCCGACACGTCGCTATTACACGTTGATAGAGTCCCTAGGATTCTATGCTTGACCACCAGCAGTATGAGGGCGATCATATACGTGGGAGCTGGTAGTCTATAAGCATATCCTTAAATGGTCCCTAGTCGTGTGAGTTTCGAGACAGGGCATCGATACTCCATAGTAGACTAGTGTATACAGTCGAGACCCCGACGAGGGGCGGTGGCCGGTCTCACAAGCCACTGGTGTCAGTTGGATCACCTAAGATGTATACAGGTGCTCATTGGGTTATGAGTACACCGGACAGGACTCGCCGGGAACATGCTAGTTGGTCATATACCAGACGTCAGATGGCAGTTCCCTGGTGACATGTGTGCAGGTTAGTTCATCTACCTAGGGATCGTCATTTGTCTCGTGTGAGTTCCCACTGTACTTTGATTACTACCCTACCACGGCTCAAAGGAGTCGTGCAAACAGGTTTTAGTTGGGTACAGTCCCGAGCCACATGGAGGCAGTGAGCGTATCTTCAGGGGTTCGTCTCTCCCGGTATTGGGGGTGAGGTCGTGCTGTGTCTAGGAGAGCCATTACACGAAGTCCTTGGCCAAGGCAAGGAGATTTACTGGTAGGTATTCCAGTAGTATCTCAGGGTGTTCTGGGCTACACTCCGACACGACTTGTACCGCTTTTGGGGGTCTGACTTTTACCAACCCCCTAGGCCCGCCATGCGATGCTCATAGACGAACGGACCGGACTGCACGGATATTGTCACTGACAGGCTCAGTAGGGTGTCAGGATGAGTTCGCTCATCGACGTCCCTTTTGGTCAATAGCTGGTGGCCCGTCACGTATTGGCTTATACCTCTGACGTGCTAGTGGTTAAATCCACAACCAAGGTGTTGACGAGTCTTTAGAGTCCCCCACATTCAGTTACTCAGCTTTCGGGCGAAAGTTTGTAGAGGCCGTATGGAGATATGGCAAGGTCCGATCAGATACGTGCGGTATTGCACGGATCAGGATCGGACAGTTTGTACTATAGGCCGTATGGATATATGGCAGGGTTCGATCAGATACGTGCGGTATTGCACGAATCAGGATCGAACGGATTTTACTGGCCGGCTTTGTTATAAGTCGGATCCCAGTATAGTACACTGTAGACTTTGTCTCATTGTATTTTGTATTTCGGTCGAAATACAGATGCGGGTGTGTATGCACAGTATCGGGGTTTTCCTGTAATTTATTACGGGACCAGTTTTCTGGAGTTGCCAGTTTGCTTTTAGTTTCGGCCGATTTCCTTTGTATCGTTCATTGGCCGAAGATTGGTGGAGGAGGGTTTATTTGCATTGTTGCAAATAGACATTAGTGGAGGGGGTTCTTTGCATCTTGTTGCATCATGATGGCTTTCATGATGTGCACCATCCTTTGACTTGATTTCTTCATGATGGCATGACTTTTTGAGTCATCATGGTTCATGATGGTTGGACTTTGTGAGGTGATGATGGTGGTGTTGAGTGTTGAGTTTACCTTGTGATCATTCCCTTTTGCATGATAGACTTTCCTCTCTCTCTCTCTCTTGTTGGAGATATGAGAATGACTCTCTCAATTTTTTGGACTTCACTCTCATTCTTCCCCTCTCCTCTCTAGCATGGCCGGCCACTTCACAAGGGGGCTGTCCCAACTTTTGATGGGGTGATTTTGGTTGATATCATGTCATTTTCTTCACCAAAATTCCCAAGAAAAAATCCTTGTATCATCCCTCCACCAAATGGCAACCTCCATTACCCCAAAGTGAGACTTGAGTACTACATATTCTACAGCGAACCTTGGGCACGTCGAGTAGCCGGCTTCGTGCCCGAGTTGCCTCGGCATTGAGGTGGGAGCCCGTAAACGATGAAGGCGATGTGGTGCACTTCCGGCGACGAGGAGGAGACGCGACATTCCGCAGGAGATCGGGACGGCGACAAGAAGACCGGAGGACTCGGATCTGTCGGTATACTTCTCTTCCCTATCTTGTAGTTAGCTTAGACTAGTTAATGGTTACGATCCGGATGTTTAGTGCGCGGTGGTGCCGGTTTGCCAAGTCCGCAAAATTTAAGTTTTTCACCGCTTCCGCATTCCGGCGTCGGATCGACAGCCGGGGCGCCGCCGTGCATTTACAGTGGTATCAGAGCCTCGCCATTAACATAGTCTAGCTTGGTGTAATGTGTTTTTCTGTTTCGATCGATCGAATGTTCCAAAACTGCATTTTAGTTCGAATCAGTTTCTGTTGAAAATTTTTGGTCTCGAAAAATTTTTCACGTTGTAAAATATTGATGTACTGGAAAATCTAAGAGTTCTGTAAAAATTTGACAAAGTAACTCCACAGTGGGAGCGCGGAAGCGCCGCGAAAACCCCATTCCCGCGGCCCTTCCGCCGCGCACTATTCACATCACTTCACCATTTTTTTTCAGAGGCCTTCTGGGCTTAAAATATGGGTTTTGGAATATTAAAATTGGGCCCAGGATTTCTGTGAGTGCTACAGTTTTGATTGAGGGCCCACTTGTTAATTTTTGATCGATCGGATATTTTAAACACATTTTTCACAGTATTTACATTATATCTGCGACCGTGAATGTCACTTGATCGGTAAATCCGGTCTAACTGCTATAGCCCGGTTAGACGGATTTGCGAACGTGACTTTCACGTTGATGTTTTGTTTTTTGCTGTGATGTTGCGGATCGGTCGTGGGGATAGCCTGGGTGCAATGCTAGTACAGTGCTGTTGTATTATGTACATTTGATATTGCGGGGCGAGCGTCCGACATGTGGACTGCCGTCACTGCCTGATTGTATTATTATTTTGGGGCACGACCTAGTTGCGGTCGATGTACCCGTTGTATGTATATTTTACTTTCTGTACTTGGATTACCCCGCGGAGGGGTGCACGGATAGCCGGGTTCCAGAGGGCAACAAGCCCGCATCTCATGGCATTGAGACGGAAGGGGCTTCACTCTAGAATTGGCGGGCTATTCGCCGCACTCGTAGGGGGTACAGGTTGACCCAGGAGGGGTGCCCAAGTTGCCGGATTCCGTGAAGTGCTGGGTGGTCCATTCACGGTACTGAAGGGGGCTGCCTCGCTTCAGGTTTTGGCGGGTGACTTGCCGCACCCGTAGGGGTCTAGGATTTCATTGCACAGGCCATCCACACGACCAGGGGAACGTCGGGTTTCAGCGGCTCTGTGAAACCCGGGGATCCCAGATATCTGTATTGTTTCTGTGATGCTGTTCATTCTCTGTGATGTTGCATTTCTTTTAACGCCTTGAGCAAAATATAATATATTGGTATATATATTAGTAGATGTTGTATATGTTTTACATCCGCGTTGGTCCAGTCCCCGCTCTGTCGTTAGTTAGCTAACCTAACGGGTAATGACGGGACCCAGTGGCGAATACGGATGGCATATACGTACGTCAGTATATTTTCGTTCTTTTTGGTGTGATCAATTGATGGGACTGCATTGATTCGGATCAATGCAAGTTTAAAAACAAACCTAATCTGATGTTGTTGGAACACTTTTCAAAAGGCTGTTATTGCAAGGACGTTCACTTTTGTTTTGCATCGTGGTATTCAGTTGGAATATCCTGCTCCTCAGTCGATGAGGCAAGGACCGAGATCCCTTCACCGGGAGTGACCCCTTGGACAAAAAGTTTGCGTCAGGGCAATGACTTCACTATAGCCGATTACTTTTGCTTTGCATCGCGGTATTCATTTGGAATATCCTGCACCCCATTCTACGGGGAAAGAGCCGAGATCCCTTCACCGGGAGTGACCTCTTTAGCAACGGTTTTCGTCACTGTATTTTTAAAAGTTATCCGTTCCTTCGACGATATCAAGTTCTTTACGTTAAAGGTTTTCGCCAGAAACCATTCGTAGCCCTCCATCATTTCAGTTAAATATTCGGTAGTATTCAAGCTGTGTATTTTGACCTCACGCCAAGGCATAGTGATTGGTAGCTGCCGGGTATTTATCTGTTGCATAGATAGATGCGTTGGTTTGGGACAGTCGTACTACTATTTTGGCCTACGTCAAGGGTATGTACGGGTGGATTCAAATTAACCTGGATAATGATGGGTAGAACTTGACATGTGACTTATGATATTTTGACCTCACGCCAAGGTCATAAGAGCATGGGGGCAGAAATCACATCGGGAGTTTCAAAAGAACTGAAACTTGCCAGATATGCGCATACCTTCTGGAGTGTGATGACGTGAGCGGATTCCGTCACGTTATCATGCGATGATAGTTGGATCCCGATTCCCACTGATGAGTTAGTTTACTCCTCGGTTAACCCCGACTAATTCTTCTTTCAGGTTTGGAGGAGAATTTGAGGTACAGTGGGAGGATTCCAGATTAGATAAATTGGTAACCATTCTGATCTAGGTTAGAGTGCACGCTGAGTGTTTCTTTTCTCTCTCTCTTTGGCAGCGACCATTGACCCGACCCTAAGACTATGACTCAGTGACCAAGATTAACCAAACCTTCTTAAACACTGGCTTTTGGATTGTCAGAGTTGCAAACCTCATTGCCACTCCTACTTTTACCCTTTTCTCCAGGACACCCCGTATTGCTACGAACGTCCACTTCCATTGGACAAAACCATCGTATGGTTAGATACGAACTCGAAAGAATTTATTCGAGGATGGTTTCAGGTTCTGGAGAAAACGGATAGGATTATTCAGTTGTCTTTTCCTTTTACCCTCTCTCAGGTTACGAGTACTCCTTGGTTTAGGGGTAGTACACCTATTACGCAAATTGGATTGTCTTCTTCCAAACCTTAGGCTGGTGCCGACCGGTAGGGAATGAAGAAAACCAATTAGCATAACGATGGTGTGCAGAAGGTATTAAGTAAAGACAAAGCAAGGGATTAGTAAGAGGGCAAAGTAAATTGCAACAGGTATTCACGACCAAACCAAGTATTCCTTCGCCAATCCTAAATCACCTTTGTATTTCTCCAGAACACTCCGTATCACTACGAAGATCCACAGTTTATTGGATACTCCATCGTATAGTTATATACGAACTCGAAAGGAACTTGTTCCAGTTCGGGGATGGATTCTGGTTCAGGAGAAATAGGAATAAGATTTATTCAGGTGTCTTTTATCTTCACCTTCTCTTGCATTGCGAGTGCTCCTAGGATTAGGACAGTACACCCATTATGCTTATTGGATAGTCTTCTTCCAAACCATAGGCTGGTGCCGAACGGTAGGGAAGGAAGAAACCATTTGGCCTAAACGGGTGTGCAGAAGGTAATGACTAAAGACACATGAAGGGATTTGGAGAGGTGGCAAAGAATTATACGGTTACAGTCGTGAATCTGGAAGAGGCATTACTAGGAATACCGGGATACCCTATCGAGACATTTCAATGTTTCAGCTTCACTGTGTACTGTTAAAGGAAAACTGATTTCCCAGTTAGACACTTACTCCAGGGTATGTATTTACCAGGTATGATTCTCACATCTGTATGGTTTTACAGATGATGAGTGGGAGTAAGTTGTTGGGAATTGGGTGACTATCCTCATTATATCGGGATTCGTTGCAATCGGTGATATTTGAGGAAATCACCTGGGTTGTTTGCCGGTCGGCAAATATTTAGTTTTGAATATCCGCTGTTATGCACCAATTTCAAATCGATATATCTGTACGTCTATTTTCATAGAGTGAGATATACTTTTTGAAATTATGTCGATGACATTTACCTATACCAGTGGATGGTTAGGTAAGGAGCATTAAACGGCGGTGTAATTCTTCTTAACCATAAGTACAGTTTTCAACCTACGACACACAGTGAATGAGTTATCAAACTCAAGGGACTTATACAGAGTATTGTATGTTGTCCAGGGTCCATCAGGACAGAGGGGTTGGTCCTCGTACTATATTCGGTTTACTTATGACTTTTCTAGTTTTTAGACAGGTGTTTCGTGGAAACACATGGTCCGAATTTTGAGGAGTTATAGGTATTTGAATAGAGTAGAGAACCAGGTGTAGCAAGTATCGGGATTCTTCAAAGTGATCGAATATGTAGATACTTGTGTATGGTATTCAGTTGATGGTAAAGATAAAGAGAAATTGCTTCTCTTTTCAGGTTACTCATAATTGGAAGCATTCCTAAGTTGAGTAATGCTGATCGGCCTCCTTCCATTTGGTTGACATGCACTGGAGATAGCTGCATGATTTGAATCTGGTTCAATTAAATCAGTGCCTCTGGTCCTATATGGGATATAGAACAGTTCGTATCTTAACGATGTTAAGGTACGGGGAGTTGTCCGGCTTATGATTAAACCATACACTGGACAACTCAAGGCACGATTCTGTAATGGCTGTTTGTGGGTTGACCCAGGCTATGACGAGGGTTGATTTTCTACCATCTGGATGAACAATAGCAATATTGTTCTATACTCGCCACAGTTTTATCAAAAATGGATTTTTTCAGAAAACAGTAGTGGGAGTATGGTAGAACTGGAAGTGATTCCAGAACCATAAACGATTACTGAAGATTTGATAAGGAACCTAAAGATTCAATCTGGATTGACATTCCATTGACCACTCCGCAGATGAGGTGGGTAATTTCAGGCACCCGAGAGGTACTACGGTAGCCTCAAGGACGGTGACAGGGAAGTTCTTGTTAACCCACAATTACCATTGCTGTTGTTCCAGGCTGCGAGACCCGGCGGGAGGATGAGTATAGCGTCGTTCTGAACTCGCTTCAGAAGTGTACGTGTATATGACTCTGCCAGAGGGTTGTCGTAGACAGTGGGAGCAGCGGAAGCATTGGTGGACAGGTAGCTTATGTCTATTTATAGACTAAAGCAGATGTAGCGGAGATAGATCATCTATTTCTGACATGACAGTCATGGGTTTGACTTCATCAGAATAGGGGATTGATCTGTTGAGAAGGTAGTAGGGTGTGATGTCATGGTATTTAGATGACATACACAAAGTAGGAAAGGAAACTCCTATACTACGATCGGTTATACTTTGGTCGTCACACAGTGGTTTCTCCACATGGGAAATGGATTTTATATCAGACATACTGGTTACTAGATCTATGGTTTTAGATCTAGATTTGGGTAGTCTCCCAATCTGGGTGCTTAGACAACATTCTAAGAGTATTTAGAATGGACGACTCCTGGCACGGTGGTGTACCTGCAGGTAATGGAGTCACCCTCTCTAAAGGTGTCTTACAGACTAAAGCGGAGAGGGAAGTGCATGACTGGCAGATCACTTGCTCAGGCAATTGAGTCAATCATGAGATGTCAAGTACTACACCAGATATTAT
Organism: Agapanthus africanus; assembly: GCA_030015575.1. Classification (NCBI taxonomy): domain Eukaryota; kingdom Viridiplantae; phylum Streptophyta; class Magnoliopsida; order Asparagales; family Amaryllidaceae; genus Agapanthus; species Agapanthus africanus. The sequence goes on along the minus strand of JASDDO010000010.1, from coordinate 357,219,059 downwards.
TCTTGCACTAGATGCAATAAGTTGACATTAATCCAATCCTGGAGAAACAGTAGGAAGCAGTTTTAGAACATAAGTGAATGTTCTAGGGATATGATAACGACAGCCTCATTCGGGAGACAGTTATCATTCCAGGCTTCCAAGGTGACATGGACGACAAGGAGGTTGTCAGAGTTATAGTTTTCCCTATGACGAGGGGCAGTATTTTGGACAGGTGGTCCAAGGCAATACTGAGGGAGGCATGGCGCAGGATACTGATTAAGTTCAGTTGACGATACAGTCTAAGAAGTTAGGATTTGGAGTTCATTTATGAGCTATGTCCCATCAGACATCCAGACACTTTCTAAGACAGGTATTGCTCATTTCGGGAGATGGGTTTCTCCGCGAACTTGAGATATAGAGAGACATAGAAAGAGACATCAAGGCGGATCCACTCACTGAGGCTATTCCTCGAACGCAATAGTTTCGCAAACGAGCTTTGTGAGACTGACTAGTAGAGGAGTTGAGTGTTCGGTATCACACGGGCTGTGAGTATGCGACATCGCAATAATTAGCCTTGAGTGCAAGTGGGAGATTGTTGGAGATAATGCCCTCAGAGTCAATTATTGGATCACAGGCACGTGATTGCGGTGATTGAGGGAGGACCTATCCCGGTAGGACAGTCTTACTCGAGATGATAGTATGCTATCTGGTTTACCTTTATCATCGTGTACTGCTTTAGGTGACCCGACACGTCGCTATTACACGTTGATAGAGCCCCTAGGATTCTATGCTTGACCACCAGCAGTATGAGGGCGATCATATACGTGGGAGCTGGTAGTCTATAAGCATATCCTTAAATGGTCCCTAGTCGTGTGAGTTTCGAGACAGGGCATCGATACTCCATAGTAGACTAGTGTATGCAGTCGAGACCCCGACGAGGGGCGATGGCCGGTCTCACAAGCCACTGGTGTCAGTTGGATCACCTAAGATGTATACAGGTGCTCATTGGGTTATGAGTACACCGGACAGGACTCGCCGGGAACATGCTAGTTGGTCATATACCAGACGTCAGATGGCAGTTTCCTGGTGACATGTGTGCAGGTTAGTTCATCTACCTGGGGATCGTCATTTGTCTCGTGTGAGTTCCTACTGTACTTTGATTACTACCCTACCACGGCTCAAAGGAGTCGTGCAAACAGGTTTTAGTTGGGTACAGTCCCGAGCCACATGGAGGCAGTGAGCGTATCTTCAGGGGTTCGTCTCTCCCGGTATTGGGGGTGAGGTCGTGCTGTGTCTAGGAGAGCCATTACACGAAGTCCTTGGCAAAGGCAAGGAGATTTACTGGTAGGTATTCCAGTAGTATCTCAGGGTGTTCTGGGCTACACTCCGACCCGACTTGTACCGCTTTTGGGGGTCTGACTTTTACCAACCCCCTAGGCCCGCCATGCGATGCTCATAGATGAACGGACCGGACTGCACGGATATTGTCACTGACAGGCTCAGTAGGGTGTCAGGATGAGTTCGCTCATCGACATCCCTTTTGGTCAATAGCTGGTGGCCCGTCACGTATTGGCTTATACCTCTGACGTGCTAGTGGTTAAATCCACAACCAAGGTGTTGACGAGTCTTTAGAGTCCCCCACATTCAGTTACTCAGCTTTCGGGCGAAAGGTTGTAGAGGCCGTATGGAGATATGGCAAGGTCCGATCAGATACGTGCGGTATTGCACGGATCAGGATCGGACAGTTTGTACTATAGGCCGTATGGATATATGGCAGGGTTCGATCAGATACGTGCGGTATTGCACGAATCAGGATCGAACGGATTTTACTGGCCGGCTTTGGTATAAGTCGGATCCAAGTATAGTACACTGTAGACTTTGTCTCATTGTATTTTGTATTTCGGTGGAAATACAGATGCGGGTGTGTATGCACAGTATCGGGGTTTTCCTGTAATTTATTACGGGACCAGTTTTCTGGAGTTGCCAGTTTGCTTTTAGTTTCGGCCGATTTCCTTTGTATCGTTCATTGGCCGAAGATTGGTAGAGGAGGGTTTATTTGCATTGTTGCAAATAGACATTAGTGGAGGGGGTTCTTTGCATCTTGTTGCATCATGATGGCTTTCATGATGTGCACCATCCTTTGACTTGATTTCTTCATGATGGCATGACTTTTTGAGTCATCATGGTTCATGATGGTTGGACTTTGTGAGGTGATGATGGTGGTGTTGAGTGTTGAGTTTACCTTGTGATCATTCCCTTTTGCATGATAGACTTTCCTGTCTCTCTCTCTCTTGTTGGAGATATGAGAATGACTCTCTCAATTTTTTGGACTTCACTCTCATTCTTCCCCTCTCCTCTCTAGCATGGCCGGCCACTTCACAAGGGGGCTGTCCCAACTTTTGATGGGGTGATTTTGGTTGATATCATGTCATTTTCTTCACCAAAATTCCTAAGAAAAAATCCTTGTATCATCCCTCCACCAAATGGCAACCTCCATTACCCCAAAGTGAGACTTGAGTACTACATATTCTACAGCGAACCTTGGGCACGTTGAGTAGCCGGCTTCGTGCCCGAGTTGCCTCGGCATTGAGGTGGGAGCCCGTAAACGATGAAGGCGATGTGGTGCACTTCCGGCGACGAGGAGGAGACGCGACATTCCGCGGGAGATCGGGACGGCGACGAGAAGACCGGAGGACTCGGATCTGTCGGTATACTTCTCTTCCCTATCTTGTAGTTAGCTTAGACTAGTTAATGGTTACGATCCGGATGTTTAGTGCGCGGTGGTGCCGGTTTGCCAAGTCCGCAAAATTTAAGTTTTTCACCGCTTTCGCATTCCTGCGTCGGATCGACGGCCGGGGCGCCGCCGTGCACTTACAGAGTAATCGGCTATAGTGAAGTCATTGCCCTGACGCAAACTTTTTGTCCAAGGGGTCACTCCCGGTGAAGGTAAGCAATGGTAGTACAATTTGGTATTATTTGTACATTTGATATTGCGAGGCGAGCGTCCGACATGCGGACTTCCGTCACTGCCTATTTGTATATTATTCTTTTGGGGCACGAACGGGCTGAGGTCGATGTACTCGTTGTATATATATTTCTTTTCTGTACTAGGATTACCCTGCGGTGGGGTGCACGGATAGCCGGGTTCTAGAGGGCAACGGGCCCGCATCTCATGGCTTTGAGACAGAGGGGGCTTCACTCTAGAATTGGCGGGCTATTCGCCGCACTCGTAGGGGGTATAGGTTGACCCAAGGAGGGGTGCTCAAGTTACCGGATTCCATGAAGTGCTGGGTGGTCCATTCACTTTGTTGAAGGGGGCTGCCTCGCTTCAGGTTTTGGCGGGTAACTTGCCGCGCCCGTAGGGGTCTATGATTTCATTGCACAGGCTATCCACACGACCAGGGGAACGTCGGGTTTCAGTTTCGGCTCAAAGGAAACACGGGGCTCCCAGATTATCTATATTGTTCTGTGATACTTATTACATTTATGTGATGTTGCATTTATCACTCCTTGAGCGATTATTATATATTGATATATATATACTAGTAGATGTTGTATATGTTTTATATCCGCGCTAGTCTAGTCCCCGCTCTGTCGTTAGTTAAGTAACCTAACAGGTGATGATGGGACCCAGTGGCGAATGCGGATGGTATATACATACATCATATTTTCGTTCTTTTGTGGTGTGATCAATTGATAGGACTGCATTGATTCGGATCAATGCAAGCTAAACAAACTTATTCTGATGTTGTTGGAACATTTTTCAAAAAGCTGTTCTTGCAAGGACGTTTTCTTTTGTTTTGCACAGTGGTATTCGGTTATGAATATCCAGCACCTCAGTCGACGAAGCAAGGGCCGAGATCCCTTCACCGGGAGTGACCCCTTGGACAGAAATCTTGTGTCAGGGTAATAACTTCACTATAGTCGATTACTTTTGCTTTGCAACGCGGTATTCAGTTGGAATATCCTGCACCTCATTCTACGGGGAAAGAGCCGAGATCCCTTCACCAGGAGTGACCTCTTTAGCAAAGGTTTTCGCCACTATATTTATAAAAAGCTATCTGGTTCCTTCAACGATATCAAGTTCATTACGTTAAAGGTTTTTTGCCAAAAACCATTCGTAGCCCTCCGTCATTTCAGACGGGTAGCACTTAGTATCCATGCTATGTTTGTTGGCCTTAGTCAAGGCATAGTGTATGGTAGCTATTTATTACTTTTCTGTTGCATAGATAGATGCATTGGTTTGGGACAGTCGTATAGCCTTGTTGGCCCTAGTTAAGGGCTTGTACGGGTAGGTTCAAATTAACCTGGACAATGACGGGTAGAACTTGACATGTGACTTATGATTTGTTGGCCTTAGTCAAGGTCATAAGAGCATGGGGTAAAAATCACATCGGGAGTTTCCAAAGAAACTGAAACTTGCCAGATATGCGCATACCTTCTGGAGTGTGATAACGTGAGTGGATTCCATCATGTTATCATGCGATGATAGTTGGATCCCGATTCCTACTGATGAGTTGGTTTACTCCTCGGGTGATCCCGACTAATTCTTCTTTCAGGTTTGGAGGAGAATTTGAGGTTACAGTGGGAGGTTTCCTGATTGGATAAAGTGATAACCATTCTGATCTAGGTTAGAGTGCACGCCGAGTGTTTCTTTTCTCTTTCTCTTTGGCAGCGACCATGGCCTGACCCTAGACTATGACTCAGTGACCAAGTTAACCGAACCTTCTTAAAACACTGGCTTTTGGATTGTCAGAGTTGCATACCTCATTTCCACTCCTGCTTTTACCCTTTTCTCCAGAACACCCCATATTACTACGAACATCCACTTCCATTGGATAAAACCATCGTATGGTTATATACGAACTCGAAGGAACTTGTTCTAGATTCTAGGATGGTTTCCGGTTCTGGAGAAAATGAATAGGACTATTCAGTTGTCTTTTCCTTTTACCTTCTCTCGGGTTGCGAGTGCTCCTTGGATTAGGACGGTACACCTATTAGGCTAATTGGATAGTCTTCATCCAAACCATAGGCAGGTGCCGAAAGGTAGGTTATGAAGAAAACCGATTAGCCTAAATAAGGTGTACATAAGGTAATAAGTAAAGACAAGTAAAGGGATTAGAAAGAGGGCAAAGTAAATTGCGACTGCTATTCACGACCAAACCAAGTATTTCATCGCCACTCCTACTTCACCTTTGTATTTCTCCAGAACACCCCGTATCACTACGAAGATCCACAGTTATTTGGATAATCCATTGTATGGTTAAATACGAACTCGAAGGAACGTGTTCCAGTTCGGGGATGGATTCTGGTTCAGGAGAAATAGGAATAAGGTTTATTCAGGTATCTTGTATCATTACCTTCTCTTAGATTCCGAGTACTCCTAGGATTAGGAGAGTACACCCATTATGCTTATTGGATAGTCTTCTTCCAAACCATAGGCTGGTGCTGAACGGTAAGGAAGGAAGAAAACCATTTGGCTTAAAGGTGGTGTACAGAAGGTAATGACTAAAGACATATAAAGGGATTTGGAGAGATGGCAAAGAAATATACGGTTACAGTCGTGAATCTGGATAATGGAAGAGGCATTACTAGGAATACCAGGATACCCCTTCGAAACATTTTACATGTTTCAGTTTCACTGTGTATTGTTAAAAGAAAACTGATTTTCCAATTAGCCCTTACTCTAGGGTATGTATTTACCAGGTTTGATTCTCACATCTGTATGGTGTTACAAATGATGAGTGGGAGTAAGTTGTTGGGAATTAGGTGATCATCCTCATTATATCAGGATTCGTTGTAATTGGTGATATTTGAGGAAATCGCCTGGGTTTTTGCCGGACGGCAAATATTTGGTTTTGAATATCCGTTGTTATGCACCAATTTCAAACTGATATATTTGTAAGTTTATTTTTATAAAGTGAGATATAACCTTTTGAAATTATGTCTATGACATTTACCTATATCAGTTGATGGTTAAGTAAGGAGTATTCAACAGCGGTGTAATTCTTCATAACCGTAGTACAGTTTTCAACCTACGACGCACAGGGTTTGAGTTATTCAACTCAACAGACTTATACAAAGTATTGTATATTGTCCAGTGTCCATTTGGACAGAGGGGTTGGTCCTCATACTATATTCTATTTACTTGTGACTTCTCTAGTTTTAGACAAGTGTTTCGTAGAAATGCAAGATCTAAGTTTTGAGAAGTTATAGATATAGGAATAAAGTAGAGAACCAGGTGTTGCAAGTATCAGGATTCTTCAATGTGATCGAAGATGTAGATACTTGTGTATGATATTCAGTTGATAGTAATGATTTTGAGAAACTTGTTTCTCTTTCAGGTTACTCATATCTGGATGTATTCCTAAATTGAGTAATGTTGATCAGCCTCTCTCCATTTAGTTGACATGCACTGGAGACAACTGCATGATTTGAATCTGGTTCCAATTAAATCAGTGCCTCTGTTTCTATATTGGATATAGAACGGTTCATATCTTAACGATGTTAAGGAACCGGGAGTTGTTCCACTTATACTTAAAACCAGACTCTGGATAACTCAAGGCACGTTTCTGTAATGGCAGTTTGTAGGTTGACCCGGGCTATGATGAGGGTTGACTTTCTACCATCTGGAAGATCAATAGTGATATTGTTCCTGACTCGCCACAGTTTTAATAAAAATGGATTTTTTCAGAAAACAGTAGTGGGAGTATGGTAGAACTGGAAGTGATTCCAGAACCGCAAACGATTACTGAAAATTTGATAAGAACCTAAACATTCAATCGGGTTTGACATTCTATTGGCCACTCCGCAGATAAGGTGGGTAACCTCAGGCACTTGAGAGGTACTTCGGTATGCTCAAAGACGGTGACAGGGAGGTTCTTGTTTACCCAGACTTAACACTACTGTTGTTCCAGGTTATGAGACCCGGCAGGAGGATGAGTATAGTGTTGTTCTAAACTAGCTTTAGAAGTGCACGTGTATATGCACGTGTATATAACTCTGATGGTTGTCGTAGTCAGTGGGAGCATCAGAAGCATAGTGGACAAGTAGCTTATGTCTATTTATAGACTAAAACAGATATAGTGAAGATAGATCATCTATTTCTGATATGACAGTCATAGGTTTGACTTCATCAGAATAGGGGATGGATCTGTTAAGAATGTAGTAGGGTGTGATGTCCTGGCATTTGGATGACATACACAGAGTAGGAAGTGAAATTCCTATACTACGATCGGTTATACTTTGGTTGTCACACAGTGGTTTCTCCATATAGGATATGGATATTATATCAGACAATATGGTTACTAGATCTATGGTTTTAGATCTAGATTTGGGTAGTTTCCCAATCTGGGTACTAAGACAGCATTCTAAAGGTGTTTTAGAATGGACGACTCCTGGCACGATAGTATACCTGCAGGTGATGGAGTCACCCTCTCTAAAGGTGTCTTACAGACTAAAAGGAGAGGGATGTGCATGATTAGGCAATTCAGTCAATCATGACATGTATTCCAGTAGTATCTCAGGGTGTTCTGGGTTACACTCCGATACGACTTGTACCGCTTTTGGGGGTCTGACTTTTACCAACCCCTTAGGCCCGACATGAGATGCTCATAGACGAACGGACCGGACTGTACGGATATTGTCACTGACAGGCTCAGTAGGATGTCAGGATGAGTTCTCTCATCGACCTCCCTTTTGGTCAATACCTGGCAGTCCGTTACGTACAGCTAGTACTACTGACGTGCTAGTGATTAAATCCACAGCCAAAGTATTGACGAGTCTTTAGAGTCCCCCACAGACAGTTTCTCAAGTTTCGGGCGAAACGTTGTAGAGGCCGTATGGTATTATGGCAGGGTTCGATCATATACGTGCAGTAGTGCACGTATCATGATCGGACGGATCATACTAGTAGGCTTTGGTTTAAGCCGGATCCTAGTATTAGATTTGTTGGATTACTTTAATCTCATCGCATTCGCATTCAGTCGGAATGCGGATGCAGGTATGTATATACAGGTGAGGGGTATTCTTGTGATCCGTCACGAGTTTACTTAGATGATGCCGTTCTTTTTTATTGTTGTAAACATTTGGGTTAATGTTTACAAATGGTGGAAATTGTGAGTGGATTTCATCATGAGGTGAAATTAATGTGGCATGTTCAATTTGGTGACTCATGGTCTCTTTTCTTGTGAACATGTCATGTTAATTGAGTGATTAGAGTGTTGAAATGAGAGGTAGAGAGAGAGAGGGCAGCCATATGAGAGGGGTTAGCTCTTGTATTATTATTCTAGCTCTCATTTTTCTTCATCTCAACACAAAAGAAAAAGTGCCTCTTCTTCTTCTTCTTCTTGCTCACAAATTCCACCAATGGCATCATCTTCAACCTCCATCCATAGAATCAATGGATGCTTGAGACAAAGTGATCGCACACATTCTCTACTTCACCTTGGACACGTCGGCTAGCAAACTTTGTGTACGAGTTGCTTCGGATGAAGCGGGAGCCCGTAAAAAGACTCATTGATGTGGTGCCTTTCCGACGAGGAGACCGGAGATCGGAGATGCCGTGAGGAGTTAGGGATGGTGGCTAAAGACCGAAAGACACGGATCGATCGGTATAGCTTTTCTAACCCTTCTCTAGTTGCTAGTTATAGGTTAATGGTTCAATCCGGAGTGGAAGTATACAATAGCGCCAGTTTCAAGTTTAAGAAAAAGTTTTCGTTTCCGCATTTTGCCTCGGATTGACGGCCGGGGCGCTACCGTAGACTTACAGAATATTTCTAACTTAGGATGATAGAATTTCTAATCTAGATACTAAACCGTAGGAGTAGAATCAACGTTAACTTATGAAACTAGTTTGACGGGATTTTATAGGTAGTATCCGCTGAAAACCCCCAGGAGACAACACTCCTCCTACTAGGGACACTCAGAGGTTTAACGGCTTGTTGAACGAGCTCAGTACAATCGCGTTCCCTGTGAAAGTGAGGTTAGGACTTTTTGTGAGTAATTGGTTTTGCTCGGGACGAGCAAAAGTTAAGTTTGGGGGTATTTGTTCATACCATAATATTGCATTTAATACCACCCATTCTTGTGTTCGTTTGTTTATAGGCAGATGCTTTTAATCCGTATTTCCTACATATTTACAGGTTACAGGTTCTTAGTCCAAAATGACGCAAATAATATAAAATCACCACTGTTACGCCAAAATCCAGAACATCTGTTGCCAACAGATAAAAGCCGGGTTCCGGTCATCCGTATCCGTCCAGTGCCTCTTACCAGTTTCAGAGACAAGACAAATGATAGTGGCCATTCGTGTCTCGGACAAGCACAGAGCACGAGGGGGTAGCACAAGAATCAATGGGTGTGCGGAGCTCGAGGGAGATAAGATCAAAAGAATTATTTTTGAAGCCATTTTGGACTATTGCAGATCTGAAGAAATTGTGGATGTAATCTGAAATTTGGAACATGTAGAACAACAGAAGAGAGCAACACAAGAAACCCCAGAAAAAATGACATGCCAATTCCACCAAAAGGCCGTAGATTCGCGGCCTAAGTGGCAACTCGGCGGCGGATCCGTGGCCGAGTTGACTCGGTGTCAACTCGGATTTTGGGGTTAGTTTGGTAACTTCATTTAGGCAGAGAATCTTGTCCTAGGGTTTCAGCACTCAGCCTATAAATAGCCCAATTTTGTGCCAAGCCAAAGATGCTTCTTTTTGTTAGGATTTAGTGTAGTGTTAGTTTTGCTTCTTCTTCTTCATGTATTCCTCCATTAAAATGTAGTGAGAGTATTGAGTGGATGATGAAATGAAAATGAGGGTTTGTTATATTTTTAACTTGTATCTTTTAATTCTTGCATTGTCTTTTAATTTCTAGTATAATTTTATTCTTGTTGTTAAGTAGTTGTTGTTATTTCTTACTCTTTTCTTTTTTCTCTTATCCGTATTATTTTCAAGCTGTGATACTCGACGGAGTTCCTTGCTTAAGTGAGGACCCAAGTAGTTAGCTTGCATCATTTGTAAAACCGTATTTTTTTCCTTTTCCTTCTTTTCTTCCTTCTTGTTTTGTTCTATTTTCTTTTATAATGTGTGAATAATTCCACACTTGTTAAGACTAAGGAAGGTGGTATGAGGGACGAAAAAATCCCTTGTGCTTCTCTTCACCAAACATCTTGAAACGAACCCCGACCAAACAAACGAAACCCCCTCACTTAGGCGTGCTATACGTGATATATAGCCGCGACCTAAGTCGAGAAGTCCTTTAAGTACACTACAACGTGACATGTAGTTGTGACTTAATTGGATACATGGTTGCGGGTGTTTGGCTGAGGGTTAGGATAAGCGTATTTAGCGGACGGACAAGGGGCACTAGGAATGGATTTAGCGTTGGAAAGCTCACGTAAACTCGCAAATCCCATCCTATGTCCTCCTAATCCCTGCTACCTTCGATTATCCAAACATCGTTTGAAGAATGGAAAAAGATAAGCACAAGATTAATCCTAACTCTACTAACCAACCTTAACCTTAACAAGCTTACTTGAGCATGGCTAGCGCTTATGATTTGTTGATCTTGTTAAGGTCATAAGTGGCTAGGGGTAAAAACAGATATTGGGAATTTCAAGTGTTGAAATTTGCAATGAGATTGCATACCTTCTATATGATAGTTGGATCCCGATACCCACTGTGAGTAAGTGTTACTCCTGGGAGAGTTTTCCACTTTACAATTAGCTGATCAAGTAGGTGTCTAAGAAAGATGTTAACGGGGTTATGCTCCTGTGGAAACGAGGCTATTTAATTAGTTCCAATTGAAAGCATGGGGAGACTCCCTCAGAGTACCAATATCTGCTTGACTGAACGAATGGCGAACTTATAGTGTGTAATTAATTCCGTCTAATCTTACCTTTTACGGTTTGAAGGAAGATTTGATAAAAACTGTGGGAGCCATCCTGATTAGATAAGATAATAACTAATCTAATCTTGCAAAGAGCGCACGCTAATGCGTTTCCTTCTCTCTCTCTGTCTAGGTAGCGACCAATGACATGCCTTAATTAAGATAATAATTTGGATGTTTTGACCGAACCCGCTTATTATAATGGGCTAGGTTCCGCTCTATCTTATGACTGTCATATGTCTGGGCAAGGAATATAGGAATACCCGAATTCCCATGCCACCTGTTCCCTCATAAAATACAAGGAAATACCCCAATGGGGCATCACGTGCCCACATGTGATCGGGGGTTACGTGCCGACACGTGATGGCTACCTGAGGGCTCTGAAATGATAAGAATTGAATCCTAATCAAATGGGGTCACGTGCCCGCACGTGATAGGCCTTTAAGCCCACTGAAGTATAATAAAACAGCAAGAAAAAACGCCAATGGGGCATCACGTGCCCACACGTGACCAAAGGTCACGTGCTGGCACGTGATAAGTTCTCGAGTTCTTTAAAATAACAGAATTAAATTCTGGTTAAATGCTTAATCCATGGGTCACGTGCCACCACTTTATGAGGTCTTAAAAACTCTCTGAGTTAAAGGAAAGAAAACCGTAAACGGGGCATCACGTGCCCACACGTGATAGGGGGTGACAAGCCAACACGTGATGGGTTCCTAAAGATCTCTGAACTAATAGAATTAAATTCTAATTAAATGGTCAATCAGTGGGGTCACGTGCTAACACGTGATAGGCTCTTAAACCTTATGAACTAATAGAATTAAATTCTAACTAAAGAAAATCAAAAACCCTAATTGGAGAAATATTTTCCTAGATCTTTCCAAACAAAAAGATTGCGCTCTGTAAAGTGGAGTACCGTTGGATTAAAAATCCAATGGTGATTAAAAATCACCAATCTATAGAAAGATTCTATACAAGGAGATATTTTCCTGAAATTTGCCATGAATAACAGATAAAATATCTTTTGGATTAAAATCCAATGATGAATAAAATTCACCGAGTAATCTAAAAGATCATGTTGGTTACAAAATCAATCAAAATCTTTCAATGAAAGATTGACTAAATAAACTGATTTTTTTTTCTTTCTCCTATAAATAGGAGCCAAGAAGAGAAGAAAAAGAGATATACAACAACAGAGAGAAAAAAGAAGAGAATTTAATTCTCCAGAAAGAAAAGAAGATTTCTTCAGAAAAGAGAAAAACCCTAGGTAAGAGAGAGAAAGAGATCATTCTATAAGCTCTCATAACCTTATAAGAGAATTTTATTCTCAAAATAAGAGTTTAACTCTTCTGAATAAGAACTTAGTTCTTCCTCTGGTTGAAGATCTGCAGAAGCAGATCTCTCCATAAGTTGAGAATTTAATTTTCATCGGGGAGATTCTGCCATGCAGATCCAAAACTCAGAGGGAGAATTGGGTTTAAAGAATTTAATTCTTCCAAACACATAGGAATTTATTTCCTCTAAATAAAATTAGAGTATGACCCTACATAAGAATTTAATTCTTAAATAAGGGATCTAACTCTCCATGCACGTAAAAGAAATTACTACCCAACCTGATCGCGTGTGTCCACGTTACTCCCCTCCTTAGTGATCAAAAGAGAACGAATGAAATTGGGTCACGTGCTCCCACGTGACCCATGGCAAACACTATTTTAAAGATGGGGTAAAGCTGAAGGATTAAATATCCAGCGCATGGGCGCTCTCACGTGTCCCCACGTGACCCCTAATAAATCCTGTTAATATCCAGTGTATGGGTGCCCATCATGTGCCCACACGTGATGGCCATAAAGGCTAAGTGTCTAACACTTACTTGCATATTTTGAGAATAAAAGAAGTTTGGGCCCAACACTCAAGCGCCTCACGTGACCCCACGTGAGCGCTTCTGTTTTTTAGTGTTTAACACTATTTTGTGCGCTGCATCCTTAGTGTTTGACACTATTTTAAGCGCATCACGTGGGAGCACATGATAGACGAGTCCACTTTATTGTTTAACACTATATTCGAGCCAATCTTAGCCCAAATTAGCGAAGTCTTCCAGAGGCAGGACCCTCCCTTTTGACTGAACCTCAAATACACTATTGATCATCTCATATGACATTCAAAGCAAAACCCAGAGCCTTTCAATCAACTTTGGTTCAAGGGTACATCTCTTCACACCTATGATACATGTCGTTGTAATTCTTCAACGTCTTCAGAGAGGTGGTGGGTCCCAATGACCAATAACTGTCTGGTATATTTCTAAACCCATGTTTGCATCTGAACCTGGACTGCAATGTCCCTAAACTAAACAATAGAGCCCAAATGCTCTTTTGTTGGATCTAAATGATCCTGTTAAGTAGATCTTAGTCTAAAATTAGACTAATGTATCCTTAACAAACATTTAAGTTGATCTTAATCTCGAACGAGATCCTTAAATCAATCCAACTACAGATCCCCCAACCAATATTGGTTCAAGCGTACATCTCTTCACTCCTCTGATATTTTTCGTTGTAATCCCTCAACGTCTTCAGAGAGGTGACGGGTCCCGACAACCAGCAAATCTTATAGACTATGATGTCTCTAAATTGGACTGTGGGGTCCTTAAGCCCATGGACTATGATGTCCTTAACCTCGGACTGTGGGGTCCTTAAACCCATGGACTATGATGTCTTTAACCTCGGACTATGGGGTCCCTAAACCCATGGACTATGATGTCCTTAACCTCGGACTGTGGGGTCCTTAAACCCATGGATTATGATGTATGTAACGCCCCACGCCCCAGTACAGAAGGTATTGTCCACTCTGGCCGAAACCGCACGGTTTTTCCCTTTAGAGAGAACCAGACCCGACTAGGGGCCACTTCCCAGGAGGTCACCCAACCCAAGACTTCCCTGGCCTGAGCACCCTTAACTACGGAGTTCTCAAGCTCCTGTAGTTTCGGTTCACTTAAAAGGCGCCTCTGTAATTGAGGGTGGTATCATTACATTTATGATGCAGTTCGGTCCTCTTTCGGAATGTGTTCCGAAGATTCTCCATTATTCTACAGTGGGTCCCACGGATTCAAGAGGTGGCCCCCACAGATTTAAGAGGTGGCCCCCACCCCCTTGGAATGACAATTGGCGTGGCACTTTGTTCCGTGAACAAGAACCGGGTCCCGACATTCTCCCCACCTTTGAACAATGGTTCATCCTCGAACCACAGACCTACTACTGAGGGACCTGCATGGGCCACCATAAATGTAACGCCCCACGCCCCAGTACAGATGGTATTGTCCACTCTGACCGAAACTGCACGGTTTTTCCCTTTAGAGTGAACCGGACCCGACCAGGGGCCACTTCCCAGGAGGTCACCCAACCCAAGACTTCCCTGGCCTGAGCACGCTTAACTACGGTGTTCTCAAGCTCTTGTAGTTTCGGTTCACTTAAAAGGCGCCTCTGTAATTGAGGGTGGTATCATTACATTTATGATGCAGTTCGGTCCTCTTTCGGAATGTGTTCCGAAGATTCTCCATTATTCTACAATGGGTCCCACGGATTCAAGAGGTGGCCCCCACGGATTCAAGAGGTCGCCCCCGCCCCCTTGGAATGACAATTGGCGTGGCACTTTGTTCCGTGTGGCACTTTATTCCGTGAACAAGAACCGGATCCTGACACTGTCACGCCCCGCTTCCCAAAAAAGAAGAAGGAAAACGTGGCAAGGTCCGCAACCTAACTGTATTGAAGGTGGCCTTTTCAATACAGTTACGTTAAGCGTATAAATATTTATTATCCAGGATATGTAACAAAACAAAAATAATAAAAGCGAAAGGCATTTTATTTCCATTAACCAAACTTTATTACATTCCAAAAGAAATAGTAAAATAAACTAAGTAGTTTATTTACATCAAAGGAGAAACAAAAAGCCCTAAACATGTGGGCAACAAAAATGTAACAACTCCAATTTTTGTATACATAAATTTGATTTAAATTTGAAATATACTTGGAGTATTAATGTTGCTGATAACACTTTAAGTATCTATTTCCCTACAATAATTACAAGAAGGAGCTTGTAGCTCATTGGTAACACCTTACACTGCTGAACCAAGTCACCAGAGTTCGAATCCCACACCCCACATTATTTTTAGTTTATTTTTCTTTAAAAATTCTTGGAAGCCCAACAGTCCACAGGCCATAACTCCCAAATATTGAACTGAATCCCAAAAACGGAGTATACCAAAATCTTAGTCGGAGAACCCCGCACCCAACCGTCGCCGATCCCGGCCGGGATCGGCCAACTCGGCCGACCGGCCTGCCGGAGTTGGTCGGATGGCCGGGGTCAGAAAATGAAAGTGGTGCCTTTTCGTATTCTAAACCACCCTGTTAACTCCAAATTAGTATATCGGTTCCAGAATTTTTATTACACCCTAATTACTACAAAATTTTAATGATTTTCTTTAAATTTTAATATTTTTTTTAATAAACAAAACCCTTCACCTACCCTACCCTAGCTACCCTATAAATAGACCCCTACCCCCTACCTTCTCATTCCAAAACCATAGAATTACTTTCTTTAAAATTCCACAAGAAAGTGTGCTTTGAAACCGAGTTTACGGCGAAGCGCTGACGGATTCCGGCGACGTTCTTTGAAGCAACCGGCGACGAAACCACACCTCGGCCATTTCCCTAGTTCCTCTTTACTCTTTAGAAGAGTTTGAAACCCGTAAGTCCCATTCTTCTCTCTTTTCTATTTCTTAAAATACGGAATTATGAAACCCGACGGAAATCGGAACAAACCGATTTCCGATTCGGTTTTTTCTACGAAATTTCACTTGTCACCAATTCCATAACACCTAAACATATTCATGATGACTATTAATCACATAAAAATTAATTTGGACAAAGTTTCTCACATGAAATGATAGCTTTCTTGTAATATCGTATTCTTTTCACAATAATACCATAAACTTTATTTTTTTCTTCTTCTAATCAATTCCCTCATTCCTAAACATGTTCATCTTGACCACTAAACTTATAAAAATCAATTTGAATGAGTTTTCACACATGAAATGATAAATTTTGCAAATACCGTATTCTTTCACTTAAATATCCTCATGTTTAATTTATCATGTTTAACCCCTAAACATCACAATACCTTAAAATAAAGTCACGAGGTAATGACTTACCTCTACACACACGCAAATACAACCCTAATTAATAACGTCAAAACATAGAATACGAAAATACAAGACTTTACATTAAAATACCATAACCTTCATAAAACCATTCTTAAAGATTTTAGATTTGTTACACTTTTTAGTAAATATTTCTTACTAGGAAAATACGATAAGTTGTGGATATCGATCGTTTATCTAAACTGACTTTGTGGTGTCTAGGCTAGGCAAGTGAGCTTGGGTAACTTTAAAAGGCCCGCCTCACGATTCATGAGCGGATCCCTCCCTCCTCACTTGTACTTACCTGGCCACAATTGGCGGTGAAGAGGCGATTTGAGGCTTCTAACAACTTGTCGTTTAGACCTTAGAAATAGGCTAGTTGGCTTAGGATACCCTAGAAACTAAAATACGGAAATTGACATCTTTTTACAAATAAATACCTTATATTTATAAAACCGTTTTCTAAATGAATAGTATTTATTAAATCTTTGCAAAGCGCCACTACAACCCACCTTTAGGGAACTCGTTAGGGATTGTACGGTTTATCGTGCACCCTCGAGCCTAGTAGTGTGAGATTCAGACCTCCGCAAGGAGCATTCGGTCTCGGAAGGTTTAAAATACGACATTTAAGAAAAATGAGATTTTTGGAAAATAAAATATTTATATAAAATTATTCTTGTATAAACATATGTATATTTATCATTTAAACACCTATTTTATTATAATATAAAGTTTCCACTTTTTCTAAAAATTACCAGATTAAAAGTTACATTAAAATACCATGAATTTCAAATAAATCAATATTATAAATTAATACTTTTATTAGGATATATTCACTAGAATAACACAAATAAAATTTACACTCATTATAACTATAAAGACGAATAATAAATACTTGAGGTGTATCTTGAAAACTATACAAAAGTACTTTTACATAAAACCCCCTCAAGTTTTATAAATTACAATAAGGACCCTAACAATTATAGAACTTCAAATTACTTTTCTTTTAGTCTGACTCGGGTTTGAGTCTGATTATTTCTGACTTGAATATGATTCGAGTCAATCTATATATTCTTTAATTTTCCAACTCAATATGAATACATGAATCCCTGAATCCAGTTAACAATCTATTCAATTTGACTGAATCAAACCATGGATATACATCCATTATCCTGTTATTCCATTTACCTGATTATGCAGTTACAACATGTTTACTGATATCATGGTTTTGTTCAGTCATCCAACTTACACAATACAATACAACAATACTGTTAAAACACTACGGGGTTTAAGGGGTAGATTGGTACGGAAGGTGTTAAAGGTGGCACGAGGTGGTCAGATTAAGACACCTAACCTGAATCCCATTGCTGTTGTACCGTGGCTTAACGGTTTCTTGTACTTTCCATTTTCCCTGGTCTCTAGCATATAGAGACCCCCCTCGTATACACTGGCATCCTTCTGTACCAAGCTACAAACAACAACGATAACATAACATTACAACAATAGTTTACATTTAGAAAATATACCTTCTTATTCTGTCTTCTCTACTTCCCTCTTACCTTTGGGACTTACCGAGCGACCTGTTCGCTGACGACATTCTGTTTCTCTCTTCTTTGAATGTCGTCAGGTGATCTGGACCCGGCAGAAGTTGAGCCAACACAAGAAGACTTGAAGGAATTTGCCGAAGACCCTGAAGTATAATTTCATTGTACACTTTTCTTTTCAGTACTTTCCATTTCCTGTTATGCCACTGTTTAGGCATCTTTATTTCAGTTGTATTTTACTTTTTATGTATTGTACAAAGAATGTTAATAAATAAAAGTTGCTATTCTTTTTATACTCTTGTCTCTTATGTATTTACTCTATATTGCTTAGCTACGCTTAGCGTATGTACTTCTGAGTACATACGTAGCGGACTTCGCCGCGTCCCCTTCGCCATATACTGGGAAGCGGGGCGTGACAGGTTTTGTTGGTGGCCCATGCAGGTCAGAGCTGTATGAATCCCTGTCATGCAGTTCTGGTCTGCGTGAACAACCTAAGCAATATAACACAAGAACCAGCAACTTAAACATTCTTTACAATTCATATTCCTTGAATCTTGCAAATTTCTATTCCTTGAATCATATCATTTCATGTATTTGAATCTGTCCTAACCCAAATTTTTCTTCACGGTTATGAATTCCCCGAACAACACCAGCACCAACGTCAACAACACCCCTTCAGCACTACCTCTCACACCAGCTGTTCCTGCACCACCCACTGAGCAAACAATGCTATTTGAGGCGATCCACAGTCTTCTCGAGGGACAGCAACAACTTCTGAACCGTCCTGAGACCGATGCACCGGGAGTAAAGCAATTCAGGGCTTTACATCCAAAGCAGTTCTCTGGTAAAGGAAGCCCTCTTGAAGCGGAAGAGTGGGCACAAAGCATCGAAGACGATCTGGCAGTAGCTCAAATGCCAGACAACGCTTGGGTCCGTGTAGCAAAGCTATAGCTCACGGATAATGCTCGCAATTGGTGGAAGGCGGAAGAAAGCCGTCTGGTACAGCTGATTGAATGGAAGACATTTCGCGAGAAGTTCGACGCGAAATATTTCCCTGTGACTGCCAGGTTCGCCATGGAGCAGCAGTTTATTCATCTACAACAAGGATCAATGTGGGACAAATCGGTAGATGAATACGACGCTGAATTCACCATGTTAAGCCGGTGAGATATATCGCAATAGTTCAATTTTAATTATCACATACTACACAGCTAACACAATCTTTAAACAGATTCGCAGCACACTTGATACCGATGGACGAGATCAGAGCCCGTCGCTTTCAACAAGGTTTGGACACAGAGATTAAGGCTGCTCTAGCCACAGGAAAGTTTTTGACTCATGAGGAAGCTCTAGAAGCTGCCCGCAGTTATGAGGCAGTAATAAAAGAGAGGGGCACACCTCAGTCTGCAGGAGTCAAACGCCCTGCCAACCAGATGGCAGGTGGAGCCTCGTCCAGACCATCTTTCGTGCCCAGGAGACCCGGAGTACGAACCCATCATTCTAGCCCAGCCTTTTGCACCTACTGCAAGAGAACTGGACATATGATGAAAGACTGCCATCGAGCCAACCGCCTTTGCTTAGTCTGCGGCTCAGCTACTCATGATATTGGGTCTTGTCCCCAAAGACAGAACCCAGTTGCTACACCCAGGCCAGCAATTACCTATCCGCAGCGACCGGCTCTTCAGACACCTGCTCCAAGACTTACACTGGCTGCACCAACCAGGGGACCACAAGCTGCACCACCTCCTCGACAGTTCCATCAAGCTCAAAGGAACGTTCAGAGGAATGCTCCTCAGGCCAGGAGGAATGTGCCAAAGCGCCAGGATTTCATGATGTCTGTGGAAGAAGCTGAGGCCACTGGCCAAGTCATTACCGGTAAACTTCCTTCTCAAACTTATCTTTTAGTCTTGTTTACCTACACACTTTCCCTATACCAAAAACCTATCCCATATACCTTAGGTACAATCCTAGTAGCTTCACTACCTGTACTTGCACTGTTTGATACTGGAGCATCCCACTTCTTTATGTCGCAACGGTTTGTCCGAACCCATGCGATTCCAGTCTCACCGCTTGTATCCAGCTGGAACGTCAGTTCCGGAAATGGTGTTCTAAAGGCAACTATGGGATACAGCCTGTATCCAGTCGTCGTCTGCAGTCGAGAGTTTTATGCTGACTTCAAAGTACTGGACATACCGAATTTCGATGTGGTTCTAGGAATGGACTGGCTTGGAACCTTTTATGCTACCATTGACTGTCGTCAAAGGAGGGTAGTATTTGAGATTCCAGATCATCCGGTCTTCTATTTCAAGAGTGGACATCGTACCCTGGAGCCAAGTACCTACAAAGCGAAGCCAAGGGAAGCAGTAGTTGCGGCAGCTCAGGCAGAGGAAGAATCAAGACCAGACGTAGTTAGAGAGTTTGACGATGTATTTCCTGACGATATATCAGGTTTGCCTCCCGATCGAGCTCTTGAATTCAGTATTGACTTAGTACCAGGAGCACAACCGGTGATCAAAGCACCTTATAGACTAAGTCCGGAAGGTTTGAAGGAAGTTCGAAGACAGTTGGACGAATTACTGGCGACAGGATGGATTCGTCCCAGCACTTTAAGTTGGGGAGCACCTGTACTACTGGTAAAGAAGAAGGAATGTTCATACAGAATGTGCATCGACTATAGGGCCTTGAACGAAGTCACTATAAAGAACAAGTATCCACTCCCGCGCATCGACGATTTATTCGATCAGCTAAGTGGATCTTGTGTTTTCTCTAAATTGGATCTTCGTTCAGGTTATCATCAAGTGAAGGTCAAGGAAGCTGATATTCACAAAACAGCTTTCAGAACTCGATATGGACATTACGAATTTCTAGTGATGCCATTTGGAGTGACCAATGCACCAGCAATATTCATGAACCTAATGAACCAAGTTTTCCGGGAGTATTTAGACAGGTTTGTTGTTATCTTCATCGACGACATCCTGGTATAGTCTAAGAATCGGAAAGAGCATGCAGAACATCTACGAATTGTCCTGGAAACTCTTCGACAACATAAGCTTTATGCCAAGTACAGCAAGTGCGAGTTTTGGCTAAATCAAGTTGGTTTTCTTGGACATATCGTATCAGGAGAAGGAATTTCTGTGGATCCAGCAAAAGTTTCGGCAGTTAGCGAATGGCCTACACCAAAGTCAGTGAAGGATATTCGAAGTTTCTTGGGTTTAGCTGGATATTACAGAAGGTTTATTGAAGGCTTTTCGAAGATAGCAACACCCCTGACCAAGCTCATACGAAAAGATGAAGAATTTGTGTGGTCAGAAGCATGCGAGCAAGCTTTCGTAGAACTCAAGTCAAGACTGACATCTGCACCTATTCTCGTAATACCGGATCAATCTGGAGGATTCGAAGTGCATTGTGATGCATCCGGTAAGGGATTAGGATGTGTTCTACATCAGCACGGTAAGGTTGTGGCTTATGCTTCAAGACAACTGAAGACTCATGAGCGCAATTATCCAACGCATGATTTGAAGTTGGCAGCCGTCATCTTTGCTCTCAAGATTTGGCGTCATTACCTACTTGGTGAACGAGTGAACATCTACACAGATCATAAAAGTCTGAAGTATGTGTTTACTCAGAAGGAGTTGAATATGCGGCAGAGAAGATCGTTAGAACTCATGGCGGACTTCGGCATCAACTTGTAATATCACCCAGGAAAGGTGAACGTAGTACCTGATGCTCTTAGTCTCCAACCATTATCAATGAATCTCACCGCACAGTGGAAGCTTCAGCAAGACCTACATCAGATGGAGATTGAAGTAGTCATGCCAGGAGATGCTTCAAGTTTGATGAATCTACAAGTTCAATCAACCATTGTCAATCAGATCAAAGGAGCTCAAGCCAGCGATGCTAAGTTGCAAAAGATCAGAGAACAAGTAGAGAATGGACTCAGAACAGACTTCATCATCCATGAAGACGGATCTTTGAGATACGGCAGCAGATTGTGTGTACCAAAAGGTCCTGTTCGGGAAGAGTTAATGAAAGAAGCTCACAGCTCTCCCTATTCAATACACCCTGAAGGTACCAAAATGTACAAATATCAACGTCAGAATTATTGGTGGCATGGAATGAAGCGTGAAGTAGCCAGAAGCGTCGCAAAATGTTTGGTGTGTCAGCAAGTAAAGGCTGAACATCACAGGACAGCTGGACTACTTCAACCGTTACCAATTCCAGAATGGAAGTGGCAGCACATCACGATGGACTTTGTAACTGCTCTTCACTGCGATATGGGTCATTGTGGATCGACTCACAAAGTCGGCTTACTTCATCCCATTTCGAGTTGGCCAATCTACTGAGACACTTGCAAAGAAGTACATGAAGGTAATAATCTAATTAAGATTTAAACTTTTCATAATGTACTATCTCTGATACCCATGAACTCATACAGGAAATTGTGAGACTTCATGGAGTACCGGTCTGCATTGTCTCCGATCGTGACACCAGGTTCCGATCGCAATTTTGGCAGAGTCTGCAAGCTAGCTTGGGAACAAGTCTGAACTTCAGCACGGCTTATCATCCACAAACAGATGGTCAGTCGGAACGAACTATTCAGATCTTGGAGGATATGCTCAGAGCATGTATGCTCGACTTCAGAGGATCGTGGGAAGATCACCTGTATCTTGTGGAGTTCGCATACAACAACAGCTACCAAGCAAGTATAGGAATGGCACCTTTTGCAGCATTATATGGAAGGAAGTGTCGATCGCCATTAAGTTAGGACGACATCGGAGATAGGGAACTCCTTAGACCAGAGATGATAGTAGCGACCGTTGATGTGGTTCATACTATCAGGGAAAGAATGCGCATAGCCCAAGATAGACAGAAACACTGGGCTGATGCAAAGAGACGACACTTGGGTTTCCAGCCTGGAGACCATGTATTCTTGAAGATATCTCCGAACCGCGGAGTGATCCGATTTGGAAGACGGGGTAAATTGAGTCCGAGATACATTGGACCGTTCGACATACTCGAACGAGTCGGTGAAGTGGCATACCGATTAGCGCTTCCACCCTTATTGGAAGGAGTGTATAACGTGTTCTACATATCCCAACTCAGAAAGTATGTGAGTGACCCCAGCCATGTACTTGATCATTCCGAGCTCACTATACAGCCCGACTTGTCTTGTGAGCAACAACCTGTGGAAATCCTGGATAGGAAAGTGAAGACACTACGGAACAACGAAGTTAACTTGGTCCGGGTAATATGGAGAAAAGACACTCCAGGAGAATCTACGTGGGAAAGGGAAGATGAGATGCGTGCAAGATATCCTCACCTTTTTATAAACTAGTTCTCAAATAAAAGTTGTAAATTTCGAGGACGAAATTTTTGTAAGGAGGGTAGATTGTAACAACTCCAATTTTTGTATACATAAATTTGATTTAAATTTGAAGTATACTTGGAGTATTAATGTTGCTGATAACACTTTAAGTATATATTTCCCTATAATAATTACAAGAAGGAGCTTGTAGCTCATTGGTAACACCTTACACTGTTGAACCAAGTCACCAGAGTTCGAATCCCATGCCCCACATTATTTTTAGTTTATTTTTCTTTAAAAATTCTTGGAAGCCCAACAGTCCACAGGCCATAACTCCCAAATATTGAACTGAACCCCAAAAACGGAGTATACCAAAATCTTAGTCAGAGAACCCCGCACCCAACCGTCGCCGATCCCTGCCGGGATCGGCCAACTCGGCCGGCCGGAGTTGGTCGGATGGCCGGGGTCACAAAATGAAAGTGGTGCCTTTTCGTATTCTAAACCCCCCTGTTAACTCCAAATTATTATATCAGTTCCAGAATTTTTATTACACCCTAATTACTACAAAATTTTAATGATTTTCTTTAAATTTTTACATTTTTTTAATAAACAAAACCCTTCACCTACCCTACCCTAGCTACCCTATAAATAGACCCCTACCCCCTACCTTCTCATTCCAAAACCATAGAATTACTCTCTTGAAAATTCCACAAGAAAGTGTGCTTTGAAACCGAGTTCACGGCGAAGCGCTGACGGATTCCGGCGACGTTCTTTGAAGCAACCGGCGACGAAACCACACCTCGGCCATTTCCCTAGTTCCTCTTTACTCTTTAGAAGAGTTTGAAACCCGTAAGTCCCATTCTTCTCTCTTTTCTATTTCTTAAAATACGGAATTATGAAACCCGACGGAAATCGGAACAAACTGATTTCCGATTCGGTTTTTTCTACGAAATTTCACTTGTCACCAATTCCATAACACCTAAATATATTCATGATGACTATTAATCACATAAAAATTAATTTGGATAAATTTTCTCACATGAAATGATAGTTTTCTTGTAATATCGTATTCTTTTCACAATAATACCAAAAACTTTATTTTTTTTCTTCTTCTAATCAATTCCTCATTCCTAAACATGTTCATCTTGACCACTAAACTTGTAAAAATCAATTTGAATGAGTTTTCACACATGAAATGATAACTTTTGCAAATACCGTATTCTTTCACTTAAATACCCTCATGTTTAATTTATCATGTTTAACCCCTAAACATCACAATACCTTAAAATAAGTTACGAGGTAATGACCTACCTCTACACACACGCAAATACAACCCTAATTAATAACGTCAAAACTTAGAATACAAAAATACAAGACTTTACATTAAAATACCATAACCTTCATAAAACTATTCTTAAAAATTTTAGATTTGTTACACTTTTTAGTAAATATTTCTTACTAGGAAAATACGATAAGTTGTGGACATCGATCGTTTATCTAAACTGACTTTGTGGTGTCTAGGCTAGGCAAGTGAGCTTGGGTAACTTTAAAAGGCCCGCCTCACGATTCGTGAGCAGATCCCTCCCTCCTCACTTGTACTTACCTGGCCACAATTGGCGGTGAAGAGGCGATTTGAGGCATCTAACGACTTGTCGTTTAGACCTTAGAAATAGGCTAGTTAGCTTAGGAAACCCTAGAAACTAAAATACGGAAATTGACATCTTTTTACAAATAAATACCTTATATTTATAAAACCGTTTTCTAAATGAATAGTATTTTTTAAATCTTTGCAAAGCGCCACTACAACCCACCTTTGGGGAACTCGTTAGGGATTTTACGGTTAATCGTGCACCCTCGAGCCTAGTAGTGCGAGATTCAGACCTCCGCAATGAGCATTCGGTCTCGGAAGCTTTAAAATACGACATTTTTGGAAAATGAGATTTTTGGAAAATAAAATATTTATATAAAATTATTCTTGTATAAACATATGTATATTTATCATTTAAACACCTATTTTATTATAAGATAAAATTTCCACTTTTTCTAAAAAATACCAGATTAAAAGTTACATTAAAATACCATGAATTTCAAATAAAGCAATATTATAAATTAATACTTTTATTAGGATATATTCACTAGAATAACACAAATAAAATTTACACTCATTATAACTATAAATGCGAATAATAAATACTTGAGGTGTATCTTGAAAACTATACAAAAGTACTTTTACATAAAACCCCCTCAAGTTTTATAAATTACAATAAGGACCCTAACAATTATAGAACTTCAAATTACTTTTCTTTTAGGTTTGAGTCTGACTATTTCTGACTTGAATATGATTCGAGTCAATCTATATATTCTTTAATTTTCCAACTCAATATGAATACATGAATCCCTGAATCCAGTTAACAATCTATTCAATTTGACTGAATCAAACCATGGATATACATCCATTATCCTGTTATTCCATTTACCTAATTATGCAGTTACAACATGTTTACTGATATCATAGTTTTTGTCAGTCATCCAACTTACACAATACAATACAACAATACTGTTAAAACACTACGGGGTTTAAGGGGTAGATTGGTACGGAAGGTGTTAAAGGTGGCACGAGGTGGTCAGATTAAGACACCTAACCTGAATCCCATTGTTGTTATACCGTGGCTTAACGGTTCTTTGTACTTTCCGTTTGCCCTGATCTCTAGCATATAGAGACCCCCCTCGTATACACCGGCATCCTTCTGTACCAAGCTACAAACAACAGCGATAACATAACATTACAACAATAGTTTACATCTTAAAAATGTACCTTCTTATTCTGTCTTCTCTACTTCCCTCTTACCTTTGGGACTTACCGAGCGACCTGTTCGCTGACGACATTCTGTTTCTCTCTTCTTTGAATGTCGTCAGGTGATCTGGACCCGGCAGAATTTGAGCCAACACAAGAAGACTTGGAGCAATTTTCCGAAGACCCTACAGTATAATTTCATTGTACACTTTTCTTTTCAGTACTTTCCATTTCCTGTTATGCCACTGTTTAGGCATCTTTAGTTCAGTTGTATTTTCCTTTTTATGTATTGTACAAAAATGTTAATAAATAAAAGTTGCTGTTCTTTTTATACTCTTGTCTCTTATGTATTTACTCTATATTGCTTAGCTACGCTTAGCGTATGTACTTTTGAGTACATACGTAGCGGACCTCGCCGTGTCCCCTTCGCCATATACTGGGAAGCGGGGCGTGACAAAAAAATTAAAACTATCTAATCTTCCATTGTCCTGTCTGCATAATCTTCATAAGTTGACTTCACCTTGATCTTCGTTGTAATGCTCATTCTTATCTGACGGACATTCCAAGGATAGAGAAAGAAAAGGAAGGTCCGTCAGCGAGTTATACTCGGGTAGGATTGCCTCATAAGATAGTAAAGGTATAGAAACGAACATGTGTGTATAATGAATATGATGTACATGTGTATAAAGGTATGAGGTTATGTACAAATTGGATATGTGATTATGAGTAGGTTATATGTTGTACGTTATATGTAGATGAAGGTAATAATATATATTAGTTTGTTAAATAAGGGTCCGGATACTCGAGATTATTCCGTTGTGGCCACGGAACAACAACTGGGGAAGTGAAATGTACCGTTTCACTTCCCGGGATCCTGATCGAGTAGTAGGGGAATCCGAGTTCCGAATTATCCTTACCTAATCAAACTACCCATCCCCGTGGTTCAGTATAAAGGTTTGGACGGATTAGTGTTAGTGCGTATACCTCTAGGCATGGAATTTTCACATTGTATAGTCGCCCATATATTGGACTGTTCACCCGGAATATCGGGATCTTCATATTTGTATAGTTGTCCACACTTTGGACTGTTCACCCGTAATATCGTGATCTTCATATTTGTATAGTCGTCCACACTTTGAACTGTTCACCCTTCCTGCAGGGATCTTCATAAAGTATTCCATATCTAGGTCCGCGCATTCTAACCCTAACCGTATCATGTTTTGTATATGTCATGTTGTCATAAACTGGGAAATTTAGAAAGAGTATTTGATCTTATTTAATATGGCCTTCCACAACCACTCGTTTTATCTTCTAGAATTTGTAAAGTACTTCGTGTTCTTCAGAAAAAGCTTAGTTAAAATAATAAGGTTTAAATATCGTTTATTACTTCTAAGAAAAACCATGATATTTGGGATATTTATTATTTTGGAAAAGAATAAGGTTTTACAGAAAATATCCTTTTGATAAAAGGTTGTGGTGTTTATTTGAAAATCTTTTGTAAAAGGTTTTTATTTAAAAATCTAGACTGCTCCTAATATTCTAAAAGGATAAGTTATGAGGTCCTCAAATCGCCTCTTCACTGCCAATTATGGATAGGTAAGTGCCAGGTAAGTGGGAAGGTACTTCACTACGTAAGTAGTAGGCCTAATTAATAACCACTAGCCTTAGACACACTTGCCTAGACAGCACATAGTCTGGTTTAGATAAACGATCGATGCCTACAACCTTTCCTTTATTTTAGATTGGCTTTAAAAAAATTTACCTTTTAAAAGATACTAAATATTCCCTTTTAAAAAGATATCGTTATTTAAATTTAATATTTTCTTCTTTAAAAAGTTGGGGGGTTTTAAAGATATTTGTAAGTAAATTATACGTATGTTGTATCTAAAATATTTATTTTACATATCATTAAAATATAATATTTAAACGAGGGTATCTTATGGAAGTAACCTATTTTGAGATCATTTTTAAAGTGTGAGTATGTCAGAGGTGAAATGACAATTCATGAGTTTCAACAGATTCCAGGTATTATGGGTGTGCAATATAATTTTGTGTACAGAGGAAATTTAAACACCGTTTAAAATATAGGTTAACATTATCATGATTAAGGGTACAGGTATGCATAAATATAATAACACCATTTTAAATGGGGATTGATGATTAGAAATTGGAACTAGGTTATTGAGATAGAAGAAGGTGACAGGAAAAGGAGAGAGAGGCGGATCCTACCTTTTGTTTGAGTCGGAAAGCCAAAGAGCTGAAAACGTAGTCTCGTACTAAATCCTCAATAACTCCGCGTCCTAATTTTTCCTCTATGATTGGATGGATCCATAGCGTCGGCGTCGTCGATACGAAGGCACCGGTATTTTTTTCAGAATTTTTGGAGTTCTGAGGTGTGAGAAATTGAGGTTTGAAGGTGCCTATTTATAGCGTTAAAGAAAATCCAAAAAATCTGTTAAAAATCCTCAAAATCTGCGCCCCAATGATTACGAATCATTCACGTAATCATTAGCCGCCGCTGCCCTTGATTTATGGCCGTTGGATCTGCATCCAACGGCCCGCAGCGCACCGCCTCGTCGCCACGTGGCGCGACGCGATTCGCCCACTACCGTGGGTGCGGATCGCCACGTGGGCGCCTTCGCAGAGCTCTAGACCGTTGGATCTCTTGATCCAATGGTCCAGGTTAAAAGGATTTAAAAATTTAAACTAAAAATAAATAAAATAGCAGATTATTTAAAATATTGATTTGGCTTTGAAAAATTTGTTAAAAATAGTTAAAAATACGGAAAAATTATGGAAAAATTCCAGAAAATATATTTTATTATTATATTTAATATAAAAATAGTTTTGGGCTAAAAAAATTAGTATATCTATTTACAAATTGTTAGCTTGTTATAATAATTATATAATATCTAGTTCATCTTTGAAATATTTTAAATTACGAATTAATTATTTTAATTGATAATAAAAATATGTAGATTATTTTAAGGCATTATAAAATCTTTCTAAAACAGTTTAAGCCTATAAAAATAACAAATAGATTTTAGAAATTTCCTTTAATCATATTTACTGCTTTGAAAATTATTAACACTACTTTAAAAATTATTATTATATAAAAGAAACACGTAAATAATTATTTGATAGTAGAAATATAAATAAAATATATTTTAATAGGTATTAGAAAACATTGTCGTTACAATGTCCTTAACTTTGGACTGTGGGGTCCTTAAACCCATGGACTTTAAGGCATTATAAAATCTTTCTAAAACAGTTTAAGCCTATAAAAATAACAAATAGATTTTAGAAATTTCCTTTAATCATATTTACTGCTTTGAAAATTATTAACACTACTTTAAAAATTATTATTATATAAAAGAAACACGTAAATAATTATTTGATAGTAGAAATATAAATAAAATATATTTTAATAGGTATTAGAAAACATTGTCGTTACAATGTCCTTAACTTTGGACTGTGGGGTCCTTAAACCCATGGACTATGATGTCCTTAACCTCGGACTGTGGGGTCCTTAAACCCATGGACTATGATGTTCTTAACTTTGGACCGTAATGTCCTTAAACTAATAATGGACCGCAATGTCCCTAAACTAAAAAACAGAGCCCAAATGCTCTTTTGTCGGATCTAAACGATCCTGTTAAGTTGATCTTAGTCTAAAAATTAGACTAGCATATCCTTAACAAACGTTTAAGTTGATCTTAACCTCAAATGAGACTAATGTGTCCTTAAACCCAACCAAAACCCAAATCTAAGAAAATACGGATTTGGACTAATCCACTCCCTATGGGCGACAACATACATTAGTCTCCGTATACAATCCACGGGCAACCAAAAAACAAAACAAACACACACGACACGAAGTGACCATCTGGAGAAGGAGAAAGTGGTTATCGCGATGCGGTAGCGTAATTAACTGCAGGGGCTTGCGCCCCCAGGGAAGAGCGTCCCCACAATAAAAAACCCCTCAACGAGGGGGAATCTGACGAAGTCTGCTACATCGGCCACATCCGTTTAAACCTTCGATATATGGTGTTATAAATCAACTTAGCATTTTCGGAGAGGTGGATGGATAACACCAAATAGCATCTGCCCTCGAAATTCAGGCCGGACGTCCCAACGTCCCGGTCGCATCTTTCGGTGGAGAATAGATTCCGGCATGCCCGGTGGGACCATTTCCTCTTTCCACTCCACACTTCGTGTGTCGTGTTTTTCCCGTGATCAGTTAATCACGGTGTGTGTGTTTGTGGTTGCCCTTAGGAGAGTGGATACTGAAGTCGGCGCTTCGTCTCTATGAAGAAGGGCGTTTGCTCCCACCTTAGTAACTCAGGCTCTGTCTTATCTGGAAGAGTCAAGTATGAGCCATTTGCAACCTCAAATCTCTGCAATCTGGCTCTTCAAGAAATCAAAGGGCTTCCCTTTGGGTCGATGCTCCCACCTCCCACCCTCGGTGCCTCAACGCTGATGGAGGAAGCCTGGAAGAAGTCTGTCTTCCACAGGCGGGCTCCCCAAGCAGCAGCTTTGCCGACGAAATCAGTCCTCAAACAAATGGCACATGCTAAAGATCAAGGTCGACGTAGGGGGCAGAATATTCAAGCTCTCAAAGGAAACAGGGGGCAGGCTCGGCAAAATCCTGAAGCTAATCAAATCCCGACCGTAAGAAATGGTCGACGTCGATATCAGCGTCATACAAAATGAGCTGGGGGCAGTTCTCCGTATGGTCCTGTTTCAACCCCAGTGGTGAATGTTGTTGTTCCAACTAGGAGCAGCTTCAAATTGTTGTGAAGGGTCAGACAAAGTTCTCCTACCGCAATAATGAAGAAGTCTCCGCAGCCCATGGAGATCCCACGAGAGCAAAAACCAGTTCGCTTCCTGAGACAACTTTCCTCATCTATATATAAGGTGTGGAAGCAGGTGAAGGGGACTCACCCTAAGATGGATCCTGATACAGGGGTTCCTCCCAAAACCAAAGCGTCTTTTCACAAAAAAGAGAGGCTCAATAAAGCTCAAGTGCTCGAAGCAAACTCCAAAGGACAAATCTCCAAACACCTCAAGCCTAGGGGCATGGTAGTTCACATGGTCTATGTGGTGAATTCCAAAGACGAAGTTCGAGCTTCTACTAGTCACCGTCCTCAAACTCGATCCCTGACAAAAGTTCAACTGCAAACGTGAAAAGCTGCAGGATATGCTCGCTCAGGCGGCAGCAAACGCTAACCCTGAACCAAAATGAGGTCCCGCAGTGAAAATTCCAAGTCCGTCATTCGAAGAACAAATGGACAAGCTTATAAGGGAAGCGGGTCAAAAAGTCCGGGATGACCATAGCCGCAAAATGTCCATTTACGAGAAAGCCAAGAAGCAGCGCCTCCTTCAGCGGGATACGGAGAATAACAATGATCCTCGTCGTCAACCTGTCATACAAAAGACCCGACGCAGAGGTAGAAACAAGTTAAAAAACGGAAAAAAAACGTTCGACAGCGACAAAGCGGGTCCAAGAAGCCATACGATCGAGAATTGGGCAGCCTGGATCTGTCTCTTATAAAGAAGATGGGTCGAGCATATTCTTTTCCCCAAGACAAGATAAGGAAGATATTCGATCTTGTCATAAAACATCAGATGATGACACTCCCGGAATCCAAACACCCCGAGCAAGCAGGCGATGTCTCTCACCCAGACTATTGCTCTTATCACCGAGCAATAGGACATCCTCTCGAAGACTGCTTCACATTCAAAGACTGGGTAGAAGAACAGTATCAGCAAGGCAGGTTCGCTTTATCCAGCAGTTGGAGGGTAACCCCGCCACAAAAGCTTGAACCGAAAGCCACATATGCAGCGAGAGTAGAGCCGGATCAACATCAGTCTTGGAAGCGATCTCGTACCTGTCACATGATAAGGATGTCGGAAGAAGGAGTGCACGAGGATGATGAAGTGATCTCAGAGTTTCCACCATCACCAAGAAAGCTGGCAGATGGGATGCATACTACTGCAGATGACCTCAGAAAAATCGACTTGGGAACGGCAAATTACCCACGGCCGACGTTCGTCAGCGAACTATTGTCTGAAGAAAAGGAGGCTACGCTCAAAGACGTGCTCATGCGGTATAAAGACTGTTTCGCATGGAACTATTCCTAGATGCTCGGATTAGATCCAGAAATAGCCGTCCACAAATTGGCGATATCTCCGGACGTCAAGCCGATCAAACAAGCACCGAGAAGAATGCGACACGAAATTGAAATGAGAATCAACGCCGAGGTCAAGAAGCTAATCGACTCTGGCTTCATCCAAGAAGTTCAGTACCCTGACTGGATCGCCAACCTCGTCCCAGTGATGAAGAAAAATAGGACGGTGCGCATACGCGTGGACTTCCGGGATCTCAACAAAGCTTGCCCGAAGGACGACTTTCCAGTACCGGTCACTGAGCTGATGATAGATAATACGTCCACTCACGAAGTTTTTTCCTTCATGGACGTCTCATCAGGATACAATCAAATAAAAATGCATCCCGAGGACCAAAAGCATACCACTTTCCGGACCCCTTTGGGCATATTCTGCTAGAAGGTGACGCCCTTCGGTCTAAAGAACGCTGGTGCCACCTATCAGAGGGCCATGACGAAGATTTTCAATGACCTCATACATGAAATCGTCGAATGCTATATTGACGACCTCGTAGTTAAAAGAAAATCATACGAGGAACATTTAGGGCATCCGAAGATCGTGTTTCAGCGCCTTCGGAAATACAACTTTAAGATGAACCCTCTCAAATGCGCGTTCGGAGTTTCCTTGGGCAAGTTCCTAGGATTCGTCGTCCGACACTGAGGCATCGAGATAGACCCGTCAAAGATCAAGGCGATCATGGAAATGCCTCCGCCAAGGACACTCAATCAACTGCGGTCTCTCCAAGGAAAGCTCACGTATATCCGGCGATTTATAGCTAATCTCTCCGGCAAGTGCCGTCCTTACACTCACCTAATGAAGAAGGGAACCCTGTTCATCTGGGATCGCAAATGCCAAAGCGCACTGGACGAAATGAAGTAATACCTGCAGAATCCGCCAGTATTGGCCGCTTCCGTTAAAGGAAAACCTTTTGTCCTGTACACAACAGCCCTCGAAGGTTCTTTAGGCGCGCTGTGGGCACAAGAGAACGACCAAGGGAAGGAGAGAGCCCTTTACTATTTGAGTCGAGTTCTCCTAGGGGCAGAAAGCAACTACTCCCCCATCGAAAAACACTGGCCGGCGTTAATCTTCGCGATAACGAAGCTCAGACATTATGCTTTGGCACATGAGGTCCACCTCATATCAAAAGTGGATCCTCTCAAATACTTGATGTCAAAAGCCATACTAACAGGACGACTCACTAAATGGGCCCTGCTCTTGATGGAGTTCTCGATAACTTATCATCCCCTCAAGGCGGTAAAAGTCTAGGCTATCGCCGACTTCCTCGCTGAGCATCTGATACCCGCCGATTCTCCTTTGAACTGCGAATTGCCCGACGAGCACGTGTTTGACATGATCGGCGGGGAGAAAATAGAAAATGATACCCGGTGGGAACTCTATTTTGAGGGAGCATCTTCCATGAAGAAGCACAAACAAAGCACCCCCATAATAAAATTCGGGGTGGGCCTCATCTTCGTGACTCCACAAGGAGGGATAATGCGCTTTGCTTTCTCCTTAACAGAGCCGAGGACGAAAAATGAAGCCGAATATGAAGCTTTGATAGCAGGTCTTGAGATCGCTGTCAACATGGGAATCGAGAACCTCCTCATATACAGAGACTCCCAGCTGATCGTTAGTGAAGTAAACGGTGACTATCAAACGTGCAAGCCAGAGCTGGTGAAGTATGGCGAGTGCAGCAACTGCTGACTCAAGTTCCTTCCTACATTCTGGAAAGTATACCGCATGCGAAAAATAGCAAAGCGGATGCGTTAGCCAAGCTCGCTAAAGAACTGGCTGACGAAAACCTCGATGACATGAGGATCGTTGTGCAAAGTCGTCGGTTTCTCGCACCAGCGGAAATATCTCCATAGTCGTTTGAAGAAAAGGAAGCGACTAAGCAAGCAGCCCTACAGATAGAGGACCAGGGAAAGGTCAAGGATTGGAGAGAAGTCTTTATAGATTACTTCAAATCCCGTCGAACACCTGAAGACGTGTCCTCAAGACATCAGCTCATGAAACGAGCTCTATCTTTTGCTTTCGTCAATAATACTCTGTATAAAAGATCATTTGATTCTCTGTGGCTAAGATGCCTGGGACCTGAAGCGGTAAGGAGAGTCATCCAAGAAACTCACGACGGACTCTGCGGTTCTCACCAAGCCGGGCCGAGGATGAAACTAAATATCAAAAGGATGGGCTACTATTGGCCTATGATGGTCCAGGACTGCCTCAAATACGCGAAGCAGTGCCACTAGTGCCAGATTCATGGGGACTTTGTCCATTAGCATCCAAATCCGCTACATCCAATAGTGGCTAGCTGGTCGTTTGAAATGTGGGGAACCGTCATAATCGGGCCCATCGAACTAGCATCGTCCAGAGGACATCGATTCATTTTGGCGACAACTGATTACTTCTCCAAATGGGCAGAAGCAGTACCACTAAGGGAAGTGAAGACGGAGAATATTCTCCATTTTTTCAAGACAAATGTCATCTATCGGTTCGGCACTCTGCGACGGATTATCTCCGATAACGGGCCGGCCTACAGATGCCATAAAATCATCCACTTCACACAACATCATAATATAGACCGGAGATACTCTTCGGTCTACAATCCTTGAGCTAACGGTCTAGCCGAGGATTTCAACAAGACCTTAACGAAGATCGTGAAAAAGACGGTGTCCAAAAATAAGAAGGACTGGCACGAGAGACTGCATGAAGCTTTCTGGGCATATCGAACTACGTTCAAAACGGCCACAAACACAACGCCGTATGCATTAGTATTCGGCACAGAAGCGGTACTGCCCCTCGAGATTGAATTACCCTCTCTACGAGTGGTGGTTCACTACGAGCTAACAGACGAAGACAATGCTCACCTTCAGCTTTAGGAGCTCGACGCTCTTGATGAATCCCGGCTCATGGCGCAACAAAACCTGGAGGCTTATAAAGCAAAGATGACGCGCTCATACGAAAGATTGACTAGGCCGAGAACATTCCGCCAAGGCGAACTCGTGCTAATGGTCAAAAGACCTATGATCCCCAATCGTGCCAAGCGGGGGAAATTCGAGCCGAACTATAAAGACCGTACATCATAGATAAGGTCTACCAGGGTGGGGCCTATCTACTCAGGGACATGCATGGTGAAAGACCTTTCAGGCCAATAAACGGTCGCTTCCTAAAAAAATACTACGCCTAACGAGTCATAGCCTAGGTCAACGATAGATGACGACGCCTATGTCCACTCACTGTCTTCCTAAGCCCAAACTCTATAAGTAGTAGCCGGCAAACGGACCGAAATGTCCTTATACTAACGATGGACTACTATGTCCTAAAACTGGCTGTTGACCGAGACGTCTATAAACTACTATGGACCACAGCATCCCAAGGCTGACAAAAAAAAAGGGTACGTCCATAAGCGAAATGGGCACAGATGAAAACCCGAAAGGGTTCCGTGAGTAAAAACAGTAGGACTACCGGTGAGTTTTGTGAAAACCCGAAAGGGCGCAATCTTGTTAAAAAACACTTGCAAGGTACTCTCGACCCTGTAAGGAGAAACCACATGCGTGAGATCCTTACGACTCACAAAGGAGAAATACACTTAGGGATCCCCATGATTCCTAAGGAGAAATTACACTTGCGAGAGCCTCACGACTCGTAAGGAGAACCCTCTTATGGGACCTTTATGGCTCATAAGATTCAATAGCCTTAAGCTACAGGAATCTGAACCTGTTCTTAAGCAGTCATACACCCCGATTTTGCCCTACAAGCGGTTCAATATTGGCCCTTGTATACAATCCACGGGCACGAATAAATATTTCTTTAACAGAGTCCATCCCGCGACTAGGGATATGCTCACACGGTGAACGACACTTGTAAGTCCTCTCGACTTATAAGGAGAAAACACTCTCGTTAGATCCTTACGACTTACGAGAAACCATACACTGAGGAATCCTCATGATTCCTAAGGAGAAAATACAACTAAGAGATCCTACGACTCGTAGGGAGAAGTACCTTCATGAGACCCTTACGGCTCATGAAGTTAAAAGCCTTAGTCGATAGGATCCTAACCCTGTTTGCTAAGCCACCTTTGTCCGACATTGACAGAGGCAAATGATGATTCGCTCCTGGCAATATCCCAGTTGTAGCGATGCTGATGCCTAAATCGGTGTCAAATCCCAAACTCACAGCGAAAAGCCAGCGAGCCACAAATTCATATGAAATAGCCGAAATGATGGGGCAACTTGCAAGAAATCAACAAGTAAAATATATGCATACAAAATAGCCGAAATGATTGGGCAACTCGCAATAAAAAGCAGCGAGTAAATAAAACAAATTGCCGAAATGATTGGGCACCGCGAAAAATAGTCGAAATGATTGGGCAATCACGACTTTCGCGATATAAAAGATGAAATGATAGAGCATCGCGGAAAGAAAAAAAATATATAAAATGAAACTTTTTGCCCTACAGTTGAGATCACATCGATCCTTATATACAATCCAGGGGCACGAACAAAGAGGGAACCATACCTTCCCACCAGGCTCCATCAGAAAGAGAGCTAAATCTCGACGGTTCACAAACAACCTAGAAACTACCTCGGAGCCATGGCAAAGTCCCTGTTCCAAATCTAGACGGTTCACAGACAGCCTAGAGATCACCAACATCATTCCTCCTCATTCCAGCAGGATCATACGCGACAATCAATCTTGGAGCCATGGCAAAGTCCATGTTCCAAACCTTGACGGTTCACAGACAACCGAGAGAGCAAATCCTGGTCTCGTAGAACACGGCTAATGTCAATCCTGACCCCGTGGGAAACGCCCAGAGAAAATCCTGGCCCCGTGGAACACGGCTAAAGTCAATCCTGACCCCGTAGGAAACGTCCAGAGCACCTCCTGGCCCTGAGGAA
The DNA here is from genome assembly GCA_030015575.1 of Agapanthus africanus. NCBI lineage: Eukaryota > Viridiplantae > Streptophyta > Magnoliopsida > Asparagales > Amaryllidaceae > Agapanthus > Agapanthus africanus. Next base: position 357,182,299 of record JASDDO010000010.1, on the reverse strand, counting down.
CACGGCTAAGGTCAATCCTGACCCCGTAGGAAACGTCCATAGCATCTCCTGGTCCCGTAGAACACGACTAATATCAATCCTGACCCCGTGGGAAATATCCAGAGCAACCCCTGACTTCGTGAAATGCAGATAAAGTCAACCCCTGACTCCATGAAATGCGGATAAAGTCAACCCCTGACTCCGTGAAATGCGGATTGTAAGTCCATGACACGCACCCCACAAACATGCGGGGAGGCGGAATATATGAAAAACGATTATCAAAGCTTCGTAACATGGACTTGAGCGCATGAATCGTTTCTAAACCATTGCTAACTATCTACTAGAGGTTTAACTACTCGGATACGAAGTTATACCTCACGTTACTTGTCCTTCAGGTCTTCATCGCGGTCTTCCACTCCTCGTAGGCTCCTTGGAATATCGGCACCTCAACGGCCTCCTCGAGTCACACCCGAGAGCTCCTACGCCAAGCTTGATCTCTAACTTGAGATAACTAGGTTTCTCAAAGTGCTAATCTAAGCTACCTAGGGGATATAGAGTGAGGTTATGGAAGTATTAGTCTAGCTAACCCTTGATCTCAACACATGAGAGGTTAGGGTTAGGGTTTCAAGAATGAGAGCTTGAGAAGAGAGAAGGTGAGAAAGTGAAATTACTTTGGATGAATGAAATCATTTTAGTATATATGAAACATATGATATTATTAAGTAAATAATAAATAAAGCTTTATCATCATGTCTCATTAATACCCTAAGTGATTCATCATTTGAGTCATATAAATCATTAAATGAATCATTAACTCATTACATGACTCACTAATCCAATTAATGCAAATGCCACCTTAGCCTCCAACTCACCATGCTTCTAGAAGCTTCCCGGAAAATTACGAGAACGCCCCTCCAATCCGTGAAAACACGGAAAAACTTTAGACTGTATAAATCCAATAACCCGATACTAGAATCTGGCTTAAACTAAAGCCGGCTAGTAAAAACTGTCCGAAAAGTCGTACGTGCGTAAACACACGTACGCGTCCGAACCCTTGTCGTAAAACCATACGACCTCTATATCGTTTCGCCTGGAGCAGGGAAACTCTCTGTGTGTGACTCTAAAGACTCGACACTACGCTGGCAGTGGGTTTAACCACAGACCGCAAGCGGCACTAGCTGTACGTAACGGTCCCCAGGTAGATGTCGATAAGAAGGCCGATGAGGAAAACCATCCGAACCCCTACTGAGCCTGATGTGACAATCTCCGTACGGTCCGGTCTTTTCGTCTAAGACTATCGCATATCGAGCCTAGGGGGCGGCAAGCGTCAGTCCCCTAATAGCTGTATAAGTCGTGTCGGAGCGTAGCCCATTACACCCTGAGAAAACTAATGGAACCTACCAGTAAATATCGCTTGCCCTGGCCAGGGACTTTGTGTAATGGCTCTCTGACACAGCGCGATATCATCTCCCAATACCGGGGGGAGACGAATCCTGTCTAACCACTACTGCCTCCAAGTGCTCGGGACTGCACCCAACTGCTACCTGTTTGCACGACTCCTTTGAGCCGTGGTAGGGTAGCAATCTAAGAACAGTGGGACACACTCGAGGCGAAGTAGCAGTGTCAAGTCTGCGGACTATGCTGTACTTATGTCACCTGGGAACTGTTAACTGACGATGGGTATAATACCAACCAATCAGTTCCCCTGCGAGTCATGTCCGGTGTACCCGTAACCTAACGAGCACCTGTATACTATCTCCAGTACGACGTACTGATAGCTACAGACCATCTCCCCAACTGGGATGAGAAGCGTACACACTTTGTCTACTCTGGAATATTGATTCCCTATCTCGATAATCCAACGACCAGGGACCTGTATAGGATGTTGCTTACAGACTACCTAGCCCCCACTAGTGTGACTGCCATCACAACGCTGGTAATCAAGCAAAGATCCTATGGGCTCTACTAATATGTATAAGTGATACGTTACAAGAAACATATGCACATATTATACAACTATGAATATCCCAAGCTTCCATTAAGTAATATACATACAAGTATGAAACAATAATGGCCCCTAGGGCATATACACTAACAATCTCCCACTTGCACTAGGGCCATGAGCTGGCATATCGTAGACCTATCATCTCGAATAGCCTCTCGAACTACGTCTGAGGAAGGGCCTTTGTGAATGGATCAGCAATGTTATTCTCCGTCTCTACTCTCTTCACCTCGATCTCCCGGCGATCAACGATCTCCCTGATCAGGTGATACCGCCTTAAGATGTGTCTGGACTTCTGATGGGACCTGGGTTCCTTCGCTAAAGCTATAGCACCGTTGTTGTCACAATACAGAGGTATTGGATCAACACTGGTAGGAACCACCTGAAGTTCTATGAGGAACTTCTTCATCCAGACTGCTTCTTTTGCGGCATCGCAAGCATCTATGTACTCCGCTTCCATTGTTGAGTCAGCAACGGTCTCCTGCTTGGAACTCTTCCAACAGACCGCCCCTCCATTGAGGGTAAAGACATAACCTGACATGGATTTGGAGTCATCCTTGTCACTCTGGAAGCCGGAGTCGGCAAAGGCCTCCATCTGGAGGTCTTTTCCGCCATATACCAAGAACATCTCCTTAGTCCTCCTTAGGTACTTGAGAATGTTATTTACTGCTATCCAGTGCTTCTCTCTTGGGTTTGCTTGATACCGGCTTACTACGCTCAATGCGTATGCTACATCTGGTCTGGTACATAAAATCGCATACATTATAGAGCCTGCCGCAGAAGCGTAGGGTATAATCGACATGCGATCCCTTTCCAAATCAGTCTTGGGAGACATTTATTTGGAGAGGGTGATTCCGTGACAAGCTGGTAGGTTACCGTGCTTAGAATCATCTATACTTAATCTCTTCACTATGGTGTCTATGTACCTGGACTACGAAAGTCCCAACATCCTCTTTGATCTATCACGATAGATCCGGATCCCCAGAATGTAGGTGGCATCACCCAGGTCTTTCATGGAGAATTTATATGACAAGAATCTTATGACTGACTGTAACATAGGAATATCATTTCCTATTAGGAGAATGTCATCCACGTACAAGACGAGGAATACTACAGCTCTCCCTACAATCTTACTGTATATGCAAGGTTCATCTGGATTTTTGATAAAGTCAAATTCTTTGACAGCATCATCAAAATAGATGTTCCAACTCCGCGATGCCTGCTTTAGTCCATAAATGGACTTAAGCAGCTTGCATACTTTACCGCTGCTCCCACTCTGAATGAATCCCTCTGGCTGATCCATATAGACGCTCTCTTTCAAATTACCATTTATAAAGGCCGTCTTTACGTCCATCTGCCAGATTTCATAATCGTGGAAGGCAGCAATAGCAAGAAGGACCCGAATAGATTTAAGCATAGCCACTGGAGAAAAGGTTTCGTCATAGTCCAAACCAGGTCTTTGACGGAAATCCTTTGCAACAAGTCTAGCCTTATAGGTTTCAACCTGTCTATCTACACCAATCTTCTTTTTGAAGATCCATTTGCATCCTATGGGTTTTACCCTATCTGGAGCAACGTCCAAAGTCCATACTTTGTTAGTGTACATGGACTCCATTTCGGTCCGCATTGCATCCAACCATTTTACTGAGTCACCGCTCTGAATGGCTTGCTGGAAGCTAGTAGGCTCATCATAGTTAATAGTGCAATCCTCTCTATCCCCGTCTATGAGAAAACCGTAGTATCTCTCGGACGGATGAGATTGCCTACTACTCCTGTGGAGTGGCGTTGGGATGTCCTGTTCTCCTGAACCTTCTTGTTCTACCAAGGTTTCTGTAATAGCTTGTGGTTCTGGAATTTCTTCCAGTTCTATTGCGCTCCCACTTGTTCCTTTTTCTAAAAACTGATATTCCAGAAAGTGGGCATGACAAGAAACAAAAACCTTTTGTTCCTCTGCGTAATAGAAATAATATCCTTTGCAATTCTTCGGATATCCCACAAACTTACACTGTACTGATTGTGCCTCGAGCTTGTCCACATGCTGCTTTTTTACAAAAGCTGGACATCCCCATGTTTTAAAATGTTTTAGACAGGATTTGGTCCCACTCTACATCTGATATGGTGTGGTAGGCACAGTCTTGGTGGGAACTTGGTTCAAAAGATATTCAGCTGATTCTAGTGCATATCCCCAGAATGACCGCGGTAACTCAGCGTTACTCATCATGGAACGAACCATATCCAATACGGTTCGATTCCTCCTTTCCGATACACCGTTGTGTTGTGGTGTGTATGGAGGAGTAAGCTGAGAGAGAATTCCATTCTCTTTTAAGTAACCCAGGAACTCGGCACTTAAGTATTCACCACCCCGATCAGATCTCAGTGTCTTTATACTCTTGCCTGTTTGTTTTTCCACTTCATTCTTGTATTCTTGGAATTTCTCAAAGGCCTCAAATTTGTGCTTCATTATGAAGACATATCCATACCTAGAGAAATCATCCGTAAAAGTAATGAAGTAGGAATAACCACCTCGTGCATGTGTAGATATTGGACCGCACACGTCACTGTGTACGAGTCCTAAGAGCTCGTTTGCTCTTACTCCGTGTCCAGTAAACGGAGTTTTTGTCATCTTTCCTTTGAGACAAGATTCACAAGTAGCATAAAATTGATATTCGAACGGATTCACTTATCCTTCTCTATGTAACTTAGTCAACCTTCTCTCATTGATGTGACCATGTCTACAATGCCATAAGAAAGCCTGATTTATTTCCGGAGACTTTCTTTTAAGTGTGTTCTAGATACTGAAAATCTGAGCTTGATTTAATACGTATACCCTATTTTTTAATGTACCTGACCCAATCATAACTTGATTTAGGTGGATGTGAACTACATCACTTACGAATGTAAAATCATATCCTTCTTTAGAAAGTAAGGATACAGATATGATATTACAAGTCGTACCTGGTACATAAAAACAGTTACGCAGAATTAATATCTGCCCAGTTGTCAGTCCAAGATGATATTCCCCTACGGATTCAGCATTCATGCTCATTCCGTTAGCAACTGTGATGGTCATGTCACCTATCCTGATAACCCTACGGTTTCTCAGAGCCTGTAAAGAATTACAGATGTGAGTTCCTGACCAGGTATCCAATACCCAGGAAGTAGGGTTAACTGACATACAGTTCTCTATTATAAACACACCCGAAGTCGAAGCCACAACATGCTTCGTATCCTGGCTACTGGCTTCAAAAGCCCTGCAATCTTTCTGCCTATGCCTAAATCCATAACAATAGGAACGTCCCTCTTTTACTATATCCAGTCCCGAAACTTTTGCCCTTCTCTTTCCTTCTACTTCCCTGGTTTCCTTCAGGGTAGAAGGTAGAGACTGTAGAATCAGGTCAGTATCTGACCTGTTCTCCGACGTGGTCTTCAGGTCCGTGAGCTCATCAATATAGCTAGTCATTGTAAGGACGTTGTCCCCTATAGATGACCTGTCAGCTAACCTCGCTTGAATTAATTCGTTCGAGATTTCATATCTAGTGATATGAGATTGCTCTCCATATAAATCTTTGTTATGGAGAAAGATGGAAACTAAGTCCATCTTCTCGTGCTGCTTCTGGTATATACCATCAACTGAAGCTAACACGAGGCACTTAGCTTTCGCTTTATCTTTTTCCCTTGTCTGACGGATATCCATATCTGCGACAGTGGAAACTGGACCTGGGACGGCGGGATCTTGAGTAGTAATAGGGTGGTCCAGCTTGTCATAGGCAATGGACATCTGGACAGACCTTTTCCAGTCATATAAGTCAGATTCAGTCAATATGTTATCTAGATGTAACCTATGTGTGGTCACAAGGTCGCTGCAATTTAAGAGAGAGAAGAAAATACTATTAGCATGATACTCTTTCAAGTTTAGAGTGGTTTAATTTATCTAAACAGGATGGCTCCCACTGTTTCTCGAATCCCTCCTCAAACCATAAAAGAAGAATTAGCCAGGACTATTCTCACCGTACAATTCTTGCTTAACCGTTCAGCCAGGTCAGTGTCGATACTTTGAGAGAGGTTTTCCAACGCTTTCGCGAAGTTCCTTAATTAAATAACCTCTTTTCTCTGGGGGCGTAGCCCCGCTGACACCTTTCTAGACACCTACTTGGTTTATAGCATTGATCGTTAAGTGACGAATCTCCTGATAAGTAGTATATACTCACAGTAGGATCGGGATCCAAAATATCATCGTATGATATTGTTGAAGGAATCCTACCAGCATTCATCAAACTCCAAAATGGTATGCTCTTACTGCAAATTTCAGTTTCTTTAGAAATTCCCGATATAAATTTTTGCCCCATGCTCTTATAATCTTGACTAAGGGCCAAAATGTCATAAGTCACATGTCAAGTTCTACCTGTCATTATCCAGGTTAATTTGAACCCACCCGTATATACTCTTGACTAAGGGCCAAGAAAAGTAATACGACTGTCCCAAACCAACGCATCTATCTATGCAACAATTGAATACCTCAGCAGCTACCAAACACTATGCCTTGACTAAGGGCCAAAATACATAGCTTGAATACTACTGAATACCCAAATGAAATGACGGAGGGCTACGAATGGTTTTGGCAAAACCGTGAATGTAGTGAACTTGATATAATCGAAGGAACCTGATACTTTTCAAAACGAGTGGTTAAAGCTCCGCAATTAAAAATTCTGATCTTTTAAAATAACCGAGTGGTTTCTTTTAAATTTGTTCCAACGATTTAACTTTGGTTTATTTTCTTTGCATTATAATAATGTGTCCCATCATTTATCCTATCATTGCAGAAAACAACGAAAATACCACGTCCTCTTATGCCATCCGCATTCGCCACGGGGTCCCGTCATCACCCGTTAGGTTACTTAACTAACGACAGAGCGGGGGCTGGGCTAGCGCGGGTGTAAAACATAAGTGGCGTCTAATAGCTATCATATATAGATATTGTACATTCATCAGACGCAATAATAAGCATTCCAGATCACAGATGAACTTTATTGGATTTATTAGCAATCCGCATTTGCTTTGAGCCTGCAATAAAAGACGGATTACATAGTTGTGATGAATAGCCATTACCCCACCCTAGACCCCTATGGGTACGGCAAACTACCCGCCAAGTACCCGAAGTGAAGCGGTCTCCCTCAACAAAGAGAGTAGGCCACTAAACGCTTCGACATACCCGGTAGTTTGTGTACCCCACCTTGGATCTATCCTAGAAGCAAAAAACAGTAAAAAGAAATAATACAACGGTGGCTACAACCGCAACCTGGATGTGCCCCGTAAAAGAATATTACATCAAATTACATTTACATTGAATGAATGAATATTAAACACATCTCAAACCCCGGCTAATCATCACAACAGTCCAACACAGTTCATAGACACAAACAGTAAATATTACAGAAATGTGCAACCCCCTGCCAACCGACATACTAGCAGTTGGGGAGGTTTACGAACACATTAAACATTACAGATAAAAACCCAATTAGCAAATATCTTAGAACATCGATCGATTACCATGTTCCGTGTCTACCCTAAAAGCAAAGCAGCACTGAAGTAACCTGGGTATAAACAGAACAAACAGAGAACCAAAACACCAAAAATTAAGAATTACAGAGAAACTCCGAGTCAACTTGGAGTTGACTCGGCGGCGGATCCGCGGCACAAGCACTCTATTGCCGCGGATCCGCGGCCGTTTTGCCAGGTCACTGGCACGTATTTTCCCAGTATTCTTAAAATACCCTGCTTTGAATTTTAAGGTATGTCAAAAAAGTTTTGTGACATGTTTAAAATTAACAGAAGCTGTTAAGGGGTTAGGGTTTTGTTTTCGTGTTTTCCGTCGATCGAACTTCTAATTAGTTGCTAACAAGCTAGTAATGGTTTAGTTGGCTCTGATACCAGTGTAAGTCCATGTCACGCACCCCACGAACTTGCGGGGAGGCGGAATATATGAAAAACGATTATCAAAGCTTCGTAACACGGACTTGAGCGCATGAATCGTTTCTAAACCATTGCTAACTATCTACTAGAGGTTTAACTACTCGGATACGAAGTTATACCTCACGTTACTTGTCCTTCGGGTCTTCATCACGGTCCTCCACTCCTCGTAGGCTCCTTGGAACATTGGCACCTCAACGGCCTCCTCAAGTCAAAGACGATCCACCCGAGAGCTCCTACGCCAAGCTTGATCTCTAACTTGAGATAACTAGGTTGCTCAAAGTGCTAATCTAAGCTACCTAGGGGATATAGAGTGAGGTTATGGAAGTATTAGTCTAGCTAACCCTTGATCTCAACACATGAGAGGTTAGGGTTAGGGTTTCAAGAATGAGAGCTTGAAGAGAGAGAAGGTGAGAAAGTGAAATTACTTTGGATGAATGAAATCATTTTAGTATATATGAAACATATGATATTATTAAGTAAATAATAAATAAAGCTTTATCATCATGTCTTATTAATACTCTAAGTGATTCATCATATGAGTCATATAAATCAATAAATGAATCATTAACTCATTACATGAATCACTAATCCAATTAATGCAAATGCCACCTTAGCCTCCAACTCACCATGCTTCTAGAAGCTTCCCGGAAAATTACGAGAACGCCCCTCTAATCCGTGAAAACACGGAAAAACTTTAGACTGTATAAATCCAATAACCCAATACTAGAATCTGGCTTAAACTAAAGCCGGCTAGTAAAAACTGTCCGAAAAGTCGTACGTGCGTAAACACACGTACGCATCTGAACCCTTGTCGTAAAACCATACGACCTCTATATCGTTTCGCCTGGAGCAGGGAAACTCTCTTTGTGGGACTCTAAAGACTCGACACTACGCTGGCAGTGGGTTTAACCACAGACCACAAGTGGCACTAGATGTACGTAACGGTCCCCAGGTAGATGTCGATAAGAAGGCCGATGAGAAAAACCATCCGAACCCCTACTGAGCCTGATGTGACAATCTCCGTACAGTCCGGTCTGTTCGTCTAAGACTATCGCATATCGAGC